>VNWV01000001.1:3925198-5125198 GCA_009801085.1 Lasiodiplodia sp. COLG20 | reverse complement strand
GGTAGCAACCGGATCCAGCAAATTATCAATTAGGTTTCCCGTTCAGAAGGGTGTAGCAGTTCAACAAAAAATTCTATTCTTTCTACTAGTCATTATCCGCGAGGGGCAATTGAGCTTGGACACGTTTCTCTTTGATCCCATTAGCGCGAAAGCCTACACGTGGGAGCCCCCAATGTGACCATTGTCATTGGTCCACTGTTTTATCTCGTGGCTAAGAATCGACGTGCAAGAGCGGAACAAGACCGGCTTGGGCTATCACCCCGCATATCAGCACAATGCTTATCGGTTGGATGAGCCTCCGCAGGAGTCTGCAGCTGACGAATTTTGTGTCATCCGGTCAGATGAGACACTGACTATAACTTTCATTCGTGGACAGGACCATGGTCATGAGACGGTATGTAGCTGATAGTGGGTGTTGAAACGCCAACACATCCAGGGCGCTTCTCGGCCGACTAATGATGCTATCTGCCGCGGGGCATGCGTTTGTGTTAATATTGATCAGTTGTGAGTGGGCCCCCACTACCCGATTCACTGTATTTGATGTCCAGAGTTTGAGCCAGCGAGAAAGGAACGTAAACCTAGCAATAGTCCAGCCCTTTTCTGCGTTGCAAGGGAGCATGGGTATATTCAGTCATCCTCAATGCCCAAAACTTGAATTGCCCCCTCGCTCAGACGACCACCACAGGCCTTGGCAAGCTGAAATAGTTCTTTGGCCTTACTTATGTGCTCTTCTCTGTCGACATCGGCGTGCATCTCGGAGTCATCTTCAGAGGGTCTATGGCCATCTATTATCCTTTCGGACTGATGAATCTGAGCGATGAGGTCACCGTTCCAAACGGCAATCATGCCGCGTAGATGCAGAAGTTCGGGACGCTTGTCAAAATGTGGAGATGACAGCAGATCATCGAGCCGAGCCGCGATCTCTCGGGCACGGCGAAGTTCGTCGGTTCTAACGGCCAAAATCCGGGTTTCGCGTGCTGAGGCGTGCCGCTTTGGAGATCCAGAGTCCGACGTCACTTCAGATCCAGTGTCTTCATCATCCGAGTCGGACTTTTCAGCTGCAGCCATTGCGACTCGGGAAGCTTGAGATATCTCGTAAAGCCATAGGCTGAACATTGCCGGATAAAACGTCAGAGCGCTGGTGGCCTTCGGGTTACTCTGTTGAAATGGATGGTCAAGTATCAGTCGTTCATAATAGAGACGGGCGGCCTTAAAGCCTTCTTCTGTGAAGGTCGCATCGTCTAAAGTCGCGGAGGGAATATCTGACTGACTATCGTCACTGGCTTTCGAGGTATTTAGATGCATCTCAGCTGTGACCCCCCATCTTGCGTAGACTCTGTCGTCCACCTTCATAGCACCTCGTCCCGTTTGCAATATCACCTTCCACACGAGGCCTGCACGGTGGTAGTCACCCTGCAAAAGACATCGATGCATGATGGCGAGTTTCTCATGGACTAAGCGATGTCGCCAATGATTGCCTTCATCCGATTCCAACTCGGGGAGGCGAGGCCCCTGCGGGCTGGGTCCTCGAGAGCGGCGTTTGGCGCGAGTCTGGGGGAGACGTGCGGCGGAAGAGAGGTGCGAGGCGTACAGTGGAGGGTTGAGCGCGGCCAACTCGCGGTGTAGCTCGGCGGGCGTAAATTTGTGCTCGCGGCTTGCGTTTTTGCTCAATGGGCGCTGGCGCTCACCGTGGAGGGTGTGCTTGACCGAGGCCGGCGCATGCGGGAAGGGAGGTTTGGGGAGAGGGAGCTCGGGATCATGGCCAGCAACGCGGAACTGGTGGGCTTGTGCAGCGGTGAGTGTGTTGATGGCGGAGGAGGGCGGCCTTGTCGAAGGAGCATCGTTTCCGGCGGAAGAGCTTGCGTGGTCGGAAACGTCTTCTGGCTCGTCAGCGTCGTCACGCTTGCGCTTGCGGGTCTGGCCATGCTGGCGAGCGCGCAGGCTCTGATGGCGGGCGTCCCGCTTGCGTGGGCCAGCAAATGGGGGCGCTTGCGGCATGGCGGATTCGTGGAGTGGTAGGTGCCAGCAGCAGCTTCGTCACTCGCCTCGCCTCGCCGCTACGCCCGGGCCCGGCGGCCACGCTGACAGATTGGCATGCCGCTGTCACGGGAAGTCATGGCCGACGCCAGCCAGCTAGTCATCACCGCCGCATGCTTGAACCCACCCAGCTGCGTCTCTCCACGAGCCTTGCCTTCGTTTCCGACACAACCCCGACCTCCCGCTCCACCACCACCCATACCTCGCCCGCTCCCAGCGATCGGGCCTCCGCGTCTCCCGCACCACCATGGGCCAGAGCAGCTCGCGCGGTGTGTCCGCTCCCGCCGAGCGGCGGCGGAGCAGTCAGCACTCACCGACACCGCGCCGTATCTCCCACGTCGCCGATGGCTCCTCAACACCCGAATCGCAGCCCACCTCTCGCTCTTCCGCCCACAATTTTCTGTCCTTCACCCGCCTCCGCTCCGGCCGCCCAGATGCTGGCTCGTCTCAAGCGCCCGAAGCTGTATTGCGCCGCCGCTCCAGGCTGAGCCGCGCTCAGTCGTCGATATCAAGTATCCTCAGCCGCCCACGCTCGTCCTCCCGCTCCCGCGACCGTCCCGCACGCACGAACACCCGCCGCTTCTCTTCGCCGTTCTGGTCGCCTACACAGCCTTCGTCCTCGGCATCGGATTCTCCAGGCTCGCCACTTCCCCGTTTGCAGATGCCCGAGCTTGCCGGTGCTCTCAATCTCGATGACTTGGCCCCCGAGTCCCCTGAGACGGACTCATTGTTGCAAGGCCCACTACAGTCGCGGGAGCAGGATGCGGAGCCCGAGCGTCCGACAAGTCTTCAGCACTCGAACAGCATCCTTGATCGAGTAGCCGGCAGCGTGGTGCCAGAAAGAAGTAGCAGAAACGTGAGAAACTCGCTGCGGCGGCGGAGGTCCCCCCTAAATCAGAACGAGGACAACGCGGCCATGCTGTCCCGTCTTCTATCCGTAGCGGCAGCCGCCACCGCAGCCACTCTCATGGGCGAAGACCACCGAGCCGGTGCCGAGGCTCGCAACTTCGTGGGTGGGGACGAGGATGGCACGTTCGATGGTTTCCTTCAGTCCCTCCAGAATGGCCGCATAGCCTCTGCCCTCCGTGGTCACACGGCGGGCATGGACGTGGATCCGGATGAGTCCGGACCACCAGCGCCATTGAACTTTTTCCGTATGTTTAGGTTCGGCTCTTCCACGGCTACGAGGCGCGAAAACACGGCACCCATGTCTCACGGCAGTCAGGATGACTCGGATGAAGCTTCTGGTGCGCAGCGCGCAGACGAGGATGGCTCGGAGAGCCGTATGGTCCCTATCATTATAGTTGGCATTCGCTCTATCAATCCCAACACCGCTGGAGCTGCCCAGCATGACGACAACATTCCCCCATTCTTAGATGCTCTTTCGAGTTTCCCTGCTCCGGTCGCTTCCGGTTCTGAACCTAGCATTGATGGCATCCTACGACAACCTCAGAATGGAACTAGATTTAGCCATCGACGCCGTGCCTCAATGGGAGGCATCAACACGTTCCCATCAGCCTACGACAACCAACGACATCAGCGTATTTCGCCATCGGAGCGTCCACGTCCATTTTCAACCCTTTCAGATACGACTCTCGGTCCTCGACCTCCACCATCTACCCCCGCAGGCATGTCTGCCTTTTCGTCTGGGAGGACGACGCCCACATTTACTCCACCTTCAGACGCTTCGACATTGCCCTTTGCAGAATCGTCAAGACGTGGAAGTTATGTGCGGTCTCCCATCAGAGGAAGCTCCGGGCTGGAGTCTCCTCCCGAAGAGCCGCGGTCTCTTCACCAGCTGAGAACTGCTCGTCAGCGTCGGTTGAGCGAGTCTGACCATACGAGATTCGGCGCTGGCTCTGCTCGACGTAACGGTGTTGTAGAACCCGATCATGCACCAGGCGAGGGGCCTCGAAGCTGGATCATTTACGTGCTTGGTGGCAGCTATCCGGAAAACCATCCTATCCTTACCACGCCGAGCCTCTTCACTGACACTCCTACTTACGAAGACATGATGTTACTTTCAACGCTTCTCGGCCCTGCCAAACCTCCGGTTGCTAGTGAATCGGACGTCTCGTCTGCAGGTGGTCTCTACATAGTCCGTGAGGCTGCTGAGGCTGATATAGAATCCGGTGGGCTGATCGCGGCTGCTGTTGAAGACGAGGAGATTATTGCCATCACAGCGGATCAGCGTTGCCTCGTCTGCCTAAGTGAATATCAAGAAAGCGAGGAGGCTCGCAAATTGATACAATGCGGACACCTTTTTCACCGGGAGTGCATTGATCAGGTAAGTGCCAACAGCTCTACACACGTATAAATACTAATATTGATGAACAGTGGCTTACAACTGGACGGAATTCGTGCCCGCTCTGTAGAGGGCAGGGTGTAGAGGAGCATGAAAAACGGACGGCCACCCCTGCGACACCCGAAATGCCTGCAGTCGCATGATCTTCCAGTGACCTACTGTACCCACGCTGAAAAGCATCAAAGCGTAACAGCAGGTGCATTCGACGGAAGACCTTATAACGTAACTTTTTCTCACGTTGACGCTTTATCAGATCTGGAATGGCCATCCCTTGTTGGTCTTGAAATCCAGGTATGCTCATTCTTGTTCGGATTGCAAGGCGTGCAGGCGTATTCAGTGCATTTATGCATTGATTGATGGAGAGGCTATCTTTTTCCCCTTTTCCTCCTTTGATTTTTGCCCTCTGTTTTCTCTCACTCAGGATTTTTGTCAAGCACGGCGCTTCAGGCATATTGGTTTGGTCGTCACAGGCAACACTCGTTCAGTCTACACAGCAGGCGAAGCACAGCGCGCGCACACAGGGTCGGGACTAATAGTTGTTGATCTCATGTCATAGCGATCGCTCAGGAGTTGGCGCATTTTCACGTCGAAGGGCCCCCGTCATCATTATCACTGCTATTAACGTCACGGCTGGTTTTTGGTTTACTATGGTCAGGCAGCCGCAGAAGTCATCTTTCTGCGCCATTTACCCCGTCTCCTTGTTTCTTCTTCTTTTTTGTGGATGATTTGATGACTTCTCTTACTTTTCTTTAATTTCTTATTGCCGAATTGGCAGGCAAGGTCAGCGACAAGTCGTAGCAGATGTGCGATCTGAGACCCTCGAGATTCGCACGGAAAAAATAAAAGGGAGAACAGCTGCAACAGCGAGCGGCCAGGGGAGATTTTTAGAGCATTCGTACTGGTTGGCTTGACGTCATGTCATATTCGTCGCCTCTGGACAAGTGTTTAGAGTTCTCCTTCTGTCCCGGCTACTGTTGCGAGGCTGTACGAGTGTATCTCCAGTTGAGTGCCCCTGGATTAGGTCTGCCCACCTTACGATTCACACTAGTTAGTACAAAGGAGCAGAGGTTTTTAATATCACACGGGTTCCCTCGAAGGGGAAGCATGAACGGCGTAAAAGCTCCGGTCTAAAATGATGATGCTTCGGCGTGTGACGTGTTCAAACATATGAGAATGACGTCGCGGACACAAAACAGCGGACGAAACTGGATCGTTCGACGAGGTTGTCTTACCTAGCATTCTCATTACGTCGTTTTGCCATGGACGGAGACGCTTTGGACTGAAGGCGTACCACCGAGCTCGTATGATGTTGGCGTTTCGTCTTTTGTCGCCGAAACAGGCAACAAGCACAGACCACGGCGCATGGTACAACGCACCACTATAGATTGATTGTTGCCTGCCTGGAAAGGTGAAGACATATGAGCCCCGTATCCGCTATCGACTTTAGGAAAATCGATATCGCGGTCGGAGCTCTTGGAAGGGGGCGCTGCACACTCCGGACAATACGTGTTTCTCTCGTGCGCTCGATGCCCAACGAGCAGTCATGGAACGAAGGATCACGGCAAGAGTCAGTCAACTCTTCAGCTGGGCTGGCACATGCCGTGTCCCCCATCTCCGAAGCACTGTGACCCGAACGGGAAAGTGCACCGCCACGGATGCCGTCGGAGAGTAGAGGCACGAGGGCTGCATCAGAAATTTAGAGTGTGCCTGAAGCGGCCGGTCATATTGCATCGGAGGGCGCCGTAAGGGGCTCAAAGTTTTCTCCCCCACCATGATGCAATGAGGCTTCCGGGAGAAATTCTTCAGCCTTCTTTCAGCGGGGCTGGGCCGGTGGCGGGCGGCCGGAGGCTCCGTTGGCTCATCTCGGAGAATTTGTTTCAGAGAGCGAGGCGGAGTGTGTGGAGGTGCTGTTGTGAGAACGGCGGTCGCGCTACGGGGCCTAGGCAGGGTTGGGGCTGCAAAGGAGGCTGAAGGATGTTAGAAGGCCGCTAAGGCTAGGGGACAGTAGTAGGTTGGAGATGGCGTCCGGAGAAACGTGCAGCGCAAGCCACCAGCACGATAGCCAGCCGCTAGCGGAGGAGCCAAGAACGTCATTGCGAGTCGGCAGTGAAGGGTGATGCACGCTGCAGGCACGGGATATACAAGCCCCGCTGAGGCGTGCTTGATCCCTCCCGAGAGAACGGCACGTCAGAAGGCGCTCGGGCGCTCAGGCTGCTCATAGAGATCGTCAGGCTCCGGGCGTGCTAGTGCTTCTGATACGTACGCAGCGGGTTGGGTCCTGGCTAGCAGTGCTAGCAGAACGTGATCTCCGATGGCTCGGGGCCCGAGCGTGGCGGGAAGGATGCGACTAAAAAAGAACAGAAGCCATCGGTACCGGCACTTTCGCCTTGCGACTGGCTTGCGTGCCCGCGCCGGGCTCGAGCTCGCTCTGCTCGCTGCAGTGGGGCCCAGATCTGGGAACACACCGGTGCGCGGACGCTACCGTTCTGACAGGTGCCTGCGTGCGGAGGAGCAGGTGAGGTCGTGTGGGTGGCTGGCTGGCTGGTGACCGGCATTAGGCGGAGATGCGCAACGGCAGACGGCTCTGCGCCCCCCGGTCCGTCTGCCCACTGCTGCCACGATGCCTAGTTCGACGGGCCGGCTTACCAACTCGCGCAACAGGCGCAAATCCGATGGCAGACAGAAAAACTACCTACCCAGCCCGCGCGGCAACAGCCGCAGGGCCAGTGCTTGCCCCGTTCCTGGCGCTTTCCCGCAAGTGGCAATCGCACAGTGTGCGCCATTTGGATTTGCCGCGGCAGTCTTTGATTTTTTAGCTGTCGCTGAGTCGCGCGCCCGCCTGCGTCTCAGCGCACACGTCTGGACACGCGCGCGCTTCAGCGAGTCGCCGCGTTTTGGATGTAGCGCAGCTACCACGGAGCACGCTGGTCCGCGTAGGTTTAAGTTTTCGTGCATGCCGGGTCATGGGGCTATGCATTTTCCGTAATTTCTTCAGCGTCTTCGACGCATCCTGGCTGACGGGCGCGCGGGCTGCGAGATGGTTGGTCGCCAGCCTCCCGTTGAAGACGACTGATGACGCGGAAACAACCGGCGTGCCGGTTCCTGGGTGCAAGCAATATGATCAGTCCTGAATTGCCAGCCTGCTTGCGTTGCGCAACACATGACAACATTGCGGCGTGGTCCGCTGCTTCCCCGATCAGGCAAAAGAGGGGGTGGGGGACCGCCGGGGGGCAGCATAAACACCGCAATCTTCGCTGCCCCTGGCATCCCTCCTCATCATCGTGCCCGGACCACGCTGCGCAGAAATCCAACAACATGGCCATGCGACGGGACGGAAACGCCAACTTCTGCGCCTGCACGAGCCGTGGGCTGTCCCTGGGTTGATTGGGTCAGTCAGTCAGGTTGTTGGGCCCGATGCGGTATACACGGGCAGCGCAAAACTGCCGGCCGTTTTGCATGTGAAAGGCGGCTTGGGGCGCGCTATGACTGCGAAAGTGCAACAAGAGGCATGCCACCAGGAAAGCATTTCCGCGCTCAGCAATGGATGCGACATTAGATTGCCGTCCGCCGTTGGATCTTCCCCGGTTGGGCCTTCCGCCACCGCGATGCCGGCTGGCTTTCCTGTTCAGAACCGTCTTTTGTCAAGTCTTCGAGTTAGCTGGCCGTCTTTTTTCGTTTTCGCCCTCGCCGAATCCGAACCCGAATTGTCCGACAACGGCTCTTGATATATTATTTCCGAGTCCCCGACAGCATCGCAAAGTGAACGTCCATCTCATCTTGCTTTGGACGGGCGGCCGCGTCGGACGAGGCTTAGAGGTGGTGATGGTGGTTCTAGTGACACGTAACGTCGTTCGCATAACGTTGGGTTATATTGATCATCTTTGCTTCCGCTCGTCCATCCGAGCGCGCATCGTCCTCACCCCCCTTTGGCTTGGCTCCCGCGAGCTAAGAGCGAAAGCCAGCTCGGACCGGGCGCCGGCTCTCCTGACAGCAACTCCAGAAGGTAAACAGGCGGTGACAGCCAATCTCGCCGGGCAGAGAGCATCGTGAAGCGTCAATGCTCCTCAGGACTTTTGCCGAGCGGGGGTATTACGTCCAGGACCTCGCCGAGCATGGAGCATTTGTGTCAGTCCTGCAGCGTCAAGCGACACTGAGGCGGGCAGAGATGTGATGCATCTCAATGATGTGCAGGTACACTCGCCTCCCCGTCGGGGGCGTCAGTGCGGCGGGAAAGACGTTTGTTCGGACCACCTTGGTTCTTCTAGACGAAGCGCAGAGAAATATTTAGAGCAGCACGAGCCATGTGGAACAAGAAGCAGGGTCGGTGTGGCGGCGGCGAAGGGCCGCAGCGCTGGAGCTTGGCGGGATTGCGGTGGCATGATCGGGGGGATCCTTCAGTGGGGAAGACTGCAGCAAGCCCGAGAGCACGCGGACCGGGGGGCTTGGCGGACTGGAGGAAAAAGTTGTCGTGCGTGTGTTTGCAAAGGAGAAATTTAGGGGCACGATGGAGATCGGTGGCCGCAGGGGGCGTTCTGGCGTCAGCGGCCTGTTCCCGCTGACGAGCGAGAATCGGCGACGAGGTTCCCCCTGTCGAGCATTTGCTTCTTGCTTGCTTGTGCTCGGGAGCGGGAAGAACAAAGCTCCATCAATCACATTCCATCCAGGAGACGGGCTAGCGGCCTATGGGCGGCTTGCCAAAGCGCTGACGCCGCGAATCTGGCGACGTGTGCGGTCTGATCAGCGGGCCGTGATCGGGCAATCGAGGAGTGGCAGTGGGCCAGCGGATCAACGTCGCGTTGGTCTTCTTTGGCGCGTGTCCCGCCTAGGGTTTCATGAGGCCGCGGGCCTGCGTCGTCGTGAAGCCATCTGCTGACGAGCGGGCGGCTGATGCTGCAGGCGGAGACCTTCCGCATGGGGCGGGCTGGAGGATTGCGGACGACGCTGGTGGTGCAATAATGTGACAGGCGCGCGCGTCCCGGACGGGCAAGCGGCTGGAGGAGCAAGTGTTGCGCCAGGCGGGGGGTGCTCGCGGCGCGCCATTCGCCAGCCGACTCCTGTCGGTCGGGACGGGCAGCAGGCAGTAGTCTCGCCGTATTGCTTCCGTTTAGCTCTGCTCACATGCAGGGCATCTGTGCGGATGGCAGCGGAAGGCGTGCGTGCTGCGGCTTGGTCCCAGGCGCGCGGTCAGGCGGGCGCAAGTATTGGCTGCCAGATTGTGGTGGAGAGAACTCGTTAAGAGTAGCCGGATGCGGCAGGCTGTCGGCCCATGGTGAGCGCTGAACCCTGCGATCCGGCGTGGTGGTGCGGGAGTGATGGCAGGCTGGCGGTGGATCTGTGGTGGGGATCTGAGAGGTGCCTGGAGGCCTTCGCCGGGCTCCCGACATCTCCGGCCGCTGAACGTTGCGCGCACGTCTCTCAATATTGGCCGAGTCAGCAGCATTAAGGTTGTTCCCTATACAAATCCCTGGGCCGCGCGATCTTAGACGCCCAGGTATAGCCCCCAGCCTCCGCAGGGGACCCCGAGCCAGGCATTTGCCGGCCGCGCGACTCGTCTGCTAATTGCAGGGAGAAGCCT
This sequence comes from Lasiodiplodia sp. COLG20, assembly GCA_009801085.1. Lineage (NCBI taxonomy): Eukaryota > Fungi > Ascomycota > Dothideomycetes > Botryosphaeriales > Botryosphaeriaceae > Lasiodiplodia > Lasiodiplodia sp. COLG20. The sequence goes on along the minus strand of VNWV01000001.1, from coordinate 5,115,281 downwards.
GCGCCCGCACGTGGTCGAGCAAGGAGCCCGTCTCCAGCGCGGCGCCCGGATGCAGTTGCGTGCAGCCGTCATGGATCTGACTGCTGAAACGCAGATCCGCGACAGCGTTTGACCGTTGGCTGCAGAACCCACGCACGCCGTCTCCGCCCACGCCGGCCCAGCACACCGCGCCTACCGCCTGCAGCGCGCCCGCCGGAGCACGCTGAGCGCGCGCGAACACGCATGTCCCAGCACGGCGGCCAGGAGCACGGCGCGGGCGGCGAGGAGGCTTCCATGCTGCAGATCTGCGCTGCATTGACTGAATCTCCGAGCAATTCGAGATTGTCCGGCCCTTTGGCATGATATCACCGGGCAGCGAGAGCAGCCGTCGTCGAAACATGGTTCGTCTTGGCTTTGGGCGGAGCCCCTGCCTGAGCCCCTGCCCGCACATCCACCGGCCTCAAGCCTCAGCAGCACCTCTCCACGCCGCCGCCTCGTGGCCGTGGCCCGCGCGCGCCGTTCACCGCACGCCGACAGCCCGCGTCGCCGCCGTCAGGCGCCCGCCAGCCCGCAGCGGCCGTCAGCGGCCCTGCAGCGCGCTGCGAGGAGGGCGTCCTGGCCGCAGCGATGATAATGCTCTGGTTCCGCCCTGGCTGCGCTGCTCCAGAAGCTCGCGCGCTGGCACGCTACCGCTGGTGGCCTCGGCGCATTTGCTCTTCACGGCCGTCGGCGCTGTTTATGCAGCGGGCTCGCTGCCGAATCGGTGCAGCCAGAGCCCGCCCGGGCGCCTGCTGGCCCGCCCGCCTCCCAGATTTGCCGCCGTCCAGCACTGCACCCTTCATCCGCCGCCTGTCTCGACTTGATGGCGCCGCGATAGAGCAACGATACGCCAGCAGCCCGGGTCAGGGCACGTCCGCCGCGCCGCCTGCGAGCTGCCCAGCTGCCCAGCTGCGCTGCCTGCCCAGCCCCGGGGCCTGCGTCGGTGCCCGCGCTGCTGTCTGCGTCTGTGCCCGCGCCGCCGAGGCCGCTCTGGCGGCCCCGCGGCGGTGGTGGAGGTGGTGATCCTGCAGCGGGGGCGCGCTCAGCAGAGGCGGGCAGCGCAGAGGGCGGAGGGCAGGAGCAAGTGCCGGCCCCTAGCTGCGATGCGCGCCCAGGGTGCCGGGCGTTGACGCATGAGAACGGCGAAAAAAGGCGAGGGCGTGGGCTGGGGCCGTTCTCGAAGCCTGGCAAGGCGGGGCGGCGCTGCTGTCAACGCCAGAGTGCTGAACGGCTCCAAGGATTTGCAGGCCTCGCGCGGAAACGGCAACGCCCGGCCTCTGTCCGAAGTGCCCTCCCCTGCACCACAATATCCAATATCCACCCAAGGCTCCCAGCGCGTGCAGGGCCCACGCCCGCTGCTCAGGTACGAGTACGGACGGCTGCTCATCATCAGAGCGCGCATCAACGCTTACGGCCGTGGTCGAGCTGGCTACTGCTGCAGGGCTGCAGTGCCAGCCCGCCCGCCAGTACTGATTGCCCGTCCGTCCCTGGCCCTCACTAATCTTAGCTCTACACGCCTTGCCGGTACATAATTACGTCCCGCGATCCAACACTGGAGGGGTCTGGCAAGGAACCGCTCTCTTCCATCCGCCACGACACTTCGACAGCATCGTCAACATCTCGCCCACCATCGACTGCTCTGCGCCGGATGCCGCTGGTCACGTTGTGACGACAATCCCCCGCCACCACTCCACGGTCCCTCGCTCTCCATCTCCATCTCGCCCTCCGTCTCTCGAGCCATGGCCAACCACTTCAACAACATGCCCGGCATGCCGCCATACTTCACCATCAATCCCCAGCGGCCGATGATGCATATGGAAAACAGCTATCCTCCGCCCAGCTTCGCCCACGGCCTGCAGCCTTTCCAGACGCTTTCATCCGAGAACCTCCGCCAGAACTACGCCGACCTTGACGACCCCAGCCGGACAATGCTACCAGCCCAGGGCTCCTCCAGGGCCCGCCGGAGGCCCGCTCCTGGCGCCGAGCATGTGAAACACCGCAGGACTCGGAGCGGTTGCTACACTTGCAGAAACAGACGAGTCAAGGTAGGACTTCAAAACCCATTTCATTTTCATCGTCCGAGATGGCTGACATGCGTGCTGCGCCAGTGTGATGAGACTCACCCAATTTGTGAAAGTATGCATCTTCCGCCCCGTTTGGTGGCGCCCTGCTAATGACGCCCACCCATGCAGGATGCCGCAAAGGAAACCGAGAGTGCGTCTATCCGGAGCCCGCCGTAGCAAATAAGTCCAGCCGTAGCAAGACCAAAGGCTCCTCGCCCCAGAGCAATTCGTCCGCCGACGACGACGATGTCGAAGGAAAGGCGCCGTTGCCTTCGATTCCCGATGAGGATGAGCCCGGTGATGGAGCCAGCCACCAGACCAGTGTTTCGAACGCAAGCCGTCTCAGTCGAGAGCCATCCAATACGCCCTCGCTGACACACGGCAAGAGTCCGTCTCCCTCTACGGAAGGATCAAGCACAATTCCCCATGCCCAGCCACGGCCTGTGCCATCCCGGACATCGAGTCGATCAAACCTGCGCAAGTCCCCCATGGAACGCACCTGGGCTGAACTTCCGTCCGACGTCCGCTACTATCTCGACTGGTTCCGAAACAACATCACATGCCACCACTACTGCCTGAAGTATGACGGAGCCGATTTCATGCGCACGACTTTGCTCGAGATTGCCGTGCATAATGACCACCTCCTCTACGCCGTTGTCGGTTTCGCCGCGTACCACCACACGTTGGCAAGACCGAATGGGAGGATTGCGGACTTTCTGAGCTACTACAACCGGTCCGTCCAGCTGCTCCGCATGTCGCTGCAACGCAACCAGAGGCGGACGCCTGCCACTCTTCTCACCATTCTGCAGCTGGCAACAATCGAGGTTTGCATTCCCTGGTCCCACTCCCATCATTTTTTTACTCACAGAACCGTATAGGAATACCTGGGCGATTGGGTGAGCCTTATTGGTCATCAAAGAGCCGCGTACGAAATCATCACGTCCATGTACACGCCTCAAACAATTATGCAAAACGAGACCCTCCGCAGGATCATCACCTGGTATCAACGCTTCGACCTCATGGGCGGCATCCTGTCCGGATATGAAACAGTACTCGCACGCGATTGGTTTCTGGCCTGCACCGACTATTATACCCAACAGACACGCGATAAGCCTCACGATGTGGGCTGCAAGTTTGACGAGAGGTTATCTTTGTGCAGGCTATTCGCCAATGACTCATCGAGTTTGTTCTCCAGGAAGGCGAAAGGCCAGATTAGCGATGAGGTTTTCGCCGCCGAATGCATGGCTTTGGACAAGAGAATCGACGAATGGCTCGAGCAGCTTGATCCCGCCCTCACGGACGCGACAAAACACATTACGAGTTTCGACGGGTCCTCCCCACGCGATGCTGACGATGTTGTGGATCCGTACGATCCTCAGTTCATGTACGGCGATGAGCTGTTCCCCATGAACATCGTTTTCATCGACTATTGGGCCATCGCTCTCATGTTCAAGATGCAGCTATGCAACGTCTTCGAAAAGGAGCCGACTCCGGAGGTGCAGAAGATGGCTTATGATATCTGCAAGATGTTCGAGTCGCTCGAAATGTACCCCAACAGCCCGCCTGGAATTATCATCGAGGCTAGTGCCGCCCTCGGAATGGGCGTCGTCCATCTTCCTAGGGACGAAAGACACATTACGTGGGGCAGGCGCAAGTTCGCCAAGGTGGAGTCCCAAGGATACATCTACCCATCGAGCATGCGTGCGGGTTTGGGCCAGGCCTGGAATGTGGACGTGTCGTATTGGTGGCTACCAAACAACGAAGGCATGCCAGAAATCGTCTCCCAGATCCGTGGCTTCATCGAGGAACGCGCTACCTTCCCAAAGGACCAGAACAGACAGGACCTCCGTGAGATGCGCGGAATCTTTGAAAACCTCAGCGTCAAGGACCGCAAAGGCAGCAGTGCCAGCCATGATTCAGCATCTGTCGCGGCTGCGACTGCCTCTTTCAACCTCGGCGCTACTGGCGAGGAGCTTGCCAGCATGGACTTCGGCGCCGGCGATGCCATGATCTACGAGAATAGTCCGGACTACGGGTGGAGCTACAGCCCTCAGGGCACTCAATTCTCAGACCACTGAGTGTGGGATCAATACCCAGCAATCCAAGTTTGTGAGGAGGGGGGCGTTGCATCAAGGCTGCAAGAGTCCCCTATCGGCCTAGCCACGGCCCTAGTCGGTGACCCTTTTACCACCCTCCGATCGCAGCTCGTGTCAAGATAAGCTCTTGACGAAAAATATCCATATGACCGGCGTTACATGTGGGTCGAGAACGGAAGAAATGAGGCAACTCCACCATGTGCGAGTCGCTCTTTCTTCGGATGACCTTCCTACTGGAAAAACAAAGTTGGGTCCTGGCCTGAGAACGACCCACTTTGCGATTCGAGAAATAGCCGGCGGCACAATCATCGTACCTTCCGCATTTGGACTGGACCAACGATATTGGATATTGATCCTACGGGCTGTGCCGCGCACGCCACCCTTGATACTGATGAGTGATGGCTCTCCTAGAGTTACCATTTTTCTTATCAACTTCAGCCTTCTCTTTTTCGATGTAACATGGTCAATATCCTTTTGTAAACTCTTGTCCTTTCTCAAACCCGCCCCGTTATCATTACTCTTGTCTAATTCGCGCATATGCTTCGATTTACTTGTTCTTCTGAGTATTTTTGGAGTTCAGCGGATCAGGAGTTCTTCAGCTTTTTTTTTTTTTTCCTTTGTGTTGGCAAAAAAGAAAAGAAGCGAGCAGGCACTTATTCACACGGCCGAAAAGAATGGGGATTTTGGAGTTACGCAATTGGGGCAACCAATTATGGGCGCATGCAATCCTAAAAGGTCATTTGGGATTCGGACCAAGGCGTTTTGTTGGTTCAGTCTTGGGAGGAAAAACACGCGAGCAAAAATTCTCGACAACTGTATTACTAAAACCATTTTAACATTTCCTTGGGTTATTTCATTTGTAGCTCAGACTTCAAAGAATCAAAACTGCGCAATCATGAACAAGCGTTTTATGAACAAATTTCTCTGCCAGTTTTTCCCTCGACGTGATTGGTCAAGTGCAAGAAAAAAGCACGTGGCCTGAACAGTCTGTTTCTTTGATCCCAGGGCACTGGTTACTTGTCGATCTTGAGAGCTACATTGCTTCGAGATTGCCTGCGCATCGATGTTCAAAAACCCTTCTCCAGACCAAAAAAACGTGGACGAGCGGGAAAGCCGCAGCAAGCCGACGGGCCGACCGTTCCTTCGTATCCCCTCAAAGGCAGTAAAATTGAACAGTTTAGCCTCATGCTATCGCGTTAGCAGTTAAATGGCCGTATGTCGATCCGCAGCTTTGTATGCGAAATGGGTATACTGTAGACAGATATGAAGGGCAACGAAGTGCTAGACGCGGTATACGGCCCCTGAACGCACCGGGGGGGAAGAAAGTGAAAAAAGGAAAAAGGGTTGCACATCGTTCAGCTAGAGGCATAACAGCGGAAGAGCACGGATATGTTCGACCTGACGTCAGGGACACCTATCTCCATTTAGGTTGCGGGATATGGTGCCTCCGGTGCGCCTTGCACGGGGGGCAGGGTGGAGGGACACGCAGCCGCACGTCCTACAAGCGTCGATCTTATTTCGTTATGCTATTTTGGTCTCCTCAGCCCCCTCCTCCGCAGTAAAGCCACAGCGATGGCCACTCCTTATTTCGCTATTTCCAAAACCAGGCGCATTGAGCACACAGACGCTTCTCCCGAATGATTGGTACGTGTGGAGGAAGGGCATGCTGTTTGATGAGGATCTGTTGATGTGGTCATGTCATGCCCGCCGAACAGGCAGCGGGAGGTTGAATTAAGCACACCTTGTCTGTGCGGTTGCACATCGATCAAATTTTAAGTGATGGGCCAACGTGGTCGGATTTGCTAAAGGAGGATTGTGCTATCTGGCCGAACACGAATACGCGTATATCATATCCGAGATCAAGAAGAACACACGAGTGTCACGCAACCATCAAAGTGCAGGCGTCAGGTCAGCAAAGTTTCAGTTTTGGATCGCTGTCCACTGGTGAAGTGAAAAACAACGCTATACAAAAAATGATGAACGTGTCGCCTAGCGGGGGTATCTGCTCAGAAGCAAGGTCTCCCCTTCCATCACGCCAGCGACCATTCCAGAACGTATCCGGGTTTCCGTCCGCTGAGGCCAGTCTAGCGGGTGAAGAATCTATCCAGTTCTGAGCGGTTGTAGAGCGGAAAAGCTCAGTCCAACCTGAGAGCAATCGGAGGAGCAAGCCTATCGAATGCCTCACGCACCCTCGCGGCTCTTGCGGTAGCTTGCCTATTAGTCACGATCTGAGGTTAGACTTGTGGACTCGTAAAGCTGCAGCGAAGTAGGAACAGAGCATATGTACGAGTCAAAGCACGATCAATCGCGGGGACGCACCTCCTGCTCGACCTGCAACTGATCAACCACGGGAGCCAGCTCGCTCAAAATTTCGTAGGCCCTCTTGTGGTACTCCAACTGGGCGGCGATGAGGTCGGCAAGGTTACGGAGAGGCTCGGGCGTGTCCAGTACCTGCATATCGGGGAATTCTTGTCAGCACGGCCATGCTTTCAATCAGGATAATTTAAACCTCACGTTTTTCATAACGCCCACGGCCTCCTCGGTCTGGCCAACAAACTCATCCTCGGCCTGCTCAATCTGGGCGCGGGCCTCCTCCGAAATGTGCTCCTCATCACCGTCCTTCTTTACGCCAGGCAGAGGGAATGCACCGCCCTTGGCCTTGGCCTTGGTGGCATCCAGGCTCAGACGAGCATTCTCAACAGCCTTGCGGGCACGGGTAGCAAACATAATGTTCGTGTTGAGGGTCGTGCTCCAGCCGGCGAGGAAGCGGCTCTGAATCTGGGCGTCCTGGGCGAGACGAGCCTCGCCGACCTTCTCCATAGAGACGGCATACTTCTCGAGAGCGGTAGCGAGCGGATCGTCGGATGAGCTGCCGTGGTCCTGGCTGAGGAGGGTGGAGCTGTTGAGGGAGGCGCGAGCGATTGCGTGGCTGAAGGTCTTGGGCTGCGGCTTGGCCGAGGGCGGGGCGGTCAGGGCAGCCTGGGCCTCGGCAGGAGAGGTGGCGGAAGAGAGCAAGGTGACCTTCTCAGACACAGTGCGGCCAAGGTCGTTGAAGGACTCGCGGATGTTGGTGGGATAATCGTAAGCCTCGTTGGTGTACTGGGAGCTGGTGGGGGTCAGCGGAGCAGCGAGGGCGGAACGTCAGCAGACGTACGTGACCTGCAGCATCTTCTGGTGGACCTGCTTCAGAGCATCGACGCGCTTCTCGAGCTCAATGTAGTCGGGGGGAAGCTGGGTCTGCGGAGGGCGGCGCGGGTCAGCGAGTTTGCGCGGCGGCGGAGCGTGGCGGAGGCGGTTACCTTGTCCTCAGCCTGGCCCAATTGCTCCTTGACATACTGCTGGGTGCGAGCAGCAAAGGGAGTGAAAGAGGCACTGCGATGGTCAGCGGAGAGTGGACGGATAGGCAGCGGCGCAACGCGAGGGTGGATAGGCCGGGGCGCGGTCGGGCAGAGACTGCGGGCGGGAAAGGACGTACGAAAAGTTCTTGCCAAAGGCCTGAAACTTGTCCATGGCTACGGTGGATGACGGAGTGGCTTGGGAGAAATGGATGGTTGCTAGCGGAGGGTTTGAGGGACGTTGCGATTGCCTACGCATGTGAGTCGGGCTGTTGCTTGACCCTGGAAGAGGCAAGGTCGCATCTGCCCCCGCAGGCCCGAGCTTCCAAACACCACTCTCTCTACCTGACACCCTGTCCTCCACCCGTGTGTCACCGCCCTGCCGCCTCTGAAATCCACCTGGACGCTCTCCGAATCCGCTTGTCCCCGCCGCCTGTGCTTTGTCCCGCTTCTTCTCCAGGAAATGCGACGGTACGCCAGTCTGCTGGATCCACGACGGGCTTGCCGACCATGTTTGTCCCCCGGAACTCGTTGGATCCACGCCTTAATGCGCCCAGGACCCCCAATCGCTCGAGGACCATCTGTCCACGTGCGGCGGCATGTTTCTCAATGGCGCACATCGCGACTGCCCGGATATAACAGTAAGTAGCTTTGAAGATGATGCAGACTGGACATGTTTCTGGACCTTCAATCCACATCACTGTTTACGCCAGCCATTGCTGCGATCGAATACGACGCGTGCCACGTCACCCGAGAAAGCCTTCAGTGTCGTCTTTAATCCAGAAATGCCCGCTATTCGTAAGCCTGGCCGGCAATTTCGCCAAGAAAGAGCGCCTGGACTTGCTCACCGCTGGACAGTTGTCGCATTCGGTCGCGTCATTCCTAAGACTGCTTCACGCTGCACTGCTCCTTGTTGAAGAGAAAGAGTACCGGACACCTTTATTCCGTATTTCATCTTCGATCTCTTTCCAACGGACAACCAGCACAGCTGCTTGCAAAACGAATGGACCTTGCCAAACCGACCACACCTTGAGTTCAGGGGTAGCTGATTCTAATGTCTGGATGTATTTGTAGTGGTTTGAACCTCGCGTTCACGTCCGGACACCTACTTCAACTAACCATGTAGGAAGACCGCAGTGTCCTTGGCGGTACGGGTGGTTCAGGTTCGGATCTTCTCAACCCGCTGTACCAGGCTGCTCGAACCCCAAGAAGAACTTATCCGAAGACTACACAGTATACCAGCAACCTGCCACCTTCAGAGGAAGAGACTTACAGTAAGGTCGACGATCGTTGCTTGCTGGACTTCGAGTTTGAGCATATGCGTTTGTGCCAATCCTCGAATCAGCTCCACCGTATTGCGACCTGGACAAACTAACTGCATACTTCGAAGCCAACTGAAAACGACACCCAAATCTACATGCGGCAGTCCGCGCTAGCTTTCACGGTCAGATCTCGATTCCTCAACTGGTGCCGGTACTTTCTCGGCTCGAAAAATTTCAGCGAGAGCCCGGATCCATCGCTTCGCCCACACCAACAACACCCGCGAGTGTTCTTTTTCAAGACCCACCGGTTTCCCGCTGGAAATGAGTACATAAGTCCCAAGTGCACTTTCCTCTTCAACAGCAGCCAAGCATCACCGCTTGGTCGCTCAGTTAACAACCATCTTCAGGTTGTACTGGCCGCATGGCCCAATGGCAAGGCGCTTGACTACGAATCAAGAGATTCCAGGTTCGACCCCTGGTGTGGTCACTTCTTTTTGCTGTTGTCCCTTGCAGGGGCACGGTCATTCTCTTTTACTCAGTCTTTCAACTCCAGCCATGCAGGTTTGGGGCTAGTTGAACCCTCGAGCCAGGACCTTCACCCGAAACGGCTGGCGCAGGAAATAGTCGTTTCCTGACACCACGAGGCTCTGCAGTTTTACACGGGTCTTGTGTGTTCATGTCGTAGGAACACCATTTGGAGAGGGGCTGTTCACTAAGTTACTTTTGCTCACAAGAGGGGCTCAGTTCATGTGGAGATTGGCTCTCTCGCGGATGTTCTACCTGAATGGTGAAACATACAGCTGCTACACACCCACAGCGGCCTTGGAGATCTATCCACAGGGAATGGAAATTTAACACTGACAACTATAGCGATTAAAGACTCGCACCAATTCCAGGAAATATTTTCTCTCATATTGTCCGACCGCAGCCCTTTATACTCCTGTGCAGATCTTCATCACCAAATTTGAACTTTTGATCCTATTTCATGGCTTCAGCGAGGGCTCTTCTGCCGTCCTGGCTCCGGGTCTAACCATCTTGAGAAGATCATGTGTTATCATGCTGATGTCTCGCAGAATCAAGGGAACGATTTTGAATGGTACGCAGTAAAGATGGAGTTTGACGTACATCAGGGCATATCTGCTCCGACTTCTTTCAGGATTACGTCAAGATGGAAATCTATAATGTCGGGTCGTAATGACCCTGTATCCAGTCAATCTATAAATGAGTGTTGGAGCTGAAGGCTAGTGGGAAGAACAGTAGGGTCCGAGAACAAGGGTAACTATTCCCCAGCAATTTCCTTTGTAAAAAAAAAAGCAACATATGTGAGTAGTCGAAGCTATCGTTTGGATGTCAATGTAGAGTTTTCAATTCCCCATTTACGTCCTGATAATTGCTTCAACTAGGTACTCATGGCAGAATGCACAGCAGTCCGGCCTTGTCCGTTGTTCAGTTTGCCACGTCCTCGAAACGAGGATCCGCACAGGGTTCGAAGTGGATATGCCGATATCAGAGCCAGAGAAGAACTGATCTAAGTTATGGCGATAAAGGCTACTAGTTGAACTCAGTGGTCCTGGGCTATATGCGTGCAAATTGTAAGTTCACTCAAGTGCAAACGAGACACTTGCAAGGACATGGACTTTGGCATTCGACCCGGCAATAACTGTCGGAATGTCTAGCAGCAACCGAAGTTCGGAAGCACGGGCATTGGTGATGATAGCGCCACGTCTTTTTTGAAGGTCCGTGTGCTGTTGAAAGAGCGGCGAAGAGAAGACGCATTGACCGGACCAGAGCCAGGAGAGACAACGCTTCAACCTTTGAGGGTGTCAAAGATGCATCCAGGCCTTCCAAGACGGAAGACTTCGGCCAAGTGGTGCTTTACAGCTACACCGCCACACGGACCATCACGCCACCCGTCATACCCGCAGTGCCCTTCCATGCTCTGCAGAGAATTTTTACTTTCAAGCTTTGTTCGTGCATGTGGCTGGCCAAGGAATTGAGCGGACGAACCAAAAGCTGACAGGAAGCAACAACGCCACCTCGCTTCTCATCTTACTTTTGCAATGCACTCCTATCCAACAAGGCGATCCCACCTTTGATGATGTTTTAGGTCAATGACTTTAATATCGCCAGTGCGAAAAGTCATAAGCCCAGAGGAGACTCGTCGAAACCAATTGGTTGTCGGAACGGTGATACTGACGCAAATCACAGTGGTCCGTAAGTATCTTGTCAAAAGAGAAGCTCCTTTTCACACAGGGTCTTGGTATGGTGGAGTTTGCTGAGAAAGGCCATGTCATTCGATGTGCTGATAGGCTGCTGAATCGACGTTATGACAGGTGATAGAGTGTCAAGCGAGCATCGAAGCGTGCAAAGCGACGCCTCATTTGTCCGTCGAGCAAGCAAAAATTACTCAAACAGGAAGGGTGCACGCACAAGACAAGGGCCATCGGCGCCCATCGGCGCCACCTCGGGGGGGGGCGGACCTCAGCCACGACGGAAGACGAACCTAGATCGCTGCCGCAGAGCGATTAATGGTACGTTGACGTAACCAAAACATTCTATGTTCAGGGTAGGAGTCAAGCGTGGGAGGCATCGACGAGCGAGTTGCTGGAGCTGGTAGAAAGAGCCGACAGCATAGTATCCCATCGGATCACCCGCATTCTGGGCAAAACAATGAGGGGTATAGCCGTGAGGGGTCGGACGCCCTACCGTCTCCGATACAGCAGCAAATCCGACGTTTCCGACAACATGTCACAGCGCAGCGGTCCATGGCGCACGTATAGCGACAGCATCAGGTGGAGCCGAACCGTGCGACTTTACAGTGCCCAGCTTGCTCGCCGAGTCATGCCCCACCGAGAAAAAGGAGGCGACTGAAAAGTGTTTCTGGTACCACTGGGATTTCGAGCCTTACATGTCTCTGGAGGGACAGGATCCGCGGCGCAATAACAGCAATGCCACACGCTGCTTGCCAATGCCTTCTCACGACGACCAATTGCTTCAAGACGGCTTTCGATGCTGAACAATCAGTCAACGGCATCAAAAGTCGTGCCGAAACGGCGTGCCACGCGGTTCTACCCGTTCGCGCAACGCGCACTCTTACTCTTAAGATCTTCGTCGGTCCCCATTTCTGCTCAGTGCAGCTGCCCCACACCGCCCCCATCTCCCCAGACACCGGCCTGGGGTTCCGGCCATCGCTGCGCCTTATAAAACCACCTAGTCATGGCACTCTGGGACCCAGGCTTCTTGCTCCTTTCCTCCGCCTTTACGACTCTTTTCCATCATGGGCATGACCGCATCTGATGCTGGCGCCCAACGCTCCGTTGACAATGAGCTCGCCGCCGTCCTTCCGAAAAACAACCGACCATGGTGGAAACAACGTCACTTGCTAAAGCTCAATCTCAGCATTGGCTCCATCTTGATGTTTTGTACGCTAACGCATTCAACCTTCGTCTTCTGCCCGACTAAGCCTCTGTAGCATCGGCCAACGGCTTCGACGGCACGTTAATGAACAGTCTCCAAGCCCTGACACAATGGAATGAATTCATGAGCCACCCGACTGGAGCCTGGCTTGGCTTTATAAACGCCGTCTACTGGCTGGGCGTCGGTGTTTGCTTCCCAGCGGCTGCCTTTGTCGCCAACAAATACGGTCGCAAGCCCGGCGTCTATGCTGGAGTCCTGTTTCTCATCCTGGGAACCGTTCTTCAAACCGCCGCTCACAATACCGCTGCCTTTGTTGCCGCTCGCTTCTTCATAGGCGTAGCAGGTTCTTGGTTCGGCGCTTGCATTCCCGTCCTCATCAACGAAATCGCCTATCCCACCCACCGCGGCATTGTCAACGCCCTCTACAACTGCGGTTGGCATGCTGGTAGCATCGTTGCTGCCTGGGTGTGCTTTGGTACTCGCACCATGGATTCCTCCTGGAGCTGGCGCCTTCCGTCGCTGCTCCAGATTGCGCTTCCCGCTCTGGCAACACCCGGTCTGATCTCTGTTCCCGAAAGCCCCAGGTGGCTGATCTCGATGGGCAGAACCGACGAAGCTAGGAGCATTTTGACGGCCTGCCACGGCGGCGGAGACGAATCGTCTGCTCTCGTGGCCCACGAACTCGCTACGATCGAAGAAGCGATCAAGAGCGAGCAGCAGGCCCTAGACACGTCTTCTTACGCAGATATGATCAAGACGCCAGGAAACCGCCACCGCTTGTTCATCAGCATCACTCTGGGCATCTTTGCGCAATGGTCGGGTAACGGCGTCGTCTCATACTACCTGGCCTTGGTGCTCTCGGCCTCGGGTATAAAGGACACTACAGACCAGCTCCTCATCTCCGGATGCATGCAGATCTGGAATTTGCTCTTTTCAGTGCTTGCCGCCGTTTCCATCGATCGCGTGGGTAGGCGATCGCTCTTCTTATCCTCAGCTGGTATCATGCTTGTCGCATACATTGTCATCACCGGCCTCTCGGCAGCATTCGAAAAAACAGGCACGGGATCAATCGGTCTCGCAAATGTCTGCTTCCTGTTTGTCTTCTATGCAGGGTGAGTGATCATTTTCCAGAGACCAAATACGCATGCTAACAGGATCAGGTACGATATCGCGTTGACACCCCTGCTCACCTCATATCCCACCGAATGTTGGGGCTTTGCCCTGCGAGCGAGAGGAAATGCCGTCACTTGGTACGCGACGGTCATTGCAATCTTCTTCAACACTTTCGTGAACCCAATCGCGCTTGACGCAATCGGATGGCGATACTATATCGTTTTCGTAGTTGTGCTCGTCCTCTACGGAGTGACGGCATATTTCTGTTATCCCGAGACCAAGGGCATGACACTTGAGCGCATTGCGTTGATATTTGATGGGGACAATGCGGTTCCTGAGACCGTGTCTGAAAGGAGCGTGGCGGTAGACAAAGGCGGTGTGCAGAATCAAGTCGAGGTAGTAGACACTAGAGAGAACTAGAGATCGGTAAAAGTAATAATACTCGTTTGACCCTTCCACCATCAAACAGTTCCGCTGCCATTCAGCACCGTGACTTTTGACGGGGCCAGGGATGTTCTACAATTAATCGAAATCATCGCCTCACCAAAACAATTGGAAGCGATAGGCGCGGGCTTGTCAAAGACAAAGAAAAAAGCAATGGCCTGGTTACAAAGGGATATTGTAGCGAAAAGCTAGCATGATTTTTTTTTTTCTTCATGAGTAGTTGAAGCTATCGTCCGGACGTAAATGTAGAACTGTGAACTCCAAATCAATCTCCGAACAATAGTCTCCACCGTCCACGTTATTCTTCATGATGAGGCATAGTTTCTGTATGGACTGATAGGCTTACAGCCTAACGCAGAAAATAGTGCGGAGTTAGCAGTTCGATGCGGAGTTAGGAACCCCAGGCGGAGTTAGTGGATTCTGCTCCACCTGATGCAACAGCTGAGCCGTTGCGCTTACGCGCTAGAGCGAAATGTTCGTTTTGAGAGATCAAGCTCGTCAGCGGCGGAAATGGTGCGAAAGACCGAGTCCACGAATTGGCCGAACACCGGGCTTAAGACAAGCCGAATGCATCCAGATCAGTGGTTTTGATGAACTATAAAATCCCCTTGATACCAATGTTCCAAAACGACACTTCCCAAACACTCCAAGACACTCAATTCAAACGACATTCATCATGTCTACTCACCTTGCTGCTGTTCTCCCTGCCAAGGGCTCTGCCATCAAGGTCGAGAGCCGCCCTACACCCACGCCCGGTCCCTCGGATCTCTTGATCGACGTGAAATCGATCGCAGTGAACCCATTGGACTGGAAGCAGCAGGCTTCCGGATTCATGCTCAGCAACGGTTACCCGACGGTGCTCGGGTCCGACATCTCTGGCACCGTCATCGCCGCCGGCTCTGCAGTCACTTCCGACGCGCCCAAGGCCGGGACACGCATCGCCGCCTTCGCTCCCTGCTTCTTCACGCAGGGCCTCGCAGACTACGGAGCGTTCCAGACGCGCGTCCTCGTCCCGGCGGCCAACGCCGTCGCGCTGCCGGACCACGTCAGCTTCGACGAGGGCAGCACGCTGCCCATGGCCGTGGGGACCGCTTGGAGCGGCATGTACACGCTCGGCGTGCCGCGTGACACGGCCTACACGCCCGCCGACAAGCAGGCCCTCCTGATCTGGGGCGGAGCGAGCAGCATCGGCACCGCAATGATTCAGCTCGCCAACATGATGGGGTTCTCCGTCTACGCCACGGCCAGCGCGAAGCACCACGAGTACTTGAAGGCGCTGGGAGCCAAGAGGCTGTTCGATTATCGAGACGAAACGGTGGTGGAGGACATCGTCAAGGCGGCGAGGGACGACGGCGTCACGCTCGAGCTCGGCTTCGACGCTGTTGGAGCGCTCGACAACTGCCTGCGGATCCTGAAGGAGTTGAATCCCAACGGAGCGAAGCTCGCGTCCGCGCCGCCCCTCACCCCGGAGTCGCCCAAGATGGAGGGGGTGGAGCTCAAGTTCGTTATGGGACCAACCGATACCGACAAGCTGTCTGACTTCTTCCATTTCGCCTTTAACGTCTGGCTCAAGAAGAAGCTGGAGGCTAAGGAGTTTGTCCCGAGTCCTAAGGTCAAGGTTGTTGAAGGGGGGTTGAACTCTGTGCAGGCTGCGTTGGACGAATTGAAGGCTGGCGTGAGTGGTGTGAAGCTGGTACTTCAGGTTTGATGATGAGTGTGCTTAGAAGCCCTTCATGACTTACGATGTGCGTGATGTTGAGTCATAGTTCAAGACATTGTTGAGTCTCTTTCAACCAAAAAGCATTCTCCCATAAGATTCCCGGTGTCATCATGTGCAGAGAGTTGCAGTGAGGCTGGAGGACGATCCTTGGAGTGAGCATCGACGTAAGCGAATTTCCGTACTTGGGTAGTCCGACTCGCTTGCTGCCATGTCCACGAAACTACACACCAACGGCCAGCCACGAGGCATGACAAAACAATGAGCATGTCAGCACGACTTAATAGCATGGGTGCTGAGTGAGTATGAGCAAAAAAAAAAAAAGAAAGCTTATTGGGTCTTGCCGCGGATCTGGGGAGCTGTTAGTTGTTGATACTGGAATTTGGATTCGAACAGATGAACTTACCGAACGCGGGGCCTCTCGCAAGCTACTCAGGGTTCGCCCTAAGCGAGAATCATACCACTAGACCACAAGACCTTGTGTTTTTGTGATGGGGAGGGCGCTGGAGTGGAGCGATTATGTCTGTGTGCGTGTAGCGAGAAGGGCCGGACGCCGGGCCAGATCCGTGCCCACTGCCCCACCACGTTTTTCCCCCACCGGATTGCGTTACAGAAGTGAATTTGGTTTCGAGTACCCGGAATTGCAAGATCAAAGTCCAGTGCGTCCTCTCTAAGTCGTGATCCAAGACACTAAGCATATTCCGTGCTCTTCAAGAAAGTACCATATCAGTTGCCGAAGGAAGGCAATCTCGCTCTATCGTATTCTTCAGATCTTCTAGTCGTGTAATGCCATCTTTTACGCCTTGAGGCCAATCTCTTACAGTCGGGGTTCCTGGTAAAGGACAAGGTACAGCCATCTTCTTCAAGCAAAGACTTCTTCGTGTAGCCACTTTGCGACCTCTGCATGCATTTGCTCCGTCCGCCTCTCTGCAACTCTCCTCGTCTCCCCGAAATTCACAAATTGATTGAACCCATGAGGCTGTCTCAGCACTTTCTCCCATCTCACATTCTTCGTGCGCCAACCAGCCTCTCCTTCTGCCATCTTCACACCCTCACCCTCTTCAGCAGCCAATTTCTCAGCCATCCGCTCGGCCTCATCGCAGAGCATATCCAGCTCGCAGCCGATCAGACAGATTTTCTTGGGCAGCTTTGATCTCTGGGCAAACATGGGGCTGATTAAAGGATCGCGCAAGTCCTGACCCTCACGCACGTAACTCCAGCGCACCCATCCGAAATTCTGGTTAGGCGCATTTCTCGCTATGCTTTGGGCACGTGCCACCCTGTCTGCGTGGTCCAGCGAGAAGTCGGTAACGGGATAGAAGGACACGGCTCCCTTGATGCGGCCAGTCTCGGCCAGACCTCGCAGCTGGCAGGCCGCGAGACACAAGTTGCCGCCTGCGGAGTAGCCGGAGATGGCGACGCGAGAGCGGTCGACGGGCAGAGCTGCGTCATCCAGGATCGCTTCGACCAGCGCGACGACGTCGTGGACCTGGTTGGGGAAGCGGGAGCGCGGGGCGAGGCGGTAGCCGATATTGGCCACGGCGATGCGGTGGTTGCGGACGTAATGGAGAGCGTCGGAATCATCGACGACGGGAGCGCACAGGGCGAAGCCGCCGCCGTGGACCGAGATCAGGAGAGGAGGGGGTGAGCCATCGGCGGAAGAGGGGGGGAGGAAGATGCGGACAGGGGAGTGCGGGGCGCATGGATAGGTTTTGGTAAGCGACGGGCGTGGTCGTAAGCCCAGGAAGGACAGCAGATGGAGCAGGGTGGTGTAGACGCGCACGATGGCTTTCAGGGTCCAGGTGGCGCAGAAGTCGGCCAGGTTTCGGGGGAAGCGGATCGGCGGCGACGGCAGGGGGTTGGGCGAGAGCAGCGGTTGGGATGCATCGTCAGCGTCGGGCATGGCTGATTGTCTGATGATGCGTGGACGGACTCGGATTCGGGGTTGGGTGGTGATTAAGGTGGCGCGGATGTGCGTGATGATCGGAGATTGACAAGGCTCAAAGTCGGATTTGTCGCACCGCCGCGACAACGTCCTACTTCTCCGCCCCGAAAGACATGGTTGTTAGGCTATTTACATGCTTTTAAGTATGCAGCAGTTCCGTCGGCCAGCGTGCGGCAGGAAATTGACGATGAAAATAGGAATATTAATTAATCGTCTAGAAACGCTATGGTACGTTTCGAAACTGGTGGCGCTGCCTGCCAATTTGAGGCGACTCTCTCAATACGCGAAGCAATTCATACATCCGTTCGTGGAGTGACCGCATGAATTACACCAGTTGGAGGGGCTGCCGCCGTCCCAGGTTGAGTCGCAGCTACAGCACACCCACGGCATCTTGATGCAGGCGGGCGGGCTGTTGAGGGGATTGAACACGCTTTGGTTATCTTGGTAGGCTTCTTCTGCGGGGCTGAAAGAGCCAGGTATTGTGGGGAGCTGCCGAGCAGATGTCCATTGTCGGACGACAGGCGACGTCTTTGTATACCTGACCGACAGCGACATGTGTCTCTCTATGTGTGTGACCACAGTGGATCTGCACGCCAGCAGGAAGTCGTTAGCGCACGAAGGGAACAAAGCGCCATCCAGAGAGTTGGTGATCCAGTGAAGCCATCGACTCTGGCTTGTGACACGTACATGTTGGCACTAGCAGCAAAAAGACGGAGCCTGGAGATATCGGATGACGTTCTGTGAAATACGTGGCTGGAAAATGGAAACGTCGTTGAAGCTGCGGGTCAGAACAAGGGAAGCTGCAAGGAGATGGGTATACAGAAGGCACGCAGAAGTCCAGAAGAGGGAACCGACGCCAAAAGAGCAGATGTAGAGACTGATAGAGCTGGAGGAGCCGAAGTTTAATAGTCATTTGAGAGCACGAGAGCGAGAGATTCGAAACAGGGTCCTATGATGATCAGCAATCTAGTAATCAACGTTGGTCGAGGGCGCATGTAGTGACGGTGCAAGCGGGGGCTCGAGAAGGAGCCAGGACCATGCCCAGCACGTGGAGGGGCACCTGAGCGTTGCGCGTGGCAGTGGGCCGGAAGGGGCGATCAAAGGGGCTGTGAGGCTCGGCCGCCTCTGTGTCCGTGCGGGAAATGATCTCATCTGCCGCTGCCTGTCTTCCCGCCCAAAACACCACGCTCCCCCAAGTCCGCGTCATGTCGCCCGCACGCCCCGCCAGTGCCATCCTGCACGCCATTGGCAGTCCCGCCTTCATCTACGGCACCGCCTGGAAAAAGGATGCCTCGGCGAAGCTTGTCGCCGACGCTTTGGCCGCTGGCTTCGTGGCTGTCGACACGGCCGCCCAGCCGCGCCACTATCAAGAGCATCTCGTCGGCGCCGGCATTCGCGATGCCCTCAAGGCGAACGGCCTCGCCAGAGAGCAGATCTATGTATGCGCTTAGAGCCAGGGAGCCCGAGTTGACACACCTAATGCAGCCCACAAGGTCCAAACAAAATTTACATCGCCAGCCGGCCAAGACTTGAACAACATGCCCTACTCACCCGAGGATCCCATCGCCACCCAGGTGCACACCTCGGTCAAGTCATCGCTGCTGAACTTGCGCCCGACTGACGACGAGAGCGGCTCCGAAGCTTCGTACATCGACTGCTTGCTGCTCCACTCTCCGCTGCCCAACATCCGGCAGACGCTTGAAGCGTGGAGGACGCTGGAGACGTACGTGCCGCACAAGATCCGCCATCTAGGTATTTCGAACGTGTCGCAACCCATCCTCGAGGTGCTCTATCGGAGCTCGACGGTCAAGCCCGCCGTGGTGCAGAACCGCTTCTATGCGGCGACCGGCTACGACGCGTCTCTCCGCGAATTCTGCCGCGAGAATGGCATCGTCTATGAGAGCTTCTGGACGCTGACGGGCAATCCGCAGCTGCTACAGTCGACACCTGTATTCATGCTAGCTCAATTTGCCAAAGTCAGTGCTGAGGTTGCACTGTATGCCCTGGTCATGGCCGTGGATGTCGTCGTCTTGAATGGCACCACCAATGTCGATAGGATGAAGGAAGACCTGGAGGGCATCAAGAAGGTCCAGGAGTGGAGTAAGACGAAAGATGACACCTGGAATACTATTCTAGGCGATTTCAAGCACATGATTGGAGACGGCGAGGATATGGACGAGTAAAAGGGAGAACGTGGAAGTTGAGAAATGCCAGAGCTATCCAATCACGCTCTTGTTCCCGGGTCGAGCATTGAGATGGATTGTAGCGGTCGTGCTAGGTAAGACAGCGGTATGCACGGCCCGAAGAAGCAAGGAGATGGTGCAAGTAAGACATGCTAGGCATTCAAATCGATCTTCATTTTCTACCGCATTGATGACGTGACAGCAGATCAAGTAATCTTGGGCGAAGGGAAAAGATGGAAAGACAAGATCGAGAGAACGACGGTCGTCCAGCAATTAGGATGGGTGAAGTCAGTCTGTCTGTGTCGGTGAAACACAGAGACATCTATTCTATGCAGTGTCAAGTGAAGACTAGAGTAGTTTTTGGCGAGCGTCGGATGCGTTTCCAAAACGGGGATGGCGTGTTTGTGGGTTCTGCCACCGCCTCCGGCCGGCGCGTTCCAAAAGTTTCTCGAGCGGCCACGACCTGAGCCGCCGTCGTCAACCGCCGTGCAACTTGCCAAAATGCCGTCCATTCACAACAGAGAGAAGCCATGGGACACCGATGACATCGACAAGTGGAAGGTACGCTCCCTATGATATTTCTAGTCCGCCCGCGGCATCTGACATTGCGCGCAGATTGAGGAGTTCAAACCTGAGGACAACGTCGGCGGCACCTTCGCCGAAGAATCCTCTTTCGCGACCCTCTTCCCCAAATACCGCGAAGTCTACTTGCGCGAGGCATGGCCCGTCGTTACGCGCGCCCTCGAGAAGCAGGGCATCGCCTGCACCCTCGATCTCGTCGAAGGTTCCATGACGGTCAAGACCACGCGCAAGACCTACGACCCGGCCGCCATTCTCAAGGCTCGCGACCTGGTAAAACTCCTCGCCCGTAGCGTTCCCGCACCCCAGGCTCTCAAGATTCTCGAGGATGGCCAGGCCTGCGACATCATCAAGATCCGCAATTTAGTTCGCAACAAGGAGCGTTTCGTGAAGCGTCGCCAGCGCATCCTCGGCCCCGACGGTAGCACCCTCAAGGCTCTCGAGCTGCTCACCGGTTGCTATATTCTGGTCCAGGGAAACACGGTCTCGGCCATGGGCGGCTACAAGGGTCTGAAGGAAGTGCGCCGTGTCGTGTTGGACTGCATGGCCAACATCCACCCAATCTACCACATCAAGGAGCTCATGATCAAGCGTGAGCTCGCAAAGGACCCCACGTTGGTCAACGAGAGCTGGGATCGCTTCCTGCCCAACTTCAAGAAGTGTCACACCTCCAAGCGTCGCGTTCCGCACAAGATCACGGACAAGAGCAAGAAGGTCTACACTCCGTTCCCGCCGCCCCAGGAGAAGAGCAAGGTCGACCTCCAGATCGAGAGCGGCGAGTACTTCCTCGGAAAGCAAGCCAAGGAGCGCAAGGAGAAGGAGAGGAGAGAAGAGGCCATGCGGGAGAAGATGGAGGAGAAGCGGAAGGCCCGTGCCAAGGAGTTCGAGGCTCCCAAGGAGGACGTGGGTGGCAAGGAGAAGAAGCGCAAGAGGAAAGAAGAAGACGGCGAAAAGAAGAAGAAGAAAAAGAAGAAGGCATCGGATGAGAGTGATGATTAAGTCCTGGCGTTGTCGCTGCGAAAAAATGGGCATTTGCATTGGCGTTCGGGGATATCCAGGTGCTCAGTAGGTCTTTTTTTTCTGCGAATTTTCCACAACCGATCAAAGATGTGTCAATCAATTCACTGGTTCTTACGCAATTGCCCATTCAATAGACCATGAGCATTGGAGTTGTTGGAAAGGCCGCAATACACCAGAGTGTGTATTGTCTGAATTCTGCTGCGGACCCGAGTTACAAAAATTCATGCTTTTCAAGACATTAAGTCTAGCACACTTGCGTTGATTGATAGTTGAATGTGCCTACAAATTTGACCCTCACTCGAGAACTCACAGAGGGATATTGCAGCCTACGGCTGGCGTGAATTTATTTTTCGCTCATACCATGGGTATTTGAAGCTATCATCCGGACGCGAATGTCGAATTAATAATTATACATTCACGTCCGGACGATAGCTTCAACTGCCCATACATGTCTTTTTTCTTTGTGACAAAAAAAAAAAAAAAGAGAGAGAAGAAGAAGAACAACTGAGGCATACTTACGCTGTGTTCTAAGGTCCTACCATTCTTCGCGCTAGCTATCGGCTGCAGCACCCCTCTGTATCTCTCTTTTCACGTCTGAATTACAGAGATCTTAAGCGCTCCCAAAGAGCACTGTGAACTTTCCAAACAACCTCACTACTAACGAAATCACCCAACCAACAGCTATCACAGGACGGGTCTGGATGCCTGAGGTTCTGGATGCCTGAGTATCAACATGCCTCAGGCAGATAGTTGGTTTCCTCCACCATCATTCATGCATTCGACCATGACGGATCCCGTTCCGCCATATTGTACTGTAGACGATATTTCTAGGATGTCAAATTCTCGAGGTTGGGGAGTCAAATTTGCGGAAGTCATGTCTGGATGCATTTGTACACTTCTACGTCCAAATATTTACTTCAACTACCTGCGTAAAGAAAAGAACAATGCCCCGCTAAACACATCAAACCAACTGCATCTCGAATGACTCAACGAGCACAGAGCCGCCAAGAGCCTGCGTAGCGAAGTTGAAGATGCCAAAGCGGTAGCCGATGAAGTACTGCCAGGCCGTGTTCATGGTGAAGACGGGGCCCAGAGTAGTGAAGGTCTCCCCGTCGGTGCTGTACGAGAAGACGCCCTGCTTGGTGCCGGCGGGAGCGATGTCGGCCTCGACTCTCAGGTAGACCTTGGTGCCGGAGATGTCGGCGGTCGCGGCCTCGGAGCCGGTGCTGTTGGTGTTCCAGCTCGAGTCCATGGTGATGTCGTCCCACACGGCCAGCCTGGTGGCACCGGCGTCCTTGACGATGCCGATCCAGGCGGACTGGTCGCGGAAGAGGGACAGGCCCGCGCGGTCGCCGTCGGCCATGGACGAGAAGTCTAGGACGATGGTGCCGGAGGAAGCGGGACCGATGATCCTGTGGGTCAGGGTGTTGCGGGCGGCGTACAAGTCGTCGGTCACTGTGGCCGTCTGCAGCCTCAGGCCTCCGTCAAGGGACCATTTGGTGTTGTCCGGGTTGTGGTTCCACTCCCACTGGTGGCTCAGCGACGAACCCGAGAAGGTGTCGATGCCCACCGGAGACTCGACTTCCCGCGGCGGCGTAGGCACGTTGGGCGAAGGGTACGTCTCGCCCCAGGCGCCGTTGACCAGCTCGACCGTCGGCCAGCCTTCGTCGTCGAAAGTGATGGGTGCAAGGACGGGCATGCGGCCGCCCGGGTACGCGTCGATGAAGGACATGTAGTACCAGTCTCCGTTGGGCGTGTCGACGATTCCGCCTTGGTGAGGAGCCCCGGCGCTGGCTACGGGGGCGCCGACGCGGTCCACCAGGTACCTCCCCTCGTAAGGACCGAATGGCCCATCATTCGACACCAACACATACTCTGCGTCTGGGGGTCTCGTTAGGAAGATAACGTAGCGCCCATTAATCTTGTAGAAGCGTGCTCCTTCGATGTAGCCCGGGTTCGAAGGTGATTCGTAGACAACCTGGGTGCTGACTTGGGTGGTGCCATCCGCCGACAGCTGGGCAACGCTGATGTTCGTGCTTCCGTAAGCAACGTACATCGTGTCGTCATCGTCCACCAAAAGGCCGGCATCGTAATAGCAGTTGTCAATGACGGCGTGCTTGCTCCATTCTCCGGATGGGTCGGAAGCTGTGTAGATGTGGGTCTTGAGGTCCGACCGGATGCAACCGCCCCAGTAGAACAGCTTATTCGAGGGCCGATAGTTGCAGAACGACGCCCAAATGCCTTGCACGTATGCCTGGCCGCCGTTGAGATCGTATGCGTCTCCAAAATCCAGCGTGGGGACGCTGTGGCCGATGAACTCCCAGTTGGCGAGATCGTACGAGCGCAGGATGGGCGCGCCAGGCGAATACGCCATTGTCGAAGCCGAGTAGTAGAAGGTATCGTCTACCCGGAAGATGTCGAGGTCCGCAAGATCCTCCCAAAGGACGGGGTTGGTGAAGTCGGCCACGGCCACGGCCGCCGCGCCGCCCAGGAGCATGACGGCCCTCTTGGTGAAACTGTTGCTTGCCATGGCGATTGTTACCGGTAGGATGAGCCAGGTGCTGGATGCTGCAAGGTACCGCAATCTCCACAATATATAGGCCCGGGCCAAGACATGATGGACTTCTCAAGTACGAACGAGGTCACATTACCCCATTACCCGGCGCCTTTTTACATTAACAAACATCGGCAATAAGACCGATCCACCGCGACAGAGTATTCGGGGTATAGGAATTGCCGAGACCGGAAGGCCAGAGCGAAGTTGCCAAGGCGTACCTTTTACCCCAGTGGAACCCACCAATAGGACCGCGAGGCGTTGTATATGGTCCGGTGGGAGACTTGCGGACATCCCACACGCATTAAACTTCACCGACCAGGTGTGGGACTGACCGGAACAGGTTTTTATTGTCTCACCAGCCTACCCCGCACCTTGGTTTATTTTTAGCCGTCTTGGGTCTGAGCTTTCCACCCAGCCTGGTTCCCCTTTCACCCAAACCCACCAGGTTCCCTATACTTCATACGTAGGCTATGTTTACACACGTATAAGAAATACATATGCACTCAGGAAAGGAACCGCAAGGAAAAATTGTAAAGACCATCTTCCAAGGATGTTTCGTTCGGAGAAACCGGTACGAAGGAAAACAAAATTGCATAGACAAACTCGAGACAACCTAAAAATAAATATAGATGTTCTTCTCTGAAAAGGCATTGTGTATTTTCCATCCATAGCAGACTCACGTCCACAAGGACAAGGGTCATATTTACAGTTAAGCGACTTCGGATCTGTGAAGTTTCCGTACCGACATAAGTATATTGAAAGCCCGACTACACAGATATTACAGCCAAAGGCTAACGCGAAGAATAGCAGGGTCCGTAGAACAAGAGGCCACTATGTCTCAGCATTTGACATATGTGGGTGGTTGAAGCTGTTGTGCCGATGTGAATGTATAATTGTTAATTCGACATTCGCGTTCGGATGGTAGCTTTAACTGCCTATTACACGAGCAAAATATCGAGCCGCACTAGCCTTCTGCTACAGTAGCTGTCTATACTGTGTATATGTGCAACGATCTCATGCATGATTGGCCAATCAGTGTGCAAGCGCCGCATCCTTGCGTGCCTCGATGATCTTCTACCCCGCTCCCGTCAGCCTCGCCTTTTTAATGACACGACACGAAACCATCAAAGATCAAACGGCCGCTCAGAATCCAAACGAAGAGCCGTCTTTGAGTTTTTGCGTCATCCTTCGGTTGCTGAAAGACGCCGGTGCCGCCGCCTTTGCGGGAAAATGAACGAGGCGAGGAATGCGCCAAATGAGATACAAGGCGGAGCTGATGTTACCACCGCGAAACCGCTTAACCCTGGATGCTGTTGTGCCGACAGAAGCATAGCGGAGAATCCTGCAAGCAGTAATGTTGCCAGTATATACCTGCAGGTGTTACTACCGAGAAAAGAAAAGGGCTCAATAGGGCACTCACAGCTTAGCGTGTGAAAGTCGAATGCAATACATGATCATGTATAGCATCGTCAGAGCAGCCCACTGGCTGAAGAAGCTATGGGAGTTGTAGGTTAGTATCGATGAGGCAGAAGCGACACTCAGTACTCACAACCAACAAAGGCGAACGGAAATTGTCGCCTCGTTTCTCAAAGCAACCCACACCACGCTAGTCATGGCCACGAGGGCCCCGACTATTGAAGTCGCCGCATACCGCACAATTTCGACTACCAACTGTAGAAACGAACCGTTCACGCAGCGTCTATGAACCGTCTCAATCTTCGGAGACTGCTTCAAAGACGTGTGCACGGACAAGAGAGAGTCCTCGGGGACACTTGAGGATAACGAAGTACTGCGTTTATCGGGGAATTTAGTGGCCATGCGCTAGACGGAGAAAGACTGAAAGGATATTGCTCGGGTGAAGTATAACTTAAGAGAGCTACTGGTGTGCGGTGTGTCACTGTGGAATGGCCCAAAGGTCCTCGGATGATCTTCTCTAAAGCCAGTTGCACCAGCCGCTAGCATCGAATACTGCCTTGCTGCGCCATTTTTCTTCATCAATGCTTCAAGGCTGATACTGACAGGCTGCATAATTTGGTATCTTTGAGGTGGCGCAGTGCTTGCATGACAAGGCTGGATGCCAGCCTTTCCTTCGGAAAAGAAACCCCGCATTGAAAACTGCCTCGTCGGACGGGCTCTGTCTGCCTTACCACCTTTTTTTCCCCTCCCACGCCACAACAGGGCCTACCTTGCCGCTGGTGGTGTTGACCCTTTGGGGGCGGCCTTCAAAAACCAACACCGCCTCGCACAGTCACACCCACCTTGACTTTATAACCCAAGTGAGAACCTCGATCTCTCACCAACTGCCGCTATCCCTAACACCAACAAACAATTCACCAACTGCTTCACTGCCATAAAGCCACCATCTGAGGTTCTTTGAAGTCCCTCAGCGTGCCTCTTCTACATAAAATTTCCAAAATAATTCTTCTCTCACCTAACGCTTTCTATGGTTCGATAGTTGTAGGTGCCTCATTCCATACTCTGCATTGACTGCGGCGGCTAATGCAAATACCTCCCAGCACACCATGAATGACGAAGATGGAGTTCTCCAACTCCTCAAACGCCACCGCACATATTCAAACAACACCATCATTCGAGTTTGTACAGCAATGTTGATGCTGCTCTCGAGCATAATGATGGCAATTACCGAATTTGAGAGGATGTCCATCTCTGCGACACTCGGCATGGACACCGACTCCCCAACGCCTATTACGACCGTGGGAACCACCCGTTTTTCCAATTCGGCCATTTCGCCCTTGATCGCTCATGCTAAGTGGCCTGCGGGGTTCATTTACATGGTTGCGGCGATTTTTCTCCACTGTCTGAATCGGCACATCCCGTGGCGCGACCATCTCCTAGCGGTTGCGTTGGTTGTGAGCGCATTATCAGGCCTCTTTCTCGGCTTTGATTTGCAAACAATCCTTTTCGTTCCGCTCCAATTTGGAGTGATGGTTTGCCTCTGTTGCAGCACCGCTTGGTCTTGCTGCTACTGCAGATATGAGCCAAAGCCTTGGTGGCCAACCTCTGGAATTCACTTGCACCGGGAAAAACACAATGGGGACACCGGGGAGCGTCTAAGTCTTGCGGGGTTGATGTCGCATGTTGAAAATGCTGTTGCATGTGCACACCCGAGTAACGACCTCGCTCAAAAATCATTCGTCAATGATGGAGAGGCAGTCAGTGCCGAGAAAAGAGAGTGGACAGCATGATATTGCAGCTTTCCTATTTCCGTATCCCCCTTTCCTCCCTCCTCTTCATCCTGGGGGCCTTTCACTGTGCTACGGAACAGGTGGTGCAGGTGAGAAATTGTTGAAAGCTTGGTGTAGACACCAGAGTTGGTATCTATAAGTAGATTAAATGACGTGAATCGATTTTCTACCATGAAATTGCCACAAGGCCTGTCTAGAATTGTCCTCCTCGCACTTGAATCCCGGCTGCAACTCTTTGCAAACCACTTCGATCTTTCATTGCAAAAAGCAAGCGTTTCCTTCGAGCCCAATAAGTATTGAGCAGGAAGCCATGTCGCTTTCATGATGAAGAAAGATCGGGTCAAGGTTCGAAAGTCTTTAAGGAGACTCATTTATATAGCTGAAGCAGGCAAGTCCGCCTGGTCCGCCTCCGCCTTGCAAATTACTAGGCTACAGCCTTTCTACTTTGGGCTCACCGAACATTGTCTAGCAGCCTCGCATGTGTCGTGCATAGCCCAATTTGAATGCATGTTCCAGATCAGCCGCGCGAGTCAAAGTGCGCCTTGCCAAAGCAATGATGCATTGTCGCTGCGCGCCCTGCTGGGCTCAATGGCAGAAACAGTGCACCACTCGACGGTAGTTGATCCAAAGAATTTTTAGAAAGTCCTGTTTCAAACCAGTTCTCAGCCATGTTGCTCACCCATCAGGCGTTGATGGCTGAAGGAGCCAAGCCCAGGGACTTGGGTTGGGGCTTGTCGCGCCTTATCAACTCCGAAGCTCAATGGAGAAATACGAATTCCCCGGACCACCAGCTTCCCCGGATGCTGTGGTGCGACTGGTCGAAGGGAACTGTCATGATTCAAAGTCGATGATCATTTAGCTTTCGCACAGCAGCACCAACACGGTGTGCTCGTATATAACCTTAAACTATCGATGTGCACGGTGATTCGACTCAACCGGCTGCGGCAAGGCGCACGAGTATGTAGGGGTCAGCCTGATCAGCCATCCCGAGTCGGCCCGCATATACGGAACGCCGCTCTGCCGCCCATCTCCCGATTAGGAAGGAGTTGCCCGTCTCGAAGCTGTGCCGCTGACGAGAGGCTGTCATGAGGCTGAAGCACTGTGCCGCTCATCGACGTCATGAGATTGTAGGGCGGCGGAGTCATGAAAGCTTGGCGTGGTGTTGAGGCCAAGAGCACTAATGTTTCGAGCCGTCCGCGTCATCTCATTGGCTCATCTGATGTGTAGCTGCAGGTATTCTTAGATAGCGAAACGCATTACATGTAGCTGTTGAGTGTCTGAGCTGTGCACAGGCTTCAAGATAGATATCAAGTTGCTGCAAACCACAGGACCGCCAAGGTGGAACAAATTAAAGGCCTCTGGTCACGTCGTTAACTCGGCTGGCTTCCATCGCAGCAACAATCTGTTAAGGAGACACACGTGCTCTGTCTATGTTGCAATTCTGTAGGAGTTTACGTTACAATCAGACCAACGCTGAGTATTCCAATCAGCTTGGCGGAAACGAGTTTAATGTAGTTTGTAGGGCTCTCTTTCGATGCTAACCACGCTTGTTCAAGCGAATGGCACGAGCCGCATCATGAAATCCTTGGCGGGCTTCTATGACACTTGCCACCGGAGTTTCCCAAAGAGCTTCGGTGAAATCATGGTAACCGCCGAGAGGGCCAATACCACAAAAGATAACGGAACATGAGGAAATGCCACGAGAGACTGGCGTACATACGTAGTAATTTCGTAGATTCCTTTGAGTGGGAAGATTTCTAGGCGCGGCTTCTTGAGCTAGTGTTCCCCGTCTTTGCGTCCGTATAGCCATTGTCCTTCAGAACGCCTCGTAAAGAGTCCGGAGCCATACATGAACAAGCTCCCAACGGTTTGGTCCCTTTGAAACGCAGGTTCCGGCAGTTCGCGGTAGTCGAACCTGGAGCACCCCACAGTGGAAAACGCCGCCAGCTGTACCTGCATTTGCACCAACACGAACCGTGCGCTGGGGATACGATACGTCAGTGCTTTACCAGCTGTTCAGTAGCATCTTGGCGATAGCGACGGACTACGAACACCAAGCGCTAAGAAGTCCTCGTGTCATCAAACGTCTCTCCCATGACACGCACCACCGACTCGTGTGGGCAGCATTGCAGCTGTAATCACATCTCCTGACTGTGTGGAAGGTCTTCTGGATGATATATAAAGCTCGACCAGCAGTAGGCTACAGGAACCATCAACAGCATCTCCAATCTTCCAATCCTCCACCACAATCCACACTATCAACCACCCGGTTACCCACACAATTCCAGCAAAATGAAGTTCAATACCGCCATGGTTGCCCTCGTCGCCGGCCTTGCTGCCGCAGCTCCCGCCCCCAAGAACGACGAGCACGCCGCCCTCGAGAAGCGCATCGACCCCATCACTGCTGGTATCATCAGCGGTGCTGTCGTGACTGCAATTGTCGGCACCGCGTCCGGTGTGGCTGTCGGTTCCATCAACAACATCCTGCCTGCCCTCAACACTTGGGAGCAGGTGCGCGAGCAGTTCACCAAGAAGACCGTCGCCGAAATGTGGGCTCGCAGGCCCAACAACAGGGTCGCTGCTATCTGCTACGTCAGTAACCCCTTAATTTCTGATCTCAGCACACGACTGACGATATGCAGAACATGGGCTACTCCGTTTCCAAGCCGAAGCAGGTCACTGAGCTGGCCTCTGTCAAGATCTCTTCCGGCCTTCTCAACACCGACTACGATTGCTTCTTCATGCAAGGGTAAGTTCACCGTTCGCAATGCTGAAAGTTGTAATCACTGACGCATGTGCAGCCCCGATGCCCGCTTCAAGCCCCAGGGCGATGGTGGCTACATCAACTTCGCTGCTATGCACAACAACGCCTACTGCACCTACAACAAGGGTGAGATCTACTGCAAATAGGTGCGCTGGGAGTCTTTGCAGGCCGGGTTGCCTGGGATGGGCTCGAAGTTCCCATACAGATGGGGGAACACAGGCGCCTTTAACGGCCTTCTTCATGATCGTTACTTGTAGATATTTTCGTCTTCTGCAATTGAAATATTCTTGAAATTTGATCGCACTGGTGAAGTGATAGGGTATTATTGCCATATAAAATTGGAGTTGCAGAGGAGCATCACAGCCTAACGCTAGCATTGTCATGGGTGGTTGAGTTTCACATACACATCCAGACGACAACTTCAGCTACCCGCATATGTTTTTTTTTATTAAAAAAAAAAAGGGAAAAAGAAAATCAAAGGCTGAGTCGGAGTTATACCTGGGCCTTGCTATTCTTTACGCTAGCTTTGGGCTGTGGTACCCCTGAATGGTGATGCCGCAACAGTGTCGCCAAGAAATGGGTCGGTATCTGCACAACACTTGCGGACAACGTTGCTGTAACCCACGGTTATCAATCCGAAGATAAAGTGAAATTTAAGACTGATCTGCGTAATGCAGCTAGCGTTATTCGGGACTGCACATCTCAGTACGCACGTCTCGGCATTCCCGAGGGTTGATCGTCTAGACACGCGCCACTCCCGGAGCTGCACAACCACCAGCGCTTTGACTGGGATAAACTTTAGACATGACTCTCGGGATAGCCGAATAAGTCCATATATCAAGATAAGATAATGTAAATCCTAGCCAAGGCTGAAATGCGGGGGACCTGGTGATGCGGGCTTGACAAAACAAGCAAGGGCTGTAAGGCTTGACGAGTGCTATCCTCGACCCTGCGATTGCGCAATTACCCTGCCTCAGCTCCGACATGGGCCCCAAAGCTCCAAATCCGGACCCTTTCTCTAGAAGTTAGCTGCCCTCTTGCAGGGGGGTAATAAAAGAATTTGACATCTCCCAAACTTTTCCGCTCGAGACAGATATCCACTCACGTAGGCAGTTGAATCCAAATGTCTGGATGTAATTGTACGTTTGAAAATGCAAAATTACATATACTCTCCAACTGCCTAAGTATGAAAAGTGCAGCACCCTTTCCGATCTTCTGCAACCAATTGTACTCCTAGCGCCCGGCTCAGCACTCCTCGCCCAATTCCAGATCCAGTACCAACACCATCATCTAACACCAAGTCGCTAACAATAATATCTACCTGAGTATCCATGTGTGAAGAAAGTCATGCAAAAGAGCAGCTCAAAAAGAGAGCCATTACAGCCTCCACCTGAACGCAGGATGGCGCCAGTCCAAGTCCTGGATAGTCTTCTGATCCAAACCAGCCAGTTCAGCATCAACATCACGGTGGTCCCGCTTCTTATTGTCTGCAACCATCCAGAGTAGCAAGAGAATCGAACAGATGAAAATGGTGCTGGAAGTTGCGAGATTGAGACCATTTCCGATATGATAATCGGGACCGTCGAATGGGAGGAAGCTCCAAGTTGCCACCAATCCACCAATATTTCCGCTCATAACATTAGTTCCAATGGCGGCGGAGCGTGCGGAATCAGAGACGACGTTGGCCGAGACCTGGGCATTGCAGAGAGCGCCAAAAGCAAAGGCGCCGCTGGCGATTAAGAAGGTGGCACCGTAGCGAACCTTTGCCGTATCCGTGGCTAGGAACATGATGTAGCCGACCATCATGAAGGGGGCGGAGACAATGAAGAAGGCATTGCGCTTGTCGAAGCGCCAGCTCATATAAGGAAAAAGGAGGGTAAAGAAGGCGCCGACAACGTAGGGCGGGACAGTGTGAAGCTGCTGCGAAATAACCGTGTCGGTGGGATAGATGGTCTTGACGATGGTAGGAAGGAAGAAGGCCAAGCCCGAGACGGTGATGTTGTTGAGCAGGAAGATGAAGGAGGTCGATATGGTAACGGGACTGAAGATGCCACGAAGGATTTTTGTAGTATCCATCTTGTCGAGCACCTCGGTAGCACCCACGCGCTCCGACTTGATGCGTGCGATGGCCAAATCTTTCTCCTCCTGAGTGAGCCACCTGGCAGTTTCTGGGCGATCGGTGAGGGTGAAAAATGAGATCAGAGCCAAGCCGATGGTGATGATTCCTTCGATGGCAAAGATCATACGCCATTGATGGAGACCGCCGAAGTGATCAAGCTTGAGGATGGCGGAAGCCAGCAGGCCTCCGAAGGCACCGGCCAGAGGAGCCATGACAATGTACTGGACCAATGTCAGTGAAGTGAAAGACTTGGGTATGGGCTTGGCATACCAGAGACAAGCGAAAAGCCAACTCGCTGCGACGGTACCATCGAGAGAGATAGTAGGCGATGCCCGGCAGCATTCCGGATTCAAAAGCACCCAACAAGAAGCGTACGCCGGAGGCACTGTGGATGTCGTGGACGAAAGCAGTGCAAACGGAGCAAATGCCAAAGCCGAGCGAGATAGAAGGAATGAACCAGCCGGGGCCAATCCACTTGCAGCACACGTTGGAGGGAAGCTCAAAGACGATGTAGGAAATGTAGAAGACGGTCAAGAGGAGGTTGTAGTCGTAGCCCTCGAGGCCAAGGTCCTTCTCAAGACCGGCCAGGCGCGCATTGCTGGAAGAAAGTCAGATCACATGCGTCGCCACAGCCGGGTGAGGGGCCGTTACCCAATGTTGGCGCGGTCGATGAAGCAGAACAGATACAGGAGCGCGACGGTCGGAACGATGTAGAGGTCGAGTTTCCATCTCAAGCGGGACTCGGCCTTGGGATCGAAGGTGACGATGGCGTTGCCGTATCTGATTGGCGGTTAGCAGGCAACGGAGAGGCGCGGATTGGGCGAAAGCACCTGTCGGTGGCCAAATGGCCGCGCTCGGCGGCGTCGGGGAAGCCTTCATCCTTCAGGGTCTCGTGGTGCTCGACAGCAGGCTTGTCGTCGAAGGCGGCCATTGCGAAGCTTGCGTAGAGACATTAGGGGCGCGGGTGCTGTTCTTGTAGCAGCAAAGGCGGCAGCGCCGAGACTCGCCCAGACGCGAAAGTAGAAGAGAAGCTCGGCGGACGTGCGTTGGTGCGCCTTCCGACCGGGCGGTAGTTGGGTACGGCGGACAGGTGTGCGACCTACCCCACGGGGAAGGCAGCCATCCCCATCTGTGCTCGGAAATGCCGATCCACTCGCTGCCATGCGGCGTCGCAGCTCGCCTCCACCACGACCCACTCCATCAGCCCAATGACATTGGAGATGATAACGCTCCGAGCATGGGGTATGTACATCGTCGATACTTTGATACCTCCGCCCATGACGTCGCCAAACGCACGTCGAAGCGTTGATATCCTTTCACCGTTATTTGCGACCGCTTGCGCGTCGGCTGTCGTCCTATGGTCTGCCCAGCCGGATTTTGCCTTTATCTGCCAGCCATAGTCTTTCGTGGCTTGCTACCCGCCGAACCCCTCTTTACCGTCCCCAACATCTCCGCCGGATTGCTTGCCGCATTTCGCTTCCGCCGAGGACAGAGCCTCGGTCTCCGAGCACCGCCTTGATATCCTGCTTCTCCCACGCCATCCGCTCTCCGCTGTTCCCCACAAATGCCTAACAACCATGGCTTGGCATCTCCATCTGAGTTTCGGCCCCATCGGGACATGGGACGGCTGGAGCATCCGTGCAGACGGAAATGTCTCAAATCATACCCATGGTGCGCACAAGCTCAGAAACAATCCTTGCAAAGATGTTTGCCTGTGACAACCAAACCTTATTGATCCCTGAGATCTGCAAATTTCACGTTATATTCTCTGAACGCGATTTGATTACTCATATCAACCACCATCTCCGTTATGGTCTAGGGGTTAGGATTCTCCGCTTTCATGTATCTAGTACACTTCACGAGCCGGAGCGGCCCGGGTTCGATTCCCGGTAACGGAATACGCATTTCCTTTTGTTTTTGCCTCGTCCTTTCATGGCCTTTTGCTGATGTGGAGATGCGGGAGGTGACTAACAATACTTTTAGTGGGACACAGTGGCGCTAAGTTGCTAAGCGGCCAAATATTTTCCGACTAACAATGCAACTCCAGAGACATTGATAGCCCCTAAGAAATCCTTATTTTCACATCGCCTGGAGCTGGAAGAAGTCGAAAGAGTCAAGCTGCAGCAGTGCATTTCCTTTTTGCGTAGGGTCTCTACCGCGATAGAGCCTGTTGTAGCCATTGCTGTGGAGCACTCTTACTGGTCGCAGAGCTTAATAATATTCAACTTATTAAAACCATAGTTGCAAACATTTCCATTTTTTGCTGGCTCGTTCGGATCGATAGCCACATCTTGTGGGCTGTGCCAATCGGAAACGGCATGTGAATAGTTGGAGATAACTAACAGTGATCGAGCGTGGACTTCAAACACTGCAGGCAATTCCTCTTGGGGAGGGGGGAAAGGTCTGTTTCCACGAAAGAAGGCTTGCAGAGATCCGGCCGGGCCCGAAGAGGATGATGAGGCGCAACGTGGGCTGAAGATGCTTCCATTTTCAATGGCTCCTACAGCCACGTGCGCCTCCTCCAGGGAATTCCCCGAGCGCGGAGAAACAATCCTACGGATCTGCCTTTACCTCGGGCAGCGGTGAGCTGACTTTTGGGCTGGCCTCGGTGAAGGGGTGATGAGGAGCGATTGGAAAATGCGGTTGTGTATTCAGCTGGAGAGGCTAGCGGAGCGGAAGGTAGTCATTTGACTGGACGCCCTAACGCCAGCCAATTTCCTCTCCGCAGCCTTGGCGAACGGCACACCTCTTCAGCTACGCCTTCGTTCTCCACACCAAGCGCCTCTGCCACCGCAAATCTCCCGTAGCCATCGTAGTGTATCGACATCGGATCATGCTTTTCTTCAGGATCGTTTCCCGGTGGGCGCCGATGATCGCGACCATCAATAAACTAACGGCCTCCGTCGTTTCCATCGGACGTCGTCTACGGAGGTTTTTACTAAAAATCCCGTCCGACGATCACCGCCAAGCTCATCGCCAGGGCGGAGGCGACTTTTGGTACGAATTTCCGTGTGTGAGTGATCTTCGATCATGTCAACTTTTTGGTCTTTACCCGTCACATGTTTGCTGCGGAATATAGGAAAAGATGGGAGTAAAGGACATCAAGTAGTCCACATGAAAGACTCGGGTGCCGCTCACAAGGTCTAATAGTAATCATATGTATAGTGGCTCGGCACGGAAAGAAGCACACTGTGCTTTAGTGCATCTGAGCATTGACCGTGGAGTCGATTGCATACGAAAAATACGAGGTTGATCGACCCACGCTGAGACAACAAGGCTGAATTGGCTAAGCTAGCCCTAGGCTCACCGCGAGCGTCAATGCGGATGGGCCCAGGTCACCTATTACTGTGAGAAATATAGGGCAATAGCCGAGTAGTATTCGTCAGCTCCTGACTAGAACAGGAAGTGCTGCTTACGCGAGCAATCTATCTGGTGTACTTTTACACGTACATGTACATCTACTACGTGCGTAGGGCGCGTCGATCAGCATGTAAAGTACCCCCGCTCGCAGTGCAACACTAGGCGGTAGTGCAGAAAATAATTATTTGTGCATCTGAACCCACTGTTTTTTGACGCCGGTCGCAAGTGTGACGTTGGGGTGACGAAGTTTGAAGTGATTGTTTGCGGTCCGCCCTCGGGACTGCCCATGGTAGCGCAATGTTGTTGAAGGACCAACGGTGTACGATACTGGATTATTCTTGAACACGCCAAGCTGCTGTGGCGGTTACACAATGTCTCGCTGCGAAGCTCTAGGCCAAGCTTTCAAGATCCGCTGAAATACGGGAAAGGCCACCGAAAAGCCGGTGCGAAAGCCGAGACTACGGGAAAGGGGCATTGACCACCAGGGTCCAGTGAAAAGGAGCCACGGAGCTTGAGCGAAAGGCTTTTTTCTGCACGCTATTACTGTTAATTACAGAAGATGGCCGGCAAATAAATCTCAGTTCGGCAGGCGAGCTTGCATGTCCCGTAGGGCTGCGTTAACGGCGGATCGCAATACACAAGCTTGCTGGATCTAACCACGGACGGGGATGCCGACAGTGCGCATGCTTTATTGACCCCGAGGAATAACAAGCTTCTGGGGGCCCAAGGCAAAGAGCCAGCGAATCCTTTCGGTTACATCTGGCGGTTTCCTGTCAACGCGGACCACGGGCAAATCCTACGGTCAGGATTGGCGGGCGGCGCATCAGGCGAGAGCTTGTGTGAAGTCAGCCGCAGGAACAGCCGATGTCGACGGCGCCGTGGCATGGTCTCGGGCGGGGAAAGATCGGGAAGTGATGGACGTTGTACAGCACTCGGCCCCGGCTGCATCACATCGCATCGCACCCGGATGAGACGGTGGGAAGCTACCTGCGATGGCCAGGAACAGCGGCTTTACACGGGCGGACTGGCAAAGCGGCCGGTTGCTTGGCAACACCTGGTTGGAGCTCCGCAGCAAGCCTCCAGAAGGCCGCGGCGGGGGTCTAAAGCATCTAAAAATACTGCGGCGCAGGGCACGGCACAAAGCGTTGGATTTCGAAATTGCCGTGCGGAGAGGGCGCGCTACTGTCGACTATGCGAGTCGCGCATGGAGCTGCCTGATCTGACGTTTGATCTCACTGGATCCAGATCCGTAAGCGCGCGGGCCGTCGCTGGCGGGCAGCGGATCGGCGCACGGCAGCAGCAGCATCGTGTCGTGTCGTGCAGGTGAAAGCTGTCGCAGTGGTGTTGGGCGGGCAGGGAGCTCGCACGTCAGCCGGCGCGAAGTTGGCGCAAAAGACTTGGGGGTCCGAGCGGCGTCGTGACTACCGCATGCGGTAAAAAAGGGGGTGCGTGCGGGCAGGCTCGTATAAGCTTGTCGGGCGCGGCGGGCAGTTGTGCTGCGCCCAGCCACGGCGCCGCCCACTGGAATGATGAACTTTCCACTGCGCCCTCGTATGCCTGGGCCCTGCGGAGACACCGTGACGGTAAGCCCCAAAGCTCGGCGCCGCCCTGGCTCAGCATGTATAACCCTCGCCTAAGACCACCAAGCACCTTGTTCGTCCATTCCACTCCGCTCTCTTCCCCCACCTTGGAAATTCCAAACACGCTCCACCATGGCCGCTGAGAAGCACATCCAACTGCCCGCCGTCCTCGACGAAAAGAGGATGGAGGAGGCCCGCTGCTGCCAGCCCGCTGCCGACTATCCCACGCCCGCCCTTTCGACCCACTCGTTCCAGCACGTTCTCATCTTTGCCCTCTTTTGCTCCAACATTTTCTTCGCCTCTCTGGCCGTCTTCTTCTACACCAACGCCCAATGTCCCGTGGTGCCTCGCCGCCTGGACCCTTTCTCTATATCAGCCTCATCGCGCGACGCCCGTGCCCACATTCGCTACGAGCAGCGCAACTTCACTGGCGCTCTGAAGTACAACACCACCGCCGGCGAGCTGTACCGCGTTGCCGCCCTCAACTCGTCCGAGCCCTCGTTCGTCGGTGACCCGCGCACCACTCAAGGCCTCGACCGCGCCTGGAAGAACCTCCTCAGCGGCTCCAAGTTCCCGCTCTCCACCGAAGAGGCCACCCCTTACCTCCACGCCTCCCAGCCCGCCGCCAAGTCCTCTGTCGTCGGCACTCTCTACGGCGAACTCAGCGTCTTCCACAACCTGGAGTGCCTCAATGCCATCCGTCTGGCCCTCGACGATGACTTCTACCGCGAGCACGGCCCCCAAGATGGTCTCGGATGGCAGAAGGCCACGCGGTCCGACCGCGCCTCATTGGGTATGTTTTGCTGGTCCTCACCTTTAAACAAACCGCTGACCTCAACAGACTACTGCATCGACCACTTGCGTCAGGAGCTCCAGTGCTCCGCTGACCTCACCGTCGTGCCTGTGCTTCCTCGCACCACCACCACCACCACCACAGAGCTTTCCGTCCAGCCTCGGACCTGCCGTCGGTGGGACGACGTGCGCAGCTGGCTGGACCGCAGGCACGAGCGCTCGCGCTTCAGCAACCACCGCCAGGACCAGCAGACCTACGCCGGCGCTTGATCCATCCATTCTTTGAATATCCATCTTTTTCAGAATGTTTCTTTTCCTCCTAGAGTACCCTCGGCTTAGAATAGGCCGCCCAGGAGCACGTATTCCACAGTGTTTCCCGCCCTCACATGTCGAGCGGTATTTTGTTGGTGGCTGCGGTGATCCGCACGTCACACCGACTTAACTTTGCACCACCGGCGATCAAACGTGGGAGAAAGACCCGAGCGTTCCACGGCATGCTCCGTCCGGCCCAGAGCCACTGAGAGCGCTGGGAAAGAGTGCAAGAGGGGGGGATGTTGGTAGGGACGAAAACTCGCCCATCAACACCAAGTGGCCAGTCGGCTCGATCTCCCCGAATTGTCATGCAACTAGCACCTTCCGTCCGTCGAGGATAGTGGCACGGTGGCACAAGAGAAGGTCTAATCTCTGGGAATGATCGCTCCCGAATCCCTGCCGTCAGCCGCCATGTCTGACCAACGCGCATCATCTTCCATTGTTGGCGAGCAAAGGTGCTTACAGGCACGGCTATAGAAGCCCTCTTGGTTTCTGGTTCTAGATGTTGTTGTGCAGATGAGACGCCGTTTAGCGTAGAATTGCTGAGGCTTGGCGAACTAGAGCTGTGGAAGGCCTTGTTGTTTGGTTCAGCAATAATTAGGTAGTCTGCACTTTTGCAGAAACGGAATAGAAAGTTTCTCACTTGCCTACTACTGTCCATCTCAGCCTTGCTGCCTGCTTTCGGCCCCTCTGGAAGTATGTACCTAGCGCCCAACATTCGCGAAAGTAGCCCGGTCCCAAACGACAAACACCGTCACCGTAAATCCTCCGCCGTGCTGGGAGAGGAGTCGAAGGCGCCGGTCAGGCCGCAAATGTGTGATAGCAATAAATTGGCCTTGGCGTTTGGGCGGTAGCTTCAACAAATCCACCCCCCGTTGGCACTTTAGCCCCGTTTGGCAGCTACACCGCGATAGTACCACACGAATTTCGACGCTCCCCCCCCCTTTGACGCACGAAAGCCCTCGAGGGCAGGCTATTGAAGAAAGCGGCTTCTAGCCGCCTTTTGCCAAGGACCGCAAACAAAAAAACCGAGGTGCCTAGTGTGACGGGTTAACAGCCCAATCTAAAAACGCACGAGCAGGTTATTATTATTGTTGCGGCAGCAAGCAGGAGCAGGAGCAAGCAACAACGGTGCGCTAGCTCCTATCGACACAGCCTCGACCCTGACGCACGGGCAAAGTAGTAGGCCGGAGCTTGGAGCGGTTTCGCCGCCGATGATGCCCCCCGAGGCGGGAGCGGAAACGTTGGGGCTGGGCTGTGTGCTTTGACTTTCAGCCTCTCAGCCCTGCGGGAGCTTCCGAAAATCAAAATGACACCGCCACACATGTTCGGCGTTGTCGTGTGAGCAGTTTGCAGCTGCAGAATCTAGACGGAGCGCTGTTCTTTCTTGCTGTGAGGGTGTTGCTGCATGCGCAACAGTAGGATGGGAGGAGACAGAACACAGGTCGAATGAAGGAGAAGGACAAGGATGAGACTTTGCTATGGAACTCAGATGATGAAGAGACCAGCTGAAAAAGTAAGACATATACTTAGCTCAGGATGACAGAAACCGCATCTGTAGGGGGATGTTGCAGCAGGAGGCTAACGTGAATCTGTTTTCTGCATGTCAGCCGCATGTCTTAGCTAGCGTGATGTGTAGCTGGAGCAATTGTCCGGACGCGACTGTAGATTTGATGGTTACGCATTCATGTCTAGACGATAGCCTCCACTGACTCCATAAGTCGAGTACTGTTCCTTGTAGAGAAATCGTGGGGGCATAGTTACCCCCTGTTCTAAGGCTGTGCCAGCATTCGACTGTGATGCCCATCTGTAGGCTAGTCCTACATTATTTGGTAGTGAATGACGCGGAGGATTTGCTGGGGATAGGATAACGCTTGGCAATATTTCTAGCCAAAGATGAGTGCAAGCTAGTTCGAAGTTAATCAGAAGCCGCGGTTATTCTATGACGGGTGGGCGTTGAAGAAAGCGGAGCAATCCTTGATCACAGTTGGCGCGCCGAAAGAGAGCGTGGAGTTGCTGAAAGTAAAGAATGTTGCACGAACGACTGATACTGACCGAGTAGATCATAGTATTGCAAAAGATCTCGCCCTTGTCGATCCTGGATTGATCTCCTACAACCGTGGGTAGATGAAAGTTGTGTCTCGACGTTTCATTGTGGTCTTACAACACACACATCTGCATCTTGACCTTTCTCTTTACCTGCCCATGCTTGTATGGTAGAAATCCTTCGCGGGACACGGAAGGGTAGAGCGTTATGCAATCCACTAACATGTTCGTCCAACCAGATGACGAATATCAGTCAGCATGCAGCGATCACATGTGTAAGGGCAGCGATTGGCCAGTGGTGATAGGGATAGTATTTAAAAGTCGAAATCACCCCTACCTGGAGAATCGACGGCAAACCAAGCCCCAACCTTATTAAAAGATATCCCAAATGCGATGCAGCGAAACGGAGTGCTGCCCTTTTTAACGCCACTATGCACAACCCAAGTAACCCAATTCCAATCTCTTGCTTGCAAACAACAACTGGTAAAGACAACTCGGCGCTCACATGATGCTGTTGACGATGTTGGAACCGAAGGTAGCACCGGCACCAAAGACGGCAGCATTGCCCAGCTTCTTGCCAATCTTCTTGCCCATCTCCCCGCCCTTGCTCGGCTGGCCGTTCTGCTGGCTCTGGTCGCCGCCCTGGGAGACGGCCATGGGCATGTTGCCGTAGCCCATGCTCTGCTGAGCAGGCGTGGGGCCTCCGGCGGGCATCTTGGAGTCCTCGACGCGCACGTACGAGCGAGGGAAGATGCCCTCCTCGCCGGTGCGCTCGCTGCGGCCCTTCCACCATTCGGCTGCGAAGCTCGTTAGCTGGCGCTCTCCTCTGGCGCAGTGTGGACGGGTGGATCATACCGTTCATGTATTCGGTGACGTGGACGCGGTCATTGGCCTGGAGAGCCAGGTCGCCGGCATCAGTGGGGCTATAGGCGTACAGGGCCGTGGCGGTGCAGAGAGCAGCGGGCGCGGGCGGAGCGGCGGCATATGCGGGCGGCGGCGGGGTGGGGTTGTTGGCGTAGTAGCCGACCTTCTCGTTGTGGGCGGGCGGCGACTGGACAGGGGCGACGCTCGCGGGGGTGCTGTTGCGGATGGGCAGAGAGGGCGTCGGGACGGCGGCGGCGATGGGCTGAGGCGAGGCAACGGGTGCGACGGACGCCGCGCGGCTCGGGGCGGCGTCGGGCAGTTGCGACACGATGGTGTTGAACTGAGCGGGAGTGAGGTGACCGGCTTCGCAGAGGAACTCGAGTTCCTGGAGAAAGTCAGCTTAGGCGGAGCGAGGCGGAGCGGCGCGGGCGGAGGTGTAGGTACCGTCTTGATGTTCCGCACGGCGCGGTTCGTCATGGCGACGCTGAACTGCTCCATGGCTGGCGATGGTGGGGCGCGATGCGGGGGTGTCAGAGCTTCAAAATGCGTAAGATCGCCGGGTCTGATCAGCTTGCGGGCGAGGAGAGAGCGAGTGAAGAGGTGTTGAAGTTGGGCTTGCGCATCGAGGGAGAGGCACGCGGTTTCAATGCGCCCAGTTGGGGCTGTGCACCAGCTACTTCCGGGCCCGCAGCACGCCCCAGCTCGTAATTCCGATCTTTCTGCGTCACTTCTCAAGAATCTCCCTTTTTGGGCATACATGTGTTACATTCTTGCACTATCGATCAGTGGGCGTAGAAGCCCTTGAGCAGCCCTGTCATGCGCTGATTCGTCGACAAGAAGTCCTTCTGCCGGTCCTGCTCCCAGCTGTCGAAGCTCGCCTTCGCCGTACCCACGGCAATCTGCTCCTTGCCCTCCTCGAATCCCTTCCACGTCTCGGCGATGAAGTCGGCTAGCGGCAGGCCCAGCTGACGTCCGTTCTCGATGTACGGCTGCTTGTCGGCATCGTGCAGCTCCGTCTGCACCGCGGGCGGGAAGACCTCGATGACCTTGAGCTTGTCGAAGCCGCCGTCCTTCATCTGCTCGCGCAGCACCAGCACAAAGTGGTGCAGCGCCGCCTTGGTCGCGCAGTAGTTGGGGCAGAAGTTGATGGGCGCCAGCGCCAGCCCCGACGTCGTGTAGATGATGCTGGTCGGGTTGCTCTGCTTCTGCAGGAAGGGCAGCAGGTACGTCGTCAGGTGGATGAAGGACGTGTAGTTGGTCGTCAGCTCCACGTCGAACGCCTTCAGGTCGACCTTCTCCGCCTTGGTGAAGTTCATGCCCCGCTGGATGCCCGAGTTCAAGAAGACGCTGTCAATGTCCGGGTGCGCCGCCGTCACCTCGTCGACAAACTTGGGGATACCCGCGAGATCCGTGATGTCGAAAACCACCGATGCCGCCTTATCGCTGCCATGCTTTGCCACGAAAGCGTCGAGATTCTCCTTCCTGCGCCCAACTGCCACCACCTTTACGCCCTCTTGCACGAACTTGTCGCCAAGCCCAGCACCAATGCCAGAAGTGGCACCGATGAGGAGCACCTTCTTGTATCCGAATCCCATGGTCGAGTCTTGAGGAAGTTGATGTGTTGATGCGTTGAAGAATGAGCTCATTTGCATAGCTTGGGCCCTTTATAACGATGAAGTCATAGACAATTCGGCATCTGGAAACGGACTTAACGGCCCCTTCCTCCCACCATTTGTAAGCTGCGACGAGAATGGTGTTGGAGGTTAGTCGAAATGCTGTCGGCCTATTGCAATGACGGCTTCAATGCTTGCCCTTCGGCCGTTTCGCCGACCCCGACCGATAAGTCCGTAGGTCACCATGCTCACGCCGGCTGGTTAGTGTTACCTGAGTGGTTAGCATCAACTG
Organism: Lasiodiplodia sp. COLG20; assembly: GCA_009801085.1. NCBI lineage: Eukaryota > Fungi > Ascomycota > Dothideomycetes > Botryosphaeriales > Botryosphaeriaceae > Lasiodiplodia > Lasiodiplodia sp. COLG20. Next base: position 5,072,584 of record VNWV01000001.1, on the reverse strand, counting down.
GCGCCTGATTAAACCACCGGCTACTTGTGATGGGTTCCAATGGTTGGGGTTGGGGTAGGACATGGAGCTGGTAGGAGGAAAGCTGACAAGCATGACGACGCGCTACCATGCCCGAGCCTCCTCGGCTTTAACCTCCCTCTAACCTGAACAGGATCAAACCATAATAATTATAAGGCAAGCAGAACACCTTATTCTCACGTTAGATGTGACCTCACTTACAAATCACTGGCCGAATTTTCACCAGCGTCCGTGAGTCTGCGCTCTTGAGCCTACGAGCACTGAACTACCCACACCTATCCCTCTCTTTACCTGCGCACCAATCATGTCGCGCAACGGGGCTGCATACCGCATTGCAAGAACCCTGCTTGTGACGAGATAGGAAAGAAACGACATGCAGGAGCACAGTACCGGAGAAATCATGCAACCAACTGTATACAGAGCGGTATTGCAGCCGAAAGCTACCGCGAAGAATATTACGGATAACCATGTCTCGTCAATTTTCCTTACGAAAGACAACATATCGGTAGTTGAAGCGATTGACTGGACGCAAATGTCGAGTTAAAAATTGATCATTCGCGTCCAGATGATAGCTTCAACTACCCATGACATGAGCAGATAACAAATTCACGCTGCGACACCGCTCTGCACATCCTCTTGCCTTGTTTGTGCAACAGCGGGAATAGATGCCGCTCGCTCTCGGCCCTTTCTCTCCCGCAGTCACCTGCCGCGTTCGCAAGCCACCTCCACACGAGCACACCGCAGGCGAGCAGAATTTCGCAATCGCCGCCTCGGCATCCCTTGCCGTAACCCGCATCTATTATCAATCCTTCTCTCTCCCCGCTTTCTTAAAAATGCCCTTACCCAGACTTTCGCGTCTGCCCCACAAGTCATGTCCGTGACCCGAGCCTCATCGCTGCGTAGCGATATCGAGGTTGCAAGCGTCGTTAGTGCCAACGATGCTGCCGTCGATGAAAAGAAGCGCCAAGCAACCACCAGCGCGCAAGAAGACGATACGGCGCCGAGCAGCGACAGCGATATCGGCGATGAAGAGCAAGGTCCACCCACACCTGCTCAACACAACTGGCCGCAGTACTCCAAGCTCCGGCTTCTGTCTTTAGTCTTGACAGTCACCGGCTCCGCTTTTCTCAATGTGCGTGTACCGCAATAACCAAAGAGAGACTTTTCACTGACCGATTGACCAGACGGTTGGGGTACAAGCTGCTGTCATTGTCCTGCCCACCATCGGCCGAGATCTAAATATTCCAGACAGTCGCCAGCAGTGGATCGTTTCAGCCTATTCACTCACCTTTGGCTGCTTTCTACTATTATGGGGAAGATTAGCTGGTAATATCCGAATTGACTGCCCTCTCATTTGCCATTTCTGACCAGTCATAGATGTTTATGGCAAGCGCCTGATTTTCATCTGGGGCTCAGTTTGGTTGACCGTCATAACCACTGTCCTGCCATTCGTCAAGAATGAAATTGGCTTCGATGTACTTCGAGGCTTGCAAGGACTTGGTGCAGCCGCCAATGTCCCTACTGCTATTGGCATTCTCGGAGTGACGTTTCCTCCTGGAAGGGCAAAAAACTATGCCTTCTCGTGTTATGGTGCTGGTGCTCCTCTCGGTGCGGTTTTCGGAAACATCATGGTATGCGCCCCCTTTCATCTACGAAGCACCTCTCTGATTTCGCTAGGGTGGTGTCATTGGAGAGTATGCTTCATGGAAATGGGTCTTCTGGATCCTGGCCATCATTGCCGCTTTCGTGACCCTTGCAGGCATCTTTATCATTCCTCCGCCTCCCGTCACCAATCCCGACAATATGGCTGTCAAGTCAGCCGTCGACTGGATAGGCGGCATGCTCGTCACCGTCGGCCTGATGGTACTCATGTTTGCCCTGACCGAAGGCAACGTTGTGGGCTGGGCGACGCCCTGGGTTCCTACTCTGATCGTCGCCTCCGTCGTTATTCTCTTGCTCTTCGTCCTTTGGCAGCGCTACCTCGAAAAGCACACCGCTCGCCGTCCTCTCATGAAAGTCTCCATCTTCGCCAACAGGCGCTTCTCGGCCGCCATGGTTATCATGCTTCTGTTCTTCGCTGCCTTCAACAACTACCTCATCTTCGCAACCTACTTCTTCCAAGACTACCTCGGTCTCTCCGTCATCCAGACCACCCTCCGCTTCATCCCCACCGGCGTCTCCGGCGTCATCATCGCCTTCGCAACCGGCTTCTTTTTGTCCCGCGTCCCGGGTAATTACATCCTCATGTTTGGCACCCTCTGCGTCTCCGGCTCCGCCCTCCTCTTCGCTACACCGATCCCTCCGCACACCACCTACTGGGCCTACGGCTTCCCCGCCATGGTTCTCTCAGTCCTCGGCGCCGACACTCTCTACCCCTGCCTGACCCTCTTTACAGCCAAGTCCCTGCCGCATGAGGACCAGGCTCTGGGCGGCGCCCTGATCAATGCCGTCGGTCAGATAGGGCGCGCCATCGGACTTGCAATCGCCACCGCGGTTGAGACGGCTGTCATTGCTGCCGAGAAGGGAGTTGCGGTCGATGCGATTGGTGGCTCCGACATCGGTACGGGTGATCGTGCCTTGCTCTCGGGACTGAGAGCTGCCGAATGGTTTACCTTCGCCATGTCCATGACGGCCTTTTTCCTGGCAGCTGTGGCATTTAGAGGTGCTGGCTATATTGGCAAGAAACATTGAGTGCGCGAAAAATATAAAAGTGGCCACGGTACTTACGAATAGAAAGACTAGCATAACACAAAGGTACGATCTCTGACGATACTGTTTTTAAAAACATCGGAAAATCTGGGGAGATCATATTGGATTGACATGTAGTTGTAAATATACATTTCACAGCTGCGATAATATCTCTGTACAGGGGACTTACTTAACTACAATACGGTACAATCGCGGTGATCAAACATTGAACTCACTGCTACACAAATTAAGAGACTCTTGAAAATACGTACTTCAGGCTCCAACTTTCGCAAAATGTCGCACCACCTCGTCAACGCACATATCATGGTGAGCATCGAACGAACGGAGGGAACGATTCGCATACATATTCCTCCGCTTCGGCCGTAAGAATCTGCTCCTGGGCATGGTTAGCCATGTGCATTTTAACTGGCCAATGAACTGCGAGGATGCAACGGTTGAGTGATGATGATGTCACAACCTTATCGATCCTCCTGGCCAAAGACTCAAAAATACGCCTGAACATGAGCAGTCTCCATGCAGTGACATACTATCAGAGTGTCTCGGGTTTAGAGTAAATTGAGCTCTTCCCAACTTATGCGTTGTCTACTCGGGTCCATACCGAGGGCTGCCCTGCATGCATGCCAAAACCCAGGCGGCGCTGACCGCAACCTTTGTGTCACTTGAAAATCTCACGCCACAGCTTGGTGTTACAGCATCGCGGAAGCTCAGCCGCAGCCGCCGTCCACCGTCATGGAACGCGGCTAGAAGCCGGGCACACTTTCGTCCGACAACGTACGGCCAGATTCCTCTGCCCTTGAACGTACACGACACTCACCGAAAGACTATCCAAGAAAAGCTCGATACATCTTCCTTGATCGATGTCCTTACTATTACCGATGCCTAGAGCGCACTTTACTTCTCGTTCTGGGAAGGCGGAGGGATTGTTGGCCTATGAAAATTCGTGGCTTATCGCGATGATGCTACCACTTTCAAGCGGCGGTGGATGCCTTGGGTGCCAAGCTTAGAGCGGGCTTGAAGGAGCAGACGCCTCATGCACATTGTATGGGCAGTGCAAAACGGTTTGCTGGAGCAACATCTCTCCGCCGCGACTTGGCTACGGTCGGTCTCAGGAATGATGCGCCCTTAAGGTCCTGTATATAGAGGGAAGACATGAAGCCATATGGATACCTTTCGAGTTCATCACCAGAAGCCTTGCGAACACTCGACATTTCTTCAAAACTTCTACTACATTCGGAGCACGTTTCCCTCGCAATTAGTCGGTGTTGACTCCATCTCCTCACCTGTAGTCTTCACTCAAGACTCTACCTACCAAACCGTCTTTGATATCAAGTGATCACCATAAGATACCCTTCCTTAACACGATCCAAAACAAGAGGCTACCATGGACTGCACACAAGAGACCTGCCCGGTTAGTGCATCCATCTACGGTTACAGGTCCAACATCCCAGCCAATGCCTTCTTCGTCGCCCTCTTCGGCACTGCCTTCATTGTGCAACTCATTCAAGGCATTCGATACCGCACATGGACGTACACCCTTGCCATGATGTGCGGCTGCTTCACCGAAAGCATAGGACACGCAGGCCGCATCATGCTGCATGACGACCCATTCGGAGAGGCGGGCTTCAACCTACAAATCTGCACTCTCACACTCGCACCGGCCTTCCTGGCCGCGGCCGTGTACCTTATGCTCAAACACCTGTAAGCATATTCATTCTTTACAGCACGCAGACGGGCATCGGGGCCGAAGGCTAGGGCGAAGAATAGTAGCCCGATGGGGAAACAATATTCGACCCGTATGGGCAGGTTGAAGCTACCGTCTAGACGTGGTTGCATCCATTACGGACAATTGCTTCGACTACCCATCGCGATTTGGCACAGGTGTAGAATGCACAAGAATCAAATTCACACCAGCATTCGGTCGCAATACCCCCCTCTCCGCTGTGACCACTCGTCAACACAAGCTGATCAAGCCTCACCCAGTGTCCTCGCAACCAGCCCCTCGCTGTCCCGCTTCCCAGCCCGCTACTACACCTACATCTTCATCACCTGCGACCTGATCTCGCTGGTCCTGCAGGCGGCCGGCGGCGGCACCGCCGCGACGGCCGACGGCAATATGTCGCAGCTGGACGTCGGCGACCACATGATGATGGCCGGGCTGGCCTTCCAAGTCTTCACCCTCCTCATCTTCGGCACATTGTCGCTCGAGTTCGCCTTCCGCGCGTGGCGTGCGCGCAACGACGTACCCGGCGTGTTGAGGGAAGAAGGGATGGCACGGGAGCTGAGGGCGAGCCTGCGGTTCAGGGCGTTCGTGGTCGGCCTGGCCGTGGCGTTCGTGGTGATCCTGGCCCGGTGCGTCTACCGCATCGTCGAGATGGCGGGCGGGTGGAGGAACCCGGTGATGCAGGACGAGGTGGCCTTCGTTGTGCTGGATTCGACGTGAGTTCTCTCCTCTCCCTTCCCGCAAGCTCTGGTCACCCCCCTCCTCGTTAAGCAATCACTTCCACCACCACAGTGACTTGCAAACGTCCCTATCTCCCAAGTGTATTCACTTCCCTCCTCCATGGGTGGTTGCAACAAATGTCCGGACGTGATTGTGGATTCAAAATCCATACATCCACATCCAGACGGCTACTCACGGGTAGAGTGTAAGATCACTGAGAAAACAAAATCCGAGGAGAAGAGCGGGATTTTTTTTTTTTGGCAAACCAATGACCGGAAAGGGACAGGGACAAGCTAACCAACGGATTCCCAATAGTCTCATTGCCCTCGCCGTCGTCATTCTCACCGGCATGCACCCGGGCTACTGTTTCAACTATCGTGCCGTCAATCGCGACGAACTCCTCCTCGAGAAGCAGCGTCGAATGAACAGGAAGGCCGGAAAACGTTCCGAGAAGGACCAACAGGTCGACCCCGGCAAGATCGTCGTCATCGTGGCCGGCGGCTCCGACGACAACAGCGAGGCCGAGCTCGGTAGGGCATGCTAGCACCCGACGGCCCAGCTTTTCAATAGTTTCAACCTGCAGGGAAGGAGAATGCCGCTTGAGTACCTGACCGGTGACCTCTTTTTGGGATGGGTTCCTTTTTTAGATGCGCAAGCGAGCGATGGCGCTTCGCTGTTACATACGAGATATCTTGGCATTGCCGGAGCACGCTCTGCTCCAGGCCTTCATGTGTTAGACCTATACGCAGCTGTATCAATTTCATTGAGACGAGAGAGAGTTGGTGATCTCGGCAACGCCATCGGTATTGGGATCGGCAGTGAGGCGGACGCAACGTGAAGCGAATTTCTTCTCATTCACGAGAAGTACCACCCACGGCATCGGCTGCATTAGTGTTGCAACGCCCCAGGGGAATGCGAACCTACACGTGGATGCAAAAGTGAAACCGGCATTGACGGCAACGCGTGCGGACACATTGGAAACAGAATTTTCGTACCAGCTAAACATTTCATTTTCCTTGATACCCTTAACAAATCTAACTCAGAGCGTCTGAGCTCTCCTTCTCTGGCGAGAAGCCCAGCCCACCAGATGCATCTGCGCGACAGTCTTCGTTAGGTTTCCACTCCCAAAATGCATCAATCTGTCTGTCCGAGGAAAGAAAGAGAGACGATTGAGGAAACAAGCAGAAACTCAATGTCCAGGAAGAATTTCGCCGATGAAGAAAAGAAAAAAACCAGACGGCGACTTTCCCTTCTCTGTCTTGTCATAAAGCTTTCGTTCTCAGAACTCGTAGCAGTGTTTTCCGCCATATCAACACGCGCCGCTCTATAATGCTTTCTTCTCTTTTGCAAGGAAACAATGGAAACTTTGTGCAACAACTGAAAAATGGAGTAATTGGAGACGTGAGAATAGAGAAACAGCTCCATGCATGCAGCACAAGACGTTGCGCAATTCCACACACCTCAACTCCTGTCGCAAGGAAGAAGACAGATCCGTGAAATAACGCCCGTCCAAAGTGCGATGGAAAGAGAAAATCCGCCTACGCCGCTGAAGATGCTGAATAACCATGAAGAGGGACTGGGCCCAACGTGGGCCCATCCCTGTCTATGAACTTTTTTGATTTTCGGAAAGGAAAGGATAACAAGAAGAAGTGAAGATTTTTCAAAGGGCCCAGGGAACATCTGGAAAATGGCTAAACAATTAACGCCGGTCTCTTCTATAGTGTTGGTCTTCAAAGGCAATATGCAGTCGTGATGCTTGTTGTTGGTCTACAGGCCGGTTTTCTCGCGTGTTCGTGATCATTGTCGTAGCTGTCGCATCGAGCGACAAAGAATCTTGTCATCAGAAGCCTGCACGGTTGGGCGCACTGCCGTTCGTGATCATTCCGTGTGGTGAGGTCGTGCTTTCCTTGTCGACTGGGGCAAACAGGAGTTTCATGTCCGAGAGCAGATCCTCCAGACCGTAGTTGTTGTCCATGTCGCTTACCGCGCCTGGCTCCTGGCCCATCTTGTATTGCTCCGAGTAGACCCAGTTCTTGATCTGCTTGAGGACGTGGATCGTGTGCTGGAATCGCTGATCTGCGTGCATCTTGAGCCAGTCGTTGCTGCGACGACGCAAGATTGTGTTGGCGAGCCAGTAGTAGTGGATGCCATCTCTGCAGTAACCTCTTCGTGGGGGTGAGTTTGGACCATATTGCTGCTCCATGTCGATTTCCCAACTGCGCTTCCATTTCTCGAGAGCATTGCTGACGATCTTGAGAGCCTGCTGAGCGTTCTGCGCAGCCATGCTATCGACAGGAGTGGCTGTGCCGCTGACACTGCTGCTTCTAGAGTCGAGACCACTGAACTCAGACTGGGACGGAGTGCTGGAGCCGCTGGAAGGAAGGCTGTTCATCAGAATGGTCGATGGAGGAGTGGCGTGCTGGGCTGCCTGGCGGAGAGCACTCCACATGTGAACATGCAGAGCGTGAATGAGGATAAACTTCGAGTAGATGTTGGTGGAGCGAGCCGACAGTTCGCTGTTTGATTGCACCAGTACCCTCAGGACCTCTCCAATGTTGGGCTGCTTGAGCTGGCGGCTGCCTGTGATGTTCTTCTGTTCTTGCACAGCGCGACCGTGCAGACCCAACGCACTAGCACACTCGCTCGCGTTACGAGCCTCCCAAGCAGCATCGTCGGATGGCAATGGAAGTTGAATCTCGACAACGTCGAACTGGGCGCGAGCATTGCAGAACATGACCAGAGCGGAGTCGAGGAGGAAAGCCATGTACATGACTCTCGACCTCTTCTCCTGCATGATCCAAGATTCCCATTTCCACTGCTGCAGGTGGCCAGGTTCGGCCTCAGCACCAACATGATGCAAGATGCTGAAACCTTGTTGACCTTGCTTGACAGGAATGAGCAGTTCGAGCTGGCGCATGGCAAGCGCTACCTTGGGAAACTCTTCTCTGGCTTTCTGGCGCTGCTCTGGGTTTCCGTGCCACAGACACGCCATGGTGAGCAATACAAGAGCCTGAAGTTCCTCGATGTCGGTCGTCGCGTTCGGGGGAAGGGATGCGTTTTGATTCGGGCCATCGACAAGGCTCCAAACACGGAAAGATCGTTGAATGGCAGACTTAACCAACTCCATGAGCGCCCTAACCTGCAAAATGTTTTGATCCTTTGAGTAAACCGCGCCTATGCAAATGATTGTGAGAAGAAGACCGTTGCCGGCCTCGACCGGATTGAAGGTCGGCATGTGAATGAGCGGCCAATGTTCCTGAAAGTTCTTGAACCCTTCCAAAAAGGACTTCATGTTCTCCAGCGTTGAGGCTTTCCTCAGGACGTCTAGCGCTTGTGCCTCATTCGGTTGAAGGAGGGTCGTCCCGCCGGGGAAGCAGAAAGCGATCAAAGCTTCAGCCTTATTCTGCAGAGGATCAGAAGAGCTCAAGTCCCAAGATTCAAACACGGTATCTGTGTTGGGGAAAGCCGACGCACTGGAATAAAGGTTGCTGAACATGCCGTCCGGCGTGGGTTCACCGGAGCCGTGGTTGAAGGTGTTCTGGTTCATGTCTGTCTCGGCTTTTATAGCAACAGGGTCCTGAGCGATGCTGGTCGAGATGCCGAATGCGTCCTGTTGTCCATTTTGCTGGTAAGGATTATCCCAACCCATGCCGTTTCCCTGGCCGTTCTGAGTGTTGTTCATGTCAGTCATGCTGTTGCGGTTGAACATGGCTGTGTTGTCGTCAGCAGCAGCCTTCATCGGCATATTCGGGTGCATGTTAGCGCTCGACACAGCTTGGTAGTTGAACTGGTGGTGGTTCAGCTGGTCGTTGTGGTTCATTGTGTAACCGGGCATCTGCCCGGGGAGCGGACCGGAGACGTTGTTTGCCCTGAAATCGTGAGCGTTCGCGTCAAAGCTCATGCGGTTGTTGTTGATGAGATCGATGTGCGAAATGCTCCTGCGCTGAGGGTCGTGAATGCCGTTCACACCGTTCACACCGTTGCTCTGCGGCTGCATGAGGCTGTTGGCACGCGAGGTGCGAGCCGACATGGAGGGCAGGCTCTCAGCATAGCTGCCCGGTGACTCGGTGGTGAAGCCCGAGTTGGGGACCATGCTGTTGCTGTAGCCGCCGTTCGAGTACGCAGGCGGAGGTGCGTTCACGGCTGTGAGGTGACTGTAATCACCTGACCCCTGAGCGGAGCGATTCTTCCTCAGGTGAGCCTGGGAGTTCGCCAGATGGTTCTGCCCAGTCGGGTTGCCGCGGCGTATCGAGCACTTCTGGAAGTGGCGCTTGAGAATGTCACTTCGCGAGAACGTGTCCTTGCAAAGATGGCATTGGTAAGGCCGCTCGCCAGTATCTTGGACGAGGTTAGTAGGGTTCGAAAATGCAGCAGTGAGTGGCACTTACGGCGGAGAAGATGACGCTTGAGATGCTTGAGATGCAGGTACGTCTTGTTGCAGTGCGGGCACTCGTACTTGTTGTCGGCATTCTTGGTCAGATTCTGGGTCGCCTTAGCGCTACCAGGAGCCGGTCGACCGTTGGCGGTTGGCAGAACGCCACGCCGACCCTGCTGACCCACGACATGGATCGGCTCGGGTTCCTGGTTGGGCAAGATCGGGGGCTGCGAAAGAAGATGCGACGAGTTGTACGGCAGACCAATACCACCCGCGGGCATGGGGCGAATGTCCTGCAGCGAGGCCGTCATGTTCGACGGAGCAATGGCATGCGGGTTGCTTGCGTGGGCGCTCGAGGAGATGCCGCCCAGGGTCTGCCCGTTGGACAGGGCAGTCGAGTGCGGCAGGAAGTAGGAGCTCGAGGTGCTGGTGTGCAGCGGCGGGTGTGGCGCAATGGTCGGCAGCGAACGGTTGTGCGTAAGAGATGGGGCTGACGTCGCTGGGGTTTGCGGAGTCAGCGGAGTCTGGGGGGCGCTCCCGTAGGTGTTTGTGGAGAACTGGGTCGCGTTGCCGAGTGGAGGCAGTGGGGGTAGCTGATGCGTGGAAGCCGACTGCGCGCGATAACGTTGTGGCGGCAGGGTCGCCGACTGGTGCGGCGTCAACGGCTGGGAATGCGTCCCAGACGGCGTTGGGATTCCATGCAAATAGCTGGCGGTAGAGTGAAAGGGATCGTCCATGATATGGTGGATCAGGGACGAATGGTCGAAGTGCGCACTGTCGGAGGCCGACCCTCAGTCCACATCCGTCGGGGGCGGGAGGCTAAATTGCAGCTCGGCGTCGATCGAGCTTAGACTAAGGCGCGCGCGGAGGGAGGGAGCTTGTGAAATGAAAAAAGAGGTGGGAGGCGGCCGTGGTGGAGATGGTGGGAAGTTTGCGCGGATGGATGGTGGGGGTTTCGGGTTTTGCGCTGGGCGGGACGAGTCGAGGTGGGATGATACTCGCTCGGCGCGCAGACCGAGAGAAATTTTCGGGAGTCGGATTTGGCGAGCGCGGGCGGCGCGGGAGCGAGCAGCGGGCAGCGGACCGCGGGCAGCAGAGCTCGAGCGGGCAGCGCAAACACGCGGTGCTGGAGAGGACCTGCGCACGGCTCTGGGCGCGTTGGTCGAGTCGCGGGCGCGACGGGTCTCTGCTGGCTCTGCGGGCGTTATGGTTCAACGCCTACGGGAAGGGATTGCGTGCAGATCAAGGACCCACTTCCGAAGAGCCTCTCTCAGCCTCAGCCTCAGCCGCGGCAGAAGGGTGGAGCTGGTGAGCTGGCCGTCGGGAGCACTGGCTGGGGGGCGCGGGCGGAGGGGAATCGAGGGGTCTGTGGAGACCTGGGACTGCGGGCTTGGGAGGGTCGATGGAGACGTACTTGCGCCAGAGGGAGGATGGCGAGCTTTGCAGCGCGGGCGAGGGCGAAAAAGGATTGCAGCAGTTGGTCTGGGTGACGTCCTCGCGCCGATTGCGCTAAGGTGTGCCGCCGAGTCCGCGTCGAAGTGCCGCGGCGGGAAGGCCACTGGTAAGATCAGGGAGCCCCGGCGTGCGCTGGGTGCGTGCTGCGGCAGGGGAGGCGCTGGATCTGAAGAGATGCGATGAGATGCGGGCGAAGGTGGGAACTGCGTAGTGAGGCGCGTCGCCCGCGAAAAAATAACACACGCACCGCGCCGCGGACGCAGGAAACGAGCGCCTCGAATCAATCACAACTGACCGCCACGTGATCGCCGTGCAGCGAGCGTTTTATTCACGCCGTGCGCATGCTGTGCAGCAGCTTGGGGCCCTTGGCTGCTGCGCACACAGACCCAGCGCGGCGGCTACCTGGTGCTGTTGCTTCTCTGCCTGAGGCACCCATGCAGACGCGCACCTGGCGCTCATGCACGCCTCGGGACGTGGCTGCCGATCCGGGCCAACCAGCGCAGACCAGCGCCGGCCCAGCGCGGCCAGCCTGCGCCGCCGCTGACCCTCAGCCCGCCCACGCCCCCCAACCCACCGCTGCTGCTGATGAACCTTTTTTTTTGTTGAAGAGTCCGCCCGCTTATGCCCGCTTATCGATTGTGCGCGCAGCCACCATCGCCAAGGCCGGCCTCGCAGCCTGACGCTGACCGGCCCCGGCGCGCAGGCGCCGCCCACGCTTGTCGCTCACCGCGCGAGCAGCGGCGCCGGTCGCAACGGGCAAGGCGCTCCTCTGCGCGCATTTATCTCCGACGGGCGCCGGGCGAGCGAGCCTCTCCGTGCGTCGGCGGGCGCCGCGCGCGGCCGCCGGATATTGGCCTCGCGCGCCGTGATTGCGACGCTGCAGCGGCTGCGCCAGGCGCGCCGAACATCAACCGCCGAGCAGCCCAGCGCGGGCGTAACGTCGCGAGAAACACGGAAAGTTCACCGAGCTGGACGACCTGCCTGCCCTGGCCCCCTGTCGCATCGGATGCCGGCAAGGCATCCTCGCTGGCGCCCGTGCACCCGCCCAGGTGCCAGCCCATCATCCATGCCATCCCTTCGCTCGAGCACCGTGCTCTGTGCAGGCGGGAGAGGCCACTCCCCATCCGCAACCTTCTTCGCGTGCTGCACGTGTGGATGCTGCGCAGCGATCACGGCCCAAGGCATTCCGCGTGCGCCGCTGCAGCAACGGCAGCAGCGGCAGCGGAAGCAGCGACGGAGTTGCCGCCGGCGTGTCTCGATTCGTGGCGCCAAACACACGTGTTCCGTGTGCCTGGGAGGACAAGGACCCTTCGCTCTGTCTCATCAGACCGCCAATGGCGATCCGCCGAGCGGCCTCGCGGCGCAGTGACGTCGGCACGCGCAGGCCAAGCGGCGGGACGCTGCGAACAATGAGCAGCGGCGACAAGCATGGGCTGCATGCGACGTGGTTGGCGCCTGCGGCCGGCGCGCTCGCAGACTGGCGGCCCGCTGGCGACCGCCCAGAGCGCGCGCTGCTGCTGCGACCGTAATACAGGGCCGTGGCCGGTCTGGTTGTCGCGCGTTTGCAGCAGCGCTATTGGGTGATCAGCTATAATGCCGGCCGTCGTTGTGCTACCGCATCACACGAGCCTTTCCTATTCCAAGCTCTTTCGCGGCCCATCAGCGCCCATCCCGCCCATCACGTCCATCAACCTTTCTTATTCCCTATCGTCGCCGTCCAGCGCCAAATTCTAGAATTGCCCTCTCGTCCGAGCGGCCGCGCTCACGCCATTTGAAAACCCATTATGTAATCCCCGCAGGCGCCTGCTGTTGGCTGGTCTCGACGCCTCGCTTGCATGCTGCGTCTCCTGCTGGCCAGCGCGGACGTGCGCCAAGGGCCCTACACAATGCCATTACCAAAACGAGCCTGGACGGTCGACGACGTGGCGAGCGCGCGACGCTCCTCTCGGCTTCCCGCCGGCGATACTCCAGGCGGCTCGCCCCTTCTCGCCTGCAGCAATTGTCCGGAAGAGCAAAGTCCAGCGAAGGGTCCCGGTTGCCATGCATCTCAAACGAGAAACGCTTCCGACGAGCCTTGCCCAGCCCTCGACTCCCGCATCCGCACGCGGCAACAGCTTCGTCCAGTCTGGTGCCCACGAGCACCGCAACTCAATGGCTCGTCGGCTACGAGCGTGCACACGCCAACGACCCCGGCATCTCCGACATGGCCCGCCGTACGCAGAGCGTGCGCCTCTTCTGCTTGCTCGCCTCGATCGCAGCCCGCTGGAAAGCGCATTTCGCCGGTGCTAGGCAGGCGCGCTACTGTAGCGGCTGCGGTACGCGCCCGCCCGCTGTGTGGACAGCGACAGCGAGAAACTGTGATGGACGAGAAAGCTTGACTGTGCCGACACCGCCCATCCAGGGCCCTTGGCCGCTGGCAAGCGCGCTGAGCGGACCCGCACCAGATCTCGTGCGACTCGAATCACCGCCTACCCGGTTCCGCGGGATGCGCAACCCGATTTGGGAGGGAGGGGGAGGTACGTGAAGAAGGGCAGCCAAAAAAGAAGTGTAGGCGAAGCAGCTGCAGCACCAGCACACTCCAGGGAAAAAAGCGCCGAGCTGGGGGCTCTGGCGGGCTGGGTAGCGCCGAGGTGGCTCAGGCTCATGCAGGGCACTCGAGAGACGCACAACACATCCGTCCGCAGCGGGCAAACATGCGTTCGCGCTTTCCGACTCTCAAACTGACCATCGACGTGGCCGCGTGCTAGACAGGGCCCTGCGTCCAGGGTACGCGACGCGGAACGTGAGTCCAGATGAGCGGATGAGCAATCGGCGCCCTGCTTCCTCACGACACTGGCCTGGCACACGAGCTAGTTAGCCTGCAGGCAGCAGCAGGTGGCGCCGAGAGGTGACCGCCATCGGAGCACAGTAGAGCTTGGGGCGCGTGTCGTGTCCATGATGCGACATCGTCTGCATCCTTCCAACTTCACGACGGCCATATTGGGGTAGGTGTAGCCGCGGGTGCGGCCTTACTTGGCGAAGATGGGATTGTTGGCATCCGGTGAGTCTCGAGGAGATTGCCATGCGTTGGCGGAGGCACCAGCTCGACGGCCTCGTGGGCGTGTAGCGGACTCTGGCGCGAGAATGTGCCGCTCTGGATCGGGTTATGCGGTGCGCGCTACTCTCTCTTGCCCACCCTCTCTGTCCAGGTCGCAGAAGGGCTGTTCCCAGCGACTGTGCGGCTGCCATGCCCGTTGCTGAAACTTGTTCTGTTTTGCGTGACCATCCAAGTAGGCGAGTTGAGCCGACAGGGCTGCCACTGATCTCGATGTGTCGTGCTCGAGACGCGTAGTGCTTAGCCTGACTGTGCCGTCCGCACGCCACACCTTCCTTCCTCCATCAGCAACGATGGTCAACAAAACTCTTCGGGGGCGAAGCCTTGGAATATGCCGCTAGTGTGTCGATTGGATGCCGAGCTCGCATTCCTCGTTCGAGTGAAGGCGTTCGGATAGCGCGGGCAAAAATAGCACATTTAGAAAAAACCACAGCTGGGCAAGAAGAGCGGTATGTGTTGGCACGCGTTGAATCTTCAGCTGTATTAGGGTTGTCGTAGCAATGTGATAGCGAGCCCAAGGCCTTGTCCAGATGACGCGTAGAAAGCGTGGCAGAGTGGACGCGTCGAAGTCCGGCGGATCGCCACCCAACAGGTGGTTGATATCCATGACCACAAGCATTGTTACCAGGGTCTGCTGCTAGGTGACACGCCAGTCGATGTGCTGAGGGCGCCTACGCTGAGTCGTGGTTGTGGCGAATGAATCTGCGCCGTAATGGATCCATCCACACCGCGCTCCAGACGGATTGAAGGTACCAGGAGCTTTCCATCTGAGCTCTGCTGAGCGACAGCCGTGATATCACAATCTCCAGTGGCTCTTTTGCTCCCCCCAGTGCAAGCTTCCCGGAGCACAGTTTCACTCACGCCAACACCTATGCCCCGCCTTCACCCCGCCCTCGAGGCCCCTCCATCGCCCTTCTAACGCGCATCCAGTACGATCCCCTAGACCTCCCGTTACCGATCCATCAAACCTTTGCGCGCCTTAATATCCATACTCCCAGATGTCCTTCTTGTATCCCTCCGTGACCGTCTCGTCCATGCCGTACCTACGCGCAAAAGTCAGCCCCTCAGCCCCTCCACCCTACACCCAAAACAACGCCCCAAACGCTCCGTACAACCAAGCGCAAGAAGAGTGATAGCAAGGGAGTTACTCACTTCTCCTGCCACCTCACGAAACCCCCCTCCAGCACGCAAACATCCTGCCCATCGCCCTCGCCATCGTCGCCCAGAAGCCTCGCCCTCTCCCTCAGGTAGCGCAGCGCCGCGCTGGGGCCCCTCTGCTGGCTGAGCGCGCAGTGGAACACGACCGTCGGCGTGCCCTTCAGCTGCCTCACCAGCTCCGGCAGCTTGTAGTCGAGCGCCGACGTGGGCACGTTGGTGCAGCCGCGGATGTGGCCGCCGAAGAAGTCTGAGTCGCGCACGTCGATGACGGCGACGGATGCGCTGGGCGACGGCGAGCTCGTCGTCGTCGCAGCGGACTCGGCGTCTGAGCGCACGTTGGTGGGCGGCTCGGCGACCGCCGACGCGGACGAGGACGCGAAGAGCGGTTTGGCGGGCGCTTGCTTGAGCAGAGCGTACAGCGCGTCGGCGTCGATGCGCTTGAGGGAGGCGATCGTGGCCGACGACATGTTGTCGGGTGAGTGGGCGAGTGGTGGGTGACGAGCTTCGACGTCGCTCTCTGGCGCGGGTTCGTTCTGATAGGCGTGGATGCGATGCAAGATGCTGCAGCAAACAAAAACCCCGCGAAGCAAGGGCCAAGGCAGGTGCTCCCTCCGATGCAGGAACAGCGCACGCGGCAGAAGTATGTACGACGGCGGGCCGCCAGCAAGCAGCACGTAAGATTAGAATTGTGGGGTTCCCGTCTCGCGCAAGCGCAAGGCTGTCCAGTGCAGACCAAAAGGTGGAAAATAAGTATGGGTCCCGGTCCGCAGTAAGCAGCAAGTTGCCCGGCGGGGTCCGCTTCTGCACGAGTGGGCCGTGGGGTATGACGAACGAGGGGTAGAAGATATCTAAGTAAGGGACGGTCAAAAGCCAAGATTCAACCAACTGGATGCCTGAAGTGCTATCTCTGTCGTTACATTCCCCACACAAATCCCCTACCTCGGCAGACGGCCCCAGACGGCTCCAGGCTACCCGGTTCAGCGGGGCTTAGTTTCAAGATTAGACTGTCGAGTCAATCGCATTTAATAATGAAAGCTTTGATTCCTGAGAATTGCCTTGACTCATCTGCTATGTGTCACTCCCTACAACTACATCGTGGGCACAATAGGTCGCGAAGGCCACCTTTTCCCCATATTCAGCAAGGACGATAATTATATAGCTATCTCCATGCTGGGATCGTCTTGACAGAAACACATTCGGAGATGCTATCGTTAACCTGTTCCACTCACATTGATCAACTCCGTACAACTAGCTCATCTTGAACCAGTCACCTAAATTTTAACAGCTTCCGTCTTCCTCTTTTGCACTCTAGTACCATCTTCTAATAAAGCTATAAAAGTAGATAAGCAGTTAAAGAAGAGTGTATAGAGCATAGGAGGATCAAAGATGGAACACTGAAATAGTAGTACGCCACGGCCGATTCCTATATTTTTCGATCTACCGATCACACAAAATACATCCGAATAATATTTGAAACATGCAATTGATATAATGAAGTAAATTATCGCTTCATGGGTTGTTCTCTGACACTTGAACTAATATATCTACTCACATTTCATGATTTCCGAAGGGTTGAAAGATTGATAGCCATTTCTTTTCCGTTCAAATAAACGGTAACTACAACAACAATCACTTCTACGCCATGGCCATTGTCCATGAAATTCTTGCAACCACAATACGGAGTTTTAATGCCAGTAGGGAGCACGATATCCATATTCAGTATCCAAGTCATAGTCTGAATTAGAATGACGTTTCCTCCATGCTGATGTGCACTATCCAGAGAGTCCGGAAATGCAGGAAGCTATATCGTTAGTGCACTACTGACATCAGTTGCTAAAACGGCTAAATCGGGAGCTAGATCCTGCTATTTTCGTGCTGTGCCGCTGCAAGTCGCACAAAAATCTGCCCTTATATTTCCTGAAAACGAAACCACACCCGTACATAGGGCGGTGAAAGCAAAGATTCGGATGTAGATGTAGGTTTTATATCACACAGAGAGATTTGGACGTGGCTTTCGACAACCCACCTATGGTTCCGTCCCCTCCAATGCCCTATTATAGAGGGACCTCCTCATGGAAGGCTAATGTGAATTTTATTTTTACGTATCACATACCTATCTAAGCTCGTCTCATGGATAGTTGAATCAATCGTCTAGGCATAAATGTAGAATGAATAACTCTACATTCACGCCCAGATGACAGCTTCTACTGCCCACATAAGTCGAGTGTTGGTCTTCATAGAGAAGATTACGAAGGGCCATATCTTCTGGAGCTTACCATGGTAGGCGTGGATCCTAATCCTTGTATTCACAGGTACTTGAAAATGATCACTTTCATCATTGACTCTTTCACACTGATATCTAAACAAACTTATGTTAAGAGACGCAAAAAGACATAAGAAGAAGAGAGCCCCAAAACAACCCCCGATTCAAGAGCAAACAGAACGCCAGACGCAAAACCAGCAACGTCCTTGAGGGCATAATACCTCCTGCCCTTCAGTACCAGACCAAAGATGAAACACAAAGTATATGCTACAGGACTCTCCGTAAGTCCTCAAATCAGATCACATCCCTTCTCCTCACATTAATTGCATGGTCTTTCATCAGTCCGTTTTAGCGCCA
The DNA here is from genome assembly GCA_009801085.1 of Lasiodiplodia sp. COLG20. NCBI lineage: Eukaryota > Fungi > Ascomycota > Dothideomycetes > Botryosphaeriales > Botryosphaeriaceae > Lasiodiplodia > Lasiodiplodia sp. COLG20. The sequence continues at coordinate 5,054,715 of VNWV01000001.1, read as the reverse complement.
CCTCCATTGACGGCGCCCAAGATCCCATCCTTCTCGTTCCCTGTCGGCAGCTGGAAGAAGCCGGCGCTGGACCCGAATGGCTTTCCGCGCCTAAAGCGGCCACGGCCGAAGTAGGTCGCAGCGACGACAACGCCAAGAGTGAGGCCAACGGATAGGAAGGGATGGCCGGTCAAGAATTGCTTGATCGTAAAGAAGAACATCGAGATAGCGCCAATGGTGGACTTTGGAGTGAGAGCCGGCGGATCACGAGTAACCTTTGAAAGCGTCTCAAGAATGGAAGTGCGGGAGGGGATGATTGGGTTTCCGGTAAACGTCTGGTCCCAGTAGCGGCGGTTCTGTAGAATAAGTGGTTAGTAAAACGGCCATTTATCACGAGAACCATTGACTCACGTCTTCATCATTGATGACAACCTTCTCACCATCCTTCACATCAATGCCGTAGGTGGTCCTGAGCCAGCGCTCCCAGAAGATGCCATCAACCCAAGCGAAAGCAACCTCCTTGTGCTCTATCTCATCCATGTTGATGCGGATGCTCTTGGCGGCGCGAAGAGCACGTTGGTCATTACGGTCCTCAGCTTCCTCGATTCGCAGCTGCTTCGCATCACGAAGCTCCTGTCTCTCGAGCTGGAATTGCTGAGTCTGCTTGTCTATCCATTCGATAGCCGCATTCTTGATTTCACGCTTCGCGCTCTCAAACTCATCCGTCCTCTCCCGGTTCAGTATACCAAGGACAACAAGCTTGCCGTCCATGATCTCCTGTGCGTTAGAAGAAGTGAGCTCCGGAACAATGGGCAGCCAGACGGACTTCATCCAGCCCAAGACTTTCCTATAGTCGCGCATCTCCTTGGGCGCGATCGGGGTGTAGTAGCTCGGCTTTCCATCCCGGCTCACTAGCAGCCTAGGCCACGTGGAAATCTTGAACCTTTCATGCAGCTTTGGGTCCTTAGTCTTAACCAGCTTTGCATGTCCAATTAGGCTGAGCGTCAATCTTTCCATTGCTGCGAAGTCTTCGCTGGTAGTAGCGTGGTCATAGTTGTAGAGGAAGATGACCTCCTCCTTCTTCTCCATCTCAGCAAAAGACTCGGCATCGACATCGGGAACACCGTCGCTGCTCTCGTAAGCACCGTTGGCATAGCTGATCAGATCACCGACGCCCCGAAGACCATCGTACTCGACGCGCTCGCCTCCGCGGAAGAACAGGATGGTGGGATAGCCCCTCACGTGCGCGTCTTTGCAGAGCCTCTTCTCAGCATCGCAGTTAACCTCGCCGACATTGAGCTTGCCCTTCATTTCGCGAGCCATACTCGCCCAATTCGGCTGCATGGCCTGGCAATGGTGGCACCAGGGCGCGTAGAACTTGACGAACCATGGATCCTCCGTCATAGTGACCAGCTTCTGGAAGCTCTCGGCGGTAAGCGGGATGGAGGTACCTTGAGGGTTGTGTTCCGGCTTGTGCTTTGTCTTGGCACTGGTTTCCTTTGTACCAGCAGCATCTGCGGTCTGGCTCGCCACTTCATTGTGCTTGCTTGCTGCGGCGGCACCTCCAGCAGGGTTCTTGTCCTTGTTGGCGGGCGTATCGGGCTTCGCGTTGGACTCGACGCTCTTTGCGCCGACTTCGGGCAGCTTGAGCCCATCCTTAGGCCGAGAACCAGGCCTAATGGTTTCCAGAGACTCCTCAATCCAATCCGCGAAGAACTTGATCTTGTCAGCACCAACGTGCCTTTTGATTTCCTTGCCGTCCTTGAAAAACACAATGCTGGGGTACGAGTGGATTTCCTTGGCGGCACAGCCGTCACTGTAAGCGGCACAATTAAGCTGTGCAAAATTAAAATCGTAGTAGCGCGAGAAGGTGTTCAGGTGGTCGCCATCTTTCGAATCGGAGCCGGGAAGTGGGTCTTGGGTGTAGTAGAACTCGTAGAGAGTTTGCCAGGTGGGAGCGAATGCCTTGCAGTGATGGCAATAGGGCGAGAAGAATTCCACGAGCCTGATAGATATGTGAGCAGCGGCATATAGCACCAATGCGATAGAAAGACTGACCAGTTGCCTTTGGAGATCTTGGAGTCGATATTATCGGTAGTCAGCTGGGTCATGGGCGGCACCTCCTTGCCGTTGAAAACTGTAGCCTCCTTCTCATCGCTGAGCTCTTTCGGGTCTTTGGTGGGAGGCGATGCGAGGGCGGAGGAGAGCAGAGCGAGCGACAGGAATGAAGAAAGTAGGCGCATGGTGGGCGATTGTGGAGAATGACAGGTAGCTGGATTGGCGAGGCCGCGGGGGCCGATGGAGGCGGGTTGTTAGGTCGAGGACAGGGCGCGCATCTACGGTCGCAGTGGTCGAGGGAGGGAACGGGCGGCCAGCTGGAGCGTGGTGTGCCGCGGTCGACACGGTCGTACGTGGATGGTCGCGAAAGGGAGGCCGCTGCGCAGCGGGAGCTCAGGGCGGCGTTCAGCCGCCAGATCGACAACGGGCACCGCCCGGACCGACGCCAAGACTCGTCGGGGCGCATTACACTTACAACACCTCTCACTGGTCCGCCGCCAATTGCGTCCCCATCACACCACAATCCGCCATCCCACACGCCCGCCATGAGGCCAGCCCTGCGTCTCCTTGCCGCCGTCAAGCCCGTCGGGCGCGTCCTCGAACCCGGCGCTCCCACCGGACTTTGCGGCCTGCTCACCCACCCTGCGCCGCGCTCGACCCTCGTCTACCTGTACAGCAGGACCCTCGACAAGCTCAAGCAGTTCCCCGAGTCGTCCGTCTACCGCCAGTCCACCGAGGCTCTGACCCGCCACCGCCTGAACATCATTGAGCGCATTGAGCCTGCCGGCCTCAAGGAGTGGGAGGAGCGCGTCCAGAAGCAGGTCGAGGCGAACCCGGACGCCTTCGAGAAGCACGGTGTTGCTGTCAGACGGACTGCCGACGGCAGGGCTTTTGTCGTCGTCCGCCAGAAGGGCGAGGTTGACGAACGTGAGGAGGAATGGGACGGCGAGATTACCAGCGACCCCGAGCCCGAGGGTGTCCGCTCGTCCGCTGAGAGGCTGGGTCAGAAGGAAGCATTTGGCCACGGCAGACCCGACAATCTTGAGAAGGCGCAAGATTTCGATATCGAAAAGGAGCCCAGCTTGACCTTTGAGCAGTATGTTCTCGCTCTGAAAAAGCGCTCTGGTCACACAGAGGCTGACATGGATTGAAAATAGGATTTCCACTGCTGAGAAGGAGATTGGCGCTGGTTTGATCGAGGAGGTCATCCAGGTTGCTGAGGGTGAGCTCAGGCTTGCTCGTGAGATGCTGGAGAACAAGGTGTACGTTATTGCGGTTTCCCAAGTTACATTTACTCAAGTACTGACTTCATATTAGGTGGGAGGAGCTGTGCGAGAAGCCCGCGGAGGGTCAATGGTCTTACTTCGAGAGGAAGCAGTAAGCCAGCCCTGTATACCAAATGTACATTTCACCTAGAGCAATGGTAGTTCTGAGCGTATGTGGTGCTGAGGTGCAACCGTAATCCATGCATTGCTGGAGTGAAGCGTGATTGTAGATGAGCAATTAACTCACGGTGCGATATTCGAACACAAACAGGTTCTTCAGTCTTCGCACGAATAGAGGACTAGTTCATGGGCTGGGCGAATAGTGAGCGGGGAAAAGACCTTTCTGTATTTGTGCTGAAGCGTACAGTATAAAAGTCAACCACTTGGCCCACTTTAAACAGGAAAAAGAAAACGGTATATAGCATAAGTCAAGCCATGGATTTGGTGATTATTTGGTTCTTACATCGTAACACATTTCTTTTGCATCGATTCTTTTCTTTCAATAGACACCAAATCAATCGTTTTTGTCAGCATTGCTTGTTACAACTGATGGTAAGGGGATGAGACCACACATGTTCACATCTCAGCAGTCGATGAAGACTCAGGGGAAATCTCGACAATCCCCGGAGCTCGAGATCTGAAGCTCTAAATGAGTACGGCAATCATGCACTGTTCCAACCTCAGTTACAATCCGGGCCTGACAATTGACGAGAGGTACATGCAAAGTCACAACACTCGCCAGACACCACCTACGAATAATGTTGAAGTAAGCGATAGGTGATGGAGCGAACTTCTTCGGTCCGCACATTCAGCTACCTAACTATACATTGACAATGGCGCAATACGCGACATTGAGTTCGTCTCTCGCCTCTGGTTTCACCTACCCGTCCATTCAGATCGTTTGTATAGATGCAGACACTTTGTGTCAATAGGAATGACAAGAAAAAGGGAAAGGTCGACCGCTCATTTCCCGTAAATCAAACTTTCTTTTTCACAAAGAAGAAAACTGAAACGTGGAACTGCGCACGCATCAAGAAGGGTGTTGCGTGTGTAGAAGGCAATAGAGTGGAATAGGTGAAAAGAGGGGGCAGAAACCCTGGCCATCTAATCCGTCATGAAAGGCGAACAACCAGGTCGGTTTGTGCGAACTAAAGGATGGGGATACCAGAATCCCTACGCCGTCACTAATCCGCTAAAAACCCCTACATGCGAACTCAGGAGGAAGGTAATAGATGATAATCCTGTCGTCCAGCCGTCCATACCTAAGCGTGTTCTCCAGAAATGTCAAACCCCTTTGACCCCGTAAACCCCCAAACCGTGCTACCCGTAGGAACCGTTGCAATCGTACAATAGTAAAGGCGAGCGAAAAAGAAAAGAAATATTTTCGGCTACCACCGAATAAAGCCCCTAAAGCCGCCCGCGGTGGTCTTGGAAAAACAAAAGACCCGACTTGAAAGGTATCAGAAAAGAAATAATGGGTATCCTCATGCGCCTTCGCCAACCTTGGCCTCCGAAGTCTCTTCCTTTTTGTCTGAACTACTGGGTCGGTCGTCATCGTCTCTAACGTCTCCTTCAGTGGATGCATCCTTGTTCTCGTCCCCCTTGTCGCCATCGTGGCTCTTCGCCTCAAGCTTAGCCTTCCGCTTCGCAGTCCAGTCGCTCAAGCTCATTTTGGCTTTGCGTTGTACCGGGCTAGGGGTAACCACGGTCGAAGGCGGTGCCATGTCAACGGGAGATGATAGAGATATTGTAGGAGCGGATGGAGTGGGGATGGCGATATTTTCGGTGACGAGAGACAATGATGCAGGGGCATCGGCGGTAGACGGGGGAGGAGGTGTTGTGGCGGAAGCGCGAGGCGTCTCAAGCGTTGGTGCGGGTTGGATCTCAACTCGCAAGCCGGGCGAAGTGGCCTTTGATTCCATGGTTGGTGCGCTCGAGGATGCTGGTGTGCTACTTGGCGATACTTCCTCGGGCGGGACTGCAGATTGAGGGGGCTGCGACGGGGGTCCTGCAGGTTGATCTGCAGCAGGCGCATCCGTCCGCGGTGAGACGGGTTCATTTTCCTGCTTTGGGACTTCGGCCGGTGCAACTGCGATTGCATCCTGCATTTCCACGTCCTCCTCTGCTTTGAGTGGAGGCGAGGCCGCCTTTGGTGGCGCCGTCGCGGAATCGGTGGTAGAATGCGGTTTCGCAGCCAATGCGGCAGCCGATGACGCAGGCTCGTCCACATCCATCTTGTCGTCTGGCAAATGCGACGCAGATGGGCTGCATTGTACGGATTCCGATCGTTCCCTGTGCACTCTGACGTCGTGCGTGCGGTGCAAAAGCGATCGCAAAAAGGAACCCTTTGGTTTCCGGCGCGCGGCGGCACAAGGCACCAACGACGGAAACTCCTTGTCCGGCTCAGTCTGCACGCTTGAATCCTTGTATTCCAGTTTCTTAGGCGCTACAGCCTCTTTTGGCGCACGTGCGCCAGCCCGACGTTGATGCGACGAGTTATTCGATCGACGGCCGTTCATGTTCTGCGAGCGAGAGTTCGGGTCTGCAGCCCGAGATTTGGACGCAACAGCCGGGGAGGGGAAGGATGACTCTGAATGGCCAAGTTGCTTCTGAGACGCGGGTTAGCCTTTCTCTGACTAGCTGGAAACGGCGTGCTTACTGAAGTTGCCACACTGGGGGTATTGAGGGCCGATCCAGCGCTGTTCCTTTTCCTCTTCCTCTGGGCGTGTTGCTCATCGTGCTCGAGCTGCTCGAAGAGCTTCTCCTGCTGCATCAGCTTCCTCTTCTCTCGGTCCGACATCTCCACGCCGAGCCCGACGGCATTCTCGTTTGAGACATGGGTCATCGGGGTGATGTCTCGGCTGGTCGGTTTGCTACGGGATGAGCCGGATACCGAGCGACTGTCAGCATTCTCGTCGTCGTGGTCGGGGCGGTTTCGTGCTTCGCTGCCCGCCCGACTGTTTGTTGCCTGGCCGGTGCTGAGAGGAGAGTTCTGATTGCCGTTTCGCCTGGGTTTCTTGGACTTGAGCGGTTGTGCGTTTGACGAGGCGAGTATGGCGGGTGCGTTGCGTCGGTCGGCAAGGGCGAGAGGGCACTCCATAATCGGCAATTTGCACGCGCATCCACCGAAATTGGAGAGCACGCCAGCGACCCAGTGCGACACTCCCTCGACCTCTTGGATACCTCGCTCGTGGATGTTGCCGTTCTGAAGGGACGCCTCGAGTGCGTTTTTGACGTCCTTGTCGATGTCCCAGCCGATACTGATTTCCTCGCCTGCGTAAATGTTTTCAAGCGCGATGAAGCAGAAATGGTACTCGGACTCGCCGGTAATCAGGATCTGCATGCGCACGTTAGGTCTGCAGCTGCGTCGAATGTACCTCAGGAGAGTCCCTTCGTGCCTGGTGTCGATATATAGCGGAAGGAAGGGAGCGAAGAAGACGAATGGTGTAGGGTGCCGAAGGGATCCCCAGCGATTTTCCGGATTCGAGCAGTACTCTTCTTTCCTCCCGATCTGGCCTTTGAGTTCGCCGACGAATCCACCGTACGGAACTTCGGACTCGACGGTAATCCACTTGAAGGTAGGGTGAGGGCCTTGTGCGGTTGCAATAGCGCCGATACCGGTATTCTCCTTCAGGACGGGGCCGTTTTCCTCCAGTGATTTCATGGTGCCTTCGTGCCGCTGGAAGATTTGCTCGCGGGCCTTTCCTCCGGAAGCTATCTTCGTCGCCTCGGGATCCCAGAGCCAAGTCTGCAGACTGTTGGTCACCGCCAGATCGCTGAACGAGTTCGCTTCGATCTGGGTGTATTCGGGATGCTTGTAGAGCTGCAGGAACTCGTCGGAGAAGTAATCAGGCGCATAGCCGGTCGGGATGGGAGGGCCAGGCGACTTGACTGGGCTGTGGACGGGCTGTGCGGTAGACGCAGCTCGCTTCCGCGACCCGGTAGCGGGCTGATTGAGAGACGAAATGGAGCCGGAGGTTTTGTGGTTGGTCTTTGGCCGCTTCGATGGAGGCTGGTGGTCTTTGGGGCTCCCGCTCTTGCGGTCCAGGGCAGCAAGAGTGTCGTCGGCGTGTCCGTTGGTGAGCGCGACGGCGGCGTTGACGTCCTTCAACTTCTTCTTGTGGCTCTTGGCGGCCGGACGCTTCGGCTTCCTCTCGATCATGTAGGTCATATTCTTGAAGGCCTTCTGACGCTCCTTGATACGTGCTTGGTCGAGGGCTCGCGGCTGGCAGTCGGCGCATTCGTGGACTCGAGGGATCTGGTCTTCGTCATCGTAGTAACAGAGAACGTGCTGCCATGTTCTGCACACTTCGCACAGGACGCTGCTACCATCATCGGCCTCGTAGCCGCAGATGCACTTGATTGTGTCGGAAACGGGCTCTTCGTCGGGCTGAGGAGCGTCCGCCACCGGTCGGCCATTGGGAACTGGGTAAGGAACGGGCGCGAAAGGAGCCCTGGGGCTTAGCTGAGGAACAGCATGCGTCTGCAGCAAGGGGATTTCTGTCATAATCCGCCAGGTGTTAGGTGGAGATGGAGGCGGCTCAGTCTCTTCGTGCGTTGAATTGCATGACGGCCGTCGCGGCAGCGCAGGGACGTCAAGCAAGACCTCGGGCGAGTCTGCAGGCTCCCTGGATCGCTCTACGAGCCTCCTTTGAGCGAGGGCAGGCTTTGTACGATCGTGGCGGGAGTCAAAGGCTGGCACGAGTCGACGCGACGAGGACGGCTGCGACGGGAGGGGAGGCGGAGGGCAGCAGCAGCAGCGACAGCGCAGGCGAGCACTCGATCAGCGGCGCATGCGACGTTGGCGTCCCCGGCAATGGATGGGGTCTCGAGGGCGTGGTGGGCGAGCGAGTGCGTCCGAGGGCTAAGCGTGGGTCGGGTGGGCGGTGATGATGCGCGCGAGCGGCGGTGGGGATGTGAGACGTGGGCGATTGAGATGCGGTGGGCTGGAAGAGGGAGGAGCGAGGCACAGAGGTGGAAGAGCCAGGAGAAGGCAGCGGTGCGCGAGGAGAGGCGGGTTAGGACAGAGTAGTGAAGACCGGAAGGGCGAGCGAACAGCGAATGGAACGGGACAGACGAGACGAGCGATGGCCAAGAAACGAGGGGGTAGGTAGATTGACGTTATTTATTCTGAATCGAGTTTAGCTGTTATGGTTACTAAGCCGCGCCCGTGGGCCTGGCGGCATCGTCGCTCGAGGCAGCCCACAGGGGGGCGGCGGGCCTGCTGGGGGAGAGCTCGCGCTGGTGGGCTGGCGGGCAGCTGGTGGGTGACGGCGGGCGGGCGACTTGCGCGATCGCGCCGCCGGCGAGGGGCGAGAGCGGCAGAAGAGGAGTGCGACGACACAGGATTTGGGAGAGCAGACGGGGCTTCGCTGAGGGCAAAAATAGAACCGCGGGTCTCAACCTGTTATCGCGCGTGGTGCCTGCCACTGCCCGCCACTCGCGACATCGCTGTGGGCCCCCGACGCTGCAGCGCCCAGGGGCTCTGAAACGCCGGCCGCCCACGCGGCGAGGCCGCGCCCCCCAGCCCGCCCAGCACCCAGCAAGCCGCGCACAGCTCTTTTCCATGGCTGACTGAATCGCCAGCCTTTGCCCGACCCGCTGCCGATCACGCTCCGCGAGCCCCTCACCGGCCGCGTTTACGGCCTGCCCCGCGGATAATGTACAACGTCATGCGGTCATTGTACGTTTCTTCATTTATACTCACGCCTTTTGCATTCACCCGGCCTCTGACTCCGGAGCACGTCTTTCCTTCTCTCCGGCTGTGTCAAAGCGAGCCATTCGCAGTCTCCATATATCAGTCTCCGTCTCTCCGCCCATGAACAATGGCCCGCTCTGTGGGATTCGTGCATTCTCCTCTCACTTTTCTTTCCTGGCCCTCGAGCCATGCGTTTTCCCCATTGGCTCGCCCCTGGCATCTCTGCAGTGGTCTTGCTGCCCGCTGCCCAAGCCGTCCCAAGTCCTGGGTCCATTGGTTCAGATCTCACTATCCTGGTCCACAATGATTTGTCGGGTATGATTTGTGACTGGACGACGTTGTTTTTTACCGCTCATATCACCGCCTTTAATCTGGCTCAAGTAGGGCTTCGGGGCGGGTCCCGCGCTCGCCCTATGCCTTCTTCTGCTTGCAATGATCTGCGCGTAGATCTAATCTGAGCACAGGCAACCTGAGCCCCCATAACGCAGCAGCCATCTTGCTAAGCACGCCCCAGACACTAGAGGAAGCTCGGTCGAGCTGTTCCGCACTTGGGGAACAGCTCTGGGACCCACCTGGCAATGTCTCAGCCCTACCGCTGCGTCATCTTGGCCTCACGGAATTCTGGATTGATCGAGGAAGCATTGATCAGACTGGAACTGTCTCAGCCCAGCGCCACCAGGCGAAATTGCCCGCGCTTTGCACACAGTCTGCTCCGCTCTCTACTGCCAGCATTTCCAACACCTCGGTGCAATGGCAGACGGCTGTGAGCTTGGGAAATCTTGAAGTGACCGGCTATCGAGTAGGATCCACCTAGATACCCTGGTGCTCGTTTCTAATACACCCCTTTTTAGGACAGATTGACTTTCCGCTTTGAAGGTCTTCGCTATGCGGCTAAGCCAGAGCGTTTCACGTACTCAACCCTATACGATGGCGCTGGAAATGTCTCGGCACTCGCTCCGGGACCTCAGTGCTTCTCCTCAGGTTGTGCTTCTGCGGCCAGTCAGAGCGAGGATTGCCTTTTCTTGAACGTCTGGACTTCGTATCTGCCCAAAGACTCCTTTTCTACGCCAAAGCAAGAGTTGAAGCCCGTCATGCTCTGGATTCACGGTGGAGCCTTCACCGGCGGCACGGGCAGTGATTCAACCTTCGATGGCGGAAACATGGCGTCTCGTGGAGATGTGGTGGTTGTGACAATAAACTACCGCCTTTCCACTCTCGGCTTCTTGGCTCTGGATGACGGTGAGCTAAACGGTAATTACGGCCTGGCAGACCAAATTACCGCCCTGGACTGGGTCCACGCGCACATCTCGGGCTTTGGCGGTGACCCTGAGCGCATTACCATTTTCGGTCAAAGCGCTGGTGCAGCTAGCGTCAGAGCGCTTCTTGCCTCACCCAAAGCTATTGGAAAGTTTAGAGCAGCAATTCCCCAAAGCAATTTGGCCGGCAGTAACTACGGGACTACATACTCCCAATACTACACCATCGAACAAGAAGTGGCAGTAGCAGCAGCTCCGATTTTGAATGAAACTGGGTGCGTCAATACCAGTAATCGCGCCGAATGCCTTCGCAGCTATGATGCGTGCCAGCTGGTGCGACTGCCGGATGTCGCTCGGTAAGTTCTACTCGCCACGCGAGGCCAAAGTAGCACAACACTGCACGAGATCCTCACAAAGTCCAACAGCTATCTTGTCGTCGACGGCACCTACCTCACCACCCCTAACCTCCCCCTCAATGGGAGCGGCCCCGCGGCCTCCGTACCCCTCCTTATGGGCGTCATGCGTGACGACGGCGCAGCATTCCTCTCCTACCCCTCCGTCAACCAATCGTTCCAGTCCTTCCTTGCCGCTTCAGGCTTCCCCTCGGACCCCAACGTAACCTCTCTCTTCCCCATCCCGTACGCCCTCACCCCAACCAACACCTCCCTGGCTGTCTTCAACGCCTCGGCCCGCCTGGCCACGGACGCCGAGCTGCGCTGCCTCGACTACGCCACCGTCTACTCGGGCGTCAAGAACGGCGTCTTCCCCAAAGCCTACTTCTACGAGTTCGACCGCTCCTACCAGATCCCCGGCTACAGCCCGAATTACCCGACGTGCGAGGCGCCTTCGACGGCCGAGCACCCCGGCGGCGACCCGAGCCTCGAGTACTTCAAGTGCCACTCGGGTGAGCTACTTTACGTCTTCGGCAACATCGTGCGCGAGGGGCTGCCGCTGCGCGATGATGGCGACCTCGCCTTCGCGCAGGTGGTGCTGGACGCGTGGACGGCGTTCGCGCGAAGTCTGGATCCTAGCCCAGATGTAGCGTACCTATTGAGTCGGGGCTACAGCGATGGGCTAAAAGCAGCTACGGAGAGGAGTGGTGGTGGTAGTGCGCGGTGGGAGTCGGTGGTTCCGGAGGCGCCGGTTTACCGGGCGTTGAGCTGGCCGGTTAGTGTCGACGAGGGGTTTAAGGATGCGGCACAATGCGATGCGTTGGGGCTCCCATTGGACTACTATGAGATTGGGTCCAGGTAGGATAGTGATGTAGCTAATGGAGACTTTCTGAGGGAAATTCGCGTGATTGGATCTTATTAACTTTGTAGGTACTTCCTTAAGTCTCAACAACTTCTAGGCCTCGTTATAATCCAAGATAATGTGCCTAAATAGCAGAGGTCAAAAATGGATCTACTTAGGATCACGTTACGGTTTTTCAGCCGTTCTACCAAGACCCTAGACTTACAGCTTCGCGCTCTCGTGGATATTTCTCCCCGTCTGTGTCGCGCCAACCGCCCGCAGTTCGTTCCACACGCCTGTGCCCTCATCCCACATGCTGTCCTCCCAGATGGTGAGCTTACCTTGCGGATCTACCATCCGCACCTGCCTCGGGCCGGTCGTACCCCACTCCCGCCTCAGCTCGTCCAGCTCGCCCTTGACAAAGCGAACGTACGGTCCGGTGAGTGCCGCCCACGCCAGCTCTTTCTCCTCGTCCGTCAGCTCCATTCCATTACCCCACCACCAGATTGGCTTGTCGGCAGTGTGCGTCACGCCCCAGCCGGGCGGCAAGAAGCGGTCGCAGCAGTGCAGCCGCCACTCGACGCGGTAGCGGTATACGAGGTCGCCCGCGCCGCCGGCGTGCAGCTTTTCAATGAAGCCGCGCTCGAGGTGGTGCACCTGCATGTCCGCGTATACCCGGCCGAACGCGTCGCGCCAATCGCTCACACCAGCAGGCAGCTGGCCCTGCGGGTAGTAGTGTTGGATGATGACGTCGACGGCAGAGGAGGGGTACTCTGCGCACAGGCGCGTGCGTAGTGACTCGAGGTTGTTAGCCGGCGGGTACCACGTGCCGTACAAGTTGTGCTCGTCGCGGCACTCCCCCGTCATGAGGGCCACGCCGCGCGCCCGCATGCGCCGGGCGAAGTCGCCGGTGTCGATGTCGACGTAGAGGTTCTTGCGGACGAACACGCCGTCGACGACGGCGCGGAACTGGTGGCGTTGCATCCTGGGAATGGCCGAAAGGAGGCGGCGCGGCGGCAACGCTTTCAGGCGCTCGACCTTCTCCTGGGCCGGGAGAGATAGCGGAATGTCAAGTACAGTGAGCAGCTCCTCAAACTGCTCTTGTGCGGCGTCCAGCGACTTCGGCTGCATGCCCGGCCCATTGGACCACATGATGGCGCGGCGGATCACGGCTTTGTCATCGGGCAGGTAGAGGTCGTAGGCAAGCTGCTTGAAGGTACTGTGCGACCCAGCGCTGTAGCCGGCCACGGTGATGTTGCCAGCGTCGCCGCCGAAGTAGCTGATGTTCTTGTGCGTCCATTCCAGGGCTAGACGCTGGTCCCAGAAACCCAGGTTTCCAACGGCCTCACCGCCCGACGCGGCCTGAAGCTCGCGTGATGCAAGAAAACCGAGGAGGTTGAGGCGGTAAGCAGGCAGCACGATGATGAAGCGTGCGGGTGTCTCGGATAGCAGCGGAACTGGGTTGTAGTCATTAGGGTTTCCAACCTGCAGGAAGCCGCCGTGGATGTAGAACAGTACGGGCCAGCCACCTGCGGGGGGCTCGCCAGCAGGAACCCAGATATTGAGCTGCAGGCAGTCTTCGTCCCAAAGGTTACTGGTGTCCGGCGCATTCTCTACCCAAGAAGGAAGACCCTGTGGGCACATGCTCGTGTTTCCTGTAAAGCGGCCGGGATTGGCGCGGGTACCGTATCGATAGCATGGCGGGAGGGGGCGCGGCAGGCGCCACCTGTATGGTCCAATTGGCGGAAGGCCATATGGTAGACCGCCAAAGTAATGAGCAAGCTCTCTTCCCGAGCTCTTGTCCTTGATGGTGCTGCCTTCGATGAAGCCGCGAAAGTGCAGGTCCCTGAGATAGGGTTCTCTGATGGTTTCAGGCATCGTTGACGAACAAAGGAGCAGACTGTAAGAAAATTTAGATGGCGATGTGACAACGGCTGTTGAAAGTGAGATAAATGAGGTTGAGCTCTCGGGTTGATCGGTCCACAGATCTGGAGCCGAGCTCGTCAGTTGTGGGTCATAGCGGGTGATGCAATAAGGGCAGAGCGGACCGCTGAGTGCACTCCGGGCTCGAGATAAAGTCCAAAGTCTCTGGCGGATTGATACCTTTAAATGATGGAGCCGAGCGGCATGGTAGGAAGAGGTGCGGACAGGGGACAGGGCCGAGGTTGGCGGGAAGAGAGCAGGAGGACCGGCCGCACCCGCTCGATTAGTCGGCGTCCGTGCTCTTGAGCCTTCCTGTGACGCCACCTCCACAACCCTTCTCCTCTATCCCACTTTTGCATAAGTGCAACCCGTCCACATGATGTCCGATATTCGTTACAGTCGGAGCTGATGGGCTCATACGGAGAACCACCAGAATTCAGCGCTGGTCGAGATTTGTGAGCTGTGCGGCCACCACTTAATTGGGTATCCTAGCAGACGCTGTTGTGCACAACGAAAAGAACATTACATATCTGTACAATTTTCAAACTCACGCCTGCGTCCAGGCATTTGCTTCAACTGCTCACTTACGAAGAGCGCATCGCCGTTGCATCGTTCGCTTTCGCGAATCTTCAAGCCAAATTGCTGACCAGAGCTTAGAAATAATGGTCCTGACATATTTGCGACACTCCTCTACAATTCTCCACTCTTCAAGGCGCGGCAAGCGTTTTCCCTTTCTTTGGGCTCATGGCTTTAGACTCACTACTGCTTCTCTCGCATTGTTGCAGGTGCAGAATGTTCGTTGTGTTGTCATTCACGCACAGGGAGCATGCCGCATCAAAGCTAGCCCCGTGGCAGGCTCTGATTGTTCCCCAACTGCAATGATCTCTTATCACGCGTTGTGCCCTTCAAACCCTTTCGCAAACTCCTCTGATATAAAGCATTCTCTTCTCAATACTTCACTTATAAACCTACTTGGGCCATACCTCTAAACTAACATTCTTGCCGTAGACAACACAGACTTCCACAGTCTCAAATCAACCATTCATACATCACCCGATACGGCTAGGCTCTACAGCGACTTCAAGGAGCCCTGGACGCTGCAGCGGTTGGCGTCGTACCATACATATCAACACGACCTCAACCCAAGCGAGAACAGTGGTGCCTAGAAAGAGATCAATAACCCACGGCCACACACCATCTTCTCCTGCGGCAATCTTGGTTGTCCTTCCGTACGCCACCATCAACCTTTGACCAAACCAGGAAGGAGATAGTCCATGGTCAACGCGAACATCACTCGGCCATGTGCACCCCCGAACGTCTTCCTTCTATGCCACCGCTGTCCTATCAGGGCATGCCGGACAAGGACACCAAGAATCTAGAGATGCATACGATCCCTTTGGATGAGCCTAGTGAGCGTTGGCCTCCCAGCAACAACTCTGCGGCCGTCTCAGCGCCGCGGGAGCTGCCACCTCGCCCTTCCGAACCCGCTCGCGACGGCGGATCTCTTGCATGGAGACAAGTGGTTGCCGCTTTCTTTGTTGCATTCAACTGCTTTGGTCTACCCTTGGCCTTCGGCACAGTCGTGCCTCATTACCAACCGTACTATCGCTCACGGATTGGCGAAAAAAGCGCCCCACTGATTGCCTTGATCGGCTCCACTCAATTGTCTTTACCGTTCATCTGTGCGCCACTCTTCGGTCGAATGTACGATCGCTCATTTGGATGGACTTTTCATGGGGGAACTTTCGCATTGCTGTTGGCGACGCCGCCAACGGGCTTTCTAGCAAATTTCGTATTAACTTTTCTCCTGCAGGGCTTGGTAACAGGTATGGCACTGGGTGTACTTTGCTGCACGTATAACAGAGTCCTTTGCAGCTGGTTCCAGAAGAACTTGGAATTGGCTTTGGGGATAATTTCTGTTGGCGCCTGTGCGGGAGGCATCACCTACTCTTCGATCATACCTGTTCTGGTGCACAGAAAGGATATCGGGATTGAACAGGCATTCTTATGTCTCCTTTTCATCATGTTTCCGACTTTGGTGCTCGCCAATACCATGTTGCGCCCCTGGTCGGGTAAGCAGAAGAAAAGAGAGAGGAAAACGAAAGCCAGCGATTTCTCCATAAAGAACCGTCTGGACATAAGTTTCTGGCTGGCGCTCCTGGGCTTGTTCTTCTCATTCCTCGTACTTCCGATTCCATACTTCTACGTAACATTCCGTTATCTTATCCGTGGGTCACAGGATGCTAACAGTTCCTCAGATCACGGACTATGCCACAAAAGCCCTTGATCTGCCCCCTTCACCAATCCAAAGAACCAGCTTCCTTCTTGTAATGATCGCCAGTGCACTCATCGGCCGCATCAGCTCAGCAATCATCGCTCGCCATCTCCTCGGCCCGCTCACATCACTCGTTCCCTTCGCCTTCGCAGGCTCCTGCGGAGCTTTTCTCTGGATCAACGCCCGTAACGCGGCAACGTTCTACATCATTGCCTCGGTCTACGGGGGTTCCAGCGCCGGCATACTCACACTACACGTGCCCACTGTTGAGAGGATTACACGCCGGCCGGTGGCCGACTTCGTACTTGTCTCGCAAGAAGCGCCCGACGGCGTGGCCCTGGATTGTCCTTCGACAAGCTTGGCAATGCCGATAGTTATTCTGCTCGGGTTTGCATTGATGGCGAGCGGACCTCTGGCTGGGACATGCCTGATGTTGAACGAGCGGGCTTACGGAGACAGTGCGGACAGCTTCGTGGGTATGGCAGCATGGACGGGTTCGTGCCTGGCAGCTGCAGGGGTGTGTGTTGCGGCAAGCAGACTTTCAAAGGTAGGATGTAAGGCTCAGAAGATTTAAAGGAGGTCTTTTGGACTGTGCTTGGATATTTGGCTAAGCCTGAAGATGAGAGTTGGCGGGTAGAGCTTTAGGCTGATGGAACTGAAAGCTAGAATATGGGCCGAGCTGGTGAAGCGGAGAGGTGGAAACCTGAGTTTGCAGTTGAGGTTGTGGATTGAAAGGTAAAGTTATGAGGCAGAACTTCGAGCTGGAGGCTGGGGCTGGTAGCTGGTAGTATTTGCAAGTGTGCCTCAGGATTTGCCATGTATCTGGTCGCTGGGTGGTGGAGGAGTGTCCTGAAACCAGCTCAACTAGTCTCCGGGCGGCATCAAGATTATTCGATTGTCCGATGAGCATATATTCCTAGGCTGTGGACCTATAGATTGGCCTTGAGTGATATATATTTTCATGTTGAACGACAGGGTCTCTCGTTCCTGCCTTACCTGCACTCTGGAACACACCCTCTTCCCGTGCTTCAATCACATGCACCGAACTTATGGATGCACCACGCATGTGAGCCATCAAGGTGCCTGCGCTAAGCGAGCCGCAGTGCTATCGATATAAAACTCGCTGCGCGTCTTCGCCCTCTTCTTCTTTTCCTCTCCACCCTCGACCGTCTCGGCACTCCACCACATGAGCGCCCGGTCGTTGGTCCGTTTGGCGGTATCGTAAACCGCCTGGTGGCTACAACATAGGTCTACCTCGGCAGATGATCACTTGTCAACGGCGTTCCAAATAGCTGGTGATCCCCAAGGAACGCAACGGTACGCTCTAGCGTATCGCCTGGATAGTGTCTCAGTGGCGCTTCCCATTCAGATACCACTGAAAGTTCGGCATTCTCGCCCGGAAAAAAAGAAAGAAAAAAAGAGGCTTCATAGCCCAAATCGTCTTCCTGCATCAATGGTAAGTAGAAGCAAACCGACCTCTCGACCAGACCGCTCCTCACCTGTTCACTCCAGAGGACCTTCTGGCTCATTGTTTACGCCTCCCTCTGTGTACCTACTTTACTCGCACTACCTCCTCCCGAAAGTCCGCTGACAGCCGCAAAGTACAGCACGAGCTGCCGCTCCTTTTGAGTGATCGCCGGTTCCGACCTCCGACAACCAAGCGGGAACGACGTTCGAGTTACCAAAAGGTCCAATGTGCACATCTCAATACCTACTCTTCAACTACAATCACAACAAAACTTCTCATTCCTGCTTCCACACGGATTCAAGAGCTCTTTCTATCGACTGGTCAGCGCAATCAACTTCTCTTTGTTTCATAAATAGAGAGCTATGGCCAGGTAGTGATAGATGAAACGGGTGGAAGCGTAAAATGCCAGGGTGCTTCAGAAGGGATAGACCTGCTGTGGATAGTTCAACAATTGACAGTCCTGTCGCAACTTCTCCATTGGCATAACAGACTTGTCAAGTAAGGTGTACGTGAGTCTCGACAGCGGCTAAAGCAATGGCGTCAGTGAGCGCTTTTCAAAAGCTTAAGTAGGAAGCAGCAATCGACCCGTGCGCGCGCTGTGAACACCTACCTTGCCAATCAGCCAGGCCCATTCTAATGAGCGGACTTTGTCAACACTGCCAACTTCATCCCAAAGTGTCGCGATTCATTCATCTTCTATACAACTTATCCAATAACAGCCAAACACCATGGCCTCGAACGGCAACGAAAACGCCTCACCACGTCTACCAGCCGCGATGGCAGCGTGGGAACTTTCACCCGCCACTCATATTCCAGCCTATGCTGATGGATCGTCTGTGCAGGCTCTTTAACTCACCTCAGTACTCCGACCTGAAGATCAAAAGCGGCGACGGCGCAGTCTATCATGTACACAAGAGCATCGTCTGTACCCAAAGCGCGTTCTTCGCGAATGCATGCAATCGAGAACACGGCTTCAAAGGTGAGAGAGAATTTCCGCAAGATTTTTCACTCCTTGAAACGCCGAGGACTTACACGCACATAGGAAGCTCAAGATGACGTTATTGACCTCACCCACGAGGATCCACGCATGGTCGAACTCGTCCTCACCTTCTTTTACCATCACGACTACTATCGCTCCTCCGAATGGACCTCTCTCTTCCACATGAAAGTGTCAGCCGCGGGTGATTTATACCAAGTGGTCGGCCTGACAGAATTGGCCCAGTCGCGCTTAGAGCTGGCGCTGCTTGAGGAAAGCTTGGAAAACGCTACATTCCCAGCGACGGTGGCAGCTATCTACGCGCTTCCGCCCGAGACAAATAAAAGATTTTGAGAGGTCGCAGCTAAAGTGGCTGCGAGTAATTATGGCAAGCTGCAAGAGGCCAGGGTGTTTACAAAGATGGCCTGGGACATAGAGGATTTCGGCACGGATGTGGCCGCGGCGTTGCAAACACAAATCGAGGAAATTGAAAAGGAAGCCTGAGTGGAGAAAATACTGGTACTGCGGTAGGTTCCCCACAGCAGGAGTGTTCAGGGTTGTTTGGACCTCTATTTCTTGTACACGTTAGCTAGAACAATGCATGCTTGATGATTCCTCCAATGCTCACGACACGTGTCGGTTACAACAACGAGGATGAGTGATTATGCAGTTGCGAGTGCGAAATGGCTTTCTTAGTCTTGTGGTATGTGTCTTACCTTCGCGGCAAGTATTATGAATTACTCGTATGGGTAGCAGCTGGAAAATGCGGTGGAGTCAGCTCTGGTATAGACGCGTGCTGGCGTAAATTTGCTTTCGCTCGTGCCATGGGTAGCTGAAGTCATTGTCTTGAGAGACTATTATTTCTCTTTCTTGCCTAATTATCAAGAGACAGAATGTCGTCTCTCACTCCGCAACCATTCTTTCCTCGCCCGCTCACCAGGAACGAGCACTGTCCACAATACCTACATACTACTACTATAGAGATGCAATAACTTGAAGAAAGGTCTTTCTTTCTTGCAATTCCCATAATGCCGCTCCTCTATCTAATTTTACCACGGCTTTCGAAGAAGTGAGAGGGAAACAGAAGATGCGACGAACGCCGACCCAATGGATAGTAAGCCTCTGATGTGTGGCTCTAAATGGACGTGACACCCAGACTCCCCCTCGCCCGAACAAAAGAAAAAGCACAACGCTCGAGGTTCTTTGAGATTAACGCCTGTGTCCAAACCAAACAATTGTGCTAGGAAGTGACAAGACGGAGGAAAACTAAGGAAAATGAGAGGGAGAGTAAAGCTTTGTAGAAAGGGTGGACAACTACGCGGTCGAAGAGTAAGTGGAGTAGGTGAGGCTCACTTCAATCCGAATCCTTCACTTTCCACAACCGCCCGCCATAGTTTATCCACTAACTTCTGCCTGCTCTTGTATTTGTAAAGTTGTAGCATGTTGAAGCATGTGCGTGCGACTGGGAATCTGTCGCTGTCATCACCAAGGCAGCCAATTTTGATCACCAGATTCGTTGCCCCGACAGCCGGAATGCGGTCGGAGCCAGTGATGAAAGAAAGTATTTTGCGCTGATCAATAGGATTCGCCTCCGCGAACCAGTCCCAGAACCAGCGTAGAACGAGGATCTGCTCACCGGGTCGGTCAACCTTGCGGCCACCGTGGGCCGGGTCACTCCACCCATCGTACACGGCAACAGCACGGAGCGAAGAAACATCAAGCGGCTCGTCAGAGCCACGGACCATGAGCTCGATTTCCTCGGAGCGGAAGAGGCTGAGTGCGTTACCGCCACAGACGGTGAAGAAACCACGACGGAATGGATCGAACTGGCGAGCAACGGCGGTATCGAGGAAATACCGCACATACAAATCGACGAACTCCTTGCGATTGGCGTTGGTCACGGGGCGATTCTCGCCATTTTTACAAAGGGGGACTTGTTGCACCACGCCGTAACGCTCAACTTCAGCAACGAAATCGCGACAGAAAGTAGCTTCGACGTCGCCATCGAATTCCAGTAGCTGCCGCAAGCCCTTAGCAAGGCGTGGGCGGAATTCCGCAAGGTCGTCTAGCGTGTAGTCAATCCGGTTGCGCGATGCCGGCGCCACACCATTCTTTGTAGGAGCAGATGCGAGGAGCTTCTTGAATGCAAAAGGAGGTAACGCAACATCCAAGATGGTTGAGTTGTAGAGAGCAAGGCCGAGAACTGCGCCAACGAGGAAAAATTGATCGGACTGCTCGAAAGTGTTGGGGTTGAAATAACAGAACTGGGAGTCCTCATCGTATACAAACATTCCTGCATCCTGTTACGAAATGATTTCAAAGCTGTATAGGTCCATGCTGGACAGGAACAGTTCGCAGATGGGAATACTTACCGTGGTTAGGGTCAAAGAGCTCTCTGACCAGCATAAGGAACCATTCTTTCCGAAGGCCACCAGCATCAATGCCCTCTTCACCGACGAATTGGACTCGTAATCCTTTTTTGATCTCCTCACCACCTCCACCGACAACCTCACTGATTCTGCGTAGACTGTCTTCTGCCAAACATTCTCGCCTGACGCGGAGATGGAAGTATTGCTCCAAGTTCTTGTTGCTAAGAATGCTGTCGAAGAAAGCCTCTCGAGCCTTATTTTCCATCTGTCGTCTGGCATCGTGCTCCATGATCTTGATCTTTGCGCCGATAGAAAGGAAGAACGGATATTGGCAAAAGGAAAACTTCGCCGTACGCTTCTCCCACGCTTCAAAATCAGCGATAAGATCATGAAAATCCAACACCGTGTTGTAGAAGTCGGAAGTAGGGAGGAGTTGCCCGTGCGCTCTGGCTCGCTCGCGTGCTGCCAGTCCAGCGCTAGCTTGACCAGCTACCGACGGAGAGTGGTTGACAGGGTCTATCTTGCGGTTGTGGTACGTGTTATTCGCCGCAAATAGCAACGCCATAACCTTGGCGGCAGCTTTGACTTGCCAGTCATCACTGTACAAGGCATCCCCTGCACGATCTTCAGACTTGGATCCAGAACCTGACAGACCTAGCGCGGCATGAAGCTGGGCCGAGGTTGCACCCTGTGCTCCAAACTCGGGGATCAGCCCTGCTGTGGGATTTCCGCTGTTGCTCCGCTTCCTTGGTTGTCTGGTGAGACGATAGGTGACGAATTTGCCCACTAAATCAACCATGCGTCGGAAATGATCCTCAGCCAATCGGGAAAACCAGGTGGTGAGGTAGCGGTGGCACTCGTTATCCAGGTTAGAGAGCAGACCCAGTATCCTCTTGATGATTCCCGAATGTTGACCGGGGTCTCTCTTTGCATTGCTAGTAGATCGCATGGGCTTTGGTGACGGCGGTTGATTCAAAGGTGGTCTTCCAAGCGGAGGCGGCGGTCCTAGTGCTGGTGATTGGTTTGGATTGGAACCTTGCCTCGGGCGGGTTGGTGGCGGCCGCCGCATTGGAGGAGATCTGGATCCAGAAGGCGCATGCAAAAGCGGATTATAAAGCATGATCAGAAGGAAGCGGAGGTCCTCGGGATCTTCCAAAGGACGTCCTGGGCGCTTCAGCAGATTCTCTGTTATTTTCAACAAAGTTCGCTGTACGTGAACTCGTGCGTCTCGAATTTCTTCATCCGCCTCTTGAATCAACGACTCCGGGAAATCCAGGTTCGGCATTTCTTCCAGCCGTGCCCGCCAATTAGTCCCGGCTCCATTGACGGTATCGTACCAATGCTGTACTTCCGTCCAGTTGATGAGCGGTGATTTGTGATTCACGATTATCACGTCAGAGCTTGACCGTCCGACGTTCGATGGGGGAGCCTGCTTCGGTGATTCCTTTTCAGGTCGGCCAGGCCACCACGAAGCATTTTCACCAATATCTCCAATCATCAGCATCCTTGCGTCAGCCTCAAGAAAGAGATCCGAGTCAGCAGCTGGAGGCGGTGCCGCTTGAGGCGTCTGAATCGGCCTTTCATTAGCCATAGCCCCTTCACTTCGAGTTCTCGGGGTATGCCGCGGTTTTCCTAGCATGAAAGTGGTATTCAGGCAGTCGAAGTTTCCGTAGCTGGCAATAAGATGGTCTTCCAATGGCCGGAATATTGTCTTCATTTGCTCGTAGCGCCGCCTCTCAGCAATTTCTGTCGGCGAAATCGGCGGCACTCCAGGAGCAGGTAGAGAGCCTGCATGGGGAGGGATTTCCCTTGGGGAGCCACGGCCTGCATATGGGCCGGGCGGTCCGGGCGGTGGAGGAGGCGGATGTACAGGCGGTGGAGGGGGTCTGCGGTTGGGTGGGCCGGGAACTGTGCCAGACCGTGGCGGGTGTCTGAGGGTTGGCGGAGGAGCAAAGATCTCTTCGGAATTAGGAGGTCCTCGAGGGCCGTTTGGTCGGGGAGGCGTCCTGCCGTTCTTGAGCATGTCGGCACCGTTTGGCTTCTCCACGGCTGACGGCGGAGAGACAGAGATCACCGGTCGGCTTGCACTCTGCGCCCGCTGCCGGATCGGTATCGGCGCAAGACGGGCGTCCCCCGGTTTGCCTGCATCCAAGCTCCCCCGTGGTGGGAATACACTGTCCTGGCTTCCTGTCGGCCGATCATCACTGTCTTGACTGCTCCTGCTGCGCCGCTCCACCATGTTTTGCAGATATGTCTCCAGACAACGATCTATGATGTGCTTTGCTCGATCCACCGTCAAGGGCATGGGTCTCTTTAGTGGTCCTTGTCCTGGGCTGCGGTCGGGCTTGTCCTGGCACACGGGGACCAGGTCGTTGACCATCAGACATGCTGAGCAGCGGAATGTTGTGAGGCCGCGGGGGTAGCGGACCTTGGAGTCGCAGGTCAGACAGTTGGCAGTCTCCTCTTCGCGTCTGTCAAAGACGGGTGGGCCCCTCGCAGCGCCCATGGCGCCGTAGCTCGCAGGCGGCATGTAGCGGTCGGTCTCGGGGAGATAATCGCCATTCGGGGGCGCGTGGGGTCTGGGTTTCTTGCCGCCGCCGAAGATGGAGGGAAACGGGTGGCTGAGAGATCTGCTATGCTGTTTGTTGCCGAGGGACGGCATCTGGAGTCATGGAGGGGGTTCGCGGTAGGGGATGAAGAATAGCGTAGCACTAACGAGTCTTGCAGGCGAGTTAGCGATGTTGCGAGAGGCGAGCGTCGCGAGGGGGAGTTGGCGGGTGCAGCTCGAGGTAACGGGTGCGCGTGGAGCTCCTTCAACGACGTACCGTGCGCCGCTTCCTGCGCGTGTACGTGGGGCGTGAACGGGGCGGCACCTGCTGACTCGAGGTGGGCGCGCGGTGGCAGGCTGGGGGTGCTTGGAGGCACGGGAAAGAGGCTTGGTGGCTGACGAAAGCGGCGGTCGTCGTGATGGCGGGCGCTCGTATGCACGGGGAGCTAGCAGAAGCAGTCTTCACGAATGCTCATGTCGTGGAGTCTGGGGGGACTAGCGGGGTGCGCCGGGGCATGGCAAGCCCGGTGTTGTCAATAGTGTTTCAAGGTGATCTTCTCCGTGGTGGGAAATTCCCTGCAGGTACAAGAGGCCAGGCACGCAGCTGGAGGCGGGCTGAAGGGCTTGGGGCGACGGGCGTACATCAAGGGTCTGGCCAGCATAACGTCAGCACGTAACTATTAACAAGCTAATTAACTCCGCATATGCCTGTCCGCGCGTCGCCCAGCAACCAAGCTGGCAGAGGCCCCGCTGCGATCGGGCGCGCCCTCTTGGCCATCGGCTCGACGGCACGCCCAAGGCATCGCAATTCTATGCGCGTCTCGAGCCGGAAGCAGACAGCCATCACGCCTCGCACCCGGGGGGGCCATGGCTCCACCCGCCCACCGCACGCAGCCGCAGCCGCAGCGTCAAAGCGCAACCGTTCCCGCCGCCCAGCCTTGCCATCCGCTTGGCCTTGCGCATCGCAGAGCACGCAAGGCATCGAGTCATTGTCTTGCACGAGCTGTCTCTCTCTCTCTCTTCTGGCCGCCAGCTCTGAATCGGGCGGCCTGTCCCGCAGGGCACGTCGTTCGGACTAGCTTTTCGTCAAGCTTCTACGAACCAACGTCACCATCGCAGGGGAATTTTCCCGCGCTTTGCCCAGAGTGGCTGGTTCCGACCCAGCGGCTTCGCGCGGATCCGGAACGCTACGGCGAGCATCATCGCGCTCCATTTTTGGGAGCCTTATCGGCGCCAATCGCCTGGCTGCCGACCCCCATGTCTGCCCGCGGTGGGGCGCCGTTGTGACACCATCATCGCCCGTGATTCTGCCTCGTCACTGCCGCCGAGATTCAAGGGTGTTGGCGGTGGCTTCTGTTGCGTGTACAAGAGCTGATCCTCTCTGCCAAGGCAGTGACAGCGCTGATCTGTGGGTATCTGCGTTTGATTTGGTCTCACCACTGCAAAATCCACTGCTGAGTGACTTTCTTGGAACCAAGGCCCCGCTGCGCGGTGTTGAAGGCCCTATTTCTTGTTTTGTCATCAGCAACAACGCACAGTTCATGTCCTTGGCCCTTCCATCTTAGTGTGATGCATTGTTCACCGCGGATCTAGGCTGCCGGAAGATCTGTGGGCGTTCGACATGGGCCTGAGCCAACATCATGGTTGTATACGAGCAGGAAAGCGACTATGGTGGGGCACAGGACGTCAATTATTTACTTCGCGAGACAGCATGAGCCAGATCGTGGATTACGGCGTTGGTTCGGATAACCGGGTTAGATACCACGAGTTACTCGGAAATTTTAGCATACGGGGCAGGACATTAGAGAACTGGTAACTCCGAACTAATAGCAAAGATCAAGCACCCTGCCTTTCTTAATTGGTCGTTATGCGCCCACCCTTTACCGTGGTTCTCATGTTCCCAGGATCGTATATTGCTTCCGCCACGCTCTTCCTGCTTCTCCACCCAGCACCAGCACCGTCGAAAATCACAAGGTCGGCGGGATCACCCGGTTTCAAAGAGAGCGACGGAGCGTTAAGGCCAATAGCTTCTTTTGCCCTGTTTGAGACGCATTCCTGCAGACAGTTAGCATGCAGCACGCAGCAAAACGAACGTCGAACTCACATATAAGACTTCTGCATCCTTCCTGGTCGCAGATTGATAAACACCGACACCCATGCTGGCGACTGCAAGTGGATCGCAATTGCCTTGCGGCGTGAAGGCGTTGCCGACATTGTTAACAGCGATAGCAGCCTGCAGACCATACTCCTGGATCATCTTCGGCACATGAAGAGTGCCTCGCAAGTTCTCCGTAGTTCTCATCATGAATAGGTCACTTGTCGGCAGTCCCACAAAAGACACTGGGAGGTTGCCGATGGCCGCCTTCAGCTTCTTCCAGTCATCCTCCTGGAAGTAGGTCAAGCGCGTGCAGTGACCCATGGTGATGAGTTTTCCTTTTCTGTTCTCCCAACACCTTTCTTTGATGAGCTCCAAGGCGGTCCAGATGAAAGGCTTGGTGGACTTGTCCAGGTTGTAGTCCATATGGAAGTCCAAGAACTTGTCCTGGGCGAGAGCAAGAGAGCTGATCCAGCGCACGTTCATCTTCATCTTGATCTCATCCGACTCCACATACGGCGTGCTTCCCAGCACATCCACGCCACGCGTCTTGGCGGCAGCCATCATCAGCTTGCGCACAACCTCTCCACCATCAATTCCGGAGAACAACGGCAACTGGGCAAAGGCGCAGATCTGCACATCGCACTTGTTGGCAAATTCCTCCTTCAACCGTAGGCCAGCATCCAGACACTTGAACTCAACGTCAGCGTCGACCTCGACGAAGGCACGCATTGCAGTGACTCCGTGCTGTATGCTCTCCTTGATCAGCTGCCGTCCACGGCGCAGAAGATCCTTTTCCTCGAATCGAGACTTGGCCCGGCTGGTCAGGTCCATGGCTTCTTGGAAGCTTCCGTCCACGATCTCAAGATCGCTGTATTTGGGATCCTGCAGAAGGAAGCATTTGTCCAAGTGGATGTGAGCATGGCAAAGAGAGGGAGCGACCAGACGTTCTTGCGCATCCAGCACGCTGGGTACATGGTTAAGGCGGGGAGCATGCGGGTCGTGCTTCTCTACAGACGAAATGCGGCCATCTGCGATGCTGACATCCCACAGTTCAGAGGCTGGCAGGCCTGGCAGACGAGCAGCAGTGATCCTCGAGATGGTCTTCGGGGCGAAGACGTCAGAGTAGCGCGGTGGCGGCTGGTGAGATTTCGAATGCGGTGCCTTTGCGTCTGTGCTGGCAATCCCGTGGCCGGCAGACTTCTCATCGCTGAATTGGATCTTGGCCATTTCGGCATCGAGATCGATGCCGAGCGAGGCGAGGTAGGCTCCGGCCATGGTGGTTGGTTCGTGAGGGCGAAATATGTACGGGAGAAAGGCCGTCCAAGCGGAAAAAGACGAAGGGTATCGAGCAGCGCTAGCAAGCAGGAAGGAAAAATGGACTGAAGGGAGAGGAGCAGGCGTAGTAGGCGCTACTTATCGCGGGGCCGGAAATAAAGTGGAGGAGCAGACATCAGTTTTACATGGCTGGGCCGAGACTGGAAGCGTGTCATAGTTTGTTCGGCAAGCATCATCGTCAACCGCAACAGCTACACAGTGAAGCGGCTGCAGCCGACAGAGACAGCCTGTGGGACGCGTTAGGCCGTGAAGTAGAGCGAGCGGCTTGCCGGTGCAGTTGACCCCGCCCCCCCTAGCGGCGCAGCGAATGAAAAAGCATCGTGCTCTGCCTGCGCCCTTGTCTGAACGCGTCGCCCCAGTGCCACTGCATCAGCGCGCCGCACACTCCCGCCTCCACACCACACCTCCGTCGCCGAGTCCGCCCTCTCCATCATCGTCTATCCATTGCCTGCTGCTGTGTCGCGCCCATGATGCAGGCTCAGTACCGGAACTACCCGCCGCAGGCCGGCCAGCGAGCGTCGCCGCACGCCGCTGTGCAGAGACGTGGTCCAGGTAAGGTCGCTGCCAAACACGCGCCTTCTTAGCCTAAGCCGCAGCAAGCTGTGACAAGGCTGCGCGCTCTACTCCCCCAATGTCCCGCCCGCAGCCCCACGCTGCCAATCGCCCCATGATCCGCTTTACTGACCTGAGCACCACCATGCGCCACGGCACAGGCCCCATGGTATCGGCCGGCCACCCGCCGCCCATGACGCCCCAGCAACTGCAGGCCCAGCAGCAGGCCGAGATGCAGAAACGCGAGCTGGTCAAGCGCCAGTCACGCAAGCCCACCGACCGGAACATGCCCGACGGAATTGAGGACCTGGTCGTTGGCGATGGTGTCCAGCGCTACCGCCAGCTGCGCGAGGCCGAACGCAAGCTCGACGCCGTCATGATGCGCAAGCGCCTCGATATCAACGAGAGCGGCGCCCGCAACTTCACCCGCTACCGCACCTTGCGCGTCTGGATCAGCAATACTGCCGACAACCAGCCCTGGCAGAACACGAGCATGGATCCCGACGCTTTCGATTTCGGCAGCGAGAGCCAAGCCACCTACCGCGTCAAGATCGAGGGCCGTCTGCTCGACGGGGACGAGGACCCGGAGGCGGATAAGGAACAGGCCGAAGAGCAGAAGGACGCAGACGCCATGGAGCAGGATGGTGGCGACGCGGCGAAGAAGGCCAAGCCAGGGAAGCCTGCGGGAACCAGGCGCACCAAACTGTCGCATTTCTTCAAGCAGATCACCATCAACTTCGACCGCTCGCAGTCCCTCCAGCCTGATGGCTACACAGCAATCGAGTGGAAGAAGCCCGAGAATTCGGCCAGTGCCAACGACTCGGCCGCCAATTTCGACACGCTAGAGTTCGAGCGCAAGAGCGATGAGAACATAAATGTCACCGTCAACCTTTTCCGCGACGAGAGCCCTGAGCGCTACAAGCTCAGTCCGCCTCTGGCCGAACTACTTGGCACCGAGGAGGATGACCGCGGTGGAATTCTTATGGGTATCTGGATCTATGTCAAAGCCAACGGCCTGCAGGAGGATGAGGACAGCCGCAAGATTCGTTGCGATGCTCAATTGAAGACAGTACGTATCTATGCACACAGCCATGGAGTTTCAAAGCCACTAACGCAACCCAGCTCTTCGAAAACAGGGATTTTGTGCCATTCCCGCAGATCCCCCAGTTGATCATCTCCCACCTCTCCCCGCTGCCTCCTTACCAACTACCCTACACCATTCGCGTCGACAAATCCTACATCGCTCCCGACGACGGCACTACTGCCTCGCAACCAACCATCTATGACGTCCGCGTCCCGCTCGACGATCCGCTCCGCATCGCAATGAGCCGCATCACCACGAACCCGCAAATGCTCAGTCAAATTGCGTCGGCGGATGAGTCTTTGGCGCTCGCGGTGCAGGCAATCCAGCATTCGAAGGCCAAGCACGCCTTCTACACGGCTTTCAGCACAGATCCGGTCAATTTCGTCAAGCGCTGGATCAGCTCCCAGCAGCGCGACCTCGACGTCATTCTCGGCGATGCTACACGCGGTGGCAACGAGGATGTTGCGAGCGAGGAGTTCAGGCGTGGCGGAAAAGAAGGAGTCTGGGGCGGAGACCGTGCTTTGGAGAGCGTGGGACTGTGGCTTGCAAAGGCTGGCAAGACTCATTAAACGTTTTCTCTTCGTTGGAGGCGAGAGTGGATTATTTCGTACCTGTACGATTGAATGGCTTGGAGCAAAAACGGATCAGGCAATATTGGACGGTTGGTGAGCAATGGCGTTCTCATCACATTTTGTTTTTAAATTTTCAGGAGAGATGGAAAAGCGTCCCATGTTGTTGCTATTAGAAAGATAATCAGGCGTTGAGTGCCGGTGGGCATTTTTACGTTCGTCCGGGATACCAAAGTCTTCAAAGTTCTGGAGGTATAGATTAGCATGAATCAATGGAGACGGTGGACTGTATTGAGGGATTACGCTACGATTGTCAGTGGTGATCCTATGTAACCATGAATGAAGGACAAGACTCTCGGTTTGCCGCAGATTGATACTCACGGGGATGCAAGAACACCATAACGCTTGAAGGTGCTCGTCACAAATACTTTGTCCATGAAACTTGACTGGATGTCATAATCAACACGTATATGTATCATGGAAGCCTTAGGGAGCGACTTCCGTCATATCGACAAAACAACTGACTTCCATACACTGATAGTGCAACACTTTTGGGCGCCTTTGAACGGCTGACCTTCGGTCGGTATGGTGCTGGCAGATCTAGTTTAGAAAATGGGCTGTCACCACACCCGAGCCTCTTATCGGTTAAGATTGGAGCGCTGCTGCGGCCGGCCTCCGCACTTAGCTGTGGCCAAGGACTCCTGTGCTACATCAATATCACTACTAAAGAGAAGAAGAGAAGAACCTCAAAGATTCCCTTCGCAGTCTTGATAGATTTCAGCCAAATCACTCTCTAGAATCTTACGCTTACTCCCTAGGAACATTACCGTTCGTTGGTTGTGCTCTTATTGGATTTGCATTATTGGCAAATTCCCTCTCTATGTCGAGCTTGAGACCTCCATACCGTGCGACGTCCACCTTCACTTCAGTCATACAATAGACCTATCAACTAGCGATATCATTGCAGTCGCTGGAGTGGCTCTTGCCTTTGCGATTGGGGCCATAGTAATTGCTATTTCTTTCAGAGCTTGGCGCTACCAAAGACGCCAGCAGTCTAAAGGTGATTGGCCGGAACTGGATCAATTTCGAGAACGATACTGACCATCAGCAGATATAGAACGCCAACACCGTGGCCTCGAATTGAACTTCCGGGTTGGCTACAAACACGATTGATCTTGCGACTATTCGACAGTCTATTCTGGGAACTTGTTTCTCACATTAGCACCCTTGTCCACCCTCAAGTCAGCAAGCTGCATTGCCGGTTTGAAGTTACAGGAGTCACTTAAAAAATGTAGACGTAGACTTTATTCCAAACTATGTCCATAAATCCCAAGCATAAGATTGGAATACGTAAACTTGATCGTCGAATTCCTTTCCGCACTAAAATGCTTGGGAGAGATCAACCATAAAGTGAGTCGTTCACAGGCATTAGACGAGCCATTCTCTCATGACCGCTGATTGTTGCACCTTAAAGACTCATGAAGACACCGTGAAGGTCAAATTACCTAGACGGACCATGAGTACGGGCGGGTTATTCAAAGTTTCAAGTGGTATCAAGTCATTAATTTTTCTCGCCGTCAAAGCGATCCCGTGATGGAAACGTCCATTCATTTCTACCTGATGGACAACCACCGAGCCGACGACGAGCGCAAGCAGCGGTAACCAGCCGGTCCATACCCGAGAAATCTGCCGATGATAGTGAAGACGCTTTTTTGAAATAGCCCAGCAACCATCCCCATAAACTCCTGCCTCAGCGACGCGGCATTTACCTGTAGCGCCAGAGGGACAGGGTGTTGTGGCGCTTCCAGGTCTTGCGGCGGCCAGCGGTGGTCTTGCTGTACTTGTGGCCCTTGTTGATACCACGGCTCTTCTTGCCGGTGGCGGTGAGACCACGAGCCTCGCGGTGCTGAAATAACAGTTAGTATCACAATCACTCCTCCCTGATTCATTTTTTGAGCATACCTTGTGGACAGGCTTGACGATCCAGTTGATGCGGGGGTCGCGGCGGATCGCCTTGTGCTGGGGGTCGACAAGGATAACCTCGTAGTACTTGTAGGTGGAGTCCTGGTTGATCCAGTACGAGTTCAGGACGCGCAGGTTGGCGCAGCGGCGGCCAACACGCTCCTCAGCAGTGGAGCGGAGGGAGCGCTGGTACTTCAGCTGGTTGACACCCTGGTTGGTGGGCTTGCCTATAAATCCAAACTCGTCAGCAACGCTGCTCAAATAACCAATTGTCCCCAATTTCGTCGTTCTTGAATGTTCCCTCCCCTCACTTCGGTTGTGAACGTACCGTAGGTGGCACCCTTAGGGACGGGCCTCTTGCGGCCACCGCGGCGGACGCGGACGCGGTAGATGACATAGCCCTGCTTGGCCTTGTATCCGAGACGGCGAGCCTTGTCGGGGCGGGAGGGGCGCGAAGCGCGGTGGATGACGTTCAGCTGGCGGAGCTAGATTGATGCACTCTCAGCAAAGTTCAACGAGTGACACCAGGATTTTCGCTCGTCCTCGCTCTCGACAGGCGAGAGCTAGGCATGGCGAAGGAAGCTTCTCATACCTCCCAGCAGCGAACGCGGAGCAGGAAGCGCAGCACATCGGACTGCTTCTTCTTCTGAAGTTCCTCAACGTACTTAAGCGCACCCATCTGTTTGGTGAAGTCGTTAGCCTGGACGTCCGAAAATTTCGTCCGACCGATGCGATCCTGACGAAGCCGTAGATAATTCGCATTCGCTCGGTCGCATCTTGTCGTTGGGCGTCGCTACGCACCTTGGCTGTTTCCCGGCGTTGGTCGTCGGTGTGTCGTCTTCGGGGTCGTCAAGTCGCTTTGCGAGGAAAATCGAAGTTGTGGGTTGCGCGGACGGCGCTTCGCTTATGCCGCTGACTAACGGCGTCGGGTGGCCCGAGCGCTGCTGCTGTGCGGTTGGTTGCGGCGAGACTCTGAGGAGGTGAACGGGTGATGGATAGAGCTACCCGAAAGAAAGCACTAAATACCCCCCTTGACCATCGCGCCTGCCTTCTGCCACCTCAGGCGGGTGCCGGCCGCGCCTTCCATTCGCTGCCGTGTGGGGACGAACTCCTGCCACTGAAATCTGGGCACGAGCGTTCACAAAGCCCTACTCTATGGAAATCAGATCGACTCTGTTGAAGAGGCGATTCCATGGTCGGCAAGAGGTATGCAGTGCAGAAAGAGATCTGAAGTACTTGGACTTTCTAATTGTGCCTCCAGGCCCTTGCCTTTCTTCTGAAAGGCTATCATCATAGTTTTGCTTTTTCATAATACAGTTCGCATGTTCTCCACCGCCGAATCTAGTAGGAACAAATCATGTCTTTTAGGTGCTTTGGCCAACCTGGATGTGACCAACGACCACGGCCCCGCCAGCCTATAATTACAAAACCGAATAAGAAGGAAAACTAGCCGTATGTCTCATCAGTGGGAAATACAAGGGTATCCGCCGGGAGGAGACCGTCCACCAAAAGCTCCGTGAAAGGATCACAAAAACCATCTTCCGAGAAAACGCCAATGAAATGCACCTGCTTCACAAAGTAGGCAAATAATACAAGAATCTTGGGCTCTGCGATTCACCTCAACCCGTCACCAGTCGTAGACCCAACCGGAATTCTTCTCGAAGAACTCGTTGCACGCCTCCCGTAATGCGATGTTGGGTCGCAAGTCTTCGATCTTCAATGGCTCGCGAGTCAGAGGGTCAGTCGGGCTCCGCTTCAAATGCTCAATGAGAGTCGCTCTCTCATAGGAATGGCCGTTCTTCGTAATAACAGCTGTTCTTCCATTAGCATACTGGACAATAATCGCACGCAATGGCCCACTCAGCTGATACTCACGGTCATGCATGATCTCGAACGAGATGTTGTCAATGAGGTGGTCCGGCACTTCCCGCTTGGCCATGTTGTTCGGGTCTGCAATGGCAAAGATGGACCTCAGATCCTCAATCTTTTGCTGCGTAGCCCTGGCTAGGGCAGTGCGCTCCTCAACCGCCTCCACCGCGCCCATTTCACCCCTGCTCGCCTTATCATTGATTATGACCTGCTCCTGGTTTGCCGATGCTTCAATCTTATCCTCTAGCTCCGCCAACAGTGGGTTTTTTCTTCTCAATCTTTCCCGCTCCCTGCCCTCCCATTTACTCTTTTTGCACTGCAACACCAGCGCTGAGATGGTCTGCGCATCGCGCGTCGGCGTCGACGACTTTATGCAGAGATCGTAAGCGACCAAGGCGGAGGAGAGCGCTTCGTTCGGGTGGTTCAAGGCAAGCTGTGACTTTGCTACAAAGGAAGCATTGCGACGTTAGCCAAAACGTCTCCGTCTGACCATGCTTCGCGGATCTGAAGTAATGCGCAGCAGCCGCAGCTGCAAAGGCAACACATGTCCTGGCATAACCGCTGCATGGCGGCTCAATTCTGAAACCGCATAGCCAAAGCGCGCGTAGATCCAGTCATGATTATTTGCGCAGCGCCGCAAGGCTCCCCACACCCCTCAATCACATGCGCCTACGTACCCAGGAAAGTATACGCCTTCATATTATTCCTCATGAGCTCTATGCTCTTCAGGCAGTCGTCGATAGCATCCTCAAAGTGGCCGAGCTTCATGCGAGCATTTGCACGGTTGGTGAAAATGAGCGGGTTGGCTGGGTTGCGTTGAACGGCCTGAGTGTACAGGGACTCTGCGCTAACGTAGTCGCCGTTCTTGAAGTGCTGGTTGCCGCGGTCCTTCAGCTGCTCGGCGACGTGAGCCATGGTGCTGGCTGCTGCTGCGGTGGTCGTCAGACCGGCCGCTGTGGCTGAGGGGACAGAGTGCGCACGAGTGGTTGACACGTCGGAGGCGGAAAGCGAGCGAGGGGAGGGGCGGCGGCGCGCGGAGGGGTGTTCGGAGGAGAGTGATCCGCTGCCGCCGCCGCCGCCGCCGGGGAACCTCAGCCGTTTGTATGCTCTCCGAAGCCCGCGGATGGAAGATTCTGGCATTATTGTTGTAAATCGCAGTTGCATTTGTCACACGCTCGCACTAAAAAGGTGACCCTCCATGACAGATGTGCAGAGCAAAGGTGTCAACTTTGGTGGGAGCTGCGACCCTGAATTTAGGGCCCTTCGAGCAGGCTTCCCCAGAAGCAGGCGCTCTCGAGGGTCTTCCCACCAGCGCTGCGCGCCGGAGACTCGGCACCTCCTTCACGTCATCCGCACCCCCTCTTCGTGCCACCGGCCATGTCACCGAAATGACTTGATCGACTTGATGTGCGCGGGCCGCAATAAGATGCAAGGTTAATTATGATTTTCGCTATTTTTGTCCCGTCCTTTTTCCACCAGCTCAACCGCTAGTCTCTGTTTTGTCTGGGATAACCAATAACACCAAATGAGACAACGACCACTGCCAAGCCCCCAAGCACCAAAGCCGCCCAAGTTGCGGCAACATTCATCCAACCTCAGAAGTGATGCCGTCCTAGTGCTGGAAAAGCTCCCGCTCGATCCTACCGAGGCTGGGGGGTGTTCTGTCGAGCCTACCATCGTTCGTCTGCTCTACATATCTCCTCCTCTCCTGTATCTCCGCCATTACTTGCATCCGCTCCGCCCGACCCGAGTTCTCTTGCTCATCCTGCCATGCCGGAAGAAGCCGTGCTGAAATCGACCTGTACCTGCGCAGTCGCTGCTGCCCGCCCACCGTGTTGCGACGCGACTCCATCGGATCCTCACCGCCCCCACGGCCACGGGACCAATGATGCGTTCCCTGTTGAGTGTTCCGCGCAACCTGGGCCGGGGCGTGGCCGTGACCGGAAGTTCCTCGCCGAGAAGGACGCGAAGCTGGAAGCGAGGGCATGGATGTTGCTCCCTGATCGGTGCCGGCTCCGCGGCGTCGACCAGTAGTCACGCTGCCGGGGTACCGGTCGATGAACGTTCCAGGTTGGAGACTCGGCGGTGAGTAGTCGAAAGACGGCAGTAGGTCAAACGATGTGGAAAATGGAGCGTTTGGTGCTTCGGCAAAGGTAGGGGCATTCCGGTATCGAGCGGCGCGCCTCTGGTGCGGAGAAGGTCGCTCCGGCGACTCGAATGTGGGCATCCGCAATTCTCCTAGCGCTGGTGACTGCGATCGCGATGGTGCCGCCGCAGCCGACCCAAACCGGGCCGATGGTGCATGAGGCATCTGCGATCTGGTTTCCTGTTCGAGACGCTCAAGAGGCGATGAGTTCTGGCGGATCAGCTCCAACATTGCTGCACTGCTTGTGGGAGAATTATCCGCGGAAACAGCGCCGCTTGCATGCCGGCTGCTCGTGGAAGGAGCACTTGTAGGACTGAGGAGCGGACGCAGTAAGTCGGGGGTCGATGCCGTCCTGAGATGAGAGAACGTCTGCGAGACATTGCGGCTGCTGTGCTCAGATGCTTGACTGACGCTTGTTGAACGCGACACACATCTCACAGGAGACAGCGTCGTCAGAGTAGGCAGAGAATGGTACTTCTTGTCCGAGTCTGAAGAACTGTGCGTAGATGTGGGCGAAGGAAGGCGAATAGAAGGAACAGCGTCATGCGTAGCCGGTATGCCCTTCTCCAGAGTCTCCTTCATTTGCGTCATGTCAAAGATACCTTCCATGACCGAGTCTCTGGGGTGACTCTTGACTTCCTTAGCGTTGTACCATACCGGCAGACCTCGGTGCGTTCCGGTGGAGGTAGCTATATAGCCCTGGAAGGGGGACCCACGAATTGGGCGATCAGAGCGATCATGGTCGCCTCGGGTCTCAAGATGCAACAGTGGATCTGAAGAGCGAGATTGGTGCGAGGACGCGCTCGGCTGGGTCGCCTTTCCCGCAGCGAAACGAGCGCTCGGATCCTGGACTTGTTGCTCAGGGACCACGTCCGTCAGGAAAGGGTTGAGGGTTGCATTTCGCGCTTTCTCAGGGGAAGCTAGCCTGCGGCCTGAAGGATCAGAAGGACCATCGAGTTGAAGCAGTCGCTGGCTGGAGTTAGTTGGGGTATGGTGGTGCTTTTTGGGTGAGAGCGAAGTTCGCTTGAGGACCCGCTGATCGACGTATCCAAGAGGAACAGGCTTCCCTGCAAGCTCGGGCTCCGAGGTATACGAAATGTCATCTGCCGCACTCGTGCTGACTAGAAGCGGGCCTTTGTCATGCAGTGCCGGAGACTGCTTTTCAGTGCCGGCGGCTGACTCGAGAGAAGCGCTGAACTGAGCGGCATGGCTGGCGTCTGTATGTACAATTGACTCGTCACGCGAACGCTCGGGTCCTCGACGTAGTCGTGGGCCTGTACCTGTGGGGCCTGGAAGCTGGCATATGGTCGAGCGGGTGTTCGCTGCAGCCCGCCGCGATGCCAGGCGCTTCGAGGCCTCGTCGACGTCCTGAGAGGTCAGGCGGATTTCAGTCGCTCGGTAGCGGAGCATTTCGACCAAGGCCGTTCCACGCTGCGCAGAGGGTTGCAGAGACAGAGTTTGAGACACGGATGGAATGAGCTCATTGGAAATACGACCAGCAACTCATGGATGGAAGGCATGTTGCACAGAGAGGAAAGTAGGAGCAAACGAAGGTTGGGCTTCATGGTCGCAGGTCAAGAACAATGGCGGAATGGAGGTAAGAACCGTGGTACCACGAGGCTGCTGCGTTATTCCACGGCGGCAGCTAAGCAGAGATAGCGGCTCTGGCTTCCCGCAAATGAACCCTGGGTGTCGCTCCTTCCCGAGAAAACGTCCGTTTTGGCGGAACATGCCGACCGTCACCCTTTGCGTCGCCAATAACGACGGCAGGGGCAGCTTTCTTGGGGAATGGAGTCGAGTGACTTCGGGTGCAAGAGCCCAATCGACGGGCCGTTGGCGCGTCTCGACCGATCTCGAGATGGAGCACAGCCGATGGAGCGTGTGGGGGAGGCGGGCGCTATATCAAATACTGGCCTGGGCCCACGCGATTCGCCAGGGCTGCATGGTGTTGTGCGTGCAGAGACGCGTGAACAAGGTGGCATGATGGGCGCAGGACGGCGCAGCAGGCCGAGGAATGTGCGTGCCTTGTCCTGCGCACGCGAGAATCGCCAGCGTGAGCAGCCTATGGGAACCCGGCGCGGCGGTATCTGGGACTGCAGAGCCGTGGTGGAGTGGCGTGTCCGAACGACAGAGGGCCTTGGCCGGCAGAAAGGGTTTCGAAGGCCGCGCGCACTTCTGAGCGCTGCGACAGCAGGACGGCGGGCGTGGACGGTAGGCCGCAGGCCGTTAGTCGCCTGGCTCGCCAATGGTGGCGGGCAGGTAACGGCGCACAGCAGGCCGAGCGTGGAAAAGGGCGAAGCCGCGGGCGGATGAGCAGCAGCGGGAGCCCTTGGGCAGGCGGAGCGGAGCGGTTAGTCGGGGCCCAACAGGCGCACGCACGCGCATACGTAGGCTGGCAGTCAGGGGGCTGAGGCCTCCCAAACGACGAGCGGACCTCGCACGTAAGATCGCTCTGGGCACGCCAAGCTTGGCTGCGACAACCTACACCCAGAGCCAGGCACACCGGCTCCAGTCCACATCTCTCTCCGCTGGTCGCGCCCAGCTCCAACGGCCCGCCTGCTCCCCCCGAGCAGCACCCGCGCCTGGATGTCGCCGCCATACGAGACGTAGCCACCACCGAGCCCACACACCCACCCTGTCCCGCGTCCGCGACCAGCGCCGTCACCTCCCAGCCCCGGCTGCCCGCAGTCCTCATTGTCCCCATTCCCGCTCTCCAGCCCCCTCGCGGCGACACCCGACGGTCCACCATGAGCGGCGACATCAGTCTGTCCCAGTCGCTGGGCGGCCTGCGCATCGCCAACCCGGACGATGACGGTACCCCTTCTCCGCCGCCCGCCCCGGCCCAAGGCGAACCCTCTCCCGCGCCAGCAGACCCGCTGCCCGCCTCCTCCGCCTCGTCCGCCCACACCGTCACTGCTCCCGACGAGCCCCACGAGCCCTCGCACCTCCTCCAGCCCGTGCCGACCGAGTCTTCGACCTCCACCCTCGACTTCAACCCGAGCGCCTTCTCGACCAGTCAGACATCGCTCACCCTCCCCAAGAGCGCCACACCTCCCGTCCCCGACGACCACTCGCAATCCTCCGCCCGCCTGAACCACCGTCTGTCCATGCAGAACATGCCAATCGCTCAACAGCCACAATCACAACCCACCCAGTACTCCACCTCCGGCCCGCCGAACCTCTCCCAGCCGTCCCGCAACTACCCCCCGCCAACTACGTCGTCGCGCCCCGCTTCGACCATCTACAGCCATCCCAATGCCTCCGCAAGCTCTGGTGTGTCCATGCAGGGCTCGTACCGCTACAACGACGTGGGTCTGATACAACCCTCTGTTCCGGGCATCAGCAGGAGTAGCTCAAGAGCGGCCGCGGCCGCAATGCAGGCAGCAGGACTTCCCACACGAGAACCCAGCAGGTCCTACCGGCAACCACATCAGCCAATGGGCGGCAACGGACCTCTTCCTCCACGCCGCGCCTCAAGAAGAAGCCCCATGGGCCCCGGCACTGCATACGGACTTGAAGCTTCCATACCGCAGAGCAGTGAAGAGTGGAAGGAAAAAGGTGCAGCAGTTGGGGTACGGCAAGAAATGGACCCCAACGGGAAGCCGATCTCACGGGTGGTCAAGAAGGGCGTAAAAGACTTCAACTTCGGGAGAACACTGGGCGAAGGTTCATACAGCACGGTGTTGGCCGCGACAGATCGACAGACACTTCGAGAATACGCTATCAAGGTTCTGGACAAGCGGCATATCATCAAGGAGAAGAAGGTCAAATATGTCAATATCGAAAAGGACACGCTAAACCGGCTGACGGAGCATCCCGGCATCGTCCGGCTCTACTACACATTTCAAGATGAGCGGTCTTTGTACTTTGTGTTGGATCTGGCCACTGGAGGCGAGCTCTTGGGATTCTTGAAGAAGATGGGCACGTTCGACGAGGAGTGCGCAAGGTACTACGGTGCACAGATTCTGGACGCGATCGACTACATGCATTCACGTGGCATCATCCACAGAGACCTCAAGCCTGAGAACGTTCTCCTGGATGACCAGATGCACGTTAAGATCACCGACTTCGGTACCGCCAAGATTCTGAATGCAAAGACACCGAACGCCGAAGGGCTCTCTGGAGATCCTCTCGAAGGGGTGGAAAGTGATCGGGCAGAGTCCTTCGTCGGTACGGCAGAATACGTCAGCCCTGAACTTCTGACGGACAAAAACGCCTGCAAAGCCAGTGATCTATGGGCATTCGGCTGCATAGTATACCAACTCTTGTCAGGGCGGCCGCCGTTCAAGGCTGGGAACGAGTACCAAACGTTCCAGAAGATCGTTAACCTCGAATACTCGTTTCCAGACTACTTTCCAGAAGCAGCTCGGGATCTCGTCGAGAGGTTACTTGTCCTGGACCCGGCCAAGCGACTGCCCATCGAGCATATCAAGACGCACCAATTCTTTGACGGCATTCAGTGGGGACGCGGGCTGTGGAAACAGAAAGCACCTAGGCTAAAGCCGTACCAACCTCCGCCTCCTGGACCTATCAAGCTCAACGGACATGCAAGCTCCCTCCCTCCACACATGGCGGTGCTTGGTGCCCCTCGCCCAATCCCCTCGTCTAGCAATAACCCACCCCCACCCAGACCCTCTGCCCGTGTCATTACAGAACTTCCACCCCCAAGCCAGCTTGACATCGACTGGTCTCCTGTACTAACCCGGAATAACGAGCGAATATTGAAGCTTGGAAATCTCATGGTCACGTCCGCGCCAGCACCCCACAGCCCGCATGGAGAATCTTCAGAGGCGCCGAAGAAATTTTCGCGATTCTTTGGCGGCAATACGACCAAGAAGCGCCAACGGCTCGTCATGATCACGTCGGCTGCTAGGCTCATTCTCGCTACTGCTGGTGGCGAAGAGAAGAAGGCGAAGATGGATCTGTCCCTCTTGGGTGAAGGAACTGCCTGGAGGAGCTACAAGGATTCCAAGGGCATCACTGCCTGGTGTATCGACACGGTAAGCGTATCGAGCGTTCCCCTTTTCCAGTAACTGTCGAGGACTGACCAACGTGCAGAAGGACAAGCACCTCATCTTTGAGGATCCCAAGGCGACCCCTAGTGACCCCGAAGGAAGCAAGTACACGGCGCAGGAATGGCTCGATGCTTTGGAACAAGCGAAAGACTTTGCGAATTCTCAGAGTATGGCAAGTTCCTATTCTGGCGACTCGGCATTCAACGAACTGAGCTCAACAATTTCAAGCCCATCAAGCACTCTAGGTGGCGATTCTGCGCTTGATGGAGTAAATATTCCGACGTCTAGACATCTCCGTAAGGGCGATCATGATGACAGCGGCTCGATCAAAGGCAGAAAGAGATTTAGCAAGCGACACTCGAAGAACGGCTTAGCTGCCGTCTTTTGAATGAAGCGAAGCGTAGCCCACCGGGAGCAAGCAGAAATATTCGTTGATCCGTTGCCCATCAGACTTGCATCCTTCGCTCTCTCTAGGCCAGGGACCTCGACTGTTGCCTCTTGGAACCATAACTCTAATCAGCACTCCTCTGTGACACGATCGTCATCTCACTAACACACACACCTCATTCTTCTACTCCAAGCATTGCAACAGTCGGGGTCGGCTTGCACATTGGTTTTCCCAATTTTGTTGTTCTCATGACATAACACCAACGCAGCGATGTTTTGACTCCCACACATCACCGTATCACACCATTGGTTATTATTCCCTATGTCAAACCATTTCCACTTCTTGTTCCCCAAATCGCATCAATCATCCACTAAGCAGCGCACGGCGTTTGAGGCGTTGGAAATAAGTCACCTGCTCTTCACCTCTCTTTTGTGGTCATTGTGGGCGCTCATCCCCCTTTTTTTCTTTCTGCCTACTGCAAAGATTTGCTTTTTCTTTTTCAGGGGAATGTTTCTTTGTCAACTGTTTTCCTTGAAGTTCGTTCTTGGGTTGCACGGCAATGGGAAACCGGTCTGTCTCTTTCGTCACTTTCCTTTCCTTTCCTTTTCTCTCTCTTATACTTTCCCGGGCTCCTTAAACAAGGAAGAAAGCGTTGATAGCGAATGGTGGTCCCGTTGGTAGTTCGAGCAGTTAGTTGCAAAGTACAGGGAAGGCAAAAAAACAGAAGCGAGCAAACAAAGCGTTTTTGCTGTCGTGTTCTTGATCTTTTTCCTCGATCCCGGTCTTCTTTTGCTTCTTTCCTTAGCTTGTTTGCGCTGTTTTGTGAAAGATGATTTTATAAAAGCGAAGCTGAGGTGAGATTTACCTTACTTTTTTTCCCCCTTGATCCGTTTCTGTGGCGGAAAGAATATAGCATGAAACGGGTCGTGAGATTTCTATTATATTTCCTCTTGTTTTCCACCTCTTTCCTTTTTTTGTTTCCTTTTCTCTATGGTTTTTTTTTTTTGGCGGGAAAAGGCATTAACTGTAGATGATTCTTGTTTCTCTTTGTTCTCCTGGGGATATCTCCTAACTCCTTTTTTTCTCCTTCTCCTTTATAAGTACTCCGCCCGGATTATAAAACTCTATTAGCTCTCATCCTTGCTTGCCCCCTCTTCTTCGAAAACAGAGAACAGGGTGGACGAACGACAACGTACGCGTCCACCTGGATCACCCACTCGCATCGCTTTCCGATTCGGCGCACAATCCTATCCATTCCGGATAGGCTGTCCTGAAGAAGACCGTATGCGACGTCGATAGGTCGGTTAGATCTGACTGCTTACGACGGTCCGAACACGTCATGGACCGGCCCTGAAACGCCAGTATCTTATTTTTAGTGTGAAAGGGTGTGGCAGCAGCCGTCATCCACAACTCGATGACGGGGTCCAAAATTGGATGTGTGAATGCCGTTGTGCAGTGTTGGTCTTGTCGCGTGTGTTCGTTCCATGGGCCTTTCCCCCTGGTGCATACCCGTTTTAGTTAGCGGATCCGGGAACCAAGGTCTGCAACAAGCCACACTTCTTGTCAGTGTTGTGCTTTCCTTTTTCGCCGCCAAGATCTGACGTGATACGTACTCAGGTCATCTCATAGAGTTTTTGAGAACCTAAACAATCAAATTACGGTTAATCTAACAGCCGTGAGTAGCTGAACCCAAAACCCGCAAGCATGTGTTCGTGGTATCAACGGGACATAGCGAAACAGACGCGT
Source organism: Lasiodiplodia sp. COLG20 (assembly GCA_009801085.1). Taxonomy (NCBI): domain Eukaryota; kingdom Fungi; phylum Ascomycota; class Dothideomycetes; order Botryosphaeriales; family Botryosphaeriaceae; genus Lasiodiplodia; species Lasiodiplodia sp. COLG20. The sequence goes on along the minus strand of VNWV01000001.1, from coordinate 5,012,903 downwards.
CTGGACTCATGGATTCAACTGCAAATAGATTATCCCCACAATGAGAGCTCGAATAGCAATCGATCCTTTGAAATGTCCGCAAAAATGCTCCAGCCATTAAGATCGCGCCCAGCTAATACATCGATTGTTAGCTATAAGAATGTCTCAAGCAGACTCAAAATATCACTCAGAGGCATGATTAGCTTAGCAAGAAAAGAGATGTGATTGTTTGGATTGACGGGTATAGTAAGAGCAAAGCCGAAAAGAGAAGCCATCATGATGGTGCCGAAAAAGAAAACTAAACCCGCGAGAGGAGAGCCGTCGTCGCTGTCGCTGTCGCTGTTGGGGCCGAAAACAGCAAGCAAGCCGAGAAAGGAAGCCGAAGGTACCGAAAACGCCGACGGTGGCTAGAAAGAGGGGGGAGAGGCTGGTGCTGGTGCTGGTGCTGCTGGGAGATCTACTCCAACTCCTCCATCTCCCGCTCAAAGGCGGCGAATTCATCTGTAGGCTAGTGTAGGAGACACATTATCCAAATTCTCACAAAACAATGTTACTGGGGAAAGGGAAGAAAATTTAGTGTGCGCCGAACTTACCGTCCAGAGCCTCCTTGTTCCTCTTCTCCCAGTTGGCCTGCTGCTGAACAAGCAGCCGCACCTCCTGGTGACGGGCGAAGTAATCGTGCGACATGTCCGAGCCGGCACCGGAGGCCATCCTCGCCCACACGTCGGCCACGTCGTGGCCGTCGACGCGGGAACGGCTCTTCAGCCAGCGCAGCGTCACGGCTACGCCCTGCTCGTGCAGGCGGCCAGCCAGATACTTCATCTGGACGAGGACGGCCTCGTCCGGCCCGGCTGCGGCGCCCTCCACCCAGGACTTCACCAGGGTCAGCGCAGGGAGCGAGTCCGTCAGCATGAAGACGGTGTCGACGCCGGCAGGGCGCCACAGAACGACGTTGTTGAGGCCCGTCTTCAGGCCGCGCAGCTCCGCCTCGCGAACCAGGCAGGCGTGCGTCCGCTCGCGCCCGGCACCGTCGACGATGGTGCTGCCCTCGTCGTGGGCCCAGTGCTCGGGCATGGGCGCAGCCGGGTCTTTCCAAACCGCGGCCCACCCGAGCTTGCCCGCTTCGCCGGGCTTGCCTTCGTTGTGTGAGCCGTCTGCGTAGACGGTCATGACAGAGGCCGGCTGCGCGGCCTGTGCAAATGCGATGGATGCTTCGTTATCCGTCTTATTGACTTCCAGCCGGTCGATATGCACCTTCAGGTGCATGTCTGCGGCTTCGTATGTAGGCACTGGAGAGTGATCATTGCTTGCTCATCTTCTGTGAATTGGTATGAACCTACTGCTTGTAGATGTGAGTCTCGTCGGTTTTGAGGAAATGGAGGATTTGTGCGCGATCGACTGGAGGATGATTTGATGGTGGTGGTGGTCGATATGGGAGCAGTGTCGGTGGCGCAAAGAGAAGAGGAAGAAGCTTTGCCAGGGCGAAGATATTTTAAAGGCAAGCCGGCAACATTCCGGCATTCCAGGCACGAGGCTCATGCAGGTGGAGGTGAAAGAGGAAGCCACGGGGCCGCATGTGGAGGTAGAATAGGAAGGCGCGATGCTTGGCATTGTGTGAAAGTGAAGTGAGGTAAGCCCAAGAAACATTAACAGTGAAGTGAACACCATCTACCGAAAAGGAAATAACGCCAATCATGCATCCGAGCCTGTTAGTCATGAAAAAGAAGCCAAGATCTAACGTCTAGCAGCCGCTGCTCTACGCCAGTCTTTCGGTCATCTCCTCGTCAATTTGCCTCAGCACGTCGTCCATGCTCTCCACCTGGTCCTTCTCGGCGCCCTTTATCTCGTCCCACACCTCTCCGACAAAATCCAGCAGGTCGTCATCATTATCTTCTCCTTTGTCCGAGGGCTTGCTGTTTTCCTCCTCCCCCTTCACCAGATCCCCATCAGCGTCCACGACTTCCGGTTCCGGTCCAGGCTGAACAACCTTGCCCTCCCCAGTACCGCTCCCGTCACCACCATCGACAGGCCCTTCGAACGCTCCGCCGCCAATCCGGTCCATTTCCGCCGGGGGAATCATCTCGCCCTCATCCTCCTCATCGTCTCCCACAACCTCTACAGGCACCGCCTCGCCTGCTGGATTGCTAGCCTCGCCCAGCCAAACGCCCTTGCTATCGCCGAAGACCTCCTCCTCGAACCCGACACACACATCCCCCCACGCGAGCCACTCGCCCGTTTCGGTCCACACGCCACCGCGCCCGCCACGCTGATCGCTGCGCCACCACCGCGCGTGTGCCGCCTCTTCCGCATCGTCGGCCTCGTCCTCGTATGCTTTGACGGTGCTCTGTCGCATGTACCGCCGCAGGAGCGCCCGAGAATTCGGAAAGAACCACATGCTGGACCACAGCTGATCGCGCGGGTCGCGGAGCTGCAGCGAGTCTCCCGAGTCGCCCGAGTCGGTCGCCTCGCTGCTGTTGTCGTTAGCCGCCCGTGCAAAGCGTGCGCCTCCGCTGGAGATGGAGGCGAATGACGGGAAATAGAGCGTCGCGGGTACGGAGCGCGCCCGCATGTTGTGGGCGAGCGGGAGTTCGCTCCATGGGGTTTTCTTGGCCGGGGGAAGGCTGTCCAGGTCAGGGGTTATGGTCAGGGCCGTGTTCATGTTCGCAGGGATCGCGGCTGCGTTAGCATCCTTCTCCGGGAGAGTGTATGGGGAGGGTTGGTCGAGGAGGGCATCTGGTAGGGATATGGGGTCCTTCTGGCTCGGGTTGGAGGAGTAGGAAGTGCGCAAGCCAGTCTTCGGGTTAACCGTTGTGTAGGAGGAATCGTAGGTGTCACGCGGCTGGGAGTCGGACTTGATGAAGTCAATGTCGCCGTTGAATGAGTGGGGCGGAGACATGGATTGAAAGAGTGTGCTGTTGTAGTCGAGGCCCATGGAATATTCGTAGCTCTTCCCTGGAGCGATGGTGATGTTGGTCCTACGGAGTGGCTTCTCGCTCGGGTTGAGGCCATACCACCACTCCCGCATACGGCCCGATACACCCAGGTTGTAGCGGCGGATCAGTTCACGCGCCTGTTCTTGCTCGCTGTAGAGCGTCTGGAGCGTGTGTTGGAGGTCCAAGTGTCCGTAAGGCGTAGCCGATTTGTGCATCAACGCCTTGAAAATGGCACGGAGGTCCTTGGCAGGTCCGATGACGGTTCCGGAATTGACAAACTTGGGGTTATACGCGGAGGCTTCTTCCGAGGCATTGGCGTAGGGGCTCTGGTCCCAGAAGAATGGCGACTCGGGAACAGCCGAGCAGGCGACGTCTCCCTTCAACACCGGCCAACAATGCTCATCCGCAGCCCACAGCACCGTCTGCCGGAACATCTGTCGCGGCTCCCGGTTCCCACTCAATGGCTGAACAGTGCCATACTTCGTCCTGAGCCTATCGTTGGCATCTTCTAAGGCGGCCTCATACTGCTGCACCAGTACCGATGCAGGAAGTTGGAACCAGGCACGGTAGCCATCGACAATGAGCACCAGGTCCTCATTCTTGATGGCGTCGGTCTGCTGCAGGTGGTCATTAACGACTTCGATAATAGAGCTCTCCTCGCCGCGGGAGTAGCCAAGAATCGTAGGCGGTGGGTACTCCAACAGCATGGCACTAAGGATGGTTCGGCAGAAATTCGAGTCGGCATCGGTGGCTGGGATTAATAGATGGAAAGTGGGTCCGGTCTTGGTCTTCAACGGGGGCAGTGCCGACGACGTCGATGTTGGCAGGGCATCATCCTCAGTAGTTTCATTAATCGAGCTTGCCTCTTGCACCGTGTCGTCGGCGGAGCCGGATCCCGGATGTCTCCATGACCCCGGCTTATCTGAGTAGGTATGTGTTTCATCGCTGTTCTGTGGCTTCAGTTAGCATAAATCAAGCATTGACGCATGACAACCGGGGTAGAAGGCTATGCATCTTGGGGCAGCCAGTAGACGTCATCATAGAGAGAAGGCAGCGATGTCCAAGACAAGCAGGCTCACGGAAGGTCAACTAGGGAGAAATCGTACCTTGGCAGCGTTGTCGAAAAGTAAGTAAATGGATAGCACGGCCAGGAAGAGGCCAAGAATGAGTGTCCTTCCCCTCCGTCCCTTTAGCACCAGCAGCAGGCGCTGGGGAAGCGGGGCTTGCTCTCTCTCGTTGAACAGCATGACGACAGCGGGGGATGAAGCCAGGCGGATGGGATATTAGGTGGCGCTGGCCTGGGCCATGGGTATGGGATGACGGCGGTGGAAAAGACGGATGGAAGGGAGTGGAAAGGGTGACGACAGCGTTGAAAAGAAGAAGGGAGAGAAGGCTGTGAGATTGACGTTGCGGCGGCGATAGGTGTGGAGCCCTTTGTTTCGTCGCGGGCAGGGTGGCCAGGCGGGCGAATTGGGATGCTCACCGGAAGCTATCCCTTACGTGCTAAACGGGTAACAGACCAGACGAGCAAAGGAGAGAGAGCGGATAGATGAAAGAATCGAGGGTGTAGAGTCAGGAGAGGCGCGGTTGAGCAAGCTGACGGCGGTTGCTCCAACTACAGCGTCTCGCCAGGCCTGGAAGCGGACCGCATTGCGCGTCGAAGACAGGCTCCCCCCGCCCGGTCGCATGTCATCCCTGCTGCACATCGCCCATCAAGCCACTGAGAGCTGCGCGAACGCGCCACCGCGCCGGCTGATCCTGCCTGCTGCCGGCCGCGCTTTCCATTCGCTGCCGTGTGGGGGACGAACTGCCGCCACTGAAATCTGGGCACGAGCGTTGGCTGGCACACAACGCGTTTGATGCGCGTCCTTATCGTTCGTCGTGCCCGGCCTCATCATGTGCCGCCTGGCTGGACACCACCCTCCTCAATGGCCTCTTCGCTGGGCGCGCATCGACGTCGGTGCTGATTGTCAGGAGATGAGGCCTACGTTGGCCCTGACGACTCGCTTGCGTGTGGCTGGTGGGCCTTGCGCAATGCCGGAATCGATAAAAACCCCACAAGAAATTAGCCTCGCCACGCCGTTTACAGGGCCGCAGAACATGGGGTAAATATGCTTCAGCAATTCTCTCACGAGGACCAACATGTGGCAGCTATCGTCCGGACGAGCATGCATGATCGTTAATGCCACATTTACGTCCGGATCAGGCTTCAACTGCCCGCGGCATGAGCAAAAAACAAGTTCACGCTAGCCCTCGGCTGCGATACCCTTCTGTATCGTTTCTATTTCCGTCTACCCGCTCGCTTCTGCTACCTTATTGCTTGCTTATTGTACCTACAGACTGGGGGGAGGGACCCACAATCTGTCGCCCGCTGTGCAGCCTTATCCAGGCCGGCTGCTGCTCCGAGATAAACTATTGTTTCTCGAGGCCAGATACCGAAAACAGCGCCAAGTCGCCCCTGCATTTCCCCTGCCACCTGCTTTTCTTTTTGATGCTGGGCGGCTGCCAAATCGTCGATCCTGCTGTTGACCGGCCTACCCAACAAAAGACGCGAAAGCAACAACACGAAGAAAAGACTAGAAAGGGGGGTATTCAAGGTTGAAGAAACCAGAACAACCACCGTCGGAGACTCCTGCCTCAAAATCGCGCCCGGTCCACAAAAGAAGAAAGGCCGTCGTCTGTCGTCCGAGATTTTTTTTCCTTTTCGTGACAATCAAGTCGTGGATAGTCGTTGCATCGTAGGCTCAAATGAGCTGCCGTCCAATATTACTGCAGCCCTCTCCGCCAGCTCCCGCAACTTCCGCTGTGCTTTTCTGTTTTCATGCCGCAAGGCCGCCCTTCATCACTCGAGCCCTCATTCCCTCGAACAATTCCATCGCGTCTCTGTGCTTCTCCCATCCAACCATCCAGTGCTCCCGCGCCCTCTCATCTTCCTTGATGCCGCGCATGTAGCTGCCAAAACCTCCCGTCGTCGTCAAATCGCCCGCCGCGCCTAGCCAGTTTACTGGCGCACCCATCGCATCTGTCTCATGCTGACGCGCAGCAAAGTGTTGAAGCATGTGCGAGTCCCATTGCTGGAACGCCTTCACGTAAGCCGCCATCTTGGGCAGTTGCTCTCTCCAGACACTCATGGTCAATTGCTTCGGCACCTCTGGAGCTTTGGGCAGCTGCGGAAGCTGAAGTGCAGTGGGCTCCGCAGGCTGAGTCGGGTGCGATGCGGCCGGACGAGAGTCGAACGGAAGGTTCTGCGTAAGATCATTCAAATTCTTCAGCCCCTCTTGCGAAGTCGCCGTGAATGGCGCAACGTTTGCGAACTCCTTGAACCGAAGCGAATCGTCGGCTTCCTGTGGTTTAGCTTGAGCCTGCTCTTTCTGCGCAGCACGAGCCTGAGAGATTGGCGTAGGCACTATCTTGGGGCGCTGAGCCCCGTTAGTCTGAGGTGCAGGTGGTGTGGGGTCAATATCCATCGCACTGCTATCCGTCCCTGCCGCATCATTGGTGCTTTCGGCACCCTCGCTGTTATCATCAGTATCGGCTACACTAGCTGACTTTGGCTTGGCGTTAGCTCCAGCGGGGCGTGTCCTTGACTGTTTCCTGCCTCGCATCGGCGCCGGTCCCTTGACCGGAGATGCCGCCTTGGGTGGTTCCGTGGGCAGCACGAAGCTTGGGTCCTTAAATGTCTTTGCCCACTGATCCGGCGAAAATCTGACCGGACCAGGCTCTCCACCCGGAGTTTGGGCAGCAGGAGGGGGCGCAGCGGCAGACGCCTCGGTCGGCGGTGGGGTTGGCTGAGGCATCTGGGCCGCAGCTGTGGATGGGAAGTTCTGCATACTATTCTTCCTCGAGCTCGGCGGTCTCGTAGGTGATTTCTTCGCACGGCTTCCGTTGGGAGGTACTGGGTGAGCGAAATAGTCCGGCTTGCCTTCAAACTTTCCATGCCAATCTTGAGGGGAGAATTTCGTATTGATGTTTTCCGTGCTGTCGCTCTTGATTTGTTCGCCGTTCGTCTGAACGAAGGTATCCGTGTCGATAGGGAAGTTGAAGCTGGTGTTTCTGTTAGCATGTTCCGAGCTGCGATACCGACGAGAAGGGTGATGAAGAGGAGAATTATCACTCGTGGCAGTGCGCTTTCTGGCATTTCCCACGAACGTTTTAGAAGTCTTGTGAGAAGGGCTTCGTGGAGGCAAGCTAGACGGCACTGCCCAGTAGGGCCATTGCATAGGCTTCATCTTGATGTTGGGGATTGCGGGGTTGCTTGTTTTGCGCGTGTTGTGAGGGAAGAAGTGGTCGTACATTGATGACTTGCTCTTCTGGCCCATGCCGCCGTTGGTTTCTTTGGCATTGAAACCATTGCTTTGAGGCTGGTAACTGGCGTCTACACTTCCTGTCCTATGCTGCTGAGATGTCTTTGGAGGAGGCTTCACTGGCTCGTCCTCTTCACTGGAGCTGTACATGGCAAAGGGGCGAGTGGCATTTCCCTTGCGCCTGGGGGGACTGGAGCTGTGGTGACGTGTAGCAGATGCCCCGCTTGCACTGGCGTGGGCTGATCCGGGTCCTCTTTGGGGGGAGCTTCGCTGACTGGCAGAGCGCCTCACAGGATCAACGAATATCTTCTCTCCACCGGACGAACCATACGGAGTTCTCGTTCGCATGCCTTCAGGATAAGCCGTCTCCTGTTGGAACTGGTCTTTGAACTGCTTCAACGGATCCACTGACGGCTGCTGGGGTTGCGCTGTGCCAGGGTCCCGAGGCGGTGGCGGAGGCGGAGGGACGGGTCTGCCATAGTTCGAAGTCGTGAAGTATGACGAGGTGCTTGCGGCCGGAGGCTCATCCGCACCGGGAGTCGTAGGGTCGAAACCGCCTCTCTTAGGCATCCTTGTACTCTGACTACGGCTTACCCCAGGCTTGTAGGATTCCTGTGTATGCTCCCACGCTGACTTGGCTCTCTGATGCGACGACTCTGCCTGGGAAGTATGCGTACTCGTTTTCGGCTTCATGTTCTGCCACGCGTTAAACACGTTTGCCTTCTGGTGGTCGGCGTCCTTCCTCTGCGTCGGAGGAGGTTTCGGGAAACTCGAGAAGCGGTTGGCACCGCTCGAGGCCGACGCGTTGGTGGCGCCAGGCCGTTGCGGACCAGTGCGGCGGGGCGGCGGAGGGAAGTTGGACTGAGCCTGGTAGGGATTGCCGCGAGGAGCAGGTTGTCTCTGCGTGTAGAGGCCGGGGCCGCCGCCTCTCTTCCTGCGCTCGAGGTCATATCGCGTGCGCTCAGCAGGATCGCCGAGAATTTCGTTGGCGGCCTGGATGGCCTGGAACTTGGGCACGCATTCCGCCTCCCTGCCTGGGTTTCGGTCGGGGTGCCACTTGAGGGCGAGCTTGCGGAACTGCTTGCGGATCTCTTCTGCGTCGGCGTCAGGCGCGACCTCGAGGTCGGCGTAGTAGTTGCGCTTCGGATCGGCCTTCACCATGGCGGCGCGAGTACTGAGCGCGTGTGCTTACCCAGCGGTGAACGTCGTGGAGTCGGGTGGAACGAGGCTGACCAGCGCGCTTGGGCAGCAGGTGTGTGGTTGAGCGAACCGTTGCTAGGAAAAAAGCAGGGCCGGTAGCATGGCGCGACGGACGGTGAACAGCTCCAAGCGACGACGTAGAGCGGCGAGCTTGGAAGGAGCGAAGGGGCAGAGCGCGCGGGCAGTGCAGCTGAGGGATGACGGTGGCAGGTGTTCGTGATCTGCCGGTGCTTGCGCAGGTGCGGGTGGCTTTGAATGGTGCGTTGGGCTGGTGTAAACACGATTGGTTGCTGCGTTGCTGAGGCCAGACTCCGCGCGGAATAGGGCTAGCCGGCGCGCGGGCACTTGCAGCCTCAAGAACAGCGGTCATGCAGCAAAATGCGGCCTGCGCTGTCCGTTTTTGCGCTTTCGCTCTCAGCGTATCAACGCGTCGCGACGGCAGCCATGACGTATTCACTGCTCTCTTCCTCCAGCCGCACCGCCACACCCCGGCATGAAACAACCGTGTCAGCCTTGCAAAAATCTATCGAGCTCGGTAATAGCGTGATTGACAAAACCGTAAACTAGCAAGAAGAAGCGATCGTCGCCGCAGACCCTGCCCATCATCATCCTATCATTGTCGTGTCCCTGAACCCTTCCGCCGCAATGTGCACCCTATTCCAGTAGCTCTGGCTCTGGTTCCCACGGCAGGCTCTCGCTCAGCTTACGCACGCCCCTCGACGCCTCGCATAGCGACTGCGCCACATTGAACTGCTCCCTCTCCTGCTGCTTCTCCCGGTCAGCTCCGAAGAACACATCCGCCTTCTCCTTCTCCTGCGCATCCGTCTTGGCTCTGCCGTCGTCCCCGTCGCCATCACCAGCGCCTTGCAAGACCTTGACCACGTCATCCTGCGCCGTCCTGTATCCAATATCCAACAGGCCGCGCAGATTCTCGATGTCTTTCGGCCAATTGTCGCCGAGTCGACCGCCAGCATCTTTAAGCTTGTCGCCCCCCGCATCGACCGCTTTGACCGCTTCCTCGTAGGACGCTAGTAGTCGTTTCGAGAGTTGTAGGATTCGCGCACCGGACGCCGCTACTGGGCAAGCGGCCACGGCAGGCCCTGATGCTGCTGCTTGTGACCCTTCATTGGCCCGCGGTTGTGCTGCATTTCCTTTTACAGCAGTAGCAGTAATGCGCGGACGGAGAGCGTCAGCGATTGGAGGACGAATTTGGCGGCGGAAAGAGGCATCTACGTTGATTCTGCGGAGCATAAGTAACGAGGGGACTGTCATTTCCCTGGAAAGTAGTGGGCTTACGCATCTTGTTGCCGCTTCTGGATGGTCTTCAAAAGCTTGCGCTTGTCTGTGTCAAGTTCCTTCTTGAACTGCGTGAAGAACGGATCTTCTTCCGAAGAGGCGTCGAATGCTTTCGCTACACGTCGAAAACTTCTATGGGAAGGGTGTAAAGTGTCAGTGTGGCTTTATCTTGCGCCGCTCTGCTCGAGTGATCCAACTCACTGGCTATCTGTGGCGGGAACGCCCTCACTGGGTCCCGCGGCGAACTCGCTGCTGTCCTTGCGAGGGCGGGAGCCTCTTTCAGCTTTGATCAGAACTGTGTTAGCGAGAAGCTGGGAAAGGGTCAACCGCTAAGTGTGTTACCTCGAGGCCTCTTTTTGGTACTTGGCTGCATGACGCATGGAACAGACAGGTGAAAGATGAGCGATTGCGAAAGGGTTCTTGTGAAGGTGGGTGAACGTTGATCTGTTGTAGAGTGGTAGCCGGGAGAAGGCGTGGACCACGGTGACTTCCTGATTCGGCTACAGACCGACAGCGGCAAACCCACGTCGCTCTTTCCAGATAGATTCGGGATCCACACTTGATACAGCCCCCTCTTGCAGCCGACGGCTAGCGTGGATTTGTTTTTCGCTCATATCATGGGTATCTGAAGCTATCATTCCATATCGTCCGGCCTACGATAGTTTCAGCTCCCCACATATGTTAATTTTTCGAAGGCAGAGTTGGGACATAGTCATGTTATGATATAGGGCCCTGCTCTTCTTCGCGCTAGCCATCGGCTGCAGCGCCCCTCTGTAGGTGCTTCAGTTCTGTGTTCAGTCGCTTAATGTGTATGCGCTGGGGCTATCAAGCATAGCGTTCGATTTCTCTTCGCAAAACTAAATTATATGAATTTATGAAGACGCAACATTACACTAATATCAGACAATCTCATTCTTGTCTCTCTGACTAGACCTCTACGACCGCCATCTTCACATAGTACCAACACACCAGCAAGAGGCTTAGGACGCCCGGATGTGGATTAGCCAGCTAAGCTACATGAGAGGTAGGAAAGATACCGACCTGCAGGTGCATTTCCTTCCGTACAAACCTTTTAATAGCCAGGGCCTCTTTAAGTGAAAGATTGAAAAGGAACATCAGAACCACAAAAAAAAAAAAAAAAAAAGCTCTCCCTCCATTTGCCCACCAGCCAGTTTCAAAAAGAGTGAAAGTATTCACTTTTTTGCTTCCCTACTTTTTCCGATTGTAAATAGTCATCAGCAGTACGGCCGGAGGGAAAGAAAAGAGCACCAACTCTCCGAGCGAATAGGTCAAAAATGGAACTCTGAATGATGAAACACAGCACTAGAGGAATAGGAAATGGTTAAATCACTTTTCCTGCCGAAGGAAATATCTCAAGAACCCATTCTTTGATGGAGAAGCCAGAAAACACCCACCATGGATTGAGCCATCCGTCATCCAATCGCCGTACTCGTTTCCTGTCCGCAGATTGACCCTGCCATGTTCCGACTTGCAGAAATGGGGTAAGTTGTAATGTGTACTGATGAGGGAAATATGCAAAGTGAAATAAAAATCGGACCATAAGGAGCGCAAGAAAGAGAATAGAGCAGGAAGAAAGAAGTGAGCATGCAATGAACTCAGAAACCCATAACTACCTATAAGGCAATAGCCTGCAGCAATACCTTCGCCGATCGCAAGATTTGGTGTTGAAATTGAAAGAAAAAAAAAACCTTCAACATGCAATGAGTCGTGGTCATGTCTCAGTCGTGCCGTTCTTTGGCTCTCTCGTCTCACATCACTTTCCAAGCTTCTTCGGCCGTCAAGTCTGTATGCTCCAAAATCAATCTCTGTTCTGATGATATGGACGGCTGTGTTCTATGACCTTCGATCCATTAGGAACCGGCACGTTGATTGAGTGAAAGGCTCTGCGCGAGCACACGGTTGATATCCTGCTCATCATTTTGAGAGTGTTCGCCTGCGCGAGAACCTCCAACTTCCTGACCAGGAAATGGGGAGTAATTGCCGGGGTAACCGCCTCCAGGTCCACCACCATATCCATACTGATACGGCATGTAACGGTTCATTGGGGGATTCTGCACCCAAGTCGGCGCGTAAGCCGGTGCGACAGGGTTGAATCCACCAAAGGCTGGAGATGGAGCGTAGTGGTAGACTGGGCGCCCTTGCGGTTCCTGATAGTCTTGTTGAGCATCGGTAGAATTCACTTCAAGGCCGCCGGGGGTACGAGGCGCTGGGTGGGCATTAGCGATCAGTGGTAAGTTCTGGGGTGATGGTTGAGATATACCACTAAAAGCGCCCCGTCCGTAACTGGGTCCTATCGTCATCGTTGTCGGAAATCCGTTTCCATTGGCATTGGCATTGGAAGTGGCGCCTGGACCAAGGCTGGATGGCGGAGGAAGCTGTGTGAGAGCATTGGATGGAGTCGCAAACGAGGCAGGGTTAACCGCTGACATCCAGATGCGTGCTTTGTACACCTTGAAGAGATCGGTCACAAGGTGGTTGAAGTTGATGTAGCAGTCAGCATAGTAGAAGAAGGTGAGTTTCTTGTAGTCGAGCTGATACTCGGCATCAAGGATCTCCATGGTAAGACCATGCTCAATAGCCTTTTGTTGGCAGACCCGCTTGGCCTTGGCCTCTGCGCCTTCTTTGTCGCGGAGCACCTGGATCTCGTGTCCCTGAGCAAGACGCTTGAGCATCTTTGGCCGGATGTCGTCAACAATTGGCGCCTGGAGGGGAGGTCTTGGGCCCATGCCGCCTTCTCTACCGTACTGTTCGCCGTTAGAGGCAGCAAGCATGCCATTGGGGTTCACCAGTCCACTGTTGCCGTTCTGAACATGGCGCGAGAACATCATCAACCAACGGAAGTGCTGCTCCGATGCCTCTTTGAGGTTCTGCCTGGCGTCTTCCAGCGTGACGTCGCAGTGTGTGACCTGACCGAGATCCTGTCCACGGTCACCCTCGACAATAACCATGTCTCCAGCCTTGACCTCCAGACCCACGTTCTCAGGAATGTAGTAGACGTCGGACCTGGAGCATTTGAAGGTGACGATGTACAAATGCTTCGTCGGACGGGCGACATTCGGTGGCGCGTACGGGTTTACCATGCTGGGAGCCGTGGCAGCGATGCCGGGCACGGTTGTGTGAGCGCTGCGCATAGCCGGACCAACTCCCGAAAAGTATGACTGCGCGAAGGCACGATCGTGAGCCTGGCCGAGCTCGATTGCTGATTCTTCATCGCCCGAGTTCGACCTGAAATGATCGTATTCCCGTTCCTGGTGATAGTTCTGAGACCGCATCTGGGAGGATGGTGAGTGCATGTTCCGAGCAATGTCAGGTTGACTGTTCTGGGATATGCGCGAGGCGCTCAGATCGTCTTCAATGTTGCCGTCAGTTGAGAAGAATGAGTTGTTCAGGCGCGTATGGGAGTGAGGAGTGACGACAGCGAATGAATGGCGTCTGCTCTGTGAGCCCTCGTCGATGGGGTCGAAGCCGGGTGAGTTCCAAGCAAATCTTTGAGAACCGTCGTTCATGCGAGAGAGTGAAAAGTCGGTTCTCAGCGGTGACATTTCACTAAAACGCCTGTCTGCGAGCCCTCTGCCAAGCATGCCAACGGATTGATGACCACCTGATTCCGATTCGTTGTCATCTGCTTCGTCAATAGCATAGTCGGATTCTGAGAAGGTCTGTGAGCGTTGCGGCGACCACGTGCCGGCATTGACGCTTGTGCTTGAGGCACGATGACGCACACCGAGTGCTTGCTTAAGCAGGGCAGAAGAAGGAGGGCCGGGTGCCGCCTTGCTCACTGGTATTGCGCCCTGGTTGTTGCTCACTTCCTCTTCGTGAAGGTCGCCAAGGATTGCTGGGCGAGGCTGATGCAGTGCTTGGAAACTAGCGCGTACGCGGTTCGGCGCATTTGGAACCGGACCATCCTCGCTTTGCCCCACTGAGTATGACTGAGACCTCATCGTCTTCCTGAAGTGAAGGGATTCTTCCGAAGGCAGCTCGTGGCCGGGCGAACGGAGCTCATCTCCGAAGCCGAGAGCAGAATGGAAGTAGTTTGATGGCGATTGGGGTAACTCTGTAAGGCGGGAGGGGGGTTCACGTCTTGCATCGGAGGTCCAAGGATTACTGTAGGACACCGTCCCGGCGGAGGATTTATGCGCCAAAGTATTCCAAGACCCATGCTCTCCGGGAGTAGACGGCTGCGAATTATTGGATGTGATGGAAACGCCCCCTTGAGATGCTCTTCGGGCCGCCATTGGGCCTGATTGAACCTCTGATAGCCATGATCCACGCCGAAGGGGTGGGAGTCCTGGAGCACCTTTGATAGAAGCAGCACCGGCTGGCTTTTTCACAACAATGTCCTTCTCATCCTCGGAAGAAGCCACAGCCTCGGAATGCGGTCTTCCTCCGCGAGGCGCCTGTCCAAGTGGCTTTTCAAGGTAAAATGGCGACCCATTCTTGTGTGGCAGCCCAGCCTTGGAGCTGAGCGGACCGCGAGTTGATGGTATCGAAGTCATGGCTAGTTGACCGATATGCGCTTTAGCTTCTGATTCAACAGACTGGAAGACCGGCCGTGTTGCCAGCCTGGTGAGCTATCAGCAATGTTACAAATAGGGATGCTCTTCACTTACAAAAAGGACGGTCAACCCCCAGATATATTTGCTGATCAATCAATGATTGTAAGAATTCGTCTTTTCGGGCAACCCAGATACTACGAAAATCAACGGTTCGTGTTGATTTTTCTATTTAGGAATCAGCAAATCGTAGCTCTGGGGAAGGGAATTTTTGGCGCAACAGGAGGACGCAAGAAAACAAGTCATGGCGAGTGGAGAAGGCAGAGAAGCCCATTTTAAAGGAGCGATGAGCATGTCCAACAGAAGGCGAAACCTGATGGCGTCAAGCCATACTACTGGTGGTAAAGGCGCAGTAGTGAGGTAAGACGGATACTGGAGTACGTCGCAATCGCTGACGTGGTGCTCAAATTTGACAATCCAGCCATTTAGGCGAGGCCCCAAAGCATGATCGAGGTACGGGCGCACCACGACCATGGAGCGGAGGAGAAAATAATATGCACTTGCATGAACAAAATTGAAAGAATAGGCATACCTCTGATTCAAACAGACAAAAGAATGTCGTGATGGGCAGTAAAGCCGTAGAGTAGGTCGAGTGTTGCGGAAGGGCTGTATGTAACGGTGCGGTCGAAGTCTGAGGCTGAGGCGCGGATATGTTGGGAATTGGATGTCGCGGGATCTCGTGACCGGTTCTCGTAGTTAAGTCGCGCGTTGCGCGTGCGATTACTATATGCATCCATGTCAATGTCCTGCCATTTTGGACTGATAAATGAAGTCGTAGGAAGGAAAAAGAGTGGAATCCTTCGTGAGAAATATAGGGGGGAAGAAAGCGCCGCAACCAGTTCCGGAGTAAAGGAAAACTTCGCGCAAGGACCGAATGCCCGCCACCCTCCAGCATGGTGCGAGCCGGGGAACCTGGGGCCGATCGCTGCTGTAGCTCGTGTTGCGATGGACACTTCGCAAATCCCTAAAAACAAAGTCGCGTTGCGGAGGACAGTACGCCACGCTGAGAGCGCAGTATGTTCGTTCGCGTTACCTGCGAGCGGTGCGGGCAGGTTGTAGACAGGCACGCCTCGAGCCTTGCCTGGAAGGGAGACGGCAATCCGAGAACAGCATGCGTATCGACCAGGTGGTGGCTCGAATGGGAGGATGGCGACGGACGGGTGGCGAGGTTGAGACGAAAGGGTTGCAAGCTGCGCGCGCAGCGACGCGATGGGAACGAAGACGCTTACCTAGTGTACAGAAATACTGAAAACAATTACAGGCGAGGAGAGGGGGGACGCGACAGTGCCTCTATGTCTATATTTCAACAAAATCACTACTGTGCCATCAGCGCTAGAGCGAGCCGCTGAAGGGTGCAGCACCGCTTCGATCCGCGGGGGCGTCGGGGCGGCAACTTACCAGAAAGAGAGCTCTATCGCCACTCTGGTCGCGTAGTCCTCGGGTCTTTGCGAGGTTGAAAGCTGCAGTGCTTGGGCGGTCAGCTGGCGGGCGTCAGGCCGCGGGCAAGCAGCGGGCGTACCTGTCTTTGCTCGAGCAACCTCAATGCGCCAAACTTTTGTACCGGTCTATCCCAAATCTCTTCGAAGGGTGCGTGTGTCGCGATGTGGTGCGGTGGTTGGAGGAGTGTCGGGGCGGAGTCGTGGCATGAGAGACGCAGGCAAGCGGCATGCGACGGTATACCGGGGGAGAATGTGGGGAAGGCGCGCCACGCTTTGCCTCGTTCGAGCCGCAAGTGTCCGGGCGATCAGGCAGAGCAGTTCGTGGCGGTCGCGCGCGATCAGCGGAGGCACATTGTCTCGTTGCAATGGGGAGAGGTGGGCGCGCGCGCAGGGACGGCGAGGCGAGGCGTGAGGTGGAGGTGTCTCGGGAGGCGACGCGCTGCAGCTGGTGGACTGACAATCGAGTCCCTGGAGCTGGGGTGGGCCGAGTGCTCGCTTCGCGCCGTTGCTCCCCGGCGATCTGTCGTGGCGGCCGCGGGGACTCGGGGGCTCGGGGCCTGGGGCGCGGGCGCGGCGCAGGTCGCAGGCGTGGAGATTGGGGCGGGGCCGCGCAACGGGGGTGGGCTGGGCGCGACAGCGACGTCTTGGAGCGACGCGAGAGACTTTGCAGAGCAGGAGATCGCCTCGGGCGCGGTGGCAGGCACCGCACAACGACTCTACTCTTGTATGTAGCGCGCGCACTGGCCATGCGGGGAAGAAGGCTAGCCTGCTTGGGGCGCTCCAAAGACTGCTCTGCGCCGAGACAAACCTGCAGCTCAGCGCTACTGGCAGCCGGTGATCGGCATGGCGGTTGCATCGCCAGAAGCCCGTCATCACCCCAGGGCTTGCGGTCCGCTCGGAGTGCTGCAGCCTTCCCCGGCCAGCGCAGCCGGGGTGCACGCTGCGCCTGGCCACGCGCCCCCTCCTGCGCACGCAACCGCCATCCGCCCCGCGACTGAAAGGTCCTCTCCAGACCCGGGTCCGAGGCGCGCCGGGACGGCGCTCTCCAGCCTGCCGCAACGATGGGGCCGCAAGGGGCAGTCACGCGGCCACAAGTTCTGGTCTAGCCTTCGTGTGCCGCGCTGCTAACCAAACCGACCCATTCCAAACACGCGTCGGCAGCCCAAAAGAGGGGCTTCTCGAATGCAAGCTTTGTCCGCCGCCAGTAGTCAGGCTTGCTGGAGCTACCCCGCAGACCGCGCTGCCTCGACGGGTCTGAAGGAGCTGCGCACAAGGGTTCCGTATTATTACCAGCTGTCGTGAGATTAATTGCGCCCTGCCGGATTGGCCGGCGTGTCCCACATGCCTCGTCATGGCTAGCAGTCGCAGCCGGCGCGCCGCTCAAAGAAAAAAATCCTTTCTGCCCGCTGCTTCGGGTGCGCATATTTCCTGACGATGCCGCGTCTCCCATAAGCATAAGTGGCGCCACCATGGCTGCAGTTCCAGCCTTTGGAAAATGCGACGCTTGCTGTGTCTGCTCCGGCCAGTGTCAATGCAACCGAAGAAAAAGCAACCAATTTTCCAGATCCGCTGCGCCTGAACTCGATCTGACGCGCCGCTGGCGAGATTCTGCCGCCCCCCGGCAGCCTTTTGAGCTCTGAGGATCCAGGCTCTTGCTCACCACACAGGCGCCACTTCCTTTGTGCTGCTCGTACGAGTCGGCAGGAGACTCGGGACATGTTCCGCCTGCAGACCCGGCCCTCAGAGTGGCGCCCGCGCGCCGACTTTATAATTGTCGCCTTCCAAGTCGAGGCGTGGTCGGGTATTGTTGAGCATGTACTAACCCGGAAGTGTAGGTCTCCCGCGATCGCCGTTGTATAACGGGTCTGTCTGCCCCTATAGGCTGGGCTCGCTAGAATCAATCGGGATTCACACGCACCGGGACCGATCGCTTTCAGGGACGCTCCCGCGTTGTCGTGTCATGGTCACTGGTGCTACTGGGAGCTTAGCGCTCTGCGGCTAGGCGGGCAGCAAGCTGGATATATGATCCTCAACCTGCTGCAGAAATATTGCGCGCGGTTATAGCCTTTCACGTCCTGCGAGGCGTCCTCGAGGAGAACCCTTATGTTGACAAATTGCGCCAAAGCTACAGCCGACGGCATATTGTGGAGAGCCAAGACTGTGAAAGAGAGGTACCCCAATAATGCGAAGCGGAACTAGCCGCCCTGCAAGTGTTGGGAAGGCCGGAGCTGATCGATGGGCCGTGAAGAGCGAAGTTAACAAGATGAAGTCCACGATAGTCGTCGCCTGCCGTTTACACACTCGGAGGTGATTATCCGAGACATGCATAGCATCCGAAAACACACCGCTGCGTGTGCCAGACACCACCATTCTGTACTCTACAGCATGGTGTTTGGCTTGGCGGTGACTAACGCGAAGGCGGTTCGGTGGGTCTCGAAAAGCAGCTCCTGAGGGTACCGCAAGGCTTGTGGCCATCGAGGAATCGACGAGCCGATCCGCACATATGGCAGACATCTCGACATCTCTAAGGAAACCCCCCATTGGAACGGATTTTTGATTTCTGTTAGCCACCACGGACGTCATGCTTGCGCATTCGCAGCCTTCCACTCGTTCTCGTCAGTCGGCGATCAGCCCATTTGGTGCGATCATAGATGAGAGTTCACCCAGCGCCGGTATTGGCTGCCGAATTCACGTCTGAGGAGAGAGGCGTTCGGAACCCTGGCAGTGCTTTGTCGGCTGGTCTTCCTTTCCCAGTAGTAGCTCTCCAAGATCTGCATTGACGTTAACCTCCCATTATTATTGACAACACAGGCTTGTTTGCAGCAACGTGTAGATCTTGCTGAGCTTATTGGTAAGAGAAGCTTGGGTGCGGTTTTTACTGGACCGTCGCCCACAACAGGACAACAAATACCGCAACTTGCCGGGCCTCGTTTCATCAAGCAAGACCATCCACCCAGGTGGCTGCCATCCGCCCTCGGCCTTCTCTGAGATGCCACACGTCGCCAGCACACTCCATCGGCGCAGACGGGCCTCCAACTTTGATGGTTGTATTGCAAGGTCGGGTGTGGACGATCAAACTCAATTACCCCGCGACAGTGTTGCCTAAGAAACAGGGACCAGCATCGATGCAGATCGCTGATCCGTCTGCTCAACCGCGCTGAACCGCCCAGCAGAGCGCGGCAAAACGCTTCTGGACAGGCGCATGGCTGCGAGAAGGGTGGAGGCCGTATCAGGTCTGTCGCAGCAGCGCAGACTCCCAATTATCTCGCAGCACAGTGTTGCCTGATGTCAGCAACTGCTCCTCACGTGCTATGTGCTGCTTTTTCACCGCCCCAGCGAAGGGCTGCAAGGGTCGTAGGGGAACCCGGGACGCGAAGCAAGGAAGACGAAAAACGGCGATGGGCGAGGGCCAATTGGAGGGTCGGCAGGCACGCAAGAGACGCGGGAAGTGTCAGGCCCGGTGGGGTGAGAGGCGGCTGCAGGTGACTTCACGAGCCACAGCACCAAGCATCACGGCTCCTCGGCTGGCGCAGGGCTACGGCGGGCGGCCTTAGGCTAGAGCGATAGCGCCTTGGAGATCGCCGCCCCTTCCGTCACAGGGTCTGTTGTGCTGCTGTGTCGCGGGCGCGGCCAGGACGCGTTCGACGGCGGCCTGGGAGGCCGACAGCTCCCGGCGGCGAGCAGCGGGCGGCAATGCGCGGAAGGTAGACGCTCGCTGAATGGCCGCGGTGGTGAGCGGCATGGCGGTGACATCCTTGCTGTTAGCTCTTCTTAGGCGTTGCTCGAGCGACCTGCGAACACATCGCTTGATGCCAGCAACACTTAAGAAGCCAAAGCGCTGTCAGAGCGCCATGGTGTATTCAATCTGCGGCATCATCATCCACCCACCACGTTCATCGGCCTGTCGCACGCGTCGGACAAAGAGCTTGTAGGTCGGTCGGAAGAGCGGGAACACTGGCGCCATTCTCGACGTCATCGCCCAGACGTCATTGAAGCAGCACAAAAACTGTCTCCTGCATTATTCTCCCAGCCTCTCTCATAAACCCACTGATCTCCGACCGCACGAGCCGCAATAATCCTCAAACGCGCATCCGTCGCCCGTGCAGCCTCCCAACTTTCTCCAAAATGGCGTCCAAGGCGCTTCACACCGTCTTCAGAGGGCTTGAGGTGTGCAATCCCCGTAACCCGAGCGCCTGCGCGTTGCTAATCCTGCCATGCTGTAGTTCCTTTGGGCTCTGCTGGTCATGGCCCTCATCGGCAACATGATTGCAACCGCCTACGCCGGCAACCCAAGCGTCGTGAACTATTCCATGTTCGTCTCGGTCTTCTCCATGCTCAGTTTATTCTACTTGATCCCTGCGACAATCAAGGACGGTCTCGGCGTTCCCATCGCCGTGATCGCCCTCGATCTGCTCAACGTGATTTTCTACTTCTGTGCCGCTGTCGCACTGGCCGCCTATCTCGGTGCTCACAGCTGCAGCAACTCGGTGCGTACCTGTCCCGCCAGTCCCAGTCATTTCGATGCTAACACTCGGGTTAGAGCTATACGCACAGCAACTCCATCACCAACGGTTCTCGAAACACCGAGAAACGTTGCCGTGAGGCGCAGGCTTCCACCGCCTTCCTCTGGTTTGGTTTCGCCTGCTTTTGTGCCACTGCCTTCTTCTCGTGGCAGCAGAGCCGCGGAAGCGTCAACATGCGTAGTAGCCGCGGTGCTCCGTCCATGAGCCAGGTCTAAATGACGTGGATGCGGCTGTGGCGCAGTCAACGCAGGGGGCACCGCCGCACCGACTTGAGACATGGTGATGCGCCAACGGAGTCAAACGTCGCGTGGCTGCTGTACTGTTGTCTTGCCTTGCGAACGGACCTCCTGTAGAAACACGTGTGGTTCGGCTGGTATCGATAAGTAGGGCATCGGACCGAAAGGGGAAATGCATGTGGCCCATGGGCCACAGCTCTGTACATGATGACGAGATCACGGCGTTACGATATACAAGCAAGAGGTACATATAGCGGCGGATTGTTTGCACGCGGCTGGTTTAACGGGGTTCGAAAGACTATGGCCCTGAATACACAGAATTGCGTTTTCTCGAAACAATTGTTGTGCAGTTTGACTCGCAGCCTGTCCGTTTTTCGCGCCGATTCTCCGGCGCATCCGCTGAGCCTCGCCGTCTTTTCTGCGCCTTCACCAACCCTCCACCCCTCCTTTCGCACGATCTGCCTCACTCCCTATTTCAGCCAATCATATCCCGTGTGTCGTTTCTCCTTGTTCCGACTGCCGTCCACGCCTCCTTGCCGAACTACGGACTGCCGACCTTAGCGCAAGCAAGCCCCTCGAGGTTTCGCCTTTCGGAAGCAATTCCCCCTTTTTCAACGTGTTCTTCTCGGTCATTTCTGTTCGGCGTCTGCAAAGTCATCATCCCCTGTTACACCACCCGTGTGCAGTCCCCAGGAGCCAGCCGACATCTCTTCCCAGGCGCCATCACCACGTGCCAGAGCCCGCTCTTACTTCTGTCAAGAGAATAAAATAAAAAATAATAATAAAACCAGAGAAAGCTCCTTGAGCTTCAGGAGCCTCGCGCACGGCTCTCGCTTCGATCAGATTCAGGCACTCCAGCGCATCCTCATCCGAACTTCTTCACCTTCACCAAGTGGTCAACCCAACACGCGAATCACCAGGGCTGAAGCACTCACCGTCAAACCCCTCTCTCACCGCCATTCCGTCACTAGCAGTCAGCCACCACAAACAAAACCTCAAGACAACCCAAAAACCCTCACCCACCCTCGCACCACCACCACCACCATGCCCAGCCCACCCATCTCGCCCACCTCCCTATCGCCGTCCGGCAAAATGGCCAGCCTAGCAAGCATCCTCCACCACGGCAGCACGCCCATCACGACTCAGTCCACGTCCTCGAAATCCACCCCGGCGCCATCATCCGCCTTCCGGCAAGCCGCATCGCCGCCGCCGCCTCACCACCACCACCATTCCTTCGGCCAGCAGCAACGGTCCCAGGCCACCTCCCCTCCCCCCGGCTTCGGCAGCAACGGCCACAACAACTTCATCACCCCGCTCTCGCCCACCACCATCGCCTCGGCCGGCCACCGCATCGCCCCCGTCCAGGAAGACCTGCCCTTCTACCACCAGCTCGAGCAGGTCCAGCGCGTGCGCGAGGGCAAGTACGGCGCCGCCGCTGCTGCTGCCGGCGGTGCCGCGCCGTCGCCCCTGCCGCCCTCCGGCTTTTCGTCCTCGTCCGGCGCCGCGGCCACGCCCGCCTCGGCCGCGGCGGCTGCCATTGCCGCGTACGCGTACTCGACCGACGCGTCCTCCGCCGGCAGCAAGAACGGCTTCCTCCCGAGCGCGACGTTCGAGCGGCAGATTGCCGAGGTGGAGGAGGCGAAGGAGGTGCTGAGGAAGGCGGGCGTGTTGAATGTCGGTGCTGCCGGCGGCGCTCCCAGCGCCGCCGCGGCCGCCGCGTGGGGTTCAAGCGGTGGCGTTCCGCAGCAGCGGGGCAGCATTGCCGCCAGCGCTTTCCGTGGCTCGATCGCGAGCGGTGGGGGTCACAGGGGCTCCGAGGCGCACCTTAAGGTGCAGGTCCAGGGGGATGGAAATGCGATGATCAGGGTAATGGGATCGGCAGAGGAAGCGGACAGAGATGAGGGCGTGAGGGCGATGTGAGGATTATTTCTGATTGTTTTTCCTAGGGAGAGGCGTGGGATCATGAATGAGTTTTGAACTGCTTTGGGGTTTGGGTGGCATCGAGTGGGAGTTCTTTTTTGGGAAGGCGGTGGCGGGGAAGAGAGGTTGGCTGGTTACTGGGGAAAGAAACGGAATTACTCAAGGGGAAAAGCATGGGTGCGCGGACCTTCTTTTGAGACGGGGTGTTCGGAATTGCTGGGGACGCTTGCAGCTTGAGAATCGAAGAGGATTCCTCTTGGGGATAATCTTCCAAAAGTTTAGGGTGCATGGCGGCGGGGTTCTCCGGAAAACTGGATTTGAAGGCGATGAGGTCGGGTCTCGGACGGAAAGGAACTATGGAGGAACGATATGTAGGTGGGAACATATAGAGTATCGAGCTTCTTGTACATAATACGGTCGACGACAGCTCCCGAAACCTATGGATACCCCTGCTGCTATCTCGTAATTATACTTTGTTGTCTCCTTGGTGTCAGATTCTTAAAGTTCTCCAGTCGATATGCTTATAATAGACGGGCGTTCCAACACGTGGTGAAGTTGGCGGGCCAATAGACACACAGCTATCGTAAAGGCAGAAATTCCGTAAGCAGGAAAGCAATGCCACAGGTAGGCTATATTTGAACGAATCACCTACGCCGGTGGTAGACAAGACGGTCTGACCACCACGTTGACGCCGTAGATGAGCAAAAGGTCGATCTCCTTCCATATTACGGATATATTCTCCATGGCGATGACAGAGTATCTAGTAGATTATATGATATTTACTTCTCTTCGTTTGTTGTTTGCTGTCTGTTGGCTACTGGCGCATATATACTCTGCGCCCACAGATGGATCATTGGGTCATTCTGCGCATTCGTTACAACGAGAGGAGCCTGTATTTGTTTTTAGCTCATATCATGGGTATTTGAAGCTATCGTCCGGACGTAAGTGTATAATTATTAATTCGACACTTTCATCCGGACAACAGCTTCAATTGCCCATGATATGTAGCAATTCATTGGACTCCCTTTCCGGGTTCCGAACACTTACTATCCATATCCAGGGCTTCAGAAAAGCGAGTGACTATGGCTCTCCATATAATATAGATTTTCACAGTATTTACATGAAATTGTTCAACTTACGTGGTCAGTTGAAGCCAACGTCCGGACGTGTATGTAGAATTTTTAATTCCACATTCCCGTCCGGAAGTTGGCTTCAGCTACCCACATATGTAATTTTTTCAAGTAGTTACGCTATGTTCTAGAGCCCTGCTATTCTTTGCGCTAGCCATCGGCCGCAGCACTTCTCTGTAAGGAATGCCCCTCACCATATTCTAGTTCTGCTCACTTGAGGTATGAATATATGAATTCGCATGTGCATTACGCAAAGACAAATTATTGAGTAACAGATGTTAGAAATAATTGTGTACTAGCGTCTCACCAAGAGAGTCCACAACTGCCCACTTGAAATCCTACTCCGCCAGCGGAGAATAGTGGGTGAACTTCAAACAAATCCAACGCCATTGATCATCCCATTCCCATCGCCGGCCCTTTTCGTAGACGCAAAATCCACCGTGTCAGACCCGCTACGAACCAACGCCTGGTCTGATCTTTCCCTACTGCTTGATTTTCTAGGAATATCCTCCATCGGAGCCACCAAGCCGTCGGCCATAGAATCTTTCTCTTGCGGTTCCGGTACGCCGTTGACTTTGACGCTCGTCAGAGCGGAGGTAGACTCTTCCCTTTCTTTGTTCAGCTCAACTTCTGGCTTCTTCACTTCTTCACCCGCACGTCTGCGCGGCGGTGGCTGCCTTTTCTTCAAGGTTGACCTCCGTCTCGGGACAGGCCGTTCCAGCTCCTTCATCAGCGTCTTGTCATCATCGCCTTTATCTTTCTTCTCACTCCTCCCCCTCGATTTCTGCCTAGCCCCCCCACTTGGAGCGTTCACCTCCTCGAACCTCCTATCCCAAACGCGCAAAACCTTCTCCTCAACCTCCCTCTTCGCCCCCTCATCACCCCCGAACCCCCTCATCTCCCTCCTCCCCTGCATCATCCTCGCCCTCCTCACGAACGGCACCCACCCATCCTCCTTCCCCCTCCACCTCCTGACCTCCCTGTGCAACCCCTTCGCACAGTACCCCACCGGCCCCACCACCGCACTCACATTCTTCAACACCACGCCTCCGACGCCCAGTCCAACGCCTTTCACCGCGCCCACCGCCCTCCCCTCGCGCCAGCCGCGGGCGGGCTGCCTCCACAGGCCCGTCCAGCCGTCGTACACGCCGTACACGAACTCCTGGCGCGACGCGCGCAGGCCGGAGCGCCAGCCCGTGATGCGCACCGGGCGGCGCACCGTGTCGTCGCCGTACAGGCGCGGCGCGTTGTGGAAGCCCTGGGCCAGCGCGAGCGCCAGGTCGACGGGGGCGCGGGCGAGCGCCGAGGCCGACTGGTGCAGGCCGTGGCCGGCGGTGCGGAAGAGCTCGGTGGGAAGGGTGTCGGTGAGGGTGGTGGATGTACGGGTGGGAGGGCTGGGACGGTGGGGGTGATGCTCGTCGCCGGGGGGAGCCTTGGGACAGGAGGGATCGTGATGCCGACTTTCTTGTTCGGATTGGGAGTCGATGGTGCTGCTGCTGCTGGTATCCGTGGCCTCGACGGATTCACCTGCGTAGTAGTCTTGATACGGCAAATCCCGGGCAGCTTCTTCTTGGATGATCCTTTCCCTCTTCTCCTTCGCCCGCTTCCATTTCCTCTTCTCGTGTTGACCGTGCTTCTTCACGCTCCTCATGGCCTTCGCCGGCACCGAGCCGACGCCGTGTGCGGCCTCCACCACAGTCCCGGTCACAGCGCCGCCGACGCCTGAGATGGGTTCGCCGGGTCCGTCGAAGTCATTCCAATCATGAGTCCTTGACAGCCGCAAGTCGCTCCACTTCAGTCTGCCCCGCTCCGTTAACACCTCGGCCGCTAGGGGACTCAGCTTGAGAACTCCGCAGCCACCGCCGCTACCGTTCTTCCTCCTCCCATGCTTCTTTTCCTTCAGCTGCCACACCGCAGCCATATCTTCCAGCACACTGCACCGCATCGAGGGCTCCACCTCACCACTTCCTCCATCTCCCTGTCTTTCCTGAACGCGCAACGGCAATCTCGCATGAAACGAGTTCACCGCATTCTCCGCGCCATCGCCTTCCACCGCTATGCTCTCTGCCAAGCGTGCCGCATTCCGCCCCGCCTCCTCTTCCTCTAGGCACTGCCTGATGCCCTCTGCCAGCTTCTCCGCCGTCAGCTTTCTGTAAGGCACGCAGTCGTGCGCGCCGGCCCGCGCCTTCGCGACCATGGCGCCCCAGAAGGGCTGGTCGCCGAAGAAGGGCACGATCATGGTGGGGCGCCCGCACTTGAGGCCGATGGCCGTCGTGCCCGCGCCGCCGTGGTGCACGACGCAAGAGACGCGTGGGAAGAGCCAGTCGTGGGGCGTGTTGTCGAGGAGGAAGATGTTGTCTGGGAGAGAGGAGGAGGAGTTGCTCTTCTGCTCGCTACCACTGCTGCTGCCACCTATGCCGCCCCAGCCTTTGCTGACGAGGGCGCGGACGCCGGCGAGGGAGACGGCGCGGAAGATCATCTGCGTGAATGCGTCCGGGTCGTCGACTACGATGGAGCCGAAGCCAATGTAGACGGGTGGTGGCCCTGCGTCGAGGAATTTGACGAGCGCATCTGGTGGCGTGAAGGTGGATGCGAGATCCAGGAAGGTGAAGCCTGCGATGTTGATTTCCGGACCCCAATCTGTAGGTTTAGGAATAAGTGTCGGAGACCACTGGCGTCTGTTCAGTATCTAATGCTAACGCAATGGCCTGCAGGACTTACGAGATATGTGTAGGGTACTTTCAGTCTATACAGCTGGCCAGGAGCCCACAGAGTGCTCACAGGCTCTAAACCCAAGGTCTTAACCCTGAACTTATTCACGAGATCGCCGAGACCCTGCCAGGTCATCATTTCAACGAGTGGATAACTCATGAAGTTGGTATAACTCTCGTCAATATTGCTCTGTTTTACGTTTGCCAGAGGATGCGGGAAATGCGTCGTGGGGGTGTACGGAAATGTGAACATCATGTGCAAAGGAACTCCTAGTCGTTCTGCAATATGGACATGAGCGAAACTGGGAGGATTAGCAATGATGGCATCCGCAATGAAGGGATGTTTTTCTCCCACTAGCTTTTCGTTAGCGTTGTTCAATGGGAAGAGGTGTTAGCTCTTCTGGGGGCTTTCTGTTTATGGAAGCGCTTCATGGTAAGAACTTACTCATCTTCAGATTCTCTTGATCATTTTCGTCATCTGTGGTGTTGATACAAGCTCTCCACATTCCATTGAACATTTCGTACATCGATTTCCGCCTCCTCCCAATCTCTCCTGCCTTCACAGTCTCGACCGAGGGGATTAATCCTGGATTCTTGACCATGAAAGCCATGAGCTCCGACGGATCACCACCGACTGAAAAGAATTCCAGCCCGGAATCCTTCTCCACAAATTCCTTGAAAGCCGGATGCGTGGCAATGCGAACGCGGTGACCATGTTCGCTCTTCAAGATCTTGCCAATCTTCAGAAAAGGCTGGATATCTCCTCGAGAGCCGATGACAATGATGACGATGTTCAGCTTCGGGATCTGTTTCGGAGCGGTCTCGACGACTTCTCTCCCTTTTGTGAGCTGCTCCTTCTGCCCGGTCGTTTCCAGGGAATTCGCGATCGCCTGTTGCTCATGCTTCCCATCGTGGCCTTGCCAATTTCTTTCGAATTCCTCGTCCTCCTCCCTTTCCGTAAGGCCTAGGTGAGACCTGATGCTAGAGCCGAGCGCCTTTGCCAACCATCCGCTATTAGCAGTCTCATTGACCGATATCTTCAGCCGGCCATCCAACTTCGATACTTTCCCCTTCGTCTTGAAGTATTTGTTTCCTATCGAGAAGCGCGAGTAGCGTCTGGCGGACGTGCCTAAGCTGTCTCCGCTGCTGTCCTCACATTTCTGTGCCCCTCCTTTTCCGAAGCTCTTGTCGGTGCCGTGGCGTTGAAGTCTTTTCCGGACTGCTGGTTCGAGCGGGTGCTGTTTTTGAGTGAATTCATCGTCGCAGTCGGAAGAAGACGTGGTTGAAGTGGTGTCACTCTCAGACGGCGAGTAATCATCAAAGTCGTAGAAAAATGGACGATCGCCCGCCATCATGCGCGGCGATAAAGGCGAAGAGAATGGCATCCCTGACGTTGCAGCTCTTTTTATGGGCAAGGGAATATTAATGGGAGGGCGTCGCTGGCCTTCGGAGGCTGAGCGCGCAATAGATTTGCGATGGTGTGCAGATTCTGGCGCAGACCGCGAATGCAGCTGTGCAGCACTTGTTGGAGTGAGTGAGGAAATGTCTGTAGTGCTGCAGGATGAAGGAGTGGAACGTTCGGCGTTGGAACGTAAATGCGGAGGCGAAACAGGAGCGATGACGGGCGTAGCAGCATTCAAGGTCGAGATGTTATCAAGTTTCCTGTGATGCCGGGGTACAATAAGCTCTGGCATCCCAGTAGTTTCAGGTGGGATAGCCGATGGGAAAATTGGACGACCCTGCTCATCGGCGATGACAGGGCTGCTCTGCTGCTGCTGGTCGACCATAGTGCTGATTTGCAGCCCGGTTGCTTGCGCGCAGCAAAGCTTCAGGAAACCTCGTTGATAACATAGTGGCGGAAGTGGTGAGCTTGCCGCTCATACTTAGCAGGAACGAATCAACACGATGATGTCTTCCAAGACCGCGACGCGGAGACGCGAAGCTGGGCGGCTGTGCAAAGTAAGTCGAGAACTATGGGTTGCCACAGCCAGATAGCAGGCCTCGGCGCGGTCTTGGAGAAGTAATCGCCTTGATTTGGTGGCTGGGCTCTTCTGGGAAGTTTGTGTTCAGTTGCCGTTGGCAGGCATGCCAGCGCTAATGCGTGATGACGCATACTATTGTGGCAGCCCTGAATTGCCCCTTCTCGTTTCATCTCGCCCAAGTCGGTCACCCGCCAGGTACAGCGGGATATTGTAGCCGAAGGCTAGCGTGAGAAAAGTAGGGCCCTAGGCACAACTGGGCCTTAGCCTTTTCTTAAACAACATATGTGGATAGCTGAAGCTATCGTCTGGACGAGAATGTGGAATTCTAAATTCTACATACACGTCCTGACAATAGCTTCACCTACCCATGACATGAGCGAAAACCAAATTCACGCTAGCCCTCGGGTGTAATACCCCTCTGTACCACCAATACTTCTGCAGGTGACGGGACCTTGGTGGTTGGAACGACCGCAGACAGTGTAATGCATACAAGCCCGTACACAATCGCCAAGTGTCATTAATTTGTAAGACCTTCTAGGCGATGTTAATGTGTACCTTGCAGTCGATGGATGATGAGGGGAAACAAGTCCATTTCTACTTTTATACTCTTCACATTATGGCCTGCTTTCATGTCCGCTCGGCTGTTCATGATAACTCTACTGCAAAGAGCCCCTTTCCTATTGAATGCGACAGATAATGCTCGACCTCCCTCGGCTGAGGTGGTAATAATCGTGGTATCAAAATACTTTTTGGAGTGAAGTCGAATTCGAAAAGAGATCCATCAGCGCCCTACAAGGCAACCCCTATGAATCAGTCCACATAAGACATATCGCAATGCGCTAAGCAAGGAAACCAATCACCCACATCTTAATTCGCTGCCTACCGCAGCAGCTCCTCCTGCTCCGACTTTGAGAACCCCAGGAGGTACAGCACATCGAGCAAGCTCTCAGAGTTCAGACGAGCCGGAGCTTCAAGCTGTACGCGAGCCTTAGCTCGAAAGGCGACGCCCAATCCTGCGATGCCCATCATGGGGAGATCGTTCGCGCCGTCGCCGACGACGAGGACCTGCTCGAGCAAGATGTCCTCCTTCTCGGCGATCTCGCGCACGTGCTGCCTCTTCCTCTCCGCGTGCACGATCTCGCCAGTCAGCTCGCCAGTCAGCGTCTTGCCATCCTCGCTGACAACCAAATGGTTCGCAAACGCATAATCCAGCCCCAGCTGCTGTGCAAACCAGCCCGTCACAGGGGTAAACCCACCACTCAGCACCGCCGTCTTGTACCCCAGTCTCTTCAGCACCTTAACCAACTCCACCGCCCCGGGGGTCGGGGTAATGAGCTTGCGGATGTTCTCCCAGACCTCGACGGGCACGCCCTTGAGCAGGGCGCAGCGGCGGCGCAGCGACTGTTCGAAGTCAAGCTCGCCGTTCATGGCGGCGGCGGTGATAGCCGAGACTTGCGCCTCGACGCCGATGTGGCGCGCCACCTCGTCGATGACCTCCTGCTGGATGAGAGTCGAGTCCATGTCAAACACGGCCAGCCGCTTGTGGGTGCGGAACACGCTCTCGCCCTGCCAGATGGCCTCAACATTCCACTCGCGCTCGAAGCGCGAGATGGTCTCATCCTGGCGCAGCGACTTGAGTGTATCCGCAATGTTGGCACTCGAGCCAGCGGGAATTTCCAGTGAGACTTCGACAACGCGAGGCCATCGGGCCGAGTCAAGCACGCGGTGTGCAGCCGTCTTGTCCTGGAAGCCCGGTAGCACGATGTCGAGGGTGCGGAAGAAGTCGGTGAGGCAGCTCTGCGAGATGTAGGCGCCGAACAGGTTGTCGAGCGGGTTGGGGCCCGGCGTCGGAGGTTCGAGCGGGTACTGGCTCAGGTCGTTGGTGGGCACGACGCCGCCGGCCAGCGACTCGAGAGACGCGCGGGTTAGGGTGTCGCTCGGGGTGTGGTGGGCGGCGTCCGGATGCGGCTGCGGTGAGCGCGGGGTCGTGGCTTTGTAGAAGAGCGTGCAGACGACGCGGGCGGGCGTGCCTGAGGTGGCGATGGGGGCGGGCGGTGCGGCGGCCATTGGTAGGGTGGTTGTATGCGTTCGAAGAGGTAAGAGAAGGGGCGGATATGCAGGGTGCAGCAGGGAAAGGGAAAAAAGTAAATAGGAACCAATTTCTGGGACACTTTTTTTTGAGCGTTGCGGGGTCTACTCTACTGGCTCCCGCGATCGGCGGCGCTAAGTACCTAGGCAGAGCTTGGGCCACTAGTTGAGGACAGGCTGCTCTCAGCTCTTCCTGCTCCTCCGTGTCACCTCCGTCCCCCTTCCGGTCCGCTTCCGATCCGTTTCATTGTCTCCTTGCCGTATACAGACACTATGGCTGCCCAATTGAACCCCACTCAAGTCAGGATGAAACAATCGCCCCCGATTGACATCACTAAGCCATGTAGCGATTCATGGGTCAAGGGCAGACACATCCTGATCACCGGCGGTGTTGGCGGATTCGGGGCCGGGTTTGCAGCGAGATGGGCCGCTGCCGGGGCGTCGATCGTGGTTGGCGACATCAATGTTGCGAAGGGTGAGGAGTTCGTTAACAGCCTTCGCGAAGAACTCGGCAATCCGAACATCCACTTTGTCCGCTGCAATGTCACCGGTAAGCGTCCTCATAGTAGGCTGCAAAGGAATCTGCTCTTCCAAATCTGGCATGTTAGCTCTTTGCTTACGTGGGCAGTTGAAGCTTCCATCTAGATATTAATGTTGACTTTGAACATCTACATTTACATCCGGATATCTGCTTTAACTGTCTATGTAAGGAGAGTGCATAGCTCTTCGCCGGACACGAAAGAGTAGATCCCGCTACATCCTACAGGTTCCTGCCATTCATCCTGCAAACACTCATTCCCTTTCAGAGTGGGACTCTCAAGTCGCCTTCTTCAAAGAGTCCCTGAAACTCTCCCCACACGGCGGTATCGATGCCGTCGTAGCCAACGCAGGCATAGCAAAACCAGATGACCTCGCGAACCCCTATGATCTCGGTCTCGACGAGCCGCGACGCCCTGACCTCAGTGTCACGGACGTGAACCTGTACGGAGTGCTCTACACCGTGCATCTAGCCATGTTCTACCTTCCGAAAAACCCGGGCTCCGTGCCCTCATCGCCTGACCGCGATCCCAGCGGCACCACGCGGGACCGCCACATCCTGCTCGTCGGCTCGATGGCCTCTCTAGCTCCCATCGCCGTCCAGCCGCAGTACGGCGCTGCAAAGCACGGCGTGCTCGGCCTCTTCCGCTCCCTGCGGTCGACCACTTTCGTCCACGGCGTGCGCATCAACATGATCTGCCCCTACTTCGTCGAGACGTCCATCATCACCCGTCCAGCGCGTGTACTGCTCGCCGGCACCGGCTTGGGCCAGGTCGGCGATGTCATCGAGGCCGCTACAAGGCTTACCGCAGATGCGAGCATTTGCGGGCGTGCCCTCTGCATCGGACCGCCTGCCAAGTCCATGAGGGATGCTAACGGCATCTTGATACCTGCCGTTGGCGATGATGCAGAGAGTGCCGATGGCCCGGAGACTGGTATCTGGGAATGCTATGCCGAGGACTTCCAGCTGGTTGAGACGTGGACGAGAAGGTGGGTCATAATATTCAGTTACATCGAGGCTGCCAAGGGCTGGGCAGGTTGGGGAAGAGACGTCGTTCGGGCTGTGTTCGGAGTGTGATTCCACAGCATAGAACTTTGTAAAGAACGGATAACTCGAAATGTACTGGGTACCAATCAGAAATATGCCACTAATTAAAACAACCTCCCGCAGGGGATTCTGCTCTCAGCCCCTCCTTATAAGAGACGTGCTTTTCTGTTCTGCGTAGGTAGGTGAAACCTACGCCTAAATGAAATTGTAAGACGTGGAGATCAGCCTTATACCTAGATACGTACTTCACGATCAAATGGCAGGATCATGAGGGAAGCAATCTGGGTGTGACTCAGAAAGTGGTTTGTTTCTTGTTATAATGGATCGAGTCATCTATGGAAGAGTAGTGGTAATTATGGCGGTAGAGATACCTGATGAAACTACCGATGACTTCAAAGCAGTCGGCAGAGAGATCAATAACACTATTATGGGCCCTACAAGATCGATATCAGTCTTCACCCTCTAAAGTAAATGACGGTCGGTGGGACTTGCTTTGAAGTTGTGCTTGGGATCGCAAGTCGTAGCCAACACTCTGTTCTGAGTACATACTACAGCCTCGCGCATGGGGTTCCCCGTTGCATCTTAGCGTATGGTTAGGTCGGGGTATATTTAAGAGTTGAAGAGCCTTGATTAGAAGGGTCAGATATGCTGTAGACGATGGGCGGAAGAAAATGACCTACTCTGAAATGACTGGTAAAATAGGTACCACGAAGTTATCATTCGAATTTGTAGTAATTTTCGTGTTTGAAGGCATCCTAGTAGGATGTCGGCGGGAATAAAGGAGAAGACGAAGCGTTAAAGTCAAGATAAAGACGTTTGTTTACTTTATATGTGATATGTATGTTAGTATTTCACCCTAAGGCTAAAAGGATTAGACAGTATTTTTATGTTCTAACTGTGTCTTAATCATAGTTTTAAGGAACATACCCTTCATAATTATTTTACAAGACATTGCGCTGAATTTACGTAGGCAGTCAGAGGTAGAATTCTAGCCTTTTACAACACAGCCTCATTGATGATGTGCAGCCCAAGGGCCGCGGCCATACCAACCAGAAGGCGTATGGTATTATAACTTATGCACACCGACTTAGTAACATCTTAAAAATACTTTCGGGGGACTAGAACATCTGAACGGCTTGGTGGATCCAATCGAGCGGCAGAGGCTCAATGCTCTGATGAGTGACACTACAAATGCAGTCCCATTATCCTTACAGCATCTGAATAGTTTTCGCTGTAGATGTATAATTAGTGTAGGGTCCCGACGGGTGAAATAACGCTTCATGTCATGGCAATGAAGGAGGATGGCGGTGACCGGCAGCATATCCAAGAGCATACAAAAGCAGCACCTTGCCTCGATCTCCAGCTTTCTCCTCCCCTTCTCTTCTTTCTTCAGCCTCGCCAATCGAACCCGACAAGTGCTCTCCAACCTCATACGTTGCGGCCCATCTCGAGAAGAACCCTATATACCAAAACGCCCATCTACCTTCTCTTACTCCGCGCACGCAGCAACGGTGCGGTCCAGGAATCTTCTGACTGCGTACGGACATGGCCCCGACCGGAAGCTCTCGGATCCTGTCGCCTGGCGATACGATCAACGTGGTTGGTGTTGCGATTTCGCTCGTTGCGGCCATCATTACTAGCACGCTGGCGTACGTGACCTGGCGCGCGCACGTACGAGCGCAACGCAGAGGTAATATCCCTCAAGATCAATACTGTCTTGACAGTAACTGATACTGAGAAAGAAACAGCGCAAGATTTGGAGCTGCAAAGTGCTAGAGAGTGGTACTTCGCTTTCGGTCGCCGGCCTTAATTAAGCTTCTGGCAGCAAGCGGTATCTTCACAACTGGACTTTCGCTCGCGGGATTCCTGTAAATTTTGGTGTTCGTGATGCGAGGCCTTGGTGTTTCTTTTCGCGAGGCGTTTTTCTTCATCGTTCACTCAACTCAACCAACGTTGTTGTTGTTCCATCTCTTCGCGTCGCTCACAACCCGCGCGGTCCATGCGACAACAACACACGAGCCTCGCATTTGCTGAAAGCACCAGCCCTCAGTCGCAAATAGATTCTGTTTTTATTTAGTTAGTGAAATGTTAATTTCGTATCTGGAGTCCGTTTAAAACCTGTGCATAGTGTGCGTAGAACTTTGTCGACGCGTGTGGTGGTGGGCGGTGGGTGGTGGATGTTGAGTGGCAGAGCAGTTGGTTTTGTTCGGCGCGAATCCCCTACGTAGCAGCCAGCCGCTTCGTAGGATGTCGAGCGAACACGCCCGGGTCCGTGCACATTTAAAGTCGTTGCCGTCAGCTGACTAATACTCAAGACTGCCATGCCAGGCCCTAAGTACTGCATCTTGAAGGTCCAGAGTCCGGCTTACTGTAGTAGCATAAGCTCTATATTCGTAACCGCAGCTCAAACGGCTAATTGCATATTTGAATGCACTGTCTAGACGCCGTTACTAAAGCTTTGTTCTGAGTACTGCCTTCCCATAGTATGTACCCGCTGTCTCAAATTCGAAATAAGCCATGAGAATTTTCGCGCTAATACAACGCTGAGGACTTGATTGGACAGCGTTCGATCGATTTCAGACCTATTTTTCGAGATCCTTACGCATTGCGCATTAGATCGAGCCCCGGCTATCGAAAGAAGCTTGTACGATTTCCAATGCTCCACGAATTAGCATCCAGCTCTTTACACTCTTAGCGACCGAAACAACCTCAGCACAACACTCATGTCATGCACCATTGTAACGTGTAAACACGCCCACGAGTTTTGAGAAGATGGCGGTACGTCGACATACAAACATCATGCGCCAAGTAGCTACAGAACGTCGATCAGTCGATGCACGCGCCACCTACCAAAGCTTGCCTTCTACGTATGCCATTCTACATCGAGGACTTACATTTCGACGTCACGACAGGTAGAAGCAGTTAGGTCACTCTCACAATCATTCCAACTAGTCCGAACTAGTGGACCACGAGGCGACCTTGACGCACAAATAACCTATCGTACGTCTGTACAGTCCCCTCTCGCAGCCAGTGGCTAGCGTGGATTTGTTGTTTGCTCATGTCATAGGTACCTGAAGCTATCGTCCGGACGCATATGTAGGATTTTTAATTCCATATTCTCGTTCGGATGATAGCTTCAGCTACCCACATGTTTTTTTTTCTCACTCTCATTCCTCGTTTCCTTGTGCAACCCAACCAAGTAACGCCCTGTACGCCAAGCTCGTGGCGTCATGAACGCATCCGGAAGCCAGGTTGAAAACCGGGTGAGCGCCTAATTAGCGGCAACGGTGGCGAACAGAGTCAGTCATCGATGGAGGTGGTTTGTACCGGGTTCCTGTTGCCGTGGCGGATGTGGCAGTATTTTCCGTCTGGATCAGACTGCGACTGACGGAACTGGGTACTTTGTGATACGATGTTCAGTCCCCTGCTCAAAATGCAGGGATCTGGTTATCTTGTCTGATCGCGGAGAACCAAGCGCGAGATGGCCGAATCGATGGCAAAAGCAACTACAAAGCGCTTTAACGCTCCTGCGAAAGGGGAAACATCTACTTCGGGCGCCAATAGTGAACATCTTGTTAGTGCGTCAAAGTGGCGTTACTTGTCAGATTGTTGGCAACCGAGAAGTTGGTGCGCCTTTTTGCCATGTGTGACATGACTACGGCCAGAGGTACAGTCGGGAGTACCACGTATGCCATCGAGAGGCAAGCCGGGAGAAAAATCCTTCTTGCGTCATATGGATCGCCATCCAACCCTGATTGAGGAAATCGCAAACGTCGAGGACAAAATCGCATCCTGAGTGAATAGCAGTTGCTTGATACATGGTGAACCACAGCGTCGGAAAGTCTTCCTGCGAGACGGAAAAGCCCGGGTCGGGATCTAAAATAGCGGCCTTTGACGAACGACGCTGGCGGCTCTCCACGTGGCGATCATCAGCCCCTGCTGCTGGAACAAGTCGTGGCTGATGCTCGTTCACCAAGAGAAATATTCCATCAACCATCACTACAAGAGATACCTGCCCGAGCGTAGGTTTCCAGTTAGTGGCTGCATCCAATGATTCCTTGAAAATGAGTTCCTGGTATGACAGTCTCCTCAACACTGCTGATGGTCTCGTACGATGCGCTGATCTTTTTCTTTTCCCTAGTTGCCTCCCCCGACACCGCTATCCTTGCAGAAGACGGATTCGGGCCGTGTGCAAGAGGGATGGCCCGATACTCCGCGAAAATCCTGGAATGAGCCGCCTGCCAATCACTAGCGACGCCCTTCAGCCTGGTGCATGAGGTTCACGCACAGATCAGCGTTCAATTGTTTGAGACCCCGCACGGCGGTACCTTCTCTCGTGAGGCATGACCGCCGAGCTTACTGGCGCGGGTAACGGAGAACGGGATGGTCCTCCCGAATGCAACCGTGAGAGGCGCTTGCCGGGCATTCGGCGCAGGGTGCGATAGGCCAGGCACAAAAAAGTGGACTCGTTTGAGCACACTGCGTTAGAGGTTGATCATGGCTCTTCCGCACGTCTGTAGCTTCTGGGCCAATGGCGAGGTCCGGGCTGGCCTCTCAGAGCGTTGGATCCGTAATTCACTGCATGATGCATGGTTTCAACCAGGGCTGAGTGGCCGTGGGAGCTTCTCCGAGGTGGAGTGCAGCTCACGTGTGCCTATGAGGCGTGGATAGGACGGACCATGGGACTGGATCAAACATGCACGCGCGGATGGTCGGTTGGGCGCCGCACGGGAGTAGCCTGGGGTCGTGCAGCATGCAAAAGGAACTTTTCTTGATCCGCTGCCTACGCCGTCGACTACACCTCAGGGCTCGCCCCCTGATCAAGGCCTTGCTAAACAGCATGACAGCCCCGGCACAAGCCGCTGTAGACCAGGAGCGCGTGCTTACACGGCCGCGAGGCGAGCGGGAGGGCAAGGGCCCGGAACGAGGTGCGCCTGTGGACTCACAGCGGAAGAGGGATCCTCGGTTTCAATGCTGTGTCCGGCCACGGGATTACGGCATTCGTTGCGGGCACGGCTTCGGTTGCCACTGCTGGGCCGGGCATAGGACCTTGATGCCGGTCTGGCGTCTGCAGGCGCAAAGGGTCTGGTCTTGCCCGTGGGGGTCGCAGTCAAGGGATGCCATGCGGTCAGGGGGGCAACCAGTGGAGCGCGCCGTTGAAGAAGCGGGAGAGCGGCAGGTCTAACGCAGCATGTCGGCGCTTCAGGCCTGGGGAGGAGATGCAGGGCGCGGGCGCGGAAGCGGGAAGACGGTGGCCATGTGGGTCACACGCAGCGTCGAGGCGTCTATCCAAAGCAATCAGCTACGTGCTCAGTGCGATATACAGGCTTTCTTGCCACAAACGGGGCTCTACCAAGCGTCTTACCGCCACGCCTCACGGTTCCAGACCCGCCGAGCACGCTGCAATGCATGCTGCCGTGCCCCGGAGGCCCTGGAGTCGCGGTTGGCAGGCCGTGTACGGATGTGCGCCGACAATCCGCGGCGAAGCTGGGCTTGTGGGGCTTGTGAACCCCGGATGACGCTGCAAGACGGGCGGAAATTGGAAAACCAAGGGGTCTGACGCGTGCAGCTCGTCGCAGCGACCGTTTTGCGCAGGTTTGCGAGGCCGGTAGGGTGGGATTATGGGGCGGAACGTTGGTGAAGGACGTATGGGAGGTCTCTGATCTCGAGGTCCTTTGGCGATTTTAACGAGGGTCTGGAGATCGGGATTTTTG
Organism: Lasiodiplodia sp. COLG20; assembly: GCA_009801085.1. NCBI lineage: Eukaryota > Fungi > Ascomycota > Dothideomycetes > Botryosphaeriales > Botryosphaeriaceae > Lasiodiplodia > Lasiodiplodia sp. COLG20. Next base: position 4,975,289 of record VNWV01000001.1, on the reverse strand, counting down.
AGGCTTAAAGAAGCAGTGACGGCGGCAGCCGGGGTCCGCGACATCCCTGGAAATCGAGATTCCTTGCACTCTGAGCTCTGCTGCTGGGCCCCGGCGAGCTTTGGCCCAGGGCTGCCGACGGGCCAATCAGCGCGCGTCAGCGCCTGGAGACTTCCGCGCGCCGCCCGAGGTCAGAGTGATGCGAGCCAGCATGGCGAGCCATGAGCCAAAGATGACGCAGCGCGCGCGCGAAGATCAGGTACACGAGCGTTGACGCCGGCGACGCCAGACCCTTAGGTTGGACGCGGTCCGCCAACGTCGGGACGAGAGCGCTGTGTGCACGAGAGGGTGGCCCCGGCGCATACGAAGGCGTCGTGGGGCGCACGCCCCAAGAGACGGGGGGCGCTGTCGTTTGCACGGCGGCACGTGTCGAGGGCATCGCAGGATCGGCAGCGCGGGCACAGCAGCCTTGTCTCGCTTCGCGCAGCACACCGCGACACCTCTTCAGCTGCATGCAGGTCTGTCGCGCAGGCTCAGGCCGGCTGCGCACCGTCCCGGCTGCTGATGGCCGCCCTCGCGCATGTGTGCGGTTACGCGAGACCCTGGCCGGTCGAAGTAGCTGCTGATGGTGCGGCATCCTAGCTTGTCTCTTGCTGTTTTGTCCCGATGACGCTCCTCTGCGCCTTCCCCCGCTGAGATATAGTCCGCCAGCGCCCAACGCTCCTTCTCAGCTGCACGCCTCTTTCGCAGCTCTCTTCCTCTCCACAGCTAGCTTCCCGCTAGCGCCGGCCTGCTCGCTCGCAGCTGCCGCTTCTAAACTGCCCACCGCACCCACACGCCTCTCCCGCTGCCCAAGCAAGCTCCACGCCTCTGCCGCCTTGACACGGCCCACCACCGCCCCCCAAGCTCCGTGCTGTCCCCATTGGCCTTCTCCACATCTTTGCTCCGCCATTGCGTACTGCCGCCTGACTCCCGGGTCTGCCATTTATCTCGCCTCCCGCCAGCAGCACTGCGCCGAGCTTCCTCTCACACCTCAGTCTTCCTCACAGCCTGGGAAGCTCACGGCGTTCCAGTCACACTCCGAATCACCCAGACCTTCCGGTCCATTGGCTGCTATTAGGCATTGCCCCATTGATTCGGAGGGAGTGATTGTCATCCACCTGCCGCGTCCCGCTACCAATCAGGTTGCACCATTTTACCGCACCAATGGAGACTACCTTCATCACCATTCATGGTGAGCGCTGCCCCCGGCACCACATTTGGACTCGAAGCTGACCCCTTCCGCCTCACAGACCTCACCCGCGAGGCCCGCGTTCTTTACTCGTCTGACTCCATCGTCGATATTCTCGGTCACACTCCCGATGAGGTTGTCGGCAAGTCTTGCTGGGACTTTTTCCACCCGGACGAGATACCCTTTGCAAAGGACTTCCACAGCCGCGGCGTCAAACTTGACAAGGCTGCCGTCCTGGCTTATTGCCAGATCAGGAACCGCGATGGTGCCTGGGTCGGCTGCGAGTGCTGTTTCTCCGTCGTCTACGATGTGATGGTGTGCTGTACCAGTGTCTATCGTCGGGGCATGACCAGTCAGAGTGCGAACCCTCCTTCCGGTACTGCTCGATTTTGCTAACCCTCACTCCAGAGCGCGCAGTTGAGGCGCCAATCGTCCGCAAGCTGTTCTCATCATCCCCGAAGGACCCGAGGTATCACATGTTGTCTCACCTGTCGGCCAAGTTCAACCTTGGTCCGAAGCAGCAAACCCACGAGCCGCGTGCTGCTCTTTTCCTCAACCGCTTTACCCGCACTTTGACCATCATGTATGCCACCAGTGGCATTGAGCAGGTCATCGGCATCTCCTCGGAGGAGATGAAGGGTAAAAGCTTCTACTACTGCATCCAGGAGAATTGCTTGGAGGATGCTGTGCGAGTGCTGGAAACAGCCAAAGGCAACGACTCTATCGCATATCTCCGCTTCCATTTCCGTGATCCCCGTGTTCGTCCGAACCGCGGCGCGCGGAGCGCATCGGAGGATGAAAACACCGATGAGACCATGACGGATGTCACTGAAGACGAGGATGAGGGCGGCGTGGATGTCGGAGGTACCCCTCCGCCTCTCGTGACTCAGACGTCTGCGAGCACGTCGGGAGTGGACACCGACAACCCAAGCACGTCCAACGACGAGGGACGTACCTCTTCGAATGACAGCAGTGCGCGTAGGGCCGACAGCGGTCCTCTTCCTCAGTCGTACGCCTCGTCGCGAGCACCGACCTCGCCATCCACCAACGGTCATGACAATCTGATCGAACTTGAGGCTGTCGTCTCTTGCACTTCAGATGGACTTGTTGTCTGCCTCCGCCGTGCTCGCCCGATGATGCCACCATCTGCACAGCCCCCACGGGCCGATCAGCCTGCTTATGCTCATGGCATCTTCGCGGCCCCTTGGGCCCCAGAGCCTGTCTTTCTGCCCCCGCTTCCCAACGCGTACGCCAATGCTGCACGGATGGGTCTCATGGCTCCACCGCAGCAGACCGCCGCCGTAGGTGGCCCGGATGGCGTCTCGACTTACGGCGGACCTGCGCCGAACGACTTCATGCAGAGTATCCGCGATGTTGCAGTTTTCGCATGGGCCCTAACGGGCATCAACGGCAGCCTTGCCGAATACTCACGCGGAAACCCCATGGGAGAGTCCCAGCCGCCGGATGGCTTCCCTATTTGGAGCCCTCATGGCAGTGGTGACGGTATCAGAGCTAATAGCGGAAGCAGCGGAAGCTCGATGAGTGGTATCGCCAAGGACCCCTTTGGCGACCCGGGCCTTGATGGAAAGCGCTTCGGTGCTTAATGTGGCGAACTCGTCCCGTCTCACACTATGTATGAATGGGATTGATTGTGTGAGGATATGGAAAGCGCAAGCTGGGAAGCCTATTGGCTGATGATCCCTTTCACTACGGACGGTAATTTGACGAAGATAATTGGCTGAAAAAAGCTGGCTCAATCTTCGCCTTTCCCCTTGTTTCTTTTTCTTTTCTTTTCAAATTTAAGGTGTCGAAGCAACAGCGCCTCTTGCGTTTAGCGAACAGGAAAAGCGAGAGCTCATGTTACTGTCGGGTGCCTACACGTCTCCCCTTTCTCCTTGCACAACTGAGAAATAACCAAATTAGTCCAGCTTCTTCTTTTAGGAAGAAAACAATAGCTATCGCTTGCTCTTCGCTTCTCGCTGAACATTATTCTGTCATGCCGCGTAATACGATCCAGCTAATGGTTTGGGTGTCTTTTTCTGACGCTGCCCAACGGCGGACTTACCTAGATGTGGGAAGACAAACGAAACGGGATGACTTCGGCTGATGACTGAGTAGGGATGGCCTTGCTATACGGGTACATCTCACAAGTGGATGGCATGTGTCAGCGGTGTGTCTTTAGAGCATTGAGCTCCGTGAAGCTCGACAAATGCGTTCCAGTGTATTCCCCCACCCAATGGTACTACATTTATCGAGTGGCAACTGGCAACTAGGAATGCACGGAACATCTATTTGGAAAGTATACCGTGTGGGCGCATATGTCTGACCGGTGACCGGGCTGGCGGGTAACAGTGGAAGTTGATGTGGTTGGGTGCCGTGTACTTCGTATTTGTATGTACCTAATCCTTTTTTCCCCGGTGGAAGCGGTGTGTATGTGCATGCTGGGAACTCATCGTGTAAGGAGCGGTTTGCTGTTTTGGTTGGTTGACTGGATGCTTGGTACGCAGAAGCGAGGAGGCGAAAACGGGTGCATCGCGGTGCACTTTTGCTTGTCGGTGGCTTGAATGAGGTGGGAAGCGGGGTGTGGAGACATGACAGGGGTCGAGACTGGGGAATTGATTGGGGAGAACAGAGGATTTGCTGATTGTCATTGGCAGCGGACCAAGGTCCGGGGAGGTAGGGATTCTCAGGGTCGTCTGGAGTATTTCTTCCATTCCCCTTAATCTAATTTTTCTCGTTGCTTTTTTGGGGCGTTCGTGGCAAAGCGGATACTTGATGGAGGGGGGATAGTTGTCTTTGGTGTAGTTTAATTCATAAGTGGCTCTCTGGGGGGTTTGAAAGTGGTTAGGTTGAGGAGGTGATTGCAGCGCGCACTACCGAAAATGGAATAGCCATGAAGTACTTCAACACAGACGCTGAGTTCAATGGACCTTTGACTATTTTTGATTAGTGATGCTATTGACTTCTACAGAAAAATGAGTCACACAACGGTCAAGTAATATGTATGGGATATACATGCAGCTTCAGCTGCAAAGGGGCTTCGGTTGATGCCCGTAGACTGCGTCAACCGTAACCTGGTGCCAATTGCATACATGTAGAAGCGGAGACTGTTGACAGCTACAAGTACCCACTTGACCGCATGCGCGCCGTATTCACTGTACGACCAAGCATGTATTGTGGAACAGCAGGCCGGTTACTGCATTTCGTCCTATTCGCGTAGCGACTGTGCAGCGCAGCGCAGCGCAGTGCAGAACGCATTGCATTTATGCGCAGAGAATTTAGGTGCAGTGAAGCCACGCAGGTGAAAAGAAGAATAGAAAAGTAGGTCGATGAGTAAGTGAGCAATGACGCAGGGCCAAGACGCAAGACTTGGATTTGCGGTAATCTTCTGAGTATGTTGTGTATTCCACACGTTTAGTCCATATGTGCCAAAAGAAAATGGCCAAGGAGACAGGCGAGGAAATGAGACGCACTGCGACCGATCAAAGGAGCACCCTTTCAACCTCGAAGTTCGCAATTCCCCGATTGGCTGCTCTTGTCGGCGTATGTGAGGCTGCGACGCCTTGCTGATCGTATTTCCCCCCACCTGTGCTCAAGTCATGCGGAGGTACTGATTCTCTCGTAGTAAGCTCCACACCAAAGTCTGCCGTGCGAACGGCTACGCATCGTTACCTGATTTTCCAGAAACATTTTGATAAGCGATTGCGTAGATGGCGCTTTGCTCCGCAGCTGGCGGCACGGCCCCTTCGTGCCGTTTACCGCGTCTTACATAAAGGGCGATAAGATGCAGATCTCGAGCGTTCTGGCCACGCTTAAATCAGTGGAATGCGGCGGTGGCAGGTAGAGCGCCCGACAGAGGTGTACTGATCATTGACCCGCCAACCGGTTTCTCTTTTGTCTTCCCAGCTCCGTATGGAGTGGTTGCCTCGTTTCTTTTGTTGCCTTGTTGCATACATCATTCGATCATCTAAAAACTGGCCATGATCAGCTACGTATTCCCTTATCGCCACCGACTCCCTTCAACAGATAGAAGGTATTATTTTAGGAAAAGGACCCCGAGACACGTGAGGGTAGATCTGTCCAGTCGGCTGCCGCGCCGGTAATGGCTGCCCTTTGCTAGAGAGTTTGGTTTGTACATCATTGCACAAACCCGGCTTTCCGTCCACGCTACTTTGCGGTCAGTTCGTTTAATGTTGCAACATGCTATGTAGGGCGCTCATGAGCATGTATATGTGCAATATTAGTGGTTAGTTGATGAATCTCGATAGAAGCTTCGACTCCCCGCACTATCTAAAAAAGGAAATCCGGAAATGGGTAAGCGGGTGATCAGGAACGGTAGGTCGAAGTAGCCATTTGTATTTGGCGAGCGGGAAATTTTGAATCAAATGAGTCGCAAAAGACTTGGTCATAGGTATTACGCTCTGCTTCTTATAGCGTTAGTTGGATCATATACCTCTCTATTTACTGCAACGGCCCACGCATGAAAGGTGTTCCGCCGCATCCTTACCCGGATGCTTGCTTCACATGTCCACCGCAGGACACAGAATAACAAAAGCTTATCCAATCCGCCGTGAAGCCAAAAGGGAATACGGGCAACAGGGCACGGTAAGACTGTACGATGACCCTCTTCCAGGTATCTTTTTGCCCTTCGCTTTTCTGTGTCGACGCACGGAGAAGAGCCCGCGAGCATGGAATGGTCATGTTCCTGTAACATGCCCACTACTGCGGGTATACGCACATATTGTGCAAGCTTGATTCAAGAGGGGAGTAGAAAGGCGGGGACATCCCGCTGTGTGTTGCTCCTCAACCGCACCATCGTCACAATACGTAACACAAAGTGAGCCGACCGTTGTGGCCATTGTTGACGGTTACGGCCGTTTGTGCGTTACGAAGAAACGGCAATCAAAAACAGTTGGTAGCCGTGGATGCGGGGAGATGTTGTTGGGGAGGGGATGACACTGGTGTGACGGTGGACGACGGCGGTACCAGCGGCCGACGGGAAAGAGGTAGAGACGGGTAACCCGAGCTGGCGGGAAGACTTGTTGTTGCACATACGTGCAGAGATGTACGCTTTGGGTAAGCCGGGGCGTCATACGGAGGGCTGGGGCTGCTGTCTCAAGGAGAAGGCTGCCACGGAGAAGAGGGGAGCGTGAGAGGAGACAGGTATGCAGGATTCCACTGGCTTTGAGGCAGGATGGAGGGCAGTTTGAGCTCCGGCGGGCAGTAAGAGCGAACGCGCCTAGCATGAGGATCAGAGGAAGATGGTTGGAGAATTGGAACAGGTACGGAGACGAGGATGCAGCTCTCCCACACAAACGCCACGGGGACACGCCTCGCACGCAAAGATTCTCGAAACGAGGAATATCTTCCTGCGTATGGACTCGCAGTGTGCTGTACAACGTACTACAAGCGCGCAGGAAATCGACGATCGCCTCCAACCACCCGTCGTACAAAGTGGCCCGCTTACCGGCGAATGGGAAAACAGCTTTACGCCGAGACGCCTCCCGCCTTACGGCGAGCTGATCGGTACATGGCGCTGTCTTGAGTGAAAGCGCGTAAAGGCGGATTCTCTGAGTGACAGGGGCCAACCCTTGGGAGAGAAATTCGGGTGCCATCGCAAAAGTAAACGCAATTGCCCGTAAACGATAAGGATCTAGATATGAATATATGATAGACCTGTAAATAACAGTCTCTCGTCAACACCTTCATTCCCCAGGCTGTGTTGCAATAATAAGTATTAAGCGAACCGATCTCGTACGAAAGTGGGAGATGCAAAGCCGAACAGAGGTAAATGCTCCTGAAACCCCGCATGAGCTGCAATGGTACATCGGAAGCATCTCCATGGATGTGTGCATCCAATGTGTGGCCGAAGGGGACCTTCTTGACCCCCATCTCTTCACACATTCAACCCTTACCACATGGGTGGAGTGCATGATTTTTATCAATAATAAGTTTATGTTTGATGATCAAACGGGTGAAGAAGGAAGCAAGACTAAGAAACTTGCTGCTGAGTGGCAAGGTTCACTTCGGCGCTAACCAGCAACTGTATTGTGGCAAGCATGCACCAAGGTCGAATTTCAGCTCCGTTCGCCATTGCCGCTGACGTCTCGTGAGGAGCCGAGAACAGTCGGCCTCGATCAAGTATTTTTTTGACATGGGTGAGGGCAAAATGGGTTGTGAAGGATCTGAGCCATCTATGCCCCGCTAATCTCCCTACGTTAGTAGTATAAGCGAACATCCGGATGTAGGTACGAGCTTAAATAATCGTACAAATATTTCTAGAAATTGGATTCGACCGCCCACGAGGATTCCTGGTGTAATAGGTTTGTGATGGTCAATTTCTTTTTACAATCAGGTATGAGAGCGTTGCCTTGCTATTGCGCGAGCCTTCCAGGGCGTGTCGGAGTTGACGAGGCTAAGAAAAAAGAAAAGTTAAAAGGAGACAGCTCACATGCGCGTGTATTGGCGATGATCGCCTGCAGCGCCCCAAAACAGGAAGTGATGCCGACGCTGAAGGCGAGCGGGTGTCATTTCAGCTGGGAAGGGACCAATGTGGCAAACATCATAGTGCCCCTTCATGCGCGGTAGTCGGATTTAGCCCTTGGGATTTTCTGCAAGCCTCCTTCGCACCCGACTGCTTGTTTCATGCGAATAACGAGCGTCGTCTGTCACCAGCAGCCCTTCCGAACTTTCCCCTGGAATCCCCGACCCGCACAATCCTCAGTCCCATCGTCGGAATAAGCAGACCATCCCGTGGTCTCCCACTGCAACCGCCCACTCGCCCCCAACGCTCCAGGCGACTTGCCTCGAGCAGAAAGTCATCTTGGGGACTACAATGCTCTTGTGCGGAGGCACAGGCACGAATGGATCCGAGATGGTCCACGACTTCTTAGCTTTTCCATTAGAATTGTTGGAATGGACAGAAGATGAGCCTGTGCCTGTTGAAATGATGCCACTTGACGCGTTGGACGCAATGCTTTCTTCGCGCGATAGCAGGCCGCCTCGGCCCGCACCCATACCCGGACCGTCGCGTTCTGCACGCTTACGTTTGTTGGGGATGCGAAACGTGTTCTCGCTCCTGAAGCTCTCCTCGGCGCCATCCGTGCCCTCTTCCAGCCTTTGCAGGTCCCACCACATGAATTTGCTCTTCTCGTTGCCCATGACTAGGATAGGATGCTTGTTCGGCATGTGGAACAGGCCGAAACGGTTGTAGAAAAGCGGGGTCATGGGCGTGTCAAACGAGAGAAGTCGTTGAAAACGCTTTCCGAAGGCAGAAGCGGTGCTACCGTAAGCATCGGTACTCTCATCCGGATTACTGATTCCGTATGCTTCGTTGTGGCCTGCGATTGACGATGGTGGAGGAGGGCTGTTACTGTTGAAGCCATCAATCTTCCAGAGCAGGATCTGATTTTCCTTGGCGGATCTCGAAAGCACAAGGTCACCGTAGAAGAGGACGCAATCTACCATATCTGAGTGCACTTCAGTGGTAGAAAAGTGAGGGTAGTGGATGATGTTGACTTTGTCTGTGCCGGTATTTGCGTCTGGAAGCTCTGGCACAACCCACTGGACACGATGTCAGCGTCGAAAGGGCAGATGGTCTGGGATCTACTCACAATCTTGATAGCAGAGTCCATGCCACCCGAGACCAGATATCTACCGGTGGCGTGAAAGGACTACAATGAATTAGCGGAGACAGAATGAAGAGTGAAGGAGGTTGCGTACGACTGAAAGAACTCTGTCACGGTGGCCTTCTGCGCCGCTGAAGATTACTGGACACGGCTGCTTGATATACATGGGATCAAGGTGCCATATCCTGATGGAATGATCTTCGGAGGCTGAGGCCAGGATAGCTGGCGAGAGGGGAGAGATAGCGAGGTCATTGATTGCCTGGGTCCGATTAGTAGAGGTTGATGCGATGTGACAACACTGCTTACCGCGCCATGGCCAGCGAGAGACTACAGGACGGTCAGCAGATGGATTTCCTATTGCAACATGTAAAGCACCTACCCTGGTGTGTTTACCAGTGCGCACGTTGAGAATCCTGATGATGGATGACGGGCTCCCGGCAACGCAAAGAAGAGGATCACCGTTGTTGACGTCTTGAGACCATATGAGGCTATTGAGTACTAAGTCCTGGGATACTTCAGCGGGAATGTTCTTCAAAAGCATTGGTAATTTACCTTATCCTCATCTCTGAACTCTCGAATAATCTCAACGGCGCTGTCCTTGTCAAGCGTCGGGCGGCATACAAAAGTCTGAACGGTGAGAGAGGCATTTAGTGGAAAAGGTGTGAGAGAAACTCACCTGCTGGCCGCCGGTAGCAGCAAAGACGGGATCTTTACCTGGCGGAGTGTAGGGATAGAATTGAACGTCGTAAAGGCGAAAAATGACCTGAGCTAAAGAGAGTCAGACATGGATAGGCGACTGAGATGAAAGACGTCCTCACATCGGTCACTGGCGGTGCTTATTCTGCCCTTGAAGAATTTTGTTAGACAGTGATGGAAATAGCGAGATGGGGGCACGTACATCGACGCGCAGGGTGGCCCTCAGGTAAGGAAGGTCGCTAGCTGAGGGCATTTTCGACGGCGGGAAGGGTGGGTCGGTAAGGCGATGCGCAATCGCGTTCCAAGTCTAATTTGGGGCGTCTGCTTGTTTATCTGCGACCATGATGCCAGTTACAAGTTGATATGGCGCGTCGCGAGTGTCGTAGGTTGGTGACTGCGCTTGTTTGTCGCGGTCGATGGACGCCAAGTTTAAGCGAGGCCTTGTCGGCTAGAGCTGCCCGGATCCCGAACGCTCCTTCCTCCGCTTATTCCCCTCTTCGGATGAGACAAGAGAACCGCGAGTGACTAATATTATCCCCCATTGATGGCACTTTTCGATCTTTTATAGCAATGGCTGCAGGCACCGGTCTGCATTCCTTTCACACGTAACAACAACATGTGGAGGCAAGCGAGACTGTGCTAGACCACAACGGGCTGACCATCTTCATTGTGGACAACACAGACACATTTGACGTGAATCCGCTCAGGATTTCGTCTCTCCATCCTGCAGACTTTGAGGAATTATTGTGCCGTACTGCAACACCAACTCATCCGGCTTAGGCGGGAGAGAAGGAAGAGCAAAAAGTGAGCAGCAAGCGAAGGAGAAGAAGGCGTAGAAAATGGAGAAGAGGGAACTCGCGAAGGAGAAGTATCGAGGCGTCTATGATGCATGGTGTTGAGGAGCAGCAGCAAAGGCGGGGGCAGGTCGTGAGGTAGAGAAGAGAAGATAGATGCAAGCAGCTGGTTCGAAAGAGATTCAAAGTTGCTGGTTATTTTCCACACCAACAATTGTCTTGACTCTTTGTCCCTTGATCCCATTCGCTGTGGTCAAGAATGCATGAACCAGCTTCGAACAAGACAAATCTGTGCATATTTTCCATCAATTCGATGCCGTGTCTCTCGCGAGCAGCCGTCATTTTATCATCAACTATATCAAACACCTGCATTATACGGCCTGAAACCCGTCCATCCTTTGCAAAGTCTATCAAAACAAATACAAACTGAACCACCTTACCTACCCCATGTATACGGGCTCGACCCAGCAGTCCCGACCAATAGGGAGGAAAGGAAATAAAAGAAAACAAAACATAGCCCTTGCGCTTTTGAGAAGGAAAGCGGACAAGGAAGCGTGAGTCGAAGATAAAAAGGGGGATGCCTTGAAAGATGAAAAAAAAATATGATTCCCATAATTTGACCACCAATGCGACACAACTCCTCTTTCAATTGTTGCTGAGCCTTCCCGAGCTGTCGGAACAAGTCAATCCGACACTACGACCACCGTCCCGCCAAACACCGTTTATGGTGACCAACTGATTTTTGCTGACAAAACACATGTCGAGAACCGAATTTCAAGGGTGAAACGGAAAGAGTTGCACGCGTCTTCGCGGAGTGCGGGTAATCTAGCTGTTGAGGTAGTTCCGGATGGCACCTGTTCAAGCGGGGATGTATTAGTAAACCAGTAAATAGGAGAGTGTTGCATTGTAAGTGCTCACCTTGCAACCTCGTTGCGCCCTCGCCCAGCAAGTTCGACAGGTTGTCCAAGTCGTCGCCAGCAGTGATTCCGAACTTCCGCACGAAATCCTTAGCCGCGCTCTCGAGGTCACCGTAGTCATCACCAGCGGGACCGTCGTCCTCAGGCCGTCCAAAGTATGCGTTGCTGCTGATGGAAGTTGCACCCTCGAAGCCCTGAAGGCGGGTCTTGGCTTCGTTTTGAGCAGAGGGGTCGAAGCTGCCACGGCCGAAAAACTCGTCGGACGAAATGCCCTTCTGCGTGCCAAACTTTTCGCGAGCGTAGCGCTCCGAGTCTGTAGTCGCAGTAAATCGTCAGCACACGCTCTTTACAAGTAAAAAAAAAAAAAAAAGTAGTTCGCAACGTACCATCTTGAGCAGGACGACTCGTAGAGCCGAAACCGCCCATCTTCTTGGGTGCCGCAGCGGGCTTGCTAGAACCAACCTGACCGAAGCCCAGCCTTGCAACACCCATGCCCAGACGCTCGACATCTCCGCTGTTGCGATCCTTGCTGGTAGAGCCAAAACCGCCGCGCGGGCTCACGGGAGTCGGGCTGACGATGTTTGCGCGGCTCTCAACCTCCTTGGCCTTCGCAGCCTCCTCGGCAGCCACACGTTCGGCCTCAGCATCGTAACCCAGCTTCTCAATGCGCTCGGCCTCTTCCTTCGCCTTGCGCTCCATCTCGTCGAAGTCAAGAGCATCTCCGCCGGTGGCTACGACCTTCTTCGCTCCCAGACCCTTCTTCTTTGCGCCGAGAATATTGGCCTTGGGCTTCGATGTGGCGGCGGTCTTGCTACGGATGGCAGATGCGGGAACAGCACGGGGAGCGGCGGGGGTGGCCTCAGAGCCGGCGGAGAGCGGCGACTTGGAGCGGGCGGTGCCGTTGCCATTGGAGGAAGCGTTCAGGAATGGCGAGGCGGTGCGGCTACCGGAGGCGGGGGTGCCGGTGCGCGAGGGAGGGTTGCTGGGGCGCTTGATGGTAGGCTTGTCCCAGGATGAGAAGAAGTCGTCCTCGTCGCCGGCGGGGGTGTTGGAGCCAGACGTCTCGGCGTCGGGCACGTCGGTGATGATTACCTCATCGGGGAACCTGGCAGGGTCAGCGGCCATTGAGAGGGCGTAGGGAGTATAGCAGGGGCTTACTGCTTCTTGTCCAGAGCAACCCTCCTGGTCAACTCCTCCTTGTACTTTGTGGCGGCGTTGGAGCTGTACTTGGCTTTGGGATCCTTCGAGTTGAGGGCAGCAGTACCACCGTGGGTCTGGAAGTACTTGGTGGCCGACTCGTTGCCGCCGACCTTCATGATGCGGAGCTGTTCCCATTGCCAGACTGGAGAGCGTCAGCGGGCGGTCGGGGCATTGGTACGGGAGAGCATACTGTCGAGGTTGGTGGAGCGCACAAAGGAGATGTGCACGCCCATGTTACGGTGGTTGGCGGAACAGTCGAGGCACAGGTAGATGCCAAAGGGCACAGAGGACCAGGTGGGGTTTTTGGCGCCGCAGTCGAAGCATATCTGGCTGCAGTCAGCAGAATGCGCGTGGAACAGGACAGGGGCGGCGGACCTTGTTGGCGGGCTTGGTCTTGAGCTTCTCGAAAATCTTCTGCGACTCCTGCTTAGTGGCCGCCATGATTGCTGGGTGCGCGGGCTGCGCGGGCGGATTTTCGGGGGTCGGGGCGTGCGGTGGTGAGTGCGGGGCGCGGAGAGGCGATGTAGATGGTTGGGTAGGACGGCGGATTGGCGATGGTGTTCAGCCCGGCTCGGGCACACCCTGGCCGCCGCGCCTCAGAAGCCGCAAAGTGTCATGTAATCGGCACCTCTCGCACGTGATCGGCCCGTCCCCCCATCGTCAATGACCTGCGTCCTGCAGACCCCATTCTCTCATTGTTCTCAGCGCCGCGGAGTTGAAAGCGAGTCAATGGGCCTCGCTAGAGGCCATTCTGCACCCCGAGTCATTCCGCTGATTTTCCCCTCAGCCGCAGAGCCAACAGCTACGTATCACACCACGACTGGCCTGTTGTTCTGGCTGCTGCCTGCCTGCCCCACTGCCGAAGGAATATGCTTACTGCCTCAAATAAAGAGCTGTATGCCGCCGATGCGAGCAGGATGGTCCTGTGCTCGGGTAGACTCGTTCCGATCGCGGGGGCGGAGAGTGATGACGTAGGTACTGAAGCGAGTGCTTGACTTTATATAGACTTTGACGCCCTCTGCCCTCGAGTCGCACGTCCCAGTGACCAATTCGCATCTTCGCCATGTCTACCTCAACCACGGCAGGCATATTTTCCACTCTCAGGCCCCTTGGCCTGCCCCCGACGCCAATCTTGTCCATTGTGCTGACCTACGCCATCAATATTGTCGCGACACCGCGCATGTACTACTCCGACAAACTGCTGGGCGAAAACAACCAGGACCCCGCATCTCTGCTTACCCGCGCCGAGCAAGAAAAGGGCCATGTCAGCCATGAGCAGCGCACCAAGATCATTCGCGCCAAAGCCGCCGCTGCCAACCTGCTTGAGGTCAGCCCGCTGTACCTGGCCGCCACCTTGGTCGGATGGCTCGGTGGTGTTTCGCCTCAGCTGCAGAATGCCTACCATGTCACCTGGTTCCTTTCTCGCGCTGGCTACAAATGGGCTTACCTGAACGGACAGGGCACCGCACGGTCCACTTTATTGTATGCACCAAGCTTCTCCGTTTGAGACAAACAGCTGACATTTCCTTAGCATGGTTGCTTTCTTCTCAACTCTCGCTATGCTCTTCACTGGCGGCAACGCTCTTCATGCGAAGACTGCCCTTTTCACAGCATGAGCTTACATGTCTTACTGTACATATCACGTGGACTTGGAGGTCGACTGAAGTAAAATATGTTGGGCATTGTCAATGGCCATTGGCCAGCACTGGAATCAATGTGGCGTTGTACTTTTTCTAGTCCGACAAAATATTTTGAACTTTGGTATGACATTTCATGAAATAATGCAAATACATTCCTAGCGAAACTGAATGTAGAAAGAATCGCAATGGAATTGCCTCCCGTAATATGTCTCTCTCTCCTCCTCTTTTGGAATTGATTAAGTGACATAGTTAGCACCCGCTTGCCATATTAGATTGCCGCCCTAATGAGGTGGTATCTTTGTGACACCACGCTGCCAATACTCGTGGGATCATCCAATAAGAATGATCCAGTCACGCCAAGCAGGTACCTGCCTACCCAGCTCTGCTGATACGCATTATGCCATTCCCTCGCCCACAATGAGTTCCAGTGGCGAGTGGCCCTGCTGAGACTCCGCAAATTCATTGGCCGGCTTCTGGGTATCAGCGGCGCTCTGAGAGGTAGATTCGAAGGAGCCGGGAAATTGCGAGAGAACCCGCATACTCTGTACGGCGGGATTTTGCAGTGAGAAAAGGTACTCGATCACACGGAGCTGGTATCTGGATGTTTATACAATTCTTGAATTCATTTGTTTGTCGGGATATTGTCTACAGCTTCCTACAGACGACCATGATGGGCTTGCTTTGGTGCTGCCAGGATAGGAACAGTGCGTGATTATACACTACACCGGTCAACCGCATCTCTTGTCGTAGGTTGGTGGCACCAGTAAGTAGACCTCTGTGATAAATCACGAAATACTACGCCGGAGCTTCAGCGGTTTGCGCAACAAGTTTGACAATTACAATGTGAACTGCCCAGATCTCGAAGCTGACCCCGGATGCAAGATCATATTAGAAGAGAAACAGTTGAAACTCAGCTCGCCTGCGAAACAAAGGGGATGGTCTGACTGGAGATTTGCACCTTCACCGGTCGGTAACCCCTGCTATCTCGACCCGACCAAGCTGAAAATAATTTCTCCTGTCCAATCGATAGCCCATACTCTGCCTTCGCCTTTCAGCTACCTCGTAAATGCGTCTAAAAGGCACCAATGGACGTAGGTCTGATTGGAGAGCCTGAAATGCAGCCTGAGAAGCCAAGGGTATGTCTGAGGCGAAGATAACACGCACGTGGTCCACTCGCCTGCCGAAGGCTAGAGTGGGCGACATCCTTGCCATGAGATCACTCAGAACTCTTCACCGGAAGTCACACGTTGTATTAGTAGCTGCCCAACTCCTTCCAATGATGCAGAAAAACTGTGGTACACCTATCCGGGCAGAGTGAGCGTCCTATCCTGTTCACCGGTTACTCGTAAACACGACCACGTCACTCTCGGTGATCCAGAGTTCCGTGCTGACTCCACGAGATGATCCCTCAGCCTCGTTTTGTTGTGGCGGCCTGGATGAAGCGATTGGATATGTCTTCCTGAGTTTTAGGGCGAACAGTACTGTCTCAGGCAACTCTGACATTAAAGCTGAGCAGCCGATAGATGACTTGCAGTCCGGAGAGGGCATGTATCCCATAAATCGCCTTCGTATTACAGAATACTGCAGTAGATAAGTAGAATGAGGCGGGGGTTCTACTAAAGTCAAGCCTTACAAGCCTGTGACATGCACAGCGCACTGCCATGAAGGCCAAGGTGAGGCTACTAACTTACTCATGCTGGCAATTTCCAGATCGCAATGATGGGGCGACGAAGGAAACCCAGTGTCTTCATGTAGAGCCTTCCACAGATACTGATTTGGCCTTCGATCAGCGCGGTATTGTTGACCAGTCATTGCTACCGCGCCTCACTCTTCCGCTAGCGCGATACAAGCTTGTGTTTAGAATGAAATGTTTCAAGGTATTTTTCAGGGCCCACTTTGATCCGTGACCGCAAGTATGGCGGCAACTCTCCCCTTGTAGAAGGATTTCACTGGATTTCGGTTCTAACGGTCTGTTGATACTGAAGGGTAAAATAAATGTGGAACTCTGAAACACAAAAACGAATGGTTCTTTTCATTTCACACCGCTTCTCTGCAAGCATCCAGAGGCGGCAAGGACCGTGCACGAGTTTGAAGAATAAGGTTTCGCACTTCGCATACGATGTCTCCTCAAAATCTCTCTACCCCTTCATAGTGTGATTCAATGTCAGCTAATACCGCAGTTATTACTGGTTACACAACCCTTAGTATGTTGTTCTATCTTGTTCCGCCGGATCAGTTTGTTGGGAACCAACGAGCACAAAGTCTATGCTGGCGTGGTACGGTTACTTAGCGGCGTCTGTTGTGATGCGGAGAGCAACGGCTGCATATGCATTGCGTATGCTTCCCCAGGCAATGACAACTGCGGCCTTCACTCTTCATCACCTGCACGCTTCTCCTGCAGGCGGTTGCCTAGCCACGCAGCCCTGTTTTTGCCTGCTTCTGCCTGCCTGAATGTGCTTAAGAAGTCGTCCCGTCCCGTAGCGGTCCAAATATCATCGCTTGTTCCCATCTCACTGTTTCCATGGATGAGTCCGACGAAGAGCTCGTCATTATCAATTCAAACGAGATAACCAATCTTTCGACAGATTCGAAGTCAACTCACCCTCACTGTGTCAGCATGTTTCCGATTAGGAGCAAACCTGTGACGGAAGGCAAAGCCAGGCCACCGTCATCAATCGGCGAGCCCGAGACAAATGAAAATTTGGAATCGTCCGAGCTGCTGTCAGACGGAGAGAAGGATGCGGAGGATCCTGCGGCCTCTGAAACGAATGGAGGAAGCGAGGGCGTTGAAAAAGATGGAAACCAGGAAATGAGCTGCGACACGTGCCCATCTGACTTGGGCCCTACAAGCTCTCCTCTGGTTGAGCAGCCGCTGCCACCGTCCAGCTATGCCCGTCCACTTGAGGGTGCTGGAATTAATCCTAATTACTCATCTGGGGGCGCGTTCCCATCTCCGGGGCCACCCTTACCACCACCTCCCCCGATAATCTATCAAGCTCCTCCTCCTCCACCACCGCCGCCGCCTCCACCTCCATTTGAGTTGAATAATGCAACTCATTACCCCATTACAAGGGGATGTCCCCCACCCCCACCACCACCTCCTCCTTCGAACCGTCAGATACCATACCACGGCCAAGTGCCACCGCCTCCACCGCCGCCGCCTCCGCCTCCGCCTGGGCCGCCACCACCACCAATGGCCCTGGCCGACTCCCAGCCGCGGCGCCGCGCCGGCCTGCAAGACATCGAAGTCATCGACTCGGCCACCGGGCTCCTCCGCCACAGCAACCCCCGGCAGCGCCCCGTCCCCGACCGCATCGTCCGCCTGGGCGTCGGCATGTGCGGCAGCGGCGGCGCCAGCCCATGGCGCCTGGCCGGGCTGACGCACCTGCGCGCCACGCCGTTCGACCTGGACTCGCACCTCTGGCTGCTGCGGCACGGCGAGCCCGACAGGTGGTACGCGCGGCCCACGACGGGCGAGCTGGAGCGCCTGCAGCAGTTCGAGGCGGTCGTCGGAGACGGCAGCAGCGGCAACCCAGCTGTCAAGGAGCTGGTCTCTCACCTCTTTTCCCAGCTCGCCAGCAAGCCGGCAGGCGGCCTGATGACTACTGCTGCCGCCGCCACCAACCAGCCCAACACTGCATCCGCCCTCGTCCGTCCTGCATCTGCGGATGTGGTTCGCGTCTGGGCCGGGGCGGTGCTGGGCGCCGCGACCCCTGATGGCGCCGAGCAGCAGCAGGACCCTTGTTGGTGTTTCCCCTTGGGCGAAGGGCCTGCGGACGCTCACTGCGCCGCCGGCCCTGACCGGTGCGACGTGCGGAATAAGTACCGCATCGCCGACGCGTATTTGAAGTACTACATGGTCACCGAGGCGCCGAGGGCAGTGGAAAACGAGGCGGCGTCAGGACAGGGGTGGGACCGCTTTCCGTTGCCACCACCACCGCCGCCGCCGCCAGGAAGGATGCCCGGTGGTGTCAGGGGTAGTGGTGTCAGCGACGAGAAGGTCTACAGGGTTGAGGTTGCGGGAAGTAGGGAGGCCTGCTTGACGCGGGCGTATCATAACGCCGCGCTGTATGGATGGAGCACCGTGTTTTGCTGCGCTGTGCAGGGAGGAAGGGAGCCCAGTCGGGCGAAGCCGGGTCTGGAGGGCTTTGAACGAGTGGCTGGGCTGGGAGCATTGGTGGCGAACGAGACCCACGGCGATAACGGAAAGATCAAGGTGTTCTATTAACCAGAGCGAGGACCAGTCCGTGGTTGGAGACATCAGCGGCCCCTCGTATCTTGGTCTCACACCCTGCACGAAAAAGGAACATAAGGCGGCAGGGTGCAGGCCGAAGGAGAGACCATCAACGGCATGTGCTTACCCGCTCGTCACTCACTGGTTGAAAGACGTAAGGCGAGACTGGTCGATGCACTCCGAAGCCGAACGAGTGGAGCCGAGTTTCTGGGAGTTCACTTATCTTCTTGCACTGCTTCGCAACATTTTACAGAGAAGTGCATACTTACTACACACTTGCAGACCCACACACATTCTTTGACTCGTACCATTTTCGGATGTCTTTATCTTCTTTTTTTATCACTACAGTAGAGGAGGACATGGCGGATCAACCTTCACTTTCTCGGCCGAGATAAGCGTAAGCACACTTCTCGCCCTCGTTCAAGCCTATCTCGCTTTTCTTTAGAAAACAAAGTCACAATCAATAAAAACGTCAACCCTCAAGTTATCCCTGGGAATCCTTTACTCATGAGATCCAGTCACTTGAGTTCGCAAGTCTTATTGGCAGTCATACGAAACGGATCGTAGCAACGGTCCGGGCCGGATGCCAACCATGTAACACCAAGTTCGACTGGTAGGGTTGAGCCTATCGAATCCCCCGTCTGGCAGGGCGTTCTCGCATGAACATCATGTTCGTAGACTCTGACCATTTAGGCGACTTAGCACTCACATACCCACTCCTATAGGTGTCCTACTACATCCCACTGCATTCCACGGCAACTCTAGTAGACCACACCATGGTCCTTCTCTGCGGATCATTGCCTTTGTTCCTCTCTTCTGGGCTCTCGCCTCGACTCGTCCTGAGGCGAGACCATGTGCTTCCTTTTTCCGTACCAAGTCAGTTCATTGTTTCGACTCCCCTGACTGATAGGTGGTGGCAAAATATCCTCGTCCAACACATTTATCCAGACATATCCACAGTACTGCCATGCCGCCCTACTTTTCGCCCTCGAATCACCAAACTTCATATGAGGGGCCAAATATGTTGTGATCACTGACCAGTTATAGAAAAATTCACGAGGCGAGTCAACCGAGAAGTACCAACGCTATCATGGGGTTGGCTACAGACGGTTCCACTGCATAAAACGCGAGGCAAACCAAGAATAGCCACGTAAGGCGTGGATTTCAACCAATCGGTTCCTCGTGAAGTTCGTGGTACTCGCGTCCGCCTTAGTTCGCCTTATTTTTTGCTTTTTCCCAACCTTGCACTGAGGCTGTGATTGGTCGACGCTCTCTGATCCCGTCGGACCCCCCAGGGGGCGGCTGCAAGGCCTTAAATAAGAGCAGCGCCGATAGCTTCTTCCTTCGGAAAAGATAGACCACCACCCTCGGGCTGGACTCCTTCCGGCACTTGTGTTTTTTTTTTCTTCTCCCTTGCTTTTCTCTCCAACTTGTTACAAACTTACAGGCGAGCGACGCAGTGCAAGGCGATAATGGCACCAAAATATTGTGGGGTGTGCTCGAGCAAACAGTTTACGTCCACATGTCAAGGTGGTGGTGGCACCACACTTGCAGTGCAGCGCGGGTAGAGCCGTGGGGGAGGTTTGATCGCCTCAAAACAGGGCTATCGTGCATTCCTTTGTAAACATTGTAGACGCTGATTGTTTGGTGAAGGGCTTGGGACGCACATTTTCAATAGTTGGCAGGCGCGCATCTGGACCCGCGTATCGTATACTGCATGCACCGGCCCACGTGCGGATAAGCGATCGTTGCAGCTGCGGGTTTTTCGTATTCAACTACGCAAGCGCTTTGTTCTCGTGATGCCGAGCTCGTGGGGGCTGGGCTTCCTTGGACTACCCGCAAAGTCAGCTTCGTCTCTACTCATGTAGGTGCGTGTGTGGTACACTGCGTTCTGTTTGGAGACTGCGATTTGATGGTAACTTTTACCTCTGAACCCCGCAGTGAAGATGCTTCGACGGCCTTCGTTGGTCTTTCCACAATGACTCAGTAGCTCGGTACCATTGGAGGCTTGTCATGCATTGCATAGAAGCTAACTGTCAATACCCGAGACTTTGGGCCCAACCTCAGTGATCCCGAAAGCCGGATGTTTTGTTTGTGCAGTTCTGAATGGATGCAAAGAATCTAAAAGGGCGGGAAAAGGGGTCGATGAGCATACCTGCTAACTATTCTCTCCATAGGAATCGATAGAACGTAGCTTTCGAAAACGACGCCCTCTACCTGACTTGCATGGCCGGTTGGCTGATTGAGCTGGCGTTCCATCGATGCAAATCAGCAAGAAATGACCAATCAGCCATCGGAAATCACTTGACCTGGGAAACTTTGAGCAAGAGCTCGTGCACTTCGATTGCGCCAGGGACTGTGTGTAACTCCGCCACTGCATTTGACAACACCTCATGATAATTGTGCCGATATGATATTATTGGCTGTCTGCTCAGCGTAGTCAAGCTTACTTTCCAATGACTTCCCGCCACGTGCCATGGATCTTGGGAAACTCTTGGACTGGCAACTAACGAGATCAAGGCAAGACGAGTGATGGAAGAGAAGAACGTGGTTCCCGCCACTCGGCAGATTCTTCGAGGGGTCTGGACGCTGGGGCTTTCGACAAATTACAGGGCAACTTTACGAGGTACTATTGAAACAATAGTCACAGCGGGTAGTCCGTATATGGTGTTTAAGACCAGTAACGCATATGTAGAGAATCGTCAGGGGAAGAAGACTTGAATACAGCTAACCAACGCGAAGACGACCGGTTCATCGATTTCATCTTGTTAAACTGTATTTTAGAATAGCCCTATACTCTAGATAGCAAGTCGCGTTAACCTATAGAAGTTGACTGATTAGAATCAAGGTCAAATTAGAATATCCTGTATTTAATAAACTTATCGCTGCTAATAAATACGCTTTACTATGAACAGTTGACTAAACTTTTTATAGAGGGAATGTTGAATCCAGATTCTCACGCTTCATTCATATAGTAAGCATTAAGGGTACTAATATAGTATAGCTATTTATTCTATTAAACTACGGTACTACGGTTTTCACTGCCGCGTAAAAGAAGTATACAGTCAACATACTTGCCATATGCATAACTATAGCTTGCTTGTGGCTACGTTATATATTGAGAGTTTTCTCGATTTTGTGAATGAGATTCGTTGTTAAGGCATAATATTATACACTTGTATTACAGTAGATTAAAGCGATTCATATTTCTATAGTTCGCAATGAGCGCTTCGTTTTCAGGTTACAGGTGACCAAAGCAAGAATACAGGCATGGATGGCACTTTGCAACCTTATAAAACACTTACAAACTAACAGATAATGCTCATATGGGCAAGGTCCAAAGTCTATTCGGTGTTTCAGCAACGTCAAAAAGGCGGAAATGTTGATGTGGTCGAAAGAGTTATTCTTGAACACTATGGCTATTCTTTGAAACCGCAGCATGCTATCGTAGAGACATGCGTTGTTAATTTATGACTTAGTATTGTTTAGCCGGGAACCGCACCCAGCTCGTGTGTCCGTGGACCACCAATGGCCCTATGAATACTGTAGGCGATGGCGTTGCTGGGGCCTGCGGAAAGAGCGATCGCTAGAGAAACTATCTGGGGCACGTATATAAATCGTCTCTGCAACTTCCCTACCATCTCCGGTGTCTTCGCTGGTATAGCCCAGTGGAAGACGCCAGCGATACTCGTGACTCTTCGCGGAAGTTCTCGAGTTCAAGACCTATCCTCCGTAGGGTGACTGAATCGCAAAAAAATCCTCGAGGGTCCAACGGACAGGACCTGCTGACGGGGTTTCTGCGCGCTCCAGGGACGCCTGGAGGAGCGTGTAGTTTTGCTTCCTGGTTTATCACGCCCTCCTTTTTTTTTTCTCCTCATCGCTTACTTCTTTCTCTCCTCCGCCTCTGGACTCTATACCTTTTGCTGATTTGAACTCAGTTCTGTTTTTTATGTGTGTGGTGATATCATGGTAGCGACTCGTAACGGTACCGTGGCGGCGACAGCACACACTGCTGCAGACTTGAGTCATCCGCTGACTTTCCCACGGTCCGTGAAGCACGCAAGTATCCCAGTGGCCTTATGAGATCTTCTATCGCCCATCTGCAATTGCACACGTACATCGGCTGTCTGTGGTCGTATTCTATTCATGTTGTTCGAAGTGAAGCGGTCGTCGGATCAAAGGCAACTTTGCTGATTGCCGAAAAGCTCAATGCATGGCAAGCGCTCGACGGCATGGTTTAGCCAGGCTGCTGTACTAAGATGTCCTGTCTGGTATGGCAGGGTAAGCTCTTCCGAAGATACCGGTATGAAAATGAACGTGGAGACTTTTGAACGTACCGATGAATTGATCTCCTAAATTGTAGCACTTCAGCCATATGAACCATACAAAAGGCAGATCGAGGTACCGGATCCCCAAGGCTGACTGACAGAGTGACGGACATGTTAAATTGTAAAGGTGTTAAGATTCGCCTTGAGGCCCGTTCGGCGGCAAAGCAGAAGCAGTCTTCACTGCAAAGCAGCATTCGTATGCAAGAAGAGGGGCGAGTCAGGACAGCCCACAATTTCGCCAGGTTCTCCAGGAAAAGGCTCATCAAACTTCCGCTCATGCCTCTTCAGCGGTGTCGGAGATCGCCAGCGCCATCCACATCACCAACACAGACCGTCCCAAAAGTCATGCTGAACCGATAGCCTCCAGGCCGGCCCTTCAAAAGGGGGAAATCCTGCTCCTTCCGGCGTGGGGAGTGGTTCCCAACAGAGCCTTAACAACGATATCCCTGGTAGTTTACGGAAAGCGGCACCCATTCGCTGTGTTGCCACCTCTTCCTTCGTTCGAAGGTAGCTTTCGCTCTGAACGCCGCGGCGGTGGCAAACTTCCCCGGAGCCACTAAGCGGTCAACAGGACAAGACGTCTGAGCGCGAGCGGTGGCAGTGGTGAGAGTCGCTTGCGGAGATTTCATGCTCGTTCGCCACCTAAAAGGAGAAATTCGCCTCTTTTTCCTCCGACTCCGGAAGAAAAGGTGTCTGAATCGGGGAAGCTGCCGTTCTAACAGTCCTCGCACGAGGGGACCAGCGGAGCAATCGCAACCCGGGCTGATGGAAGCTAAGCCGTGCTGAACGCGAGGAGGTCCAGACTGTTCGCCACGCCCGCTCATCATTCGCATGCATGAATGGATACGGCAGGCCCCAGGACGCCGCGTGTAGCAATATGGAACAACGGATGATGGACGATGTTTTTAGTTTGTATCGGCCGAAATGACCAGAACTATCTCTCACTCCCTGTGTCAGTGTGACTTGATAGACCTACCTTGGCAGGGGCAAATACAGTTTGGTGGGAGCTCCAGCCTGTTTCCAGGGAAGTTCACTTTCTGTGTATCTTGGCTAAGCTCCCCATTTGAATGTACACCGGCTTTGTGGTAGATACGGAAAAAAATCCTGACGCCCAGCTTTGAGGTACAGGGGTCTATGACGATCTCTCGTGTCTCTCCCTCCATCCCAGCGCTAATCCGATGATGCTCACGCAATCTGAGAGATCATAGTCGCAAAATCATCGGGGGCTTAAACATCCCTTGTGGTACTGCAAGATATTGTGCGCAGCAGTACACTACCAAAGGAGCTGATTTTGTGGCATGTCGCATCATCACCACCCATGGAAGATGTACGGACCTGATGACTTGAAGTAAGCATTTTCACACGAAGGCGTGCATGCGCGTCGGAGCTCGCTTGGGATTTGTGCCTAGGTGCGCAACACTACTTAGAGGATCATCGACGCAGCTCTCTGTGGCCCTTCTCGCCGAGAGATCATGAATAGTGTAGCAGTATCTATGGTGCTTGACGATCTAAACTATGAATGTACAGCCCCCTCTCGCAGCCGATGGCTAGCGTGAATAACAGCAGAGGTGTAGAATAAAACGTAACTATGCCCCAGCTCTACCTTAGAGAAGTTAACACATGTGGGTAGTTGAAGCTATCGTCCGGACGTGTATGTAAAATTTTTAATTCGACCTTCTCGTCCGGATGATAGCTTCACCTACCTATGATATGAGAAAAAAAAAAAACAAATCCACGCTAGCCATCGGCCGCGAGAGGGGACTGTATTTCATTGGTTGGATAAGTACAGCTGGCGTTCCGTCAGGACCCAGTGTTTGTTATCTTGCTGATCGCTGTCTGCATAGAGAGAATGTTGAAAAATGTCTGAGACTACGACGAGTGCAACGAAGCGCTGCGGACCAGGGCCGTACGCGTCAGAGCGATCATCACAAATCACAAGATCACATACGACATGACCAAACTCATCACAGCCGTTCGCATCCTCAGCCGCACGCATTGACAGAATCTCGTCATGGCAGTACGACGAAGCCGATGCGCGCTGCCGGGTCCGGGGAAAGAAGCTGACACGGACATCGAGGACAAGTGTCGGACAATTTATCTGAGTCCCAATGAAACAGAGCTGACCGCTTTCCAGCCAGCCATTGGAAGATTTGGGGAAGTGGGTACTCCGTAATCGCAGGGTGCGGTGCGGAGCCGCATCCGGACGTCCGGACGAAGGAATGAGGCGGCTTTGTGACGCATGGCCGGAAGGGTTGAGACTAGTACGAAGAGACTGTTGAGGATTTCGTGTAATTAGGAGCGACTTTTTGTGTGGCGATGGCAAAATAAAATGGTGAAGGGCAAGAGTAAAAGTACTATGGCTGAGTGTGCGGAGAAGGAGGGGGGGCATGCGGCTTCCGCGCCAAGCCTCAGACGTGGCGCCTCGGCTGCGGGGATCAGTGCTTGGAGGCGATGTGAGACCATGAAGCTACAATGTTTGCAGCTATGGTGTCCTCCGAAGCGAAGTCGCCAAAAAAAAAAAAAAAAACCCGAATGATTAAAAAAAAAAAAAAAAAAAACGGACATGGCATCGTCTGTCCCGAATGATTAAGCTCCCCATGCGGTCATGGGGGCAAAACAACGCTGTATTCGAATATTTCTGAAGGGTGCATTAGTCCCCGAAGATTGAAGATTGTTGAGGAGGTCAAAGGGGTGTGGAGAATCGGGCTCTGCACGGCGACTTTTGAGAAGATGTTGTCCAAAAAGGTAGTGACTGGGAGACCCCAGTTCGCAGGGTCTGGTTCCGCCGAACACCAACATCGGCCTAGAGGATACCCAGGCGATTGGTTATGAAGAGACAGCGAACGGCGCGCCGTCCCGGGTCAGAACGTGGCAAGCGTTATTCACGAATAGGGCCGTTTAAGCTATGTGGCAGGTGATTAAGACTGAATTCTGCACAAACCCATGGGTGCTGGAACGAGGCAGTCTCATTGGGAACAAGCTTTGGCGCGTCCCAGATGGTGAGGGTCAGCCGTCATCATCGAGCGTCGAAGCATCGAGACCACCCCGCGTGGCGGGATAGGTGGATGTGGTGCGGAGACGGACGGGCCAAAGCTTTGAGGGGCTGATGATGCATTACGGGCTGCTCTGTCCACGGAATCCCAGCAGCGCGCGTATCGAGGCTCTTGAGCACAGACCGACTTTGATTGTCTGGCTCGGTGAAATCTGGTACAGCTGCCGGCAGTTAAGGCTTGGGGGAAGAGAGGGTTTGGGTTCCTGCATGGCGAGGGTTTGGTCATCATCGGGCCGGAGGCCAGCGTTGCCCTTAGCCCGAGCATATCATAGCGATGCTGCAAAGCTTGGCGGGCGGGATGGCGTCGGCCAGCGCGTCGCGCTTGCGGCCACGCTAGACCTCCAATGGCGCTTCTGGAGCTGCTCCTACCGTAGCGGTGAATCGACGGAGAGTGAGCGGGCCCAGAGCCGCACAATGCAGCGAGGAACGCGGCGCGGATGGGGTGCTCAGCGACGGCAGCTGGCGGAGCGGAGGTCGTGGACGGACGGCGGTGATGCAAGTCGTGGTTTGACTTTCCCCCGCATTTTGCTAGAGGTGGATCGCGGTCTTAGCGGGCCAGTCCAATCGCAGCATTTTGGCCCCAGACTTCCCCAGGCCTTTGCTCTCCGCCTACCCGGCCCTAGTCTCGAATCTCCTCACCAACCACCGCCCCTTGACTCGTGCCCGCTATCAAGGATCTCGTGCTTCAGCCATCATTCCTGGCCTAGCCGCCTCCCCCGCGTGGAAATAAGCCGGCCGTTTGGCGTCTGGGGAAACGACAATGCCAAAGAGCTTCGTGTGCAGCTGCACCTTGACTGGATTGCACAGCGCCGGCTGGCCCGGATCGCTCCAATGCCTCTGCTGCGCCACCTCCCATTGGTTTGAGCCCGCTTCGTGATCAGCGTGTGAGAGCACTCTCCACCTGAGCAAAGCCGGTCAACAAAGGACGCCAGCGTGCGGAGCCGTAGCCCTGCCGACTCAAAAGCCCACCCATATATGAGCGAGCCGCCTCCCACCCCAATCCCCTGCCGTGACAGATCCGATCTCCCCACCCGCCGGAAGCTTTTCTGTTTCTCCTTGCTCTTCCTTGCGATACCCTCCACTCAGCCCACAATGACTTCGGAAAACCCTTACGCGGTCGCTTCGGCCGACCCTGATGCGCCTCTTGAGAAGGACTTCACACACAGCCAGAACAACCTCCAAAGCGAGCGTCTCGAGCCTCATGTGGGATCCGATGAGGCATTGAGGCGCATCAGGACAGCAGGGAGCATCTCCATTTCCCCGGAGCTCTTCGAGAAGATGTACCTCTCGCCTCAGAACCAAGTCAAAGGCGATCTCCGCAAGATGGTCGGCAACCCGACTCCACTGTAGGTTTCCTGGGCTCGACGACCGTGTTCATTGGCTAATCCGAAGACAGAGCTTTGGTGGGATTCCTGCTATCGCTTTCACCACTCAGCTGCATCCTCATGGGCTGGAGGGGATCGGGTGGTAGCGGCGCTTCCGGAACGGCGTCATACTTCTTCTTTGGCGGAATCCTCATGCTCCTTGGTGCTGTGGGTGAATGGATCCTCGGAAACACTTATCCCTTTGTCGTCTTCGGCACCTTCGGGGCCTTCTGGTTGTCCTTTGGTGGAACTCTGCAGCCAGACTTCAATGCTTACGGCGCCTACTCGCCTGATCCGAGCAACCCTGCTGCTGGGCTGACAACCGTCGGATTCAACTCGAGCTTCGGTACGTCCGTCCCTTTTTTCGCCGCCATCTCGTACTAACCATGTTGCGCGCCAGCTTTCTTCCTGCTATTCATGGGCCTCCTGAGCTTCCTCTTCCTCGTTCTAGCCCTCCGCACCAACATTGTCTTCGTCGTGATCTTCGCCACTCTTTCTCCCGCCTTCTGTCTCCTCGCAGGAGCTTATTGGCAGACGTCGAACGGAAACGCGGATCTAGCGAGCAACTTGTTGGTCGCGGCTGGCGCTTGCACATTCGTGACATGTGCTGGCGGGTGGTGGATATTCTTCGCTATCATGCTCGCGGCGTTGGACTTCCCGTTCCAGCTTCCAGGTAAGAAGTCGCATACAGGCCAGTTCGGCTCAGAACTAACACGCTGCAGTTGGCGATTTGTCGACCTTGATCAAGGGTGCGAGCCAGAGGCAGAAGGAGCTAGAGAGTCAGGTGTAACCGTCTTGAGTGCTGAGGATGGATGGCATGAGCCATGGACATGATGGAGAGTGGACTGGGACGATATCAGAAAATGAAAAAGTCAAGAGGTATTAATGAGTGCTGATGGGTAATACGTACCATGACTTCTTAATGACATTCGAAGTGCTTACCATTTAATGACATTTCTTTTACTATCCACATCTCTCTGGTGTTAATGTCGGTCACACTGCGCGTTCACAGCCAATCTGTAGAATGAGCCGACGCCAAAGAGCTTTAGGAAACGATAAAGGTGCCGTCGCCGTACTGCATGAAGAGCGCCGCTCGGCCCATATATGGCATTTGATCAGTCATCGCGCCGCGGTCTCTGCCTAGGGTGCTGATGCGAAACAGTCGTCATGATTGGTAAGAATGGGCGGCTCGTCCGGGTCAGGCACTCGTAGGCATGGCTACACACACGGTCGGCCAGCGGTAGGCCTCGGGGTATCAATCGATGATATAGAGTTGGAGACGTTGCGGAGGCCATGGTCGTTCGGGCCACTTGCCTGCGGGAAAAGTCGGGTGGCGCTCCTTCCATCTGCGCATCTGCCAAGACACGTGACTGAACGCAGCTCTGGGGTCGTCGGCAAAGTTGCCGCAGAACCTCCTTCCCCCTCACTGACTCTTGTCCTCTGTTATGCACAAATGTAGCTTGTTAGGTTCCACTGTTGGCAGAAGCTTTGCCCAGTAAAGCCCGGAAATCACGTGCTTCTTCTTGGTATGCTTTCTTTCCCCATCTCTCAATCCTTCGATCTACAACACCCTAAAGCAACCTTCCATCATTTGCTGGCGATTTCTTGCAACCGAACGCGGCTCCAAGCAGCCACCAGACCTCTCCATCAGGACGCGCCGCTCTCAGCACTCACCGCCGAGACGATCGTGATGCGGCACAGCAGGAGAGCACGACTCGGCGGCCCTGTCTGATCAGTCGATAATTGTCCTCATCAATTGTCTTCTTCACAATAGCCGACTCCCATTGCCGAACCACTCACCACATCGAGCCATTTTCAGAGCGAGCACTGACGGCACGCTGTGCACGCGACTGAAAACTGGAGCCCTCTTCGGGCCGCTCCCGCCTCGCGTTAACGGCGTCAGCTATCCCGCCCCTCTCTAGACCACCACTCCCGTTGTTCACAGAACCGATTCGTTGGTACCTTATGTTGGTTGCTGTGTGCTGCATCAAGCAGCTGGATCCGCCTGGTGTGCATTACATTGAGAATAAGCCGTAACTGATCTCCGAGGTGCCAGCAACCGCATAACCCACAGCCGGTATGCCTGGTCCATGCCCTTCTACTTGTCCAGACCCCGGTAGTTCCACGCGGACAACCTTGTACACCGCGCGGCTATGGCGATAAGGCGCGCTCCATATGTTACACCGTCAACCTCTCCCCCTTCGCTTTCCCCGACCTGATCAACCGGAATCATCTCCTTGAAGATTTTTATTCTCCGAGCACAACCACTTTCTTCGTAATACTCCTTGTATTAAGATCCTCTTCACCGGCCATGAGCGGAGCCCCTGTCAACTTTCCGGCTTCGTAGCCTTTCACAATTGGTCACTTTCTGCCAATACAGCTTGTCAATAGCTTGCTCAATATTCATGCAACTGCTCTTGTGGCTCATCAGTCTCCAAAGCGACCCGACTTTTGAGTAATGATGGTTGCGAAAGATACTGTATTAGCCCCGCTATGTCTAGGACGGTATGGTTATGCAGAAGTCATGCCAATCCTTTCCCCGCAAGCTTCGCCCCCTCAAGCCTTTCGCGCTCGTCACAACCTGAACGGGATCCGGTGTGACCGAGCTGTTTTATCGTCCTTCGTTTCCACTTCGTTGCGGTGTGCTGATGTCGGGAATCGAGGGCGGACTCGCGGGCGGCAATCGGCGGAACTGATGTAAAGCTGCTGTGGGTACCTTGAAGAAGCTATGTCCCTATATTGCTCAGGAGCTACTCTTGTGCGGCGAGGTAGCTGTCGCGCCAGCCGTGGTTACCGGTGCCTTGATCGAATAAATAACGCCTACGATGTCTCAACGGAAACAAGCTCCTGCTCGACCTTCGCCCTCTATCACATTTCCTCTCTCTTTTCTACCTAATTGAACCCCATAATGTTCCGTCCCGCTTTCAACGCCCTCAGGCCTGCCGCCTCCCGCAGCGTCATGCGCGCCCCCGTGCGTCGCGAGGTCACCCGCGCTTTTTCGACCTCGCTCCGCCACCAGGCTGGAGGCGGCCGTGAGTGACCTAGTGCCCTTCAAGCTCTACTTCCTCATCACATTCTAACAGTTGCGATTGTTCTTTGGATTAGAGCTATACCCTGTCACTCAGCCTCCCCACTGGCCGTCCGAGGCCTCGCGCAACAACTCCACCGGCACCGATGCCGAGGTGCTAGACCGCTTCAAGATCCGCGAGATCTGTGAGGGCTGGGGCTGCTACCGCGACGCCGCCGAGTGGGAGAACTATCGGTCCATGGTGAGCTTTTGAGCTAAAACAATTCAAAGGCAGAGAGAGCAAAGCAAACTAATTGGAGTGCTCGTTAGTTCTGGGATGACGCCTACATCGCAACGAGCTGGAAGCAAGGCTCCATCGACGAATTCATCAAAGCCTCCAAGGATGTACGCCAACACCATCCTCCTGTTTTAACTGAGTCCCGGCTGAATTCTCCCAAACAGGGCTTTGCGCGCGGCAAGGAATTCATGTACATCATGCACCGCATCATCGGCCAGACCGTCGACGTGCAGGGCAACCGTGCCGTTGCCAAGATGAAAGTGACCATCACTTGCCGCTTCACCTTCAACAACATCGAAGTCGATAACGAGGCCGAGTGTCGGTTCTTCTTCATGCTCGAGAAGCGTGAGGGACGCTGGGGAATCTCCTTCTACACGCTGCTGTTTGACAAGGACAAGATGATCCCCGTCCACCCCGGCAGGACGTTCGATATCCCTGAGAAGGAGGTTATGAAGTATCCCTCGTAAGTGCTTTCTATTTCTTTATTCTATCCCTTGAAACGTCCAAGTGGCGTTGTTGTCTCTCTTTTCCCCTCCCGTCACCACATCACTGACTTTGGCGGCGTTTTACACAGCGGATATCGCTATCTAGCATGGCTTGAGGACCAAATCGACACCCCTCCCAAGCTCGATCTCAACAGCCACGGACCGGAGCGCGACATCCTGTACAAGAAGTGCAAGGACTGGTTGGAGGGAAAGGTCGTCAAGCCGAACTTGACCGGTCCAGACATCATTGACAAGTGGTAAATGGGTCCACACAATTTCAAGGGTGGAGGCTCGTTTCAAAGGGTATCGGGAGAGCACGTTTAAAGATATAAAGAGTGATAATGCTGTTAGAAGGGAAACGAGGGTAATGTGGGAATCGGCGACGGTGCCCACTTTAGAGCCAGGTGTGGCGATAATGACTTAAACAGACCAAGTCTGAGATATTGAATACATCAAAGGTTGGAGACAACATCTTTCCATCATTCTATGTGATTTCTGTCAGAGTGTTGAAACAATCATCACCTGTTTATGATTCGGGACTAAGCGGATTACAATGTGTCTCATCTCCTCGCTTTCACCCGCACGATCGAGTCGTAAATATTCTCTTTCATGGGAACTATCGCGAGATTTCTTCTAGATCCATATTGATTGCTTGAAAGTGCTGATCAAGCATAAAGATACCATCTCACTACACGCAACATGTTGCCCACGCTTCCATAATTTCCATGACCGGATTCTGAAAATATGCTCTGATACGAAAACTTATGTAGTCTAATACCTCGTACTCTTACACTATGTAACTATATAATACATCGCGAGTCTTTCGCCACCCAATGGCAACCCCCGCTCGCCCCGCGGCAGAATTCAAGATTAAAAACCGCAGAAAACCAGGATCAATACCAAGCTCAGTCGCTAACACCCCCTCCCAAGCAATACGATTGACCAATCAAAGCATCTTCGCTCACTACTTTACCTCCCCTTACCCCTCAACGGGCTACTCTCCCACGCACCCATCGTCTCATCCTCTTCTTCTTCTTCTCCCTCCATCCCATCATACTCACTCCCACCACCCAACTCACTCACTGCATCCGCGCCACCAACCTCATCTTCCGCGGGCATCAACATCGGACTCGCCGCAATCTTCGGCCGACTCTTGAACACGCTCTGCTCGTCGACGTTGTCCTCGAACAGCTTGTCCTTCGGCGTCGCCCTGCCACCCGCACCTGAAATTCCCAGCCCGGCCTCCTCCATCTCCATCGCGGCCGACTTCTCTGCCCACTCCTCGAACAGCGGGCTGATCTTGCGCGTCTCCCACGGGTTGGGCGGGAAGAGGCTGGAGCGCCGACGGCCCCTGCCGTTGTCGACGCTGGTCTTCTTCTTCGTGCTGTTCGCTCTCGCGCGGCCGGTCTTAGACGGGTTGCTGGTCGGTGCCGGGTTGCGCTCCGCCATGGCGAGCATGGTCTGGCGCGTGCGCTCGATGAGAGCGGCCGTCGCGTCGGCTTTGGCCTGCTCTTCGGGTGCGAGGGGCCGCGGCGCCGGGGCGGCCTTGGCCGGTGAGCTCGTGTGGCCTTCCATGGTGAGGCGGGTGCGCTCCATGAGAGAGAGAACAGGTTGGGACTGGTAGGAATGCTGCTGCTTGACGGGAGAGGGGCTGGCGGCGTCCATACCGGCGAGGATTTGCTCGGCGAGGAGGTCCTCTGCGTTTGGCGGCGGAGATGAGGGCGCGAGTGGGGATGGTGAACGGGGTTTGGGCGAGACTGGCTCCTCGACATATCCATAGTCGACAGGGTCTTCGGATGGTGGCGGGGGCGAGTCTGGTGCTACTGGGTCATCTTCACGATGGCCTGAGGAATGTTTTCCAAAGATACTGCCATTGTCGAAGGTAGGTCGTGTTGGCGTGGGCGAGGGGCTCCTGTCAGGTTCGTCCTGCTCCTCGTATTCTGCCTGCGGTTTTCCAAGCGGAGAAAACCAATCCGGGGAAATTGGTCTATTGAATGACGGCTTCGAAGGTTCGGCGGACTCGAGTGAGGGTGGTTCGACGGATTCCCGCCTCGCTCGGGATCTGAATACGAAAGACCGTCTCTGAGCTGGTGGTTGCATTGGAATGCTTGACGCCCTAGGTTTGTGCACGAAGCTTGGCGGAGGTCTGTTCGACTTGACCTTGGATGCCGCCGCCATATCTTCGCGCATGTTGGCTAGAATGGAGCTATATCTTCTTGGCAAGTCTGATGATCTTGCGGTGTGCTCGTCATCTTCAAACTCATGAGTCGCGACCCTACCTAGTCGTAGATCCCGATGACGATCAAAGTTGAAGTCCATAGATGTGTTCCTAGTTCTAGAAACCTTTGGCGCAGGTTCTTCGGGCTGCATTGCTTGGATCTTCTCATGAAGAGCCTTCCAGCGGGACAGCCTCTCTTCCTGGCCTTTGACTCGTACCTCTAAGTCTTGTAAAAGGCTTTGGTGGTGGTGGTCCTCTTCCTCGACTTCTTGACCAAGCTGTACTCGTTTCCAAATATCCTCAAACGGCGTCTGGAAAAGGCCATCGGCGGCCTCGGCCTGCTCTCCTTGCACCATTAGTTCGAGCCACTCAGGGTTTCCCAGCCAATTATCATGTAGTATGCGCTTTATGGAGTTGGCGTCCGGCAAGTCCTTCCCAGACTCTTCGAGGGTTTCAAGCACCTCTCCACACCTTTCATTTCGCTCTACAGCTTCAATGCTTTTTTGCTCCAACAAATCTCCAAAGTCCATGTATCTCTCGCGCATATCGTCCCTCCCCCTCAAAACATTTGTGAGTGCGGCTTTGTGGGCGACGACGAGTGGCAGTAGAGAGGCCTGCTGGTCGAGAGTTAGGCTTGCAGCTGACGCATACTGGCGCGCGACCGGGAGGTTAGTGCGCCTGGACTTGGTCCTTGATAATCTCTTCTTCAACACAGCAGTGGAAAACAGAACGAGTATCTCCATGAGTTTATCCCCTTTGCACTCGTCCAACATGGTCTTGCGGAGGATCGTCTCCCGACCCAACACGCCATCTTTCTTGAGGTCATTGAGGCAGCGATAGAGTGCAGCGCGCAGGTTCAGCGATTGGAGAGGTTCGAGAGGAGGGAAGAAGGGTGACAGTTTCTATCAGAATTGTGAGCGCTTGTTGTGGTGCGAATTCCCTGGCAAGTGATACCTCGCGCGTCTCGTCTCTATCCCATAGCTCGAATAGGCGGAACAAAGCCCACTCGGTGCATTGGATGCGCTTCTTCTGATTTTGCTGCGCATCTTTGGTCGCGAAGGTGTGGACAGTTATCTCGGGCCAGTCGTCGTAGGAATCAAAGTCGAGCAGGCGCAGGTTCGTCACGAAGAGGGCGGTGCTGGACAGCTGATGCGAGCAGCCTTTCAGGGATAGCGCTTTCGCGGCGGAAAAAGCGTTCGTTTGCGCCTGGGAGCTGTGGCTGGACAGCGGGCGCGACATACTTCGGCAGCCGGAAGCGTCGCTCGCGGTGGAGCGTGAAGGCGCGTTGTCTTTGTTTGGTCGCGATGCGGACCCCGGCAACGGGCATTGCAGCCCTGTCAGCTTGTGTCAGTGCCTGCGCGGCAGGTGGGACAGCGGCCAATGACAGGGGGTCAAGCACGATGACGGCCGCGTCCCGCCGCTCCCAGCACCATCCCTGTCTACTCTCCCGCCGCTTCTTTCGCTCCCACCAAGAACACACAACAGCAAACCTTCCACCCCAAACTTGCTTCGCTCTTGCCCCCTTTAAGCCCACGCATTCCGCTAGCTTCCAGCCGCAATCTACATCAACATCACTCCTCTGCCGACTTTCTGCGTTGCTGCCCCGCGATCCGCCACAGCCATGGCTCCCGATGCGCCAGAGACAAATGATTCTCCCAGTGAGCTTCACCGCTGCCGAAACTTTGGGGGACCCAGTCGCTAAGCTTTTCTCTAGAGCCTACCTCAGGCATTATCTCCGAGAAGGACGTTCCGAGCACGAGATGGACCCCCGAATCTGGTATGTTGTGGTTGCGGTAGACTCAACCGTGTACGCTCGCTCTACTTCGCCCGTGGCCCGCCGTAGCCCCCAGAACCCGCGCTGACAGAACACTGCAGCGCTCTCCGAACTCTCCTCGCCGCCCGTTCCTGACACCGACTCACCACTTCCCTTCTTCCACCTGCTCGAGCGACTGAAAACGACCAAGCGCGAGGGCTGGCGCCGCTTCGGTATCGTGCACGGCGAGTCCATTTCCGACCACATGTACCGCATGTCCATTCTCACCATGATGGCCCCCTCCTCGTTATCCTCGCGCATCAACATCCCACACTGCACAAAGATGGCCCTTATCCACGACATGGCCGAGGCGTTGGTTGGTGACATCACACCCGTTGACCCCATCTCGAAGGAGGAGAAGTCGCGCCGCGAGTCGGAGACTATGGATTACCTGTGCACCCGCCTGCTGGGCAAGTTCGGCGGCGGTCTCACGGGTGCCGAGATCCGCAAGGTGTGGCAGGAATACGAGGACAGCGAGACGCTGGAGGCAAAATACGTGCACGATATCGATAAGATGGAGCTTCTGCTTCAGATGATGGAGTACGAGCGCGGCCAGGAGGGACGTTTGGACATCGGCGAGTTCACCTGGGTCGCCACCAAGATCGTGCTGCCTGAGATCAAGGACTGGGCCGAGCAAGTCTTCGAAGAACGAAGACAGTTCTGGAAGTCGGTTGGCAAGGAGCCTAGCTGGGGAGGCGACCGCAAGTCTGTGGCATGATGCGGCAAGATTGCGTGGGTGCTGGGGCTAAGCGGGCGTTGGATCGATACCATGGTTTACTGACCAAGCACAGGCATTCTTGTTTGTATATGGTCTCCCGGGTGGTAAGCATAGGTTTGCGACTGTGTATTGTCTTTATTCGAGCAGTCATAGATACTGTAGACTTTTAATTGCATACACTTTGGGTATTCATATCTTGGCTATTTGCAGCTTTTGCGTGGAGTATAAACGTCCCTTTTCTAATGAAAGACCTAGAAGTGGTCCATATAATGAGAACGAAATCATACCCTGCCACGTACGTCCATTTATGAAATAGTTTTTGATATTCGCTAGTTTCAAGTGGTATCCTACTATTATTTCGTCCGTTCAAGAGGGGATATGCATTTAAGACGAAAAGCTGAGCAAGGAGTAGATTGGTCAAAAGATTCAAAAACTAGTTAGGCTACAAGCCTCTGCATAAAACGCGAGGCAAACCAAGAATAGCCACGTAAGGCGCAGATTTCAACCAATCGGTTTTGGTTCTCGCGTTCGCCTCAATTAGCCTCGTTTTTTGCTTTTTCCCCAACCTTGAACCGGGTTGCGATTGGTTCGAGTTTGCCGGAGAACGGCTGCAAGCCATCAAATAAGAGAGCAGCACCGGCAAATTCTTCTTTCGCGAAAGGTAAACAAAGATCCTTAGGCTGGATTTCTCCCAGCCTTCAGGTTTCTTTTCTGTTTTATGAATACCGACAGCATAATTTTTCCATAATAAGCCAGTGTTCTTGACAATTTGTGTACAGTAAAAGTTTAATGTAACAATAGCTCCTAGTATGGGAAATAATTCTGGACATCTATACGTGATCTATTTCACTTCTAGCGGTCGTCTAAAAAGTTGGTCTGCTCCCTAAAGCTGCAATACAGTCATTCCGCATATAAAAGCCTCTTTTCGTAACTGTTTATGGAGTCGAAGGTATTAGTTGGAGCTATTTTTACGGCGTAAGGGTATTCCCCTTATGTCACTGATATCGGTGGGTGGGAAGGTATGTGGGTATTTCCCTAATTTGTAAGTGTGTAATGAAGAGAGTACTAGAGAAATCGAAAGGTATAAGGTTGCATACTTCTCGGTGTTTTAGCTAATCAGAGGGTGGTAATCATACATGCAATATTTAGTGGCTTGCATGATAATGTGCTGTGAGACTTAGCAGAAAAGACCCGATCCAGCCTGATCGAATTACTGCCAAGAGTTCCTCTGAGAATAAAAATGAGAGAGTACGCACTGGTCTGGGCGCGTTACTCTTTTCACCCTTTAACTTCTCTCTTCCGACTCAGCCTGATCACTCAACTGTTCTTCTGGACTAGCAACTATACGTTTGTCTTGCCTCATCTCTCACATTGAAGGGCACAAAGCAGACACGCAGCAAGCTCATAAGGATTATCTACCATATTTCACATCGGCATGGCGCCGTTCACGACCCGAGACCTATCTACCGGGGATACGATCAACACCGTCGGTCTTACTTTGTCTTTTGTAGCTGCCATAATCAGCATCATTTTGGCCTACATAACTCTTCGGGTCAATCGGCAGCGCGGAGGTAAACGTCATAGATTTGAATCTCATTGATTGCAGCTGATGCAGACTTCGCAGGGTTTCACGGTGGGGAAGATGGCCGTGGTCAAGAGCTCTATCTTGCCATTGGGCGCCGCGTTTGATTGCGGCCCCTGCGAACTGGTAAAGCACGCCAAGTTGGTTTTGCTACCGGTTCCCTGTCAACAGCGGGATAATCTTCTGTGCCTTGGTCTCCATTACTTTTGATAAGTATCATGTATCAAAAGTCCGATTGTTTAAAGTAATCATGCAAGTTCAATGTGATGAAAAAAAGACCGATGTTGTTGTGACTGTCTAGCCTCGCAGTGTGATTTAATGTCAGCTAATACCGCAGTTATTACTGGTTACACAACCCTTAGTATCTTGTTCTATCTTGTTCCGCCGGATCAGTTTGCGGGGAATAAACGAGCACAAAGTCTTGTGCTGGCGTGGTACGGTTACTTAGCGGCGTCTGTTGTGATGCGGAGAGCAATGGCTGCATATGCATTGCATATGCTTACAGTCAATGCCAAGCCCGGCTGCCACCTTCACTCTTCATCATCTGCACGCTTTTCTTGCAGGCGGTAGCCTGAACACACGGCCCTGGCAATGCCTGCTGCTGCCTGCAGGACACGCCAACTGTCGCCTTCATCACTTCCAGAAATAAGGCAACAATGATGGGTTCGTTACTGGATGTATTCATCAGTAGTCAGAACAGGGAGAGGGGCGGCTTAACTCTGCCTTCCGAGGCTTCTGTGATAGGCTTGCTTTTGATCGGTAACATGCTGTTGCAGCAAGGGTTAATGGACTCCGAATCTGTACAAGAGTCGTTGATCTCATCTGAAATAATAATAAGAAGTCCGTCGTTAGTCTTTCCATCAGCCAGTAGCCACGAACAATGAGGAGGGATAAGTATTCTATATCCATTCCCATTAAACTCATCTAGTGGAACGAGATAGAGTAGCCTGTTAGGCAACATGATTGCAAACCAGTGATAGGCTCATCAAGAAGATTTCATCCGTACCGTGATAAAGGCTCATTAAACACACAGCAAACGCCTGGTATCGACATCATAGTAGACAGAAGACACCATGCCCCTCATGCCAGAGCCAGCGCCAGCGCCCCAGATAGTGGTAGCCCAATCATTTGCCTCACAATGTCCAATTGACCTGCCAAACTCCGTTAAAGCCCGCACAAAAAGCCGCCGTCTCGACTGATCACGCCGTACGTCCGCCACCGTTGCCATCAACATTCTACTTCAAATCGGCCGGCGTCAGCGCCTGGACAATACTAGTACCATCACTGAACCTCGTCCTGAAGATACGATTCGCGTTCTGGAACATGCCATCCTTCAGGGACACGACGATGAACTGGCTGCCCTTGAACCTCGTCTTGATCAGCCGTCCGATGTTCTGCGTGTGGCTTAGATCCAGCGCGGCGTCGACCTCGTCAAGAATGTACATGGGGGCAGGCTTGAACTGCAGAAGGGCCATGATGAGCGACAGCGCAACAAGGGAGCGCTGGCCACCCGACAGCTCCGTCAAGCTCTGCTTCCACACCTTGCCCAGCGAGACCTTGACCTCGAGACCGTCGGCAATTGTCTTGCCCTCGGGCGGGTCGAGCTTGGCGAAGGAGCCCGGTAGAAGCTCGTTGAAGATGTTGCCAAAGTCGGAGTTAACCTTCTCCCACGTCTTCTGTAGTGCGTCGCGCTTGTACGCGTCGAGGGACTGGATCGTCTCTTCAATCTTGCGTTTGTCGCGGATGACCGTGCGCATCATGTTCTTCAGCGACACCTCCTTCTTCTCGACACTGTCGATCATGTTCATGACCTTGGGGTTGATCTTCTTCTTCATGCCCTGGAAGCGCTCAGTGAGGTTCTTGAGGGTGGATTTGCATTCCGACATGTTTTGGCCCTTGAAATCGTAGGGCGTGCCGGATCGGCCAAAATGTTCTTGCTCGTCGGCGATCCAGTCGTGCTCCTGTTCCAGTGCTGAGACGGCATGCTTCGCAGCCTGAAGTTCCTTATCGAACTTCTCTATCTGATGGCCGAGCTTTTGTAACTCAAGACCCTCTTCCGTGATCAACTTGGACTTGGAGCTCACGGCATCATCGAGAGCGCGCAGCTCTTCGTCAAAACCGGTCAACTTCGCCTGTTCATCTTCCAGCTGCGCAGCTGCGAGCTCATGGGCGTCCTTTGCCGCTGCTTGCTCCCGAATCAGAGCATCAATTTCCTCCTGCTGGGCGGAGAGTGTCGTGCCGGAATCTTGCAACTGTTCCTGAGCAGCGGCCAAGTCACTGCCACACTGCTCAGATTCAAGCATGGCATCCCTCATCTCTTGCTGCAGGGGCTTAATGGAAGCGTTGTTCTTGGTCAATGCCTTCTTAAGCTGGTCAAGGGACTTTTGAAGCTCGGCGAGCTTGCTGTCCTTGTTCTTGCTGAATTCGTTCATGTCACGCTCGATGCGCTTGGCTTCCTTGGATGCTTCATCGTGTCGTGCTTTCGCGTCAATGATATCTTGCTTTAGTTGGGTCACTGTGGACTTCATCTCCTCGAGAGCTTGGATGATCTGGAGCAAATTAGCTAGAACTCGTCATACTTGTCATATGATCACTTACTGAAGCTGATGAATTGCTGCTGATCTGCTCCTCAGCAAGCTTGATTTCGTGTGACTTCAGGTCAAGCTCCTGCTTGATCTTCTTGGCGGCATCGAGCTTCTTTTTCTCCCTCGCTATAGTCGACTGGAGCAAGCCCAGAGCTTGCTCCTGAGCCTTGAGCTCCTTCGTAAGCTCGTTCAGCTTCGATAGTGTGACAAGAACACCGCTCGTCTGAGGAGAGCTACCTCCGGAGAGCGTACCCGATGGGTCGTACACATCGCCTTCGAGAGTAACACTCTTCATCCGTACTGAAGGATCGAAGGTGACTCGTTTTGCCGTCTCGGCATCTTCGCAGACAAGCGTGGAGCCGAAGACATATTCCATCGCGGCTGTCACCTCATCATCGTAACCGATAAGTGATAGTGCAAGATCAACTTTCCCGGGAGCGATCCGTTGGGCGGCGCCAATTTTCTTTACCGGTTAGTTAGAAAACTTGCCAAAACCAGACTTTGGAGAAACTTACCTCTGCTGATGCCCTGAAAGCGGAAATCTTGTTCAAGGGAATAATAGTGACGCGTTTCTTCAACCTGCCATTTTGCAGAAGCTGAGTACCAGTCTCAGAGGTGTCAACGACAACATTGTACAGACGGCCTCCTGCGCAAATCTCCAAAGCGGTACCGGCTCGTGTGTGCTCCTTTTCCAGAGAGAAAAGCTGAGCAACCAGGCCCTTTACCCTAGACCTATCAAAGTTGGGAGAAGGGTCGCTGTAGCTGAAGTCGATGTTGGCAACCTTCCTTTTCAGGGCGTCAGACTGTTCCCTGAGCTCCCGAATGCGTTGTTGCCGTTGTGACTCCTCCTTGTACATATCCTCCTCCTTTCCAGGCTCAAAGCCCAACTTGCCAAGATCACCCTCAAGCTTTTGCGCCTGCTTTCGTAGGCCTTCCAGCTCTTTGAGGAGACCCGAATTCTGCTCCTTTGCCTTCTTCGCGCGCGGCTCAGCCTCCTTGATTTGTTTCTCCAAATGAGAGATTTTGAGCTTGGCCTGCTCCTGTTCTGTTTGTGCAGAGCTTGCACGATTTCTTGCGTCCTGAAGCTGACCCTGGTAGCCGCTCTCCTGTCCTTCCTTGGATGCGACACCGGTTTGGAGAGTGGAGATAAGTTCTTCCTTCTTCTCAACCTCCTCAGTCTGCTTAGCCAGTTCTGCGTGCGATGCATTGTACTTTTGCTGTAACTGCTCATAAATCCTGCTTTTCTCTTTGAGCTGAGACTCGAGCTCCTGAACTGTTTTCTGGAGCTTCTTGCGCGTATCGGCTTCCTCTGCCAAGCTGGTCTTCTTGAGGTCAATGACAGTTGTCAATCGAACCGTTTCGTGCGAATGCTTCTTGACCTCTTCTTCCAAACCCTGGAATTTACCGCCCTTACGTAGTTCCTTTTCTCTAGTGCTCTTGACTTTCTTGATGTCCTCCTTGAGCAGCTCAATCTCGTTCTTCATCCGTTCCACGGACTCCTCGAGGTCCTTCTCTCGCTGCTTCTTGGTCTCCAAATCCTCCACCGATTTGTCCAGCTTGTCCTTGTATCTGAGGTAATCGTGCGCTACGACTAATCTCGTCAACCGTTCGACATCGTTTTGGGTCTGTTGGAAATCGAGGAACGCGCGCTTTTCCGCTCGGAGCTTCTCTAGTTTCGGGTCAATCTCGTCCCTCAGCAACTCGGTGATCTCCTGTAGCTTCGTGTCCTTTTTCGCCATTGTCTTGAACGCCTTATCCCTCCTGTCCTCGAACATGCGGGTGCCAGCAGCTTCTTCAATCATGGCCAGAATTTCGACAGCCTTCATATTCAGGACCTTAGTAATGCGACCTTGCATGATCAGAAAGTTTGGGTTGTTGATGTTTAGCTGGACGGACTGGAAGAGGTTCTGGACGGTCTGCTGCTGTGCGCGGTGGCCGTTGATAAGATACTTGCTCGTGCCGCCGAGCACGATCTGACGTGTTACGGATATTTGCGCGTACTCTTCGAATCCGATTGGAGACTTGCTCTTGTCTGCGTTATCGAAGACAATGGTGACAGAAGCTTTAGTGACGCCCGCTTGACCGCGCTTGTAGATAAGATCCTACATTTCCACCTGAATTAGCCTCTTCCCACTTCGCCATCGCGTATCCTCCAGCTAATCGTACCTGCAGATTCTGCGCGCGGACGGTCGTCATGTTCGTGATACCGAGGACGAAACATATCGAGTCGAGGATGTTGGACTTTCCGGAACCGTTGAGACCAGTGATCGAATTGAAGCTCTCATCCCTAAGAAGGATGTCAG
Source organism: Lasiodiplodia sp. COLG20 (assembly GCA_009801085.1). Taxonomy (NCBI): domain Eukaryota; kingdom Fungi; phylum Ascomycota; class Dothideomycetes; order Botryosphaeriales; family Botryosphaeriaceae; genus Lasiodiplodia; species Lasiodiplodia sp. COLG20. The sequence goes on along the minus strand of VNWV01000001.1, from coordinate 4,933,217 downwards.
CGCGCGCGATTGGAGTTGTGAGGTGTTTTGACGCAACTCACCACCCGGAGATGACGGTACGGACGGCGTACGACTTGAAGCCCTGTGCGCGGGGTCAGCAAGGATAAAGTTGCATAACAGGCGAATGAACGTACGTCTACGACTATCTCCACAATCCTCATGGCTGCGGCGCTACGTCGTCGTCGTCGGTGTCGGTCGGCGTTGGCGCATTCGCGTTGCTTCGAAGGTAAACACGCCGCGATGCCGCTAAACACTTGGGTTCCGCCGGCTGAACCTCGGGCCGCCGCCGCGTTGACGCGCTATCGACGCGGTATCTCCACCCGGCGGGTGACTTGCCTAACTTTATGCTCACCCATATTTGCGCATTCCTCACACAGATTCCTCGCCACGCGAGTCTTCTTGCGCTATGACTTTCGGGCTTCTGGGCAGTGACGAGGACAGATTATTTACCCCATCAATCATGGGCACCTACAGCGCCATAGATATCTCAACTCATCACCGCAGCTAACATAAATGAGATATCATTGACCAACAGCACAGCGCATCTCTCCGAACATCACTATCTACCCTCCATCCCCGATCACTTTCTTTCCACCCCACACAGTCCTTCCAACAACACGAACAATCCATAAGCGCCAGGATCCGGCACACCCCTCGTCGCACTCTCATCCAGATACGTGCTTCTCCCCAACTTAGCCTCCATCGTCTTCGTCTCTTCCACCCCGCTCTCCGCACGCCTCAGCGCCTCCTCCGCACCACCGCCACCAGCCAGCGTCTCCACAAACGGAATCAGCGCATCCAAGCACGTACGATCACCCTTCCGCGCGCGCGTGTACCGCAACAACTGCTCCAACGCCACCTCCAGCGCCCGCGGCACGTCGTCGCCATCCCGCTGCGCCAGCGCGGTCCCGAAGGCCGAGAGGAAGATGCAGTACAAGGCGCCGCTCGTGCCGCCCATGGTGACCTCGAGGTCGTCGACCAGCGCCGCCAGCACGCGCGGCAGGTTGCGGCTCGACAGGTCCGCGCCGTCGATGAAGGACAGCACTTTCTGCGCGCCGTCGCGCAGCGTCAGCCCGCAGTCGCCGTCGCCGACGACCGTGTCGTAGTGTGTTATGGTCGGCTCGGCTGCGATGAGCGCGGAGCAGCCGCGTGTGATGCGCGAGCGGACGAGGGCGTCGGGGAGAGTTGGACCGGCCGTGTCGGTGATTGCGGTGGCTGTGGCGAGCTTCGCGGCGGCGTTGGAGGGGCTGGAGGGAGCGGAGAGAGAGTTTGGCGGCTTGGATTGGGGGGAGAGGAAGCGGGTGGGTATGGCGCAGACGGAGATGGCCCAGCCGCGCGCAGCGAGAGGGTCAGGCTTGATGAGCGGGGAGGAGGAGAGGCGGTAGGGGATGCTTTGGGCGTCTGTTTGTTTTGTAAGTTTGTTGCTCCTGTTGAAGTTGCTGATTTGGCAGGGTAGACGCACCGAGATAGTTGGAGATCTCATACGCGACAATGTAGTTCTCCAATTGTGAGAGGCCGTTGATGTCCGAGTAGTGGACTGAGTAAGTCACCGGGCCTGTTTGCGAAGCCTGTGAGCGTAGGACGTGGGTGAGGTCTTTCTCAAGTGCTTTTGTAGCTGTCTCAAACTCCTCGTGTCCAACCTCGTGGACAATGGAAGCATTTTCTCCCTTCTTTGCTGGATGGAACTCTGATTTTGTTGTGACTGCGGTTTTCATGAACAATTTCAGGAGTTCGATCGTCTGGTGGATAGACGTCCTGTGCAAATCGTAAGCAGAGATTCACAGTTTCGAGGTTACAAGAAGGTCCAGACCTCGCAGTCTCTGTCGCAAGCTCAAGCAGACTCAGCAGATGATCGAACTCCAGCTCCCCCTCGGTTTCAACTTCGACAACGTCATTCTCTGGTCCTGCCACTTGCCTCTCCTTTCCAGCGCGTAGAACGATAAGTCCTTGTCCAATATTGATGCCATTCTGCTCCAGTGTATACCGAATATCCTGGGCCGTGAGAAGCCCAGCGCCGGATGTCTCAGTGATGATTGCAGCTATGTGCGAGTCCGACAAGAACTTGCTGGAGAAATTCCCGGAACGTCCAATCGCTGCGATCTGGATGTGCGGACTGTTGCTTAGAGCGCGGTTGAGGAGGATAGTCTGGCCTTTGCTGGTAGTGACTGGGACAACAGAAGGCCGAATAAGGGGGAATAGCGTAGTCCACCGTTTGGGATTGGTGAGATCGAGCGCCTCGGGCGACCATGGAATTGTTTGCTCAACGATGACCGACATTGTGAAATTGTGTCACGCCTCGGAACGAAACTGCTGGCTATGAAGAGATACTTGGGGAAAATTGTAAGAAGAACGCGGATTACAAGCAAGGTCGAACTTTCAAAGAGCAGAGTGCACCCAAAGAATTACTTACACCTCGTCGTTCGAGCGCCGCCATCTTGCGTGACAGACAGGCACCAGCTTATATGCGGGGTCGGCCGCTGCACCGGAATGCGGGCACTGTGGAGGAGGGGAGAGGAGCTGGAGCTCTCGAAACGGAAATACCGTCGGATTGCCTGTTTGGGACAGGTCGCGCGCGTGAGGCCTCAGTTTTCCTCGCTCCTTTCTTTGAATCAGTGCTCTTCGTGCAAAGAGTAATTCTAAGCGCCGTGGCTTCAGCGTACTATGGGGCTTCTGGTCCAGATCGTTCTGAAGATCAATTAGGATCGCGCATAGCATGGGCGCGTGAATACTCACTTCCTAACTGCTTTACGTCATAGAGCTCTGCTAAGTTCATACCTACATTGCAAATGAGCACCTTACTTTGTACTTCTCTGCTTGAAAGAATAGCCAAGTGGTCCCAGCATTCAATTCGCTTCCTTTTGGTTAATGAGCTTGTGAATACTTCACAATTTAGGCGCCTTCCATTCCGGCTTCCGCTTCTCTACAAATGCCCTCACGCCCTCCTTCATATTATCACCCGCCAACAGTCGCGGGTACCAGCTCTCGCCCCAAATTCTGGTCGCATCCTCTGCGCCCACGCCATCCCACCCCATCTTCACACCCTCCCTCGTCACAATCACCGCATCCGGGCTATTATCCACAATCATCTCCGCCAACCTCAACGCCTCCTTCACAACCTCTCCCTCGCCATCACCTACGACCTTATTCACGAGCCCCCACTCCCTCGCCTCCTGTGCAGGTATCGTGCGTCCCGTGAGGGACATCTCCATGGCGCGCTGCTTTCCAACAGTGCGCACGAGGCGCGGCAACGCTCCAGCCAACGCCACGACGCCGCGCTTAACCTCGGGCAGGGCGATGGTTGCCGTCGGCGCCGCGACGACGATATCCGCGTTGATGATCATCTCGCAGCCGCCGCCGTACGCCAGCCCATTGAGGGCGGCGATGACTGGCTTGAGCCCGGAGCGCCGCGAGAGCCCGCCGAAGCCTGAGGCGGCGACTGGCGGGCGCGGCGTATCGGATGAGTTTGACTGGTTCCATTCTGCACCGCGGTGACAAGCGGGTTAGCTTGAGGGCTGGGGATCGGGAAGAGAAGGGTGGTGGGGGTGCATACCCTTGAGGTCTGCGCCCGCGCAGAAGGCGCGCCCGGCGCCGGTGATGATGCCGACGCGGAGGGCGGGCTCGCGGTCTAGCCAGGACCAGACTTGGTCGAGCTCAGCATGGCCAGCCATGTTGATGCAGTTGAGCTCCTTGGGTCGGTTGAGCATTACGAGTAAGACATAGGGGGCTGGGAACGAGAGGATGCAGTACTGCGTCTTGGGCGGTTGTGTGCTGAGGCTCGGGGACGCCATTGTGACAATCAATTGACAAGATAAATTGAAGTGGGAAGGCTTAGCTGACGAAGAAATCAAAGACAAAACTTCTGAGCTTCGGCAAATGCATCGTGTTGGATTGGGCGTGACAGCGGATGATGCGCATCAGCCGGCGGGGAAAGCGTGGAGCTGTACCTGGGGCCGAGGCTTCTACCCCACACGGTTATTCATCCCCAAACCCTTCCCGGCCACCACTTTTGCAATCATGTCATCTCCTCGATTGCTGAAAACAACATCCCAGAGTCTCATTGAGAATCTATTAGGGTAAAGACGCCGCTTTCGATGAGTCCGTGTAGGACGGTGGAATGCACAAAATATCTACCGGCAGAGTAGAATGTACGCGGCCAGGTGACTAACTAGCAGTTAGCAAACATTAAACAGAGAGGAAAATGCCGTAGGTTCTATCTCAGCCCGTCATCTTCAGCAAGTGGATTGGCGGTATTCGCCAAGTTGATCATTTTTCTTTTCTTTTTTCGTTCCTATCAAGTCACCCATTCCCTTGGAACCCTACTCGTGCAAGATCATCTTGTTTCTCCACTACAACCAAATAGATAAGCGTGAGCTCACACTCCATACAGCTAAACCAAGCCACTCCGATGTCGGTAGCAACTATCGCGGCGCAGGGTCTCGCGAATGGGTTCTTCCGTTATCTTTTCCATTGCACGTACCTCTCATGACCTTCCCAAGAACACCGGACCCATAGGCCAAGCCTCTATGAGGGCCGACCGGAAGTCAAGAGTGCCAAATCTATCAAAAATTTCGGTGGAAGGTGGGCCTCGCGCGGAAGATATAGCCGTGCAAAGCTGTCCGGAGCCATCCAGAATCTGCCCGGACTACTCCGTGCCGCCCTCTCAGATGCTCCCTGACTCCTCTGCTCGGCAGCTACTACCCCTCCAGTGAAGCGTCTCCATTGCCAAGGTAAACCGACGGGTCTCTTAATTTGGTTTACGGATTGTCCATCTTTTTCGTTTTCCGAAGTCACTAGAGGGGGGTTCTCCGTGTCTGCTTGTAGGCTTTAAAAAAGGGCCTGGTCCTCCGCTATCCAAGATGCGCCGCATTTTGAGTGTCAAATCGTTGTTCAGTATCAGGGACGCCTAACGAGAGCAACATGAAGCGTTTCAGTCCAAGACTCTTACTCATGTACCCGGGGCTTGTCCAAAGCTTCTTCACCGATCTGCCCTCAGATTTCCAGGACGCCTTAGCATCATGGGCTTGGGTCTCTTACCAGGAACCATCCGTCGCAGTTCTGAGTGGTTCCTTCAATCGGTCCGCTTTTGACGCTCCATTCGAGAGTACCACGTCAGACCCTACCCTGCAGGAAGTGTACGTATGACTTCCTACCTGATCGTCGTTTAGTGCAGCACGTAGCTGAACCTCTTCTCTCCACCCCAGCAATGACTTTCTCAATACCACCGAGTTCATCGCCTACGATGAAAGGTTCTTCGACATCATCGGTCCCGACGCAACTGTGACCCATGTCCAGAACCTAACCTACCAAACCCACGAAGCGCCATGCTTCAACCCCAATACGGAGGAGCTCCTATTTGTCGAGTGGGGCCCTCCAGGCGGTGATGACGGCGTGCACACTTGGCAGTACCTGCTCAATACGCGTAACAATACGCTCCGCAAGATCACCACCGACCCACCTACGGTCAACCTTCACGGCTGTGTCTTCTACAATGACGCCTACTACGCTGTGACTGATGGGTCGGCCAACGAGACGGGCGCTCTCGTGAAGATCGACCCAATCACCTTCGAGAAGACTGTGCTGCTCAACAACTACTACCAGCAACCCTTTGCCGGTTTCAACGACCTCGAAATCGACCCCGATGGTAACTTTTGGCTCACGGACTCCAAGTCCGGCGCGGTACATTCCCCTCTCCTAGCCTCAGTACCCTCATGACTCTGAACCTTCCTCAAAGCCTTCCTCTCCAGTCACAATTCATCATGCTTGCACTGAGTTGAAGCAAGAGACCCGAAAGAAGCTATCTATCAAAAGACTAACAGACCCCTCCCACAACACCAGGGCCGCGACATCATCCCCTTCACGCCCCCGACCAACCCCACCGTCTACTTCGTCAACGCCACGACCATGGCCCCCAAGCCCGTGCACATCACCACCGGCAACGCCAACGGCGTCGCCGTCGCCCGCTCCCCGCACGACCCCTCCAACCTCGTCCTCTACCTCCCCGACACCGGCGTCTCCGTCTTCAAGCCCGTGTCGTACAAAGACCCGTACGGCGACCGCAGCCTGTTCGCCTACGACGTGTCGCCCTACGGCGGAGGCGTGCTGACGAACCCGCGCATGCTGAACAACCCCGTGGCCTACTTCTACGATGGCATCAAGGTGGCGAGGGAGGGGTGGATTTTTGTGGGCGCCGGTGATGGCGTCGATGTCATCAGTCCGACTGACGGAGTCACGCTGGGGACCATCAGAGTGGGTGGAGGGGCGAATCTGGCCGTGTCGATGACCCTTGGAGAGCATGAACTGTGGATTGTAGGGAGGGGAGGGGTGTGGCATGTGAAGGGCATTAGGGAGACGTTGGCGAGGGAGTGGTGAGTGGGAGAGGATAGTTTGTGGCTGGGGTGGGCGGAAGGTGGCGGAATGTGATTTGCGGTGTAGAAGTGAATAAGGCCTCAACTGAATAAGTTGAATTTGGCGATAATTTTTTTCCCTTCTATTTATATATGCTTTTCCAACCATCCCAGTTGAAGTTGTCATTGTTGCAGATTTTCCTTTCTTCAGCGATTGGAAATTTTGATGGCTTGCCATCATAGTCAGTCTTTATCGGATAATCAAGAGTAAAGAAATAAGCATGAATTCTTAACCCAATTGAAGATTGCATATGGGGGTGACAGTTTCGGATGTATTTTCATTCAAGTAGATAACGAATGAGATCTGACTACTGCACATCACCCTCAGATCATGAATGAATGGATGACTATCAGACACATGAGGTCCAATTTACCTAGCAGGCAGGAACGGACTACTTCCGAAGCATCTACTTAGTGTACAGTAGGTCAGCATACCCACGAACTCGACTCTAGCTTCGTAGAAATACTTCTCCGAGTAAATACCGACAAGACAGAAGAGTATCGGACCCACTGATGTCATGCACTCGCTACTGCGAATGCAGTGAAGTCTATACGAGGTCCGTTCCCCGGGTACGGTCGTATGAAGACATTCAGGCACGTAGCGAAGATTTTTTCCTCATGGCATGCCCACGTCTATGTCGACTTCTCGACTGGCCCACTATGCTCGTTTCAATTGTTCCTGATTGTGCCTCGACTGCACGGACAGAATTGCCAATTCCAGGCGCCATTGGCGGAAAGTGAATGCAGAAGTATTGGCTGTGGTCGCAGCAGCGAGCGAGTTGATTCAGCGCGCGCCAAATTATCATGAGATCGCTTTGCTGGCGGTGGACCTGTTGCTGTGCCGTGACTGGGTAAAAATGTCTCAAGCCCGCTCGCGTGAAGGCGCTTGTTGCGGCACTGCAATGCGAAGCGAAATAGCATGTCGCTAAGAGAATCCACAGACAGACTACAGGAGGCGTATTGTTCAGAGAGTTATAAGCATTCGGCGCGGAAAGCCTAGGCTAATAAGGCAGTTGGGACGTGGTCGAGTGCGGCCAAGCATTTCCTTTTAAGTGATCGCCAGTTGTCACATCGCGTGCTCTTCGTATCGCATGCACGTTTAGCGACCGAGCGATCCACATCGGTCCCTGATGATCATCACCAAAAGGCGTCTGATGATTGTCTTCGAGCACAATCTTCTGGAAATTCAATGTTTCTCCTTTTATTGCATCAAATACGTTTCGCACGACTCGGTAGCCATCCTACAACCGTATCGGCCGTAGCGACATCGATTGGTAGATGGCGTTGGAGTCAGAGACGCCGCGGCGCAGGGGACTGAGCGGCGCAACAATATCAAGGTCGGAAGCCAGAACGGGAAGGTTCAGTGCGATGACTACTACCGCAGAACACCAATGTGTACCATGAAGCCCGAGTCTTCCTTCAAGCCTTCGGGTAGGTGCTCGTCCGACAGCTTCCACACTCGGAACCTTTTGTGGAAAGAAATCAGCCACTGCTCGAAGACTTCATACGTCCTCCTCTGCTGGGCTATGATGCAGAAGGTCGGGCGGCTGCCTTTCGCACGTAAGGCGCATATCTCAGCGCAGGTGCTGTTGAAAGGCTCGATCAGCGCCTCGTTGTAGATGCAGTCACAGGCAATGACCGCGTCGACGCCGACATCATCTGATGCGTCAGACTGCTGGTTCAGTTGTTGGGGAAGGGCGGCGACCGAATCACGCTCCCAGTCCAACGTCAGCGTCTCGATGTTGCCAGCCGAGGCACCTTCGGGATTGGCGCGTGGCTTCTGAGGCTTTGCGCGGCGGCTGGAGGGCAGCCTGGTGTTCTGGGCGACGTTTTGTTTCAGCAGTTTTAACACGTAGTCCTGATCAGTGGCAACGTATCTGCCTATGCGCGGCGCTAGCGCCAATGGGACGATGCCAGCCACGCCGCAGCCCAGCTCCAAAACGGTCGAGTGCGGGGTGAGGGCGTGGCTCTTGAAGAGCACGTTGTCTTCTGACGCCAGCCATTCGGCGAAGAGCGGCGTGACTTTCCACACGACGGCGCCGGTGCTGCCTAGGGCGCGGTTGGAGGTGAGCAGGCCGGGAGACTGCGCGATGGTCAGGTCGCGGCCGGCAACCGTCACGTCCAGCGACGCGGCCTTGGGGTCGAGAATGCCAAGTTCGTGCGAGGGCACCGGCTGGGAGAAGACGAGGAAGGCGTCTGCAGAGCCGGGGTTTAGCGGAGGAGTTGCTGCGGGCGGGCGTCACGGCGGGCGGGCGAATCACCTTCTTCCGGATCGGCCACCTCGTCGTGCAGCGCGCGCAGCAGCGCGTCGACCGCGTCCATGGCTTGGCTCCGGGGCCCCGGAAAGCTGCCCAGAGATTCGGCCGCGTGCGCCAGGCTCCTGCGGCAGCCTTGGCCGAGGCGGTGTTCTGGCAACAGCGGCTGCGGGCGGACGCTATGTATGTATGTAGGGGTCAGGCGGGCGCGCGGCCTGCTGTTTGGTCGCGCGGCGGGTGCGAGGCGGCGGTGGTGGAATTTTGTTGAGCGCAGGCCACAAGCTGGTGACATGGGTAGCGCAGGGCCCGGCGGGCCAGGATTCGTTCGTGGCTGGTAGCTCCTTGCGACGGCCGCTAGACGTCACTCCGGCTCCCACGCCTTCATCCTGAACCTCGCCCGCGAGCTCCGTCCCAAACACGCCTGCACCCACTCCATCCCCCTCTCTGCTGCAGCGCTCGCCTTCATCCACTGCGAGCCCCCGCGCACCTCTCAGCGCCCCCTTTCCCGCCGACTCTTCGTCACCAGCCTCTGAGTGCGAACGAGCTCAGCACTCGCGCCCACCATGCCGCAGAACTACAAGACCATGGTGCCGCAGCCGCGGCCCTACAAAAAGGGACCCTTCACTGTGGAAGCCCCCGGCTACGAGAAGGTTGAGGGCGAGACCATCCCGCGCCGCAATTATCGTACCAAGGATGCCCTGAAGATGCGCCCTCATGACGACGTCGCCACCATCTTCGATGTCCTGAAGTACGCCTCGGCCAAGTTCGGCAACGCGAAGGCGCTCGGCCACCGCAAGCTCGTCCAGGAACATGTCGAGACTAAGAAGATCAAGAAAATGGTCGATGGCAAGGAGACGCAGATCGATAAGAAGTGGACCTACTTTGAGCTGGGCCCCTACAACTACATGAGCTTCGTCGAGTTCGAGAAGCTTGCGTTGGACCTTGGAGCCGGTTTCCGTGCCATCGGTCTCGCCTCTCCCGACCGTGTGCACATCTTCGCGTCCACCAGGTACGCTCCATTGCCCCTAATCGTCTGATCAGTGCTGACCTCGTAAAAGCCCTCAATGGCTCGCAATAGCACATGGTGAGCTTCACACTCAATGTAGCTGCTTTGGAAAGCGCTAATAAACTGTAGGTGCTGGCTCGCAGTCGATGCCCATCGTTACCGCCTACGACACGCTCGGAGAAGAGGGCCTGAAACACTCCCTCCAACAAACGAACGCCAAGGCCATCTTCCTTGACCCCCAGCTTCTCACCAAGCTCATTAACCCGCTCAAGACCGCCAAAGACATCCAGCATGTCATTTACAACGATGTGGACAAGGAGGTTAAGCAGGCGGATATTGAGAAGCTGAAGGGCGAGCACCCCCACCTCACTATCCGAGGTTTCACGGAGCTTCAGAAGCTCGGAGCAGACTCGCCAATTGCCCCTACGCCGCCTAGCCCCGAGGACCTGTGCTGCATTATGTACACAAGTGGTTCCACCGGCACACCGAAGGGAGTTCTGCTGAAGCACAAGAACGTGGTTGCAGCAAGTAAGGAGCCACATTAGTTTTGAGTGCAAGAAAGTAAAGCTGACAAAAGTGTAGTCACCGGTGTTGATGTTATCGTTGGTCCCTACATTGGCCCCGGCGATGGCCTGCTCACCTACCTCCCGCTCGCACACATTTTGGAATTCGTTTTCGAGAACGCCGTCCTCTTCTGGGGTGGCACTATGGGTTACGGTAACCCGCGCACTCTCTCCGACACGTCGGTACGCAACTGCAAGGGTGACATTCGCGAGTTTAAACCCAGCATTCTCGTTGGTGTGCCCGCCGTTTGGGAGTCGGTGAAGAAGGGTATCATGGGCAAGGTCAATAACGGCAACTTTATCGTCAAGAACATGTTCTGGGGAGCTATGGCTGCCAAGAACTTCTTGATGAACACTGGTCTCCCTGGCGCTGGTCTTTTGGACGCGATAGTCTTCAACAAGATCAAGGATGCTACCGGTGGCAGGCTGAGAATCACCATGAACGGTGGTGGCCCGATCGCGAAGGACACACAACACTTCATTTCCATGGCCATCACGCCTATGATCAGCGGATACGGCTTGACGGAGACGGCTGCGTAAGTTGATTACATTTCTTCACGCGCAACCACTGCTAACAGGAAACAGTATGGGTGCTCTGATGGATCCTCTTGCGTACACGGACTCAGCGCTTGGTGAAATTCCTGGCTGCATTGAAGTCAAGTTGGTGGATTTTGCGGATGCCGGCTACTTCGCTGCGAACAACCCGCCGCAGGGCGAAATCTGGATCCGTGGTGGTGGTGTCACGGAGGGCTACCTTGACCTTGAGGAGGAGACGAAGGAGAACTTCACTGCGGATGGCTGGTTCAAGACGGGCGACATTGGCGAGTTTGACGCGAAGGGCCAGCTCCGAATCATCGACCGCAAGAAGAACCTCGTCAAGACTCTGGCAGGAGAGTATATTGCGCTGGAGAAGGTACGTTTAAGCTCTGATCCCGCCCGAAGGTTGTGCAGTCACTTACGTCCAACAGCTCGAGTCCATCTACCGCTCCGTCCCCGTCGTCGCCAACATCTGCATCTATGCCGCTCAGGACAAGCACAAGCCCATTGCTATCATCGTTCCCGCCGAGCCCGCCCTCAAGAAGATCGCAGGAGAGCTTGGTCTGGAGGGCGAGCATCTGGAGGAGCTGGTCCACGACCCCAAGATCAACGGCTACGTCCTCAAGCAGCTTCAGGATGCTGGCCGCAAGGGTGGCCTCGCCTCGTTCGAGATCCTCGACGGCGTCGTCCTCGCCGATGAGGAGTGGAACCCGCACAACGTAAGTTTCAGCTGATTATCCCCCCTCGTCATCTGGGGTAAACGGACCGATTGCTGACGTCACTCCTACACCAGGGTCTTACTACTGCCGCCCAGAAGCTGAACCGCAGGGGTATTTTGGAGAAGTACCAAAAGGAGATTGACAAGGCCTACGCTGGCAGCAGTTAAATTGGTGGTTTGACGGGATTTGACGGAGTGGAATGGTTTGGTTGGACTGGGATTAGAATGGGCTAGCGGAGGGAGGTTCTTTTCAATTCCCATTTGTTCTTTTTACCCTGTGGTGTTTGCTTGCTTGCAGGGGCTGGATGTTCAAATACTCAAATTTCTCTTACTTTTTATAGCTGGAGATGCGAATGCGAGACATACTGTCTGATCCAAATCCTTTGGTGTGAATGATGGGTAGCACCGTGATAATTTACCAGAATTTATTTCGGGGTGCGTATGAATAGGAAAAAAGAATTCGTTGCGTTGCGTTTTGACGAGTACGGTATGGTTAGTCGGTTGGCCGGTTGAAGCGGTGCTAAGGAGTGGATACCTCCGTCTTCTAGAGTAGCTAGTGACGGACCTAGTGTATAAAAAATTTCATTTGAAATAAGGGCTAGTTCGTGGTGCATCTAGGGATGAATCAATTGAACCTCTCAGAAGTACGGCAATAATGATATGCTAGGGAATTGGCTCTTGATAGGTTGATCTCAAGTAGACTGTCAGTAAGCTTTCTGCCTGTGTATATCCTCTCGTCTCAGAGATGTTGGGATAGGGTTTTCATACGGTTACTAGAGCAGATAGAGTACAAGTCGATTCGTGCGTGCTTCGATGCTATGTTCATTAATTTTTAGGAGACCACACTTCAACATCATTTTTGGTTTTCATGCCATGTTTGGCTAGTAAAGGAACGAGAAGGAGGATTGATTATACAAAGAAATACAAGGAGTGAGCAAATTATTAAAGCAAAGTCTATGGTTGAACTCGTCCAGAACACCCAATATTACACGAACCATCGACACGAGCTGAATGACGTAATGGGGTATTGTATAGCGGGGAGCGGATAGAAAGTTGTTGTACTAATCCAGGCTCAGCAAAATGTGAAGCAGCACACGGATTCTCGCTGCTGCAGACTTACATAAGATGCCTCTAGAATACCTTGAGGGCAGTCCTCAAGGATGCACAACCTTGCATTTCACAGCATCGCCGCAGCCACGTATTGGCATATCGGCCCGCCATTCCATCTCCACGCAATGAAAACACGCTTGCTCCGAAGAAAACCAGCTCCAGAGATATTGACCATCGGAAAATAAGACAGACGACAAAGGGCGCCGGGGGAAACGAGAAGGTCCTGCCTCCCTTTGGGTCTGCTGTTCTGTTGAGCCCGGTAGATTGTCCACCCCTTGATTCTTTTCTCTTCCTTGCACCCTCTTTCCACCTATTGTGCCCGGGCGACTAGTTGCGTTTTGTGGCGATTTCGAAAGCAGCTGTTCGCGTAGCGGATGAAGTGGAAGCGTCCGTGGCGTGATTGAGATTACTCCGTTTAGTCTTCTTCTCTCTTTTCACGTCCTCGAGCAGGTCGTCCGAGTCGCCGTCATTGAAGACAGAGAAGGTTTCCTTGGGCTGGCTCAGCTTGTCCTTGGGCATGTTCGCGGCCGAGGACTTGATGACGTGGATGGACGGCATCACGCGAGCGAGGACAGCGCCGGGTTCCTGTTGTGCGGAGTGATGGGAGGACGGATTAAACTTGCGGCGATACAGGAGCAAGGGAACAGGCAGAAACCGGGGACGGGGCGAAGGGTCTGTTGTTAAGAAGGATGGCAAGAGGATGGGGAGAGACGCGTGGTTGCAAGGCAAGGGGATCAGTGATCAGATCAGAGATCGCTGATGATACTCAATAAATTCCGCATTTCGACAAGCTCTCCGCCCATTTTTATCGCGCATGCACCGGCTGCGTCGCCGGCCGTCCCCTGACTAAACGCCGCATGTTGGGACTTGTAGGTTTGTGATGCGAATCACGAGGAGGGGCGTAGTGGCGCCATTGGCAGGCGGATGACCCCCCTCGTCCTCTTCGTGTCACACGGCAGCCAAGTATTTATTGGCTGGGTGCCAGGCACGGCGCGCGCACCGCCGCTGTGGCTTTCTTGTTGAGGCATTGACAGAGCGCCGCCACGGTCCACAAGGACACTGTTTGTGTGGAGAATACGCAGCGGGTGACGTTGCCAGGGAAGCGGGGAAGGGCGCGTGCTGCGTCCGGCAACAAGTTTTGCGGCTGCAGCCTTATCGGCCCCCTGCGGCCGAGCTGACCACCCCTTTCAGGCACGGTGAATGCCGGTGGTGTGTGATAATTAAAGCTGACACTCTGCGAAGAGAGCGCCCGCGTCGTACTTCTCTTTCGCCGGCCAATGATGCAACCCCACGACTTCGTCGCTGTCAAGCCCACTTTTTAGGCTTTCTTTGGCCATGCTGAGGGTCGTGCAACGCTGTGGGGTTGCCAGTTGTATAGGGGTGCTTGCTTAATGGGCCCGTTTTGGTGCCCGGGAAATGTCGGAACCTGCGTGTTCATGTGTGGGAAAGGTTTCTGCTTCGACCACTGCATTCAAGACATTGCCCGAGGCCTGCAAGAGTCACACTGCTATCCTGTGCATTTCCAGGGTCTGGACAACCAATTGCAATTCAATCGAGATGGTGAAATCTTGGAAAGTTCATCCATGTGCTATACGTGGCACGTTATACGCGCACCGGCGTGAAAGAATCCATGAGTATGCCCCTTCATTCCCCAAAGCCAAGAGATAATGAAGCGCTGGTGACAGGAAGGAATGTTCGTTGACGCTAAGAAAAAAAAGCGAGAAGGTCCATGCGACTGCGTGCTTTGACTGAGCAAACACGTTGCCATATCGAATCAATGCGATCTGTGTCTTTGTATCAGTGTCAGCGGCCGCTCTCCGGTCTCAAGGGGTCCATATGAACTCATCCACTGCACACGTCGCTGCTGATCCAGGTTGTCTGGATCCTCCAACGTCCCACAAGGACCCCGCCAGAATCCTTTAGACCCGTACCACCCGGCCTGCAGTGCTTCACCTAGAACCACAGCCTGTCTCTGATCCCCGCCATCCTCATCCCATTGCTCAAACCATAGCCTCAGGACCATACTATCTTCCACCATCGCTTCGGCCTTCATTCTTCTCGGGAAGCTGCTTGATATACTGGCACTGTACGGATTTTTCTCCCCCGCATCCCGATCGAGTATGGTCGGCGCCAATCGGTCCTTGAACTCAATCGATCCACGGCCGACATGCACTTTGCAAGCGGTGCTGTGCGACTGGAAAGGCTCCATGAGATAACCCATGAAACAATAAATGCCGCCCGAGCTAGCGGCGCTATGATCCCATAAGTTGCTCATATCAGCTCTGTAGGGAGCCAATGACGGGCCAAGGTTGTCGTCATTGCTAATGGAATCTCCAGTGTAGAGCCACAGACATTGCTTCAAAAGTCGCGCGGAGGGAAGTCCACTGATGAAGTCCGAGTCATAAAGAGCGAATTGGTGTCTGGTCTCCCGGTACGCCTGAATTGCAGCGAAGATGCGACCCAGCCCGAATCGCCTCAGCTCGAGTGGGTCATCAAGAACAACATCACAGAGAATCCCCGTAAGCAACAGGACAGTGCAGCAGTCGTCCGCAATATCGGTGCCTGCTCGTATCGATATCCGTTGCAAGATTTCGTTGTAAAGGCCGCCGAAGCTGCTGTCGACAAAGGCCTGTTCTTCTTCCCCGCCGGCTCCACTCTGAGAAGAATCCAGGTTGTTCTGCAGCGAAGTCTCCCAGGTCTCGCCGTGCTGGACAGCCCAGCTTTCGAAAATGAACTCAATGCTTCCCTGAGCAACTGAAACCCATGTCTCTGTCTCCGGTAAAGATCCAGAGAGATGATACAGGAGGTCCGTGGCACTTGCATACCGCCGGTGGAATCTTGACCTAGGCGACACGTGGTACAAGACGGTGAAAACACCGAGCAGCTCCGAGAAGTCCTCTGATACGTCGTGAATCTTCTTCAAAGTATCAAGACCAAAATAGTCTCTAAGAACCGCATCTTGTGATATGGACCGATCAAGGGAGTTCCTCGAATAATGCGAGTGTTGTTGGCGGTGAATGAGCTTCTGCTCGGCGGGAAGAAGTGAGTATGTTCCGCTGGCCTGGGCAAGCTCAGACCCAGTCGGATTTGAAGGTACGACGAAACTGATCTGGTACTGATGCACTGCTGAATCGTAGTTCTGGAAGATCACTTCCGAAGTGTCTGCCGAGACCTTGAGCAGTTGCACCCGCAAGCCAAGTATGTAATCACAGAACGCCAAAGCCCAGGTACAGGTCGCGCCACCGGTGACTGTCATCGCGCACATGTTTCCGGTCAAAATGTCGGACACTTTGTACAAGAACTTGGCGATATCCTTGGGATCGCTGGCCCGCCAGTGAGCGGGATTGTTCCGATCGACGAAACCGAGATTCCTTGCCAGTTGGGTAATTTTGCGGCCGAGCCCCGAGGTTTTGAAGATGCCAGAACAGACCTGGGCATACCTCTCCCACTGGGCGAAAGATGGTGTCAGTTCTGAGGGGCTACCGTGGCATTTCGAGAGCTCATAAAGCACCGAGGCTGCGACATGATTGGTGAAGCCTTCGGACAGTGCGGCAGCGAGCGCCACACTCGATGATCCTTGAGACGTCTGGACGAGAGTTTGAAGAATGTGCCGGACTCCGACTCCGAACCATACAACTTGGCCGAAGCTACCGCTATACCGGAAGGATTTCATGGCCTCATCGAGCCTCCGTTCGCCGTGGATACCAATTGGGAGCTTGCTGCTTATTGCTTGAGCTATGGCGACGGTGAGCGGCTCCAGTCCGGCTCCCGACAGGCGTCCAAGAATTGCGAGTGATGCGCTGAAGGATATGTTTGAGAGGGCCACCCAGTCTAAGGCCCCCTGTTGGGGGAAGGCGGGCTCTACAGAGCTCGGAACCAGAGCCATGGTATCGCGCTAACTGAGAGTGCGAAAGCAGTGTAAAAGTCGAGGTGATGTCGTGGTTTGACCGATGTTTGACCAAGTATTGTCAACAACTCTTCGCATGATAACTCTTGTCAGGCGGCAGCCAGCCAGACGCTTATCTATGAGAGTTGTTCACGGCTTCATGAAGTTCAGCTTGCGCCTCATTACTTATCGGTCATGGGTCTAGTCTAGCAGATCACGTGGTGCAATGCTTTCCCCTGCGTACGCAGAACCTCCGAAAGTAGTATTTCATGAGAGAACGATGAATATCTCGTCGGAAAGACGTCAAGGTATCCAGATAAACTACGAAGGAGAGATGTTCTGATCACGTGTGGTGATAGACATCCGAGTCAGTGTGGCGACCGCACGTCATATCAACCTCCGTCATTCCAGGAAATCATTTGGAATAGCACTACAAAAATGAAATACGCCGCATTGGCATCCAAATAACCAATCCTTCTGCAGATTTGTGAAAGGATCATGGTTATTGTTGCTTATCTGGTCACTTCAGCTCCTTGCGAACACGGGCGGGCGTTCCAGACAGCCACGTCGGATCGCAGCACCCTCGACAAAGCGCATTATTGGTCATACTTTTCCGCTCATTGATATCTGGCATCAGACATTTACTTGTATCCACTAAGTGCACTATCACTTCTTCCTGAGAGAGGTCGAGTTTAATCGCAAGACGGCTGATAGGTTGATATTGAAGGCTTATTTCATTCATTGTGGACCCCACGCGGAGAGTTCGTTCTTCAAGCTGGGAGATGCGGTTATCATTGGAGACGATGCTTTTGTAGGATTGCGACCAGTCCTCTGGGTTGCTGGCGCCCGCAGTGAGTCTTCTTTCATTATTCTCACCCCGCTTGATTGATCGAAACTTCCTGAAAGATAGATGGAGACTCCATAAACAGGGTCATTCTCTAGTATGAGTGTACAGGCCTCTTCTACTAGGTCCTTCAACCACACGCTGTAGTAGGTGATACGAATGACGCTCACTTTTAGTTCATTACTGGGAGTTATGGCCTGCTAAAGGAACGTATGCGGAATATCGTCACCAGTACGAACCATTAGTACTCACTTTTAGAACAACGGTGTATGGGTATTCCGTAGAGCTCCTCACCATTCAGGATCCTTGTGCTTGACATTAAGCATGTCTTCAACGTAAGTGACCGAGTCTTGTTACAGTCACCAATAAAATCCCCTACGTATAAATTAAGGTTTAGCTTAAAGCAGTTTGACTTAGACGTATACGGTTAATAGCAACTCAGGTTGCCGGTAGAGCTGCCGGCGCTGAAGGGGCGGGAGCTCCGTTCCTGCAAATAACCCTTGCTTCCAGTATCGCCAGCTCTATTAGCTCTGTTAGCTCTGCCCGCCCAGCCAGCCCTCTGGGAATTTTGCTAATTATGTTGATAGGGCTATATCTCTGTACTGGAGCATGCACATTCTGTAATACAATATGGATAAGCAGACTTGCGCCTTCTTGTACGTTTAGATGTAGACGGCTAGATCTAGATCCTGGCGATGTTGTTTATAAATCTCAATCATCGCCATTCATAGCTGATTACTGTTTCTTAAAGTTATAGTCGTCTCTGTTGGGTGTGAGCGCAGACTTCATGCAGCGAATGCAGCACAAACACCACCAAAGGAGAAAAAAGAAATCCCGGGGCAAAATTCAGGGCCGCCAAGTGCAAACTATGCGTATGAATCTGGAGATCATCGTCCACTCTTCAAAAGCTCAAGTGAGAACAACGTATATCAGTTTCAGGGTTTTGATGGGGGAATCGGGAAGGTCCTTTCGGCACCTGGCGATGGCGTGACTATCGTACGCCGTGCAGTTCTCTTGTACGCCCAGCATGACCCCGCAAAAACGCAAGCTGCAGGAAGTCTTGCGCTGCAGCTTCTCAGGGGTTCTGCGCACTAAGTCAGCTCTTGCGTGTGGCACGCGATCACGAGCGTTATCCGGATAATTTGTTGTGAAAAAGGAAAGCATGGTGGTGCCCCTACCTGTTTCAACTCTCGTGAGTAGCATAGATTTCTTTATGCCACGTCTGTCTTCATCATTCGACGAAGCTTGTTTACCCAAGGCTGTGAAATGGAGATGCCTATACATGATACCCTTAAGCATCCGTCTTTAAGTGGATGCATGTGATCTAAAAACGACCACTTCCGCTTTAAAAGCCTTACGCGTCTTGATAGACTCGACGCGCATAATCCACAGATATCCATCAGATCGGGGAATGGAACTGAAAGGAGCCATCTAAGACGGTGCCACAGAGGCCAGGTAAGAATGCTGGAAATGATGCGATATTGATGAGCGTTGCGCAAATACGGGCCCCGCTTTACAAACGATAAAAACAAAAAAAAGAAAGGAAAAGCAGCAACGACAGTTGAGAATTGGTATCCAACGCCATCCAACACCCCGCTCAGCGAAACGTATATGTGGCCGAATTAGAGGAACCAGGTCTTCAGCCAAGGTTTAAGCCTTAATAATTTCCCCGCTTTGTGAAAAAACAAGAACATCGAAAGAGCAATTTTCCCACCCACACAGTGTGCACAACATACCAAGCGAGATTCTCAACGCTGTGGAATCGGAAATGCGGTGATCTCTCTCTCTCGGTCTCTCAACTCTCGCACTTCACACCCCTCCTCCTACCCGCGTGGTCGTCCCCGTCCACGGGTGCTTTCTTCACTCCGAAGCCAACGGTCGAGGAACGTGATGGTGGTGGCGGCGGCTGCGGCGGTGGCGCATGCAAGATTTCCACCAACCGCCGCACGACCTCCTTCTGGCCGTTATCTCCCAGCCACTCGCCTCGCCGCCGCAAGCCCCTCGTCAACGCCTCGACGTCGACCATCTCGTTGCCGGCTACACCGTCCATCAGGAACCCCTCGGCCTCGAACTCGCCGTCAGCGTCGGCATCCTCGCCAGCGCCTGACGAGGCTGGCGGCGACATCTCCGAGGAGCAAGAGGGCGAAGACGAGGATGTCGGTGCCGTCAAGAGCTCCAGTGTCCGTCGGAGCCTCTCGTACGCCGTGTTGAGTTCGGCGTGCGACTGCTCGAGCTTGCCGTACCTGTCGCTCAGCACGGCCAGCTGGGCCTCGAGATCTTTAGCATGCTTCTCCTTGCGCTCGCGGAAGGCCCGCTGAGCGGCACGATTTTGTGCACGGCGACGCTGCATTATTTCCAATGATCGTCAGTACTTTATTCCCGCAGCTTGATGAGACGAACGGCGGGCAAAAGAAAGCAAACCGTTTATTCGTGGAGAATACCCCACGTTGACCGGTATCTTTCGTTGTTGCACAGCGCAAGGTTCAAGGATAGATAGGAAATAGATTACAAACTGGGAGTTTGCACTTACACCGCTCGTCACATGCGTCCTCTCGACGTTCGCTGCCGCTGCTCCGCCGCCCCCGTTGCCGCTGCCACCGCCGATACTCCTGCTGCCGCTTCCAACGCTCCACGTGCTTCCGTTACTGGCGCTCCTGGCCGGTGGCATGCGCCCGTGTCCGAAGCCTTGCTCGTTCACGATCTGCAAAGGGAAAGTCGTCGTCGTCGCGGCGGAGCTCACGCCGGTTTCGAGCGCACCGGCGGCATATGCCCCCAAATCTGTGTGGTTCTGCTGTGGGGAACACACGTACGGAGGGCTAGGCAGACCTCCCGCAGCCGGTCCCGCAGCGGTGATAGCTGCGGCAGCGTCGTCGGCCGAGCCAAACTCGGTCGGGGTGACGGGAAGGCCGGTGGTGGCGTAGGAAAATGCGCTGTGATAGGTTGATGCGTGAGGCGGCTGGGCCTGAGTATTGTGCTGGTGGTAGGAGAGGGTCTGGTGGTGCTGCATTTGCTGGGACTGCTGCGGGACAGGGGTCGGTGTGCCAGCTGCGTCAAACGTTGCCGTTGAGGTCTGGATTCGCGGTGGGTCAGTGGCTGGGAGGACGCGTTGTGATGTGCTGCGACTGTCTTCTTGCGGGAGCGCCCAAGCCACCGATCATGCCATACGAGAACGTAGAATATGCATGCGGGGAATCAGAGCGACGGGAGTGGTCGCGGGGCTGGGCGGGCCGTGAAGATGTGACCAGGGTTGGGGCGATACGAGGTGGGGATTAGTGAACGAGGCTGTTGCACGTACTGGTGAGGCGCTGAGGCTGGGTATGCTAGCAAGATCCGGTGTTGCGTACTCGTAGTAGGTGGGCTGCGAATGTTGCGGGTAGCTGTCTCGTGGCGAATGCCAGTATTCGAATTGCTGTGCCATGGTAATAGGCGGAAAGGGAGAAGACAAGGGTTGGGGAGAGGGAGGAGGAGAAGAAAGGGAGTATGAAGGCTGCAGCACAGAAATGATCAAGCTGAGAGGCAAAGGAGCCCTGGAGCTGTATGTAAATAAGCTCGTAGGGCTGAGAGGAGGTGCGGAAATGCGGGGGCTGCACGACTGCTCGGCGCCAGCCTCGACGGAACCGCACGGCAGGGAAAGGTCCAGGGTGGTAAGAGGGTTGGCGATGAAGAGAGGTGTATGGCGATGCTCAAGGAGTGGAAGATGACTTATAGATCGCTGATGGCATTAGTGCAAACACGGTTCAAGCATGCTGCACGTCGTAGGGCAGCGGCTCCACGCTCGCGTGCTATTTGCTAAACCAGGCCGACGACATGGGCAGGTTTACTGGACAAGGTCTCCCGAACTGCGCAAGGAGAGGGCGGGTAAGCACCAAAGCCACGCATTTGGGATTTTCGCGTCATTTCCGGGGGTGGTGATGCTCTGAGCTGGCGAGGCAGAGGAAGCAAGTCGCACTGAGCCGATGTCCGATGGCCGAGCCGGCGCAGCGATTGGGTCCAGCGGGACAGGACGGCTGCGGGCCGCTCATCGAGAACAGAGAGGCGGGAATGAGGGCTGGACGCAGCCTTCGGCTCCAGTGGAATGCTCCCAGGTCTCAAGCGTCAGCCTTGCAGCAAGATCAGCGTGCTCAAGGCTGGCCGGACTTAGCGGCATACCCTTGGGCTGCTCGTCCGGGCCAGGGCTCAGCCCATGAGCGCATGAGGGCCATTAGTCAATGTCAGCGTCAATGACTAAAAGCCATGTGCCTGACGTAGGGCAGCCGGGAGGAAGAAACGCCTGCAGGACGTCTGGCCCAGCACGAGCTTTATCTGGTAGGGCTGAAGGGTGAGATTTAGCGCTCCGGGCCAGCGATGCACAGAAATTGCTGCGCTGCAAGCGCGGAACTGCTCTGCCTGGCCATGCCGAAGCAACTTCAAACGGCTGCAGCGGCTTGATACGAAGCCTCGCCGCTCTGTTCGCCGCAATGCATGCCGCTGAGGCTAGCCCTACGCCCGCACCTTCGGCCCCAAAGCAGATATTCCTCTGTCTCATCCCAGACACTGGACAACCACCGACGTCGGAACTGCTGGAAAGAGTGAACAAAAAGCCCTGACATCTGATTGCAAACACCAGGCAGCCGTACTGTGCCTCATACACCCGCACGACCACATTGGCCGCCGGTCGAGAGGGGACGGAGGCGATCACACCCTGGGTTGAGAGGGTGATGTAGGCGCGGCACGCGCTTTGATTGTACCTATTGCCTTGATTAGCATCCGCAGCCAGAATTTGGATGCCTGATTGGCGGCGCGGCTGCATAGCTGCAGTGAGCGCGGGAAACCAGACCCTTGTAACGGCGAGGGTAGCTGTCATGTGGCGGAAGCGAGTGGGAACTCCGTTGCCAGCCGTGCATCATGCAGCTTAAGCGATGCGGGACGTGACCAAACAGGCCGCCCGTCGCTCAACGCGGCCGCACTAAGCCGCGGAAGAGGCTCTTTTTCCGGAACTTCGACCTGGCCTCGACCTCCATCGGGGTCAACGTGAACGATCGCCGCCCTACGGGACTACCTTGTGAAGCCTCCCCGGCAAGCGTGCAATCTGGGACACCACAAACTCACCGCTTCGCGCCCTTGGACATTCTATCAGACGTGTCGCGGGGAAGTACCTGTTTTGGCAAGTGCTGACCTCCACACGCCCTTGTCGTAGGGCAGCCGGGGTAGCACAGAAGGTAGAAATGCCGAGCGCGAGGTCCGAAAGGGGTTGCACAGTTGCAGTAGTTGCTCTCGAGGGGCGCACAAGGCTGAAGGGGTGGGCTGCCACTCTTACTCCACCACCAAACACCCAGTCGTAAGCCCTACGACGACGCGCAGCAATCGTCCTCGCCACTGGCGCAATCGAGTCTTGCGGCACACCTCGTGTCGGCCCTCCCGCTGGCCAAGTTACGTGCGAGTCCTGTAGCCAAGTTCGCGCCGTTCAGTATCAAAGCAAAAATCGGCACGGAACGGTCATCGAACAGTTTGAATGGTACCTCTTCGCGTTAGCTCGTAAAATAAACGAAGAGAACCGCAAGTGAGACATCTGCCTGTCGATAGCTTAGCGGATGCAGAACAATGGGGATAGTGATCTGTCGCAAGTCGGATGCGGCGGTAACGGGGCCATGGAAACGAGGTCAAAACCCAGCACAATGGGTGAGAACCGCTGCAGACGCAAATTAAATATTTTATTTTGCTGGTATTGTCGAGCTTGCCGCCGAAATTCTTTCAGTACAGCTGCTTGACGAGGCTCGCCACCTTGTCGTAAACCTCTCCTTGCTCTTGTCTGGTTGCTCTTTTGACGATAATGGGAACCTGGTCTTCTCCAACGTTGTACTCCTTCAACGTCTTGGACAGACCGAGAAGTCTGACCAACTCTAAGATGGCGTCACCGACATTGATGGCGTCCTGCTGATCGTTACCAGTCCTCGTTAACCCAATGAAGGGAGCGAGTCGGGCGACTTGCGAAGCAGCCTGGGGGTCATGGGCCTTGAGCTTAACAACGTGCCCAAGAGTGAGGCAGGACGTGATCCCGTGCGGAATGGAATACGGGGAGCCTAGGGCGTATCCGAGAGTGTGGCTTAGACCCAGGGGCCCCTTGACGTTGAGACCAAGCAAGCCCAAGGATCCAAAAGAAGCCAGCTGCAATTGGGTAATGTTGTCCTCATTCTTAGGATCGTTCTTGTATTTCGGGAGGCTGCTGAACAATCTGGATGCTGCTGACAAACAAACGTCTTTCGCCGGGACTTCGGTAGCTGTCGGATGATAGAGTAGCTCCACCGCATGGTCTAGGGCACGCAGGCCCGTCGACATCCACAGCTGCGGAGGCGTCTCCAGCGCAAATTTGCTATGATTCGTTAGCATGTCCATCGGATTTTAGTCCTAGTCTACTTACGAGTCGTAAATGATGACGTGAGGCGCCAGCTCAGCGTGGGCTACGCCGGTTTTCGTTCCATCCTCCTGAGTGTAACCTGCACCGAAAGTGCACTCGGCGGCACTCAGGGTGGTTGGGATGGTGATATGAAAGAGGAATTTGCCGACCTTCTCATTTAGACGATACGAGATGGCTTTGGATGAGTCTATGGGGCTTCCGCCTCCGATAGATATGATGGTGTCGATGCTGGGGTCCTTGATGACTGCCTCGGTTGCTTCGTCTAATTGAGCGACAGGGGCATGTTGCTTGATGTTCGCAAAAGTCCCTGCATGATGCTTCGATCCCAATTGCTGCTCAACCTGTTGAATTAGAGGCGTCTTTGTTGCCAGAGATGAGCCGGTAACGATGAAGGCCTTGGAATTTTCCGCAGGGAGAGACTCCAGAAGATGATTCTTGACGCTGTTGGGACCGTACCACAGCGCTTTGAGGTGAGTAGGCCTCCACAGGCCAGAAAATGGGTTAGTCGTTGCGTCCGTCATGGTGCTTTTGTGGCTAGATGCCGGATGAAAACTGGTCACAGGCAAGTTAGTTTGAAGATCTCTTGGTTGCGAACTTGTGGAGATGCAGCTGACTGCCGGCCGATGTTCGAAGCAAGAGCTCTCCAATCGGCCACAACAACTTGACCTTCATCTAGGCGCTTAAGCGGTTATATTACCAGCTCTATTCCCGGATGAGGCCATTAGTTGCTGCATGGGTTGCGAGAGACTTTATGTGCAGCACATCGTTGGCGACAGCATTCTCGACTTGCGGCAGAAAGCTCACCGTTGGAATTGAGAAGCCGTCTGAGCAATTCTCTCGATGGCTCTAGGTGGCATCGTTACGTACCTCAATCTGTTGGCGTTGCTTGCGATGATGCGCCGTGAGAGCGTAGCGGGGGTGTCGTAGACGAAGCAAGTAGGTGATGACGTAACCACGCTCCAGCCTGGACGGAAAGAACGACTGCAGACAAGCCTCGAGGCGCTTCGCGACATGGTGTCTCGGGCTTTTTGAATGAAACATAAATTACCACGAGAGCTGGCCATGACTGCTGAGATGGCCGGCGCTCATCGGTGTCATTGGCGAGTTCTGTTGCTGATAAATGGCAGAAATAACTTCCCCGCGCGATTACCAACGCTTTCAAAACAGGCCGGGGACATGGCGTGTAGCAATGAGCGGACGGGAGTGCTGTGCACCCCCGCCCTCCATCAAAGGCAAATTTTTCTGTTTAAATGGACGCTGCTGATCGGACTCACGGCTCGGCTGTTCTAGTCTTGTGTATTGCTGCACAGAAGAGCCCTAGGAATCTTACGGCTGTCCGACTTCAGCAATGACCTGTTTGAGATTTGCTAAGTCGTGGGCAAATCGGCCCAGGAACAGCCCGTCAACACCGTCGACAAGCTTTGCGAACGTGCCAGGGCCGGCGCTCCCGCCGTACAATATCCTAGTCGTGCCCTTCCTTCCACTTGCCATGCGTCGAAGTTCCCTCGTCACGTTCACCACATGGTCCGCATCAGCAGGCTCCTTCGCGCCAATGGCCCAAACAGGCTCGTAAGCCAGGATCACCTCAGCATCATCAGGCACGGCGGCCAGCACCGACGTGACCTGCGGGCGGCACTCCTCGACAGCCAAACCGACAGCTGCTGACGCAACCGAGCCGTGCGTCTTCTCACCGATGCAGACGAGAGGAATGTGTCCATGTTTCACCGCTGCCGCAGCCTTCCTTGCCACCTGCTCGTCATTCTCGCCGAATATCCTCCTGCGCTCCGCATGCCCCATCTCGACCAACTTGACGCCAGCTTGTTGCAGCGTCAAGGGCGAGACTTCGCCAGTGTACGCGCCGCTTGTCTCCCAGAAGGCGTCCTGGGCCCCGAGCAGGATGGACGTGTCTTGCAGTATGCGCCGGGCCTCGAGAATGGTGACGAAGTCGGGGATGACAAAGAGGTCGACGTTGTTCGCTTCCGCGTGCGATGAGAGCTCAGCGACACCTTTGACGTAGGAGATGGTGCGGTCCAGATCGAAGTACATCTTGAGGCTGGTGCCGACAATGCGGCGTGGGCGAGGTGCGGCCATGACGTGAGGGAGCGAGCGCGTGCGAAGCAGCCGGGCAGTCGTTTGAGCTGCTATGCGAACTGCGATGCGCCCACAGCAATTCTTGTAGGATGAGGGGCCCCGCGGCCGCGCTGGAATGCTACATCGGGTAATCCGAATTCTGGGGCACGGTCGCCCTGTGGCCCAGCGTGGGCTTGGAGGAGGCGGAGGAAGCGGCGCGCGGAGGGAAAAAATGTGCAAAGGTGCCGCCGGCACCGTATCGGCGACTTCCAGTTTGCCTAGTCTGCGTCACGATTCGCCTGCGGCCGGACCAGCTTGCTGGGCGCCAGAGTCAGTCCCGTGCGTTGGGATAGGCCAGCATAGGTAATCCTGGGCTGCGGGCGCCGGACATCACAGCGGAATGGAAAGTTGCTTAATTCTGGCGGCGGAAAACTCTGCGGCGAGTAATTCAAGTGACAAAGCCGTGGCGCACGCTGAGATCTGGGTCTGCACGCAGTATGTGTGTCTTTTAAAGCCAAAGCGGCGTTCGACTCGGCGTTGGCCGGTGGCACCGATACCGCTGAAAAGGCGCATAACAAGCGCTACTTACAATGGCGCGGGGAATGAATTTCCTGGCCCCGCCGCCTGCTCTTCCACAAATCACTCCGCCGCTCCGCTGCACGCCTCCAGCTTCCGCCCATCTCCCCCATCTCCTCAACTGCATCGTCACCTATCCCGCGGTACATGCTGCGAGAGCTCGCAGATCGTTGGGCTCGCGTTCGTTACATTGGTTAGCAGGCAATTGGCCTGGAGGAGGATCCAAGTTATTCCGGTAATCGGCGAATTAATTGTCTCGGACAGTTGCCTGTACGTCGCCTCCCAATATAACAGTCATTCATTGTCTTCCTATTGTCTCATGTGCTGACGACTTGACAAAGACAGACCATCCCTGCTAGACTTCGCCCACGATGCACATCTCGCAAAAGCTCCACGAGGGCCAGAAGAATGGCAAGCCCTCGTTCTCGTTCGAGTTCTTCCCGCCGAAGACTGCCCAGGGTGTCCAGAACCTCTATGACCGTATGGACCGCATGCACGGCCTGGGCCCGACATTTATCGACGTCACCTGGGGCGCCGGTGGCCGCAACTCTACCTTGACCTGCGAAATGGTCAAGGTCGCACAGTCCGTCTACGGCCTGGAGACCTGCATGCACCTGACCTGTACCGACATGGAGAAGTCCAAGCTGGACGAGGCGCTGCGCGAAGCATACAATGCCGGCTGCAAGAACATCTTGGCGCTGAGGGGAGACCCTCCGCGTGAGAAGGAGAAGTGGGAGGCCACCGCCGGCGGCTTCCGCTACGCGAAGGATCTGGTCAAGTACATTAGGGAAAACTACGGCGACCATTTCGATATTGGTGTGGCTGGATATTCCGAGGGATGCGAGGACCAGGACGACCCAAACCTGCTTCTGGACCACTTGAAGGAGAAGGTCGACGCAGGCGGCACCTTCATCGTTACGCAGATGTTCTACGACGTCGACATCTTCCTCGACTGGGTCAAGAAGGTGCGCGCCAAGGGTATTACCGTACCAATCGTCCCCGGCATCATGCCCATCCACACATACGCCGCCTTTATGAGGCGGGCGACCTGGACTAAATGCCGCGTCCCGCCGGATTGGCTGGAAGCACTCGAGCCAGTTAAGAACGACGATGCGGAGGTGCGCGAGATCGGCAAGCATCTGATCGCGAACATGTGCCGTCGGCTGATGGAGGCTGGCATCATTCACCTGCACTTGTAAGTGGAGCCGTTTCCGTTCCTCATGATTCGTCTAACGTTACTCTGCAGCTACACCATGAACTTGGCCCAATCCACGCGCATGGTTCTGGAAGAGCTCGGTCTTACTCCGGATATGTACAGCCCGCTCGAGAAGCCTCTTCCGTGGCGCCAGTCGCTCGCTCCCGGTCGTCGCGAAGAGAACGTTCGTCCCATCTTCTGGAGGAACCGCAACCGGTCCTATGTCGTCCGTACCCAGGACTGGGACGAGTTCCCCAACGGTCGCTGGGGTGATTCGAGGTCTCCTGCCTTTGGTGAGCTTGACGCCTACGGCATCGGTCTGAAGGGCACCAACGAGCAAAACATCAAACTCTGGGGTTCGCCCAAGTCTGTTCGTGATATTGCCAACCTCTTCGTTCGCTACATGGAGGGAAAGCTCGACAGCCTTCCGTGGAGCGAGCAGCCAATCACCGCCGAGGCCGATGTGCTCAAGGACAACCTCGTCAACCTCAACAAGCGCGGTCTCCTTACCATCAACTCGCAGCCTGCTGTCAATAGCGCCAAGTCCACCCACCCGGTGCATGGATGGGGACCTCACAACGGATACGTGTACCAGAAGGCCTACCTCGAGGTTCTTGTGTCTCCTGAACTGATTGCAGAGCTGATCACGCGTATCGAGCGTGATCCCGAGATGACCTACTACGCCGTCAACAAGGCGGGAGACCTCAAGACCAACGCCCCCAGCGACGGTCCCAATGCTGTTACTTGGGGTGTCTTCCCTGGCAAGGAAATCGTCCAGCCCACTATTGTCGAGACCATTTCCTTCCTTGCCTGGAAGGATGAGTTCTACCGCCTCGGAGAGGACTGGGCCAAGTGCTACACTTCCGCCAGCCCCTCTCGTTATGTCATCGAAGACATCATGGATACCTGGTACCTGGTCAATATCGTACACAACGACTTCCACGTTGACAACGGCATCTTCGCTCTCTTTGATGGCCTCGAGGTGAAGGATCTCGACAAGGAACTCCATGGTTCAGTGGAGGGAAAGGTGAACGGTAACGGACACTCGATCACCAACGGCGTAGCCCACACCAACGGCGAGAGCAAGATCCCCGACACTATTGTCAATGGCAAGTCAACTTCGGCAGTTCAGAACGGAACTGCCAACTGAAGCAATTTTCTCAACTAATTGCATCCATCGGCTGCTTTTCATCCTCGCAGCCGGCGAAAATATTGTGCATCCAGCGTTGGCGTTTCTGGAGTTTTCAACAAAAGAGAAGATAAAAGAGTTCTCGCATGCGGCGTCGGATAATTTTTCACGGGGGAATCATTCAACATCCTCCTAACGACTCTCAAGAGCTTTTTTTCCTTCAACGACACAAAAAAGGATTGGGCGTTTTCAACACTTACGAACAAGGCGTTCTTCAACATCACACGGCGGGGGAATTTTTCAACACAATCATGGGCATGAGGCAAAACTAAAAGGAGGCAATGTTAATATCGACAACAATTGCTCAAACAAAAGGGGGTTTTGCATATCTTAAGGGGCATCAAAAAACAAAATGGGAAAGAATCAGGGCGGCGTCATCACTTCAACATACAAGACGAGATTATGAGACTTTTGATGACCTTTGGAGGGCTTCTTTCGGTAAACTAATTTTCTTTCGTGGTATTTTCTTCCTCTTTACTTCTCCTGAGATATCCGACCCGCGTTTTGACCTGCCCTCAACGGCATGCGGGTTCTGTTCCATAATTTCGGGCAGTTTTTTTTTTGATGGGATTGGCGATTTGCTGGAACTCGTCGAGTAGGTGGAGGTGAAGGGAAGTTGTGGAATTGTGGTGTGAAGATTGGCGAACTCAGAGTAGCAGCATCATTGCAAAATGCTTGGTGCTGATCTCTGCGACAATGCAGATGGAATAAATTCGAGAATTCGGCTTGCACAAGTCTGTCGTTGCACACACAAGAACTCGGGTGGAAAAAAGTCTGATTATCGTACAAGCATTACAAACACGCTAATGCTACAAAGTTCCAAGCCATGCATTATGTTTCCTAGCCTTTCCCCAGGTATCAAGGCAATTTCCTCCCGTCCGTACGCCCTCATTACCAAGTCATTACTCTTTGCGTACAGTGCCAATTAATATAACATCATGCTCAAGAAGAACAAAAGAACCCTCCTCTTCATAACGCAGGCAATACTTTTCCCCCTCCCCTCCCACGAAACTTTTTCTCATTTCGCACACCCCTCGCCCCCAATCACGCCGGCCACGGGCCTCACATACGACCCGTTAGTAATGATCTCAAAGTCAGCAGCCACCACAGCGACGTCGAACATGCGGCAGCCGATGCCCAGGGCGCCGCCGGGGGCGCCGTAGTGCGACTCGGCGGGCACGTCGTAGGCGAGGAAGGCCGACTTGCAGCCCGACAGCCCGTTGCACTGCTCGATGCAGTTGGTCCACAGCGTCGTCGCGTTGATGTACGCGGCGTCGGACGCGGGCCGGTCCCAGGCGTAGATCTGGTGGGCGGCGGTGAGGGCGGCGGAGGGGCGGTAGCTGGACGACGAGGACGAGGTCTGGTTGGCAGTCGATGGGAGAGGGTACGAGACGCTGCAGGGAGGCGTGATGGGGACGTAGGCGGGAGCGCCGGCGCGGGCTTCGTGTTGTTGTTGTTGTTGTGTTTGTTGCAGGATTGGTGAGGCGGTGGTGGTGGCGCTTAGGCTGGCGGCTAGGAGGGAGGCGATGGTAGTGAAGCGCATGATGGCGGTGGTGTTTTTCTTTTTCTTTTTTGGTCCGAGTCTTTCAGGCTGATGGCAGGTTGGCTGAGATGGCAGCAGGGTTTGTGAAAGTGGTAATTGGTTTGGTAGCCGTAGTAGATTGGTCAATTGGAATCGGCTTCCGCGTTTTCTTTGTGTTTGATGTCTTCAGATTGAAGTAGATGTATGCTGTTTAGGGAGGAAAAGGAGGTTTGTTATAGGAGGGATGGCAAGGTATGACGTAGGTTTGGTCTGTTCGTTCAGAGGGACCCAGCTAGTATAGGTGGTGGTGGAATGCGGGTGCGGTTCGGCGACTTCTTTTGAGTTTTTGTAGTCGAGAACCAAACGAGGTTCCGAGCGTCGGAAGGCGTCGGAGTTTAATATGTACCTGTGCGCCTGACGGGCCGTAAGTAAGCTTGAATACGAGGGTCGCAGAGGGACGGCGGTGCAGAAGTACTGGGCTTAAAGGAGGTTGGAAGGGAGAATTGGGATGGCTTGTGACCACGGTCAAATCCACACGCGGCACCAGGCGGCCCATTCTACGCTCGGTAGAGGCAAAGACGGATCCTGATGTGGGAACGGCGATGCGAAGGAAGCATGCAGGAACGGGGCCGGATTGGCCGGTCGATCTCGTGGATGTGGAGTGTCCTGCGTGCCCCGTCGTGTGTCCATATCGTGCAACGTCATCGCAACGGGACCCTGCAACGCGACATTGGTCCAAGGTGTGGTAGCTGGCGCGCAACGGCGCCGTTCAGCTCGTGTCTGCGTGGCGCCGCAAGACAAGCATCGCGCCAATGGGCCGGGCTAAGTATCCATGGCCCCGCCCCAGCCCAGCCCAACCCAACCCACAACGAACAGCCTCCTCGTGCGCCGCCACTCGTCCCCGCCAAACAATACCGACTCGGGGCTCATTTTCTGTCTTCGGCGTCGTGCGACGAGCCCAGCCGTCATCAACCGACTCCCCGGGCCGAAATGTTGATCGCGATTTTACTTGGGCACGCAGGACCATCCCTGGCGAGAGTGATGTAAGATGACATCGGTGTTGTTTATGCGCGATGTTTTTTGTTTCCGTCTCAGCCTCAGTGTTTGTGCCTACTGTCGAACAAGAGTCGAAGTTTATTGAATGTGTGACATCGTCGGTCAGTTTCGGGACAACTTTAGATGGGGCGTGAAGGGTTACATCGCTCTGGTGCTGCTACGCTGCTGGCATTATATTTCTGGTTTATTGCCCCTCATTGATCTGTACAGTGTCAGTTTTCTGCTTGATCGGGTGATATCTCTCCATTAAAATATACCCGGAATCCAATTTAGAAACCAACCGTGTTGATCTTCTCCCGGCATTGTGGAAAACCCTTGAACGAGCCAATGAAGGCTAAGAAAAGCTCCAACACCAGATCTTTCAAGCCTAGTAGGCCGATTCTTCCGCTGGACCCCTCAAACTGCTGTCAAATCTCTTGACTCTCTCTTTCCATCTCTCTCTTGAATGTAACACTTCCCATGCCTGCATCGAAGTGACGTTGGATGGGTTTCGTGTCCTCAATATTTATCCACGTTCGCTGAGTGCAGCGGTTCCTTGGGATTACTGGGAGACGGCTCTTTCAAGTAGATGACCACCGGGAAAGTTGCTTCATCTGGGGTCTGTAGGAAGCAACCAATGAACTCGCTGCTCGAGGAGAAGATAATCGGAAACGCCGGCTGGCCGATTGAACGCTGATTGTATGAAAAGTTTGCACTGATAGCTTGAGTTGAAATTGAACATGTTTCCTAGACATTTATTCAACATGGCATATTTATCTGAAGACATGTGTTACATTACTCCTTCCTTGAATTCCCAGACCGTGAGCTTACTTTTGATGATCTCGATTTGAGGCCAAGTCAATGTAATATCACCTCGAAATTGTGTTCCAGTCACGGAACACCAAACTTTTGAAGCATTCCTTCCCTGGCCCCTTACGCAACCTTCTTGCCTTCCCTCTCAGCCTTCTTCAAGGCCCTCTTCCTAATGCTCTCGTGCATATCCTTGTTGATCTTCAGCACGGTCGTGCTAGTGGTTCCCGCAAACGTCGCGATGGCCCAGTGCATCAGACCGTGGCTCCAGTAGGGCGTGGACGTGTACGCAACACCCTGAGCGCCACCAGACCTGCCGATCTTGCCAAGCGCGGCGGCGACGAAAGCCTTGGGCGTAGGAATCATGGCCGAGGCGCGTCTGATCTTGCTCATGGCCGACGTAACCAGGTAACTCTGGACCAGCTGGACGTGGACACCCGAGGGGGCCAGCTCGCCGGCGAGAGCCGCGCTCCAGTGCTGCAGGAATGCCTTGCTACCACTGTAGGTCGCCAGGAGGGGAGTCGGCATAACACCGCCGAACGAAGCCATGGTCAGGATGAGACCCTTCTTGCGTGCGACCAGCTTGGGCGCGACGAGCTGAGTGACGCGCAGCGTGCCGGTGCAGTTGATGGTGATGATATCGCGCATCTCTTCCGCAGGGGTCAGGACGAAGGGCACCGGGATATTGTGCGAGAGACCGACGTTGTTGATCAGGATCGAGACGTCCAGGTCCGCAATCAGCGAGGCCAGCGCAGCGTAGTCCGAGTCCTTATTTGCCGCAAAGTCCATTGCCAGAACGCGTGTCTGCACACCTGGGTTCTTGCTGCTGATGTCCGAGGCAAGCGCTTCGAGCTTGCTCAGCGTGCGCGACACCAGCACCACGTTGAAACCCCTCTTCGCGAGCGCGAGCGCATATTCTTTGCCGATGCCGTCGCTGGCGCCAGTGACGATGGCCCAGGAGCCCTTAGGACCGAACTTGGAGAGCTACGGAGACGAAACTGTCAGCAATTGGGCGCTTGAATGTAGGTTGAGGAGATACGCACCGAGATACCCGGCAGGATGAACAGGCTCAGAAGCACGCGCACGAAACTGCCAACCTTGACGGCAGCCCAGGCAGCGCCGATGCCGGCAAGGCCGAGAATGACGGGTTGAGGGACGTTGGACAGGGCATCCATTGTTGGCTTGTGGTGATGGTGTTCGGTGGATGGGATAACGGAGGACGGACGCAGAGCTCAGGCATGGTTGGGGAACTTTTTGGCCTCGGCAGGGACCAGCACCGAGAATGCAGGAACAACCGCAGCTCAGCTTACGTTGAGCTGAACGTTTACAATCAGCAAAGTACACTTAATTGCTTCATCTGGTTATTCTTTTGCTCTGTATGAGAAAACCTGAAAACCTTCGTCATTCAATGGCAGGCTGGCGATTGGTACCGCAGTCGCACCACCGGTGCTTGGCCCAAGCTCTCCAGCGCGGCGCCGTGGAACTAACCTGACCAATTCCTCACACCCTTCTCCGAGGTCTCTTCCTTTACACGTCACAAGCAAGTAGCTAATTTCTCTTGCTTCCCGACCGACAACACCAAATATCGGGCGCCATGTCCTCTCTTCTCGAATACTTGCCCCAGCACGAGGGCCTGCTCCCCAAATGGCTCTTTTTTGTCCGTAGCCCCCGTTCAACACCACCTGCCCTCACTACTCGAGAGGGCCCAAGTTCGATGAACTAACAAGATTGATAGGTCGGCGTTACTGCCGTCGGCAACATTCTCCAAGCCTACCGCACGCTTCACTTCACCTCTCAAGTCTACCTGTCTCCCCGTCCGGACCGCGTCAAGCCGCCGCCCGGCTACCAGCACCCGAGCGAAACCACGCCCCTGCATAGCCGCACCTTCGGTACTTGGACCCTGCTGCAAGGCATCGTGCGCCTGTATGCTGCCTACAATATTGAAGTTGCCGGCTTATACCAGCTGGCCATGCTGACCAACGTTGTCGCCATGTGGCACTTTGGCACCGAGTGGTTCGTTTTTGGGACCACGAGCTGGAACAAGGGTTTGGCAGGACCGGTATTTGTGAGCATTGGAACAACCTTGTGGATGACGTTGCAGTATGGGTTCTATGTGAAATAAAATGGATGGGCAAGGAAGGTAAAGAAGGAACCGGGGAGACAGACCGTCTGATGCCACAGAAGAGCCCTAATCCGGATATATCCAGACTGTGACCGTCGGTGTCTCCGTTCCCTTAGAGGCTGGGTGGATTGATGGCTCAGTGACCGTTGCAGACAGCCGGCGCTGCTGGTCCATGGGAGTATGCTCTTCTCGAAACGATCCACCAACAAAAACTCATATCATTACGCTCTATAACTTTCCAATAATTACATCTCCACCTAGCTCTGGAGCCTCTTCCTGTAGAGCTCTCCGCCACAGGCACGGAGACGAGCGGCTGCCTGTTCTGGCGTAATGTCACGTTGCGGCTCAGCCATCATTTCATATCTGCAACTAATGTTAGCGGAGTGTATAATAGATCGTCCACAATACTCTACATACCCGACAAGGAATTTGCGCACAGTAGCGCTCCGAAGCAGAGGCGGGTAGAAGTGCATGTGGAAATGACTGGCCTCAATCTCCTCATCCGTACCATCGAGAGGAGCTTGGTGAAGACCCATGCCTACAAAGAACGTTAGAAACACATCGCGGAGAGTCCAATAATTCTGGAATACTTACTGTACGGGAAATGGGTTTCAAACAAGTTGTCGTACCGCCTCGTGATCTCCGCAATCGCTTCCGCCAGATTCTCCCTCTCCTTCGCATCAAAGTCCACCAGGGCCCGCTTGTGCTTCTTGCTCACAATCATCACCTCAAACGGCCAAACAGCCCACCACGGGCACAGTGCCAAGAACGTCTCGTTCTCGAAGACGACGCGTTCCTGCTTGCTGGCCTCCAGCTGCGCATAATCCTCCAGCATGTTCTTACCGCTGTGCTCGCAACGGTACTTCTGCAGCTGCACCAGCTCCAGCCCAGGCTCCTCGGGCATGCCAGTCGTCGTCCAAACCTGGCCGTGCGGGTGCGGGTTAGAGCAACCCATGGCGGCGCCCTTGTTCTCGAAGATCTGCATGTACCGTAACTGCTGGGCCGGCGCCGTCGCAGCGCTATCAGGTCCAAGAGGCGGCAGGGTAGTAGCGCCAGCGACGGCAGCGAGCGGTGACTTGGGCGACAGGTGCGCGGTGTAGATGCGTGTCCACGTCTCGATGACCGGCACGATGTCCGCGGGGACCATGTCCGCCAGCGTGACGTTGTGCGCCGGTGAGAACGTGATCACGTAGCACTTGCCTGTGACCGGCTCCACCTGGAGGAGGCGTGACTCGAGAC
Source organism: Lasiodiplodia sp. COLG20 (assembly GCA_009801085.1). Classification (NCBI taxonomy): domain Eukaryota; kingdom Fungi; phylum Ascomycota; class Dothideomycetes; order Botryosphaeriales; family Botryosphaeriaceae; genus Lasiodiplodia; species Lasiodiplodia sp. COLG20. Next base: position 4,897,742 of record VNWV01000001.1, on the reverse strand, counting down.
TGTCGGTGTCCTGCGTCGTCGGAGTGTACTCGGCCTGCGTCTCCTTCACCGCAGAGTAATCGTTCACGAAGACATACGTGCTTTCATACTTCGGGTTCGAGTCGCCCGCCGCGCGCTGGTTACCCGGGCACAGGTAGCAGGATTCGTCGTAGGCCGGGAGCGTCGTCTGCTTAGCAGCCTCTTGCTGGCCTTGCCAGGGACGCTTGGTGCGGTGCGGCGAGACCAGGATCCAGGAGCCCCGAAGCGGGTTGAATCGGCGGTGCGAGATGTCATTGAGGATTTCCTCCGGCATGTTTGCTAGAAATATGGGGGAGTAACGGAGCTGAAAATAATTATCAGACGAAGCGGTGTTGAGCGGTGCAAATATTTAAAGAAGGAAAGAAGAATGCAAGCGAGAAATCTCGGAGAAAGGTCCCAAAATATAAACGAGACGCGAACAGCTGAGCAGCTTGTTTTTATAGCGCCGGAGTTGGATGGGATGAGGCGCGGGTACCATCGCTACGGTTGCATTGGAAAGGCCTCGCCCACCGCGTGATCGGCGAACCCCGTGTGAGCATTGCGGGGTGGGACGAATGTTTATGCGGGGAGAGGGGAGTAGAAAATAGACGGAATCTTAGCGGAGAAATAGGTGACAGGCCGGAACATAGCAGAATTACAACTTACATCTGGTTTGGACAAAAATAAGTGTGGATTGCGGGGTCCGGAGGTTTGGGGCAGATGTTGAGGGCAATGACGTGCCAATGCATGGAGGGGCTCCCTGGCTCTTGCCGTCCCGCGGCGCATCACAGGCCGAGCGCGGGATGCCGCTGCTACTTTGATCCGGGACGAGGCCCGTGCGCGTTCCCTTGGTCGCCGTGAGCTCCATGTTCTCGAAACGTAGCTTCAGGTGACGCGTTGCGCTTCAAGCTCTCACAACTCCTCTTCAAGCAAACAAAAGGACCTCACCATGGCCGGAATGATGCCCAGCACTCAGTCGAGCAACCCTTACGACAACGACGCCATCGAGCGCGACCACATGATTGATCCCGATGACGGTAGGCAGCTACGATAAAACATGTTCCGAAAACTGCTCTGAACTGGGAGACAGCTACTCTCGACGACCTCGACGACCCTCTTCAGTCGACCTCCGACCGCGCTCCACTCACGGGCAACATCAATTCTCAATCATCCGGCAATCGCGACACCCAAAACTACCTGACCTCTTCTATCCCCGGCGAGGACCGCCGTGCGCCGACGAACACGATCGATGAAACTGTCTGGGAGACCCTGTCGAGAGACCTGCTGGCAATATGGGAGAAGATGCGTCAGGTTCTGTGGCCTAAATACCTGCTGGGCGGCATGCTCCAGCGCGGGGGCGGCATGGGCGCTGAAGAGCGCGGAGAGGCCGGCCAAGCTGGAGGCTTGAGAAACCTAGTGGGACGCTGGCCCGACGCAGATGCGGTCCTGCACGGAAGCATGAGCGAGGGGCTGCGCAACTGGGATCTCTGGGGCCCGTTGATCTTCTGCCTTCTCTTGAGCTTCTTCCTCTCACGGCCCGCCCGCGACGAGCAGAAGTCGCTCGTCTTCTCGGGTGTTTTCGCCATGGTCTGGATCGGCGAGGCCATGGTCACGCTGCAAATCAAGCTCTTGGGTGGCAGCATGTAAGTTTCAAACTGCACCTGCTGGGGATCAGTTACTAACGGTCTACAGCTCGTTCCTCCAGTCCGTTTGCATCATTGGCTACACCCTCTTCCCGCTCGTCATTGCGTCCATACTCAGTGCCTTTGGCGTCCACACGATAATCCGCATACCCGTCTACATTGCCCTGGTTGCTTGGTCACTCGCTGCAGGTATCAGTATTCTCGGTGGATCTGGCGTGGTCCGGAACCGTGTAGGCATTGCGGTGTACCCACTGTTCGTTTTCTACGTGAGCTTGGGCTGCCTGTGCTTCATTAGCTAGAGTGGCGTGGAGTTTGTTTTGGCACATTAATTCGCGCCGTGTTTTATGAATACCCATTGGCGAAACTGGAGCAGGCTCTGGGTGCTGGGAGGCTTCGATACCGTTCGCAGATGGATCCCTGTTTTATTAGTGGCGGCGCGTGTAGGATTTGCAAGCGGAGCCTTCGTCCCTCCATTCGTGCTGCATGGTGCGTGGCGCCAATCGGAGGGTTGACATCTGCAGGTATTCAGATAGGCAATGTACGTGTAAGATCTGTGTTGAGGGTGCGTGTCGCATTCAACATCAGCCGGGGACATTGGCTGGCCATGAAGCCGAGCTGGAGACTCGGCTTTGGTGGATCGACGCCCGTCATCGGCTGGTGCTGGCTCCCGTCGGGCGCGTTTCCATATCCACGGCGGCTGGCACACCACCCCGCCAGGCCTGCGTCTGCCGCCAACCCCAAGCCCATAACAAGCCCACCTCCCCTCACTGCCGCACCCGTCCACAGTCGCGCTGGCGTGTCCGAGTCGCCGCTTGTGCTACCTCACCCTGCACGCCGTCTATTGAAATTGCGTCGAGCTGATCGACTTATCGAGCGCGCTTTCACATTCGCCCAAGACTTGCGTCAGCTCAATCCTACCACAAACACCTGTGTTCGACAACCGTCCTCATTAGCATCAAGGGTCTGAGACACCTGCGCCGCCTTTGACATTCCGCTGGGGCCTGACCTCGTCGCGCGGTACCTCCGTCCCCACATAGCTTGCAGATCTTATCGCTTCCATCGCCGTCGCTGGCCAGGTCAGTTGTCTTTTCTCTCACCGGTTCACCACCGCGCGCTGTTGGCTGACGCTGGCTTCGCACGCGTAGCTAGGGCCGCCCGCTGTCTGAGCCTCTCCCGCCGCATCGCCCGGCGCACGGAAGACCCGACCGACCACCTCACCCACGTCCTCGTTGGCGGCTCGCGCGCGCGCACGGCCACGCCGTCATTTTGGATAAGACAGACAGCTCAAGAGCACCACTCTCCTGTGCGATTCGCACCCGTACCATCACTCTCACTGTACAATGGCTCGCGACGAGCAGGCTCAGGAGCCTGAGATCACGTCCGCCGATCACCAAGCCGCCACCGGAATCACCCCCGCTGACAGGGTTGCGTCGACGAGCTCGTTGAAGAGCCTCGGTCAAGCCAGCGATACCGAAGGCGCTGAGCGTCCTGTGCGCGAGAAGCTGAAGAAAACATCCATCGCCGGCCTGCCGAGAGACGTCCTCTCCGACGACGACCACGAGATGTCCGCTGCTTCCGACGTGTCGAAGGAAGCTGTGGCTGAAGACGCGGTGGGGACGCCCGACACCAACGAGGAGCCGAGGGGCCGCGTGCGGAAGAAGAGAAGCTTCGAGGATATGGGAGGCGTCAGAGCAGAGAAGCAGGGCAGGAAGCGCTCGAGGGATGTCACCCTCGCTGACGCGCCCGAGATCACGAAGCGAAAGGCCTCTGCCGAGAACAAGAATGGCACAATCAAGGAGGGCTCATCCACACCTTCGAGCTCTGCGGAACGGACACGGAGGGGCATGCTTAGTCCCAAGGGTAAGCGGAACCGCGAGGAGTTTGAAGAGGAAGGCGACAAAGCATCTGCCGAGGTGAAGGACACCAATGCTACGGAGAAGGCCTCTACAAAGAAGCCCACTGGCGATGAGCCCAAGGTAAAGCGTCATAGAGACAGCAACAGCCCCGAGTCTGGCAAGGAGAACAACACGGCGGATACCAAGACTTCGGAAACCAAGGTGCGTTCAATTGGCATTTACACTGCTTTATATTTGATATTAACTAAATCTCAGATACCACAGGGAAGCGGATTCGCTAACACGTCCACGACTTCACCATTCGCCTCGCTGGCCGCTAGCAAGTCCCCAACGCCCCAGCCTCAAACATCGGATAGTGCTTTCAAGGCTTCCGGATTCGGTGCCCTGGCGAGTACCTCGACGTCCCCCTTTGGAGCCCTCGGCGTTGCATCGAAGCCTGCTTCGAGTCCCTTCGGATCTACCACTGCTACTGCAAAGCCCACGATCACCGGCCTCTCGGGTAGTAGCACGCCCTCTGCATTCGGCGGATTGACTTCTTCGGAGAATAAGTCTCCCTTCGCCGCTGCCACTTCCGGGTTTAGTGCTATCAGCAGCAGCGGCTTTGGCAGTGGATTTGGCGGAGGTGGAAAGCTTACGAGCTTTGGTGGTGGCAGTGGCCCCAAGATCACCGGTCTGAGTGATAAGCCAGCGCGGCCTTTCGGTGCGCCAAAGGATGAGAAGGAAGAAGAGGAAGGCTCTGGCGATGAGGCAGGTGATGAAGAAAAGGAGAAGGTCCTGAGTCCCACCAACGAAGAGGATAAGAAAGATGAAAGATTCTTCGAGCAAGATGGTATGTCAGCGGCAGCACGACTTGACGGCGGGTCTAACACAACAACTGCAGTCGAAACTGGCGAGGAGAATGAGGAGACCATCTTCGTCTGCCGTGCCAAACTCTACAATTTCGTTAAGGTCTCAGACACCAAGAAGGAGTGGAAGGAGCGTGGTCTTGGCAACCTCAAGGTCAATGTCAAGAAGCAATCCGCAGAGGATGCTGAAAAGAAGGCTCCCAAGAAGGCACGCTTCGTCATGCGCGCAGACGGTTCGCATCGTGTTGTTCTCAATTCCCCCATCCAGAAGGAGCTCAAGGTTGGCGACGTCAAGGGCGAGAAGCCCACGAACGGTCTTGTTCTCTTCATGGGCACCATGGACAGCGACGATCTTGAAATGCTTCAGCTAAAGGTGAGCAGTCTCTCACGAATTGCAAAAGCCAGTACTGACAATTTGTAGGTGAAGCAACAGAATGCCGAGGCACTGTGGGACAAAGTTTCCGCGCTTCAGCAGGAGATGTAAACCGCCTAGTCCATCATCGCACAGAACTTCCAATGGCCGCACTTTTCAGTTGGCCAAAGAAACGTGGGCGATTCACAACCGCCATCTTTATGAAGACGCTCGCGCTCGACAGCCTGCCAGCACTAGCCGGCCTTCTCATTACTCTCATTTTTATTACCGGTGCTTCTCTGAAGGAGACGCGCTTTCGAAATCAAATTCAAGCACATATCTGATTCACGGGAGCTCTAATCGATGCATCTGGTGGCGGTTGGACGACAGTGACGAAAAAATATTGGGCTTGGGGGTCTCCGCTTCTTCACAATTCATTATAAGGTAGCATTGCGTGGAAAATGGGTGGTAGACATGGAAAGGGTTTCTTGGGTTGAGGTTTGTCGTAGCCCTTATTCGATTGGCGAGCATTCGGAGCTTCGGCGCGATGAGCTTGTAGAACAGTCAAGGTCAATTGAGTGGAACGATGAAATGAAATATGCATGATAGTTGCTTTCAAGTGTCAAGATGACGAGCCACGTTGTTACAGATGCCTCCTGTTGTTGCGCATTTCCGATCAGTGCCAATGCTCATCGTAGCACATTTTTATTTGTGTCTTTCCAGAGATCTTTGCACCAAATTCCCGCACGCGATGTTACATCAGAAGGCGGGTCTGTTTGGCTCACGGACACAACAAATCATCCCACATTCCTGAAGGGCATTAGCGCGCTTTGCCCGCCCGCGATGGCGTCCCACCGCCCTGTCGCTTGCCCAATGACATTCCGTCCCACGCTTCCGTCACCACCACAACCTCACTCCGTTCCCTCCCCGCTCCCCAACCCTTGCAGCCGTTCATGAACCGTCTGCGGTCATATCTCCCTCAGGCCCCGCAGTTCTTGACTTCTTTCTCTTACCGCTCTAGCCAGCAGTTCCGCGGCTTCGCTGCAACAATGGTGACGCGCTATTCCTCCGCGTCAGCGGTTTCGGTCAATAAGCACAGGGATCCGAATACGCTAAGCAACTATCAGAAGTAAGTTCAACGCATTTTGCGGCGAGCTTTGGCCAGTCTACAGAGCGATATCGAGTGCGATGCTAAACGAGATTGAAGCTTCTTGACCAAGCACACGACCATCAACTTCGAGCTTGATTTCGCCAAGCAGAAGCTTCGGGGAAATGTCGTATTGCTATTGAAGAGCTTGACGGACAAGGAGGCAGATGAAGTGATCTTGGATACGAGGTTTGTTACTCTCATCAACCGTTTCTCTTATCATATAAATTCTGACTGCATGTCCAAAGCTTTCTCGACATCAAGGAGATCAAGGTCGACGGCGAGTCCGCAAAATGGGATCTTGCTGCGCGTTCGGAGCCTTATGGAAGCCCTCTGTCCATCAAGCTCGGCAAGGGTGTTGAGAAGGATAAGGAGATTTCTATCGACATCTCCCTCAGCACGACCGAGAAGTGCACTGCCCTACAGTGGTTGACGCCTGAGCAGACGTCTAACAAGAAACATCCTTACATGTTCTCTCAATGCCAGGCCATCCATGCTAGATCCATCCTTCCTTGCCAGGATACTCCGGATGTCAAGTCTACTGTGGATTTCAACATCCGCTCTCCGCTTCCTGTACTGGCCAGCGGTCTCCCCACTGGTATCAAGGACTTCCAGCCAAGCAAAGATGGCGCCCCTGGTACGCTGCTTTACACGTACAAACAGGAAATCCCAATTCCCGCCTATCTCATTGCACTCGCTTCTGGCGACATTGCCAGTGCCTCAATCGGCCCGCGAAGCACCGTTTGGACGAGTTCGGACGCGTTGACTTCATGCCAGTGGGAGCTCGAGGGCGACATGGAGAAGTTCCTCGAGGCTGCAGAGAAAATCGTCTACGACTATGCCTGGACCACGTACAATGTTCTTGTCCTCCCCAACAGCTTCCCTTACGGAGGAATGGAGAACCCCATCTACACATTTGCCACACCGACCATCATTAGCGGGGACAAGCAGAACATCGATGTCATCGCGCATGAACTCGCTCACAGCTGGAGCGGAAACCTTGTCAGCAATGCTAGCTGGGAGCACTTCTGGCTCAACGAGGGCTGGACCGTCTATCTTGAGCGCAGGATCATCGCCGCCATTCACGGAGAGCAATACAGGGACTTCTCTGCCATCATTGGCTGGAAGGCTCTGCAAGACTCCGTCGAGAGATACGGCCAGGACCATGAATACACCAAGCTGATCACAGACCTGAAGGGCAAAGACCCTGATGACGCATTCTCGTCGATTCCATATGAGAAGGGCTCCACCTTCCTCTACTACCTCGAGAAGTTGCTCGGCAAGGAGAAGTGGGACAAGTTCATCCCCCACTACTTCAAAAAATACAAGTACAAGTCGCTTGACTCGTATGACTTCAAGGCCACCCTCATCGACTTCTTCGCCTCCGACAAGGACGCTAGCGCCAAGCTCGAATCCCTCGACTGGGATACTTGGTTCTACGCCCCTGGCTACCCGCCCAAGCCTGACTTCGACGACTCTCTCGTCAAGGTCTGCTACGAGCTCGCCGATCGCTGGGAGGGAGCCAACAACTCGGATGATATCTCTGGCTTCAAGCCTACATCCGACGACATCGCGGGCTGGACCGGCAACCAGGCCGTCGTGTTCCTTGAGAAGATTCAGAGCTGGGACAAGCCGCTCAAGTCTGACTTGGTTGAGCTGATGTGGCAGAACTACCGCTTCAAGGAGAGCGCGAACGTGGAGATTGTGTCAAGGTTCCTCGTCCTCGGCCTGAAGAGCAAGACAATCAGCACGTATCAGCCGACGGCAGAGCTACTGGGACGGGTAGGCAGGATGAAGTTCGTTCGACCTCTGTTCAGAGCCCTCAAGGAGGCGGACTTTCAGATGGCGAAAGACACGTTTGAGCGCAACAAGGACTTTTACCATCCCATCTGCAGGGCCATGGTGGAGAAGGACCTCTTTGGAGAGGAGTAAACTATAATCATGTTATAGTCATTCCTAAAAGTGAACAAACTCTGTAGTACTATATCAATATGAGATGTTGAGCTTGCTGAGGGAATGGACATGTGGGGTGGTAGGCCAAGGAGTGGTCAGTCGCCATCACGTGCATCGCGTCGCCAAGCCAGATTTGCGCCGCGGGTGTGGAACGCGTCCAACACGTCAACACCACATACGAGAATCAGACCGCCTCGTTGACCTTGAGCCTCGCGCGCACATCTGACTTCGCAGAACGTCGGCGCGACGTGCAAACCAGTCGCCGCACTCCGCGAGCCTCAACGCGACTGCCAATTGCGCACACATCTCAACCCCACGCGCCATCGCAATCGCGCAAGGGCTCCCTGGGCTCAAGCACCCGCCTGCCCGCCATGCCTCCAAAACGCAGCACCCGCGCCGCGGCGGCGACGACGGCAACAACGAAATCAACAACAACGCAAGCACGCGCCGACACAACTACCACACATCCTGCAGTTGGCGGTGCGCGTACTACTTCTACTACCACTACGACAACCACTACGAAGCGCGCCGTCGCTCCTTCGCGCAAGATGAAAGCGCCCACTTCCGCCGGACCACAACAGCTCGACGGCGCCGCCGACTATGCCGACAACAAAACCGAAACCAGCAATGCTGGCGACAACAGCGGCGATGACAGCGACACCCTCGGCATCTCGACCCGGCCTGCGCGTTTGTTCCGGCGCGCTGACAGGGTTTCGACCACGACGGCGGAGGACTACGTGATGACGGGCGCCCTGGCCGAAGGCGACGGCGCGGCGAGGAAGAATAACAGGAATGTCAGGACGAGGGGCCGGATGAGGGGCGGCGTGACGAAGCAGCGGACGGCGGCGAAGGATCCGGAGCAAGCGAAGGCGTTGGAGGCGCTGAGGAAGAGGAGAGAGGAGGCGATGGGTGGGGGCGATCGTGCTGCTGCTGCCCCTGCGGCTGGTGCGGCGGCAGGCGCTGCGGCAGCGCAGGCAGATGCTGAGAGGGAAGAAGAGGATACTGAGAGGGGCAGGAGGCAGGAGGTGCCGGGAACGGCTAGCAGGGTGCGTAGGGCCTCGAGCAGCCATTGGAACAACACGATGCCTGGTAGCGCTGTCAAGGCGCAGGGGACGCCGGCGACGGAGAGGAGCGTGCTCGCTCTGACGAAGTTCAAGAAAAGGAGAAGGCAGGGCAGCTTGTTGCGCATGATGCAGCAGAGCGATGCGGAGGACACGGGCGGCGATGACAGCATGGACGACAGCGCGGCGACGCTGGATTACAGCTTGGGTGACTTCGAGCCGGATCATGAGGGCACGCCGCTGAACTTGGGGAGAGCAGGCTCTATGGCAGCGGCGTTACCTGGGTCTGAGCCGAGGACGAGCAGCTCGAGGAAGAGGAAGTTGGCTGAGCGGGACGACACGATGGAAATATCAACAGTGCAAGTGCCGCGTTCTTCGCCGCCGGTCATGGAGGATCAGGTGGATGCTGATGGAGAAGAGACATCGTCGGAGCACCTCTACTCGGAAGCGTCCGAAGCGCAGCAGATGGTCGTGGATACGCAGCCCGAGCCTCAGGAAGATGAGGAAGCAACGACAAATAAAGCTGCCATAGAGACTGCGGCTCCGCATCGTTCTACATCGCCTCTCTCCTCCATCCCCGCTGAACCGGAGCCAGAAGAGGCGCCAGCAAAACGGCCTCGTCGCGCTGCTGCTCGCACCACTAAATCTACTAGCCGAGCTGCACGGAGGACATCAACGGTTGACCCAGAAGATCACGCAGCCGACCCACTTTCGAGCTCCGAGTTGGAGTCGGATACCGCCACCGAAACTCCCATCTCCATGCGTACGTCGCGCAAGAAGACGAACTCGAGAAAACCAAAGGTTCTATCCCTTTCGACAGCAACGCTGCAATCCCTCCTGCCTCGCCGCCGCAAAAAACTTGCTGCGCGCTCCGCGAAGACGGCAACGGCGGGAACATTCGAGATCCCGAGCTCTTCGGAAGCGGAAGAAGAGGAGGCCGAAGTAGAGAGCGATGACGAAGACGAGCTTCAGCGCCCACCCGCAGCAACGAAGGGCAGGGGAAGAAAGAATGTCACAGCGAGGACATCGGACAGCACTGTCCGGAGCAAGAAACAGCCCAAGACTACAGCCGCTGCTGCAGCGGCGAAGGACAAGCTGGGCAAGAAACGGCTCAGCCGCACATATGGCCGTCGGTCCAGCGACAAGGAGAACCAGGATGCGGACGCGTCGATGTACGTGAGGAGCGGTGGCGAGAGTGATGGGGATGACGACAACATGGTCGAAACGAGGGAGATGAGGGAAAAGACGAAGAGTAAGGAACTCGAGGCTGCGGCGAGGAAGTTCAAGGAGATAGATGAGTGGGAGATGGAGTTTGAGAGCGTGGATATGGGAGGGGCCAGTGCGAGTAGTCCGTGGAGGTAAAAAGGGACTTGCTAGTGGGGTGTCTTTGCGGGACAAGGCCTGCTTCATGGATGGGTGTTTATGGCGTTTGGACACTCGGCAACGTGGCACTGTTGGCTCTTTGGGTTGTTTGCGTGGGAAATAGTGGCAAGAATCACTGGGCTTTGCGGGTGGTGTTGACGGGCGGTTACTTTGGCTGGCATGGTGCTTGCAATTATGGCAAATGACAGAAGACTTTCTTTAATTTAATACCCGGTGTGCCTCCTCTCGAGGCCTCTGATGGCAGTAGTTCAATTCTGCCGTCCTGATGACAGCAATCTTCTTTTGACAGGGCATCCTCTTCAAACTTCTCAATGAAGTGTACCCAAAAGCATTCCACCACCGTCCTAAGATGACACACTGCCCACACGCTTCGTCTTCGTCATCTTAAACATCAGTCTCGTCGTCATCCAGGACCACAACATCCTTGCTCGCGGCCTGCTCCGCCTCCATCCTGACCCTCTTCCTCCTCTCGCTCTTCAGCTCCTCCTCAGCCTCCCTCTTCCTCTCCTTTCCCTCAAGCTCTGCCACGCGCTTCTTCAGCTTGTAGACTTCCAGCTTCAACGGGCCCGCGCTGGCCCGCAGCTCGCGGTTCTCCTCGATCAGCTTGTCGAGCAACTTGTTCTTGTTGTTCAGCTCGCGCACGAGCTTCTGCTCACCGCTGGCCTCGCGCAAGATGGCTTCGTCATCACTGACGCGGCGAGGCGGGGGCAGCGCGGGGAAGCGCGAGTCGCGGGAGGCGGAGGAGGAGGAGGACTCGCTGGTGGTGGTGGTGGTGTTGACGGCGACGGTGAGGGGGCTGGCGGCCGCAGGAACCTCGCCCTCGGGCTTCTTCTTGCCCTTCCTGGTGTCCTTCTTGGTCTTGGGAGCAACGGGCTCCACGGACTGCTCAGGCGCCGTGTTGTTCAGGCGCTTCGACCTCCTCACGGCCGGCTTGTCATTCGCCTCTGCCAGGCCAGCTGGCAAGGCTGCGTCGTGGGCGGGCTCTTCGGGGGCTGGTTGCTGGGTGCGACGACCAGCGCTGCGGGTGCGCTTGGGAGGCATGATGCTTGCGGGTGATGGTAAGGTATTGGGAGGTGATTGCAGTGTCGCTGGATGGTGGGCGCAAACTGGCGGGTGCGGAGGTGGGTGGATGTAGGAGGGAGAGTAAATTTAAGACGGAGGGGGGTTTTTGTGCTTGGAGTTTGCAGCGCTGCTATTGACAGGAAGACAATAGAATTGATGCTTCACAATAGCAACAGCGGGGCTGAGTGACTGATGTCACCTGCCATCCAGCTTCTCTTCACTTTTTTTGCAACCCCTCAAAAAGGCAGGTCTTAGACCAATATTAAAAGGAGCTCGGCTCAAAGGATGTTTAATGTTATTGTTGTTTGTAGTCGTGTCAGTGTAAAAGAGAACAGTTTCGTATAACATTTTACATACTGGTGCACACTTAAATGCTATACCATGCATTAGTCTCAGCACAAACAGACCTCGATATTACTGAGATATTAGTTCACGAGGAGCACAATACTGTAGTTATGCGCGTTTTAAATCCCTACTGTAAACGAACAGTGCCATTCATTGTCTCTTTCTGCTGTACGGGCATTGGCCAATCAGCAGCGATCAGTGACCACCCCGCCTTTTCTGAGTAAGCAGAGACGTACCCCTCATTCTAGCTCTAACGGTGTCTCTCCGTCTACAAAGCTTTTTCGTCACTCAATCGGACTACTTCAGCATCAACAAGACTACCAGTATGGCATCAGAGAGCCAAACTGCAAACACCGCTGAGACGCCTTGGTATGCAGCATACCCAGAGCCCCGCTCAACGGACCTTAAGCGCATCACACGAGAAGAGCTGCTTGGCCGGATGAAAAATGGTGAGAAGTCTGGGCAAAAGTTCGTGTTGGTTGACGTCCGTCGAACGGACTTTGAGGTATGGCTCCGCTTCCGCTCGTCCACCTTTGTCTCTTCAATGCTAAATCACATCTTCACCCAGGGTGGCACGATTGAGGGCGCCATAAATTTACCTGCACATAGCTTGTACGTTACTATTCCGACGCATTACGCCATCTTCAAGGCCGCAGGTATCAAGGAAGTTATCTTCTGGTGTGGTAAGTCTGCCTGTCTCCATGTGACGAGCGGAGGTCTCATTGAAATCAGGCTCGTCCAGCGGCAGAGGTCCACGCTCAGCGGGCTGGTTCGCAGACCATATCAAAAGCCAAGGAGACTCGGAGATGCAAAGTGTAGTTCTCGATGGAGGTATCAAAGGATGGGCGCGTGGGGGAGATGAATACGTTGCTCGCATGTGGGAGTACGACGCGACTAAGTGGTAGCCTTTCGCCATAGGCAATTGACAAGTCATCATCGACTCTAAGTAGTCTTTTTTTGTACGAAAAGTACAGCTGCTTGCTTGAAGTTTCTCGCCTGCTGTTACTTGAGTTACAAGACTGTTTTAGGCCTACCTTGTCCAACATGACGCCTCGATGAATGGCTTGTTGCCAGTCTTCCGTGTTGGGCTTCGAGGGAGCTGAACTGATACAGGAATATTACGAACATATTGACATGGATTTTCGAAGATATCCATGCAAGATTCTGCACTGGCGCCAGACGTGTAGTATATCGAGGATCGCGCAATGTCTGGTTGTTGGGAAAAGCGCGTGGCCTAGCCGAAAGAGGCAATTTCCCATCTCGCTTGCGGCCCGCAATCAACGTCGAGTATGAAATCAGCAATGCGAAAGGAGTATTATAACAAGACTATAGAACGATGACAGCTTATTGAATTTGGACACGATCCCTCGCATGGAGTTCTGAGACGCCATGTGGACCGCCACAGCGTTGTCGCTCTTGTCGAATTGGCGAGCCTGCTCGCGTTAGCTATCCTCCTGGTGCGTTCTATGCGAACGAGGCTTACACGTAAATTCAGCAATGAGTCAAGTGATTTAGAAAAATTGCCGGGTTGGAATTTGTTCACAGATGAAGTGAATCTTCGGCAATAAAGACAGAGGACATAGCTGAAAACATCACTGATGGGTGTCTTGCTCTACTTTCCAGACTGCGCTCTTGGGCCGTCTGGCCAGGTGTTCTAGGCCTTGAGCGCCACGATGGTGTCTCAGAATGCACAGTCGGCGCCGTCACAGCCTCAGAGGTGAAAAGAAATGTATGGCTTATACAAACAAAGACTCACTGAACATATTTCGAAGAAACCCAAAGCCTACGCATTGTAGCTATATGAGAGTGGGCTACTTGACTATGCGTAACAAATATGTCGCAATGGTCGACTGCGTCAATGGAATGAATCCAACGCGAAAGTTGGTGAACAAAGAGAGGAAACAAAGTGACAAATAACAAATTGCTGTACGAAAGGATATCTACTCGTAAAATACTGACAAGACATGGTGGAAACACAACGAGAGAGCACTATGCAGTAGATGCTGAGCAACTCAGCAGAAAACATGAAATTCAAACAAGTCAAAACTAAATGTCCCTGCAATGTGCAGTCCGGGTCTGAATGCAGCGGCAATGCAGATCATCTGTCCTTCAAAGGTTGCACTTGGTAGTAGCAGAGGTCCAGCCAGTAAGGCGGTTAGCGACGTCGCTGGAGTAGCAGCGCGTGCAACAGCCGTCCTCAAGGTTGTTGCTGGCCGGAATGGAGCCACCGTTGTAGTACTTGGCCGCAGCGTAGAAGGCGCGCGCATCGCTGGTGGAGAAGGTCTTTTGGGCCTCTGTACATTATGTCAGTGATGTGTGTCTCCTCCGGAGCAGAAATGCAGTGGGGAGTACTCACGGTTGATGACCTGTGCAAGGCCATCGCCTTTGGGCGTGCCGGCAGTACCCTCACGGATCATTGACAAGATCTAGATTGGGGTTCAGTAACGGAGAAGCGAACAATCGAGTATGCTGTGATAACTTACGGAGGAGTTGGGGCACGGGGTCTTGTTGGCACAGTTAGTATCGCCGCTGTGGCACTGCATCAGACCAGGGTTGAAGATGTTGGGGTCGGCGTTGCTGTAATATGTCAGCTCTTGAAGCTCTTAGTAAGGTGTATGCTTCACTTACCCGGTAGTGGGGACGCGGACGCAGCCCTTGGACTCTTGGACGACGATGGCCAGGATGAAGCGGTGGTCAACCTTAGTCTCGACGGCGATTTTCTGGATAGCGTCGTAGATTCCCTGCATCTCATCGGCAGAGTTTTCAGCACCCCAATTGTTGTAGCCGCAGGACTTGGACAAGATCTGCTGCTTGTTGCTGTTCCACATGTCTTCGAACGAGACCCACTTGTCCTTGGTAGGCCAGCCAGCACCGGGAGAGCCGTCGCCCTTGTAGAAGGTGTAACTGTCCTTGCCAGCGCCAATACCGTCGCGGTTGTTGATGCTAGCGACGGCAGCGGCACCGGTAACGACACCTCCAACAGTGCGGCGGACCATGGTCGCAGGGTCGTGGGAGGTGACAGTGGGCGTAGCATCGCCATCGTAGGTCGCGGACTTGAACTCAGCAGAAGCGACAGCGTCAGAGGGGTAAGGGACGGCGTGAGTCAGGGAAAGGAGTGGAGCCACGAGGGCCAAGATGCGGAGGGAGACCATGTTGATTGAAAGAAGGCTTGGTGAGCTGATGGGTAGTGTGCTGGAGGAAGCTGTATGCTGTTGATGTCGACTTTGGAGCGTTGTCCTCTTTGATTTATATCGCGGAGACGAGGTAATGACCGACGTGCTGGCTTCAGCAGATTCAAAACGAGTGAGACGGCCCCGAAGAGCAAAAATGGTGAACGATGGTTGTGGTTTGGGCTCGGCCGGCGACGGGTGTTAGAGGCGCTGCTTTGTGCGCGCCGAGGAGGAAGTCGCGGCCTGCGCCTTCCCAGTTGGTCCTCACTCCTTCCACCAAGCGCCCTCAGTTTCCACCGGCAGCGGAGCTGTTTCCTCCGCCCCCGGCGCAACATTGGGGGCGTCTCGACCGAGATGCTTGGCTCATCATTGCTTGCTTTCAAGATGCACAAACAACCAGCGCGCCGAGACTGCCCAGGCGACCAATCTGGCCTCAAGAATGTGTCAGAAACTGAGAAAGAAGTCGCAAGGCCCAAGGCCAAGGGATCCTTTCTGTATGACTTTGCTAACTGAGATGGCCAGAGAGAACTATTTACCTGACGTCATGCTGGCTCGGATGCCCGACTCCGTGTGTACGGGCCCTGCGGGGCGGAGTGAGGCCGCACTCACCCCGGACCAGAGAATCACCCTAGCAGCACGTGGGCTTTTCGTGGAGAAGTTGTATGGACCAGGAGTGTGGATAGACTTCGCGCTTGACTGCCGCTCACCCGTGTTCGATTCAGCGTTTTACTGTTTAAGCGGCCAGACCGCAGAACAAACGAGACAAAATAGTGACACAAGTAGGCCTGGACGTGATTTACTGTGGGGGACAAAGAGCCGCATGCAGGAAGAAATCCGGTTGGTGGCTGCTGACACCATCTGTTCGCGGCTGTGGCGCTCTGCCGCCAGGTACCATCCAGACTCGATGATGTGTAGGGCTGAGAGGGCTGGTCTCGTCCGCGTCAAATTAAGACAAGCGTTGGGTTCTAAATCAGTCCAGAACCAGCAGCAAACCTCCGCCAACACTGTTATATTGGCCCACGGCCGACCGGATCCGACGGATAAGTCTGATTGCGTTGCATTGATCAATGGTTGTACCATAGGTTCAGCCACATGTGGCTTGGCCAGGACTCTGCCTGAACAAGTGCTACATAAGCTTACATACGGCTCTAGCTGCAGACAAAGGCACAAGGGCTTGCATGCACCTGCATATACTCTAATTCAATGCCATTGCAGTACCACGTGGTTATTGTTTCAACATGTCTTCCTGTTGTCGAACAGTGCTGAAAGTACACGGCTGGGTAGCAGTCAGACGCTCGGCCGTAGCTCGAGGCGGAACGGCCCGCCTCCGCAGAGCCTCCATTCGTGGGGGCGAGATGCAGTGTACCTGACCATCTATTTTAGAGCCACCCAAGCCACAGATAACATTTAACAACTGTGGCTTTGCCATGAGGCTTTGCGTTTTGTTCTCATGGAGGATGGAGCTCGTACGATTACCTGGACCCTAATGATCGCCCCTTTCTTCAAGTGCAAAATGCGTGTGCAACCAGAGTCGAGGAGAGCTTTGTTCCACCGACTCACAGCTCCGTCTGATTCTTCCGGCTACATCGTTCGTCTTAGTGGCCATCAGTGTCCTCCTGCTCTCCACAGTCTCAGTTGATACGGAAGCTCGTTCCCAATGAGGAAAATAGAAGAAGGACAAAGTTCACACCAGCCAAGGCAACAGTGAAAGCAAAGACAGACTTCCATCTAGAACTTTTTGCGCGAACATTTTCAGTAAAGCGTAACGCGTAATCCTCAACCCATAATCTCCGTAAACGCCTTCTTCTCCGACAACGCTGCCGAACACGCTTCCTTTCTTCCGTTGTCGGTATACCCCTCATATCCCTCTCGGCCTTGCGAACCCATTCCGGATGCTCTCGGTTGCCTCCCCATACTCCACCACCGTCGTTTTCGTCTCCACTATGCACGTCTCGCTCCCGCCATCACTCCACGTTCTCTTTATGCCACCACCATCCCTACTCTCGCTCCTCTTGCCTTCATCGCCCGCCAAGCTCCCCACCCTATCTCCCGCTCCCACAGCCGTCTCATCGCCCGCCCACGTCGTATTCAGCTCAATGTTGCTCAAGTCCTCCCCGTAGCTTCCCTTCCCAATCCCTCTCCTCGCGCCGCCCACCAACGGCTTGCTCCTCCTGCTCCCGATCGTATGGAACGTGAAATCGGCCATCCTGCTCTTCTTCTTGCCCTTGATATTGCTGCCGCCGCTGGACGAAGGGTCGTCGTCGGACGGCGACGGCGAGGAGCCGTAGGAAAACAGCTTCGGGGCGACGTGCCGCGCGAACTTGCGTACGATGGGCAGGCAGCCGCAGATGACGACCAGGTTGGCTTCGACGAGGATCCAGACGCAGGGGATGGACACGGCCCAGGTTTGGTCGAGGTCGGTCAGCATGGGGATGAGGATGATAAGGCGCACGACGCTGGTGACGCAGGTCCTGCGTAGCATTTCGTGTCAGCGGAGACCGTGCTGAAGGTGTATGTGGGCGAGATGGGGATGAAGTGATGATGAGGTGGGGGGTGTGTGTGTGTGTGTGCTACGTACATCGACCCGACGCCGAACATGGCGATCAGCGCCACCTTCTCCAGTCGTGGGATCTGCAGTCGCACGAGCACGGGGATGGGCAGCACAAGCAGTGCGAGGTCGGTCGCGATGTTGATGACGGCCGTGGCGATGTAGATGCCCGTCTTGTTGATGCACTCTCCCTCGATTGTGACGTCCCAGTTGGACGCGATCGGCTTGCAGGGGAAAATGAGCGAGAACATGATGCCCAGCGTGTACGCTACCACCACGAACATGACGACGTAGATGGCTGCACGGAACCAGGTGAATGGCGCGAGCCGCCTGTAGAAGAGCAGGAGGGAGAGCTTGGCGAAACCTTGGGTTGGCGCGTAGAGGACCGAGGCGCACATGATGAGCTGTAGAAGATCAGGTTCAGCAGGCGTCGGTCGTGGGATGGTGTCTTCTGGAGACTGACCAGGTTGTAAAGATTGTAATGTTCTAGAGGGATTTCCCAGGCGTGCACACCTTGGATCTCGTTCTTCCACATATCTGATAATGGTTAGACCGAGACTGATAGATGGGTTTGACGAGGTCGTACAAACTAAGAGACTCTGGCAGCCTAAACCAAGAACCTGACTGATGTTAGAGGAAGTTGGAGTGGCAGATATACTGAGTAACTGACAAAGGAGACAATAATAAATGCTAAGAAGTTGGTTAGCACAGAAACGTTTGGAACTAATGGTCGAGCAGCGCACCATCGTCAACAACAAAAGATCGTGAAACAACTATCTTTGTGTATAGTCGCATGCATAAGAAGAAAAAGGCAAATATAATGCCGAAAGCAAACACCCAGTAGCCAGTGGTATCGCCTTTTCTCGCGGGATTGGCAAAATCAACATGATAGCCCGTGGGAGGTGGCAGTACCGCAATGATCGTCGAGGTAGCGGTCGCGACCGTGCCGCTTGTTGTGGCGAGATACGTTGTAGTGTATGTGGCGGCCATCGCAACGGCTCACGCCCTCCAGCACGTGGCTGGGTGAAGTTGAAGGAGAGAGGCGGGAAGTGGGTTGGAAAGTATTGCACTAACAGATGGGCACAGTTCAAGGCATTACTCAAAGCTTTCGGACGAATGCACGCTTACTCTCCGCACCTAGGGTGGGTTTCACTCCCTGGTATGATCTCCATCGGCACTGATCCACATCAGGAACAGTACGAACCTCGATGCTTATAATATGGCCTTGTACAACCAAGAATAGCTAGGCCGTTCGTTGAAGTTTCTCGGCGAAAAAAGGCATGGATTGCTGCGTTGTCCGCCTTACCCGGATCCACTATAGCCACACCCCAACGCAATCTCGTGGCATCAAGGTTATCCCCCATTGCGCATCTCGGAGAATCATCCGAGAACCCATGCATGAATCATTCTATGGTGTGTCACGCCTCAAAGTCGCCGATGACTTCCTGACTATGTGGACAAAACGGGTGTCCCTATCGCGACCATTTTTTTAATATCCTCCTGAGGGAGCAAGGACCGCAAGGATGTAACCGTCGCAAACGAAGCTGATAACAAGGAACATGCGATCCACAGCGGCACGAGGTAGACGTGCGTATGTTTGATGCGGCGCGGGCCGGTCTGGCCTTCTTTCTGGATCAAAGCTCAAGCTTTTGTGGCTTAGTGGCATGCATTAGGTTGCGAATAAGGACTGCTGTGCCATAAGTATGAAAAAAAAAAAAAAAAAACTTGCAAAACTCGAAGGAAACGCCCTGTGCGCCGACTATGCCGAAGGATGAGGACTGAGCTTTCATGAAGGTACAAGCACTAGGTTCCCTCAGATCTACTTAGGCGAGACTTGACTGGACCACAATAGCCGAGCAGATCCCCTGAATCCCTCGTTATGTAATAGTTCACAATCGTTTAGACTGGGCGCATCAATGCAATGGAGAGAACAAGATTCTTACATTCGACCGTTGTGTCCAACGATAAGCTCCCGGCAGCCACCCGCTGTCTTCGTGACTGGTTCGCCGAAAATCTTCTCCTTGCCAAGAACAGACAACAATGCAGGAACGGAGAACGCCCCATCTTTTCCGAAGCACGCGCCGTCAAGGGACGCCTAGGCGCCCAGAAATTCGATGCGCTTCGCCGCAATACCCCACCGCCTCTCGCTCGTGACGCTTTGGGATTGGTGAGGATGCACATCTCCCCGGGCACGCGGAAGGGGAAGCGGACTTCCGGATGATCGCACGGTGCGGTGTGGAACGGAGGCCAACCTCTGTGAAACATCTAAAGGGCTTTTTCGAGAGGAATGCATCCTCGTAAAAGGCGGACCCAGAGGTGGTAGAGAGGTTTGATGTTCTGGCTGACTGTTGCTGACGTCCCCGCAATGCAATGTCGTGTACCCATCACTATCCCAAATAAGGATAGGCCATTTTCACCGAGAGAAAAAAACCGCGTGAGGCACAACAGCCGGCCTGCAGCAAGCGTTCGTTGGTTGGGCGATCGCCGTTTCATCCATGAACGGCCGGCTGAATGACCGCCTCCACAAGTCCGGACTGGTGTGGCGGTGGGGTTGGGGCAAGAGTCATGTAAAAAGGTGTTCTGCTCTCCATTCCTGCTGATCGGATCGTTGGCGAGGTTGCCTCTCATTCTTTCGTTTTACTGATCTGCGGCACAATGCGCCTCCACGCTGCTGTAACTCTGTTCTCTGCCGCAGCATTCGCTGCCGAAAGCAGCACGGGATCGGCCTCTGAAACGTCAAGCCCTGCCGCGGCATCGGCCAGTGGTTCCGGCGCATCACACTGCGTACGTCAGCACCTAAAGTGACGTCTGCAAGCAAGCTTACATAAAGTAATCAGTGCGGCGCTCTGAAAACCGCTGGTCTGAGCATTCAGTACCCTGGCGATGAGCAGTACGAGGAGAGAATCGATTCATATTTCTCTGTTGCTGCCCAACTGCGCCCGTGGTGCTTGATCCAGCCGCAGAATGCCGCAGAGGTCTCCAAGGCCGTCATCGCCTTGAAGGAGGCCAACAAGACCCAGACATGCCAGTTTGCTATCCGCAGCGGTGGTCACACCGTTTGGCCAGGCGCAAACAACATTGAAGATGGTGTGACCATCGACCTTGGCTTTATGAACACCACTACCAACTTCGGCAATGGCACTGCCGGTGTTGGCGCTGGATCACGATGGGGATCCGTCTACTCCACCCTTCTCAAGGACAATCTCCTCATTGTTGGCGGTCGCGCCAGCTCTGTTGGTGTTGGTGGATTCCTGCTTGGCGGCGGCAACTCGTTCTACTCGGCCCGCAAGGGCATGGCCTGCGACAATGTTGCACAGTATGAGCTTGTTCTTGGTAGCGGCGAGATCGTCTACGTCAACAAGGACAGCTACCCCGACCTCTTTCCGGCTATGAAGGGCTCCACCAACAACTTCGGCATTGTCACTCGCTTCGACCTCATGACGTTTGAGAATGAGAATCTCTGGGGTGGGGTGGTCGCGTATCCCTTTGACACCGCACCTCAGCAGCTTGAATATCTCGAGGCTTTCACCAACAAGATTTCCGAGGATCCGTACGCCTCCATTATCGTTATCATGAACTACGCTTCTTCCATCGGCCAGGTCGTGGTTGCAAATGCCTACGAGTACACCAAGACTATCGACCCATCTCCGCCGCCTGCCATATTCAATGACTTCCTCTCTATCCCCGGCAACATTTCCGACTCGATGAGGATTACCAACATTTCCGATCTCGTCGAGGAGCTTGAGCAGGCCGTTGGCTACCGGTAAGCATATTCTCCCCCTTTCCATGTCTGATCGTTCCTAACACCCTCGAAGCGACGGCTTCATGACCATCACCTTCCAGAACGACGCCGAAGTCATGAAGAAGGCTGCCGAACTTTTTGACGCCATGGTCAAGAAGCTCAACAAGGACGGCGGCGATTGGCTCACTCTCACCATGTTCCAGCCGCTTCCATCCCTCTT
Source organism: Lasiodiplodia sp. COLG20 (assembly GCA_009801085.1). Lineage (NCBI taxonomy): Eukaryota > Fungi > Ascomycota > Dothideomycetes > Botryosphaeriales > Botryosphaeriaceae > Lasiodiplodia > Lasiodiplodia sp. COLG20. Next base: position 4,876,418 of record VNWV01000001.1, on the reverse strand, counting down.
TGCTGATCTCAGTGTGGAGCGTGGAGGCAACATGCTCGGCCTGGACCAGTCCGCCGAGAACAACATCTGTATGATACCCCCACTGCACAAAGTTACTAGCTTGTCCACTACGAAACCGACTATGACTAACGTTTCCCAAGTGTTCATGACCTACTGCGGCTGGAAGGGGGCTGAGAAGGACGCCATGTTCGAAGACGCCCAGCGCGAGCTCATCGCCGAGGTGAAGGCCTTCTCAAAGAGCAAGGGCAAGGACCACCCGTACATCTATCTGCCCTACGCCTACAACGACCAGAAGCCGCTCGAGAGCTACCCGCTTCCCAATATCGAGCGCATTCGCGCCATGGCGCAGAAGTACGATCCCGAAGGAGTCTTCCAAACCATGGTTCCTGGAGGCTTCAAGATCTCCAAGGTAAGTCCTGATACCGATCTCGTTATTTCCTGAGCATGTATCTGACTGTGCGTAAAGGTGGAGGTGCCTGCTAGCGATGCGCGGGACGTGGCTGATGCTCCTTCAAAGGGCACTGATAAGGATTCCAAGCGCGATGAGCTCTAAGTACCCTTCTTCAGGAACAAAGGCTTCAGTCGTCTAGGTGATGCTACTGCTGGGAGCTTTACAGTCCTATGAAATGATTTATGTCAATGGGAAGGCATTGGATGAGTTGACAAAAGGAGACGTTAGCGCAATGATAGGTATGACGTGTGTCTACCCCACACAATCCGCACTTTATACGCAAGGCTAGAAAATCAAAACTGAATTCATCTCGAAAGGATAAACGACCTCAAATTGTACAATTCTTTACTCTTCATCCGGCGGAAGAAACGAAGCAAAACTACCGCAGCTGTCACTAGGATAGCAACACATGAAATCATTTAGCATCAGCAATGGCAAGTATTACTTGGGCTGCAGGTCTCTAGAGAGGTCTTAAGATCAATGGTCGTACATTCGATGCATCGCCTCGGCAACGTGGCCATCAACAAACGACGCAAGCCTCAACAGATTAGCAATGCGTCCCACACAACTGGGACTAACCAAGGAACCAAAAAGTGAAACGCCACAACGCGTGCTGCAAAACATGCATGCTTTTACGGGGTGGTGCGACTTCCCGCCCCCACAGAAGAGAAAATGGCAACCAATCACGCCTATCATCCGCGAATCCTTCCGGGCCAGAAAATACCCCGGGTGTGGCTCCACAAACGACGACCCCGCGGGTCAGGCAGCAATCAGATCACCAGAGCAGGATGCGAGCTGAATCGTTTTCGCACGCAAAGACGCCAGAAATGTTGAGGCCGGCGCCCCAGGGACGCGTCACGTGTTGGGATGGCTAAATGCCTCTTAATGAAGGGGAGCTGCACGTCAGAGAGCCGCCTCCGCCACTAAGCACCATTCCATGTCTGATACTCCAGAAGGAAATCCAGGAAACCATGGCAGTGCCCCACGACCACGATGACCGATTCAAGCGCAAGATCATGCTGCTCTCGACGGTAGGCGGGTACACGCATGCAGGTACGGCATCATTCCCCACACAATTCTCCCACATCCCACGTGAAGATAACTGACACCTACGCGCAGCCCCCATCCTCCAACTCGGCGCCGTGCTCGCCGCGCGCGGACACACCATCACCTTCGCGACCAACGCGGGGCAAGAGCACTGGGCGCGCTCCTACCCCTTCATCCGCGCCGTGCACACGCTGGGGCCCGCTCTGCCGGCCTCCGTCGACGACGACATCTTCGCACGCAGCTACGCGTGGTCGGCGGCGACGAGCGGCGGGCTGGGCGCCATCTTCGCGTCGAAGCGCGCCATGGACGCGCACACCTGGGCCGACAGCCACGCGCACCTGCGGCGGCTCTGCGCCGCCTCCTCCCCGCACCGCCCCGACCTCATCCTCGCCGACTACTTTTCGGATGCTGCGGCGACCGACATGCTGCGCGAGCACGGCGTCGCCGTGGCCGTGCTGTGGCCGCAGTTCCCGTTCGCCGCGCCCAGCGCGAAGCCCGCGTACGTGCCCGGCGTGCCCGGATTCCAGCCTGTGCCTGCGACCACGTCGGAGGGACTGTCGGTGTGGCAGCGCCTGCGCAACGAGGTCGTCCTGCTGCGCGCCCTGCCCCACGTGCGCGCCCAGGAGCGCTGGACGCGGGAGATGCGTCGTCGTGCCGGCGCCGCGCGCGACCGCCCGATGGGGTACGAAAGGCTGCGCTTCTTGGTCCTGGTCAATTCCTTCTTCGGGCTCGAGACGCCGCGGCCGCTGCCGCCGCTGATGGCGGCCGTGGGGCCGGTTCTGGCGGATTCGTGGGCGCCGCTGGAGAGCGGGTTTGAGCGGTGGTTGGAGGAGAGGAGGCGCGTGGTGTATGTGAGTCTGGGGACGCACGTGGTGCTGCCGGAGGACAAGGGGATTGAGTTGATGAAGGGGTTGGTGGAGGTGCTGCGGCGGGGAGGCGTGGATGGTGTTGTTTGGGCGCTGCCTGAGGTGACGAGGAAACGGTTTGACCGCAGCAAGCGGTTCGCCGTGGCTGGGAACGGGGCAGAGGTTGTTGTTGGGGACGTGTTGGATGGTAAGCAGGATGGCTTCATGGTGATGCCTTTTGCGCCTCAGCGCGCGGTGCTGGACCACCCGCACGTTACGCTCTTCCTCACCCACGCCGGCGGGTCGTCGGCGAACGAGGCCACATACCACGGCGTACGTGTGCTGTGCTTACCTATCTGGTTTGATCAACTAGCCAACGCCGTACGCCTTGTCGATGCGGGCGTTGGGCTCAAGCTCGACAAGTTTGCGTTCCACTCTGGCGAGGTGGTGGAGAAGATTGAGACGGTGGTGCGTGACGAAGACGGAATGTTTGCAAAGAACGTGCAGCGGCTGAAAAGGATTGCAAGAATCGCAGCAAAAGGAAAATATAGAGCAGCGGATCTCATCGAAGAGGTGCTGGCGGATTGGGAGGGTGGAGCAGGAAAAGGGGAAAGACCGATGCATTTGCAAACGGCCGACTGTCGGATGTCGACTTGGAAGGCGAGGAATTGGGATCTATGGGCCATCGTCATGGGGATCACCGCAGTTGGTGGAGGACTGACTTGGTGGGGAGTGAGAGCGTTCTGGTTGAAGAGAAACTTCGTTGGTGGCCTGGTTGGGAAGGCTTGGGCTGGCCTGAGAAGTCTTGCGCGGCAGAGCTGACCAGACAACCCTTCTACTCCGCGCCTTGGAGCATCGAATCTTTTTTGCGAGCGCAGAAAGGACCTCCAGTGGGCTGGATCAACATTAGCTCGTGGTTATGTTTCCACATTCCAACAATCGACAATTGGTTACTCACGGCTAGTGTAGGCACAGCCACAAATTATGTTCAACTTTAAGGTTCTTCGGCGTGCGATGGGCTTGCCGCACAGCCGCTCCCGAGACCGGTGAAATTTCCCCGACGCTGCAGGGATGTTACTGCGGCGACGCTATCGAGTAAGGCGGAGATCTAATTGTGATCAAAAAAGACTGGAAGCAGATGGCTGTGCAGCTACGTCGGATGGGCTCTGGTCGCGACTGGCATGAGGACAGACTTGTTTGCGGAAAAGAATATGGACGATGGTGTTTTTGGCGCAGGGGTTGGCAAGAATTTCCGAAGTCGACGTAACGTCTGGCGCAGCACCGATACCAGGCCAATCGGAAACAGCTGCCGTGCTAGCGCGCCTCACGCTGCACGCTCCCGCTCGTAAAACAGACACATCTGTTAATCCCCCTGGCGATCTGCAAGACATGCTCCGCCACAATACGAAGGGTCTTGACAAAGGCCTGCTCTGCTCTTTCGCAACGTCGTGTTCTCCTCTCTGCCTTGCGCCATGACATCCAGCAGCCCGTCCCCGCGGGCTGCACCACCAGAAGACGAGAAATGGCGTCCGGCTTCCTACTCAGGCACCAATTGCGCCATCTATGCATCTCTCTATCCGAGGCCTGACTTGCCCTTCACCATTGAACCAAATCCGGACATTTCCGGCATTGGCGTACGCGCTCGTTCCTGATCCCCACACGTGCCGCCCCATAAGGCTGACATGTCTCCTGCAGGTCATTCTCGCTTTTCTCATTACCGCCTACGCCACTCTTCTCTTCACCATCTGCGCCTACTGGACCGGCCTCATCCCAGATGAACTGCTCAGTCCCGTCGATAGGCGCATATTCCGCGCCACAGGCCGACGTGCCCACTCGGGATGGAGCAAGGCCTTCCGTGGGGCGCTGCGCGCTTGCAGCGATCAGCAGATGGTGACGGGCATTGCCATCCTGGCCGCCGCCTTTGCCGGCGTGCAATCCACCACTGTCTATCACTGGCGCACCGTCGTCTATCTCGGGTGGATGTCGTCTAACGTGCATCTCACCACCCTCACTGTGGCGCTGGCGCCCCATGAGAAGAAAAAGAGAAGGAGTAGGGGCAGGACGGCGGCGCGCTGCGTCCGCCTCTTCGGCATGCTTACGCTATTTGCACTGCTTTTCGCCGCGCTCGTGCCCACAACGTCGAGCACCTTCGGCAACGCGCTGTCACACTATCCCGTGTCTGGCACATGGTATAATATGTATCAAGAGTTTGCCTTTACCCCGGCCGACCCGGCCGCGTGCCTCTGGCTGCCTGACTACCGCCTCGAAGGTCCGACTATGGACGCTGTTCTCTCCCTTGTCATGTTAAGCAGCGGCTACGCTTGGAGGGTGGGTAGTCTGCTGTTCCGTCCGCAGCAGCGCGCGTTGATGCGCTGCGACACAGTGCGGACAGTAGTACCGCGGCAGCTGCGTCGGGTGGCAAATTGGCGCCTAAGAAAAGGTGCCGTCGTCCGCTTCATCACCGCCTGGCCTTATGCGTTACTTGTTGGAGCATACGTGCTATTTATAGCCGCACTCGACTTTGGCTCCTCATTTGCCGCATCGTTGTTGATGCTAACAATCAGTCTTGGCTGGGGTACTGGAAACCTGCTCCAGCCTCGACAGCTGCTGGCGGAATTCGTCGGGCCCGACGAGGATAGTTGGGCCTTCGGCCAAGTCCTTCCCATGCTGCTTCTTCTGCTGCCCCTCGTGTCGGTCGTGGAGGAGTTCTCGGTGGCAACACGGAAAGATGAAGCTAAAGAGGAGACCGCGACTCCCGCTTACCCTGCCAATTTGGCAAAGACAACGGTGGAGGCCAAGGATACGGCCATGCCACGGTCAAGAGCTGAGACGTTTGAGCTTCCTCTCCTTGCGCATCGTCGGACACAGTCATCTTCTGCTACTCCTTCGATGTCCCGGGCCGGGACGGCAGCAACCAGCAGCTCCTCCGCATCCGACTTTCGCTTCCCGCCTTACAATGCCGATATCGACTATACGTCCAACATAACGAAAGCTATTCCGCCAACTTCATGTCGCGAAATCAGGACACCGAATTCGGATCTGGAAAAGGATGCGGAAGAAGAAGAAAAAGCAAATGCAGACGAACAGAAAGCGCATCTGGATGAGCACGGAGACCGCCTGTACACGTCCAAGTTCTTCAAGAGTCTCATCTGGCTCACGCTCGTGTTCATTTTGTTGGCTACAGCCTGGGTCTTCATCATGCAGTTCATGAACTCTTTCGCCGGGGGCTCCCCGGATCGCGTCACTATGAATGCCACCCTTGCTGCAACCGTAGCGACTGCAGCGATACTTATATGGGTCGCAATCGGCTCGTTGTGTAGCAGTGTGGATAAACTTATTTGATTTACTTCTGTACTTTGTGTTAGTATTTAAAAGATTCCTGGGTGTAGTTTTGGAAGGAGTTTATGGCATGGGTGGAGCGATCTTATATACCACGTATTTATCTGCTGTAGATTGGTGTGGAAATTAAGTGGCAGCCAACGTTGAAAGAATCAATGTTACGCAGTGAGGCGAGAATAAAAAAATATGAAACATGTTTTTCAGCCAGCCGCTTTTTGAAATTAATGTTCCAAACCAGCATATAACGCAGCCATCTCTTGTAGAGCGGCAGTGCAGCCGACGACGAGAGAGAAGCATAGCAAAGCTATTAAATGTGAACTTAAGAGGACAGCGGAAGCTATCGTCCGGATGTGAATGTAAAACTATTAATTCAACGTATCTTTCCGGAGAGTCGCTTCAGTTCCCAGAAGACAAGTCGCGGCATGGGCGGGCCCGTCTGGAAGAGAGCAAGAATGCTGTCTGCCCATACCCTTTGCAGAGTGATTCACCTGATGAGAGCAATGACGTAATCCATGGCACCCGCAGGTGTGAACACCGCCCTTCTCAGGGCGTACCACTTTGGACTAGCGCCATGTTGACGGCATAACTTTCACATATATCTACGTCCACCGCGCTCTTCCACAATCTTCCTCGCCAAAAGTCGGACGCGAACATCAACAGAAGGCATCATTTTGGTCAGCACACTGCCGCAATGATGTCACTTCAACGCAGGTTTACGACCAACGAGACTGTGCGACAGATGACCACAGATGAGGTACAGTAACAATTCACCCGTCTCCTCACCTCATATTTTTTTTCTTAGCTAACACATGACAAAATGATCAGGCCATCGCGATCCTCTCCTCTGTCTGGTCGCCCAACGTCCGCATGTGGAAGTACAAGGGCTGTCAATTCGGCGACGATCCTCGCCAGTGGCCTCCGGGGATCCTGTCCGCCCTCGCCGTGCTCGCACAAACGGCCGGACCCAACTACCGCGTTCGTGCCATGCAGATCGTCGCCGCAGTCATGGGGAGGACCTTGACGGCATCTACGGAGCATATCACCAAGGCTGCCGAGCTGCTCAAGGCTGAAAAACTGCGGCCCGTTCGCGGTTCTGCTATAGTCAATCACAGCCAATCTCCTGCCGATGAGAAGGAGAAGGAGGTTGCGAGTCTGCAGAAGGAGGTCGAGAAAATCAAGAAGGTTGCACAGGAAAATCTGATGGAGAAGCAGAAGCAGATTGATGCCATTGAGATGAAGTGCTTCGACATGGATGCGACCCTGTCGGTTGTTGCTACCGATCGCGACATGTTCAAGATGTACTGGGAAGTGGCCGAGATCTACAAGAAGCGTCTGGAGAGGGATAATGGCGAGCTGAAGCAGGCGTTGCAGGAGAAGGATGCCCGCATCACTGAGGCGATTCGTGAGCGGGATTGGGCTATTGGTAGGATTGAAGAGTTAGAGCGGGATCTCACGGGAGCCTGGACTACAACCGGAGATGCGTGATCTGGAGGATCTTGATGATCTTGAAGATCTTGAAGTTTCGGCATCGCCTTGGGGCTATTGTTTAGTTGTCTGATACCCACACTCCTACTTCACGAGATAGATTTGATAGGCTTGTGGTCTTATCCAGAACTCCATGAAGATAGCCATCTGTCCATTGTGCTCGGATAATATAGGAATCCCATCAGTGACGGTGACAGTCAAGTGATCAAGTGATATATGTACTATTGTACGGACACAAGTCATGTGCTAACACTGCTGGCTGTGACACACGTCGACTGGTCTATGGCCAATCACCTGCGGCCCGGAAATTCTCCTCGCGTGCGCACAGTGATGGAACGTATGGGTCTATAATAGAAGAGGTTTCAGAAAATCTTCTGGCTGCTTCCATCTCTCAAGCCGCTTCAACTTCCACTCACCCACCCAAAGTCTGAACAAGCAAGCCATGAAGCACAGCCCTCTTTCACCCCCATCATCTTCCCTCTCGCCCGACATGGACTCAGGCTCCAGCCTCAGAGTCCGCACTCGCAGCATGAGTTACGAGAACGAACGGCGCCGAGCAACGGTCACTCCCGACGGCGCATCGTCTGCCGCATCCTCTGCAAGCACGGATGTCGCGAGCACTACCACCAGCGACGACTACGGCTCCGCGAGTCCACCCGCCCGCCGCGTCATCCGCAGCAACATAACCGCAAAGTCCTCCTACCGCGACGACAAGAACCGCGTCGATCCACTCAGTCCCGCCACGCGCGCCGCCTGCGCCCGCACGTACCCGGACTTCATGAACATTCCCGACGGTCTGAGTCCAATGGCGCAGCGCGCCTTCATGCAAGCGGACCTGGCAGCCCACAACGCAGAGCTCGAGGCGCGCAGGGCCACGGACGACGCACTCGGCAACAACCTGAGCTACGTCCGAACGCGTCTCCAACCACCATCAACCCCATCCGACGCCTACGACGCCGACGACGAAGCCGGCGAAGAAGTCGACACCCTCGAAAACCCGTGGGGCCACGACTTCGAGCCGTTCCGCCCGCAGCGTTCCCTCCTCGCAGCCATCGACCCGCGCCAGGCCTTCGTCAACGCCGTCGAGACGGTCCTTCCGGCCATCGACGTCGCCCACCCGCCGACGCTCGACAGCATCCGCCAGATGTCGCCGTGGGAGCGCGAGGTGCGCGTCGAGGCCCACCGCGAGGCCATGCGTCGCCGCCACCGCGCGCAGATGGGCGAGAGGCGCTACGCGCGCGCCGCGGCGGCGGGGTGGCGCGTCGAGGAGACGGAGTTCGAGGCCCAGAACATGGTGATTGAGGCGACGAGGGGCTTTGGGGGGTTGGCGTTTGAGAGGCCCGAGGTGCTGGAGGAGTCTTCGTCTTCTGAGGAGGAAGAGGAAGAGGAGGTGGAGGTTGTGAGGGAGGTTGTGGTGATTAGTGATGATGATGAAGAGGACGATGAAGAAGAGGACGACGGAGAGGATGACGATCTTGAAGACAACGACGAAGACATGGAGAACTTCGAGGATGATGAAGGCTTTGTGGGTTATGAGGTCTTTGAGGATGATGAAGGTATGCCCCGGAAGAGGATCAAGTTGGACAGCGCCTCACCTCCGCCGCCTGCTAAGAGGCTCAGGCGCAGCGTTACGAGTCAAGGCCAGAGCAGTCCTGAGAAGCCGAAGTCTCTGAGCGACGACTTGGACTATGATCTGCAGATGATGAAGTGGGAGTCTGAGGAGGAAGATTAGGCTACCGCGCCAATCACGGATGTTCGGCCAACATGGGAGGTTCTGGTTTGGAACCCACTCTTCATCGGAAAAGACTCATGATTCTCTGAACAAAAGGCTACAGCGGGAAACGAAGAAGTGCATGCAAGCCTGGATTAGCAACGAGAAGCACAACAGTAGATACTTTGGCATGCGGCATGAGAGAGGAAGAAAAGGAAAAAAGATTTAGTGCCGACAGCGAAACTCCTCCTAGCGGGCATTGTTGCTGATAGACAACGCCTTGGGTAATGTATTTACTGAGCTGGGCCTGATTATCCAAAGCTTCTGCGGGAAATCATCGTGGAAGGGTCTATATAAATTTCTTGAAGCAATTCAAAAGTGCTATCTGAGCAACTGTCCATGCGCATCAGGCAGTGGGTGCAGTGCTTATCAGTGAGTGCGCCAGCGTAGGCCTTTTTTTTTTTTTTTTTTTTTTTTTTTTTTTTTTTTTTTTTTTTTTTTTTTTTTTTTTTTTTTTTTTTTTTTTTACTCCATGCGTTCCAGTTCCGACTACAGCCACAACATTCCAGTTGGGACCACGACCACAACCACAACCACAGCTACTTCTGACCAACACATCCCTCGCTCCTGAAGACAACCATAAGCAAGCGACCGACCGCAACGATGACGTACCACCGCAGGTACCAGCATCACCACCCCAAACACCAGCACTACCACCACAGGCCCGCCCGCCCGCGCAGCCCCAGTCCGCCAGCCGGCATGAGCTCCAGCCAGGTAAGCTTTAACAAACAACATCCCTCTTTTGCGCAAAGCATTCCAGCCAACACTGAAATCCAAGGCCGTAGACATCCTCTCCGACCTCTGGGGCAGCGACTCCGCCACTTGGAAGCCGGCCGACTGCGGCTTCGGCTCGCACCCCCGCAGCTGGCCGCCGCGTATGCTAACTGCTCTCGCCGACCTCGCACGCGCTGCGGGTCGCGGCTCCAGGAAGAGAGATGCCGCGCTCCGCCTCGTCGAAGATCTGGTTGCCGAAGAGCAGCGCCTGGACGGTAGGCTGTGCAAGGCCACCCCCGAGCACGTGAACCACGCGGCCGATATCATGGCCGCGGAGGCGAAGAGCAGCAGGAGGGGCAATGCGAGCGATGATAGGAGGGATGCCAGGCGCCACATCACTACTGGTAGGGAAGAGTATGTGGACGACAGGCGCTATGCTCGGGAGGACGAGCGCGATCGTGATGCCGGAGGAGGGTTCAACTTCCGCGGCGCGGCGGAACAGAGGAGGCTCAGTTCAAGAGGCGAGATGTTCTACGGTCACGATGACCGTGGCTTCAACCGGGAGATGAGAAGCAGCCGCGAGTCGCCAAAGCCGCGTGAGTATCACAAGTCTGAGCGGGCTTACGCCGCCTCTTATGAGCAGTCGGCGAAGCAGGAGCAGCTTGTCGCTCCCGAGATCGATCAGCCTCGCTACGCCAAGCCATCGTCCGATCCTCAGGACCAATTTGCGAAGATCGATCAGGAAAGTGTGCCCAAGACGTTGCAGAGCAACACCACTGACACTGCGGCCGTCACCGCAGACGAGACCGCCAAGCTTCACCCCCAGCGCGCAAAGCGTCTGCTGGAGGGCGATGATACTGACTCCGACGAGACTCACAAGAAATTCAAGCTGACAGATGCTAACATCATACCACTTCCTTCGGCTATCGCTTTCAGTTCGCAGCCGTCCACGTACCAGCCAGTTCCTGCAGAAACCTCACAGCCTCACGCCACCGTCCTCACTCAAGCTACCAGCTCCAAAGATACTGTCAACACGAACGACGCTGCCACCCAGACAGATGAGGACAACAAGAACAAGGAACTCATCGCTCAACTCGAAGCCGAGCTAGCCACCCTCCAAGCCAAGATCGCCACGCAAAGCAAACAGCTGGCGGAAGAACGCGCCACCCAATTCCAGATGTGCATTGAAATGGACAAGCTCAAGCTCGACCTCGACCTCGCCGACGCCACGCACGCCACGAACGAGGCCGACGCCGGCAAGTGGCGCGCTTTTGGACCGGGTATGCGCGCCATCATGCGCGATAACAAGAGGCTGGTCAAGGTAGAGATGCAGAAGGAAAAGCTCGAGAGAGAGGCGGCCGGATTGAGGGTCGGCATGAGGGTCGCGCAGCAGAAGTGTGTGGAGGCGGAGGCGCGAGCGGAGGCGTGCGATGTGGATGCTGAGAAGGTGAAGGTTATCAGGGGAGATGACGAGCTGAAGATGGTCAATGCCGTGTTGAGGAGGGATAATGAGGCGCTGAGGTGCAAGCTTGATGAACTTGGTGGACATGTGCTCAGTGGCCGTGACCAGGAGAAGGTAGAGAAGCCGATGGGTTGATCTGAACTGTGTGTACTGGACATGGTTCGAGCTGCTTTTGGTATGAGTCCGGATGCATAAGAAGCCGGAGTCACGGTGTCTTTGGTAGATGCCATTCTTGTATAGTCCCTCTTGCCTGTAGAGTGGGCATTATAGCACGGTAAATACAAATTTGAGTCTCACGAATTCAAGGCGGCTGCTGCCGGAGCAATAGCGATAGTGTGAAACAATGCGTTGTGTCTGCGCCGAATTGTATTGTGACTATAGTTTGTCCCCATCAGTGAATACATCGGGCTGTACGTCACTTGACCGGCCGAAGCCGCTGTAAGCTTTCTCAACTTCACCAGCACGCCTTCCGTTCTGTAGGTGAACGCGTAACTCAACATAAAACCAACAGCACCTGAACTGCATTCCAACTCCTATCCAAGACACTACCCCTCACAATGGATCCTTCACGGGTAAGCCTCACGCACCATGCGCTCACCCACAGCAGCTCCACTGACCCGTCCCAGGAGCTCGAAGACCTCAGCACCCGCATGCGAACCTGCAGCATCAACACTCCTGCCGTGCCATCACTTCCACCTATCACAAGATCTCACTCCCACCGGAGCGTGTCCGCACCCGCCTTTCTCACCCAGCAACCCGCACCTCAACCGGGCCCCGACGGCGTCGGCGACATTTCCAAGATCCTTATGCAACTCAGCGTTCTCCAACACGTCGAGGATTCGGAGAGACTCTACGCTGAGCTGCTGCGGCAGGCGTGGGCCACGTACCGCGCGCGCGGCCTCTCGCCGGCACAGTACCGCACGCTGGTAGACGCAGAGAGTGTCGTGCGGAGGCAGAGCCTTGTAAGCCTGGCGTGCGAGATCAACGCGAAGAGGAACAATCTCCTGGGCACTGAAGAAAGCAACGGCGAGATCGAGGAGATGATGAGAGAGTACGAAGAGCGGGAGAGAGCGCTCAGGCAGAGACAGGAGATGCTGTTGAGTGTGCTGCCAGAAGGCGAGAGGGAAGGCGAGAGATGGGAGCCGCAGAGTGAGGAGGCCCGGGTAAACTCGATGACGGAGGAGGAAATGGCGGTCTTGATGCAGAAGCTGGAGGAGAGGGAGAAGGAGATGCTGGTGAAGAGGGGAGGGCTGGTCAGGCAGCCTCAGCATCATCCGATAGGAGACTACAGGAAACAGTAGAGCTGTAGTGGGTGCTGAGATGCTGGCAAAGCGACAAGTTCAAGCTCTCACCTCGGCAAATCCGTGAAGAAACAGCGAAAAATGGATTACGACTGGATGGTAGCTGCCTAAATTGATGTTCCTTCCTAAAATAGTGAAAGCGTTGATGTTTGCTTTTAAAACCGCTGTTCGTCTCCTTCCACAACACCCTCCAACCTTCTTCCAGATCTTCCGCGTCTTGAAAAGATCTGCGACTGCACGTCCACGAAGGTTCTGAAAATACCAACAAGATGTCTATGAGCAACCAGCACGCTGGTGGCTCCGACAAGGACCCTGAGGCTTCTGAAATGTCGCTTTACGAGGATGAGGTATGTACTGGTTCGCCTACAGGCAACGCAAAGAGGCCAACTTACTACCATTCGAGACCAGGAACGTCACTGGAGACGGAACGGTCGACACTGAGCTTGCTGCTTCCGATGTTGAGCTTGCCGCTCCCGATGTTGAGCTTGCTACTCCTGATGCTGCGTTTGCTACTCCTAATGCTGAGGTACGTTTCCACTTCTTTTTAGCTTGTTGCATCGCAATTTACTACCACTCGAGACCAGTGACTCCGCCGACATGGAGGGTGCTGCCTCTGCCGACATGGAGGATACCGCTTCTGCCGACATGGAAGACACTGCCTCTGCTGACATGGAGGATGCTGCCCCTGCTGACATGGAGGATGCTGCCCCTGCGCCCGAGTCTGAGGTATGTCGAAGTCTGACTTTCTTTGCACGAGTCCTATTTACTACCACTCAAGACCAGTGATGATACCGAGCTTTCCCTCAGTATCATTGAGCTCAACTACCCTGAGATCTTCGCCGACATGATGGCTCTCCAGAACGCTTGGGATGAGTTCGACTTCGTACGCCAGAACCTTTCTGATCGAGCGGCTCGCAACAGGGACGGTCTGCTCAACCTCTTGCGCATTCGTAGCCTGAATGCTCACTTCGCGGATATTCTGGGCGGCAATGACGTCTACAATGACCAGGAGATTGTCGACCTCACCGACGACCCGCTGCTGGACGCCGAGTTCGAACGCGTCATGCAGGACATCCGTGACATGAGGAGCGACGTAGCCATCTTGACTGTCAGGCGTGCCACACTGGCTGAGTGGGCAAAGGACATTCGCAAGAAGCGCAAGGAAGCGCGCGCTCAAGAGCTGGCGAAGGCGAACCGCTGAAAAGATCTCACGAATCTGGCGAAGGCAAACTGTTCAAGGAAGATCTCACGAATTTGGCGGTAATGGAATCCGGTCTGTTCCTTAGAACAAGATAGCATACATAGGACGCACGCAGCTCTGAGCACGTGCTAAGCGCGCTGTAGCCGCTTTTGGAATCGAACAGTGGTCACCTCACTATATATAACTGCTTTCTTTCTACGTCTATCCGACTCTTCCTCGCAAACTCTTCACTCGTGCCGCACCCGACAACCCACGTCAGCGCCACCCACCTGGAACTGATCCTGCCGCACGTCATGACGCCTGAGCGCACGTCTAGTGACAATATGGCTCCCCACAACGAAGAGGAGATCGTCCAAGCTGGCTCGGTATGTACAGCGCGTCCGACCCACGCCATGTTTACAGCTAAAAACCGACGCATAGGACCAAGACGGATGCGCCTCACCCGCCGCCACTGAAGCCACCGAAGTTGTGTCCGCCCAGATGGAAGGCGAAGACACCGTCTCATCCACCGACACGAAGCGCAACCTTTTGAACGAGATCGTGTCCCTCAACCAGCAGGTCGCCGAACAGTTCGAATCGTACAGGAACGTCGTTCAGATGCTTAACCACTTCAGCGCCGAGTACGAGGCCAACCTCGCCGAGATCACGAAGATCACGGAGCAGGAAGACAACATGTACCAGATCCCGGCCTTCCTCCAGAACCTCAGCGATGTCGTCACCAGTTCTGGACTGTACTCGGATGAGGAAGCCTTCAACTTGGAGGCCGAAGTTGCTACTCCTTGGTCCGAGGAGATGACCAGGCTCGCCCGGGTCAAGGACAAGCTGGCCAAGGACAATGAGAACTTGGGAGGCTTGATGAAGACCCTGAACAAGCAGGTGAGCGAGGCCAGTGGCAAGCTCACGCGCATGCAGGAGGCCCTGAAGGATCTCCATGCGCTCAACTCTCGCGGCGGCACGTAGATCACAGACCGCGCGCTCTTGGTGTGGATCATGGAAAAGTCATCCTTCCAGAATAACGAACAGCCGGGGCTGTAGCTGATCCACCATTGATAACGAGCATAGCTCTTTCTCATCAATACGATTTCCTTACACAATTCTCATCTTACCATCTGTGAAAACAAATATCTTGGTGGTAGCTATTCGTATGTTGTAAGAGGTCGATTTAAGAATACGTAAAATGCGTATTCGTACAGTACCTTCGTACCCGCCAGCAAACGAAGCAGAAACCAAGTAACCAACTAAGAAAATCCGCTTTCGTATCCGAGGACTTTCTTTGAAGATCCTACTAACGCAATACGATGCCTGGGTCTTCCGATTGCCCATCAAGGCCCCCCTTGTCCTTCCGTTCCAGGTCTCTGTTGCCTACCGCTTGTCTTGCTAAATATATAAATAGAGTGCCTCTGGTCACCATCAATACTTCACGACCCAGCTTCAATTTCTTCTTCAACGCATTCGCATTTCGAAACGCGATGGCTTCAGCCAAAATCCGGTCACTTTTGATCCTCTCCATCTTTTCACCGCTTTCAGCAGCTGCACAAAGTTGCAAATGTGTACGCGGTGAGTCCAACCCAAACAAGACATATCTCTCACAACATCGAACAGGCACCATCCGACCCATGTTGGCCCACCGACTCCGACTGGGCCGCCCTCAACACCACCCTCTCCGGCCGCCTCATCCGCACCACGCTCCCGGCCTCCGTCTGCTACCCCTCCGAGCCAGACTATGACCGCGCCGCCTGCGACGCCCTCATCCCCGAATGGCAGACGTCCGAATTCCACTCGGACGACCCGACTAGCATCCCGAGCCCTAGCTACGCGAACAACAGCTGCAACCCCATCTACGCCAACGGGACCAACCTCTACGGCGACGCCGCGGCGGGCAGCCGCGGCTGCCACATGGGCAAGTACCCGCCGTACGTCGTCAACGCGACCGAGGCCGCCCACGTGCAGGCCGCGGTCAGGTTCGCGACGGAGCACGGCCTCAGGCTCAACGTTAAGAACACCGGGCACAGCTCCATGCGGTATGCCACGCCCCCATGAAACAAAAGCCCCACCGACTATCTCTCTAACCGTCTTATGTGCCACCCACAGCGCCGTCGCCTACGCCTCCCTCTCCATCTGGACCCACAACATGAAAACCGCCACCTTCCACCCGTCCTTCACCCCCGCCGGCTGCCGCCCCAACAACCTACACATGGCCGCCACCATCGGCGCCGGCTCCCAAGGCCGCGACGTCGCCGCCCTCGCCACCGCGCACGACGCCATAATGGTAACCGGCACGAGCGACGACGTCGGCGTCGTCGGGTGGTCGTCGGGCGGCGGCCACGGCTTCTTCACGGGGACGCACGGCATGGGCGCGGACAACATCGTGCAGGCGACCGTTGTGACACTTTCTGGGGATGTACTGGTTGCCAGCGAGTGCCAGAACCAGGACCTCTTCTGGGCGCTGCGTGGTGGTGGTGGCGGGACGTACGGCGTTGTGGTTGATGTGACGATGAAGGCGTACGCGATGCCGAGCACGAATACGATTGCGTTCGTCGTGAACCAGAAAAACGGGACGAGTAGGAGGGAGTGGTGGCGCGTCGTGGCGGAGTGGCATGCGCGGCTGCCGGCGCTGAAGGACAAGGGTGTGG
The DNA here is from genome assembly GCA_009801085.1 of Lasiodiplodia sp. COLG20. NCBI lineage: Eukaryota > Fungi > Ascomycota > Dothideomycetes > Botryosphaeriales > Botryosphaeriaceae > Lasiodiplodia > Lasiodiplodia sp. COLG20. The sequence goes on along the minus strand of VNWV01000001.1, from coordinate 4,860,169 downwards.
AAGGGTACTACATCATCAACGGGCCTCAGGCGGGGGAGGTAGGTGGTGTTACGTTGACCGGGACGTTGTTTCTGCACAGCGCCCCGAACGGGACTGCGCAGAGTGCGTGGGAGGGGTCGGTTGGGGAGGTGCTGGAGAGGGCGGAGGTGGAGGGTCTGGTTGATGTGGAGGTGGTTTATCGGCACTTTGCGAAGTGGTCGGAGTTTTACGAGACGGTGCCGAGTATTGGGTCTGCTGGTGGGGGTGGCGGCGCGAGAACTTCGAGGCTCTTGACGAGGAGCGCGTTGACGGAGGATGTGGATTTGCTGGCGGAGGTGCTGGAATACACGGGGCCGAGGAATGCGCCGGAGAAGGTCAGTCGTCTGGAAATTGAAAGCCGCTAATGTTGCTAACGTATCATAGGGCGGTGTGTCGAACTTTGGCCTTTCTGGGTCAATGGTTGCATCGCCTGTGGCGGTTAACAGCTCTCTGAACCCTGCCTGGAGAGATACCGTCGTACACTTCATCGTATCGAACAGTTGGGACGACAGTTTGCCTCAGGAGAAGGCGCAAGAGGCACAAGACGACATGACCAATAACCGCGGAAACGCGCTTCGTCAACTGGCTCCAGAATCCGGTGCTTACTGGAACGAGGTATGTGATGCCAATCCCGAACCGCCCAGCCAGCAGCAAAGCTAACACTTCCAAGGCGGACGAGGACGAGCCCGACTGGCAGCGGTCGCTGTATGGACCCAACTACGAGGAGCTGAGCGCTATCAAAAAGAAGTATGATCCTTCTACTCTTTTGTGGTGCGAGAAGTGCGTCGGAAGTGAACTGTGGTCGGAGAAAGAGGACGGGAGGCTCTGCCGAAACTGACTTCCGGGAAACGGCTGAAAAACGTCGATCGAGCTGCAGAATCTTACCAAGTAAGCTTTAGGGCATGTAGACTTGAACAATGGCGGCCAGGAGGATCGGTCAAGCGAGCATGCAACAAGTTCTAGAATACACGGGCTGTCTGTGTCGGGGAACCTTTGCGGAGCATCAAGAAGAAATTCAAAGGGACATAGTCCCGTATTTTCTACGTACAAGTCGGCAAACTTGAAAATTGCTAAACAGAAAGAAACCGGCCATCATGATTGCTACATTATTAGCTCTTTGAGAGAAGTTCTGCCTGCAAGAAAGCAAAATCATGGGATTCTCCACTCAATATTCCGCACACTTCTCCATGTAATCATAGCCTTTTCCCCACAAGAAATGTTCCAAGCATTTAAGCCCTCAGAGACTTCGACATGCTTTCAAGTTTTCCGGCAAATTCTTCCCATTCCTTATTCTTCTTCTTGAGCTTCTTCTCGACCTCATAGGCCCTACCACGAGCGCTCTCGGCCTCTTTCATGGCCGCCTGAAGCTGTTCCTCGAGTGCATCGTGTTGGGCCTTGTGACTTTCATCGGCGCTCTTGGATTTCTCCTCTGCTTGCTCCAACCTCTTCTTCAAAGCTGTGTTCTCGGCTTGAGCGACAGCACATTCTGCCTCAGCCTTTTTCTTTGCTTGCTGAAGCTCCTGCTTTAGACCAGCGACCTCATCCCGAATGATGTCACGCTTAGAATCAGCCATGTTCCTAGCCTCTTGAGCTTGTCGCTTCAGATCAGCGTTTTCGGCTTCAGTGATGTCAATCTTGGCTTTCATCTCTTCGCAAACGGTCGTGATCAAGTCAACCTTAGCCTCGGACTGGATGTACTTTTGGCTAAGTTCCTGAAAGCGACGGTACACGCCGCTGAGCGAAAGTGCCTCCACTTTTTCTGTCGCCTTGTGTAGGAGCGAGCGCAGCTCGGCCATGTCAGCAGAGTCGCGATCCACGTCTGTCATGTCCTTAGTAATAAAGGTATCGGCGCCATTGTAGCGCGGGTTGACTTGAGAACTCGGCTGCTGCTTAGCAAGCTCCTTGCCTGCGTTCTTGTCGTTGCTGCCGGCTGTCGCAGTGTCCTTGACCACATCCTCGACGGGGGTATCCTGGCTGACGTGGATGACAGCTTTCTCAGATGCAGAAGTGTCAGCGGCATTCTTGTCATTATCGGCGCCGGATATATCTCGAAGCCTCTCCTCGGCCGGCACGAGCGAGCTGCCGGGGATGACTACGATGTTGGACCAGGGTCGACCAGTGCGCGAGGCTGGAGTCGGAGTGGCCGCGTTGGTCGGCTCCGTGATGTGGTTGGTAACATGGGTTTGGCCTTCGGTGCTCTCGGCGACGCTCTCGGCGAGGTCGGTCATGGTCGTCGTGCTGGCGCGGCGCGAAGCAGAGCCGGCTGAGCGAAGCGAGGCATCGGGGATCATCTTGGCTACGTACGCCACGCGACCGGCGGTGGTCAAGCCTGGCTTGAATTTCTTGGGGTCTGGCTGCTGGCTGGAGCCCGATGGTGAGCTCATGCGAAGGCGACGACGGGTCTGCTTAGCAGGCTGGGCTGTAGGGGTAATTGGCGCATCGGTACCACCGAGAGAAGTCCAGCCCTTGTACTTTCTGCCGTCATCGTCTGGAGCGGATGCCTTGGCCAATTCGGTGGCAAGCTGCTGAAGTCCGGCTGAGGTCAAGATGTGAGGCTTCCCCTCACCAACGCACTTTTGGAAGTACTCAGTTATGATGGCCCGAAGCTTCCGAGAGTTGTCGATGTGGTGTGTCTGAGCAATTGTATGTAACTCAGAGAGAATCCCGTGGGTTGTCCGCAACGCTTGGTCAGCCTGGATGTCTGGACAAGAGAAGATTTCGCAAAAAGGCTCGCCGAACTTCTTCTCGAGAGCCACGATAGCTTCCTCGTTAGAACGTAGATTCTTGTACGAGTAGTTGCGTGAATCGTGTCTTAGGAAAGTTCCAAGGCCCTCGGAATCCTTGTTATCGTTGTATATGCCTTTCAAGGCGACCTCCCGCGACATGATGGTCGGGCCATCTCCAGCCCCATATGCAGCTCCACGCTGCTTCCGCGCATTGTAGAAGGTCTTCGCAATGGATAGAAGGACATCAAGGGGAGGAAGGCAAGGATGGAAAATGGATCCAGTAATGCAAAGACCGCTGTCCTGCTGCGGCGCACCAATGCCAATGTCCGCTTGTATGACCATATCAGCGCTACTTGTAAAATTGAAAGAAGGAGGGTAGCACTTACGAACGGAATAGCCACGCGTAGGTGTGCCATCAGGGCCGGAGGAGTTCGTGAATTCATCGATGGCCTGCTGCACATCCGCAGCGATGATGAGCTTTGGGCTTTTGGAATCCATATTGACCCGCGCAAAGAAGTGACGCTCGAGGAAACGGCCTGCAGCGCATGTCTTTGAGGCAGATCCTCCAGTCGACTTGAGAAGAGCCCAGAGAGCCATCACAGTGTCATAGGGCCAATCGAACGGGTCATTCGTCTGGAAACCATGCGAGCGTAGGAACGTATTGTTCTGCAGACGCGCCTTGCCAATCTCTCCAGCAGCGGCAAGCTTCTGATGAACCTTAACCAACGTGTCCCGAAGACTGTCTTCCTGGATTCCTTTAACGAAAGAGATGGCCGAACCGGAGCAGCGTTTATCGAAGTCAGACCTGATAAGCTCCCTGGCGGCATCAAGACCCTTCTTGCCAGGAGCGATGAGGGAAATCTCCGATAGCTTGCGGATGAAGCCATCCGACATAGGCTCAACCGGGCGGTACAATGAAGGAATACAGTCGATGGGCTTCCTTCCCCAATTGCACATGATCTGGTCTTCGTGAACATCGGAACAGCGCTGAGCAGAGGTGGCATCGGCAGGAGTCTGCTGATAGAAAAGGATAAGCAACATGTCGTCGAATGGACAGAAACGGTGAAGCAAATACCTGCTCTCCAGGTGGATCTGGCGCGGCGCCAGCTGAGTCGCGCAAGCCAGACATTGCGGAGGCTCTACGCGACGCGGTGGGCGGATTCCGGCAAGACTGGTGTATGCGCACAGAGTTTGCGGTGTCCGGCGCAAAGCGGCGACCGTTGTTGCGAGGCGCAGTATGTGAGCAAGGAGGAAACGACAGGGTTGTACAAGAGAAGGGTTGGAAAAGGAAGTTGGAAAGGTGGAGCGAGGTGAGGATGAAAGGGAAGGGCGATTTACATAGGCGCGGTGCGCACGGGCGACGTAAAGGCGGCAGCTAAAGTGGTTGTCATCCCGACCAACGCCGACCATATCACAAAACGAACCCGTCCGCGGTCCCAATGTTGGGACTATGGACGCTTCTGGAAGAGTGACTAGGTCTGTAGAATTCCCACGCGCGGGAGTTGTGAGAACTGAACACTCAGCTGGTGGAGCTCCAATCTCAGAGACCCGCTCACCTGTCTTGGACGTCGAGTATCTCACATGGGCTCACCTCCATACGCCATGTACATAGTCTACTAACTTCGCCATACCTGTCTAGATGTACGTATTCGGTTCGCAGCATCAAGCTCTGCCATGACTGCTTGTAGCTGCCGGACTTGGGCGTCGTATCAACACCTTCATGCCTGGTCACTGGGCTCATGACACCACGGATCGTTGCTATGCGAATCGGCGAGAAGGCGCCGTCACGGCTTGTCTCTCTGTCGGATGGTTGCTCTGCACATCAAGTGGCGCGTTCCTCGTTCTACTTCTCTTCCGAAGTGAGTTTAGTATTGTCAAGCAACAGCGTGACCCGCCGTAAACAGCTTCTTTGCGCGAGTCCGCGACTTCAAAGACTTTTGTGTGCCGTTACATCATTAGTTCGTTTCGTGACTATCTCTGCGCAATATTCGCTATTCGTTGCGTTCACCTAGGTAGCGAAGTGAAGTGTACGGGCCTTGTCATTTGTCGTCGTGGAATCGCATACGTCACATGCGAACAGTCAGACATCGCCAGGCAGTTTGTACGAAGCGGCAGAAGCCTGTGCTTATAATTCCAAGCGGTAGATTTTTCCCCATCCAAAAAGCCATGTACCTCTGGCAGAGTTATCTCAACTCAAGATCATGCATGCCAGGACCCAGGACCCAGGACCCCCCGACCCCGGATTTGGACAGCAGAAGGCCCCACGTTCGAACCACCCACCTGGAACTGGACTGCATTTCCGAAAACTAACTTACAGTATTTCAAAGACTAGTTGCAAGTCCGGCGGGAGCTGACGTACGGTCTCGAGAGGGGCTTAAAAGGACGATTGCTCCCACGGAGAGGCGTAAAAAGCTAGTCACAATTTTTTTTTAATGTAGGCTTAGATAGATAGTTAAGTTTATCTAGCTAGGTATATAGGCTAGTTAGCCTTTCTTTTTAGCTGTATTATATGTGCGTGTTTTTCTCTCTTTATATCTAATATTATGGATCGGCATTAAGGATAATAACTTAGAACGACATCCCATTCCGTGTCTATTGCATTCCTCCTCACTCTATCACGAGATAAGCAGAGCAGCATACCGTTCCAGTGCTTCCCCGACCAGCTTCATCATCGGCCACGCCGTGTTAGAGTTTCTAAACTGCCGCGCCCAAAGCCTCGCAACAGCGACACCAAGCACGCGAAAGCGCTCTCCCTGCGTTGCGCACTTGTCAAAGCTGAGCGCAGCCTCCTCATCCAAAGAGTCTCCCGCTTCCTGCACCACCCTCGAAATCCACGAGCTGATCTCCTTCTCCATCTCTGAACAATGAATGGTCCATCAGCTACGCCAACAACGTCCGCCATAACACAACAGGAAACCACTCACCCGAAAGCGGCCGCACATCCAACTCCTCCCCCTCCTCCGCCAACACAAACAACCACCTACTCAAGAAAACCGCGCACTCAAAGCTACAAAACACATGCTGCACGCTCCAGAAAAACGCCTGGCACCTTGCCAAATAATCCACCCCCAACTGCACCGGAATATTCAGCGCATGCACCGCGTGCAGCAGCGCCTTCAGCACATGCGGGCCCCCCCTCCGCGGCGGCGGCGCGGCCGCCAGCGCCGCTTCCGCTGCGCCCTGCGCGTCGCACGCCTGGAAGCGCGCGTAGACGGATGCGGCGGCGGGAGATGCCTGTAGCGAGAAGACGAGGCGCACGTGGGCGAGGCCGAACAGCGCTGTCGACGCGAAGGCTAGCGAGTCTTTGGAGCGGCGCACGTCGAGGACGGATTCGGGCGCGCGCTGCCATTCCTGCCGCCACCGGTCGAAGGCGGCGTCGAGCTCGTCGACGTCGGCGGGCCGCAGCGGGGATGGTTTTGTGGGGAGGGCTAGCTGTCGCGCGAGGGAGATGCGTTGGAGCAGTGCGTGCACGAGGATGAAGTTGCCGAAGGGCGAGGTGACGGGCACGTCTTCGTCAAGCCCGCCGGCTGCTTCTTCCCCTTCGCGGCGCGGTCCTACAAGCACGCATGCCAGCGCGTGCCGGAAGCCGACGGGCGCGGGCCCTGCCATCCGCGCCTGCAGCCAGTCGGCCTGGCCCTCGGCGAGCCACTCGCGGCAGGAGGATGGGAGGCGGATGTCGCCGATCTCGTTGGCGAGTAACACTGGCTGCTCGAGCCCGAACGCCAGCTCCTGCAGGTTCAGGAAGCAGAAGACGCAGAGCTTGGTGCGGCGGTCGGTCTCGGCACGTGCCCAGCGGAGCCAGGCGTTGTCATCCTGCATCTGCCCTTCGTTGTCGTCGTCGTCATCGTCATCAGATTCGGACAGGCCGGCGCGGCGGACGCTGTGGGCGAGCAGCGCGCGGTAGGAGAGCGATTCGCGGATGAGTGCGGGAGAGGCCTGCCACGCGGCGAACTTGGCGAGGAGCAGGATGGCGCGGGTAGTTGCTAGGAGGTTCGGCGGCATGCGGGGGAGCCTTTCGTGGTGGAAGGCGGCGGCGTGCGGGTCCGGCAGCTCGCGGCGGCGGATGCGCTCGGTGATGATGGCGCGCGCGGCGTGGTAGAGGGCTGTTGCGGATCGCCGCTCGTAGCGGTACTGCGCGCCGACGGCCATCAGGGCGAGCACGAGCTCAGGCGCGTCCGGGATGGCGGTGATGCTAAAGGTCAGCATGTGGATGAAGGGAAAGTGATGACTGAGCCCGTCAACAAAGCCGGCGACATAGCGTGCCATTGAAAGCCTGGAAGGCAGCACGAAGGTACTTGGTAGCACCCCGCTGAATGCCGAGAGCTGGTCGAGGTACGAGGCGCGTTGTTGCTCGTTGATCCGCCACGTCACGTGGAGAGGCTTCAGTTCGTGGAAGTCGTCTGTTGTTGACTTGCAATTAGCGCACGGCTGCGTGCTACACAGGCACAGTTACCTTCACCTACGGTTCCATCGGGAACCAGACCAGCGTACTCGCATTCTGACGGGCTCTGTGGTGGAACCGAAAGGAAATCTTGTCCGCTGTAGGGAAACAAATCAAGGTCGAAATCCAAACCGGCAGTGTTCAGAAACCGAGAGAATTCCAGCGCCACGTCTCCGTATGTATCGGGGGATTCAACAGCTTTTGCGCATCAGCAAGGATTATCACTCCCCTGAATAGCAAGAAAACGAACCATTGCCACCTAAATCCCAGGGTTGGATTGTGGAGTGGTTGTCTGAGACATGATTGGGGAAGCGTCGTGATGCTTGATTTGCCTGGGGCTGAAAGGAGACAGCAGGCGGCTGCTGCTGCTCCACCGAGGCCCCGGCGTCGATGCCTTGCCGGCGATTCGGCGACGCGCGTGGAGTAGAAAGTCGAAGTTGTGCGCCTCTCTCATCCGACACTCGAGTTGTGCCCCCATGTGATAAACGCTCGTGCCTTGTGAGGAGGTCCTGCCGGGAGAAAGCTACCCCACACAAACATTCAAACGGCTTCTCCTTAGTGTCTACATGTGGCCCATGTCAATTCTGGCTGCCCTCGCTCAGAGGAGAACTCACGGGTTCGAGTGTGTCTTTGAAGATGCTCGGCTCTTGCAAATGTGCGATTGCAAGTCGTACAAGTAAGAGGGCGTCCGGCGCGGTTGCGAGTGATCATTTCACCTATGTAGCACGATGGTTGAGAGGCAGTTGTGCGGCATGATTTCGTTTCACGAGGTGAAAGCTCCTCGCCATTACAAATTCCTACTTATTACATCATCAGCGGCGTCCTTATCTACACTACAAAACCGCTCAGACTTCCATATCGACAAAATGAACAGCCGAATCATGCTCCGTGGAAGACAATGAATCCTCTGCTAGTGTCTTTTATATCCACCCCTAACCAGCATTCACGTTCTTTTCATTGCAGCAGCTGATTATTGCTTTCATTCTATCGTCCCGCGTTTAGTGAACACAATTTCGCCGGGAGCCTAATTGCTAGCGGCCGGCGTATCCAAACTACCCCACTTACCCCAAGCCAACTACTCCAATGCTTGTCTACCCCAACGCCACAGCCAAAGGAATTGGGAGCTACTGGTTGGAATGACTCCGAAGTACGGCCTTTCTCTCCAAACCCAGTTCTTCATTTTATCTGCAAGTATCAAGTCCGGAAAATAGAAATGTTTGTGAACTGGGTAGAGTGCCAATCTTTGTGCTTTCATGAAACGAACTCGTGGAATCTAAGCAGTTAAATAACGAGCAAGAGCATATAGGGTTTAGGAGGTGATGTGAATGATAGAATTTGATGTTCATAATTCGGGAATTCAGACCATCAGACCCACTCCTTGCGCACCACTCAAGCTGGACCAATCCTTACGAAGACATGCGAAACTGCAGAGTCCAGCACTCTATCTCAATTAGTAATATGACACTACACCACCGACCACCCAACAATATCCTCAGAAAGCTGCGATTAAGCTCTTCAATCCATCAGTGCAAGTACCGAGGCTATTTTGCTTCAATGTCTTCTGAAACACCAAAAAAAATTCATCCGCTCACGAACCGGCCGGCTCCAGGCGTAAGCAACAGTCCTTACTGCGAAAAATTCTCACCAGAAGCTGACGAGCTTCACATGAACTCCGCAAATCTCTAGCTTTCTTATTTCACTCCTCTACAAGACCCGCCCACTGGAACAGCGCTGCGCTCTGAAACGGGCAGCATACCAAAGCTCTTCCAACCACTCACAATCAGAGGATGCAAATTCCAAAACCGCATCATGTTAGCTCCACTGTGCCAGTACTCGGCACAAGACGGACACATGACGGATTGGCACCTCGCGCACCTCGGCGGCATCATCTCGCGGGGTCCAGGCCTCGCCATCATCGAGGCTACCGCCGTCCTACCTGAGGGCCGTATCACTCCCGAGGACGTGGGGTTGTGGAAGGATAGCCACATCGCGCCGCTGCGCCGCATAGTCAAGTTTGCGCATGGCCAGGGGCAGAAAGTCGGCATTCAACTGACGCATGCGGGACGTAAGGCTAGCTCTACGGCACCGTGGGTGGTGGATAGCCCTGGCGGGGTGGCCGCTCCGGAAGAGGTGAGCCTTCTCCGCCCCCTCTCTTCTCTCGCTTCTCCACCGTGTGTCCCCAGAGCATGCTGAACTGATGCACCACACGCATAGCTCAACGGATGGCCCTCCATCGTCAAGGCTCCAAGCGCACTACCCTACAGCCCTCGCCACGCGACACCGACAGCCATGACGACCGGTGATATCCAGCACTTCAAGGCCGCCTACGTCGCCGCTGTCAAGCGCGCGGTGGCCGCCGGTATAGACGTCATCGAGATCCACCACGCGTACGGCCACCTCCTGCACCAGTTCGCGTCGCCGGCAGCAAACAAGCGCGAAGATGACTACGGCGGCTCGTTCGAGAACCGCGTGCGCCTTACTCTGGAGCTCGTGGAGCTCGTTCGGAAGGCTATCCCGGATGACATGCCGCTATTCCTGCGCATGGCGGCAACGGATTGGCTGGAGGAGGTCGACGGTTACGATGGGCCAGGGGAGGAGGAGGCTTCGTGGACGCTGGACCAGACGGTCCGCTTGGCAGAGCTGCTGGCGGAGAGGGGAGTGGACTTTGTGGACGTCGTGTCGGGCGGCTTGCATCCGCGACAGGCCATCAAGGTGGGGCCGTTGTATCAGGCAGAGTTCGCGAAGGCCGTCAAGGCGAGCGTGGGCGACAAGATGCATGTTGGCACGGCGGGATACATCACTGAGGCTCGGCAAGCAGAGCAACTTCTGCAGGAGGGCTTGGATGCGGTTATTGTGGGGCGCGGATTCCAGAAGAATCCCGGTCTGGTTTGGCAGTGGGCGGAAGAGCTTGGAGTCGAAGTCAGCGTGGCGAAGCAGATGGAGTGGGGATTCCGTAGCAAGAGACTGTAGTGTGATTAGTCCATCAACTCAAAACTGCGTCAAATCCCGAGCTAGTGTTTGACTATCCGCATCTTCTTTGTCTGGCTTTTTCAGTTGTGACTACTTCTTAGGGTAATGTGCTCGTGGGCGGGAATTTTCTTTACCGCAAAGAAGATACAAGTATCTTCCAATGTAGTCGGGTACAGTTTGCCATTGCCCAGCCTTGAGATGTGGGATGGGTGGAAAGCACCAGCATACGTCACTGGCTCAAGCTACCCCAACTCGACACATCAGGTAGGGTACACATCGAAGATAGGGCCGATAGATACTCGCATCCACATCTAAAAGATTGATAGCAGCCTGCTAGAGAGCTGAAGATTGCTAATCAGGTCAAGTAATTGCGACTGATGAATTGTGATTGAGAATTCGGTGATCTCAACCATTCTGCTCCGGATTGATAAGAATCTTCCGAAACTGCCCCAAATCCCCCGCTGAGATTTTCTTCTTATCGCTTCCATAGAGGCAGCGGCTGAATAATGAGCTTCATGTCGCAAATGATAGCAACTATAAGTTAAGAGCATCGGGATCGGCCTGGTGAGCTCGAACGGACTCCCTCAAGCAGCACCTATCATTCCGACCTGGTTACCGAAATGTCTGAGCACTCAAACTTCGTTCGCGTGGCCGCAGTACAGGCCGAGTGCTGTTACTTCGACCTTCAGGGCGCTGTTGCTAAGACATGCAAGCTGATTGAAGAGGCTTCCGCCAAAGGGTGTGATCTGATCGCATTCCCAGAGGTTTGGATTCCGAATTACCCCGGATGGATTTGGTACGTTACCAGAAACCCGAAGAGCATATTGTCTTACCATGTGGGCTAATTAAAATCCTCTACCGTGCAGGCAACGACCCATTGATTTCGAGATGGTGCAGGAATACATGCGAAACTCTCTGCGCCGCGATGGTCCAGAGATGGACAAAATCTGTGCCTGTGCGGCGAAGCACAAGATTGCCGTCTCCCTCGGATACTCGGAAAATGACAATCACTCGTTGTATTTGGCACAGTCGTTCATTGGAAAGGATGGAAAGATCAAGATGCACAGGCGCAAGATCAAGCCGACGCATGCTGAGCGCACTATCTACGGCGATGGCAGTGGTGCTTCCCTGCTAAATGTAGCATACGAGCCCGGCATTGGTAAGTGTTTGATCAAAGGATATTCCACTTATCTCACAGATTTTGAAGTTGCAATCGGCTAATGTTTCACAGGCAAGGTCGGCGCCCTCTCCTGCTGGGAGCATTCGCAGCCGCTGCTCCGCTACCACACGTACTCTCAAGGCGAGGAAGTCCACGTGGCCGCTTGGCCACCTATGAACTACTACAGCTCCTTCCCCGAGGGCTCAGCCCTATGGTCGCAGTGCCGCGAAGGTATGTACGCACCCTGACTCCCCCAATCTCTCCAGCCTCACCTCTTTGCTCTCCCCTCCCCCAGAACCCCGAGATGCTAACCCACGTACTCAAATTCCCAGGCGCCCACAACCTCTCGACCACGCACGCAATCGAAGGCAACTGCTTCGTCGTGCTCGCGTCGTCCTTCTTCACCAAGGCCGGCGTCGAGCGCATGCGGCTGGGCGACGGGCAGCTGTACCACATCGGCGGCGGCGGGTGCGCGGCCGTCATCGCCCCCGACGGCCGCAAGCTGACGGCCGACCTGGGCGAGGAAGAAGAAGGGTTGGTCGTCGCCGACTGCGACATGTCCGAGATCCTCAAGGTCAAGGCTATGCTCGACGTGCACGGCCACTACAGCCGCCCCGATCTGCTCTGGTTGGGAGTCGATTATCGCGAGAAGGAGCAGGTCAGGCCGGAGGGTGTGGGGGAGCAGTTGACGAAGGCTTGAGGGGATGATTAGACCATGTTCTTAGTGGCATGCTCATTAAGCTGGCTCATATACATCTCACTTGAAAGGAATGATGGGTAGAAACAAGATACATGCGTTGTCACCAATATTGCTTGGCTTGAGAATATGGGATTTCGATAAACAATGCAGACAAGCTAACTAAGACAACGCATCTAGAGTCCATTACATCTCGGCACAGCATTTTCAGGTTCTTCAATTGCCTCAGACAAGTAGAAAATCTGTACTGGCCAGGGACGCTAAGATTGCTGAAGTAATAGTCGTTGGAGTAGGTTGGGGTAGAAAATTGGGGTAGTTCAATATTCCGCTCACCGCAACGAACACGTAGAAATATGACACAGTCTCCTTCGGAATATGACGCAATTCCCTGCATAATTTTCGCGATAAGGACTAAAGACGTAGTTGCGCAAGACATAAGTGTTGTGAATCCGAAAACGAAGCCAAGCCTCGGATAGTTCGTATGGAAGAATGTCATGAAGAAAGGTCACGTCAAGTCGAGGACGATACAATGAAAACTGGCTTTGACAAATTATATATTCATAAGTATGTTATGTCAATCAAGCATTTGTGATGTGTTCTCCAAATGGCTATCGTGAAGGGGGTAACACCTGAGGGATACTGAGCGTTGACTCTCTCTGAACTTAGCGTCTGTCGATATTGTCGTCATAGTCCTCTCTCTTAAAAAGTAGCGCGGTGCTCGAAGCACATTGCTTATAAATCCCGGAGAGAAGGAGTGCTTTAGCCTGCAAACGTGTCTCGGGCGCAATCCCGAGACTTAATGGTGGAATAACCGGCTGTTGTCGCTGCCGACCAAGTGTGCATTCCCGAGTCAGTTAGTCACGCAAATCAACAGAGCCCATTTGTAATCAAGACTTAGGACATGTTCAAGCCACATATATGCCGAGAAAAATGCACCTCAGAGGAACGTCAGTCTTGTGTCCCCCAAGCCGAGTTGTGTTCTCCACAAATCAGACTTACCGAAATGGACGAGAAGGACGACTCTGCCTTTTCCAACGAGGAACCCGATGGCCATGTGGAATACCGATATATCGACTTCAACACGCCTCTGCCGGCTGAAGTGCAACGGCATCTCAATAGCCTAGGCCCCGAGAAGAGAAAGCAACTTCGACATAGCAACATTCGTTCGCCGCAGGACATGTCCAAATGGCGCAGGACTACTGTTTCCTGGATGTGCTACATTGCCTCAGGTTTGGCCTCGCACGCGGCCAGTGGATACAGTCCTGCCAAGGAGCAACTGTCTGCATACTGGAACATTGGCAATGTTGCAACACTGGTCGGCATCACCATGTTCACGACGGGCTTCGCTCTGGCTCCCATGGCCTTAGCTCCTCTCTCAGAGGTCAACGGCAGGAAACCGGTCTTCATTGGCACTGGACTACTGTTTGTCGTCTGCCAGCTTTGCTGCGGACTCACTCGATCCTATCCAGGGTGAGTATGCAAATACATTCGGGTCCAAGTCGTCTCGCTTACACGCTGCAGAATGCTTCTGGCTCGATTCTTCGCCGGAGTCGGAAGTTCGACATACTCAAGCATGGTGGGCGGCGTCATATCAGACATTTACCCGCCAGGGAAACGCAACACGCCCATGGCGCTATTCTCATGCACTGCCCTTTTCGGAATCGGGACAGGCGCAATCGCATCCGGTTTCACAGCACAATACACAACATGGCGGTGGATCTTCTACTCGCAAGCCATCGTCGACGGCGTCTTCGTCGCTCTTCTCATCCTCCTCTTCCCCGAGACGCGCGCCCCCGTCCTGCTGCGCTGGAAAGCCGCCGAGTTCAACGCGCTGCACGAGGAGATGGAGCGCGCCGCCCGCCTCCTCACCTCATCACCCGCAACAACGACAACGACAACCAACCCCCCGTCACCGCTGCCGCCGCGCATCCGCTGGCGCAGCGAGCAAGACGAGCAACAGCGCGGCAGCCTCGCCGCCACCATCGCCACCTCCCTCACGCGGCCCTTCCACCTCCTCCTCACCGAGCCCGTCGCCTTCTTCTTCTCGCTGTGGGCCGCCTTCGCATGGGCGGTGCTGTACGTCGCGCTAGCCGCCGTCCCGCTCGTCTTCAGCACGACACACGGCTTCACACTCGCGCAGTCCAACGCCGTCTTCGCCGCCATGTGCGTCGGCGCCGTCATTATCACGCCGGTGAGCATCTACCAGGAGCGGTGGGCGCGGCGGTGCGGCTTCATCCAGAGCGACGGTGCAGCGCCGCCGCCGCCGCCCGAGGCCCGGCTGTACTTCAGCTGCGTGCAGAGCGCGCTGCTGCCGGCGGGGTTGTTCCTGTTCGGCTGGACCGCCGGCCGCGCCGACGTGCACTGGGTCGTGCCGGCGCTGGCCGTCGGCGTCGCGACCATGGGCATCTTCTCCGTGTACCTCGCCGTCTTCAACTACCTGTCCGACACGTACGGCCGCTTCGCGAGCTCCGCGCTAGCGGTGCAGAGTTTTTGCAGGAATGGGTTGGGCGGCGTCCTGACGTTGGTGACGCGGCGCATGTTTGTGGACATGGGGTACGGTCCGGCGGGGAGCTGCTTGGGTGGCGTCGCTCTGGCGCTGACTCTGGTGCCGTGGGTGTTGGTGTTGTATGGGGAGAGGATCAGGGCGAGGAGCAAGTTTGCTGGTAGCTTGTAGTGAGCGCTTCGTGGGGGTGGACGCTCGGTTTTGGGAGACAAAGAATTACGCATTCATAGACATGGCTGTTCGTTTCTAGATGTAGCCGGCGAGGAGGCGAAAAGGTCAAACTAATACTATGGTACTATAGAGAGAGAAGAAAGAGAGAAAAAATAATTGGGGTGGAGTGAAGGGCAAAAAAAAAAATCAAGCTAGCGTCATCACCTGCCGCCAGACGAATTTGCTGACTACATTCTCAGATGTACAGCACCCCCTGGCAGTCATGCTCAGCTCACTGTGTGAATTCTAGCCTCCCCGCTGAAGGAACGTCCTGAATACAACCCCTCTCGGGGAGCACAGCACCCAACAACGGACTTGCTAACATCACTATAAACTCCAGGTCCAGGTCCAGGTCCAGTGGTGGGGGTCGAACGGGCGTCCTTCGGTATCCGGGTCCGGGGTCCTGGCATGCATGATCTTGAGTTGAGATAACTCTGCCAGAGGTACTTGGCTTTTTTGGGTAATTTCATCGTTCGCTGTTTCCACTCATAAGCAGTAAGGCTCCGCGAGGCGATGCACCACCCTCTGTCTGCACACCATATCCCTCTCATTCTCACCCAGCTCCTCGTCCACCGCACCCTTCCACTTGAAGCAATATTACCACCCTGGAATCACCATCGATATCACCCAGACCTATCTCCTACTGCTCTCACCTCAGAGTAGTCCTTGAATTTGTTCACCCTCAGCATCGAAAGTGTAGGATGTTCCGCTTCTGTCTTAGGCCGGAACGTACCCACGCTTTGTTTGATGATAACCTCCCCTGTCGCACCATTTTCAAGTTCAGCAATGAGCTTCTCCTGTCAGGCAGCTGCGCGCGTTTGTGGGTAGTCTAAAGCCTCCTGTTTCTCGGGCCAGCGATCAAGAAACTATCAATGAACGCTCCTAGAAACGCGCAGCGGAAAAAGCGGGCCACAAAGCGGTCGAAGGTCTGGCGACAGATCAAACTGCGCGGAGCTCTATCTATTAACACTCAATCACTCTTACTAGCAAACAAAACTGCAAGCGAGCGGACTCAACAACGAAGGCTGCAGTCATGTGCTGCGCGATCCCTAATTCGGTGCACACTCGTTTCCAGAACTTGGAAGTAAACTTGGGATCCCGGTCCGTAATCTGGGCACGGGGGTAGACCCCATCCATGGCCTAAGATTTTCTTGATACACTTGTCCGCCCAGTCTTCGGCGTTTCAGTCCTCTTTACCTTTGATCATAAGGATTTCTTTGGTTGCCTTGCAAGTCATCGTGAGTAATGAATCGTAAGTCTTCTTAGTGGGAGTTGATTTGACAACAAAATCCATTGCCTGGATTTCTCTCGGTGCACCGGATGCTGTATCGGTTGCAGTTAACCGTGAGGCAGGTGTCGCTTTGTCTAACACAGCTGGCAGACGGGGCAGTGTTCGATGTATTTCTTAAGTTTTCTCACCATGCCTCGGATCAGAACGGAGGTTCGGATGTTGTTGTATAGTCAGTATGACCGTCGGCATCCAACGCCATCGGCAGATCCGCTTTACATGGTCGGCTTGCTCATCAACAAACGCCGCGCTACTGATATAGCAGCGCAATGGGCGTGAAGAAGGCCGGTGATGCGATCAATAATGTATAATTGTTGACGTACCTGCATTCATAGACAGGAAATCATCGCAGGCTGTGCAGTTAGTTTACACACAAGCATAACCGTAGCGACCTCATTCGCAGCGCTTTAGCTAGATTCAGACTCGAGCACGCCTGTAGCCATCCAGCACATCTGGTAGCTTGTGATATTCTGTAGGGGTGCCGCCCGCGTTTAGAAGACAAAGAGACTGGCTGTTTGATGAATGCGCAGAATGACTCATAAGTTATCTGTAGGTCAGCGTACAATGTATACACACCAGTAGCTAACAAACAGTAAACAACACACGAAAAGAGGCGGATGTTGTGTAGCGGATGTGGCTACCACGCTTCGGTCTCTGGTTCAGCAACAAACTCGTCGAGTTGAGCTTGGGTCCGTAGACTCCGAGTGCGGACGAGGGCTTCGTGGAAAATTTCCTCTGGGGCGATGGGGGACACGGGGTTGGTTTGGAGCGGGACATTTGAAAGAGCTAGTAGTTTGGCGCCAGGGACGGGAGCTTAGGTTCCTTGAAAGTGTGGCAGTAAGCTTCGTTCGGATTGATCCCAAGTTTGCTGGGCGGGAGTAAGCCGACGACAGAGGTTGCGTGCTCCGCCTCGGTCGTTCCAATATCAGAAGACGTGGGATTAGTCTCTAAGGAAAAAGGTGTAGCGGCGGGCGGTGGTCCCGCGGGCAGTCGTTAATATTTTGTTTCCCCCTTGAATCTATGCTGCACGCATAAGTAGATAGCTCGTTAGTATTATATATAAGGCTGTTCTACTAAATAGTGTAATATTAAGCGGCCCTTAGCTTAAAAGAAAATAGCGAGTAGCTAGAAGGAGCTAGATAATTAAAAAAAAAAAAGTTCGCTTTCTAAAGCTATATCCACATCCCTACTCGACGCATAACTAAACGCACAACCCTCTCGGGCAGGCCAGTGCACTTCTAGTAGACTTG
This sequence comes from Lasiodiplodia sp. COLG20, assembly GCA_009801085.1. NCBI lineage: Eukaryota > Fungi > Ascomycota > Dothideomycetes > Botryosphaeriales > Botryosphaeriaceae > Lasiodiplodia > Lasiodiplodia sp. COLG20. Next base: position 4,842,907 of record VNWV01000001.1, on the reverse strand, counting down.
CGTTATATGGCCTAAATACGGCCCCAGGAGTCGGGTTCGAACGAAGGTTCTCACCGAAGTCCAAGTATGCATAATCTTGGCTAAGCCATACGCACGTGGCTCTCGTGGATAACTTAGAAACTCGCCGGTATCACTTATAAGGTTGGAGAAATGGCAGATCGACTGAAGCCACGTCCAACCTACGCCACGGCCTAATTGCGACTCACCACACCTTGTCGTTCTCATTCTTTGCCTTTGCGTCACCTAATGTTCTCCACCTGACCTTCTGATCAAGTTTTCACGCGTAAAATGACGAACTCATCACTTGAGAGCAGCGGCTCACCCTGCAGAATAGACTCTGTTGGTAGGTGCGATGACCAAGGGGGGTATTTAGTGCTTTCTTTCGGGTAGCTCAATATATCACCCGTTCACCTCCTTAGTTTCGCTCCCAAGTCCACCGCATCAACGCTATTCGATGTCAGTCGCACCCTGTTCCACGCTAACGTCAAAGAATAAGAACAAGAAAATCGCGATCCTGACAGAAAAGAAGTATCTGGAACCTTCTAAGCGCATACTTCGGCGAGGAGACAGAGGGCAGCGACAACGAAATGTCGCCCAAGCGATCCAAGCACTCTAAGACGGCGGCGAAAGGGCCAAGGAACCGAGTCTCACCACGACCCCGAAATTACCAATGTCGAGAACGACCAGTCAAGCTTCCGGACTATCACCGAACATGCAGCGCGATTGGACCGGTTCACAGAAATCACGACCAATACTGTCTTCAAGGAAGCGGACGCACGGATACTCGACCAGGAATCCGCCATAGCGAAAATGCAGGAGAAGCTCGCAGGAACACCTTTAGTGTTTTGCACCGTTTACAACTGTCGTAAACACGAAAAATGAGCCGATGGCAGAACTTTGAGGGTACACCGTAAGCGTGCAGTGCGAAGATGGGTAGTTAACGAAAGAAGAAGAATAGAGGGGAATGGGGTGTACTGGAGTAGAAATGAGCGTCTCTATAATTTCCCAACACGAAAGGGCATCGTTTAGGCTTCATCTTCATGAAGTATTCCCTTTATGGGGATTTTTTGGAATTGAAAAGCTACTTGCTCAAGGTTAAGCCCATTGAATAGAATTCAGGTCAACCTGAAAAGAACCAAAAGAACATCGAAATCTGAATCTTGGTAAGAAGATTCCCCAGTGGAAAGCTAGACTGTGTGCCTGGAAACTACTTCTTATCAATCTCCGCCAGCTGAGTCCAGAGCTTACGGGAACTTTCGGCCAGCTCTTGAAGATCTTTGACCTTCTGGTCGAGCTTCTGCTCAGCTTCCTTCGCCCTTTTCTCGGCCTTCTCCGCCCTGCCATCAGCCTCCTTCGCTTTCTCCTCCGCCGTCTCTGCCTTGATATTGGCTTCCTTGATCTTGTCCGTTGCCTCCTGGAGCTTTTGCTTCAGCTCCTGAACTTCGGTCTGAGTGGAGCCAAGAGCATTCTCGACCTGGTTCGCTCGAGCCTCCATCTGTGAGCGCATGCCTTCAGCAGTAGCGATGAACCTCTGCTGGAAGTTCTGGAACTCCTCTCCAAGCTTGGTAAATGCCTCAAAGTCAAAGGCGGTCTCCGCATGCAGCTGCATGCGAGTCTCAAGGTTCTCATCAGCCTGCTTACCGGCCATCTCCAAGCTTTCAGCAGCGTCATCGCCCTGGGCGTCTCGGCGAATGGCGAGGGAATTGCTCTCCACCGAAGAAAGCCCCAAGGTGGGCTTGATTTTGTCAGTGCCGAGGTCAGACTGAGCACCCTCATTCTGAAGCTCTCCCTCCGGAGAACGGTGGGACAGGGGGATGCGCGATGCCGGTGTAGGCGTGGCAGGGGTTCCGATTTCCTGGAGGCGACTGGGAACGAACTCGCGCATCTGACCGGCCTTGACAACGAGTTGGGACCTGCCGGCAGGAGTGATAGCCCGGTCGATTTCTGGGCGGCGATACGGTGAGTTGTACAGCATCGCGTCACGACCCGGGACATGGTTGGCAACGTAAGCCGCACGGGCAGCCGCGTTGAACAAAGGCTTAGGCTTCTTGGTGACGGGTTGCTCATTGACACTTGTGGGCGAGAGTTCGCTGATGCGGCGACGTGTCTGTTGCTTGGGGACTGGAGTGGGAAGAGGAGTGGCGGGCCCCGCGGTGACGCCGCCGAGCGAAGGCCATCCTTTGTACTTGACGCCATCCGCATCTGCACGGGCTGCAGTTGAAAGCAGATTGCTCAGCTGTCGAACGCTTTCGGTAGTCAACTTGCAGGTCTTCTCTGGGTCAGGGTACTTGTCGAAGTACTCGCTGCAGACATTTTTGAAGGTCGCGATCTGGTTGATGCTGTGAAGGCGTGTGATCCCAGCCAAGGTGGGGAGGATGTCCTTCGCAATACGCACGGCTTGCTGAGCTTGAATGTCAGGACATTCGAAAATTTCCCAGAATGGCTTTCCGAACCGTTGCTCCAACTCCAGTATAGCAGTCAAGTTGGAATAGAAGTTCTTGTAAGAATAGTTCCTTCCATCTAGCTTGAGGAATGTTCCAACATTTTCAACTCCCCCATTGTTATAGTACATACCCTTAGTTGCCACCTCTTGAGTCATGATGATTGGTATATTCTTGAATCTAGGGGCGGGCTGGTTTCTTGCGTTATAGTACATCTGCCCAATGTACAACAGAATTGTGAGAGGAGGGAGGGCTGGCTGGAAGATTGCTCCGGTGGTGCAGAAATGGCCACTTTGGGTGGATTTCGGCTGCCTCTCGTCGTATGCGGGGCTAGCTGGATCACGTACGGCATCATCAGCTCCCGTGGTCTGATCCTCGTCCAGTCTCCGCTTGAAATCGTCGACAGCAAGCTTAATGTCAGCGGCAATGACATGGTTTGTGCTTTCAGGGTCGGCCTTGAGCCTCGTTGCAAAGTGGGTGCGCCAGATCTCGCCAGCTTGTGTGACACGCGTGAGATACTTGCGGGTCAGGTTCACGAGATCTCCTAAAGCAACAACGGTGTTAAACTCCCACTCATAGGGATCGTCGGACCTGAAGTTATGACCACGGAGGAATGAATCATCAATGCATCTCGCAATATTGATGTCACGGACAGCTGTGAGCAGCTTGACCATCTTATCCAAGGCGTTGCTCACATCCTCCTCCTGGATGTCAAAAGTGCCGCTGTTGCTTGACGCAAGCTGTCGATCCAGGATCGCCAATATGATGAGCTTTTTGGAAACGTGGAGGCCCTTCTTGTTCGGAGCGATGAGTGCGAGCTTGGAGATACGAATGATGATGCTCTTCGAAAGCGGGCCAGTGGGACGGTAGATCGGAGGGATGCAGTTGTAGGGCGTGCTACCCCAGCTGTACATGATCTGGTCTTCGGCCTTTGCAAGGATGTCATCAAGTGTGGGATCCGTATGGAGCTGTAGGTTGTGTTCGGTCAGCCTGATTGTATAGATGTTGAGACTCGGCGGAGGAAAAGATGCGCCTGTCAGACGACTGATACGACTGAAGTGGCAGAGTATACATTTATCTTAAAAGAAAACGCGGTGTGGAGGCCATACCTGCTCAGTTGCTCCGCTGGACGTGTCGCGGGCCATGTTGGGCGGATCAGCCATGTCGCGACATTGGTGGGATGCTGTGAACGCGAAATGTGTGCGCAACTTGTCGCTTCGACCCTGGTCAATCGATGAATTGCGTTAGAGAGCAGCGACTGCGCTGGAGGAGTTGTGACGAACCTGGAAGCTCCGAAGAAGAAGTGGGGAGGAAGGTGGTCGGGTGGTGGGGAGAGTCGGCGCGGAAAACTGGCGAGCGGCAGATATGCGCACTCACAGATAATGACCGCAGCTTTTTCCCGTTGCCGGGGCCACCGCCTTCGCGACCACCCGAGATTTCTAGAAACGGAAGATTCGAGCATTCGCTCGTACTGATCAGTGATGTATGTCATGTTCTTTCACCCAGCCCTTCACCCATCCGGCCTTTCCTTCCAACGGACATGGCGTCATAACCGCTATTCCCACAGCTGGCGCCAGCAAAAACCAGTATGGCCCAACTCAGGCCCATCCAACGAAACACACCGCAATCAACACTATCGGTGGCATTGTTTCTTGTCTACAGTGTTACATTCAACTCATTAGTGTTTGCAGTTTGTCGTCGGGCCAGCCTCGCGTAGCTATTGCGCTAGAGAAAGAAATTTCCAGATCCGGCTAGATCTTAATAGTAGCAATAGCTGGCGCTTATAGAAGGCTATTGCATCCGGAGGCTAGCGCAAATTGAATCTCGACCATGTCATAAGCAGCTGAAGCAATCGTCCCTACGTGAATGTATAATTAAAAATGTACATTTGCGTACGGACAATGGCTTCAACTGCCCACATATGTCGCTCCCGGTGAAGGAAATGGATAATCACCTCTGCAAAAGCCCTCTGACCGAGAGGCCGGATAGCCCGAAGGATGGAAAGTCGACGGACACCATGCATTCCTGAATGGCATATACTCATTGTATACCAGCGACGAAACCGAGAAGAGAAAAAAAGAGTAACCCTAAGAAGAAAACAACAGATGGGGTATCACAATTCTCTCCCTTCCTTCCTTCTACTCTCTATCAACCCCTCTCACGCCCCAACTCCGACCCCGACACAGCCCTTGCCTCCGCTCCCGTGCTCTCCAACCTGCCTAGCCCCTCCTCGATCGCCGCATCCAACACCGCTTCATCGCCTTCCTCGCCATGGCCCCTCATGACATTCATCGCCGACCGACCTCTCCTTCGTCCCAGCGTACCCATCCGCAAGCCTCTGTTCTCCTCCCGCCAGCGGCCCTCGCCTTCAGCATCCCAGCCCAGCTCCTTCACCCACGGGCCCAGCCCCGCCAGATTCGCGGCGACGAGCGCCAGCGACGGCACGAGCAGGGCGTAGGAAGCGAAGTCGCCGGCCGCGAAGGTCAAGTCCTCGGTATCCCGCAGCGTCGGGACCTGCGCGAGCTGGAGGGCAGACATGAGCACACTACTGAGTTGGGGTGGTGACAATGTCAGTGTCTTTTTTTGGGGCGATGGAGGGACGGACGGTTGATGCGAAAGCGTGACGGGCTTACGTGACAGAGAAGAGATTGAGCACCGCGCCGGGGGCGCGCTTGCGCCAGGATAGGCCGGCCTGCAACACTGGCGTGAGCGCGAAGAAAGCGAGAACGAGGTTGGCGGCGAAGCTCAATGCGGCAAAACCGTACCACCCGGGCTGCACCACAGTCGTTGCGAAATGGCACGAAGGCGATGAGGCCTCGGCACGGTTGCGAGACCAGTACGCTGAGAGCGGAGTGCACTGGAGTACGAGGAGAATGGCAAAGGCAATGCTGGCGAGTGTTACAATGGCGAGATCGAGGATGACGGTCCAGCGTCGGAATGTAGATCGAGGGTATGGCTGGGCAAGGATTGTGAGGCTGGCACTGAGGCGAACGACGGCGGTGGTCCCGATGTGGAAGAGCGTGGAAACGAACCAGAACTGTGAAAAGTGTCAGCTGTACGCGTCAGCAAAAAGTTTCAGAAAGAATGATGTACCCGCAGCGCTTCCACCACGTCGCCGTTGTGCGCAGTGCCAACGACATAATAGTACGAGTTCTGGCGCAGGTCCGCTGTGTGAGCGCCGAATCCGTTCGCGCACGCAGCAATCTGAGAAGCCATGTAGCCTAGCCACAGCACCAGTGAGGCTGTTAGTGGAGGGTTCCGTTTTCTGAGTGGCTTTCGGAACCTGCAGCATGGCGCATGGTGGCGCTTAGAAGCCGCGGAGCATGGCGAAGTCGGCCACCATGTGGCTCGAGCTTTGCTTGAAGTGAAAGTCTATCGGGGTAGGAGACATGCGAGATAGATGAAGAGAGATTCCTAGAGTACTCACTCCGGCGATCAGCATGATCCAGTCATCTGCTGTGACCATCTTGCGCACACGTAGCTTGACGTATCCGCGGAGGGCCAAGGAAGACAACCCCAGCGTCAAAGCCAAGCACACCATGGTGAGCACAATCCACCTTCTGTCCTCGTCGGCAGTGGAGGACGATGCCATGGCGATGCGACTGCGGCCTCCAGCATTCCGCTTCTCTGCAGCGCACAGCTGGAAAAGAACTAGCAGTTGGACGCTGCAGTGCTGCTGGGGCAGGGACCAGTTCTTTTGGAACGAACGACGAGGAGAGGATAGGAATGCAAGAGCCAACGGGGAAAGGCATGCATTTACGTTGAAGGGATCAAGCTGGTAGGACTGCGGTATCGCTGCAGGGACGGCATTTCCAAGACAGCGGCTCTGGCTCTCAGGCGGAAATGTTCAGCCGTCAGACCAGAGACTGGTTGTGGATCCAGACAAGGGCATGCGGCAGACAGGATGGAAGTGAGGCGGGTACGGAGATTGACCCTTCTTCCCCGATGCGCTTGCCTAGGGTATTGACCACAGCATCGGGGCCAAAGATTGTTAGATCGACGGCAAGCACCTCGCATCGGAAACGGGTGGTGGGAAGTTCGGCGACGTCTCAGGCTACCAGGGCTGAAGAATAATTTATCGCACAACTTTGTCATTGTCGACGTTGAGGCCAGCGGCCGCTAAAAAAAAAAGGTCCCACAGATGAGAAAGCAGCGCGAGGAATCTCTGGCCCAGCGGTGCGGAAAGCGGCTTGATCCTGGCAACGGCCGTCGCACAAAGACGAGATTTGCGAGCAATCATTCGTTGGCCGGGGTGTGCCGCAAAGACGTCGCACTGCGCCATCGATATCTCCACGATGCGGGGCCCGGAGCTTGTCCCGTCGATCGGCTTGGGTAAAATCCGCAGAGGGCGACATCGCCGCCGCATGTGTTCGGGAACGGAGATTGGAGCCAAGTCGAGTGTGGAGAGATGAGGAGGGTGGGCTGGAAGGCAGCAACGAGGACGGGAACAAGCGAACCAGAAATTGTTGCCGCAGCGGAACCGCGTCCTGCCCAGCAACCAAGTCATTGGCTTGCTGCCGCCTCCCCGACGTTGCATTGCAGTAGGCAACCCAGCTTATTCTCACATCGGTTATTGTATTATTCGCAGGGCGAAACGTAGTGAACTTGCTTTTTGAGATAATCACACCAGTTTTGCAGATGCTCACTACATTGCTCCCAGAAACGTTTCCCGATTCCTCCCATCGCCCCGCCGTGAATACATTGAAACCCCGCTTCCGACTCCTCTTATATTTTTAATTGAGGATCATGCTGAGCTTCCATCTAAACAAAGGCGGACATTGACCCATCAGCCGCTAATACTAAAGCAGCTAACAAGATGCAACTCTCGACCCCGAAATTGGTTCCAGAACGTGTTGGTTTTCTCTCCCAGCCGCTAGAACTCAGATGGACTCGTACATTGAAAACTGAATAATTATGGAAGATATTCATTTCAACGGAAGCGTGTTACAATTAGTATGAAGCAAAGACTTCGAAAGCATTTGTTCACTTGGTGCGGCTCATCTGTACAAAACTCCGTTACCTTCCTCTGTGCCCTTAGAAATCTATCATAGCAGCAGAACAGCCAGTCGTTGTACCATTGATTATGCCTACCGAAAAGTCGAGGTCATAAGTTAACGCGTACAACTGATGGCGGAAGGCTGCCAAAAGATGTGACCTTCATTGGTAAAATACTCATCACCCAGTCGAATGCAACGCTGGCTGCCTACGAGAACCTCGCTCAGGAGTCTGCCGCAACTAACTTACCTAGTTGCGATATCTGGAACTTCGCTCATCGACTTGAACTTTTGTCGTGTTGTGACTGCTCACATATGTCCTCTTTGTTTTCTTTTCTACGCACGGCCTTACCTTCCCCACTACTGCATCATCTAATGACGCTCCGCTTTACGAAAGCTTCATGGCTCTCTTCCATTTCTCCGAGCAGTGGAAAAACTCCTCGAATTTCACTGTTATCTAAAGAGTCTGCACTTCCCCTCTATTGGCTTCCAACACCAAGTCTGCCAGTACCACATGCGGCTCTTCCAAATATCTTGGGCCCCACGAGCTCGCACACAATGAGCTTTATGGACACCAACATCCTCAAATGTTTGTTCCTGGCCGTCAGAGTCCCTACGAACAAGCTCAATCGCAAAAGTACCGCGCCAAACACAACTTCGATCACCACGAACATCATCCACACCAATCTGGCCGGCACCAACGTCCTGTGAGGTTGACCAGTCATTCGTTGAGCACGGCAGCCTCAGCCCGAGTGGTTACCCCTCAGTTCACATTTGAGTTTCACTCCCGGCGGACCGAATTGCATTGGTCAGCAAGTTGTCCTCCAATATGCAGCTTCCCCGGCCTTTCCGCGTCGGAAACTCTCAGCAACAACGCGCTGCAATATACGAGCAATCAAGTACGCAGACTTTCGCACACATCCATACGCAAAAGGCAGAGACAGATACACAGACAAGACATTATTCGCCGATTCGGAATCATTGTGGACCATCCGCTGTTTTCTTTGGCCATCGCTTTGAAACTTCGGGGCCACGTCCATGGAGCCGGTGGAAGACCATTATTTCAAGAGATAAAAGCATTTTGGCGGGAAATTGCCTCTAGTCGTTCGATGATGGCTTTTGGTTAACGTGAGGGTGTGTATTGTGGTCGCCTGCGGAGCCCTATTGAGTCTAGAGGGAAAGACAAGGGTTTCTTAATGGTTTGCAGTGGTATCATAGCAGCACGCCCCCGTGCAAGGAAATAACTGGTGGGTGCGGTTGGGATTATAATGGCAGCTATTTGATGGAGTAACTAACTTTTACTATCTTTTATAACTTCAAACTTCCCTATCTAATAGTTTTTATCAACATGCCGAGTGAACTTGTTGCTTGATCAATTTTCTGCAACTGTGCTGTATTTAGTCTGCTGATCAGGGAAGAAAACAACGACACACCATGAGCCATGCGAGCGCTGACTAAACTTTTTTATAGCTGCAAGGGATAGGTGAATGTGAAGCGGGTGAACTCAAAGGCAATTAGTGTCGGTTCCGGTAATGCAGGACTACAAATTAGGCGGAACTGCGATTTGATTTCGACAATCGGCGTCTTGTCATTGTGTTGTTGGGACGAAGACAGGCCTTAGTTTCCATCCTCCTTTGCCACTTTCTTTAATAATATCGCTCTATGATTAATCCTTTGCGTATAACAAAGCGGCCATGTCACCACGTGATACGCCGCCCCCACCCTCGCCGTTTAATAACAGGTATTGTTCCGAGCTTCCGCGTTGTCATTACGAAAAGTCTACGAATGATCACTAAAAAGCTCTTCGGCGGACATATCAGCCTGTTTCTCTCACCAAACAACTCAGATACGGCATTAGCTAGCAGTATACGTAATATTATAAGTTTCGTGTGCTTTTCTCCAACGGTTGGCTGAAGTCCAATAGGATGAAATACACTACACTACCATTAGTCATAGGGTATCTGGCATTTCTCTATCTTAGCCAAACCACTCGCTCGAATTTGCCAAGTCACTAAAGTAGAACCATCATGGCTCAATCCCTAAAAGGACCCTAAAGATTTACGTGCTGCCCCTGGAGTACCTGTCAGGTCGCATTGAGGATATTTGGCTTCGCTGGGTCTGGGAAAGTCTCGAAGGATCTAACCGCTACCACGATAGCTGGTTCGCTGCCGTGGTGGCCTTTCGTACTGACGGTACTGCAGCTAAGTGTCGTCAGACTTGGTAACTTTCCTGGTGTGTCTTTTCTGTGTCTTCTCCTTTTGCGGGTATGTTTTTCCCGTAAAGATCTAAGAATCTAAAGCATATGAATGCTTAGCAAACTATATTTAGGATCTGTCAGCATGAATATTGTGATTATTGTCGGCCGAAGAAGGGGAATGGAAGGGGGCTAGTACAACACAGTGTGTAGATCACTGTCCAAAGAGAGGAATTCAGCGGGGCGCAGGTAGCGCACTAGACAAACTACGTGGGTATCGGGGATGAAAGCAATTTATATACGAGATAAGATAAAGGTCTGGAGTCATGCATGCATGCACGTTCTCGAGCATGCCTGCAATGGCGTCTTAAAAGGATTCTGGGCGGGTATGGCGCAGCAAGTAGTACAGCCACTACAGATTGACGGTGCGGTGGGATGGAATGGGGTGTTCTGATGTTTTTTTGCGTCCAGCTCCGAAGCTGTTCCCTGGGGAAGTGGTAGCTCCGAGTTCTCCCGCACGAATCTTCGACCCCTGCGAAAACCACGCATCTCCATATGACACTCCACGTGTTGGCTCCGCAGTTTTTCAAAGGCCTCGTGGTCTAAGGGGCAGATCATGCGCCAAGTAGTTTGCAAAGCTTGCCGGATGTTCTTCGCCGGTGGAGTGGGGACAAAAACGCAGACGAAGCCCCTCGCACCTTCATCTTCCATCATCAGGCCAGACAAGGGCTTCCGGCGCCACTCCATCGTCTAATCCGCTGTTTGCACCTCTCGGCACCAGTAGAGTCTCCTGCCACGGCTTTCTCATTTAAAAACTGCGGGAAGCCGTGTGTCTGCGACGTGTTCAAACAGCGGAAAGCTAGGCCGCGGAAGCACTTTCCAAGGGAACAAAAGCAGGGAAAGGGCAATATTGTGTTTGGTACCCACACCATGGGCAATTGGTCAGTCTCCTGGTTTTGGGCTTGAACAGAGCCCCACGGTAGCCCTATGTTTAGTGAGAGGACAGCACTCTAATCGCAAAAGGGCTGAAACGTGCTCTTTCAGCGGGGCACATTCTGTTTTACCGAGCCTTCTCCGACACCGCTTGCAGCGGATTCATTGCGGTAGGATTCTGTGGGGGAAAGTTGGCGAGAGCAAGCGCGCAGGAACTGGCCCCGGCACCGGAATGGCAATGCGGCGGGCCGACGGGCGAAGCAAGAGGCTCTCCTGACGTGTTTCTCGCGCCGCAACTCGCACGCCGCGCAAGCAATACAGTGCGGGCGGAGGGTGCGCCGGTGGCGATGGGGAGGATGTTTTTCGTTTGGAAGATGAAACGGTTTCGACTATGAAGGTGACAGGAGGTGCGTCCGCAGCGTAGCCGCCCTGTGCGCGTAAGCGGCGTCAAATCATCGGATGCGGTGCGAGAATTGCTCCCGGCACCACTGACTCGAGCGGAGCATGGCAGCCGTTTGCGCCCGCGTTCCGCCGCTGCATCGGCCCGGGGACGGCGGGTTACGTGCGGTACCGCTCTCGGCTGCGCTTGGCGGACATGCTTACGGATTGATTGGAAATCTTCTCCCATCGGAATCACTGCTAGAGGGAAAGCGGCAAGAGTGTTCGAGTCGGACGCGAAAGCGAGCAGCGACTGCCTATCTGGGCTTATCGCAGAGATAAACTTCTTATGGCTTTGGTATGCTTAAACCTACCAGCGCTGCGGTCTCAACCCCAAGGTTCAGGCGGACGCGGAAAGTGCGCCGTTGGTTACGTGATCTGCCTGCAGCCTTATAGGAAGGTCCGGATCGACACTTTCATTTATCTCCATTAACGCTCCCAGAGCCCCGTTTCAACGTCATCCAAACGGCCCAATCACAGCCGCCGCCAAGGCGACGCCAAGCTTCGTTCCTGGTTTCGCAACTGCTCTGCGACTCAGAATTCTAGAACCACCGGTACCCTCCGCTTTAACCTGGCTCCTGATCAAGCTCTGCTAATTCGAAAGGTGCCTCGATCGCCTCCCGATGCGCCGCTATCGCTACCAACGCCTCCCCAATTTAGCAGTGCCGACCTGAGCTTTGACATCATCTCTGCGCCGCCGAGCACTTCCTATCAGACTAACCGACATCCAGCCCTCACGAGATGCCGGATTGCACATGGCGTCGAGCCCTGCCTGACGCGCCTAGGCCTCAGCCCTTCGATATAAGTACCTTTCTTCACACCCTGCAGTTTGCCTTCTTCACCACGACGCACTCTGTTCACTTCCCACCAATTGTCATTCTTTGAACGCTGGGCGTTCCAGAACACTTCCATCATGCTTTTCCAAGGTCTCTCCGTCGCCCTCCTGGCCCAGTTCGCCTTTGCGACCAGGCCCTTCCTCAACGAGCCCGACACTGGCATCGCCGAAGTCCTAGCCGACCTCCAGCCGGGCGAGCTCCCCAACATCACTTCGGTCGTTGGCCTCCCTGACTTCGACTACATTGCTCGCAACTACATGAACCTGTCGAGCTACACCTACTACCGCAACGGCGCTGCCGGCGAGTGGTCGTACCGCAACAACCTCGAGGCCTACGGCCGCGTGCGCTTCAGGCCGCGTGTCCTGGTCGACATCACCAAGATCGAGCAGACTCTGCCCACCACCCTGCTCGGCCACAACGTGTCGGCGCCCTTCTTCATCAGCCCCTGCGCCAAGGCCGGCTACGCCCACGAGGACGGCGAGGTCAACTTCGTCAAGGCCGCCGCCGCCGAGAACATTCTGTACATCGTCTCGGACTTCTCCAGCAAGAGCAAGGCCGAAATCCAGGCGGCCAAGAAGGCCGGCCAGCTGCTGTTCCAGCAGACGTACGTTCAGGACAGCCTGGACGCCGTGCGCGAGCAGCTGCAGACTGCCGAGAAGGCGGGTTTCGCCGGTATCGTGCTGACCGTCGACTCGGCTGCCGATGGCAACAGGCACCGTGCCGCCCGCTTTGGCGTCGGCTCGGCTGATGCCTCGTACACCTACTTCACCTGGGACTACTTCCAGCAGCTGCGCAACATGACCAAGCTGCCCATCATCCCCAAGGGTATCATGAGCGTCGAGGACGCCCAGAAGGCCGTCGAGCTCGGCGCCCCGGCCATCTACCTGTCCAACCACGGCGGTCGCCAGCTCGACGGCAGCCCCTCGCCGCTCGAGGTCGCCCTTGAGATCTACGAGAACGCCCCCGAGGTCTTCAAGAAGACTGAGGTCTTCGCTGACGGTGGTGTGCGCTACGGCGCCGATGCCATCAAGCTGCTCGCTCTTGGTGTCAAGGCTGTTGGTCTCGGCCGTCCCTTCATGTACTCGAACATCTACGGTGAGGAGGGTGTCACCAAGGCCATCGACCTCTTCAAGCACGAGCTTGCCATTGATGCCGGTAACCTTGGTGTTCCCGACCTGAAGAAGATTGATACCCGCTACGTAAGTCTTAACTGATCCACTGAAAATTTCGAATGAGACGCTAACTTTCTTACAGGTCAGCTACAAGTTCGACAACTGGTACAGCTAGACTATTGCAACTTTGTATTCTTGTTCATACCATGTAAATATTGAGATCAAGGAGTGTATCTATAGCACCTTGGATAGTAGCAACATTTAAAAAGTTTTTTTGCGGAAATCATCACCATTTTTTTGTGCAAGGTCAAAACAGGCATTGAAGTCCGGTTCATCATGATACGAAAACGAATCGAGCCGGTGGGGCTCCCGATCTGGGGATCCTAAATTTTCCGACCTCATAACATGACTCAGCGTTTGAATCGCTCCATACCGTCGATCGAAACAAATTTCTCGTCAGGCCGCGTCATTGCGACGATGGTGGTGTCAAAAACTAGTCTTGGCAAGATCTCGTATTACTGAGTCGTGGGTGCGCCCCGCCCAGCCGGAAACCGGGTTACTCTTGACCGCGTGGGAGGGAAACGCGTGGATCTCCAGCATCGTACCACCAAAACCATACCCTCGGGGCGCCGTGGCAATAGTGGCCGGCTTGGCAGCACATCATTTTCCGTCGTTGGTCTTGTACAGGCGATTCAGCAACTGAGTAGCTCTATCATTTTTTAGGGAACCCAATGACTCCTGTTTTATCTGGAGCTTCTGGCCTAACGAGTCGATTGTTAGGGCGCCTAGTCAGAGGATACCAGATGAGAATCCCTGTTCGCATGTTTGTTTCCTTTTTGGTCCTTATAGGGGGAACGGTCTGCTGTATCACGGTATTGCAACAGGCCCGAGCACTCTCGGGCTTAGTTCCGAAGGACAAGTCCAAAACAACTGGTCAGAAGGAGCTTAACTCCGTAGAGCTTGGTCCAACGTAATACTGCCCTGCATTGATGTAGGAACTGTGTTGCGTGTTTGAAACATATTCACTTAGCGACGGGAAATCGTTCCAAACTACAGCATGTATTTAAGTTGTGGTGCGGCCAAAGTGTAGTTTCTTCAGTATTAACACTGCCTTCTGTACTCGAACTCTTGATATACATTATGGCCCCGTTACTACTTGTCGGACGTGACCCCGGCGCGAGGAATTTGGAATACCACAGAAAGATTAGCGCTCGAATGATTTTCTCGGTTGATTCCTGTGAGCCCCTATTGGGTGACGACGACATTTGCGTAGTTAAAGAGATGAGTCCAATCATGGGTATACAATGAATGCATAAATATTTGAGCAGTCTCTTTACCAACACGAGAACGAAACCCGTATTTCACATTCGCATTGTAATTGATCGCAGAACAAGAAAAACAAGAGAGAGTAAACAGTTACTCAAGGGTCGCATTACCGTTTTATCGATTGTTAGCTCTGCAAGGTCAAAGCAGGTTCCCGATATGAAAATTAATGATAGCTATGCAATCGAGTAGACTTGACTGGCAAGGTATGTCATGTGAGTGAGGCATTTTAAATTGCAATTAGAGTAGAGTTTCTTTCGAGAGAAGTTCGGCTTCCTCTTGAGTTGTTTGTATACCCTCTTTTTAGCCCCTCAGAGAAAACAGTGCTACTGTATGCCATGGCCCATCCGACCCAAGATAATCACTTCACACTAGTCACCACACCATCGAACCAGAGATTCAGATTTGGTTTTTTTATCATCGCAGTCCTCCTCTCCGTGCCTGATCTGGATTCCGTTTAGCATTTAAAGCACCGAGGATGGTGGACTACGCGATGAGACGCCGTTCGCATGGCGGCCACGACATCGGACACCGGCGTAAGCGGTTGCCCAATTCGCGACACCGCGGGCTGAATCCTCCTGCACGTCATCGCGCGTGATCAACCAGCAGCGCTGAATATAAAGTTTCTCGAGTTCTGCAGTACCCAGCGGAACTAACAGTAGTTACCTTTGAGATTAAAGAGCAAGAATGGAGTCATTCAACAGCACTGTCGCGACCTTCCTCAATCCGAAAGGCCCGGATGCACTGCCGCTGCCCCGCGTTTCCTTCGGAGCAGTGAACCGTTCGGGTATACAGCGCCGGCTTGATGCAGGTGCAGCGCTGACGCTTCTTAAGGCACCTTCAAGTATTTGAAGACCTTCGGCGATGACGCGCAGCCTGGCCACAACGCCGATCCGTCGGACGACGTCGACGTTCTGTGGACGATTGCATCCTCGACCAAGTTCATCACCACCATTGCGGCTCTGCAGTGCGTCGATAAAGGTCTGCTCACACTTGATGGCGACATCGGGGACATTCTGGCAGAATGGAAGAATCCCAAAATCTTGACCGGCTTTACCGAGAGTGACGAGCCAATCTTTGTGCCCGCGAAGAACACTGTTACTCTGCGGTTCGTGTTTTTTTTCTTCTTGAGCACCGTCATGGAATAGTCAGACGGTTATTTTGTTGATAAAAGATCTGCAGGCGTTTACTTTCGCACAACAGCGGCATTGCGTACGCGTTCGAAAGTACGACCCTCCAAAAGTACCAGGAACTGCGTGGTCCTCAGTCTCATCCAACCACAGTGGTACGCATACCTTTGATGGATCTGCTGTTAAGGTGGCTTCCTCGAAGGAGTTTAACACAGTGATTCCAGAAAGAAGCCTACGAGCTCTTCCTCGTCGAGGAGCCCGGCACAAAATGGATGTACTCTCCCGGCATGGACTGGGCAGGTCTGATGGTACGCACGAACTCCCCGCCCCTTTCGCCCCCAGCCCCCAAAAACCTCTTCTGAAGAACAACCCCACTGCCAGATCGAGCGCGTCACCAACCTTTCCCTGGGCGCCTACATGCAACAACACATCTTCACCCCGCTCTCCCTCTCCCCAGACTCCATCCTCTACCACCCGGACCGCCACCCATCCCTTCTCCCCCGCCACGCCGCGACCTTCCGCCGCGACCCGACCACCGGCAGCGTCCTCAACCGCATCCCGGACCCGTCCGCGCCGACGGCCAACGACTTCGGCGGCGGCGGTCTCGTCGCCACCGCGCCCGCCCTGCTCGCCATCTACGCCGCCATCCTGCGCTGCAATACCGACGACGATGACGACGGTGAGGAGGAGAATGAGAAGAACAACCGCCTCCTCAGCGCCGCCATGGTCGACGAGATCTTCACCCCGCAGCTGTCGGCGCAGAGCAGGAAGGGCCTCGCCAGCATCGAGAACGTCGATCCGGGCGCGCTGTGCGGCGTGCCGCGCGGGATGGCGATCCAGTACGGATTGGGCGGGTTGCTGAATTTGGAGGATGTGGAGGGCGGGAGGCGGAAGGGGAGTATTGCGTGGAGCGGGATGCGGAATTACTATTTTTGGATTGATAGGGAGAGCGGGGTGGCGGGGTTGCAGGCGATGCATATGCTGCCGTGTGGGGATGAGAAGACGGTGGAGTTGTTGAATGCGTTTGAGAGGGCTGTTTACGCGGCGGCGGTTGGTGCGGAGTTTGGGAGAGAGTGAGATGGAAGAAGGATGGGATGGGATAGATGAGGCAGCGCGGGAGATGGGTAGGCGGGCTTTTCTACTTTGATTTATGGATGGACTGAGGCTTTTCTATTTGGCGTTACTGTTCACTGACCATTCATACACTCATTTTCGTACATCGAGCGCAAGCTTCGATTTGAGCAATTAAAGAAGTTTTCTTTGTGATAGCTAGAGGTGTGTTACGTCATGAGCCCTGTTCCAAGTCTTATTGGAACGGTTAGAGTCGCGAAGAAAATTTTCGTTGACATCAGGGGTCCATGCAAAGCACTCGGAAACACCACCATTGGAGGGACACAAAAACAGCCAGATCCTATAATCACCTATCTTCTGCTTAGGCCCTTGCCGACCTGCATTCACAGCGATTGCATTGTGTCCCACCGTGATCATTTCTGCCCCTGAAACAATGCGGTGCATCATAAACCACTATGAAGATGCAGGAATATACCCATGTCCTCTATCAGAGTCTTCAAGATATTGAAACCCATACAAACTCGTGTATCTTTAGAATGCTTGCCGATAAATCTAACATTATTCCAATTTATTTGTGAAATATCAGCTTTGCATGAAGGATAAGGCTGAAAAGTCTCTTCAAACAGAAGCAGTGATACTCCTGTGATACTTGCCTGATTTTTCATATCGGAATTTTCCCTTGGACACTCCGGATACAAATGAACTTGAGTGTCTTAAGGGCAGGCTCGAATTGCAGCGTTGTAGACCCATGCGGGTACCTGACGCCCGTTGGCGATACTCATGCGTCCACTGAATGGCCTCATCAGATCAACAGGTACCACTTTCATCACGTTTGTACTGCAAAGGATCTGCTCAAGAATTCAACAGCATACAAATGGATACTATATTATATAAATCATTCCCGCAACTTCTCTCTTATCCGCCGGTGTTAACACTGGCATAGTCCAGTGGTAGCACCGGCGGATCACAGCCCCACCGAAGGGTTGTGCGTTCGAGCCATTTCCCTCGCTGTCTATCGCTATTCAATCATCGCAAAAAATCCTCCAGCGAGGCCCTACGGTCGGGCCGAGGAGGGTTTCTGCGGGCTCTCCCGGTGGAGAGCCCGTAGTTTTGCTCACTGGCTCCTTGCTTTCTTTCTTCTCTTTCCCTTTTATTTCTTCTCTTTTCTTTTATTTCTTCTCTTTTCTTTTATTTTCTTTCAATTGCTGCACCTTCGAACTCTCTCTTGAAATCCAATTGCAATACTGGTTGTGCGCTCTGGCGAGGGTGCCAACGGTGGTAGCGAGCGAATATTTTTCTTTGGCTGAGCCACAACAGTACTGGCAATTCGTAGCATCACGAAGAAAGAGGGTCACCTGATATACAGGGGGCTCATTCGAGTCGTTAACAGCTGCAGTGGTTTCTCTAAGCTTGATACTGCAAGCTGGAGTGGGAGAAGATGCCACGGAGATAATCTTACTCATTGGCAGCATCACTGAGCCCGGTGAGAGCGAGCTCAGCTTGGCACTGGACAAAGTCATGTGAGATACATGCAAGCTTGCTGCAAAAGCCTTTTGCCAGTCCTGAAGCAGGAACATCTTGATGTTGAATATCCCTTGAAGGTATACGACCCTTTCGGCAACAGGGTGCAGGTGCTGACCGAGGGATGTGACATCATGAGCGAAGAAAGGCTGATTGCATCGTACATGCTTACGGCCAAGAAGTTCCGCCGTGGTGAATTTGTTTTGGCTATGCTAGGGACGTTGTGAAGTTGGTGGTGAGGATGGACTGCACTGTGAGATGTTCCAGCGCAGCCGATGGCAACATAGGATTGAGCAAAAAAAAAAAAAAAGAATGAACTCTATCGTAGCAGAACTCATAGCACAATATTGAAGCGCCTCTCATGTTCATTTAATAAGAGTGTCCCCAGTTTCATTCTAAATAATTGTTCTAGTATGCAATGCAGAAGTCTTCGTTCTTTAGCCTCCCAAGCACAGACGCGAGACAAGTGCACTAAGCAAGGGGACTCAGCCAAGGTGGGTATTCTCCGCTATAAAAGCCCTCGGAAGCAGCCGAGACACAGCTAGCAAGACTGCCGAAATAAAAGCGCCTGCCAGTCAGCCCGGGGCCGTAATGAGCGTACTTTCCAGAATTGGTCATGATCAGCTTCGCGACGTGGGGGACAACAGGCTCTTGAATCATGCACCAGCAAGTATCGGTTACGAACTGGACGCCGAACTGCTCCAACTCTGCTACCAGCCCAGCCTGAGTAGCTAGGCCGTGCGTACTGCGGCCGCAAGTGACGACGACAGCAACTTTTTCATGCTTCGTCCGCCCGCGGCACAGTTGAGCAAGCTTCTTGATCTCGTGGAGTGAAAAGTGCGGGTTTCCTAGAGACACGAGATCAACGGGTTGACCGGCGTCGGCGCTGTTCAGCGTGTCCCAGGCTCGTCTGAGGTCTCTCAAGTCCAGGTCTACAACAGGCGCCTCGCGATCCTCGCCGACGGCAGCTTCCAACGTCGGAGCCTCAGGCGTCACGCCAACCATATGGAACATGGGAGCGCTCGACGAGGTTGCAAAAGCAGCGCCGAAAGCCTTCAAGTTGTCGTTGGAGGGAGCCAGATGAGCAAGACCCGCTACGACTGGGATGCGGTTCGCCGCCACACCGCCCACGCAGTATCCCAAGATGGGCCAGAAGGAGTCATCGACGACGTTCTTCTTCAAATTCTGCACCTCGGGCACCCTGATGCAGATCTCGGCCCGCCGATTGGTCTCGACGTGCGGCCCAGCCCGCGGCGCGCGGCCGGTCAGCGCAATGGCGACGTCGAGGTAATCCGGATACTTCATCGTGCGCGCGCCTAGCACGCTATTCGCGTAAACGACGGCGTTCGACTCGGCCCACGCGACCTGTTCTCCAAGCCGAGGCGGTGACAGCGGCTCTCCGCCATCCTCGTCGTTGCCGCCGCCGCCGCCACCACCAACACCGCTACCATCGCTGCCAAGCAGGTACGGGGCGCACGTGAAGGTCGGGCGCGCGCCCATGTCCGTGTACGCGGCGCCGAGGCGCTCGGCCGGCTCGCCCAGCGCCGGCGGGACTCCGTGGACGCGGCGCCACCGGCGCTGGTCGACGGAGATCGAGTTGAGCGTGGTGGGCACGACGACGCGGCCGCCCCAGGCGCGCAGCTTCTCGGCAAAGGCGAGCGACGCGGGGCCCGTGTAGACGCAGCCGTCGATGTGCACGCGCGTCACGTCGAGCAGCTCGCGCGCGCCCTGCAGGCTGGCCATGCGCACGATGATGCGCATGGCGGCGCGGGCGGCGGCGCCGTGCGAGCCCGAGAGGATGGCTTGGTCGGTGGGTGTGAGGTTGATGGCGGCGGGGGAAGGGGCCGGGCTGCGGCTGGCCTCGCTGCCGTCGTCTTTCACTAGGGCGGGGTGGTCGCGCTCTTGGGTGGAGACGCGGGTGCCGTCGACGTAGAGGTAGCTGGCGCTCAGTGCGCTGCCGAAGTCCGTGGAGCTCAGTGTGACGACAGGAATGGACCTTCCGAAGAGCTCCTCGGCAACCACGACGCCGAGGGTCAGAATGTCTTCTCTCCGCTCAAACAAGATGGCTCTCGGCCCCATGTCATTGAGAAGCAGCTGTAACATGACACCGCTGCCGGTGCATGATCCCCTGCCGCCAGGAATGACGAGGATGGCGTCTTTGAGGCTCTTTCCACTCAACGGATGATGGCGATCAATTACTTCGCCAGTCTGCGGGTCGACCCCGCCCCAGAAGCTTAGTTCGACATCGCTGGCAACCACCTCGCCTGAGGCATTGCCAGAAACGTATGCGGTTCCGTGGACGGTGAGTCCATTTGGCAGAGGCGCTGCATTTATGCCAACGCTTCCCATTTTGAGTCTTGGCCGGTTATGAAATTTGATGTGAATTGCTTATAGATAAAGTGTACGAAGCAGAGACATGAGATAAGATGGCGAGAGAATGGTACCACCAGTTCCCTGTTAAAAAAAATTGATCCTTGCTGCGGGCGGGAAATAGATAAGAGGCGTTCGGGTATAGAAGGGCCATCTAATGGTCTGATCCCAACGGAGTGGAAAGGATTTCGCCATTGACGGGAAAGATGTGTAGTTGCGATAGGGCTGAAGTTTTTTGACTATCACGAAAGAGTCATCGTGAAGAGCTGCCTATTTGGGGTGCATTAGTCATTCTGTTCGGTTTGCGTCGGAGTTTCTCAGGCCCCGCCAAGATAAGCCAGCGGCGCAGCCAATGAGAGCCGGCCGCCAAGCTGCCGGGCGGCGCCGTCGCTCTTGTATGTTACCCCGCGGGGTGACCCATGAAAATATTACGATACAAAAGCACGGGCTGCTGTTCGACTTGCCTATCGGCTACTGGTTCCACCCATAAGCTCCGCGATGCGGCCCTTCTGTTATATTGTGGCACCCAATCAACACCTGCTCCCACGGCGAACCCCGCGTCGTGCTGAACAAGTACCGGGCTAACGGGATGCGCCTCTCAGCCTGGATGCTACCCTTGGCTCCAAGCACGATTTCGCCGCATGCATATATTTCCGTCGCACCCTCACGACATCATGCTTCACTCCCTGTCCCACCCTCCATCCACCGACCCTTTCCTCTTTCTCCCCTCTGAGTCGCTCGAATGGAGAAGGAGTACAAGGAGGCCTATGGCGCGGCCGAGCCCGCCGATGTCGAGTCCAGAGCCGTGGGCGAGACTTTTCCTCGCGACGTCGACGTCTCTCGCATGAACCACGATGGCACTGCCAACCTGCTCGCCGGCCATGATCAACTGCAGCGTGGTCTCAAGAGTCGTCACATCCAGTTCCTTGCCCTGGGTGGAGCGTATGTTCTCCAAATAGTCTGCGCCGGATCGTTCAACACTGACACTTCTTCAGTATCGGCACTGGACTTTTTGTTGGTTCCGGCAGCATTCTCTCCACCGTCGGCCCCGCACCGCTCTTCATGGGCTACTTGTCGATGATGATCGTCGTTTGGAACATAATGAACAATCTCGGCGAGATGGCCACGTACCTCCCGCTCAAGGGTATCTCCATCCCGTACTTTGTCGAGCGCTTTGTCGAACCAAGTCTCGCGTTCGCAGTCGGATGGAACTACTGGTACGCATACGCCATGCTTGTGGGAGCCGAGGCATCTGCCGGAGCAATCCTGCTGGACTACTGGGACACGCCTGTGCCGACGGCCGTGTGGATCACCATTATTCTGATCGTTACACTGTGCCTCAACATCTTCGCCGTCGAGATTTTCGGCGAGGCCGAGTTCTGGTTTGCCAGCATCAAGCTCATCACCATCATTGGACTAATCCTGGTGAGCCTGGTCATCATTCTGGGCGGTTCTCCCGCCGAGGGTCGCATCGGCTTCTCCTACTGGGAGAACCCAGGCGCCATTACCCCCTACCTGGTCGATGGCGACACTGGAAGGTTCCTGGCCTACTGGACTGCCTTCGTGCGCGCCGGCTTCGCCTTCATCACCTCTCCAGAACTGATCGCCCTGGCCGCCGGTGAGACCGTCGCTCCGCGCCGCAACATCCCCAAGGCCGCCCGCCGCTTCGTGTGGCGCCTGGCCATCTTCTACGGCCTGGGCTCGCTGATGATCGGCGCCATCGTGCCGTCGACCGACGACCGCCTGCTCAGCCCGGACTCGGACGCCAGCGCGTCGCCGTGGGTCATCGGCATCCAGCGCGCGGGCATCGGCTCGCTCAACCACATCATCAATGTCGCCATCCTGACCTCTGCCTGGTCCGCCGGCAACGCCTTCCTCTACTCGGGCAGCCGTATCCTCTACAGCTTGGCCCTCAACAAGCAGGCGCCCCGCATCTTCACCAAGACGACCAAGCGCGGCGTGCCCTACGCCGCCGTCCTGGGCACCTGGGCCATCGGCCTCCTCTCCTACCTTAACGTCGGAAGCAACACCGGGTCGGTCTTCACGTGGTTCATGAACATCTGCACCATCTCGGGCCTGATCGCCTGGATCGTCGTCATGATCACGTACCTGCGCTTCCGCCAGGCCATGATCTACCATAAGATGATGGAGCGCCTGCCCTTCCGCACCCCGCTGCAGCCCTACTTCACCTACTTCATCCTCCTCATCCTGACCCTCCTCACCCTCACCAACGGCTTCCAGGTCTTCTTCCCCGGCCAGTGGAGCGTCGAGGACTTCCTCGCTGCCTACATCACCCTGCCCATCTTCTTCGCCCTGTACATCGGCCACAAGATCTGGTTCCGCACCCCGCTTGCGCGCAAGATCGAGGATGTCGATGTTGTCACGGGCGTGGCGGAGATGGAGGATCTGGCAGCACTGGATGAGCCGCCGGTGCCGAAGAATTGGCTACAAAAGTTCTGGTTCTGGCTGGCATAAACTTGGCCGCTGGAGAGCTGGAAAGTAATACGATTGTAAAGATTTTGTAGATGATGGAATAGATGACTTGACGATTCTACCGATTATTCGCTCTGCTTCAAGTGCTACTTTGTGGTCCGGCCCCAGATTGGATGCAACACCACGAAACTGATGCACTACGAAAATTTGCTGTCTGGAAAAGTTAATTGAGTCATGGATTTTCACTTTCGCGAGGCATTGGCTGGTCCACGAACTATAGATAGCATCAGGAATCAACTGCATGAAGAACTCAGAAAATCCATCTCCCTTGACCCCACCACCTTCAGATGTAACATCATGATGACAGTTTCGAAAATGCCACCAAGCACATACCGAAAATGGCCACACCGGCCCAGACCCATGGTCCAGCCAGCCGGCCGATCAAGCTTATTACTTAGCGCAGCCGCCACCGCATCGTGGGGTGTTTGCGGTACGAACGCCACAGGAACAGCTGAATAATGGTTTTATTTCTGCCCCCCGCACTGGCCGGCTTCCCGCGGGTTAAGATTAAGCGCGGACGAGCTGCAGGTCCGTAAATCGGCGTGTGGCTTGAAAACTGCCAGGGGTGTCTATGCCGTTTGCGGGACTTCCCGTGGGGAACTTTCCTTTTACGGTGCTGCCATGCGTGAGGCTCGGCGGGGAGGCTTGGGAGAAGAACCATGTACATGCCGATCCCTCCGGCTTGATGGAACTGCGCGGTAACCGCGTATCGGAGAGTGAAGGCGTGATGGGGGTTGTGATGTTGCTTTGGCGAAAGCTGTTTTTTTGGTCTTGGCTGCAAGCCACGGAAAAAGGGACAAAGCTGGGTAGTTGAAGCTATCGTCCGGACGTGGATGTATAATTATTAATTTGACGTTTGCATCCGGACGATAGCTTCAGATACCCATGGCATGAACAAGAATAAATATGGGGGGTTTGTTAATGGGATGGAATTGTAACGTTGCTTCGTCGAAAGCTGTTTTAGCTACAAGCTTCAAATACCCATGGCATGGAAAAAAAAACTTTATTTTGAATCACTACGTGCAATTGACATTATTTTATAAGCATCGTATATCGAGAAAAATAAACAAACGTGGGTAGTTGAAGCTATCGTCCGGATTTAAATGTTCAATTAATAATAAGACATTTACATCCGGACGATAGCTTCACATACCCATGGCACGGGCGAAAATAAATTGAAGTTATCTCATCATCAGTTCAGATCTCCCATTTTGTGTATCAAGCAATCAGAGTACATCTACCGACCCCGGATCTCCTTCTTCGCCTCCTCGAGATTCCTGCGGACATCCTCGAAGCCCAACTCCAGATTGTCAAGACGCTCCGCGAGCATCTTGCCGTATGCGGTCTTGTACCGCGGAGCAGAAGGGTACTTGGGCTCCTCAGCCTTCTCCTTCTCCGGCTCCTCCTGCTCACCCTCCTCCTCGCTCTCTTCCTCCTCCTCGTTCTCCCGCATCTCACTGAATATCTCCTTGAAGACCTTGGCGTAGATGTCGGGAGCGGAAATCAGGTCCTTTGTGGTGAGCCAGTCCGGGCAGTTCGGGTTGAGTTCGCGCCTACTCTCGATAGCGCGCGGGAAGACCTTCGTGGACATGATGATGTCGCGGCCAGGGTGAGCTTTCATGAGGGCCGTGAAATGCTTGATGAATGCGAAGTCCCACGCGAGGGCGGAATCAGCCAGCTGGTGGTTGTGAGGGAGCCATCGGAAAGGGTTGTCGTCACTTGCTTCGTACAGGGCGTCAACGGCTTCGATGGTCTTCTGGAGCGTGTTGTAGACGTGATCGACGTCCGAGGGAATGAGATCGTCCCTGTCCAAGGGCGCGGTGGGAGGCTCAAACAGAGCGTCGGTGATGCGGTCGGTCATCTTGTCGCGGATCTTGCGGGTGACGAAGTCGCGGTCGGCATGCGTACGAGTGCGCTTCGCCAGACGATGGAGGGCGGCGATGAGGTGACGCGGCAAGTTCTGCGGCTGTCGCTCAAGAAGCTTCGAGGTGTGAGGGATTCCCCAGTTGACCGGATCCGGGCCCCATTTCTTCACCAGGTCGTCGAGGCGCAGTTGAGTAATGAGTTTCTGGTTGTCGCCCATCTTGCAAGCCGTGAGGTTGGATGAGCTTGGATGAGCGAGGGTCGGAAGATGGAGTTGGAGGAGGGGTTTATATAGGCTGGGGCTTGCGGCAGAAGGTTGGCAGCTGGACGCAGCAACCCCGTCACGTGCGGATGAGGTTGAGCAATAGGAAGGAGCTACCTAGAAGGGAAGGAAGAGAAGAGCATGTGATAGAAGGTGGTATTACGTCATGTGAAGATGCGGATACAAATGCACCTCACCTCCAAGGCTTGCACTGAATTCGCTCTTGTGCATTCAACCACTAGTTACGGTAAGACAACAGCTTGTCGCATCATGCAGGCAAGATTACAAAATGAAGGAGAAAAAGAAATGCCAAAAAGAAATAGCAAAAAAGTGTAGAACTAATAGCGGAATCGAACGCATTAAGACTGTCGTGCGAAGACTTATCAAAGACCACCACACCGCAAGCCACGCGGACAAACGGAGGGCGTGCGTCTCTTCCCATTGCACCTTGGGCCCTAAGGTGCAGGAGAGCTACTAGTTATCAGTAACGGTCGCTGGTAGAAGCTATATACCCTTGGTAATTCAAGTACTAGATAGCACTACAGTCCTCTCTCGCAGCGGATTGCTACCGTAAATTTGCTCATGTCATGGGTAGTTGAAGCTATCGTCCGGACGAGAATGTAAAATTAAAAATTCTACATAATGTCCCGACGATGGCTTCAGCTACCCACGTTTGTCATTTTCCAAAGAGCTGAGGAATAGTTACGTCTGGAGCCATACTGTTCTTCATGCTGGCCGTCAGCTGCGATAACCCCCTGTGCAAGTCCAACAGCCAAAGGCCGCGGGACTTCACTAACTGCGATCAGACCTCCGTCACCAACAAGCACGTCACACTTCTATCGCTGAATGACAGTCAGATATCATACCTACAGGCAGCACCCACCCTATCTTTACCGAACAGTCAGTTTCGGCACGTCAAAGTGGTGCCATCCATACTTGTTGGAGTCCTAGCTCTGTCAGAGATGTTCAAAAAGAGTCTCCAGAAATGCAAGCCTAGCTACCAACACACCTGTACGAACAATATCTGCCCAAGCCGGAGCTACAACATCCAAACCCACTGAATGTCGATGGCTCGACTGGTAGCAAGCCCAGAACTGGGCTGAATCTCTCTCCCCGCAAATATCAGTACCCACAACTCTACAATCGCGACTATAGTCTATAGACAGTTCTCACTCACGCCTTGTGAATTGTTAAGAAGCCAAGGAGTCCATGTTAGTGCTACGATGTGCATTACTATCTACTAGCGTCTAATCGAAGTCATGAGAAACATCCTCATGAGAAAATCTCCATTGCTCCTCCATCATACCGCGTCTCTGAGGCCGCAAAGGAGAAAGGAGAGCTAGTAAACCACACAGAGACGCCGATTCCTTTCTCAGCCAGCCAATGCAAGTCCTCTACAAACCGTAGAGAAGAAGAGCTACCCGATCATGCAACATAAGAAAAAAATACCATAGCACTTGAGCCACACCATCCACCCGCATCCGTTAGCCAGAAAGGAACCGGTGAGTGAGAAAGTATCTCACGCTTTCGCGCGCTTCAGAGCGTTGCCGCCACCACCATTGCCACCAGCAGGCTTGCGCTTCTGACTAGCCGCACCCTTCTTCGGCGGCGGCGTCTTCTTCGCCTTGCGGCCCTGCTTGCCCTCGTCCGCAAACATGGGCATCATCTCGAACAGCGGCAAGCGGCGGCATCTGTCGCTCTTGACCATCTCGATCGCGTGTCCGACCAAGGCGACGCACTCGTCCAGGCCCAAGCACGCCTGCGCATCGCCATTGTTGTTCACAAACTCCTTGATCTCCTGCAGCACCGCCAGGGGGGCGTGGTCGGGCTGGTCGGGGTCGATTCGGGTGGCCTCGTCGGCGGAGGCATGGAAGAGGCGCTTCTGGTCGACGAGGGTGCCCTTGTAGTGGTTGAGGCGCTTCTCCTCGCTGCTCTTGAGGCTGACCTTGAAGCGCAGCGGCGGACTGGGCTGCTGCTCGGCGATGAGGCGCAGCTGCTGGATCACCACGAAGCCCTTGTGCCAGCGCCACTGGTCCTGGTACGACTTGCGCTGGTAGTGCTTGCGGCACGCCCGGATCCACCGCCCTTCTTGCACCTTGCGCGTGCCCGCTTTGTTGCGTCCAAAATAGTCCGACACCATCTTGCGCGACAGGTCCAGCGTGTACTGCCCCGTCGCGCAGCCGTCCTGCCTCACCCAGCACGTGAACTCGCGGTTCTGCGGGTCGCCAGCGGTTTCTGTTGGAGGAGGAGCCGCAGAGGTTAGCGGGCGTGAGCGAAGGTGGCGATGCGGAGAGAGGCTTGACATACCATGGTCGCCGTCATCAATGTCGTCGCTAGAAGGGAGAGTGCCGCCACGTGCGAGGAGGAGTTCGTCGTCTTGATCGAGGGTGAGGTTCTCAACGTGAGTGCGTGAGAGGGGTGAGCCGCCACCAAGCGGAGACGGAGAAGGAGCAAATTCGGATGAGCTCTCCCCAGCCTCGGATGCAGTAGACGGCAGGTTGGTGTTGTAGGCAGCAGAGGAATGGAACAAGGGGCTGTTCCAAGTGTCGCGGTGAGCTCCAGGGAGCTGAGCGATTATCGAGGTTGCCGGGGTACCTGATGCAGTTATGAGCAATGGTTGGTCAGAAGCGGATGATGGAAGGTTGGCTGGCTTACTTGGTCCTGAGCTAAGCTCGAGGAGAGCGGTGGCAGCTTCATGGTGGACTCTAGATCCGCGCTCGTCATCCACAGGGTTGAGAAGGGCTTCGACGCGCATAACGTCGATGGTGTCTCTGGGTCTGCGAGTAGTCGGCGTGGAAGGGAGTACGGGTGGAGCAGAGGTGCGCCTGAGCCCCGGTGGGGAAGAAGAGTTCAGGCGGCGGATCATATTTGTGTAGATCGGGGCAGTCAGAAGCGGAAAGTCAGAGGCGAAAATGGTCTGAAAGCTTAGCGCGGACCGCAGATTGAAGTAGGGTGTGGAGGATGTGTCTGAGACGTCGAAAACAACAATGGAGTCGTCAAGTTGCGAAAGTTCTGGACGCGGGAGAGAATGTTGAAAGCGAGAGGCTGGCGCGACACGGAAGGTTGATTTATATGTTTGCTATGGTGATTTAGTGCGCAGCCGAGTGACCTGCGCGCACAAAGGCGTGCTGAAGGTCCTGACTAAACGGGCGTCGCGAACAGCTGGCCCATCATGGGATATCCGGATGTGGCGCGTGCGTGGGCAAAAGGCCAACACTGAGGTCGGATCTGGTCGTCTGTCAACCAAGCCACCAGACGGCGAAGGCTATCGGGCCAATGAAAAGACGGCGAAATCGGTGTCGGCTGCGATGAGGATGCCCACGAGGACTGTCCCAGGTAAAACTGGCGCGCGATCGCGGAGGCTACGGTGTCGCGTGTTGTATCAGCCGCTTGCTTTGCCGCGTCTGTGCCTCACCTCTTCACAGGTTAGCTGCTCTCTTTGATTATGCTGTCACTTCAAGAGCCTGGAATGGCTGGTGACGTATTTGTGGTCGAAGTGTTGGCGGCAGAAATCTGCGCCGCCAACTGCTGGCCAAAACCCCAACGTCCGCACAGCAAAATCCAAAGAGCTCAAACGACGGCAGCACACCTTATAATTAGCAGAATTACGACACATATACAGAAAACATGCGGTGAGAAAAAGAGAGAAGGGAGCTTGGCATTGTCTGCGGCCTACTCAGTGGTGAGGTCGGTCGGGCTTGACGCTCGGGGTCCCTGTCTGGGTGAAGTTAAGTGCTGCAGCCCGATACGACGACTTCCTAGTAAGAAAACGACCAGGAAGAATGGGGTGTGTGAAATCAAAACGACAAGACAGAAATTCCGCGTGAAAAAGAGGCGACAGCCTCTAAGACGTGTATGCCACCACTGCGATTTCGCCCATGGGCCATATGTGCTTTTCTACACTTACTGAAGATTCCGCTTTTGCGCCCGCTCACCGTTTGTCTCCTCGGCGAGACCAAAGTTCGTGAATAATACGCTCGTATATGCGGAATCGCGATCATCGCCGAATCAGAGTGCGTCACCTCACTTCGCCAGAACTTTACCAACGCCCATGTCTAGTCCCCAGAATCTCACCTCCGCTCTTATCAATCGTCCTCCACAACCCGATTACGAGCACGAAGCCCATTCCAGCACCCTGAATTGCTGATTCTGCATGTTCCTCCCACTCCGTGACCCTCCGAAAGAGCCTCTTTGCATCCTCCTCAGTTTCTGTGGCTGCATTGTACGATGTTCAAACGTGGCATTGTTTGGGTGCAAACGTGGACAAAGGCGACAAACGGTGGCAGGCGAAAGCGGGAGGTCGCGCAGTTGCGGCTGAAGGCTTGGCTGGCATTGTCTAAAAAAAGGTGAAAAGCGACAACGCACAGGAAGAAAGACCGGGACGACGTCTACCTATCTGCGGGACGGTTCGGACGTTCGGACGCCGCAAGCGCCAGCTCCGACCGTCAAGCGCATGACGTCAGAGGTGCAATAAACTTTGCTGGCGCGCGACGCGAGAACAGCGCAGAGCTAGCTGAAGACCAGCATACGAAGCCAATGAGCAGCGAGAGAATACGTGCAGAAACACAAGAACGAGAAAATTGGCATTCGGAGATTGCTAGGTAGCCGGGACTTTACGTTTCCTCTTCGCATTCCTCCTCCTCCACCTCGTCCTCATCATGCACCATTGCGCCAAACCCCTCTGTCTCCGCCCCAATAAGCGGCGCGCGCTCTCCCTCTTTCCGCGCGTAGTGACTTCCTACACTGATCGCCAGCGTACTCAGACCATGCACCATCGTCGAACCAAGCACCACAAAGCACACGACTGGCCACACAACGAGCACGGCGAGCTCCCGCCGGGGCGGAAGGCTTCCATTGGTCGGCGGATACGGCATCGGCTGCGAAGTGCCCGTCTCGAGCTGCGCGCGCGCCTCGAGCGCAAGGAAGAGGGCGCCCACACCCATGGGGCTGAAGTGTCCAGCGAAGAGGGCTTCGCGGTACGTCTGCAGGTCTGGGATGAGCGGCTTCGAAAGGAGGACGATGGGGATGCGCCGGAGCAGGATGATGCAGACGAGGAGGGCAAAAAGGCGGCCGGGATTCAGAGACACGGAGAAGTCTGGTAAGATTGGGTGTGAGGAGGCGAAATGGGACCAAGGGATGCTCGCGCCGAAGAGGACAAACATGGTGCTGTTGAGAAGCAGGTCGATGATGTGCGGCAGGCGCGTCTGCGCAATCTCGCGCCGGAACCAGCCGTCGTGGTTGAAGCCGACGCCCGCGCTGAAGGCGACCAGAAAGTCATCAGTCCCGAGCGTAGCGGCGACGCCAGTGCAGAAGATGGCAGCGAGCAGGTAGAAGACGAGGTAGGAGGCGCGTCCGATGAAGTCGTGCGCGTGGACGAAACGCAGGACGCGGTTGGCGGCTAACCCGAGCGCGACACCGAGAGCGATTCCCAGCGCGCACTGCCAGAGCAGTGTGATAAGGATCCAGTCCTTGACCGCCTTGCCTGCCGTCGCGCTCATCAGGGCGAAGATGCCGATGTACAGGAAAGGGAATGACACGCCGTCGTTACAACCGCTCTCCGCCGACAACAGCCGCCGCACCCGCTTAGGCACGCGGGTCGAGAACTGTGAGTTTGACAACACCGACGATGCTAATACTGGATCAGTAGGGGTCAGACATGCCGAGATTATCAGCGCGATGACAAAGTCCACTCCTAGAAGTGTCCGGATCAGCCCTGCACAAACGAGCCACCCGAATATCATCACCGGTCCCAGCAGCATTAATATGCTGCGCCAATTCCCTTGCGGCCCTATGCTGAAAAACCGCGGTGGAAGCTCGATTCCGGTGGCGAAGACCTGGATACCGAGGATCAAGCGGGTGAATTCCTGCATGTGAAGGTCGTCCATTCCCCACCGCTGCGGATACAGGATACCGACTCCTCGTGGTCCGAATATGATGCCAAAGAGTGTGGCTAGCGGCGGCTCGGACAGGTGCAGGCGGTTGCGGATAAAAAGGGAGAAGAGCGCGTAGACGATGAGAAAAGAAGACAGGACAATGTAGGTCAGATGCGGTGCCGTGGGCTCCAGTTGAGACCACGTCATGATTGCGGGAGGGAAGCGCCTTTGGATCTTGCTGGCTATAAGGAAGACGGGGAGGAAGTTTCTTGCACAGGGTTGCTGGATGAGGGACACGGCCAGGACAGGGATTACCGTGGTGTCGAACCGCAGCTGCTTGGACGTACAGAACTTGAGATGGCCGATGTTCTTTGAGCGGGCGGGGTCTTGTGGGTTGTGTGGAGTTGGCAGAGTCTTGAGGGATAATGGCGGCCCTGTTAGTGATGACGTAGTTAATGGCACTAGTTTCCAATAGTCTCCACCGCCGGTTCAGGCTACTTCGCTGCAAACATCCTGTCTTCGAAACTTGCTGTAATCTGTATATTGTTGATTATCGTTGACACAGACGCAAGGTTGCAGATGCGCCTGCAGAAAAGAAGGGGTGTGGCCCGTGGTTTGGCCATGTTTCGACTTCAACAGTACTTCGTCGTACTTAGGTTTCTCGTGATGAAACTAATGATGCCATGAGCATTCAATGGAGGGCTGTATGAAGCCTGGTCGCGATGTTTTCTGTCCAACGCCACGCGATTGTTGGAGCAACGTATGAATTCTCAATGAAGCCCAGCACCGGTGCACCGAAATTAGAATTGATAGGAGAATAAATGGAGAATTGCCAAATATCTGTTCAAAGATTCAAATAGGTATCTGACATACTGCCGCCTACTCAGGCCAAGGTAGCAGAAGCGAAAATTTCTACAAGAAATTCAGTGTACCAAATGGCTCGGCGCGGTAGTTGTCGCGGGCGACGCTCTCCAGGGACACCGGATGGCCATCATTGGCGCATCACCTCTGTTTGCAAAGAAGGAAAAGCTCGAAAAGTGGATTAGGATGCACGGCGGAAGAGTCGACATGGCCGTCAACAAGAAGACCATGCATCTGGTCAAAGGAGCGACACAGGGTACCCGGCCAAGTCAAGCAGAAAGGAATTCAAGAGGTTTCAGAAGGCGGGCGCAAAGATCGTGACCCAGCCCGACGGGGCATACCTGACGAGCGTGGCATCGGAGGAGAGGGAAGACTGCGACTCAGAAGAATCCGAGGAGCACTTTCGCTCCAGGATGCTCGAGACGCCGATACCAGCTATGGGGAGCCAAGGCACTACATATCTAGCTCTGGGAAAGCTATCGCAAATGCGCCAGAAAAAAAAAGTATGTCAAGTGGCGAGTGTGGGTTGCGAAGCGGATATTACTAGACTTGCGACGCCAATCATCGGTGAATGAAAAATGAAAGGCCACCGAACGACTGTTGGAAGCTTTCTATGCGGTGCCTACGGGTTCCGCCCAGTGCAGGTGCGTTGCT
This sequence comes from Lasiodiplodia sp. COLG20, assembly GCA_009801085.1. Taxonomy (NCBI): domain Eukaryota; kingdom Fungi; phylum Ascomycota; class Dothideomycetes; order Botryosphaeriales; family Botryosphaeriaceae; genus Lasiodiplodia; species Lasiodiplodia sp. COLG20. Next base: position 4,810,538 of record VNWV01000001.1, on the reverse strand, counting down.
AGGGGAGACATTCGCTGCTACTTCTTTTTCGATCGAGCACCTGCCCCGACCTTCTTCAACCACCCCACTAGGCACGCGACCACCCGACCCGCACAAACAAGACACTCATCATGAGCGCATCCGATGTAAGTCTCCAACGACCTCTCCAGCACCCGCAAATCCGACGCACAATACCAATGCGCACTAATGCACAGGATAGGATATCGATACCGAAGATCTCCTCGCCGCGCTGAGCGATAAATGGGGCGATGAGAAGAAGGACTGGCTGCCATCTCAGAGTCTTATGCGATACAAGTCCCCGTCCGAATGGCCGCCTTGTCTCATCAGAGCCCTTGCCGACCTGGCTAACCGTACTCATACGGTCAAGGACCGCGACTTCGTTGTTGAGCAGCTGAAGGAAATGACATACGCGTCGCTAAACCGCAACGAGACTCCTCAGATTACTCTCAGGCCATCATTGACGCCGGAACAAGAGGCGCACCAGCTCTCCCGGGATGCGCAGTCCTTACTCGTTAGGCTCAAGCGCCACTTCAATGCCGTTGATAAGCTGGTCAAGCACTGGGGCGAAGGCGTCGAGTCCGGCCTCCCGTACAGTGCCACTCCCGACGGCTCTGCTCTAGGCTGGGATCTCAAGCTACTCCGCAGCATGGCCAAATTTGCAGCCACCTATCCCAACGCAAGCCGGGTCATGAAGGAATTCTTTGTCGTGGGAGCAATCAAGGACCGAGAGGAGAAGAATGACGGCGCATCTCGCAAAATCACCCTCCCTGATTTCAAACACGCTCGAGAACACTTTAAAAAGTCAAGGCAGAACGGAGATCTCGAAGATCTGGACGACGACATGGCCGAGCTCGATGAGGAGGAGGCAATGAAAAAAGAGAAAGAAGAAAGAAAAAAGATGCGAAAAGAGAGATTCAGGAGGATCGTGGGCCTTCCAGAGCGGTACGTCGCAGATCTTCTGGGGGTCCCTTGGGATGAGAGCAAAGAGTCGAACTACTCAAAAGTCTTGCTTGAATGGTCTGCGGAGTATGAAGCGCAGCTCAGGCGTGAAGACAATGCAAGAACTGCCAGCAGGATGGCTAGACGCAATCGCGAGATGTATGAGGACGTCAGAGCCTCTGATGCTGGCCAGAACGAGACTTCGGAATCCACAGCAGGTGGAAGTAGGGACAGGAGCGTTGTTGTCCGCACACCAGCAGCTCGTCCTCAGGAGAAGAAGGTAACAACAGCAACACGTTAGCTGGAAATTGTGAGAAACCAAGGCGGTAAAAGAGGGCTATGGGAGGCAAATGTGAGCCAGTACAAGGAGTCTGTCAATGAGAAGGTAAGTGTCATGGCCAGGGAAGATCGGGATCCTCCACCATCATTGTTTTGCTTTTGACTTTTGATCCAGATCCTTCACCATCATTGTTAATGCTTTTGACCTTGGATCCAGATCCACAATCTTCGTGGTCCGAGTCGCATTACTAGGCGGCTAGGGCAATACCCTGGTGTTATGTTGGCTTGAAGATTGAGATGCTTGTATCTCACTGCGACGGAGGGCCTATGCCTTAGTTTTTTTCATATTCTTTCTTCGCACAGCTTACATTGGCCACCAGCATTGGCCAGAAGATAGATGTTCATTGGTAGTCCTCATCTTGACCTTAATTGGTTTAGCGTAATCCCGCTACCTAATCCCTGTCGACCTCGGACATAAATACATGAGCGTGTGAATCATCGCTGTCAACACCATTTTACCCACACACTCCGCACCTCTACAAGCCCAAACCTTTTTGACCGTAATGGTGACCCAAACTCCGGAAACCACCAGGCCGCTCGGCCCTGTCGTTGAGCCCCGGCCAGTCACGCGCCCAGAACACAGAACCTTCCAAGGCAAGCACGTCACGCTCCGTCCTCTCGCCCCGTCTGATGCGGACGCATTGTTTCCTCTGATCAGCGGTCCCGACAATGCCTGGCTTTTCGACTACTTGCCGTACGGACCCTTCCCCTCTTCGCCCGACGCCCAGGATTTATTCCGCACGCAAGTCGCCAACCAGTGCGCCTCCAAGGACCCGCTCTTCTTCGCTATCCATGTCAATGACCGCGTTCTCGGCTGGGCCGCGCTGATGCGCATCGATGCCGCCAACGGCGTCGTTGAAGTCGGACACCTACTTTTCGCACCCCCGCTGCAGCGCACGGCTGCCGCGACGGAAACCATCTACCTGCTCGCGCAATATGCGTTCGAGGATCTGCGCTACCGACGGCTGGAGTGGAAGGCGAACAACTTGAACGAAGCGAGCAAACGGGCGGCGGCGCGTCTTGGGTTCGTGTGGGAGGGACTGTTCAGGGCTCATTTGATCGCGAAGGGTCGGCGGAGGGATACGGTGTGGTTTTCGATGGTGGAGGCCGATTGGTTTGGAGAGGAGGGGAAAGGGGCTGCTCGGGAGTCATTGTCGCTGTGGTTGGATGGCGCGAACTTTGACGGGGAGGGTAAGCAGAGGAAGAGGTTGGAGGATATGAGGAGGGAGCTGGCCGATGGAGCGGAGGCATAAACTGAGATGGCGGCCAGAAAGAAGGGGATTCTGTTGCGTGTTGTCGTGGCAGGAGCCGACTTCGGATTTATGAGTCACCAATTATGGATGTAGGATGTACCGGAGCGCTGAAATGCGTGTGCATCATTTTCCATACTTTATATTCAGATAGACCCATACACGTAGATCTTGTGACTTTTGGCGATAGCAAAATTTTGTAGGAAACAAGTTGATGCAGTACAAGCAAACGACACCGACGTCTGTTGACCCCACAGGCTATGAGGCTAAACTGTCAAAGAAATGCATGAAAGTAACAAAAGCGGGCCTTCAGCTCTCTGATGGCAGAAAGTGACCAAGCGCGGAATATTGAGGCCGGCGCGACCAGATTAAGCCCACAATTATCCAGTAAGGGTTAATCACAGCACAACGAAAGTGCCTCGGGCAGCCTCTGGATCCCCAGCTTTGGCATGGCCAGCTTCCGCGCTAAGGGCGGAATGCTGGCCAGACGCTATTTGTTTTGTAATTCGCCGACTGCCGACCACCGAAAACCTTCTGAATGCTGCAACTAACCGATCTTGGCATGTGTATGCGATGGAAACGCTTTGCTTACGCCATTTTTGCTAAATCTATGCCAAGATCTTAGGAAACGTTCCGTTCACGCATTGATAGGCTTCCTTCGCTTCGATAGGGCCGCAAAGAATGCCGGGAGTACTACGGAGCCAAAGCAGATACGGCTCACTCATAGAACCGAGGATCCTGAGAAGATCGAATCTGTGTGGCAATGTCTCTGTGAATTAGAAGCATAAGTTAGGCAGTGGTAGACACGCGGCCACCAAAACTGGTCAATGCAAAACGATTTCTATTACGCGTTCTCTACGATCACATTGCCGAACTTGTTATGCATGATACCACATCTAGAAAGGGGATCTAGCGAAGGTAGCATCTAGTTCGCCTTTTGGACGGTGAATAGCACACCCGCCTTGTATAACACATAACGCTTGACGCATCTTGTTTGAGATGGATGAACCCACCAGGGCCGGTACCATGCATCTTGTATCGCTATGGCCCCCACGTTCGCAGCAAGAGCAAGTTTGCTGTGTCTAATGAGCATGAGCTGCGGCCTGCATCTGAGTCGGATTCGGCATGATTGGTGTGTGGGAGAGAGTCAAGCATTGGGGTGTTGTACAGTATTTGAATCAAACAGCTAATCACATCTCGGCTCATTGCATTAAACTATTCTTCAACCATCCCATTGGGTCAGGTGTCAGCCCTACACTAGCGCGCTGCGGGGGGCGTCGATCACCTCGGCAAAGGGGTTCTGGTTGTTCCCGTTCTTTCCCACCGCTCCGCCCGTTCTCGTGCGTAAACCAACCGGCTCCTCCCTTTCCTCCCTTGGCGGCCCGTCTCCCGCCGCGCCCGCTTTCCAGATGCCCGATCGCAGAGCTCCTCGTCGCCCAGCGCGTGCCGCTGCATCACCACCACCGTAGCTCCCGCCCGTCTCCGCGACAACAGCCAACGGCGCGCGCCACCAACCGAAATCGCGAGACCGAACCCCGCAGTTGCCGGCACACGACACCGACCGCTCCGGGCGCCCGCCGCACATGCTCCGACTCTGACTCCACGACGGGGAGAGAGAACGAAAATACGTACCCGCGCCCGCACGCTTCTCAATCCCAAGCCTCCTTAATCGTCTCTGAGCGTGCCGCAAATACACACAACCCTTCCAACACGCGCGCGCATTGCATCCGGCGCAAGATAAAATCCCCAGCGAAGAAAACATGGCGGCGCAACCGCGGACCTACAACATCTCCCTTTCACCGCTCGAAACGGCTGCCCTTGCCGTCCTCCTGCCGCTGCTCGCATACATCGCCTACGCGCTGCACGCCCTCGTCGCGGCCCAGCGCATCCAGGCCGCCAGCCAGACGACCGCGATCGACGCGCTACTACGCGAGCTGCGCGACACGGCTACCGCTATCCGCGACAGTACCACCGCCGTGCGCGACACCGTTCGCACCTCCAACATCGACAAGGACGTCGGCCGCGCAACACGGGCGGTCGAGAAGGTGGTCGGCGTCATGGAGGGCTGGGAGCGGCGCTGGCGCGACGAGCACGACAGCGGCAACAACAACGCAAGTGTCAAGAACGGCGGCGGCAGCACCAGCAATGGCGTGCCGTGGTCCGACCAGCAGCACAACGGGCACTTCAGGAGGAGCAGCGCGGGCAGCCGGTCGACGCACCAGCAGGAGGAAGACGCGGACCTGTACAGGCGCAAGGTCGAGGCCATGGAGGGCTTGCGCCGGCTGATGGAGGCTCAGCCCGCGCCCATGGTCGAGGATGCGGATCTGTATCGGAGGAGGGTCGAGGCGCTGGAGGGGCTGCGGAGGGTGCTGGAGATGCAGCCTGGTGTCGAGGTGCTAAGGGTCGCGCCTGGTGCCAAGAAAAAGGTGCCTGGGAAGGGAGCTGTTGGAGGTGGGGGAGGAATGAATTTCGGGGCTGCGTTGAGTGTAAGGAGTGAGGGGAGGGCGTTGAAGAAGGAGAGGAGTGGGGAGACTTTGGGCGAGAGTTTGTTGGACCTGTGATGCGCTGATCGTCGTGAGCATCTTTCTTCTTCGTCTGGATGAGCCTGAACAACGAACCGGAGGACCACGCCACTGGTCAGCCGGAATGCGCTTGTCGTCTACCATCATGCGTTCTTCACCCGCCCTGATCTGGAGAGGCTTCAGATCAACCCTCCAACTAAGCGAACAGCTCGGCACGAAAGTCAAGACGTCGTTATGACTCAGCAAAGGCGAAAAACTCGGTTACGCGCGTTTCTTTCTTTCTGTATACCTACTCGTCAACTTCACATTTTCTCATTCATTGACCTTCTTCGTCGAAGATACCCTCGTTCCTAGCATTTGGGTTTCACCTCTGTGGCAAAGCCGTGTAGTCTGGCCATTCGGCATTGCTTCATTTCGCCCGGGGTGGAAAAAGTTCTCTTTACCCTTCTTGTTACTCTTTTTTGCGGAAAGGAGTTCTTCTCAGCCTCTCACACTAGCCTTTGTCTTTGTTCGTTTTGTGTATACATGTATCAAGAACAATGTTAATTTCATATCCGGAACTCCCTACAAGGTTTTCCACAAGAACACCGGGAGCCACACCGCCGGCGCGAGCGTGAAGAGTCACCTCCGCTTCAAGACCCTGCATTGTTCATGAACCGAGCGAACTCAGCCCGAACAAAAGGAGAAAACCAAGACATCACAACGCAGGAGAAGAAGGAAGGTAGAGAAGGTATTGAGCTTCCATTCGCTTTCCATGAAATCCATATCCTAATCTACCGAAGACACTCCGTCTTGGTCGTTTCTTTCGCAAGCCGATGTCCCCGTTGAATCCTTGAATCCCCCCATTCCGAGGTTGTTTCCCCCCAACAGGCGCTCGTGCCACATGATCATCATTAAAAGAATTAAAGAAGAAGAAGAAGAAAGAAAAAGAGAAAGCCCAAAGTATCAACCTTCACCTGCGGTTCCTGACCGTCCGCCGTCCGCTCATCTTCCCAGCAAATAGTCACTCCTCAGAGCCTCCGGAGGCAGCACGAGGGCTGCCGTTCGCCCGGGCTTGGGCCAGCGCCTGGGCCTCGGCCTCGTCACGCAGCGCGACCATGTCCATCGAGCCCGGGGAGCGGGGAAGACGGGGGCTCTGGCCCTGCTGCTGACCCTGCTGGTGCTTGGGAGTCTTAGGAGTCTTCGGCGGGGACTGCGGCGACGTCATGGCAAGACTGCTGGAGCGCTGGAGCATGTCCATAACGACGGCGACGTTGAAGTCCGGGGGAGGGTTGCTCAGACGGGGGCCAACCAGCGTGGGCGTGTTGCCGTTGACACGACGGAGCATGGCGTTGCCGTTGTCGTCGCCGCTCTCGAACGTGAGGTCGTCATCGTCGACGGTGGTACTGCGAGGGAGCGAGCGGAAGACGACGCCGTTGCGGCGGTTGCCTAGGTCGCGGTCGCGCAGCGCGATGGGCCGCGGCTGGCGAGGCTGGGGTCCAAAGAGGCCGATGTTGTCTTGGTGCCGGGGGGCTTCGGGCGTTTGGGGCTTCCTGTTCCTGTTCCTGTTCCTGGCCTTGCGGCGGTGACGGCAGATGCAGCAGCAGATGAGCTTGAAGGGGCGCTTGACGTGAGGCAGGCAGCCGCAGAGCAGGCAGAGGTTGATTTCCAGGGTTTCGATCATGAAGACGCGGGCGGCGGTCCACGGGAAGTCCGGGGGGTGGTTCAAGCTGTACCATAGGTATCCGGTCTTGATGAGGCCGAGGAAGGAGGTGCTGTGACAAAATTATTTTTCTTTTTTCCTTGTCATAGGGCTACATGCTTTTTTGGCGGTGAAGCGAAGTGAAAGGGGTGTGGGAGAGAGGACTTACATAGTGCCAATTGAGAACAAGACGCCCAGCCAAATGCGCGTCATCTTTGGCAATTTCAGTTTCCAGATGTAGTAGATAGGCCAGGCAAAGACCAGAAATTCCGTTACAAGCTTCTCACACGACGCCGAGAGGAGGATCTTAGACTCGTTGTGGCAGTTGCGATTTCTGCCCTTCTCTGCGTTCCAGTATTCCGATGGCGGGCTGCACGCGAAGGTGGTGATGAAGATGAAGGCGATTGCGGCAAATGCGCAGAAGCCAATCATGCAACGGCAGAACCAAATGTTCCACTTGCTGTGGGGGAACAGGCGCATGTAGAAGAGCATGACCGCGATTTTGATAAGCGGAGCAGCGATCGAGAACGAAATGCGGAAGGCGAAGGTGAGTTTGAGGTTGATGACCTTCCACTCTTCCTTGATGTCCCAGGTGTGGAGGCCCACTCCAGTTGCGATCCCTGCCAGCGGAATGATGTTGCAAGCAATGACGAAGACCTGACATAATATAAGTGGTATCTCTTTGCAACCCAGAACTCTCGAGGATGAGAATGTGTACATACGAAAGCGAGAACAGTGAGCCAGTCGGAGGCATCGAGGCGAATGTGGTTATAAGCCCGGTCAAAGAAACGAGCAGCGACAATCAACAACATTAGGGCGAACATCGGTGTCTGAACCCCGACCAGCAGCGCGATCTGGTTCTCAGGGTTCACATAGTTCGGCTTGTGCCCTCCTATGGCGCCCTCAGGCGGTGCGGAAGCCATGATGAATGGTAAGCGGAGCGCGGTGTGCAAGGGTGGTCGTGTTCCAAGTGGACTGTGGAGGTTGGAAGGGGAGGAAGAAGTGAAGGTGAGGTGACCTTGCTCGGGGCAGGATGAATAGGTAAAGGCCTGCAGCGCGGGTGAATGTCATGCCGGTACCCGCGGGCAGTATGTGATGGAAGGGAGAAGCTCCATTGCGTGTTATGGTAGTGACGGTGATGTCGGAGCTGGGCCAGAGTGATGCACGGTCACTGATTGCCTAGTTAGGCAAAGCCTTTCCTGCTAGTAACACAATCCAGTCAGTCCAGAACTTAATCTCACCTCAGCTTCGCTCAACATTCGATTCTCACTTTCGAGCAACGTCCATACTCTGCCACGCTCGCACTCTGCCACGTCCGCTTTTCGGGCTGCAGTCCTGCCATGTTGTTTTGAGGCAGTGTTTCTCTGGTTCGAAAATAGAAATACCATGCGAAAAGGTACACACACAGAGACATTAATAGGTATACAGAGTCGGCAATGAAACAGAACACGCGGCCAGTTTCGCTAATTGCTAGAACTACGAGAGCTTCTGCAAGTTATATTGTGTTCACCAGCGCAATCAAGATGACGAGGGAGACAACCGCAATAACGACCTCCAGCAGCATTGTTTCGACAAGCAGAGAGATTAAAACCCGAGAATTGATTAGAATTAGGGCTCAGCAATAGGTTCAACAACATAATCCGCATTACTATGCCATGATACCTCCGTCGACCTCGTGGATCATGCCCGTGATATACGAGCTGTTGTCACTCAGCAGCCATGCAATCACCTCAGCAACCTCTTCCGCCTGTCCCACGCGGCCAAGAGGAGCAAGCTTGTTCCATTCTGCCTGGCCTTCTTTTGCGTCGGAAGTATCCAGATTAGTCAATGGTGTGAGAATAACACCGCTGTAGAAAAATTGCCCGTCAGCCCATGCTCCAAAAGGGTTGATAAAAGAAGGGGAGGAAACCAGCCAGCATCTCGAAATTCCCAAAAGAACACCAGGTATGCTCTCCCAGATCAACGCAATGAGGTAGCTTCCACAACCAGAGAAAAGAGCAACTTACGGCGCAATCGCGTTCACCCGGATGCCCCACTCGCCCGTCTCCCTGGCCACGCTCTTCGTCAAAGCATTCACGCCCGCCTTGGAAGCGGCGTACGCGCTCGAGCGAGGACTGCCTTTCAAGCCCACGATACTTGACGTATTGACAATAGAAAATCCACCAGTACCGCCTTCCTCCAGCTTCTTTGCGGACCTCTTGATCTCCCGCACCTCCTCGCTCAGACACACCATGGCGCCGGTCAGGTTAACGCCGATGACACGCTCCCACTCTTCGTCCGGCGTCTCCTCGACGTTCTTAAGGTTCAGGCTTTTGTTGATGATACCGGCAACATTGGCGGCGCCGGACAAAGGTCCCAACTCTTCGGTGGTTGCCTTGATCCAGGCGGCCACGGCGGGGCGGTTTGAAACGTCGAGTGCGGTGATCAGGACGCGCGCATCAGGTGTTTTAGCAAGGATGGAGGATTTGGCTTTTGCGAGGGATTCTGCGTTGATGTCGGAGAGAGAGACGGCCGCACCACGGGCGGCGAGCAGGTGAGCGGTGGCGAGACCGATTCCAGATCCCGCACCGGTGATGGCTATGACCTTTCCCTTGAAAGATGCCATGGCAGTGGGGCTGATTTTGGTATGGACAAATCCGGATTAAAAGCTGTTGATTTGGATGGCCTGTGGACGCGGGGTTTGGTTCTCCAACGGCGAAATGCAGACGGTGGGAATGGCCTAGAGTAGAATCAAGAATAGGGATCACAAGCATAAGCTGCTGTCTTTAATAGCCCCTGAGCCGCACCGGATCTACTCAGCAGATTATTGTCCATCGTGCCCACCTCTGCGCCTCTTAGCTGGCTGGACTCGATCAGGACCAAACATCTTTCGAGTTCGCGGTATCTGCGAGTCAGCTATGACTTTTAATGGCGGCAGAGAGCGGAGGCACTAGCAGAAATGGGCTTGGATTGGCCGTCGGAGACTAAGGTAGGCTGTGAGGAAAGCCGCGGCAGCCGTCAGGTCTTGCCCCACGCATGATCAGCTAGCTGCGCCGCAGCCCTGCGTCAAAAATTCTCCTCGAGTCCGGCGCTCATGGGACAACTATGTTTGCATGTATGCGAACGTTTGTCGCTTTCGGGATGTCTTGAGAGGTGTTAACCTGTCTGCGTGTTGGCCAGCGCTGTGTGATTGCAGCGGAAGCGGGGCATGGATGACGGCGGGTGGCAGGCGGAACGAAACGGGAAGGCGGGAACCGCCGCTCCGGGACGTGAGCTTGACTCGATTGCTGTCTTCATAAATGCGGCGCGAAGAAGTTATGTACACACGTAGCCTGATAGTCTGTCAATCCGGTAAACGGAACCACTGGCGGTGGGTCTTTGGCGCATCACGTTGAGCAGGACCATAAGCTCACAGTGTCAGACACGAGCATGAATCGCGAGCCCGAAGGACGGAGGCATTCTGAGTCCCGTGGATGAATGACCCACGAACTAGCGTGGCTGCCTGAGAGATGACAAAAAGAGTCGGAAATGTTGCCCGATCCTTGTGAATTTGGAGGGACTATGTCTCGCATCAGCTGCGAAGGGAGAGGTCGGACCGAGTCTCGAGGCGATGGCTGTGAAGTTCTGTAAGCTGCCTGACAAGACTGTTGTGTGTGGTGGGGCAAAGCAGATCAAGGCGAGATGATTGGCTGAAATGTCAACGCGTGGAGAGGGCGCGTGATGACGCGTTAACCGACGCTCAGCTGCTACCCAGCGTCTGTTCTATCAGGTTATCACATTGAATCACGACACTCTTGAACATCTGCTTGCTCTAACTTTCACAGTTCGCATCAAATTCCACCGCTTCTGTAATCCTACTTCGACATGATGGTGTGTTCGCCGGCCACTTGAAGTCAGGTATCTTCAGATAGTGTCCAATTTCGCTATCGTAAGTCTAATAATCACAGTCCGAAGGAGCCAAGAATCAGTCAGCAAGGAGGATTTGGAGAAATCATCCCTTTCCAGAATCATGAAGTCAAGACATCATATACAGCCGTGATACAAGACCCGCCCAATACGCTTGCAGCTCACAACATGCCCCCTCGCCACATTGGTTCAGAATCGTACAGGCGACAAATCCTTTTACGCCACCCACCTTCCCAAGTATGCACAGCCACTACTTCATCGGACTGACAAAGTAATGGTCATTCGTCGTCTTCGTGACCTCAAACTTCATCCCAACCTCCAGCAACCCCTCATCCCTCGGCGCGCACAACATGCCAAAGCTAGGCTTGAACTTCAGTCCCTCATCAATGCGCCTGTACTTCATGAGCTCGTTCCATGGCTGGCGCGGGTGCTTCTCGGCCGTGTCGGGATCGACGTTGGGCACCTGGCAGCGCAGGCAGCGGCAGACGACGTCGAGCTCAAGCTTCTCGTCGATGCGCAGCGTCTTCCACACGTCCTCGTTCCACGGCTCGTGGCCGCGCACGACGACGTTCGGCCGGAAGCGCTCGATGTCGATCTCATCTTCCTCACGCGCGCGCAGGCGCGAGTTCAGCTCGGCGATGCTGGCCAGCGAGCTGACCTGCACGGGCATCATGTCGGCGAACTTGGTCGACTGCGTGCGGCCCAGCACCTTGGGGTCGCCGCCGCCGCGCAGCACGCGGGGCGTGGGCCCCTTGTAGATCAGGCGCAGGTCCGTGTCCAGGAAGGCGGCGAAGGGCTTCGTCAGCGCCTCCGGGTACTCCCAGCCGTCCGTCTCCTGGCTCCAGATGACGTTGCCGCCGCGCAGCGTGGTGTTGGCCTCGAGCCAGTCGCGGGACGGGTGCGCAGGGATGGTGATCTTGCTGGCCGGGTCGCCCTTGACGCTGACGCTGAGCTCGTCGGCAGCCCAGTCGACGGCCGTGTCGATGAGCGTCAGCTTGGAGTTGTTGCGGATGGTGATGAACTCGCGCTTCGGCAGCGAGACGAACATCCAGTTGCGGTCCAGGTCGAGTCCTGTACGCAGAAGCTTGGCCGACTTGACCTGAATCCCGCGGCAGGACTTGATCGGGTAGATGCGCAGGCTGATGATTTCGTCGGCTGGCGGCAGCGCCGGTGCTACACCGAGGGAACGTTCACCGACATTGCGGCCCAGATAGCGAAGAAGGAAAAATGCGGAAGGTAGGATGATGAGGAGAACTGAGGCCAAGAGCGGTACGAGAGATGGATCCGCGACGAGCGTTTTCGGCTTCTCTGTGACTACATCCATCGCTCACAGTGGTGGGTTTCTGCAAATGATTTGGCCCGAATAGCTCCAATGAGGTGAGCAAATGTCAATTGCGTTGGACGGTTGCAGAAATGCAGCGGAGAGCTTTAAGCTCCCCACCAAAGTATTCCAAGGAGTGTTCGTTGCTGATGTTGGGTTTTGACAAGTTGCGGGGCGGAGCTTTTTATGGATGGTCGGCATGTGCTGGCGGGATGACTCAGCTGCATTCACTAGATGCCGGATGGCCCCGCTGCGTCATCAGGCTGGAATGTATACCCGGCACCCGGTCTGCATTTTCAACGATTGGGGAAAAGGACAACTCTAGAAACGAACGACTTGTGCCGTCGCTGCATATGCCATTCTTTCCGCGGGCGTTCGATGTCAAGTCTGGACCCTATGGTCCAGACTGCACAGATGCAGCATAATCAAAGAAGCGCATTTAAAATCATTGTCATCATCTTATCTTCTGTGACCCTGCAGTAAGTAAGCACCATTCCAGCCATGAACAACGCCTTTACCTAATCCACGCCGTGCCTCTTTCCGACCCATGAAAAGACAAGCTCAAGCAAGAGCACCCATAGGATCCCACAGATCAAGAACGACAGGGTCCTGCTTCAGAATATCGCGAACCTCCTTGCTCACGACGCTGGGGTCCACCACGGCCTGGTACACGAACTCATCCATCCAGGCATCGCTCATGACAAAGTAGCCCTGCGATCCCGCCGACTCACTCCAGCTGTTCTCAACGCGCCAGCGCACAGGCTTGCCCGTCTTCTCGTCGATGTGCACCGCAGTGAGGACCATGGCATGGGTCATGGCGCTCTCGCCAGTCATCAAGCGCTCAGCCTTGCTCAAGCCAAGACGTGTGTTGAAGCCGAGCTCGTAATCATACAGCGCCGTGTCCATGATGCCCTTAGTCGAGTCCGAGTACTTGCCAACGTCGCTGCCGAAGAAGACGGGGAAACCCTTGCGCAGCATCTCGATCACTGCCTTCTTCATCGTCGTCATGTCGACGTTGACGTAGGTAATGGGCCGGCCGCCCCAGACATTGCCGAGCCGATTAACGGTCAACAGTGTATTGTACGTGTTGCGCGGGTCGTTCACCAGACTGAACAGTTTGTGCACATCAGCGCCGCCACACGCCTTGACTGTGCGGTTATCCGAAAGCTCCCTAGCAAAGGCGGTTGGCCGCGTTGTGATCGAGTTGAAGTTCTTATCCTTATCGTAGAACTCCCAGGTAAAGGCCTTGGACGGCGAAGGCGGGGGACCCAGCATCAACGTCAAGATCAGGTGGATCTCGCGCATCATCTTGTCCTTGGCGCCGCCAATGGACGCTCTAACAGAAGGGTTCGAGGATGAGGCAAGCTTGCGCAGCCTGAGGGCGTGCTCTCGGAGCTTCGTCGTGATAAGCTTGTCCATCAGGGAAGAGCTCTTGGCGTTGAAGGTGTCGGGGTAGAGAGACTGCGGGACCAGGCCGTACTTGGTCACAAGATTGGCGACCATATCCCACTGGCCGCCATCGCCAACCGGGCTCGCCAGAAGCGACTGAAGCAGGCGGCCATCAAGCGGCTCATCCACCGTCTGCAGGACATTTTCGAGGAAATAATTGGCCTTTTCAATCTTGTCCCAGTAGAATACATATTGCTGGCTCAGCTCGAACTTGTCCAATTTGTACTTCTTCATTATGGATACCCTGAAGACGTTCAGAGACGCGAACAGCCAACACCGGCCAGACGAGCGCTGGTTGGTGACGGGAGCACCCTCGAAGGGGATCGACAGGTTGAAGATCTGCGAGTCGCTAACAACAGCGCGGTTGTTCATGAGGATGGCGTTGGCATTGTTCGACTGCAGCGCATTGAGGGCGAGCTGGTTCTTGGGGTCCTCGAGGAGTTCCTGCTCCCACTTCTCGGTCGCGGATACAGAAACGGTCGACTGGTGTTCGGAGGGTGCGTATTTCGGAGCTACAAAGAAAGGCGTGTCAGTGCCGGAGGTTGCGGCTTCATGGCATGGAAGACTTACGCGCATCGTCCTGGACGTAGACGTAATCCTTCTCGACCAGCTCGCGATCGTTCCTCAGCTCCATGGCGCGGAGGGCCTCGGCCAGCTTCTCCTGCGCCCCGGCCTCGATCTGCTTCGACGGAGCGCTACCCATGTTGTACAACGACTGCGTAAACGGTATGGAGAATGGTAAGGTGCGAATCGGAGGGACGAGCTGATGGCGCAGCTCCGAGGACAGACGGGAACGGCGAGGTAATTGAGCAAGAGCGGAGATGAGCGGCTGAGCAGTCCACCTGCCACCTTGATGGCCGCCGTCCAGTCACTCCCGTCCCCGCGGTTGGGAAGATAAGCGCACAGGCCACCTGCGCGTGATAAGCTTGCATGCGAGTCATGCGCCATCTCTTCCCCTGCCGCTCTCAACACTCCTCAACTTCTTACAGCAATACAACCAACTTCCGCATTGAGTGTTGTCGACCCCTGTTATGCTGCCTTTTTTCTACTTGTCTTCCACAGCCCGGATGAAAGAGCTTGCCATCACAGGCACACGCCCACTGAATCCACGCAGCATTCTAAGTTGATTCACCCCTAGAATCATCAACCAACCTTAACCATTGTCATTGCGGAGAACCTTGAGGAGAGCGCCGAAAATCTAGAGTTTCTATGTATGAAAGTGGGGAGTCAAAGCTCCTTAAGTTCAGCTGCCTCTCCGTTTATCGCGTCTTACAACACGAGCGATAATCTTCTTGAGACTCCGGTACTTTGCTGTTGAACGCCTATACGAAGCGGGGTCTGTCGGAGTCTCATTGAAGCAAAGTTTCAATGTCATTTTCAAGCTCTCACGGTTTGATTAAGTCCTGCACTGCATCAAAAAGCTCATTTACTTCGGAACACCGACGTCTCGGACAGACCCTTGAACAACGGGCACGCTGAAGATCTTTCATTTGCATTACAAGGGGCCTTGCATCTTGTGCTCTGGTATTTACATTATCACAGACTGACACCATATACCTCCATATTACAAACAACCCATTTCGTTCTCATTTGTTTCCAGAATTACTTCACCCATCACAAAGCAAAAGCCGCCAACCCAAAGGCAGCAGCAACAACACCAGAGAGCCCGGCGTTGTTCGCCATCGCCGCACCGGTAAAGGAAGCGGGGGTCATCGATGGAGAGGATCCAGCACCGTCATGCGACATTGTCACCGTCGTGCCGTTCGTCTTAACAATAGACAGCGTCGGGCAAGGCGTGCTCTCCGAAGGCATTGCCACCGGAGTGCGGGTAACGATATCGTTGGTAGAGGCTGTGCTCGACGGGCAAGGAGAGATGGTGACGGTCGAGCTTGCGCTATTGCTGGGCGAAGGTCAGTATGTGCCAAAGACATGCTTGAACAACTTGATGCCTGTTGCTTCTAAATTATCCTTAGGTGGGATTTCACTTACGTAGCAAATGCTGGCGCAATAGCAGCGGCAACGACAACGGCAAGGAACGACTTCATCTTGGTGGAGTTGTTGATATGTCCGACAAGGTTTTGTAAAGAGATTGGCGATGCAAAGACGCGACTTCAATAAATGATTGACAGAAAAGAGGCAATCACAGACGTGGGCCTGAATGCGGATTCGGCTTCTTATTCACAGTTCAATGCTCACATCATGTAGTCAAAGTGATCGGCATATTAAAGGCGGATACCCCACGATCTGGCGGTAAACATTTTCGAGAGTTCAGGGGCACATGGTGGCAGTAGCGTACAGCACGGAAGGCACTCTTCCGTGCGGAGATTTCCTGCGGAGTGTTAACGCCGCTCCCATTGTGCGCAACTATGACGATATTCTTGCCTAGATCTCTACTCTCAGGGGCTCAAGAAACAATTTAGCGCGAATTTTGAGCGGGGACAGCCTCTAAACGCTTGGCGTGCCCGGATGTCTCACGTTCCGTTTCAACTCCCTCGAACCACATGCAGTATAGCGGCACGCTACTCACAGTACTAAACACCAAACAGGACGATCCGCCCTAAGCTTGTTGCTTAAGCTTACTCGTAAACACTCCATCGAGCAAGTCTTACTACGCCACCTACGAGGATCACTTACTACTTTGGTTTGTAGGCGCGGAAAGACTGCATTCCGGACGCCAGGCAATTTACCAATCTTGGTACTACAACATCCCGCGGAAGTACACCACCAACATCTCATTGGCCAATTCAGGATTCGAGACTCCAACCATCCCATTCCTGGTTCCTCGATCGGGCACTAATGCTACCCCGCATCTGGCAAATTGCACATTCTCTTCTAGAATGTACGCCGCCGCTACCCAGCTCCACAGGGAAGTGGGTCACTCTAATCACCTAGATGGAGAAGGGACGGAGAAGGATACCGCTCCACTCAGGACTGCTTCCGTATTCGGAACCACACTTCTCCGCGCTGATCAATTCACCGCCTGCCGGCCTTGTTGATGGCATCTCCCTTGTTGTGTTAATATACGGCACTGATATAAAGAGACTTCTGAGGTATCCACCATTCCATCAGTCGCCAATCATCCAACTCTCCGGTCTTCACCTCCTCACAATTACTTAATAGTTCATCTCTTCCTTTTACCTTCTTTACAAAATGAAGTACACCACCGCTGTTGCTGCCCTTGCGGGTCTCTCTGTGGCCGCTCCCACCCAGAAGCGCCAATCCGCACCGACTGATGCCGATATTCTCCAATATGCCCTCACCCTCGAGCACCTTGAGAATGCTTTCTACAAGGAAGGCCTTTCGAACTACACCGAGGCCGATTTCGCTGCCGCCGGCTACGACTCCACCTTCTACAACAACATCAAGACGGTTGGCTCTGACGAGGCCTCCCACGTCGACTTCCTGACCAAGGGTCTGACTGCCGCCGGCGCCGCCCCCGTCAAGCCCTGCACCTACGCCTTCGGCGCAACGGATGTCAAGACCTTCCTCGCCACCGCCGCCATCCTCGAAGGTACGTTCCTCTTCCCCCACGACCCCCCTTCCCCTTCACATCCGCAATTACTAACCTACCCCCACAGGCGTCGGTGTATCCGCCTACCTCGGCGCGGCCGCAGACATCATGTCGAAGACGTACCTCACGGCCGCAGGCTCGATCCTGACCGTCGAGGCGCGTCACGCGTCGTACATCCGCGGCGAGATCAAGCAGTCGCCCTTCCCGCAGCCCTTCGACGACCCGCTCTCGCTCAACGAGGTCTACACCCTCGCCGCGCAGTTCATCACGTCGTGCCCGTCCGACAACGCGCCGCTGCCCGTCAAGGCGTTCCCGACGCTCGTCGCGAGCTCCGAGGACGAGTGGATCAAGACCGGCAGCACCGTCATGCTGAGCACGCCCGGCTACGAGGTCGAGGCTGCCGACGGCGTGCAGATTTACGGCGCCTTCATCACGGTTACGGGCCCCGTTGTTGCCGAGGCGAAGAAGGTCGAGGGCGGCTTCACTGTTGTTGTGCCTGAGGGTGTGAATGGTCAGAGCTATGTTGTTCTGACTGGCTGCAAGGATGCTGTTACAGATGACACGGTTGCGGCGGGCCCGGCTATTGTTGAGATCAGCAACTAAGGTGTTTGGCTGCTGGCTTTTACTTCCTAGAGATCGAGAACAGGGAAACTTATGTGAAGGTTCAGGAAGACATGTACTACATTAATGTCATTAATATACGCTATGAGATAAGTGAGGGGTGCCGACTCATTCAAAAACCCATTTTGATACTGCATTGAAAAGAATCATTTCCTTATACGTAAACTGGAAGAACAGGCCATGATACCATAGGGTCCGATCTTGAACTGCCAGTCAGTGAGCACACATTCCACCACTATCTTACGCCTCGTAAGCCGCGATAGCCTCCTCAAATGTCTCATCAATCGCCTTCTTCTGCTTTTTCGAACACTCTTCCCTGGCCGGGACCAGCCTGATAATTTCAAACGCCAGCTGATCAACCACATCTTCCAACGCTTCCAGCACCTTCGCAATCGTCGTCCCGACAGGATTGACATGGCGCCCTCGCAATCGCCCATGCCCAAGCCTACCAAGCATCTGGCCGAGCTCATCCGCGCCGTCCTGTGCCATAGCAGCGAGCTGACCGACAGCGGCACTCTCGACAGGGATATCGTGAACCAGCCGCGCCCGCCCGATCAAAGTATTCAGCAGCGCCCGATGTATCGTGACAAGCGACAGCAGCGCGCCCACCACGGCATCTCCGGCGGCTTCATCCTCGTCATCATCGTCGAGGATTTCGATGACGCTGCGGCTGGGCTTGAATGGCGGCAGCACCGCGATGTCTGGTAGCAGGGCTGTGAGAGTCGTGCCGACGTCGCGCAGCCCGCCGAGGAGCCGGATTACGGCTGTGATGGGTTCTTGGCGGCGGGCCAGGCCGGTACCAACGGATTTGTGTGCTTGCTTGACGGCGGAAGGGACGGCGGCAGCGAAAGTGGTGGATGCGGTGGAAGCGGTCGAGGTGGTGGTTGAGTTGTCCGCGACGACGCCGACCTGCTCCGCCCACCACTGCAGACTCTGCAAGATCAACGTGGCGTTGTTGATTCCGTCGACGACGTCTTTCACGGGGCCCTTGGCGGCGGAGTAGTCGATTTCGTCTGTGAGCGGGCAGATGGCTGCAAGAGCAGCCACGGTGGGGCTTAGGAAGAGGTCAGTAGCGGTGAATTGGGAGAGATCGGTGTAGGTGTTTGTCGGGAAATATCCAAGGTCTTTCGGCGCGCAGGAGCCCGGAAGTGGTTGTACGACGAGAATCGCGGTCTCATCGTACTCGGTGCTGACAAAGGTACGGGTGACTTTTGACGCCTGAGGGGGAACGAAGACGGTCGTCGTGCCTGGGTGGAAGGTGCTATTGGCGTCCGGGATCAGAACATAGCCAGGAAGAGTGCCACAGGGAGGAATGGTAGTCGTGTATGTAGCGCCCCCGGCAGGAACTGCAACGATAAGGGTCTGATACGGCTTTTTGAATGCGAGTCCTTGAACGAAAGCGAGGAGTGACGAAGTAACGAGAGCGCACTTCATGATTGCAGCTGCTTGTCTCTGATGGTCTTTCTTGAAAACTCTTATGGCTAAAACATGGGTTGAAAGAAGCGCCAGCCGAATGATATCTGTATTTCATATATGACGTTGCAGCAGGTAATGTGCTACATCAATCATCTCGAGGCTCGATAATCTTGCCTTCGAGTATGCTTTTGTCGGTGAAGCCTCCGTACATAACTGTGGACTTGTGTAGCGCATGGTCATGCTCGCAGCGCTCGATGGGGCGAAAGGGGAGATGAGATCATCTACAATGCAAGGTCGACATTCCATGGAGTGGAAAAAGTGAAGCGTCGTTGTCGAAGTGACTTTCCGCCCTTGTGTATCACCACACAGTTTGCTCCATTTGGAAAGCACAACTCCACTACCTTTTGATAAATAGCACCATTTACTCAAGTACCTAGTGACTGTAAATGCAGGAACGGAACAGACTGTTCCGTTACACACCCTCAGCACAGGAAAACCCCAAGGTTGCCTGGTATGACGCAATCATTCTTGAATTTCTCGTGTACGAGTTTTTTTTTTTTTTTTGAAAGACGTGTCTTATGCGAATGCCGATAATGCGAATTATACTGACAAGTTGCAACGGAATACGTCAATGTTTGAGCTGATTGGTTGATTAGACTTTAGCTCTCGGTGTGACGCTGCTTTCGCGCAGAAGTCCATTCGGCATGACTCCGCGGGCGGAGATGTGCGCGACGCTATAAATCCTTGAACGCAACCCATCTTGTGACGACCTACTGACCCCTGATTCCTACCTGTATATCTGTGGCTTTCCATTGATCGGTGAAGAATAGCAGCGTTTGTGCGTTTCCTGGAGTACCTGCAAGAGCTTGGGATAGACGGTCTCATTTCCCCCACTTTACAACGTCGAGTACTTGCATCCTGTCATCGTATCAGCAGATCACATCAACTCTGCACACTTTTCCTTCCATCCCAACTCGTCGTCTCCAACAGAGAACGAAAAGTGAAATTAAAAAAAAAAAGAAGGGATCTTCGGCAAGCCTCAACAACCATGACCGCCTCCAAGCCCACCCCCACCATCACCCCGCGCATCATCATCCACGGTGGCGCGGGCAACATCTCTCGCGCCAACGTGCCGGCCGACTCATACGCCGCGTACCGGGCCTCTCTGCACCGCATCCTCACGCTCGCGCGGGCGGAGCTGGCCAACAACCCGGCGGCCACGGCGCTCGATGTGGCCGTGTACGCGGTGTCGCTGTTCGAAGACGACCCGCTGTTCAACGCGGGGCGCGGCGCCGTCTTCACGCGGGCGGGCACGAACGAGCTGGAGGCGTCGGTCATGGTGTCGCGCGGCCACCACAAGCGCGGGGCGGGCGTCATGCTGCTGCGGCACGTCAAGAACCCGATCAAGCTGGCGCGCGAGATGCTGGTGCGCGGCGACGACGCCGAGGGCAACGGCGGCGGCGCGCAGGCCCACGTGCAGCTGGCTGGCGCCTACGTCGAGGAGCTGGCCAAGGGCTGGGGGCTGGAGATTGTCGAGCCCGACTACTTCTTCACGCAGAAGAGGTGGGACGAGCACGTCAAGGGGTTGGAGCGCGGGAAGGGCGCGGTGGTGAGCGAGGATACGGAGGCCCTGGCCGGTGGTGGTGAGGAGGAGGAGGGGAAGAAGAGCAGCAGCAACCCCAACGACCCGTCCTGGGACGGCAAGGAGTACCTCCCGCAGGGCACCGTCGGCGCCGTCGTGCTCGACCGCTTCGGCACCATCTGCGCCGCCACCTCCACCGGCGGCCTGACCAACAAGCTTCCCGGCCGCATCGGCGACACACCTACCCTCGGCGCCGGATACTGGGCTGAGGAGTGGATCGAAGAAGACACCTCCTCCTCGTCCGGAATGTCCTACCACCCCGCCGTCTCCTCCGCCCGCTCCCCCATCGACAAGCTCTCCCGCGGCGACATCCCCGGCCTCTTCTCCGACTGCCTCGGCCCTCTATCCAGCTCCTCCTCTTCCTCCTCTCCCGGCCAAGCAACGCTTTCTTCCTCCTCGACCACCACCGACGAGAAACCTCGCCCACCCACCCGCCGCCTCCGCCACGCCGTCGGCATGTCCGGCACCGGCAACGGCGACTCCTTCCTGCGCGTCTGCGCCGCCCGCACCGCCGCCGCCATCCCGCGCTTCTCCTCTTCGTCAGCCGATAGCAAAAAGTACCTGCGCGACGGCCTGGCGTGGGTCGCGGGCCCCGGGGGTGAGCTGCAGCGGAGCGCGGGCGACAGGTGGGAGAACAGTGGAGAGGGGCAGGGCGGCATCATTGGGATCGAGTTGGTCACGACTGCGGCGGGTGGCGATGCGGAGGCGGGCGCGGAAAGCGCGGTGCGGAGTTGGGTTGGATACGATTTGAACTGCGGCGGTATGTTCAGGGCGTGGGTGGATGGGGAGGGGAGGGAGAGGGTGGCCGTGTTTGCGGATGAGGATGGGTCGGAGGGGTGGTGATGTGCTTTGGTATTTCGAAGATTTTTTAGAGAGGGGCTATATTTGGCTATAGGGTGAAAGACACGGGAGATCAGACACGTTTTACTACATTTTGTTTCAATAGATGCTGATATTTATTGTTTCAATATCTCGCAATTCACCGAGATGAGATAATGATGGACTCCATTGGTGAGAGCGATCGACAGGGGTGGTCCGTCTAGGTGGAAGAATGTAAGGCTACAGCCATACTGTCCGCGGAAGAGCACACAAAGTACTACGACGGTAATCCTGGTCCTTTCACTAAATTAATGAAGGTGTGCAGTGATCAGGTCACTCGGCGGCTGGGTGGTTGCTATATAAATGCTCTTGTTGCACGAGACTGCCGAAGCGCATGGACAATCCCCTATACACAGCACGTGTCCTATGGATGAACAACTGACTCCGACAATGAGATCAATAACGTGCCAGAGCATGTTGTCAACATTGGTTTAATAGTATATAATCATGATTCTTCGCCGGTGTTCACCGGTCACATCTTGACACTGTTGTGACTTGCAACAGATCAGCATCAAGAAGTATGTACTCCCTTTCTTGGTCTCGCGCGTGTGTTTGTTTTCCCTTTTTCACGAAAGACTTTGAGAAGAAAGAGGAAGAAAAAAACACTGATGGAGAACATCATCAAGAAGTTTGCATCATGCTATGCAGACTTTGACAATGCTGCAAATAAGCGTCAATGTTTACAGTATGGTCGAAAGAAACGCTGTATTTGGCTTTCTTACTTTGAAATCAGAAGACCACAAACACAACCCCAAGCCAAGTGAGATCTCTTCATCTTTATCCGATGACTGATTACCACAGTAAGTTGATTGAACCGAATTGGTTGGCGAGAGCGGCAAGATAGTGTTAAATAGGCCGTTACCATGACGCCGCGCTTGTGCAGGTGTGTGAGCATGCCAACTAAACCTAATGCAGCAATGTCATTGGTCAACAGTGACGGTCATCGGAGCGCCATATACCGGCACGATCGCCTGACTTGTGAAGCGGGGTTTATCTATCTCGAGTTGCGACTTTCGCTGTAAGCGCCACGATTTGGTCGGTTAGGGAAAAAAAAGTTATTTTTACTGTGGTGGCGCAGAGCATAAATGGTGTGACTTCGATATAATGCTTCTTGTTCCCGCTGCGCCGCATCAATATATTTGGGCTAAAAGCGTTCGTTATCTTGGGCGCCTTTGCCCTGCAGAATAGGCTTTCGGTAGGGTTATTTAGGCCACAAGACCCTGTCGGATCACCGCAGCCGGCACTGCGCGCGCCAACATGCGCATCGCGGTGACCAGGACGATTGCGGGCCGAAGCGGATGTCCAAGAGGTGGCCTGTCAGTTTTTTCTGATCAGCAGCAAGATGCGGGGAGGATCGGATCTCAGTATCGTGGGGTCAATGCAAGGAGAGCCGCCAGCGGCGCGCCGGCTGCTGCCCGGGCCGCCGCCGTTGGTGCCGCTAGTGACACAACGGCTTTTCTCTTCAATTTCAACCCCGACCAAAAACAGCCGGAAACTTCAGAGGGTTGCGTGCGCGTATGACGGGTGTCTTACGCACTCTTCTCAGGGTTCTCGATCAACGCCGGCAATTATTGCCTCCCTTGTCCGTGACATCCAGATCGACAACTCTGCTTCCTCGTTGGCACCCAATCTTGCCATAATTTCCATCGCGTCCGCTTGTTCGTTTTGCCGACCCTTTACTCATTCCAAGCCTCGTACGAGTCATCTCCCTTCACCACCTAGATTCCCGGAGTCAGCATGCCCCTTGCTCCTCGTATGATGGAGACACAGGCCCCTAAGGAAGCCGCACCGGTCAACTCCTCCCATCGACGAACTCTCCACAACGCCCAACAAGCCCCCTTTCCGCATGAAAGATCGCCAAGCCACACGGCTCTCCGAACCGGCGGCAACTCCGAGCAGGCAGAGAGGCGGTGGGTGAGGCTGTTGTCGTCTGGCAGCAACGACTGCCCGCACGGCCCTGACGATCCCCAAGAAAGTGGAGTTCGCCGTCTTCCCTCGTGGCATAATCCGGGTCAGCGTTCACTCATCATCGAATGAAACGGACCTTCCATCTTTTCCCCGACGCACAGGCGTGCCGGATCATGGCTCATTTCGGGGCTTTCTGGCCGGATATTTGTCGCTGGTCCTGATAAGGTTCTGCGCCCACGCCGCAGGAGAGAACGTTCATTTGCTCCGTTGCGTCGAAATGACTCGCGGCGCGCGCGGAAGAGCCGTTGAGCACGATTGCCGACCCGGATGTGGCCCTCCCTGGCCATTTTAGCCCGTCGTTTACCCAGCCCAGTTAAGGCGTGCTGTGCTCGTGGAGCACCGTGGGTGCGGGCGGGCGACGCGGCAAGCAAGAGTCAAGCCGCAAACGCAATCAGTGAAGAGATCAAAAACCAAACGTCGGCCGCCCCAATACGACCGCCTCCGCCGTCGGCAAAAAGAAAGAAGAGAGTGAACCGCTTCCGTTGTTCCCCACAAAACAAACACCCTCTCAAGATACGCCCGTTACCCACGCTCTTGACTGGAAAACCCTCGTGACGACATATACCCTCTTGGCTTTTTGTTCTGTTTCTGGACCCTTCTTTTTTTGCTGCAACACGACCAAAAGGTGAGAAAAAAGACGCGTCCTAACATGCACGGCCCTTTCCTTCCTCCCCCTTACTGACGCGGGAAGGCAGGCGAACAAACCAACAAGACAAGGAAAATCATTCCCAAGTTCAAATCATGGGCGTTGCCATCATCGCAGGCGTCGTCGTGGCCGTCATTGCCGTCGCGCTGTGCGCGGCCGGCTTCTGGTTCTACCGGGCGTACAACATGGAGAAGGCGAAGAAGACGGCCATGGCGGGCAAATGGTCGGGCGCGTACAGCACCGGTAACTCGACAGCGTCGGGTGCAAGTCGTCCTCCAGGCGCAGTGCCGCCCGTATAATTAAAAGGAACCGAGGAGGAGGAGACCGGGTGTTTACAAACTTCGAACGACTTTTCTTGGGAGGAAGGCGCAAAATTCGAGAGACGCGGGCGCCATTGATGGCGGTTGTTGTTGTTGTTTCTGTGGGGTTTGGGGTTGCTTTTATATGATTTCCGGCTATCTGCGGAGACGAACGGTCATTAGGGACACTCACTAACTCCGGTGAGCGGGGGGGAACTTTGAGTACTACTACTAATTTTGGGGGAGGGCATTCACTTTACTGATCAGACCTCTGACGACTCTTACCGAGGCAAATGTTATACCCATCCATTGCGCTGCCTTCATGACTTCCCTACACCCCGTTTCGCTCGATTCTTACTACTTCGGGAAAGGCCCTGTGGGTATCTGGCGTGTCCTCCGACTAGCCAAGATGATCTTATGTCGAGAGACTAGCTTGTTAAGATATATTCAAAGCTTAAGCGGAGCTGGTGGGCATTAGTAGTTACGAATTATCATGTAGTCCTTTCTTCACTAACATATCTGGTGTGGACTTTTCCTCCGGCGAGTCTTTGGTACAGACCCACCAGCCCCGGCAACGAGGCCGGATGAGTGGACAATGATCTGAAACCTAAATCAAGCACGAGACAAGGTATACGGTGCAACGAGAGGTCGATTCGCTCCGGCAACGCATCACGGCTAGGAGGTTCAAGCGCTTGGCCGGACGCCTTGTGCACTCCACTGCGCGCGTATCCCTCCCATGTTGATCTCAACGGCCTCTGTGCGTCTGTTTCAGCCTCCCGCACTTCTGATCAGTAACTCAGTATGTCGTCAAGTTTAAACTTTGAGCCAATTCTATACCTTCGGCGTTGTCGCGGTGTATCTCTGCGGTATCACATCGTGATTTCATGGATGTAAGATCTCCGTATGGAACATAACTCACAGGGACAAGACTACCGCAGCAAGGCCACCCTGGTTGCATAAAAATGTGCCATTTTCTATGGCATTTGTGTAATTTCCGTAGCCGGACTAGCAGCTCTGTATACACAAGTAAGAAGAAGCAGTGCAGTGAAGGGGAATAATCCGGTTCGTCAGCACCGAAACCAGCATCCTGATCTCTGGTTAGGTACCGTTCAATCAAAAATCAATGTGTCCGAGCCCTCAGACATGGGCCCACCCATCCATCCTCAAGACCTGCATCTCATCCACCGCACAAAATGCACCAGGCTCGCTTCTCTTGAAGTCCTTCTCCCACAACGCAATCCTTGTCCCGACCACCTCCTCCTCTCTATCCATGCCCCACGCCAGCAACCTCATCGCCCTACTCTCCCACATGCCGTGAAAGATATCCCAGGCCGACAACCATAGCCTACCATCGCCAGGGTTCACCGCAGCATACGCCTCGGGATTATACCCAACACGCACGCCGGGGTTGATATAAACGCCGCGACCATCGGCATACGGGTTATCCGCATGTATGAGGCAACACTCGCTGGCCTCGAGGTGCTGGGCCGCTAACCTGTCGTCCAGCGCGCGGAATTCGAGGCGGCGTAGCTTCGTGTAAAAAGGGGCGGCGTCCATGACCATTACGCCGTTCCAGCAGCTGGACACAGGCACGGCGCCGTCGCTGACGATGCCATTGTTGTCACTCTTATGATCGTGGCCGCGGTGCGTCAGCGCGTGGCGCGATGCCGGGGAGCGAAAGTACGGGAAGCGCGTCGACAGCGGCGCGTGCCCATCGAGGTCGCGGGTCGCGAACGTGTCGTAGAAGGCGGGCGCGTAGCGGAAGTCGAGCGCGCACGCGGCGGCGTAGTGGCCGCCGTTGGTGCGGAGGAGGGCGAGGATGTCGCGGGCCTGGCGGTGGCATCCCAATGGGAGATTAGCTGGGGCGCCCCTCGAAATTGAAGGCGGGGCAAGGGAAAACGTACGGTGTACACGACGTCGTTGAGGAAGAGGACGCGGTCGAAGTGCTCGCCTTTCTTCTCGAGCTCCTCCAGCGGCTTCAGCGTGCGGTTGCGCAGACGCGCGAGGTAAGGGATGCGCCGCTTCTCCTTCGCGCCAGCCGGCGTCCAGATCCAGCCTTCGCCTTTCTTGTCGCCGTCAAGTTCTTGCGCACGGGTTGTTTCGTCCAGCACGATGGACGTGCGGACGCCGGCATGTTCCAGCGCGGCGTCCAGGTCGCGCAGGGCGCCCTTGGTGTCGTCGAGGCTGTTGCTCTCGTAGATGCTCACGTAGACGTTCGACGGGCCGAGCGCCTCGACCAGCGAGAGCAGGGCGTCGTTCCAATACCCGCGTAGTAATTGCTCGTCATGGAGGTGTATGCTCGATATGAATATCTTTTCCCCCTTTTCGTAGGTCTCGGCCTCGTGCTCGGCGGTCTGGTCGACGGCCTGCAGAGCGCGGCGGACGGAGAGTACTTCAACGATGGAATAGAAAAGCAGAAGTACGGGGAACAGGTCGAAGATTAGCGTCCGGGGGAGGCGCGAGATGCGTGTATAGCGGCGTGGGAGCATCGTGTTGTGGTGAGGAGGCGTGGAAACCCATCGCCGCGGTGGTTTGGGAAGTCGTATCCATCGCCGTGTGGTCGTTCATCGTTGACGCGGCCACCAGCGCGCAAGCTCTGGGCCTGAGCTCCGCATGCAGGGACCAGCGCAAGCTAGACCGCTGCAGGTGCGACGGTAGGAGCTTGAGGATCCGGCAGGAACCCGCGGGCAGCGGATAGTCAGCAAAAACCACGTCTATGAAAAGTCCTGTATGCGAGGGGGCAGAGACATGCGGCACGCTCAAAGTCCGCGCTAAAGCCGGGCGGGACCCTCTCACGGAAGAATTGCGCCATTGACCATCCAAAGCGGCAATGACTTCCAACCCTAATCTTTCTCCGCGATAATTCGTCCGCGCCCGCGATCTGCTATCCGGTCGTCTGTCGTCACCGCTGGCTGCCTTGACGTCGGCAAGCTTTTAATCGCCTCCAGCAGCCGTCAAAACAATTTGAACCTCGTCGAGTTCAAACCTGAGAACATCAATCGATCTCGTCAGCCACCCAATCGCCGTCACACCAAATCCTGATAAGCTCTCACCACCATGGCCAACATCACCACCTTCCTCGCCGGAAGCACCGGCCTCGTCGTACGTCCTCCGCAAAACTTCTTCTGACCGTCACCGCCACTAACCGCGACCCTCACAGGGCTCCAACATCCTCAACACCCTCCTCGCGCACCCCTCCATCGCCCACACCTCGGCCTTCACCCGGCGCGCCCTCTCGCAGACCTCCCCCAAGCTCTCCACGCTCCCCGCCGACCCCAGCACCGCGCAACAAGAGCCGTCCAAGCTCTGGCCCACGCTCTTCCCGAACCCGGCGCCGCAGCCGTCCGTCTACTTCTCGGCGCTCGGCACGACGCGCGCGCAAGCCGGCACCGTCGACGGGCAGCGGCTGATCGACCACGACCTGAACCTGGCGCTGGCGCAAGCCGCCAAAGCCGCCGGCGTCAAGACGTACGTGCTGATCTCGACGGGCGCCGCCAACAGCGCGTCGTCGTTCGCGTACCTGAAGATGAAGGGCGAGCTGGAGGACGCCGTCAAGGCCCTCGGCTTCGAGCACACGATCATCCTGCGCCCCGGCGTCATCCTCGGCAACCGCCAGGACAGCCGCCCCGCCGAGTTCGCCGTCAGGAAGGTCGCCGGGCTGGTCGGTATGTTCGGGAGCGGGTTCAAGGACTTTTGGGCGCAGGAGGCCGAGGTGATCGCGAGGGCGGCGGTGGCGGCGGGGTTGCAGTGCGTGGAGGGGAAGAGGGAGAAGGGCGTGTGGGAGGTGCAGCAGAAGGATATCGTTAGGTTGGGCCGGACGGAGTGGAGTGTGGAGGAGCAGAAGTGAGTGGCGTGAGGAATGTGATGAGTGGGAAATGTGTTCAGATAAGAAAATGTGTGTGTATATACCCTGTCTTATTTTATCCGGTAATCGATGACTATTTTGAGCCAAAGTGGATCGTCCTGAAGTAAGCAGCGGCTCCAAGCGAGATAGTTTGCCAGGGTCATATCAGCAACTTCGTCATCGGTTGATTATGGCGTAGCATTGATAAGAGGGCAGTAAGTCACATCGCTGCATGCTCCTTTATACACCACCATCAAAGGAAGTTTCTCATTGATGCTACCAGTAGTGCTGCATCAAAGCATTTACGAAGACAGTTGTCTCTGGCCTGACTGCCACATGGCAGCACCGGTGGTTCTGATCTTGAATCGAAACCGTGGTTGATGTCTACCAGTCCCCGTATTTGCACCATCACGCTCTTCTTGCTCTTTCAAGCACTTACTTCGCGCCACCCGTCTTGGGATCGTGCGTCGTACGCTTTCCTCTCCCGTGGAAGCCCCAGCGAATCTGGTTCGGAGTGTTAATCTCAACGTCCAAGTCCTCCGCCCACGTCCAAACTAAGAATGGATTCTTCAGAAAGCCGCGCCCCACGATCGCCAGGTCGAGGCCACCATCCTCAAGCAGGTCATTGGCCAGGTGTGCATCAGCAATGGCGCCTACGGTGCCAACGAGTAGCCGATCGCCGACCTTGGCCTTGACCTTCTTTGCGGCTGGGGACTGGTATGCCGGGCCACCGATGATCTTCTGCTGCGGGTGAGTGCCGCCGGAGGAAATGTCGATCAAGTCGACGCCACGATCAGCAACGATGTCGGCCAGGCGCACCGTGTCGTCGACGGTCCAGCTGTTCTCCGGGCCGAACCCTTCGACCTGTTCGAGCCAGTCGGTCGAGCTGACGCGCAGGAAGAGCGGCATCGTGTCCGGAATATTGGCGCGTACCAGGTCGACGATCTCCAACGTCAGCCGGATGCGATTCTCGAAGGAGCCCCCGTACTCGTCGGTGCGCTTGTTGCTGACAGGCGACAGGAATCCGTGTAGCAGGTAGCCGTGCGCGTTGTGGATCTCAATGGCATCGAAGCCGGCCGTGAGAGCGCGCTTGACGGCTGCCAGCCAGGCGTCCTTAAGGTTCTGGATGTCCTCCTTCGTCATCTCTTTGGGCGACGCATGCCGCTCGTTGTAGGGGATGGCCGAGGGCGCGTAGACGTTGGAGGGCCATCCATGCAACTACAATCCTCTGCGTCAGTTCCAACGCGCAAACTTCAATGCGTAAGAGTCCAGTCATCAACGAACCTCCTCCGTTGCGATATCACCGCTGCTCAACCACGGCGCCACCGTGCTCGCTTTCCTTCCTGCATGCCCCAGCTGAACACCGATGTGCTGGCCCTGCGAGTGCACGAACTCGACGATGCGCCGCATCGGCTCGATCTGGCTGTCCTGCCACAAGCCGGCATCTTCAGGTGTGATGCGCCCCTCGGGCACCACCGACGTCGCCTCGCAGAATGCCATGCCGGGCCCGCGCTTGATGATGCCGCCCAGATGCGCGAGGTGCCAGTCCGACATGTGCCCGTCTGCCGCGCTGTACTGGCACAGCGGTGACAGCATGATGCGGTTCTGCAGCGTCAGTCCCCGGATCTGCAGCGGCTTGAAGAGCTTCGGGATGGGTTTGCCATCACGGGCGAGTGCTGTGCCGGCGGGTGGCGACTGCAGGGGCGTGTAGTAGGAGACCTGTGCGCAGGAATGTGTAAGCTACTTTGCTAATGGGCGTGGGGTAATTGATGCACATACTCCTGGGGCAGCCTTGTTTACAAGGCCCGGATACACGTGAATTGGTCCCGAAATGCAGTGGTGCGAAGACATGATGGAAGCGTCGATCTTGCTGGATGGACTAGAGTAAGTTCGAATTGAAGGCAATGGATAGTGGCAGGCTTTATAAACACGTCCTTCCGAGTACCCCAATCGCTAATGGCTTCGAGTTGATGCACATGGTGCTGATAAATCGACTGAGAACGTCCCTTCCCGGTTGCCGAATTGCGTCGGGCGAGGAGGGGCACAGCACATGTCCCGCACTAGAGCCTCCGCGGGGCACCTCGCAGCTAGTCGGTGCCCCTCACACCAATCCGACGGTCGCTGGTAACCAGGGATAGTCTCGGAGGCCGGGAACTGATTAATAGGGCGGCGAAAGTGGTGAGAGCTGCTTTTATTGACTTGCACAACATCACCTGTTCCGTCGTACCGCAAACGGTAATTCTTGAACAACGCTCGTTTGGAACCCCTTCTCAACATCTATTAACAGATACAAGCCATCTGCTATTATGCTGTCGCATTCGTAATATATATCATGCAACTTGAAATGTCGTCTTTGATCAATTGACTGGAGAAGCTCTTTGATTGAAGTACAGAAAGCACAAAGTAAATCTGAGGCATATACTCGCGGATTGGCATCTGCAAGGTGCAAATCTTCTGCAAAGCTTAGATGATCTAGTTGCATTGTGGCGCCGTTACTCCTTGACATTATTCCTACAAATCATCTGCTCGCCAAGGATTTGTGAGCATGGTAAGCCCTGACAAAGCAAGCACTCGTTCACTTACGTCTACCAACCATCAACAACCTTGAGTTTCACGGGCAGCCCGCCCTTTGGTCTAGCAGTAATGCCGCTTTGCAGTTCAAGCTCCGCGTCAGGGTTGGCCAGCTCCATCTCAAATTTGCCCATCCACACTGCCACCAAGCACGCGAACTCGGCTTTGGCAAAGGCCTGGCCGATGCAGCTTCTCGGCCCATGCAGGAAGGTCAGGAAGCTGTAATTGCTGTCTGCACCTCCGGTGTTGGCACGACCGGCGCCCAGCCAGCGATCAGGGTTGAATTCCATCGCATCCTCTCCCCAAAGCTCTTTGCTCGTGTTCGTTGCCCATGGCGACAGCACGATTGTCGTGCCTTTGGGGATGAATTTGCCGAGAATGGTTGTGTCTCTGTCCGAGATACGGAGCGTCATTGGGACAGGGGCGTAGAAACGAAGAACTTCGTTGCACACGGCGTTCAGGTACGGCAGCCGATCAATATCCGTAGAAGTGATCTGTTTCCCGGATTCTGGGGAAGGCAAGTTCGTGCGGATTTCCTCACGAAGGCGCTTCTGCACATCGGGGTGCTTTGCGAGAAGGTAAGCTACCCATGTGAGTGAGGTCGCCGTTGTTTCGTGGCCGGCGGCGAGGAAAGTCATCATCTGGTTGACCAGATCCTCGTCGCTGAAGCCTCCAGACTCGAGAGCCACAGAGACAATGTCGACTTCGGTGCGTTCGTTCTTTTCCAAGTGTTTCCGCTTGCTTTGGATGATTTCCCGGGATATCCTTTTGATGGTCTCGGCCGCTTCGTCGACCTCCATGTTCCTCTTGATAGGGAGTTTCCGTAAAACCCAGAATGGGATGATGAGGCCAAGAAGCTGCAGGAAGCGCGCGACAGCATTTGGTGAGAAAATCCTCCTGTAGGTTGCATTAAGTTCGCTGTTGGGATCGGCAACGGCTCCGAAGTCCTTGCCCATGCCTGCAACGCCGATGATATCCAAGGTCGCTCTCGAAGCCCAGTTGGCAATATCGACGACGGAAGACGGCTTCTCTGCCAAAGGCGCAGGCTGCTGAACCGCAGCAATCATCGCTTGAGCAGCTTCTTGAGCCTTGGTCCAGAAAACAGGGTACAAATCTTTGACGTGGCGGAAATGGAAGGCAGGCATAAGCAGCTTTCTCTGCCTCTTGTGTTCATCGCCTTCGGCGAGGAGGATGCCAATGCCGAGAATCCTCCCAATACCGTCACGAATGGTTCCGGGCTTGATGAATTCGTAGTTTTTATGAACAAGAACTTCTGCAAGGCCTTTGGGCGATGTAACAAGCACTCGCTCGGAGTTGAAAGCGAAGCGATAGTAGATGAGTCCTTCATTAGGGACGGTCTGAGACCATTCTCGGGCAGGCTCTCCGGTGTTTTCTTTCCGGATCTTGTTGAAGTGCCCCATCAACCAATGGCCGCCCTTGCAAGGTTTTAGTACTGGTGGACGATGAAGTGGACTGATAATTCACCTTCGGCTGAGGTAGATGCCTCAGAGGGCTGAGAAAATGCGGATAGATGACCGCAGACCATGTAAACCAAAGCAACATCTGTATCCAGAACAAAGCCAGGGGCCTAAGAAAATTGGAGTTCGTGATGCTGTAGGCGGGGGCGTAGCGGGCCAGCACCATGCTCTCGACCACAGAGGCCAAGGCCAGGGATGAGGTGGGCGCCATGCTGAGTGGCGGTGGGAAGCTTCAGCAGGAGAGACAAAGAGTTCGCGCGACAAGTGGGGCTGTTCGCGCGGAGACGAGGTGTTGAGTTGACCTGGCTCAGGCTGAGGCACGCAGCTCTTTATATGGAGTTTCAGAAAGCATGCAAGCGAGCATGTGGCCGGTCGTTGTCGACGTAAGGCTGGGGCTTGGTGAAGCGCCGCGGGCGTCAGTCTCGCAACGCTTGCCGCAGCAGGAAAAGGCGCACAGACGATGCGGGAGAGCGGTTTGGTGGGCCTTTAAACGCTGGGTCGATCTATGATGCGGTTGCATCGGGTTGGCGGCCGGCAACGAACAAAAGGCAGCAGCGCGAGGCGCGGCGCGGGAACGGCGACTTCAATTGCGCCGCTTCCGAGCGACGACGCATGGTGGCGGAATCCTGCGAGCGTGTCGGGCCACCTGTTCTTCCACCGTGGCATGCCATCGCGACGACCGCTCGAGGCGCAGCATTATTGATGGCGGTCCCAGGAGCCTGATTTCGAGGCCGTGTCTTTCAAATGGCAATCAGCGCGAGTGGTCAACAGCGTTGCACCACCCAAAACTCGGTGAAAGTTTCTGACTCAGCAACGCCATCCAAAAAAGGCATGCAGTGCGAGAGTGACAGACGCAGGCTGGCGCACGCTACACGCGCTTCACTCGCACAGCTCCCTTAGCATTGCAGCAGACGACGGTCAATTGAATGGCCCATCCGGACATCCGGACATAAATGCACAACACGTATTTGAACAACGCCTCTGGACGCGAGCCGGCAACGACTTCTGCCGGGAATGTTCCTTCCCAGCGCAATGTCTGGGGGATTTCCAAACGTGACCATGGCCCACGGCTTTCCGCTGGCTCCCATTTCTTTCTCTATTTCTCTCTCTTTTTTTTTTTTTCAGACTTAATGCGATATGCTGAAACCAGTGTTCAGCTGCCAGCCAACTTCGCATGCTCCTCAGCACACTGTTCTCGCATATCACTCGCCTCATTATTTGCGCGACAGGAAATTTGGACAATCCGTATATCTCAGGAAAGGGAAACCTATGCCACGAAACCGACGCTTGATTTTGGGATACAATTGACGCCTGTAACGCTGACTCTATGCATGATAAACAGCGCAATACCGTGCAACTACTGGTTCCCAATCTGCAGCACGCAGCATGCTTTGCTTCATTTCACGCACGGTCTTTTCTCTCCAACATGCGGTACGCCTCGACCTCCGCTATCGGGATCTAGTATTGAGCACGCGTCGTGATGTGACGTAGTGGGAATGAGACAGCACTTCGAGGAAGACGAATGGCGGTCTTGCGCTCAAGTGACAATGGGCCAAAGGCGTATCAAAAAAGAGCAAATGTTCATGTGGAAGCAGATTTCCCGAATCGGCCAGTAGAAGCACGCGCCTTCGCTTGCTTTGTCATCGGTCAGCGTGATGCGGGCAAAGCTGAACAACGTACGAAAAACAGCTGGGATTTGGTTGGTCAAGGAGCATCACGCTCTGAACGATCCTTTGTTGTCATGCCGATTTGTCAAGTCATCCGGAGCGCGTCTGTTGACATGCACACAGCCATAGAACTTAACTATCTGCTTCGCGTCTTCAACAACTCTCCTCTTTTACCCAGAGCACGCCCTACACTGGCCGACCGGAACGAAATCGTCATCTTGCAAACTCGGCAATCGATCCTCTCACGCCTTGCGCGTCCCTGGAGTAGACATCCTTCACGATGAGGTGCTCAGGCCCGTTCACCCCGGTCTATGTTCATACAGCAAAATGCAGTTCGTGCGACCGGCGCAACCGCAATACTCTGCAGAAGTGCGCGGAATGCGGCGAACAGTTTTGCAGCACTTGTTTTACTGGGCTAGGATCAAGACGTTTCCATGGTCCGCCGGACATTTCGGTCTTTCCCTCTACAACGCAGGGCATCAACAATATGCCGCCAGTCATGTCGGCTTCTGTACAAGCCTCCATGTCCCCCCAGCAGAGCCCACCCGTGCGCAACATTTCTACACCCTCTCGTGCTCGCGGCTCCACCCATCGTACGATCACCTCGCGCCCTTCATCATCGGCTACGCTTGAAAGCCCTGCCACCGTACCTAATGTTGGAGGTACTGCCACTTCTCCAGTGGTGCTCGACGATTCTCCCTCATATCGCGCGCGCAGAAGGGCCATGGAGCCCGCGTCAGCATCAAGCTCACGCACCCTCGACGAGTCTATATTGACCCCCCGTCGAAGCGCAAGGACTCGCCCGTATGTCCCAAGTTACAACAAGATCGATAGTCCTGGTATGGTGTTTGCTTCTTCCGTCGCCCGTCGAGCAATTGAGAATGCAGTCACTAACAAAGGCCTATTAGAGCCTGTCCAAGCCACACCTACCATTATCCGCCCGGATGCCGCCGCCGCCAGCTCCTCACTCATTAGTGGCGAACTGTCCCCTCTCAACACAAAGTACACTCCTGTCACGCCTCCCCCAAGATCCGCGCCGGAGATGTCGGTTCTGCGCTCCTCACGTAGTTTGCTGCCCGATTCTCCTACCAACGCAGTCCTCATCCAAGGATCCAAGCGCCGTCTGGTTAAAAGAATTCCTCCTCCGAAGGGTCTCAGCGCAGCCGATTGCAGGAAAGACCTGGCTTCTATGACACCTTCCGAAGAAGAGAGAATGAGAATTGAAGCTGTGAGATCTTCTGGCACACTCGAGACGGGAACTCCTACAGCCTTCTCTATATATGCGAATCGACTCTCACGTCGACCTTCTAGCTTCCCCACCCTTGAAGAGTGCCTGTCCCAGAAGCAGGCTTCGCTAGCGGATTCACGCACGCCTGTCTCAAGCCCGACTAACACTCGGTCTATGCAAAGGACGATTACTTCATCTTCCCAGGCCCCTACCACTGCTACTTCTCGCGTTCAAAGAGTTCAGCAGCAACCACATACCCCTGTCATTGTTCTCGACGATTCTGACAATTCTGACGAAGATATTCGCCCGCCAAATTACGCCAGGCTTTTGGGACACCAACCACCTAGAGTCACTCCAGGGGCAGATTCGAACGTAACGCTCGGCCCACAAGCAATGAGGACGACGCCTCTCCTATCGGTCGCTTCGGAGCGCCTCGCAGAGCAGATCACCACCGGTAACAAATCCTTGGATGTCCTTATGGCTGCACACCCAATCGGGCAGGAGCCTTCGTCCATCACTCATGACAGTCCAATGATCGGAAGCGTCGAGGCTGCCAATCTAGGAAGGGGCAGTGCGACGCCTATGGAGGTCGACCCTGCTCTACAGGAAAGAGCTGACCCATATACTGGCTCGATTGATTCCGTGATCGACGACAAATCAAGTCCTATCTACAGCATGCCTAGATCCAACGGAAAAGGAGATGAGGATTTTGTCGACGAGGAGAGTTCAAAATCTCCGGAGGGAATTCGAGATGCGCCCGAAGATGACGGTGAGACCGATTCCGCGGAAATCAAGTATGCAGTAGCTGATGCTCTACTAGTTTACAGAAGCGATCGCCTAAGTCGTCTCAGGCCTAGAGATTCACTTCCTACCCCCGCATATACTAGCTGCTCCAGAAGTTCATCGGTATCAACCACCACGCGCTCGCCTCGTACGCCCAAAAAGCCCCTTGAAGGGGATGGGAAAAAACGGGTTGGCAGGCAGACACGTGAGCTCGACAAGTACCTGGAGTCTATCCCGCTTCGGAAGGACTTTTACATAAAGAAGGAGGAGCATCCCAAGCCACTCTCCAGCAATGATGGCCAGCGTCCAACGCCAGCGCGGTCGTTGGACAATGGCTCCCGCGGCAGATCGCAAAGCGCCCTTCCCGGCAAGTCTCAGGATGACGAAATGAACAATGCCAAGAATAGAATCAAGATGGAAGAGACTCCGGATACGGATACGGGCTATGACTCCACTCCCAACGAGCCCTATCCGGAAAGCAGCGTCAGGTATGAAGCCTATGGGCGTCCGGACCAACCACGTCCCATCGGTCCTAGCGAACTCTACCGCCGGAGAAAGAACAACAGTTCCCAGATGCTTTCGAATCCAACCCGTGCTGCTGCTTTCGGATCGACCACCAACACTCCGCCAGCTTCCTCAAGTCCAGCGGCTACCAGCTTCAGAACACAAGGAGAGAGTGGTTATAGCTATATCCGCTCGCGGCCCTTTTCCAGACGTGATGATGAAGATAGTAAGGCTAGGCGCAACGTTAGTCGCCTTGCCCAATCCCTTCTATCAAATGACGACGCATATCATCACAACGCCGCTAAAGCAGGCGCCATGCCGCCTCCCTTGCACCCTCCTACCCGGAGCCGTCGCGGCCGTGGCAATAGCGACAATGTCCAGACTCAACCCAAACGTCGCCGGCTTAACTCGGAGAACGATGATCAACCGCCCTCGACCAACACGACGTCTTACCGCCCCCGTGCAAGAGTTTCCCGCCCCCGCGGCAGCCGGGGCACTTCCACGTCGAGGCAGTCTCGCAACAACAACACTTCTCAAGGGCCCCCAGTAACCACGTTCCCCTCTCTTCAGATTCCCAATGTCCTCTCCGCAGCCGCCTACACTGATTTCGCCGCCGCTTCCGCCAATTCCCGCCCTCCTCAGCAGGAACAGCACCAGTACCAGCAGCACCAGCCGCACCAGCCGCACCAACAGCACCAACAGCACCAGCACTACCAGCCGAACCAGCACTACCAGCCGAACCAGCAGTACTGGCCGAACCAGCTGTACCAGCCGTATCAGCAGAACCAGCCGTATCAGCCGTACCAGCCGTACCAGCCGTACCAGCAGCACCAGCAGCCCCGGCAGTTCCAGTTTCGGCCGTCCCAGCATCCGCAGTACCAGTCCTCATACCAGCAGCAGCAGCAGCAGCAGCAGCAGCAGAAGGATCAAAAGCATCAGCAGAATTAGCAGCCAGAAAGTACACGGGCTCATGTTGAGGAGTGGTGCTAAGGTGTGGCCATGCAGACACAAAAGCTGTAAAGCTGCTGCAATGGGGATTTCAAAGAGTACAAGAGGTTTTCCCATGGGTTCAACTTTGAATGCGGGAATTTAGTGCAGGAATAATGGGGGGCCAGAGCGGTGGCTTTGCGGTTTTGTTTTTCCTTTGCATTCTTGCTTTGGGGCTTTTTTTTTTGGACTTGTTAGATTCTGAAGACGGATGCGGCGGGTCATTCTTTCTTTCTCCTTTTTGGTTTGTAATAGTGATGTTCTAAGTCGGGTGGAGGGTGTTACTCAGTTGTGGCCTTTCGAGTCTACTAGGCTGTCAGTACTCTTAAGCATGATTTAAGGCATTACACACGTTCTCTACACTAAAAGTGAAGGCGTAGCAAGAAATCGGCAAAAGGTCTGCCGTGTCCGCCCGTGCGGATCGGAGATCCAAAGCAGAAGGATGCTCAGGCTGGCTAAGCGATTGGTGGTGTTGGTCAGCCGCAGCGCCACGCTCGGAACGACGTTGCGCGCGCATCCTACAAGACGGCGCAACGACGCCAACGGCCAGAATTTGCGCACCTCGACGAAATGCCATCAAAGAGAGCAAGGGGAAGCTATGCGAAGCTTATTTGTTTGCACTGCCGATCAAGGAAGATCAAGTGCAATCTTCCGGACGAAGCCACCATTCAGCCTTCCAACACGCCGCAGCCACCCGGCAAAAAATGCGAGCGCTGTCGGCAAAGGGCACTTGATTGCATTGTGGACCACACTACTCTCGGACGTCCCGCGTATAAGCGCTCGAGAGTAGAGGTCATTCTCACTGCCGATAGTCTTGATGACTTTCCCCAACCTACGGGTGAAGCTTCCTCGGCAGATGTGGAAAGGTTTCTCTTGTCGACCCCGCCGCAGGGTGACGTTCTAGGCTGCCAGACGCAGAAACCAAGCAACTCTGAGATGGTCGATGCTCTGTCCAACCAATTCAGACACCTCAGGTCTCTAGTGTCGCGTGACAAAGGATTTGCCAACATTCTCCCGGGATATTCACCAACACCAATGCGAAAATCAATCCTTGAACTTGTCAACCCAGCGCTTTCCGGGCTACTAGACAGACAGTGAGTGTGCCCCATGCTCAAATACTGTCTGAAGGACCTGCTGACAGTACTAGTCTCGTCTGGCATAGACTGTACTACCCTTATATCCCAGAAATCCCACTTCTTCGAAACCGCTGCGCATCGGCAGGCCATGTTGACATCAAACCAAGCCTTCTATTATTGGCTGTTCTATGCTCAATAGCGCTGGATGTCCCGGTGCAGCGCCTAGCTTCATACAGACATCTACAACCTTCGTTGAAGAATGCCATATTCCACTACGGCCAGGAAATTCTCTTCGATGTTCCCACGGACGCAGACGCCCTTCTCGCTTTAGAGCTTATTGCAGAATATCAACCGCTGGCACTAGTTTCATCTCGAAATGCGGCTCCTCTTGCAATCAAAGGAACCCTTTACAGTTCACTGGCAAGGCGTATTGCCCTCCAGTTGAACTTGGATACGGCTGCCTCGTCTCTGAGGGAACTTGTGGATGCCAGGAACAATACCAACCTCGAGCAGGTGTTGATGAACACGCTCCAGTGGTGTAATATATCGATGTTGGAGGCCGACCAAGAGACTTCTTTCCGCTCGCCTCCGCACTCAATCTACCCAAGTCCGACCATCGAATTCGCCTTGGAAACGCTCAAGCTCGCCCTCGACCGCGGGTACATGCCAAACAAGGCATACTTCCTCTTCCACCGGCTAAGCTCAAGCGCCCAACTGATGCAGCAAAACACGGCGGCCGCCAAAAACTGGAAGCGCATCGACAAACTCACCGACATCATCATCGATCACGAAGCACGCTGCGCCGAGGAGAGAGAAGAAGTCGCCACGGCCCTGCAGACCCTCTTCTCCTCCCCCTCGGACCAAAACAACAGCAGCAACCACCATGCCCAGCAGCAGCAGGCCTTCGCCATCTCACAACTCTGCGAAACGGAGATCCACGCCCGCCACACCGACATCGTCGGCAGCTGCATGTTCTACGCCATCATGTCCAGCGCGCAGCAACAGCAACAACAAGACGACTCCCTCGACCCAGCCGAGGCGCTCCGCATCGGCGACCACATCATCACGCGGCTGCGCGAGTACGGCTCGGCGGACCCCAACCGGCCGCCGGCTACGCTCTTCCTCGAGAAGTTCGGCAAGTGGCGCATGGAGGAGCTGGAGCGCACGCTGACCAACTTCATCACCTCGTGCAGCGCGCCGGACAACCGCCTCGACGGCGTGCCCTTCGTCGGCCCCACGCGCCGCGTCGCGTCCGAGATCCTGTTCCGCTGCAAGAACGTGGTCGAGAACAATGCGGTCAGGCTGAAGGGGTGGGGCGGGCTGCACGACCGTGTGGATACGCAACTGGTGTTGTTGTTGGAGTGCGCGAGGCGGTTGGAGGGGATGGAGGTCGGGGCGGAGGAGGGGGAGAGGGCGGTGGCGAGGGGGAGCTTGTGCGCGGCTAGCGCGAGGTTGATGAGGAGCTTGCATCGGATTGTGAGTGGGTGGCGACGGAGTCTGGTCGAGGGCCAGAGGCAGAAGATGGCGAGGCCGACGCCTGCCACCGCTGCAACGGAGACAACTTCATCTGCGTTCAACGCGGCAGTAAAGACGGGCAACGATGCTGATCCTAGTGGTGATAGCGGTGCTCGTGAGGCTGAGGCAATTATAGGATTTGACGATTTGCTGGAGGGAGATCTGTTTGCGGATTGGAGCAATTGGCCGCAGATGGAAGATGTTGATTTTACTACGGTTTTTAACGATGAATTCAGTTGGGGGTTTGTGTGACATTGGTCACCTGCCATTACTGAAATGACAAGTCTCTAGCTCCTCTTTGGTTTTTAAGGCTATCCTCAATTCAGCCTGGCTGCATCACTTCGTGAAAAGGCAGTGTTGAAAGACGAATTCTGACGATCATCCACTCAGACAACAACTCCGTCCCGGACCCTCACTTCCTCCCAACCGACGATCACCTCGGTCTTGCTCTGATCCAGGAACTTGGGCTGGTCGGGCTTAACATTGGCAATGTAGTCAGGGTCTTTCATAGCGCGGGTAAGATCATCCAAACTGCGCACCCAAAGCTCGACGGAGCCATCGTGCTCGTGGATCTTCCAGCCGGCGCCCTGTGTCATTGAAGCAAATTTGTCGCGATACTCCTTTGGTGTGTGGTACTGGGGTTTATAGTTAGGCGAACATGCGCCATGTATTGTTCCGGAATATGTATACTTACGATAGCATACTTCAAAACTCCATTTCTGGCGAGCCAGGGTGCAGCCATCTTAGCGTGAGTCTTGGTCCAGTAGTCGTAGTATTCTTCTTCAGTCATGTCCGGGTTTCTGTAGTGGAGAATTTGCACCTTGATGACTTTCTCTGTCGTCTCGCCGGTCTGATGAGGTTGCGACGCCATGGTTCTCGTGGAATTGAAGAGCAGGCTCTGGAGCGGTGCTGACTGTGAGCTGTGCGTGTGTGTTGCTCATCGCTTGTCGAAAGGTCATCATCCTTTATGGTTAAGAGTCCTCCGGAGTTAAGGCACGGAGGTTGCGGGCATAATCAAGACTTGCAACTACTCTGCTTATGAAGCGCAAGTGGGGTTCTGGGGTTGCTTTAAAGTATCAGAGGAATTAAAATGGGTATGGATGGTATCAACCAAGCAGCCGTGGTCGCGCTTGGCTCGATTGGTAGCTCACTATGGGCTTGACAAGCAAATCATGTCTTACCCGAATGGGAATAGTGTGGCTGAAAGCAGTAGTTTAGCTGGCACTTTAGGGAATGACCAGAGACTTGATTATAGGAGTGAGGGTCAGGGAACAGTGAGCTATGAATTCTTGGTCCCTGGCAAGTATGCGTGTATTGCCTAAGGTAAGCTCTTGTGTGACGCACCTAGGGGACGCAGTGAAACCCAGCCGGTTCCTGGATCGTCGAGACTAGCTGCAAGGAACCCGCAAGTTCAGCAAGTTATCGGGGAGATGCAGGCACATCTCATCTTGCATCCCGTCCAGGCCCCAGGGCGACAAACCTGTTCGCGCGAGCGATTGACCAGTGGGGTTGCGCGGAGAGGGTAACTCAGGCGGTCGGGCCGTGAGTCCTTGTGGTCGGGGCGCAGCCGACCCGCCATCTCCCCAGCCACCCCGCGCTTCCAGCCTCTCGACATTGCGGAAAAAGGACGTGGCAGACAGCAATTCTACAAAAAGTAGGGTCCCGCCGCGCATTCCAGAAGTTACTCCACTCGACTCTCACAATCGCCGACTCGCAACTTTCTCTGGTGGTGCAGCCAAGCAGACAGCCGCCCACCCCAGATCGACCCGCCACGCCGACGCCAATCACGTCCATTTCTCCAGTCGGCCACCAGCTCAGTGCAGACAATGTGAGCCACTTGGATCGCCCAAGAAGACGGATGCTAACATTCTATTCTCCAGCCAGACGCACTCTCGCTGACCGCCTAAGCGCTGCTGCAAACGCGTGCAACCCTCGCCAACGCACTGCCAGCACACCCGGCGCCGCCTCGCTCACTCCACCTCACCACCACGACGATACCCAATTCCTCGTCGCAATCGCTTCCAACCACACCGCTTTCGTCCCGTGCACAAAGTGAACAGCAACCATGAAGCGCAACATCGTCATCTTCCTGATTATCCTCATCCTCTTCATCGTCATCGCCCTCGTCGCCTACGTCATCTACTATCTGCAAAACCGGATGGGTTTCGCACGAAATGCACAGAGCGAGAGCGAGATGTCCGAACCGTAAGCTATACCATACTGTTTCTTGGGAGCTTGACGCGAACCAGCGAGATTCAGACTACCATAATGTCAATACGCGACGGCGCAAAACGGGACGGTTCTTTTTCTCTTTTGCTTCCACAAGGCGGGTTTGGACTTTCATGACATTACGACTTAGCATAATACCTTTTGTGTACTCGCACTGCAAAGACAGGCGATGGCGTTCAGGGACCGGAAGCATAAAGCATCTCAGTGGGATTACGAGCGGATCCTATTGATACCCAGGATAGGGACATACATGAAAGCAATGAGAACAACACGAGATTCGAGAACATCACATACGAAAAGACTGAGCAGTTTCTGGACCATTTTCGCGTTTCTTGAGAATAACTGCCAGCAACTACACGCCCTATCACGTGTGACCCTGTCGCGGGGTAGGGCGACAGGCGAGAGCTCGAGAGCTCGGGCCACATGCTTATCGATTGACGGCGGATGATGACATCTTCGACCAAGCCGAGGCCGCCGCCGCCGCCACTTTCTCACCCTTCCCCCCGGGAGCTTGGAGCTCAGACACATTCACGATTCCAAATCTCTCACACACAGCCCCGCTGCCATCAGCGATAAAATCTGACCCCATCCGCCTGGCATCTCCGCCACTCTCCAGCTCATGCGCTTCCCATCTTTCCCGACCGTCGTCCGCGCTTTTTATACCCTCAGCAACACTACCGCACGCCGCTTTCCGCCCATCTTCCAACAGCAGGGCCTCGCAAACCCACGCATACCATACTCGATAAAATCTATGCCCACAATCCCATTCCTGGGAAGCCTATTCTCGAGCTCCAGCAGAAGCAACATGAGCTACCCCGTGAAGAAGAGCGACGATGAATGGCAGGCGGTGCTGTCGCCTGGTACGTGAAGAGAACACACCCCAATACGCAGACATTCATCTCCGAATCCCCCCTCCCCCTTCTCTCAGCACGCCCACGAACCAAAGCAATTCTAACGCTCTTTGCTTCCTTGCAGAACAATTCCGCGTCCTCCGCAAACAAGGCACCGAAGCGCCCGGCACGGGCGAGTACGACAAGCACATGCCGGCGGCGGGCACGTACAACTGCGCGGGCTGCGACGCGCCGCTGTACACAGCGCAGCAGAAGTTCAAGTCGGGCTGCGGCTGGCCCGCCTTCTTCGACACGGTGCCCGGCGCCGTCGTGCGCCACGTCGACAGCACGTTCGGCATGCAGCGCACCGAGATCGTGTGCGCCAACTGCGGCGGCCACCTCGGTCACGTCTTTAAGGGCGAGGGCTACCCGACGCCGACGGATGAGAGGCATTGCGTCAACAGTGTCAGCTTGAAGTTTAAGAACGAGGGAGCGGAGGGGAAGGAGAGTAAGGCGTGAGGTGTGGGGCTTGTGTTGAAGGCGTTGTGGGTGGTATTGGAGCATGGAGTGGCGTTTGAAGCAGGATATGTGAGAGTGGGTGAGAGGACGTTCGGTCTCGCCGGGAATGTGCGTGTAAATATAGTGTACGCAGGAGCTGGCATCGGCCATGGACGCCGAGAGTGAGAATATCTAAGAATGATTTGACTATTGTACGCAGTCGCGCTAATCGCGGGCAAGGTCCTTTCTCGAGTGAGATACTGCCAAAGGCATAGTTTTTTTTTTTTTTTTTTTTGGCATTCCCCTTTTTGGTCCTACGGAGGGAAGGATATAGCAGCCAAAGACTGGCGTGAAGTTCATTTTTTCGCTCATCATAGGTAGGTAGTTGAAGGTATCATCTGGAATTGGCAATTT
This sequence comes from Lasiodiplodia sp. COLG20, assembly GCA_009801085.1. Taxonomy (NCBI): domain Eukaryota; kingdom Fungi; phylum Ascomycota; class Dothideomycetes; order Botryosphaeriales; family Botryosphaeriaceae; genus Lasiodiplodia; species Lasiodiplodia sp. COLG20. The sequence continues at coordinate 4,766,546 of VNWV01000001.1, read as the reverse complement.
TACATTCTCCTCCGGACAACAGCTTCCACTGCCTACACATGTTGTTCAGCTTTCTGCCTTATCCCATTCTCTCTCTCCTCTCTACCACCACCCCACCATCACCTTCCTCATCCTCCTCCTCTTCCTTCTCCTCCTCCCCCGGCAGCACAATCTCCCTCCCATTCCCCTCCCTCACAAACGTGCCCGCGACAGCGCCGCACACCGCCACGCCCGCCAACCACCACCACGCCAGCCCGACCACGCCCACGGCTAACCCCCGCCCAAACACCCACCCGCCGAGCACGGGCCCAAGCGTGCGCGCGCCGCTGCTGACGGACTGGCCGACGCCGTGCACGGTGCCCAGCACGCTGGGGTGCGGGCAGCAATTATTCACCAAGATGGCAGCGCTGGGCGTCGCGAACGTGCGGGCGGCGACGACGAGGAAGAGGGCGCCCGCGATGGCGAGCCAGACCAGCGGGCCCGCGGCGGGGGCGGGCGGCGGTGCCGTCGTTGGGATGAGCGCGAGGAACGGGATCACGGCGTAGGCGATGGGGAAGAGCGCGGATGCGAAGCGGAACGAATAGGTCGTGCCGAGCCGCGTGCTGACGGTGGGATAGACGGCGAGCTGTAGCGTGATGCCGATGACGCCGAGGATGGCGAGGGCGGCGCCGATGCGGGAGGGCGGTAGGCCTAGGCCGCCGGTGAAGTGGATGGGTGGGCGTTGGTGGGTGAGTGTTGGTGGGGAGGGGTGCGCCGGGTCGAAGCGCGGGGTCGAGAGGAAGGTGAACCAGAGGCTGTTGAGGGTGCCGATGTGCATCGAAAGGATGGCGTGCGAGAGGAAGGTGAGGAGGACGTTGCGCGTCCAGATGCGGTGGAAGGGGAGCTTTTGCTTGCGCGGTGGGGTCTTGATCTGAAAGGAGGTGGGCGTGGTGGGCGTGGTGGCCATTTCGATGTCTGTGGGCTGGTCTGGAGTGCGTGGGCGGTCGTCGGTGGGGATGGGCATGTAGTCGCCTTGCGGTCGGCGGCGCCGCAGTATGTTGCGCGAGACCCAGAGTCGGAGGCGGATGCCGAAGTCGGGCGTGTCTTGGAGAGCCTCGTGCGTCTCTTTGAGCCCGAAGATGATGGCCATGGAGGAGCAGAAGAGGAAGAGAGCACTGACGAGGTTGGGTAGGGCGTATGGCCATTCCATCATCCAACCCACGCCGTCCTTGCCACCGATGACCGAGCCTGGACCGAAGAGGGACGGATAACTTCCTACTGGATCAGCGAGGAAGCCGCCAAGCATTGGGCCAATAATGATGCCGATGTTGAATGTCATGGGCAAGAGGAGGAAGGCGCGAGACTGGTATCTTTTTTCCTTGACGATCTCGCTGACCATGGTCCGCATCACTCCAATGTTGCCGTTGAGCATCCCTCCAAGGCTCCTGAAGACGACGGCGGTGACGAAGCTTTTCGAAAATCCAAAGCCGACAGCAGAGATGGCAGTGCCCAACAGGCCTACGAGGATAACTTTCTTTCGTCCGACCCATTCCACGTCAGCGACGCGCCCCCAGAGGACGGCCGTGACGAACTGCGTCGCGGTGAAGGCGCCCTGCAATATTCCGGCTTGGGAGGCAATAGTCGAGTCTGGCAGCGAGGGGTCGAACGACTTCAGCTGGTAGAACATGTAGGCCTGGAGCGACGTTTGCGTCAGAGGCTCCGACAGCCTCGCCAGCGTCAGGATGATGAGCTGGTCTTTCTGGGGCAGGGAGCTCCATGTCACCGGTTTCTCCTTTGCCCTTTCTGCCTGCTCATCTTCGTCGATGAGAGGTAACTGCGCTACGCCAAGCCGCGTGTCGATCGCTGGTGGGGGTTGACGCCGGCCCTGCGTGTCATCTGTTCGGGGTGAGCTTGTCTGGAAAGCTTGGCCATCTCGCGAATGAGATTCCTGGTCCGGCTCGTCATTACTCGAACTCCCAAAGGCAGGAAGAAGGCCATGGTTCGTCACATCGCGGTCCTCAGCGGAAGCATGTGATGTATTGCCGGGGGTCATCTATGAGAGCTGGGGGGCACGAGAGCAACTGCCTTCTTGGTAGCAATGGAGTGGAAGAGTGGAGGGGAAGGGAAGAGGAGCAGAAGCAGCAAAGATGCAGGCCAGATGTCGACATTCCATGATGACTCTTTTTGGGGCGGCAAATGCCCGATTTTCCCGCCGGGGCTGCAAGTGCAGTGGGATCACGGCGGCTGGTGGAGGGAAGGGTAACGCAAGCCTGTGGTTGGCTGAAACGGCGTGCGGGAAAAAATCTCGAGCCGCTCCCGCTGCTGACTGTCGGTCTGTGCCGTCCGTCATCCCACTCTTCGTGCCGGAAACCCCCCAGTCAACTCCGAGATATTGTGGGATAAGTCCGAGGACATTAGCGCTGTGACTGGGTCGGAGAGATACCGACGCACTTGCGGCTTCCTCCCGCGCCACAAAACGCACACTCGTCGCCCAACGACAGCAACGTCGAAACTCTCTACAACAACAAGAGAGAGCCAACGCTCCCACATCAGAGCTTCCCGCGCTCATTGTCAGCCCTACCGTTTCCTAGCTTCAGTGTAGCTTGCATTTCTCAGCCGTTGCGTGCCGCAAAACTTGCCCCGATCAATCATTACGGCACTACTATCTTCCACTATAACGTCTAATGGGCTTCGGGGAGCCCAAAAGAAGTAGAACAGCATCATTTCTGGCCCGCCTTTGTGTTATGCATCAGGAGCATCTTTGAAAACCATTCAAGGAAAGACCGAGGAAAGTCACGTGAGCAATCTCCATGGATGGAAGGGAACAGCTTCACAAGAAGCAAACATTTAGCGTCACCACTCATGATTGAGGCAGTATCAAGATATCATGGGAACCAAACGCAGTGGGTATCATTTGGTAAAACGCTAATCAAAGAGTCCATATACTCTCTCCCCTCCGCTCGACTTCAAGTCGACATTTACAAAGCAGAGACAAAAACAACAGAAAGGCTCAAAAGCCGTACAAAAAGAGTCTCCCAGTGGGCCCCACCCACGATCCCCCGGCCTCGCTAAAACCCGAAAAAACCTCATGGTGAGGATTGTTGATGATGATGAAAAGCGGGGAAAAGAGCACCGGATACGCCTGGCCTTGATGATATTTGCCTTTGTTTCTGTACATCCCTCAACCGCGGAACGTATTCCAGTCCGGTTTCTCCTTGCCCGTCAGTGGCACTTTCATTAAAAGAGTTGGTCGAGTTGTTCAGCATCTGCTGCATCTCCATCTGGAGGAAGAGGTTGTTTTGGTGATTTGTCGCGCGTTGTTGGTGAACCAGTAGGTAGAGTTGTTCAGAATCCGCTGCGTCTCCTTCAAAGGAAGAGGTGGTTTTGGTGGTTCTTTGCGCGTTGTTGGTGGACCCGTGGGTCGAGTTGTTGTATCTTCATCTCCAGGAAGGTGGTTTTGTTGTTTGTCGTGCGTTGTTGTCAGACAAGTTGGTTGAGTTGTTCAGCTGCGTCTCCTTCTAGAGGAAGAGGTGGTTTTGGTAGTTCGTCGCGACTTGTTGTTGGGACCGTGGGTTGCGCGGTATTCGGCATGTGTCTGTGCGCCTTTGATTTCATAGCTGGAGTCGGCCCAGCGGGAGGACAACATGGTAGCCGGGGCCTTTTTGTCTTCGTTCGGCTGCTCGATGGTTTGCTTGTCGGTCGAGTCTTTGCTGGTGGAGGTAGTGTCGACTTGAGGAAGGTTCTCATTGTCATCCTTCGGCTGGGAGACGAGGCTCTCCTTGTTGTTATTCGGCTGAGATGGAAGGTTCTCCTTGTTGTTGTCCGACTGAGGTGGGTGGTCCTCGTTTTCATCCTGCGATTGAAGTTGGATGTTCTCCTTGTCGTCATTTGATGCGTCGACGATTGGCTTATTGTTGGTGGTAGGTGCCGAGGGGAAGTTCTCTTTGCTGATTTCGGGTATGTTGAAAATGCCGTCGTCTTCTTCATCGACGAGTTCGGCCCAGCTCTTTTTCTGGTAAGGCTGGACGGTGGTTGTGGGCAGCAGTTCGGCAAAGGGTTCGCGAGCGGCATCCCCAGGTTCAGAGGTCTTCACCAGCTCGGTTGCTGAGGTGGGCTTTGGTCCGGAGACGATTACCAATTCGGGTTCGGCGTGAGTCGAGTCGGTTTGAGTTGGTGTGGAGGTTGCCGCTTGAGTTGAGTCGGTTTGAGTTGATGTGGAGGTTTCCGCTTGAGTCTCAGCTTGTGTTGGCTTGGTTTGGAGTTCGTTGCCGGTTGTTTCGCTCGAAGCGCTGTTTGGCTGAGCGTTGGTGGTTGATTCGGGGGCCCATCTGGACTTGAGCAGGCCAGCTGAGGTGGTAGTTTTGCGGGTCGAGCGCTCCGAAGGCTTGACTGCCCACTTGGACGCGAGGAGGCCGACGGAGCGAGTCGGGGCCGAGATAGTAGCCGACATGATGTTGATTGGAGAGTGTTGTTGTTTGCAGAGCCTTTTGAAGAGGTAGAGATGTGAGGCTGAGGCTGAAAGAGTGGGCTGGTGGTGGGCTTTCGAAGGCAGCGTTTGCGGAAAGCCGATGGTGAAGGACTCGAAGGAGGTACGGGGACAGTGGGGTTTTTATGCCTGAGCGAAGAAATCTCTGCTGCGTCAATTCCGCCGTTTTTGCTAACAGTCATGCAGTGTGGAGGGTTGAAGGTCTGGTGATGGAGTTGTCGTCCCACGGTCCGCTCGGCCTTTCCCCCGGTACTAAGATCATGCGGCGGACGTCACCGGGTCCACTTGGATGATTCAGACCCCGGATCTCAAACACGCTTTTAGAAGCCACCGGGGCCCATGCGCCCAAGCACGCCGCTTCGCCCCGAGAACCCCAGGAAAATCTCCCCACATGCATGCGCCGATCAAGACTGCATCTGCACTTGTTCAATTCAGTCTCAGACACGCATCGGATTGTGTTCCAATTGTCGACGATATCCCATGGCAAGTCCTGTTTCCCGGATATGGAATTATCTCGGCGCCGAAGTGTGAACGGTGCCCAAGCCTCCACGTTGACCGGTACAGTGAAGTCAAAAACTGGCATGCTGATGGCATTGGCAGAAAACGGCTTTCCATGGCACTGACGTGCCGTTATAGTGCGTTTGCATTGGTTCCAAAGTACGCGCTTAGGTCCCGTTCTAGTCCACCCCCTTGATACCCAGTAGATCACCGGCACACATAGCTGAAGTACCTGTCTGCTTGTATGCGGCTTTATTTCCAATGCATATAGTCATTCTACCACCGTACAGAATTTTAATGGCGCTCTGAGTCACAAAATTTCAATGAGTGAGAGAAATTAACTCGAATAACCTCAGGGCTCGAGGCTAATCCGAAGGCGAGCTGGATTAAAGGCCGGTATAAGAACAGAGCATAACATGTGTTTGATACAAGATAGCCAATTGATTCTGTATACCGTACCTACATCTATGTCTCTGTGATATAGTCCAAAAGAAGAAGTCAAATTACTATCAAAACGTTGTACGAGTCACGAAGCAAACCGGACGAGTGACTATCTAAAAATAACTGGTCACGTGACGTAATTGATGGTCAGTGACTATCATCGAGGGCCAGAGGTCCGGGCCGTGATACCTGGGACTTGAATTTGTTATGACTCCTCCCGCTTCCCTTTTTATTCTTCTTTGCCATTCTAGAATTGATTATACGGAAGAGGCCAAGTAATTCTTTTCAGAGGGGACGTGCATCCGATAGATAGCGCTGAGGGGTTTTTTCTTTAAGGACAACTAAAGCTCTAACCTATCGTCATCCTGGGAAGAGCACAACTTACAATTTTGACTCATCATATCACTAGAGCAAACCCGAAGCCCTTTGAAATGGTTTCCGCGCTACCCTTCTGCTGCATGAGGAGACTATCTCCTGGGCTCGATCCACCGGCACGTCCACCGGCATATCCACTGGTCGTTTTTTCATGCCTAGCACCTCCTCAATCAGCGGATTAATGATATAGTTTTGTTACTCACTCACATTCCTACCAGTCATAAAACTATAGTGGACTATCCGGTGGACGAGCCGGTGGATGTCCCGGTGGACGTGCCGGTGGATCGAGCCAGCCCAGGAGATATTTCTACTGCTACCAAGTCCAAGTCGATACATACTAAGAAAGGGGCCACCTGTCCTTTTTTGCTTTGGAACATTCCGAAGTGATTGCGAGTGAATAGTTTACCAATGAAAAACAAACAAGAAAACGAAAAGAGCTTCTAAGGCTACGAGCTTCTAAGGCTACGTGCCAATGTTTATACTTCCGAAATGAATACAAAAGAAACTGTAAGTATTGCCGTCATTCACCAATGCAGTGGCGTTTCATCCGAAGCAGCATCCGTCTTCATCGGATATTCGTTGCCGTCTTTGGTTGAAGTGCTACTACTCCTACCATCGTGACCATGGCCACCCGGGGGCTTGACCGCGCTCGATACCTGCACCGTATACTCGCGCTTCTGGTGGATCTGTCCCAGCTCCTCCAGCGCATGTTCCATATCTTCTCCGTGTTTCCCGGCCGAGATATGCGCATCGTTGTGGTCGGTGCCGGGAACGCCGAATTCGCGGCGGCTTCGGACCATGCTCGAGGTTTCGCCAGAGCCGCTGATGTCGCGCACAGCCTCTTGCGAAATGCGGCGGATGAGATTGGTCATGGACAACTCGATCTTGAGCTTGACTATGTAGGCGACGGGGTGGAACTGCAGGAACACGGCCCCGTTCTTCAGGAACATGGTACCGATAATGAGGAACTGGGTTTTTGTTAGCATATACTAACAACACGGGATAGGTGAAGCTCACATCCATGCCGACGGAGATCAAAGCGATGCGCGTGTTGAAGGCAGCGAGTCTGTTGTATTTTTGCAGACCGTTGGCAACAAGCCTCTTCTTCACTTGCACAATGAAGAAGTAGTTCAGGACGGCATCGTTGGCCCCAATCAGAACCTTCGTGATCTATGTTCTTGGTAAGCTTCTGTGTGGTAACACATGGCAAAACTCAATCATACCTTGTCCCAGATGTTGTTGACCTTGACAAATGTTTCATTGACCCCCAGATGCCCTGGAATGAAGATACAAAAGACCGATATATTTATGCATGTGATGAAGCAGATTGTGGTGATTCGAATCTTTCTCAGTAACGCCTTGTCGACTGTGATGATAGCAATTCGGTTGATAATAATTTGGAGGATGAACTGGATTTCGATAACCCAGAGAATCACTAGAGAGCAATCAGCAAAGCAACAGTTTCGCGGGCAAGGATCCACAACTCACCGATGGAGAAATATGTGCCAAAGGCCGACTTGATGTAGCCGAGCAGGAATAACCATGCAATGATTCCCATGGCAGCATTGACGACCAGCTCGGACCAGACCATCCACACGAATAGGTTGCGCAGTGGATCGCGCATCGAGCTTGTGACTTTCCATGCATCCCATGCCGTCAGGTAGCCGAAGCCTATTGTGAAGCCTGCTGCCACACAAGCGATCTTGATGTCCGTCGGTGATGCTTCAGCCATTGTGATAGAATTGTTTCAAGGAATTGAGTGCCGCAGAAGGCAGATGGGGTTGTAAAGGGAAAAAGAGTGGATCAGACCATCAGTCAGTGTCAGGACCCTGATGCTGGGCTGTGGTTTTTGAGAAAACTGGAGGGTACATGGGGGAGCATGCCGGCCTGTATTCGGGGGTGTCGTGGGTCTGAGCAGCGAGAGAGGGTCTGGCTACGGTCTTACTGTCACGCCTCAGCGGGAGGAGCACCGGTGCTCGGAGCTTAGAGGAGAGTTAGCCAACGGCACATCTACCTCTTTCGGCAAGAAGTTATCTGGAGGCTCGGCCCTGGAGATCAACCGGGATGCGTTATAATGATTCAGGTGTTGCTTCGCAAGCCACTTTGTCAAGTATTGAAAGTTGATTCGCTCGGACTGAAGTCGGAAAACTCGGCAGCGCTAATCTGGCGCCATTACGGGCGCATAATTCTCCAACGACGGGCCGAACAGTGGCCAACGCTTGGTTACAGGTACAGAGGAAAAGTTGGATCCTCACGCGTGTACATAGCAGGAATGGCAGGATCCGTTCCTATATATTGAAGGAAAACTCCAGGCCCGGAAACAACGGCAACAGCAATCGGACTGGATACAGAGTTTCAGCCGCGAAGGGCCAGTGGCAGCTTGTCTGGTCCAACGTGCGATCAAGAGATCTACAAACCCCCCGCGTTTAGTGATTGCCAGATCGACACAAGGTCTGGGGATGCACTCCGGAAATGCATGCCGGAGATATCAATTTGCGGTGTTGTAGTCTGTGCAACAGGAGCTGATGACCTGATCGGACCGAGTTTTGCTGCGGCCCGCAATCCAGGACTCTCTCTTTCCCTTCTAGGCTTGCCTCAGCCCGGTAACGGTGACCGGCAGAGATCATGATCGCGATCTGATGCTTTTCATCAGCTAGTAGTGATTTGGCCGCGCACGCGGCTTCAAGCATGCCCCACTCCCGACCTCGGACGTTTCTGTACTCAAAATCTATTTCAAATCACGAGAAAGCTCATTTGTGACACCGAGGCTCATTGTGAACACCCTTTTTTTGACTCCTTCACATGTGCGTGTTTCCAGAAAATCCATCTGTTCTTTGTTCCCGAGGCAAACACTACCTTCGTTGGAAATGGGAGCGTAGATCTGTTCGCCCCCACGGAGCGCAACAGCTTTGGGAGATCAACTTCCGTGACCCACTTAGTCATCTCACCGTTCCTTTTCTTTTTGGATTTTTTATTTGGATCCTCGTGTGAAGGGTGGATATAGACCGAGGTCCGACTTTTCAATTCCACCGAGACCGCCTGGCCCAATGGCACAAGAGAACGGTGGCCGACAAAGTCGACTTAAGGGATCAGCAGTGCACTAAGAAAGTTTATTCATACTTCTAGTGCTTCGATCGATTTATCTCGTTATGATGATTGACAAACAACCGACTGGGGCTCCTGCGCACCGAGAATACCCGGAGAATGTGCATCGATCAGGCACCAATCTCCACTATTCTCTGCCTTAGACGGACTCTGGTAACCTGTGAGTTGGTCATGGATTTAAGAATGCAGCGGCAAAATCAGGAAAGCTGTCAGAATAAACAAGTAAACAAATAAATTCTTACAAATGAGATAAGTAGTTCGCTTCTCGATCACAGCTCTATATCTTCCAAATTTTCCCTCAGACTCTCGTCCAATCCTTTCCATCCCGGCCTTCCCATATCCCTCAGAATTCTCTCCGCCTTGGCAGCCCCAAGTATCCTGCTCAAATCATGGCCCTGCCCTTCCCTATCCTTATAGAACGCCTTTTCCGGGTAAATTCTTCGTAGTGCATGCAGCAAGGTGTTCCAATTGAACTCCTCCACGAAGCCAAAGATACGATTACCCTTGAGATCTGGACGAGTAAGTGCGGCAACGTGGAGGAGGGCGGTATCTTCGACGTCGATGTAGTATTCTAAAGAAGGTCATTGGGACTTAGCATCGGCACCTCCAGATAGGCTCACGAAAGAAAGGGACAGCACAAATCAGGATGCTAAATCTAAAAGAAATACTTACGTGGAGGGACAAGGCTCCACATATACTCGGGCACTGTACCAGTCGCGAGAGCAACAGGCCAACCCGAGGTGGTCGGATGGCCCTGGTTTTTGGGGTCGAGGCTGCGGCCGAAATTGACGCTCGGCAGGACTGGAAACATTAGCACGCAGATGAGAGCGCCAAAACGAGTGCTTTACTACCTGTGTTCACCATAAACCTTGGCTCATTCTCCTCCACCCACCGCCACACCGCGCGCTCCGCCTCCATCTTACTCGCGCTGTACGCCGCCAGGGTCCTCTGCACAGCATCACCCCCTTCGCCCAGCCTCAGCAGCTCCCTCACAGACTTCTCATTCCACGTCCCCTCATCCACATCCCCACCCTCCCCCGCCCTCGGCGAGTACGCCGCATTGCTCGTACTCGTAAACACGAAGCTCTTCACGCTGTCCTCCCTCGCCGCGCTCCTCAGCGGCTCCAACGCCCCCTTGACGACTGGCGCGACGATGCTGTCCAGAGTGCCCGAGGCATCTTTCCCGACGACGCTGCCGACATGCGCGACGGCGTCGACGCCCTTGACCGCGTCGTCGAACGCGCCGTCGGCGGCGATGTCGGGCACGCTGACAAGATGGAAGCGGCCGGGGCCGTGGGAAGAATCGAACAGCCGTCGAATCCACTCGTACTTGGGTGATGATGCGTCGCGGACGGTGCCGCGCACGCGGAAGCCGGCGTGCAGGAGCTGGTTGGCGATGTGCGAGGCGAGGAAGCCGTTGGCGGCGGTGACGAGGACGAGGGAGTCGGTGGGGAGGAGGGAGTGGTCGATGTTCATGTTTTCGTGTTTTCTCTTGCTTTTTGTTTCTTTTGGTGGGTGGTGGTGGTGCGGAGTCAGGCATCCAAGTTTACATATGATCGGAGCGTGGGTGAGAAGGATCCAAACAGGGATCTCAACGCGGGGTGCGGAGCCGGTCTCTGATTCGATGGAAAGCTCTATGCCGTGTTGGGCATCTTGTGTGTCTAGTCGCTTAGAGGTACTGATGCACAATCGTGTACATCGGGAGACGACTGAACAAGGGAAAATCATGAGGTTCAACACATTTCTTTGTAATAACCGAAATTCTTTCCTACATACAGGCAATCATTTTGTACGGTTTACTATCCAGCGTCATCAACTGTATCCTCGTCAAAGATATGCTCCTCGTTCAGGATTCAAATTCTTGCTGGCTCAAATGCACTGCCACCTAATCCGAAACACGACTACCTCATATCAAGAATCACCGGGCAGTGAATCCGCCGTCTACGGGAATATTGGTACCTGTCATCCAGCTCGCATCGTCGCTGGCAAGAGTAACCGCAATCTTCGCGATATCTTCAGGGAAACCGGGTCCGCCAAAGGGATGCCTCTCCACAAGGACGTCCCAAGGAGTTAGATTTGTAGTTGTCTCTCGGAAGATTGCTGTTTGTACGTCTACTTGCTGTTAGCAAAAGTGATTTATGTACACGACTTCTATTAGTATCCTTACATCCGGGGCAAATGGCATTGCAGTGTATGCGATGTTCCGCGTAATCAAGCGCTACTTGCCTGGTCAGAGAGGAAACAGCGCCTTTCGATGCACAGTAAGAAGCTGTTATAATCTAAAGTCAATTTCAATATGCTCGTAAAGAGGAACAAATAAGACGCTTACGGTTCTTTGGCCCTGCAATCAGTGCCATGATAGAGGAGATGTTGACGATCCATCCACGATCCCCGGACTGATGAGGCTCCTGTTGCAGCATCTGCGTGATTGCATGTTTGCAGCCTAGAAATACTGATCGGGAGTTGATACGCATTGTGTCATCCCAAATTTTGTCCTCAGTCAAGTGCAGCACCGCTGGCGTCTTCGCTTCAAAAGACACACCCGCATTATTCACCATGCTAAGGCCGTCATCAGCCAACAATTCAAGAGAATGTAGGGATAGACTTACATATCCAATCTCCCGAAAGTCCTTACCGCCTCGTTCACCAATTCCTTCATGCCCTGTGAATCGCTGACGTCTACTTTGTGGAATTCTGCATTTCCACCTCTTTGCTTGATCAACTCATGAGTAGTAGGCTTCTCCTCTGCAGATCTGGAAGACGGCTCCAAGTCTGCACAAAATACTTTTGCACCTTCAGCAGCGTATCGCAAGGCAATTGCGCGGCCGAGTCCGGAGGATGATCCCGTGACGATAGCGACTTTATCGAGAAGACGGCGGGGGAGAGAAGACATGATAAGAATTGAATGCGGACTCGATGATATTTCTGCAAGACGTGGAAGATGGATGCGCCTAAGAATTTATATAGTGGCCGAAGACCATGGCGCGTGCCCTTCAACTCTACGGTTACTCTTTGAGCTATCGTGAAGTGGCAAGAAGAGTTGAGGGGAAGAAAAGCGAGAGAAAGTATACCGAGGACGGTTCGGACCGAGAGTGGGGAGAGCCGAGGGCCTGGACTCACGGCCTGTTTAACAACACGAATTGGCTCTCGTGTAAGTTGCCTGAGCTAATCCAACCCCACGCACAACTTCCCCCGCAATCAAAAGCTCACAACTGGGGAGGCAACTTTATCTTCCTCGTGTGGGGATGCTAGCCTTTTCCAGACCATACTTGTCTACAACCGATCTCGGTAAAGATGCTTTTTACGAACCCCCGACAACACGACAGCAAAGCTCTGATGAATGGTTTTCCGGATAAATTGAAGTGGGACTGGGGTTTCCGAGGTGACGAAAGTTGCTAGTTGTAGAACTCATCTGGGCGAACGTGTTCGAGACTCTCGGTGCAAACCTTCCGAAGCCCCCTGGCTCCGATCATTGAAAGAGGCGCCGCAACCAAAAAGGATTCCTCATTTAGCTCACCCTTCCTCAGAAATGTAGCCCCTTCACATTGAGGGGGGTGGGTCACTATGTAATATCCAGTTCTCCTCCCCCACGTATAATTTATACAAGCGTCCGCCGTATATAGTCAATTTAAAGCCAGAGTAACGTTCAGGAATAATGGAGGCTGAACATACAATGCAACTCTGGAAAGGTTTAGTATGCAAAGCTTTACGTCGTGTAAGCAAGCAGATTGCCCCACCGACAGGGTGTATGCACCTTTGTCGCCCGTAAGAAAGAAAGACAATGCATCAACCAGTTGGAAAATCACTTATCTCATTTTATTTTCCGCTAAATAAAACCAAGTAGAAAATTGTCCTCCACTAATTGCTTCTCTGACACTTCTCTTCCTGTAGCAAGTGCCATCGTTCAGAACCTTCCATCACAACAACCCTCTCACAAATCCCACGCCACTCCCCAGTGATCGCTCAAGAACACTTAACATCTGCTTCGTAGAGCCAGTCTCCACAGCCTTTCCCCCGCCAATGATTGCCGCAACAACCAGCAACGTCATATATCTCGGCCATGTCTTCCGCTTCAACTCCGCAGCCAAGGCCGGGTTGGATTTCTCATACCTCAAATCCCCCCACTTTGGCCACAGGCTTCTCAGCCAATATTTGAACTGCCAGTCCGGGTACATCATCGTGTTCTTCCCCGTTCTCTCGTCAATGCCCCAACTCGAGCATCCCGTCGACCACACCAGCTTCTTCGTCGCCTGCGCCACCCATTCAACATCCTTGGCTTCAGCTTCTGGCTTCACTTCCACAACGTCGTCTGGAGGCGGCAGCGCCAGCAGACTTCTCAATGAGACAGCCGTCGGGTGTAGTGCGGCCAGAATCGGCGCGATCAATTTGTTGACGAAGTTGATCTGACACTCGGTTGTGTACAACACGCTCAGGTGGCCACTGACCGTGTTCGGCCCCATCAAGACGAAGAAGTTGGGAAAGCCGGATAACATGGTGCCAAAGTACGCTTCAGGGCTTCCCTCGTTGTACCTCTTCCAGTGTTCCTCCAGGGATTCTCCGCCCGCGCCACGGATCTCCATGGGGAACAGAGGCTGGTGCGTCTTGAAGCCATTGGCAAGGACGATGGCGTCTGCGGGGATGGTACGGCCCGACTTCGTTTCGACGCCTGTTGGCGTGATGCGCGCGATGGGGTCGGAATGAACCAGCTCGACGTTGTCGCGGTGCAGGCATGCCAAATAGTTCGTATCCTGCACCTTACGCTTGCACCCGAGCACGGACTTGGGCACGAGGAAGTCGCGCAGCTCGGGCGGAGCGTTCTTTCTGATGTAGTCGGATTGCACAACCGTGTCAATGTCGCGTTGCTTGCGCCCGCTCTCGATGGGGAATGATGCGAATCCATATTCCTTCTCAGTGAAGATATACCATCGGTAGGCGCGCATCACGCCGGGGATCCAGCGCATTGCCCACTTGAACGTCTCTCCGTACTCAGGGTTTGGACGTTCGGCCAACCAGTGCGGTTGCCGGCTGAATTGAGTGAGTTTGCGCACAGCGCCAGTGGGGTTCGCAGGATCGGACATGATGGGGACAAATTGCGTGGCACTGCAGCCATTTCCAACAACCACGACATCTTTGTCTTTGTAGTCAAATGTGTGGTCCCATTGGGCAGAGTGAAATATGCGACCTTGAAACTCCTCGGCTCCAGCGATATCGCAATCATTGGGGACAGAAAGAGATCCGACAGCTGAGATGAGGATCTTGCAGCGGAGAGTTGTCGTTGTTTTTGATTGCTGGGCGCGGAGAGTCACAAGCCAAGTGCCTGTGTTTTTGTCCCAAATGGCACGCTCGACCGTCGTTTGGAGCCTCGTATGTGGTCGTAGTTGGTAATAGTCTGCAAGATCAGAGAAATATTGGTGTATTTCCGGTTGGAGCGCAAAGGCTCGAGACCAATTGGGGTTCAGGGCGAAGGAGAGGGAGTAGAAGTGCGACGGAACCTGTATTGGACCATGTCAATCCCATTTCACACAGTCCAGGCCATTGGCTACTCACATCACATCCACACCCTGGGTAAGAATTCGCCCACCACGTGCCACCTATGTTGTCGCTTTTCTCAATGATGGTGAAGTTGCGGGTTCCGAACTTGCGAATAAGTTGGATCGCCATGCCCAGACCAGAGGGGCCGCCACCGATGATAAGAACGTCTGTGTCAAGCGACATGGTGCAGATGTTGTGTGCAGCTGTGTTGTCTGGTAAAGACCGCTATTATGCACCTTTGCTCAAAATTCTGGCACTTGTTTAGCCGTTGCTTTTTGTGAGTAGACTTTGTGTTTTGCCATGATTGAATTTTGCCAGCATGCCCTTCCTTAAATACTTGATTGGAGCGAGTCCGCATGCTTTCGTTCTTGGGATCTGTTACCTTTTCAGCATTGTCGCATTCATAGCTCATGAGCTCTCGCATCTCCGTAGAACCGAGTTCCCGGTTGGCAAGAGAAGCGAAGGTCTGGGGAAATACGTGACGTCACGGCAGGTTTGCCGAATCATCCCCTTGAAAGATCGAAGTTGTGCCGATTAGTCAGCGCTCACAGCTGGGGAAAGGAAGCCGGGGTGAGGAAGAGTATTGCCCAGAAGGTAACCAGCTATTGAAAATAGGAAATTGTAGCGCAGGAGTCTTTGCCGGCTCGGCTACTCCATGGTTGGGTGTATACGACCTTGGCTGAAACTCAGCCGGAAAGAAACTGATAGTGGGTGCAAACACACAAGATCAATTTTGGGAGCAAGATGCATTGTGCATTGCTGCTTTGTAGTATCTTTAGTACTCTGTTTATATCGAGGGGTATCATTTCATGCAAAATCATCCCATTTAAGTAATCTAGTGTGAAAGCTCGAGGAGAGAGGTTATCGATACCAGAGGGGAGTGACACAGCGCTTAGATAACCGATATCTTGACCACTGCTTCAGGCGAAGGACCGAATTTCGGGCGAGGGGAGTTTTCAATTATTTAAAGCATTCGATCCAGCTGCGTGAACTGTTTACCCTCCACCAACACACTCCACGACTCACTACGAAATCTTTACACTGTGAACTCATGTCCCAAACACTCTATTTTGTTCGCCATGCGGAGGGTGAGCATAACGTCAATGTAGGTAATCTTTCTTTTCCTCGATCAATGTTCATGCTCAAATTGTTCTGCTGCAAAAGAAAATTGCGGCTTTCCCATGCTTGTTCTGACAATCTAACTGCAGGCTCGCCACCACCTCCGCGACCCTCACTTGACATCTCAAGGTCATATACAATGTACCTCGTTCCGGGAAACCTTTTCTGATAGCGATAAAATCTCCGTCGTTATGTCCTCGCCCCTGAAACGAGCCATGCAAACCGCCTGTTATTGCTTCGGTTCCTCCCTTGCCCGGCCAGAGGTTCCGTTCGTCCTGGTCCCTCTGGCCCAGGAAATTGCGACCAATGCATGCGACATAGGGTTTCCAGCCGAAGAACTAAAGGCAGCGTTGCCTGAGATGGTATCTCACGCAGACGTTCCTTTTGACCTAAACAAGATCAACTTCAACCTTGTCGAGGAAGGTTGGAACTCAAAAGTACATCGCCCATGCTTTACATATACATCTTCACGTGGAATTTTGAAGCAATTCTTATGCTAAACGAACCTGGGTGGTGAAATCAGTCTGGAATTTATGCCCCTACTTTCCCCGCCGTTGAACGTCGAGCCGCACTCCTCCGCGAATGGTTGCGCAACCGCCCGGAAGAAAACATTGCACTCGTCACTCACGGAGCCTTTCTACACTACTTGATTGAGGACTGGACGGGTTTCGAAGTAAAAAAGGGCACCGGATTCCGCAACTGCGAAGTGCGGCGGTATGAATTCGCTGATAATGGGAGTCTCGTTGCTTTGTGCGGAGAAGCCAGTAAGGAGGGATATGTGAAGACTGCGAGACCTGACTGGGTGAACCGCGGTGAGCTCAGCGATACGGATGTGGAAGCAGAAGAGGCAAGGCTATAGTTCTATAGACAGCATTCTGAGCAGGTTTCGAAAAATTAGTCAGCTGTTCCCTTGCGAGAGACCTAAACCTTCAGTGCATCTGAGCCACCGCAGCCTTACCTGGCAAGGGCCTGTTGTGAAGTCGATCATCCCCAGGCCTCTTGATGTTAGCCAAAGTAACATTAAATGCACGGATACTTCCATTTTCTCCATTTTCTTTTATCAAACTTCCACATCCATTTCTTAAGCCTTGTTCCCACAAGGAAAGAAACGCGTTATTGTAGACTAGCCTTTCGCCGCATGGTACATATTCCTGCTAGGGTATCAAGTCAATTTCTACAGATTATCACTCTGCTCACACGCCTGTCCTATCGGCAAATGCTCCATAGCGAGCATCCAGAACCGGCTTGCGAACACAATCTTACAAAACTAAAGACAAGAAAAAGAAAAACTCCCCCTCTCTTCTGCTGCGTAGGCAATCGTCCATTACCCCGTAGGTTTTTCCTCGACACTCATTTCTCTCTCCAACCCTTCATATATCTTGCCATTGTTCCACCACTACGCACTTCTTGGGCTATATTGCCTCGCTGCAAACCACTTATACCTCTCCATCGATGCAGCTCGCCACCGCTTCCCCCAGATGATCGTCGCGGCCGCCGTCATCGACAGCGTCAAGGTCAAACAGCCGAGCAGGGTGAACATGTCGTACGGACCCATTCCCTGAAGCCAGGGGGGCAGGGCGAAGACGAGGGCCATGGCAAGGAGGTTGCGGATGAAGGCGATGGCGACGAAGGCATCGCCGACGATCTGTTTTGGTTTTGTTCCCAGTCAGTTGCTGATTACCTTTGGCAGTCTGCTGCGATTGTGGTGTTGAGGGATGGATGGAAGGGGCGAATGGAGGAGGACTTACATCGGTGTACGAGTCTTGCGCATAGGTCAGGGTGATATCGCCCACACCACCGACGCCGAAGCCGACAAATGCGGCACCCATGGCGTTGCTGATCCACGGCATGCCCTGTCATACATCACCAGCTGTTAGCAACTTTGCGTGGAACATCCAGATAGGTCGCGCGTATGTGTTGAGTTGAGATGAAAGAGAGTTTCGTTACCTTTGCGATAGTCAACCCATACAACAAGATACCAAACGGAAGTATCAATCCAGGTATGAAGTACAGCCACAACCGCATCTCCGGGTCATATATGCCGCCACCTCTCTTCTTCGCAAACACCAAGATCAGCTTGTCGACCAGGTAGCCACCGTAGAACGCGCCGATGATGGAGCCGATGGCCGGTGGCAAATTCATGTTGCCGACTCCGACGGAAGAGAAGAGGTACGGCGGTTGCACATACAG
The DNA here is from genome assembly GCA_009801085.1 of Lasiodiplodia sp. COLG20. NCBI lineage: Eukaryota > Fungi > Ascomycota > Dothideomycetes > Botryosphaeriales > Botryosphaeriaceae > Lasiodiplodia > Lasiodiplodia sp. COLG20. Next base: position 4,748,842 of record VNWV01000001.1, on the reverse strand, counting down.
GGTCGACTGCGTGGTAGCCAGGATAGACAGGCACGAGATGGCGATGCCATACTGAAACGCAGTGAACGCGATGGCAGGGAAGCTGAACAGCACGGCAAAGGGCTGCCAGTAGTGGCGGATGATGCTATGTCCATGATCGGTCTTCGTACTGATGAGGCGGTGCCGGGTCCAGTACGAGTTCATCGGGATGCTGTGGTCGATGGGAACGAGGCGGCGACGTTGGGTACTGGTTCCGGCCGTCTCGGGGCGCTCGACGTTGCTATTTTCGGTGGTAGTAGGGGCGAGCTTGACGTCGTCGAGCTTTATGTTGTCGTCGTCGATTCCCTGAGGTTGTACGACAGTATTTCCGTTTCGGACGGATATGCCTTCGATGAGAGGGATATAGCGCGTCTCTTCAAGGAAGAAGAACATTAAGACGGAGATAATGCCAGTGAAGATGGCAGTCCACCAGTATACCCATCGCCACCCCTGTGATGCACCAACGTATCCAGCTGCGACCGGGGCGAGATAGTTCTACGCAGTATCTATCAGTTTGTGAAACTTCAAGCGCGAGGGAGAATACTTGGAACATACACCAGCGGTCACACACCAGAGGTAGATGCCGTTCATCGAGCCGCGTTGGTGGACGAAGAAGAGATCTGCAACCTTGGAGGACATTGTTGTCAGCACCAGTTCGTACATTATAGAGTTTCTCTTACCGTAACCTGGTACAATGTCTCATTGACGGCACCCGCGATGCCGGCCAGGAACTGGGTTGCGAAAAGCTCTCCCGTACTCTGCATTTCAGCCGCCCAGATCGACACGCCAAAAAGGATGAGAGAAGTGACGATGTATACAGGACGCCGACCGTATCGCAGGGCAATCGGTACGAACAGCCAGCATCCAACTGACAGAGCCGCCAGATTAGTTGCAAAGCTATTAGTGAGGTTGTCGAAGGAGATGCCCAGCTCCAAGTTGATGTTCGTCCAGACGGGGACGCCGACCGTCAGAGTTGCGAAGACGAAGATGGTGTAAAAGCTGAGAAGAGTCACTTGCAGAGCCTTCCTGCCCTTGCTCCAGTTCTACTCTGCGTGTCAGCTGCCTGCTGACTTTACATGAGCGGTGATGGGAGATTACCAGGGGGTCATTTGGATCAGATGTTGGCGACGGTCGGAGGTAGACGGCATCGCCTATGCTGTCTTCGATCCTGGTCGTACCAGGAGGAAACTGGTCGTCGTAGCCTGGTCGGCCATTCGCGTTCTCGGGGTCCATGGTGGAGGTGCTCGCTATAGGATACGTGCCCACTTGAAGGGGCGCTGGAGTTCACGGGCGCAGCCACAACTTAAATGCCGTTGACTGCTCCCTATCTCTGCGACATTCATGCAGCCCTGAAAATGCGGGGAAAGACAAGCGACCCTGCGCACCGTTTCCGCGCTCATTATCGCGCCCAGCTCAGCCATTAATGTCCCAAATGTGCAAGTCCGTAACGACAGACAGCACTTTGAAGATGTCGCGCTTTGCCGGATGTGGAAAGCTGAGACAGGCTGGCCAATCATGCGCTTTTGCGCCGGCTCTTGAGATAGACCCCGTGTCTCGATCGGCAAGCAAATGCGGAGTATCCGGCAACCTAATCTGACGCCTCCTTCACTCCACAGATTGGAGCGCAAACTGACATTATTGGACTGAGACACGAATCACATCATCCTCGGATCTGGCGGAATTGTAACCGCGGCTTATGTTGGCCCCACCTCTCACAGAGCGGAACGAGGATATAAGTGACTTCATGCCCCGCGGACCACTTCGGCACTTCAATTCGAAACCCCCACACCAGCGAACGCCTCATCACAATGACCAAAGCCGAAGACCAGACCAACCAGCAGCCATGGCAGCTCAAGGTGGCAACGAAGCGTGAAAAATGTCAGGCCGCCATCCCCGCAGCTTGGCGCCTGTCAGAGGAATTCAAGAAGTCCATCGGTGCGAGCGCATCATCACGGACAAACCTCATCGAGCTCGAAGCCATATCAAAGAGCGGCATTCTTTCTGCTAGAGAGCTCGAAATTACTGAGACAGGCTCAGCTTCGGATCTGTTGAAAAAGTTGCACCGTGCCGAAATCTCAGCGGAAGATGCAACCGTTGCCTTTTCAAAGAGAGCGGCAATCGCGGGACAGTTGGTATGATGCTCCCATTTAGTCGGTAGGCAGCGTGAGGAGTGACGCTAAAGACATGGTTAGACATCATGCGTGACCGAGACTTTCTTTGACCAGGCGCTAGAAAGGGCACGATTCCTCGATGATTATCTGAAGCGGGAGAAGAAGCCGATCGGTCCCCTTCACGGCCTCCCTATTAGTATTAAGGACAGTTTCCAATTCAAAGGCGTCGACACCACGATCGGCTTCGTGTCGTTTTTGGAGAACGGGCCGGCTACCAAGAATTCTGCACTTGTGCAGTTGCTTTTGGACCTTGGCGCTGTCTTGTACTGCAAGACGAATATTCCTCAAACCATGATGGTAAGCAGACTTCTCCAATTCACACTCCCTTTTGACTGTGAATTTCTCGTATGGCATCGTGCGATGTCTTCCACGACTACATTTGCCGTATCTGAATGAGAGAAAGCATCTCACGACAAAGACGTGTCGCTAATCTCGACACAGACCGCAGATTCGGAGAACAACGTTTTCGGGCGGACTCTCAACCCGCACAACACGAGCCTAACAGCTGGCGGATCTAGCGGAGGTGAGGGCGCGCTCGTGGCCTTGCGTGGCTCCCTGCTCGGCGTCGGCACCGACATCGCTGGCTCCATTCGCATCCCTTCGCTGTGCTGCGGCGTGTACGGATTCAAGCCGACCGCGGACCGGATTCCGTTCGGCGGCCAGGTCTCTCCAGCTCTCCACGGTGTTCCCGGACTCGTCCCCTGCGCGGGACCGCTAGCAACGAGCTTCGCCGACCTCGAGCTTTTCTTCAAAGCCGTTCTCGATGCCGATCCTGCCCAGTATGACAGTAGCGCCGTTTCGATTCCTTATATCTCCAAGCCCGGAAGCACCCTCGAAGACCTCCGCAAGCGTCCGCTGAGGATCGGTCTGCTGCCTGAAGATCCCGCCTTCCCTCTTCACCCGCCCGTCAAGCGAGCCCTGGCCGAGGCGAGTGCCGCTCTCTCCAAGGCTGGACATGAAATTATCAAGCTACCATTTGACCCTTCAACGGGCGCTGCGAAGGCGAACGGGATTAGCTTCCAGATGTTCTCAATCGACCCGCTCGACACGTCAATGAAGTATATCCAGGCGTCCGGAGAGCCGCCTGTGAATTCCGTCAAGCTAAGCATACCGCCGGGCGAGAAGCACAAGTACACTATAGACCAGCTCGCGGGATTGAACGTGCAGAGGCATGTCTATGCCGACGCGTGGCGTCAGGTGTGGCTAGAAAACAACCTGGATGTTGTCCTGGCGCCTGGAGCGCAGAACACCGCCGTTCCGCATGATACTTACGGCATGCCTCCGTACACACTGATCTGGAACTTCCTCGATGTAAGTGGCGGATGTGGAGAGATAAAGATAGTGAGGCTGATCACCGTCGAACAGTACCCTGCTTGCATCATCCCGTACGGAAAGGCATCCAAAGAGTCGGACCCTGAACCACAGCTTTTCCAACCTCAAGAGGGACCAAGTTGTACGTATGAAGACTTCAAGTTGTACCGTTTCCAGACTGACTTCAGCAGACAATCCAGATATCGTCCATGGTGCACCTCGCGCTGTTCAGGTGGTCGCGCCCAGGTTCGGTGATGAAAAGTGTCTGGCAGCTGCACATATCGTTGATGAAGTCCTCAACGGCCTCCAGTAATTCTTGATGGGGACACTGTTGGCTCGGGAAATGGGCGCACTTTGAAAGGATAGCTCCTCCAGCTAGAATCAGAAACGCCGTTGCATGTAGACGAACGGGCATCATGACTCAGGTTCAGGCCGGTTCAGTTCCTTCCGCCAGTTATGCATTATTGCGAAAGCGTCAAGTGATGGCATGAAGCCTCTCTGTAGTTGTCAACTAGAGCTTTCCCATCCCACCCCCTGCCTTTGAATAAGGACATCCAAACCATCTATCGGAACCATGGCCTCAAATGCGGGGTTCATGGCTGTCTCGGGAGAAAAAGCGTTCTTACTCTCGCAGTACGCGTGGTTAAGTTTCCAAGCAGCATCGACCACTCTGATGACCTTCCTCACATAGCCACTATAGCGTACTCTCCAGAGGTTGAGGAAGACAGCCTTCAACGTTGAAATGTGCTCTTGTCGAGTACTAGCGCACCCGATAATCATCAATGGCCAACAGTTACTTTCGGTGAACGGATAGGCCGGGTCTGGACCAGGTCGCATCTCGTCATGAATAGTCTGGAAGGGTGCGGTTCGGAACAGAGCATGAGCTTCGTCGGCACGTTTCTGGATCTCCGGGTTATCGGCGTGGGTGGTGATTGGTCCCATAATTTTGAATAAGAAAATTTCCAAGGCAAGAAGGTACAGTTTTGGCATGCAATAGACTTCGAGTTCCATTGTTGGCTCCAAATTCTCGTATTCGGCCGCAATCTTTGACTTCAATAAGGCCAGGCGAAGTTTGTCGTCTTGGATCTCGTCCAGGTAAGTTTTGGCTTTCTCCATGAGAGTGGTGTTGAGCGGCACAGCGCGGCTTAATCGAGTAGTCTCGAGAATAAGCGTAAATAATCGAGGGATGGAGCCGAGCAGAGGTGACTCTGTCCATTCGACACCCTCGAAAGGTAGACGCATAGTGAGGTACTGCTGTAGCTGAGCCCAGTCGCGTTCATCTGGAAGAGTGTCGGCAAACAGAGCTCGGGTGGAAAGATGGTACATGGCAGACTCGGCATGTATGCGGAGGAAAACGATCTTGTCGCATTGCTTCAGGTCACTCATACGCGCCCTTAAAATTTGCGACGAGGTGTTGAAATGAACCATGTGGTGGCTGAGGTTGTCGGAGCGCAGTTCCTCGTAGAGACCTAGAAAGGTGATGGCTGACAGGAGCGAGTCATCATTCGCTGACATTGAGCTCATGTTTCTCCGCAAGTCTCGCACAGCATTGGCGTAATAAGGCACGGCGGGGTCGCCATTTCTAGACCGTAGCCATGATAGGTGGTGACTTGATAAAGCCAGCATTGCGTTCATGACCCATGGGCATGAATAGGCGATGGAGTACAGTTGAGATTGGTCCTGATAGACGGGGTCGACATGCTTGCGCATTAGGGATGGAAGAATTTCGGAGTCGAAGAAAGTGAACAGTGACTGGTCATGAGCAGAAGAGAAGGGGGAGAGACCGGATAACTGCTTCGGAGGTGCACTAGGGGTTTGCCGTGGGGCGATTTGGGTGCAGGGCTCCGGGTTACGTGGCTGCGGCGAGGCCCGGGGGCTCAGACGACGGTCGGCAACGTGATTGTCTGCATCTTCCCAGCAGCAGTCGAGTTGCAGCCGTGCGCAAGTTCGACAGAGTGGCTTGTGTTCATCGCACTTCTTTCGCCTTTTCCGGCATGTGAGGCAGCCGGTTTTAGTGCGAAGACGGGGCGGGGGGCGACGTCGTGGTGGAGGCTGGCTGTTGTTGCAGGAGACGCGCGCGGCGGCGCAGTCCTGAGCGCCGCTCATCAGGTCGTGAGGAGCGTCCGTGGTAGTGGTTTTCGGGGAATCATGGCCCGGGGGCAGTTGGAGCAGGCGGGAGCGGTAATGGGAGGGCGGAGATGAGGCGAAATTCCCCCACGCGAAGCGCGCCGTCCTTCCGCTGCTGCTTCCGCTCTCAGCACGCGCCCCCTCATTCTTCCCTCCGAAGTCTTTTGCCCAACTGCCGTATCGTGTCCACAGAACTCCACACTCATTCCCGTGATACTTCAGCCTTCACCGCAAAATTGCCTCCATGCGACCCAGTGCGGCTTCTATCCAAGGTTGTACTGCATTTCAACATGCAAAATCAGGCCGTGGAGTAGGCAGTATGCCGCCGTTACTCGACTGAAATTCTCAGGGCGTCCGATGCGATCCTTTATACGATGGAGAGGACGAGATGCGGCTGACATCAGCGGTCTGCAGTCGGCTGCATCTGTAAGAAAAGCTCAAGCACGGAAGGCAGCCGCGACTCGGGCCATGTTTGCCCTTTTCGTCCAGGTCTACTCGTGGCCGCCCCGCATCCAGCGACTGCCCAAGCATTGCACTACGTTTCAAGCGTGGCCGGCCACGCCATTCCTCGTCGGCCCGTCGTTTGCCCATAATCGCAGCTCAACCCCACCGACGTGGCCCATGGGCCGTCTGTTCGCCGAAGTCGAAGGCCGGAGACTCGCATAGAATCCCGTCTATCACTCAGTGTCCACGACTATATCAATGAGTACTCTCTCGATCAATTCTTTGGATCCTCTCTGTCTATAAATCAGGCTTCAAGAATCATTTCCTTCTCTGCACTACCCCAAGCAAACTGCGCTCTCCACCAGCCAGCTCACTTGCTGGATCGCCATCGTCATCTCCTCCGAAGAAACGCCTTGCTTACCTGCCCCATTCGGATACAATACATTTTCCACCACCTTCTCCATCATGACCGTAACCACCAGCAAGAGAGCGGAACCGCGCAGGCTTGCCATTGGTGTAGTAGGCATTGGACGCATCGGACGGCAACACGCCCTCAACACCCTGCACAACGTGCACCGTACCAAACTGCTATGCGCCTGCTCGCCCGCCCCGCAGGACCTGGAGTGGGCCGACGAACACTTAGTGCCTTACGGCGTCAACGTCTACAAATCCTTCGAGGAGATGATTGCCGAGCCCGGGCTGGAGGCCGTCATCATCGCCTCGACCACCAAGGTCCACTATGAGCAGGTCACCGCCTGTGTAAAGCGCGGCCTACACGTGCTGTGCGAGAAGCCGCTGTCCATGTCTGTCGCCGAGTCGCAGGCCATCGTCGACCTCTGCTCCAAGCCCGAGTACCAGCACCTCAAAGTCATGACCGCCTTCTCGCGCCGCTTCGACGACTCGTACCTAAACGCCGTCAAGGCCATCGAAGAAGGCCGCATCGGCCAGCCCGTTGTCGTCCGCAGCGAGACGCGCGATAAGTACGACGACAGCGAATTTTACGACCGTTATGTCATGGCAAACCCAGGCATCTTCATCGACACGGCCGTGCATGATATTGACCTGACGTTCGCATTCATGGGTAATCATCTCAAGCCCAAGTCGTGCCACGCCATCGGCACCATCGCCCGCCACCACAAGCTGGCCCAGATCGGCGACGTTGACAATGCCACCGGCTGCATTGAGTGGTACCCGCCTGCTCCGGGCAAAGTTGCCCCTATCTCCTACTATTTCTTCAGCCGCATCATGCACCACGGCTTCGACAACCCCACCGAGATCATTGGCACCGACGGCGCGCTCAAGATCAATTTGCATCCCCACCGCGACCTCATCGTCCAAGCCAACAGCAATGGTATCGGCAACGATGTCATGCCCGACTTCTACGAGCGTTACGAGAAGGCCTTCGTCACCGAGCTGCGTGTCTTTGCTGACGCTGTACTCGACAGCAAGGAGCTACCCTATCCGCTGGATGTAGCCGTCAAGGGCATGGACATCGCAGCTGCCCTACAGGAGAGTTTGAGGACGGGTAAGAAGATCGAATGGGACGAGAATGGCAACAGAATACCGTCGTCCAAGTAAGTCAAGGGTCATTTTATCCCTGCTGACCTGCAGCTTCTCTGCACTTTGTATGAGTGAAACGCATTATGAAAGATGAAAACACCAAAGAATCAATTACACCACATTCTCACCTTATTTCCTTGCTGCTCCACGTGCCCGTTTTATCGGTTTCCTCGCAAATCTTATTTGTTCCATTTCGATGTCGTGCCCTCAGCTTACAGTGAACCAGTCCCACAAGCCACACCGCTATCAAACCGCGGATCTAAGCAACACCCTGTCGATCCCTGGATCTGGATAAATAGACATGTAGATAATCATGATTGTTCCATTCGCCGGGTATACCGAAGTGACCTGCTACTGAAGTTATGCCTGTATCCAAAACGCCTGCAATGCTCTTTTATGAACTTGAATCCGTGCCCACGGTTTAACCCTCATCTCGTATCGTCTTTCAGCGCTTGGCCTGCGCCGGGATGTTGAAACCGCGCGTCATGAAGTCGCTGTTTTTGCCCTTGTTGCCTTGATCTTTCGAGAACAGGCTGCTCAGATTCTCGTTGTTCTCGATCTTCCGGCGCTTGTTGCGCTCCTCTTGTTCCGCCAGAACCCGTGCGGTCAGCGACGCCGTAGCCGAGTTCTTGATACCATCCGCCGTAGCCTTCTTCTTCTCCTTCTTGCTTTCCCCGTTTTTCGTTGCCTCGCCATTCTTCTCTTCGCCACTGTCGCCATTCTTCTTGCGCTTCTTGCCGCCCGCTTTCTTCAGCGAATGCGTCAGACCCTTCTCCTTCAACGTCTTAGCTCTAAGCTGCAGACGCGCAATGTCTTCTTCGGTAGTCGGCACGATGGGAATGATGTCGTTAGGGGCGTATGGCTCGTTGCACTAATCACACCATCAGCCTCACCAAACACAAAGCAAGTAGGGGCAACGCCCAAGGACGGGAAATCTTACCTGCAAGCACAACTTCTCCTCTCCTGCCTCTTTGATCACCTCTCCTGCGAACGCATGCCCGCACGGCACCAAATACACCGCCTTCGAGCCAGGTCCCAACTCCTCCCTCGTAACTGGGCACACCCAAACCTCCTTCCCGCCCCGTCTTCCCTCCTTCTTCTCCGCCGCCTCGGGCGTCCCCTTCTCCTCCTCGCCCTCGACGCAGAACTTGACCTCGACCACGTCCTTCAGGCTCTTGACCGCGCCCTTCAGCACGTTCTTCTCCTGCTCCTCCCTGCGCTGCAGCGCCGCGACGTCGTCCGGGTCGGCGAGCGGGAGGAGGTGCTCGATGACCGAGTCTTTGTTGTAGAGGCGCCCATTCGCGTCGGACACGACGGGCCGCGCGAGCGGCTTGTTCGACAGCGGGTCGACGGTCCACCGGTGGTGCTCGGCTTCAGCCGCCGCGGCTTTCAGCTCAGTTGTCGTCGGGTTGCGTGCGGCTTCTTTGACGAGCTCGCGGCGGGTGGGGATGCTGCCGCCGTCGTTTCCCATGGTTGCGATGCGTGTGAGTCGAAGAGGTTTGGTGGTGGTGAAGACGGACGGTGGTGCGGCGATGGAAGCGGCGAAGGGAAACGGACAGCGCGCCGGAAGAATCTCGGATTGATTGCGTCATGTGCTATCGCGTGGACGTCTAACGCGTTGAGGCGCGAGGATGAAATATATCTTCGGCAGGTCCGTTAGATGCTTTTCTCACGATAGATACGTCTTTCTATGCACAGATACACCAGCCATTTGCCATCAGTCACTTTGGTTTCGTTCTGTGGTCACTTACTCAAGCCAAATTATTCACGGAAGAATCAGCTCAGCTTGCTTCTCATTTTCGGGCCAATCATGATTGTATTTTCTTTATGTGATGGTGTGAACTACAATCTCGGTCATCATTATTTACTCAAAATGATCGGTGTCTAAAGTCATTGAGGGTGCTAGCATCTACTATTGCTTAAAAAACACCTTACAAAATACACCGACAGCTCCAGGTTTTTCGTTGTGAATTCATAATAAATAAAACATTGTACTAGTGTACTGTGTTTCAATGGCCATTCCGTCCCTTAAAAAGGTTCGTAGTGTTGAAAACATCAGAGGGCTACCAGTAAGATCCGGCAGAGCCCGGAATCTCGAGCCGATTATTATACATCTCACTACATAGAATTCCTCAGTCTAGTCACAAGTTCCACTAGTCTATGTGTAAGGATAGTTGAAGAACTAAATTCCACAGCTCACAATGCTGAGAGTACAATATAGATATCAATGTTCTGTTCTCTCCGACATACTACTGTTCAAGGCAAAGCATAAGGGAAAGGTGAGGACAGATGGTTGAGCCGAGGCCGATTGAACCGAGGCACAAGTAAACAGGGATCAGTATTCAGAGGCTCAACGTTCTTCAAAAATAATTGTTGAGCGGCCAAGTAGGCTCCATCACCGAAGCAAGTCCGGAGATGCTACTGATCAGACAACATCACGACAGATAAGATCCACCAAATGGTGTTGGTGTTGTGGAAGATACCGAGGGAGCGAATGGCGAGCTCCTATTGGTCGAGTAGCAACCGATGACCGGTGTTTGAAACCTTGCCAACCGGGCCTTCTCACGCCTGACTCGTGGGACGGCGCTGTACCGAGAACAGAGTGTAATCTTACGGCCGAACACCGGATCTTGGTAGTGGCGGAGACGGAGTAACAATAGTGTCTAAAAAGCAATTTGCATCATCCTTTTTCTTCAAGAGCTGTTCAGCTTCGGCATGCCGTAGTGATTAGTGAAAACCCCTTCAGTGTACGCAGTGTTCTTGCTTGGTTTCCGTTGCATTTGACGTTTCGCTCGTCCGCCATTCCTTACTGTTTTTACTGTCAATACCTACTGTTATTTCTGGTTTACAACCACCTCTCATACAATTCATCAAGACGCAAGAGCTAGCGGAAAAATAAGGAGAAGCAATCCCAAGATGGCAGCACCAACATCAGAGAAGAAGCAAGCCACCGGACCCGTGGGGCTCCCGGACTTCCAGCAACTCAACTACAAAACCTACCTCTACGACCCGGCCGTCGCTTCCTCGACCGAGCCGGGCACCGCGCAGCGCGCCCCTGGCAGCACGGGCACGCCGGGCCTCATCGTCGTGTGCTCGTGGATGGATGCTCTGCCAAAGCACGTGGCCAAGTACACGACGTACTACCGGACGCTGTACCCGGCCTCTCCGATCCTGCTCGTCACGTCGTCGACCAGCGACTTCTTCTTCAACCCGGCGTCGCGACAAAAGCGGGAACTGGCGCCGGCACTGGCGACCATCTGCTCCTATGTCCCCACGGACTCCGCCAACGGCGCCGTCAAAAACAACGGCCTCCTCGTGCACGCCCTGTCCAACGGCGGCTGCGGGCACCTCGCCATGCTCTGCCAACAGTACCGGTCCCTCACGGGACGCGCCCTGCCGGCCTCCAGCATCATCTACGACTCGGCGCCAGGCCGCTCGCGCTTCTTGCAGGGACTGACGGCCATGTCGCTCTCTTTGCCCTCGTTCCCGCTGATCCGGTGGCCGCTGCAGCTCGTGATCGCCATCCTCCTCATCGTCTTCTTCCACATCCCGCCCCTCTTCGGCGTGCAGACGCTGTCGATGGAGATGCGCGAGATTCTCAACGATGGAAAACTTCTGTGCGGCGAGGCTCCGCGTTTGTATGTGTACTCTTCTGAGGATGCGGTTATCCTGGCGCCGGACGTTGAGGAGCACGCGGCAGAGGCGGAGGCAAAGGGGTTGCGCGTTCAGCGCGCCATGTTCGAGGGGTCTGCTCACGTGGGACACATGAGGAAGGAGCCGGAGAGGTACTGGGAGCTGGTTGCTACGGCGTGGGAGAGAAGGGCTTGAATGGAAGGAGGGAATGGAGGAGAGGGTGATGGTGAATCAATGGAAGAAAGTTCCGTATTGCAAGTTGCCTGAAGATGAGACGGTGAGAAAGAAAGGGAGGGATGTAATTGAAAAGATGTATCCTCTTCGGACGAAGTTGGGAGGCTCGTTCCTCATTTCCTTTGGATTCAAGAAACACACTTACTTGCCGCGAGACAGCTAGATCTAGAAATTTTAGAAGCGGAGATAGTACCAATTGATTGTCGGCTTTCCTTTCCACTGTCAAAACAGTAGTCCGGGTAGACGAGAGTGGTAATCCACTCCATGTCGAACCTCCGCGTGATGAGCCGCACAGCCATAAACTTTTTCCCTTAACCACCAATTTCTCTTCCGAAAGTAACTTTCCCTCCACGATTCGTTTGACGTCAATGCGGGAACAGTGCGGGGTAGCGGGGTCGAATTTCTGGACCCTCTGACTGCACCAACGCTACTCAACACCAACGGGTCGTCGAAAGATTGCTCCCGTCGCATCGCGAGATGCTGAACGGGGCATTCTTTCCCCGCAACGCGTCGCGTCGCGGCGCGACTTGTGGCGTGCCTGAGGCGTCGCTCGTGCCATTCCTTCTCCATGCGGGGGGGCAAGTCGATCCCGAGGGGCAATCTTTCCCCGGCCATAGCTCCAACCCAGACCCCGAGCTATCGATAGCAAGCTAGCAACCCCACAAGAGCTCCAACAGTCGCGATAGCTCAGTCCGAACAGAACGAATGGATTTAAAAAGACCGTCTCTCCGCCTTGCTGAGGCTTCTCTTTCCTCAGAGCATCTCGATTCTCCCACCTCTCACATCTCTTTTTCTCCTCCGCAAAAACCTCCAATCCAAACCGCCGCAGCCCTCAAACTCCACCAAAATGGCCCCCGGAGTCAACAACATGGACTCGCTCCACAACATGCCCGCCAGGGCTCCGACCAAGACCGTCGCCATCGGTGTTGTCGGTCTCGGCCGCATGGGCAAGCGTCACGCCAAAACCCTGCTCTACCGCACCCCGACGGCCAAGCTGGTCGCCGTGTGCACCATCAGCGAGGTTGAGCTGGCCTGGGCCCGCGAGTTCTTCGCGCCGGGCTCGGGCGTGACCGTCTACGATTCGTACGACAAGATGCTCCAGCACCAGGGACTCGAGGCTGTTTGGGTGTCGACCAGCACCGACCTGCACGCGCCTCAGGCCAACGCTGCCATTGCAAAGGGCCTGCACGTTCTGTGCGAGAAGCCGCTGTCGACGAGCCTTGAGGATGTACGTTTTGATAGAACACTCCCAATTTTCTTTTCAGATCTCTTCCCCTCAAACGAGATCAATTGAGAACTGACGAAATATGTCTCCACCAACAGGCCCAGTCCGTCGTCGACGCCGCTGAGGCAAACCCCCACCTCAAGGTCATGGCCGGCTACTCGCGCCGCTTCGATGCCTCATACCGCGACGCCAAGGCCAAGATCGAGGCCGGCGCCATCGGCACGCCCTTCATGGTTCGCAGCCAGACGGGTGACCTGCGTGACGATACCGGCTTCTTCGTGCGCTACGCCGCCAAGAACGGCGCCGTCTTCGTCGACTGCAGCATCCACGACATCGACCTGACCATGTGGTTCCTCGGCGACGACCTCGTCCCCAAGACCGTTTTCGCCATCGGCACCCTCACCCACCACCCCGAGCTGGCCCAGAGCCGCGACGTCGACAACGGCATCGGTGTTGTCGAGTTCTGGGGCGGCAAGATGGCCTACTACAGCTGCAGCAGGACTCAGGCTCACGGCCAGGACGTGGCTACTGAGATCATCGGCACCCACGGCAAGATCATGGTCAACGTGATCCCGCGCATCGTATGTTCCTAATCCCCAATCTTTCTCCCTCCGCTCCCTTGTTGAACCAATTCACTCACATCCTGGCAGAACCACGTCCAAGTCGCCAGTGCCACCGGCATCAACCACGAGGTCCCCCCGGAGTACTGGGAGCGCTTCGAGGACGCCTTCGCCACCGAGGCCAACGAGTTCTGCGACAGCATTATCGAGAACAAGCCCGTCCCCGTCCCCATGAACCTTGGTGTCAAGGGCATGAAGATCGCTTGGGCCCTGCAGCACGCCCTCTGGCACAACAAGTCCCTCCACTTCGACCGCAACGGCAACCAGATCGACGGTCCCGCCGAGAACTAAATGAAGGCGACGACTGGAGACCAGAACGTGGTTGAAGGGAGAAAAAAAAATAGAGACGCTCTGCTGCGCGGCACACATCAAAAAACGGGAAGCAAAAACACCTGGGGAATGGTAGCGTGATCGACGCCTATCAGACGATCACTGCTGCCGATGAACCGGGCCGAAGCGTTTGACACGCGGTAACGGTGTCAACGAGAAGACGCGTGTGAGCGTCAGATTTGAACAAAAAAGGGAAATGAAACTTTTTTCGGAGATTGGATGCAGCGTGGCTGGCTTGGGCGCCCATGCACGTCGTTGATCGCTCTCCTTTAGGGTAGATCCATCAGTTACGGTCGTAGCAAGGCGTTGCCTCTTCTGTTCCATTTCGAGATAGACATGGGTAGAATACGAAATATAGACTCGGTGATCTCATAGAAAGTACGCAAGCACTGCATGTGACTGGTGCAAACAGGGACGCTGCAAGCCTGATCTGTTGCATCATGCATGATCGCCTACCTACCCTCGAGGGTTCTGATCGACTTCTCCATCCGCCTATCGAGCAACAAACGGAAAAACCTCCGGGGTCATAGATGGGCTGCGGCGGTAGGAGGGTGGTCCAGGCTTTTGAAGCGCGTACCTTACGTACGATTAGGCGAGTTTGGCGATTAGAATCTGATAGGCGGTGAAATAGCGCGTCAATGCAGCAGCACCGGGTCTCGTGTGCCCAGAAGCGGCCCCGCTTTCTCTCTCTTTACTCTCGGCGAATTCCCACGCCGTCGCCCATGTTGAACCTGCAATCCATCAGGCCAGATCGCGGAGGGGACAAGCACGGTGACCATGTGCGCCATGCTGCGGAGAGTCCCCTTGCTTGCCTGGATGCGCTCTCGCTCGCGCCAGAAAAGCCATGCGCCATCGGCGGAGAGGCCCCAATGGAGCAGCATGCGCTGCTAATCGCTTGCCCGCTGCTGTAAGCACAGGTCCCGGTCGGAAGGTCAGACTGAGATTGATGGTGCAAGATAAAAATGGAAGGGTGGAGCAAGGCGCAATATAAGCCTGCCTCCTTGCTCTTCGCGTCGTCCGGTGGCGAACCCCACGGTGCTGCTGCCCTTCGCAGCTTCGACCTTACCGCTCGCTCGAAAGAGTCGTGATTACGTCCGTGGCGTCTCCTGTTCCTGCAGCAGCGACGACGACCCTAGCTAACAGCAGCTGCAGGGCGCGAAGCGAGAAAAAGCAAAGAACGACATTGCCTGGAAAGGAAAATAGAGAAGCAGGACAGATGGAAGGCCTTACCAGGAAAACGTTCACGACGTCACGCGCACTGACGTACACTTACTACGATACCCAACCTGACACGTCTTCGTCGAGGACCACAAGCCCAACCTCCTCCTTGGCAGCCGCCCGCAACACGAATGGCACCCGGAACAGCAATGGCTACCACGCCAACAAGCCGCCAATCCTGTTCCTGCACGGTTTCCCGGACAGTGCCTTCCTGTGGTCGCGTATCATCCCGGCCCTTCGGCCTCTTTCGCACCGTATGATCGCGCCCGACCTGCTCGGCCATGGCGCGACGTCGAAGCCGGCCGAACCGGCGATGTACACCTCCGATCTCATGACGTCCGACCTCGCCGAACTTCTCGCGAACGAGGGCATCGCACAGGTTATCGTCGTTGGCCACGACTGGGGCGCCTTCCTTGCCCAACGCATGTGGCTGTGGAAAGGAACCGCGCTGGTCGCTGGCCTGGTGCTCGTGAGCATCGCTTACATGCCGCCCGATAGGGAGTCGCCCTTCAACCTGGAATACCTGAACTACGCTCTTGAGGAGGCGACGGGCTACGCTAGGTACGCGTATTGGGAGTTCTTCACCGAGCCGGATGCGCCGGAATTGACACAGCAGCGGGCTGAAAGCTTGTGGTGTGCGCTGCACGGCAGCCGCCCCAACTGTTTGAGGGATATATTTTGCAGACGCGGAGCGGTCCGGGCGTACCTTGAGGCAGATACCAGGGAGGAAGTTAAGGACTACGCAAAGGATGGGAGTGTCTGGAAGGAGGAGTACTTGGCCCGGACGAGGGAACACGGGTTTGTTGGGGCTTTCAACTGGTACAAGGTTTACGTGCTCGGGTTGAACTGGGAGAAGGAGAGGCATATACGTGGGGATAGGTTAACAGTTCGTGTGCCAACCTTGTTCCTAGCCTGCTCGCACGATGACATTTGTTTGCCTTCGTTCATTGAGCCGTCGAGACAGGCCGGACTGCTGCCAGATTTGGAGATCAGGCAGATTGATGCCACGCACTGGGTTACAATGGAGAAGCCGGACGAGACGGTGCACGCGTTGGCTTGCTGGCTGAAAGATCGATGGTTGTAAGAATGCAGAGGTCGTAATGGAAGCTGTGCAACTGATTAGTCTTTAACGTGACGACAAGCGAATGATTGGTTGATTGGACCGTGTTCTTTTTTCAGCACAGGGCCGAGTATTGGAATCTTCGACAGCCATGAAACTCGCAAGCGACAAGGGCCCCATTATACATCGGGGCTGTCGGATAGTAGCTCCACTAGTCCAGGGAACGGGCCGGCGTTTCAACTGCAGTGCCGCACAGAAGTAAGGTACGTGAGCTTCATAGAGCGGCATTTTGTGGTAGAAACATCTGCCGAGTGATATGGTTTGCTTCCGCAGCCACCCGCGGATTTGCAAGCGGAAGGAAATCTTCGTTTGATGCAGTTACTCCGAATCCTCCGAAGCATGATCTCCCGCATCGGAGCTCCGAGGAGGTTAAGCGCGAAGCAAGGTGCCGATTCCGGCAAAGGGCTCCCGGAACCCTTTCGGCACGCTGGAGACTCGGTCAGGGCAAAAAGTGGCGACGGCGACCACGATGCTTCCGGAAATAACATTTGCGGGCCCCTGATTGGAGAGTGCGGCGTCGTTGACGCACGGTGGAAGCTGCGCCTCGCGAACGCTTTGTTCAACATAGCAAAACGCGCAGTAACCGCGCATTAGGGATGAGGGGAACGGATGACCACGTCAGGGCCGTCGCTGAGTTTCAAAGCAGCGCACGGCGGCGCAGCGTCATGATCGCTGTGGAGTCCTGGTCAACAGCGTGGTGAGCAGGTGACGGTGTTGCTGTGCTGGCTCGTGAGTCTCCGCCGCAGGTGGAGCGCGTATCGCAGCTAGGAAAAAAGGGCAGCTCAAATCATTGGACGTGGAGTGAACGTAGAACGACGAATGACGAAAACAGCAGGCGGCTTGGGCCGCAACGGGAGACATGTGGCAGCTGAACAGAACGTGGCGACGATCATGGTTGCTGAGACGGGATGAAACTGGGACAAAGCCAAGAGCAAGAAGACGCTTCTTTTCCAAATGCAAAAAAGTATGAGGCTGTCGCGCACCCGCACGCGACGCGCGGACTGTTGCACGCGGACAGGCCGCGCTTAGTCGGTGAGGATAGACGGTGTGACTTCCCGCGCCGTCACAGAGCGGTGGCATGGAAATCAAGTAAAGAATTGCTGTCAGCTACGGCTAAAGGATTGATTGTCTCGGCAAGGGCGGGATCAGCGATCGGCCGACAGTGGATCTGACTTTGCTGCTGCCCGGCGCGTTGCACGGCGGATGCTGCAGCAGCGGGAGAGTGAGTCGGCCTGAAGCGACATGGGGTTACAGATCACGATCTGGAGCGGTGTTGCCACCAGCCAGGCTGGCGGCCGTTGGGCCAGCTCGCTCGCGATCCGTGGTGGCTAATTTTTTAGGCCGGCGGCATTGACTCGCGGCGCGGAGAGCATGGGGAGCAGATTCGCCGGGTGGGTTGACGCAATTTTCATCGTGCGAAGGGTTTACGCCGCTGGACACGCCGGGGCGATTGCGCCTGCATTGTGGTTGGGCGAGACCCTGCCAAGCCAATTAGTACGTAATGGGAAGGCGGTTATCAGGGCCCATTCGGAAATGCCGCACGCCCCCCAGGGCTCGCCGAAGCAAACCACGATGCAGCAGGGCGGGCGGCGAGTCGCTGCTCCTGGACGGCTGGTGACGCTCAACAGAAGAGACAGGAGTGCGACATGCCAAGCATGGAGAAGAGCCTAAGCACCTGGCCCATGGTCCGTCGCTCTCGGCGCAGCGTAGGGGCCCGTCTGGGGGCTAGGGCGTAGCAGATCCGGCTTGGTTGGAGATCCAAATATCTGGGGGAGATAGGGAGGGATGCTGCACCTCCTGGCCCTCGACGTAAGCCTGGCGTTCACCGCATTGAGCCGACCAGGGCTGCGCTCTCCCAGCGGGGTAGTTGCAGGCGCTCCGCGGTGGGCCGCTCCGCCGAGAAGGAAATTCTCTGACGCTGTGAATGGCCGTGGCAGCGGGGATGGCTGCTTGGAGGGTAGCACCGCGAAGACAGCCAAGGCGTGACGGAAGAAGTCTTGGCGGGCCGGCGGACGCCAAGAGGGTAGGCGGAAGGAGTGCCGTCCAGCCCGGGCCCCATGGATGAAGATGCGCGCCGTTGCGGTGGCTATACATATTGACGGCCTATTGGAATTGGCGGGAGAGCGGCGAGACAGGAGCTAGCCGACACGAAGGAAGTCAGAAGTCGTCGCGCTGACGGGCAATATGAGAGCGTGCGAGGACTGAGGTTGCAGAAGACGTATCACAGCGTCACACGCGGGGAGCGCTGTGGAGAGGCAGGGATGCAGGCCCAGTCCGCCGGCGCGGGAGCTTGCGCGACGGCAGCCGTGGCAGTAGCAGCTAGCCTAGTGGCAGCAGTCCAACCCAGACGTCGTGTGCCTCCTGCACGCGCCGTGGCGACTGGAGGCGTGGTCGCTGGAGACTGCGCTGGGCGCTCAGCTCTAGCACAGTGCCGAGGAGGCCGCGGAGATTGGGTTTGCTCGTGTCAACGAAATGCGCAGCTGTCTGGCGAGGTGGATCGGGCATGGAGAGGGCTGCTCTACAAGGCATGGCGCCAAGCAGCCGGTGCAGGCAAGACGTGCAGACTCGGGGAGAGGCAGCCGGCGTCGGAAGGGCGTGTGGAGGGCTGGGGAAATGATGCAAGCGCCCTGAATGCGCGAACCCAGGGCGCTCGCCTGGCTGGCACGTTCGCAGCGCGCAGGTCGACGGTCGGCCGAGCGCCGGATCGCACGACGGGCGGCAGCGATATGGATGACGGATTCAGCGCGTAATTGGGGCCGGCGGCGGCCGTGGGGGGCCACAGGCCAAGGCGCGCCCTGGCGCAGGCGGTCGAAAATTACCGCGCTGCGAGATGATGAGCGGCCCAGCAGCACGCCCTCGTTAGCCTCCCCCCACCCCTGATGCCGGTAGCGAAACTTGCTTCGAGATGCAGAAAGAGCCGCACCTGCCCTCAGCCTTAACCAGCGCCCGTCCCCTCGTGCACTCAGCTCGCTCTTGAGCATCCTCCCAGCACCCCTTCCCTCACCCACTTCCAAAGCCACGACTCTCGCCCCTCGGTCTATGATCACCTGCCGCCCGCCGCTGCGAATGCGCCCACGGTGATCGCCCCTAGTCCGATACGCTCGACCGAGACCGCGTTGGGATCCTACCGTGCCTCGCAGAATCTTCCTTCAAAGTCGACCTTCCCAAGAGAGCCCGCCCAGCAATCCAGGCCCCATGGCGACCGAGCACGCAGCACCCGCTTTTTCCGTCCCCAACTACCACCATTTCCAGCAGCCGCCGCACTTCACCAAGCAGTCGCAGGGCGTCTTCGTCGCCAGCACCCGCCTCAACTACCCCACCATGGACCAGCGCGACCCGGCCCAGCTGCCTAACAGCATCCAAGTGCACGCCCGCCGCAACTCGGTGCCCTACACGGGCAGCTTCCGCCGCTCTCACACGACCGGTGACATTAACACTGCCGACTGTGTGTAGCAAAATGCCTGTCTTCTGAGCCATCCCCGCTGACGAACCAGACACCGCTCGCGACTTCGGCCGCCAGAAGAAGCCGTCGCCGCCGCCATCGCTCGCCGACTCGGCCTGCTCCGTGTGCACCACGCGCCACTGGGAGTGCGATGGCAAGCGTCCGCAGTGTATGTTCGCCCCAGCCGACTGTCGTGTCACCCCAACGTCACGTGGCGTGCGTCATTGGCTAACCCAACCAGGCACCGGCTGCGAAAGGAACGGCCTCTCGTGCCACTTTAGCGAGTCGCCGTCTTCGGACCGCGCTCCTCAGGGAATGTCTGCTGACGACTTTGTCCAAGTCGGTGAGCTGCCGGAGGAGCTGGAGCCTCACCGCGAGATGATCGAGGGTGTGCGCCGTGTTTACGCCACTCTCGTCAAGATGCGCTACATCCCTGCCGATGAGCTCCAGTGGCCACCCCACCACCAGCTGAAGAGCATGCTGGAGCCTCTCGGCTACGACCCGCGCGTCGTGGATGTGATGCGCTTCCTGCCCTATCTGAAGAACACGGTCGTGCAGCGCGCCAGCCCGGAGCTCGACCACGGAACCTATGGAATCAACTACCTCGACCAAGGCGAGGCCGAGGACATGCTCGAAGTCGCCAGACCCGGCGAACTGATCGTTTTCAAGTCTTGCTCCGATTTCGGCAACTTCTACGTCTACAATGTGGAAGACAGGACTATGAAGCTCGCGACACCCTTCCAACTCTACAGCAAGGAAACTGGCAGACAAGAATTCGACAACAGACTCACAGCACGCCCCGCCGGCGCCGTGCTCAACGACCTAGTCGAGGGCTACAGAAATCTCACGCTTGTGCCCATGCGCGGCCTCCATGGATACCAGCTGTCCTCCTCCCTTCCCGGATCCGACACCGAAATCAAGCGCCTGTACCTGAGACACGGCTGGCCCAACAAGTTCGATGGCGAAAGCTTCCAGAAAGCTCTCGCCGAGTGGCTTGAGCGCGAGAGCAAGAAGCAGCAGGCCGACGTTGGCCAGATGACCCGTGTTTCCGCCGTCGAAGCGCAATCTGGTACTCCGAACCGCAAGACTATGCGCAGCACCCGCAGTCTCCGCGAAAGGCTCCATCTTACGCGTCGTGCCACGGCCAATAGATAACAAGGCTTGGTAGTCACAACTTTAAGCTGTACCAGTCTGTCGTGAAGCATGCGCTGGCTTCCATTGCTGAAGCATCTGGTGACCGCTGTGCTCGGATTCCTCGTCGGTAGAGGTTCCCGCCGCAGTGTGGCTGTTGATGATGCGAGAGGGATGCCAGATGTTGAAGATGACCATGGTGAGAAACATCAGCGAGGCGTCGAAGATGTAGATAAACATCTCCTTGCTCATCAAGTACCCATCCGAGCCCTGGATGTACTCGACGACTCGAAACACCGACCGGACCATGATCAGAACGCTGGCCACGTACAAAACGACCAGGAACCGCCGCCACGGCACTGTCAGTTCGCCCACCCTGGCCGTCGGTACGCGTGAGATGCGGATGTGGAAAACGGCGGCGACGATCATGAAGAGCCCGAAGAAGAGCAACTGCACGCAGAGACCGCCGATGATGATCCTTTCGCCCCACTTGACGTCATTATCGGTGTCTGCGTTTGCAAGCATGCCGCCGCCTGGGGTGAGAAGAGTCAGCATCCCAGCACCACGAAATTTCCAAGAATCCGATCAAGGCGACTCACCAGCACTTTGTCCAAGAAAGGAAATGACGTCGCCCAGCACGAAGATCTTGGTCAGCCAATTTACTCGAATGGGCGAGTGCGCCGATCCGTCCGTAAGGCGGATGATGCGGCCGAGAACCATGTAGATGGAAGCAGCGAAGAAGGCAGGTGCCAGGAGAAGAGTCAGGCTTTGTATGACGTACGGCCACGTCTTCCAGTCGGGCGTCTGCCGGCTGGAGATGAAGCGACCGAGATATCCAACCGTTTCGACTGCAGCGACATCTCAGCCAATCTCATCCACAGCTGTGGAGCGAGGGTACAATCACTTACAGATGCCACCGATGACGAATGGGATGAAGTACCAAGTCCGTCGTCGCAGAAGCTGCCAGAGGTGGAGCATTGTCGTGTTGGCGAACAGAGCGACGAAGACGATAGCCAAGGCTGTCGAAGGGTTGTAGTGGTAGAGCACGAAGCTGTCTTTTGAGTCGTCCGACATTTTTTGATACTGTTTTTTATACCCTAGATATCACTGTGTTTTCGTTTTCCTGGGGCGGTTCAATTGGCGCTGAGAGGTACTCTTTCACCAGAAAGAAAGAAAATAATAAATATGAGTAATAGATTCGTACAACAACGAGTTGTTTGGAATCGTCTGGAAGTTGGTGTATCGTTCTTGATGGTGCAATCGTGAGCTACTCTGGTTGTTGATTGAGTGATGGAGAGAATCATCATCATCACTACAAAAATTGCTTGGCTTTATACTGTACATCTGCCTGCGACTTCTATCATAGATGCAAGCCACGATGTACCACGAATTGTTTATTTTTGGGGTGCACGATAAACCACGCAAAAGAGGCGGCGAGAGCGAGTACACGGCGTGGAATGCGATGCGATGAGATAGCAATGCGAGAGAGGCGTAGTCAGTCCCTCCAAGCCTCATCACAGTTCCAGCCACTGGGAAGCAAGTCACAAAGTTTGTTCAGAGCGGTGACTACACCGATCATGAGAGAACCAGGCAGCAAAGGCACAGTGAAGAATGGAACGGAGATCTCCATAGCGACAGCCCCTTGGACCAAAATAGACAAGAACGAGATCTTCGGGAGAAAAGGGTAGGGGAAATCAGAGGCGATCCGATTATTTCGGCAGCCGTAGATATGTGGGGAAGTCAGCAGTGGCCGTCTAGAGGGGTAAGGGGAGGCTTGGTCGATGGAGCTGTTCGCGGGTACGGACACGGACACGGATGCTTGGCGTGGCTTATGTTTACCCACAGACGAATATCCGCATTCGCGAATGATGAGGAGACGAGGAGTCAGCGCTAAGACGCTGTGGATTGGGGGGTAAGTGCGTGAGGGAATTCCAGTCATTTGTCCCTAAGATTTGGATGTGCGTCTCCAGCTGACCAGGAGTTTATGTTTCAGTCTTTAACTTTGAAGTCTGTTTTGCTTGTGTGTTGTGAGGAAATATCACGCTTCAAAGGTCATAGCAAGGGCTCTTTGAAGCTCAGGGAGTGTCACTACGTGTCTTATCTACCGATCAAAGCTGTTTTCGCAAAGCGTACCGCACTTCGACACGCTCCTTCCGGCGCGATGAAGATAACAACATAGCTGAATGGTTATTCTAGCTTAGCGCCCGTGTGTAAAAACCGTTGAGGTGACTGGAAAATCAAGCCGGGCACAGGCAACTTCCAGTAGATTCCTATCAAACATGCTAGCAATCAGTCAACCAGGCCTATAAAAGACCGGTAGTTAGCTGAATACAATCACTATGCGATCTTTTCAACTAGGTGCGGGGTTGTCGTCCCA
Source organism: Lasiodiplodia sp. COLG20 (assembly GCA_009801085.1). Lineage (NCBI taxonomy): Eukaryota > Fungi > Ascomycota > Dothideomycetes > Botryosphaeriales > Botryosphaeriaceae > Lasiodiplodia > Lasiodiplodia sp. COLG20. The sequence goes on along the minus strand of VNWV01000001.1, from coordinate 4,725,881 downwards.
TGTCTGCTACGTCAGCCACAGCACCGGAAGCAGAAGGAGATGGGTGCGAGTGACGAGCGGCCTGGACTTTTGAGAGTGCAACACGTGCAGAATCCGATAATTTCGTATTCGGGTGCACAGAAAACGACCCTGCATAACTCGGTTCGGTTAGACTCGGCGTCTGCAACTGCTGACAGAAGCTACTTCTCGGAACCACAGGATCGAGTTGCGTCAGTGTGCGCCTAGTGGGTATCCTTCGTTCAAACCATCGTCATGTCCAACTAAGCCTCGACAGAAGGCGCAGCCAAGCGGTGTCGTCCCGTTGCTTGACCCTTCGCTTATCACATGAACGGGGTTCCTCGGCACCGTCCTCATGCGGCTACGGCGAATAATTAAAAGGGACATGAGAGGGTTGCACATATAGTGCAGTCTCGCGTAGCCACTACTGTCGCGAGATTTTGCCTTTAATGCTCTCACAACCCCACCATCAAGGCTTTGCGCTGTCGAAGATCATCAGTGTATTGGATTTTTGAGAATGCGACTTTCATACTGCGGCCTTTTGATCTGAGACGGATATTTGTTTGATCCTTTCCTTCTTCTTGTGGTCATCAAGTACTATTGGGTTCAATATATAACCGTTCTTGAGATATTCAACCTCAAGCGGAGGAGGAAACTACACATAATCCCATCTATCTACACCAGATTTCATTGGTGGTGAATACAGGTAAGAATCTGAGGAGCTGCTGGGTCTTCTTGCAACAATAGTCGCAAAAGTTGGAGGAGTCTTGGCCATCCAGTTCGCCACCTCCTCGGGTATGGTCGCATAATAGACGTCGTTTCATGTGGGCGAAGACAGTGGTTTGGTGTTGAGGCTGTGTGGTGATATAGAGATCAGCAGACGATGCCGCGCTATTCGTTTGATGTATGCTGTACGAATCACCTGCAACGGAGGTTCTCTAAGTATCTTACAAAGCTTTAATTGGTGTCCATGGTGACCGGAGTTAAGCGGAAAGCAAGGCCGAGGAACATGACGAACAAGGAACTGGAAGGCAAGCTAGAATTGGGAGATTTTAGCAGGCTGGAGTACGAGAAGACGGTGTTTTCTTCACGTTTCAATGATGGTTGAGTGAATATAGAGTCGCATGTAGTAGGGCAGTGTCGGGTTAGGTGGGCCCGGTCTCCGGACATAACGACTGGCCAGGGCTTGCAGATCGGGAGCTTGCAGTCGCCGGGCCGGGGCGCAATACTTATTGTATGTCATCCGGAAAGGCGAGGAAGAGCAGAGGCTTGGCAGGGCTCGCGGTGTTGGGCCCCTTCAGAGCGGAACAACGCCACCCCGCGACAAACAGCTGCAACGGCAGCGCGAAAACGAACCAGCGAGCGTGTTTCCCCACTAGGCCAGCAACACCAGGCCGGGCAAGAGACTGGCAGGCAGGCTGCTGGCGCGGAGCGAGAGGCGCTCACCAAGCACGGGCGCTTTTGTGTTCAGCCAGCTTTAAATACTTACACAGCTCGTTCGCGCATTCGTATTCACTTTTCCCTCAACCCGAACGAACAACATCTCGAGCAAACACGCCCTGAGCGCTGCTACGTCACGTCTGCCCGCTGGTTGAGTACCTCGGCGTGCCGTTCCGCCCGACCAGTGCGCGTTCCTGGCGTAGTCGTACTCGCATTCGCCATGATTCCCGCTGCGTCTCGGAAACCGCATCGGAAATCTCGCAATGGCTGCGGCCACTGCAAGCGCCGCAAGATCAAGGTGAGCAAGTAGGCGATATCGAGCGATCTTAAGAATATCTCACCGCCCGACCCAGAGTCAGCGCTCTGTCCGCGCGCTGTATCCCGGTCTCTCCTATTCTACCCCTCCCCTATTCGCCAACCTCGCCAATCCCGCCCATCACCATCAAGCTGCCAACCACATTCACCGACCAGAGCCCTACGGCTACCATGCTCGTCACGTGACGCAAGACTAACGGCGAGTAGTGCGACGAGACGAAGCCCCATTGCCGGAACTGCATCAAACACTCGATAACATGCGACTTTCCCGAGATCATGGCCCGCAAGGCGGCTGCCTCGTCGCAAAGCCCGCAGGGATACTTTGGCTCCGGTGCCTCATCCGTCAACCCCACTCCCTCCTCGGCACCGAGCCCGCACACGGTACCATTACTGGAGGATGAAGGCCATATGGGATTGAACATGGTTGACCTGGAGCTGCTGCACAATTTCGTCACCTCGACCGCCTTCACCATCTCGCAGACGGCTGAACTGCGCAGTGTCTGGCGCGTAGAAGTGCCGCGTCTAGCATTCCAGCACGACTTCGTCATGCGCGCCATTCTGGCCGTGTCGGCAGCCCACATGGCCCACTGGAAACCCGACAAAGCCGATTTCTACATCTCGCGTGCCGTCTCGCACCACAAGATCGGCCTGCGCGGCCCCACCAGCATCCTCCCCCACGTCACACAAGAGAATTGCTCAGCCCTATACATCTTCAGCGCCCTGACCGCCATCCTCAGCCTCGCCCTGCCCCGCAAGCCCGACGACATCCCATTTGTCAGCAGCGAGGGCGTCGCCGAGTGGCTCTTCCTGCTCCGCGGCATCGCCAGCATCGTCTTCAGCTCGAGCGAGTGGATCCTCAACGGCAGCATCGGGCCCTTCCTGCACCGCGTCAAGGTCCCCGCCTTCGACCCGGCCTTGCTCCACAGCGGCAGCGTGCCCGCGCGCGTCACGGCCGAGCCGTTGCCCACGAGCGAGCCCGCCCGCCCGCCCGAAGAGGACCACCTGCTGGAGCTGCGCCGCTTCCTCGAGCGCGACGTCGCCGACCCGGAGATGACACCGCTCTACCTCTCCGCCCTCGACGACCTGATCAAGTCGTATACGTACATCTTCAACCTCGGTCCCAACGAGTGCCACCTCCGCAGCATTTTCTCGTGGCCGTGCATGGTGTCCAACGAATACCTAAAGCTCTTGTCGCAGCACGATCCCCACGCCCTGGTCATCTTCTCTTACTACAGCATTCTGTTGCATCGCCTCGACAGCTTCTGGTGGATCAAGGGTTGGGGCACGCATCTGATCTCGCGCATATATCATCTCCTCCCCCCCGTCTACAGGCAGTGGGTGCGCTGGCCCATTGAGGAGATTGGCTGGGTGCCGAGATGAAACACTGGGGTAAACATCATTGAGGAAATTCAAGAAAGCGAAAGAACAAGAGAATGATTACACACATTATTTTTTGCAGCGCTACAATTTGCCTCGGAATTTTCTGTTTTCTTAGCGGGGTCACGGGTTTCCAGGGATGCTTTGGGCGTCGAAGGAGTCAGGCCATTTTTCCCTTTATTCTTCTCTCATCTGTATGTATCAACTGTATAAACATATACAGACCCTGAATGAACATGTGTAGACATCAGAGCAATTACTTTGCAATCAACCTGATGACGTCTTCAGTTGGACTATTAGTGAGCGTAGGCTGTTCTTAAGCTCTCATGAAGAACTTGTTACGGTGGAGTAGGTTTGTATCCCCCCTGCCCTACAGATCCGCTACCACCTCCACTCGATCTGGTTCTTTCCTAATTCAGAAACATGCTGAATCGCTCATTAATAGCCAACCACTCATGGCGTTGGTTTCTCGGCCAATGGATAAGCTTCGATAATAACCTCTGGAGGTGGAGGAGATACCCATCAATTCACAAGCAAGCTCGGTAACCGCATACTCTTTCGGTATTGCATTTCTTAGGCGCCGACACCAGTTGAAGGGAAATGCGAGCCTCGAAAGCGTACGAGTGGTTGGATGCAAAGTTGGTGTTCAAGTTGTAATATAGACTAGAGGAAAAAAGGAACTCATGGGAAGCGGAGATTTTCGATGTTCTTGAATCACTGGAGACATAACAGCTATTTTCGATCTCAACTGGCGTGTATAGGGCGCCTAGGGACTGAAGAATCAAGCAAGAGGTCTGAATCTGTATTCAACCACGTAACAGACTAGCTGGTGGGGTTGCATAATGTGGCCGAAGGGCCCGAGCGCTCCCTGAGTACTCCTTCTCAAAGACCACAACTCAGTTCCTGGTTCCGCTGCGAAGGTATCTGGAGAATGGACATGTACCAGTGAACTCGGCAGGCATTTCTCTCGGAACCATGTCAAATACCAGAACATGAGCAAAAAAATTGGTCAAACAAACCCTGCTCGGCCCTCCACACGGCCTTCGCACGGCCTTCGCACGAGCCGCCGCTACGTCTCATCTTCGTACGTCGAAGGGACAGAATCTTAGCCCAATCAGGTTACTATCCCGTCTGATTTGGAGTTGACAGACACTAGTGGTGAGTAGGTTTGACCTTCTGGCACTGGCTCGACGAGGGGGATGGTTTGCGTTGTTCATAGCAACTGGGGAGGGGTGGTCCTGCACCCTGTAAGAGATCTCCCCCATCCATCCCATCGGCTGTCTGCAGCCCTCATCGAAAGGAGGTGGGGGCTCAACTGTTCCAACGACCACTGTCTTCTGGCCGGTATGCATCCAGCTACCTGGTGCTGGACTGGGGTAGGGAGGCCGGCCCAGCTGAGATCTACGAGCGCTTCTGAGACGCAACACATGCTGCCAAGTGGTTGCTCGTAGGCTGGATGTGGCTTGGGCTTGGGTTTGGCTGACATAAGTTACTGCCAAAGCAGTGATTAGGGCTGAGCGCAACATCACCTCAACCACCAGCCCGATCTCGAATCGATTTTGTCTTCTTGTGGAGGTTGAATGCGCCATACCTACTCTCTCAACCAGATACAACTGCGCTCTTGGCTGCACAAGGTGACCTGACAGAGATTGAGAAATGTATCTTCCCCTCTCATCCAGAGTTTCCGTCCGCGTCACTAGCATTAAAGCTTACCTTGATTCATTCTCTGCGGACTGCAGTAACAAATAGAGGACTCTCAGGAGCTGCGCGAGGTGAAGATCGCGCCTTTGCGAGACCGCAAATGAAGACTGTTGATGGCAAGAAAATTGAAGAGAGTCACGAGAAAAACGCCACCGGTCTGAATGATGTCGCTGACAAATCTTGGATGCCATGGGTATCAAATGGGAAGATAGACAGTTTGTTTTCTTTTTTCAGGAAGAGCGCAACATTCGCCTTCATTCTCTTTTTTTTTTTTTATTGAATGACAAGAAAATACTGAAAAGACAGGATATACTTCGAGAAGCATCCGAGAGGCTGGATACTAAATATCCAGTGAGAGTGAGAAGCGCTGAGATGAGAAAGATGAGAGTAAAAGAAATCAAGACGCTCCCATGCCAAAGGGAGCGAAGGATGATTGGATGATTTCTATTGTTGAAAAAAAAAAAAAAAAACCGATATGCCGTGCTCAGTATCCTCATGCAATACAAAGAGCGTTGGCTCAGCTGAGGCAGAGTGAGCAAAAGGCGAGGATTGGGAGTGTACTGTTACAAGTCAAACCGTGGATGAAAAGGGCGGGAGCGGGAACGGCACGCTATAAGCAGCGGCGTATGGTTGCTATCTCCCTTCGCTCAAAAAAATCTCACACCACCAGCGGGCGCGTCCGATCGGAACGCATCCATCCATTCCGTCCGTCCGTCCCGGCCGTTCAAGAACGAAAAAGCCAATGGAAAGCGACGATAGGAACGAAGGGTTGAAAAAAAAAAAGTAGATTAAAAGAAGTAATCGACCCCACCAGGGGGCCCCGAAACAGCAGCCAAGACGCAGAAATGCCAGTGTGGATCCTCCAACGTGCGCACGCGACACAAGCTCTCAACACGCGCGCGGTTGGCTGGGTTGGCTGGGTAAGTCGGCGGTCGGCCGGTCCCTTGTGGGGCGCCCTTCCCCTCGCCTTTCCCCACCCCTCCCAAAAATCGACACATGTCCGGCGCAGTCCGAGCCGAGAGAGTCCCTGCAGGCTGTAAGGCAGGCCGCCTTGCATTGCAGCGACCACCAGCCGCGCCGCCGGAGCTGAACTACCGGGTGCTGCATTACGACGACGAACGCCCCCCCTTAATGATTGTGTCGGCAGCCCCGATTGATAGTGATAAGTGCAAGCCAATGGTTTCGTGCGCTCTTCCTTTTCCTGTTTGTGGTTTGGGCCATGGCTGGGGACGTTTTTACCCTTTGCCGTTCGCCGTTGCGGATTGTTCCCTCGTCTAATCGATAGAAGGGTTCTGGAAGCCTGCCAGAACAAAATGTCCGGGGCTAGATACGGTACACTACCGTCGCCACCTCGCTTTCTCGTCCGCGTAATTGGTTCGGAAATCTGGTGTAGTAGCACGACAGCAGAGCTGCGAAACAAAGCCAAGCAACGACATTCATCACGGAAGAATTAAAAAAGCACTGATACTCTACTGTGAGCAATCGACCGATGAAACACAGCTCCACGCCGAACTATTGTATTGTACCTACGTAACGTCTATAGTCTGTGGATCCTGTGTGCATGCAGTGTGGATCTCGCCGAAACCTTCCACCCTTGCAGCATTTGAGGACATGGTGCTCCGACTTCTCATTATTGTTTTTTATCACTCGTGAGACAGCGCCTACGATAACGTTTCCGCAGCCCTAAAACGACGGTGGCGTTTCGCGAGAAACCGGCCATCGTCGTCATAGACATGGGAAGCTTGGACCAACCATGCACGAGTCAACGAGTCTCACCGAGTCAAGGGGGCGCAAGAAACAAGCAAGATGCTGTAAGAGGCGCAATTTCACAGCGGGGACAATCCGCCGGCTCCGCGTGGGGGAGGAGCGTAGCAACAATGTGGGACAAACTACACACCCCGCTCTCACACCACCCGGATACTGCTTGTTGTAGATCTTTTCATTCACTCTCTCCAAGGGCTGCGGGCTTGCTGTTCGTACATTCAGCGGGTAATTTGTGTAATATTCCGTTTCAAAAATGAATTTCCCCCCTCAAATCAACGCCGATCCCATGCTTCATGTCCATGACTTTTCATGTCTAATTTCTTTACAACTTGGAGAAGACAGTAGGAACCTGGCCGCTCATATCGACCAGAGTGCTCTTGTTCTTGACCCAAGCCTCAAGACCCTTGCGGCCGTTCTCAACACCAACACCGCTGCTCTTCCAGCCACCGACGCTCATCTCGGCCGGGCTCTCGCCCCAGGTGTTGATCCAGGTGATGCCGGCCTGGAGTTGCTGGATGACCTTGTGCGCCGTGTTGATGTCCTTGGTGAAAACACCAGCGGCGAGACCAAGCGGGGTGTCGTTGGCGCGGCGCACAACCTCGTCGACAGTCTTGTAGGTGAGGATGCTCATGACGGGACCGAAGATTTCTTCCTTGACAATCTTCATGTCGTCAGTGCAGTTAGTGAAGACGGTAGGCTGGACCCAGAAGCCGTTCTTGAGGTTCTCGGGCAGGTTCTGGGGCGCGTCGGGACCACCGCAGAGGAGCTTGGCCTTGTCGACCTCCTGGCCGTGCTTGATGTAGGAGACGACCTTCTTGTAGTGGACCTCGCTGACGAGCGGGCCGAAGTTCGTGTTCATGTCGAAGAGGTCGCCGGGACGGACGTACTGGATCTTCTCCAGGAGCGTCTTCTCGAAAGCAGGGAGCATGGACTCAGGGACGAAGACGCGGGTGCCGTTGGTGCAGACCTGACCAGTGCTGAAGAAGTTGGCCATCATAGCACCGTCGACGGCAGTCTCAACGTCGCAGTCAGGCAGAATGATGCACGGGGACTTGCCGCCGAGCTCCATGGTTACGTACTTCATGCCGCCAGCAGCAGAAGCAGCCACCTTCTGGCCGGTGCTGACCTGACCGGTGAAAGAGACCTTGGAGATGCCCGGGTGGGTGGTAAGGTAGGCGCCAACATCACCGGCGCCCTGGACAATGTTGAAAACGCCCGGAGGAACGCCGGCCTCGGTGTAGATCTGGGCAAGAGTCTCGCCATGCAGCGGGGTGAACTCAGAAGGCTTGTAGACCATGGTGTTGCCGGCCGCGAGGCAGGGAGCCGACTTCCAGAGGGCACTGCGCGCGTTGCTTGTCAGCGGAGGACTTGAGCTTGTCAATTGGGGCATGCGTACATCTGAATGGGGTAGTTCCAGGCGCCAATGCCTGCACACACGCCGACGGGGTCCTTGCTGGTGTAGACCCAGGCATCGTCGCGCAGGCGGACCGTCTCGCCGTTCAGCCCGCCGCCGGCCACCATGTTGGCAAAGTATTCGAGCACATCGGCGCCGGTGACGACGTCGACGGTGCTGGTCTCGCTGTAAGCCTTGCCGGTGTCGTGCGTCTCCTGGCGGGCAATGTCGTCGTTGCGGTCGCGGAGAAGCTGCACAGCCTTCAGGAGGATGCGGGCACGCTGGATGGGCGGGGTGGCGGCCCAGGAAGCAAAGGCACTCTGGGCAGAGGCCACGGCGGCGTCAACGTCGGCATGGGCGGCCTGCTGGATGGTGGCGATGGGCTGATTGGTGGAGGGGTCAATGCTCTGGAAGGTCTGACCGGACGAGGCAGGCTGCGGCTTGCCGTCCCAGAACAGCTGGCGGGTTGCGTAGGACATGGTGGTGAAGAATCGCGCTGCGGGGCGGGGAGCTACCGGGACGGAAGTGAGGGGTGCGGGAGCTCGAGCTGGGACGATAAGCGGAGATCGTTGCAGCACCCGGAACGAGGACGAGAAGAAGTTGGAGGGCGCCAGGAGGACGAGAATGGTGGTGAAGACTGTCTCGCAGCAGCTTATCGGCTTGAGCTTAGCTCGGCAGGCAGCGTTACGTAGGGGGCCTCGGCGGCATGTTCAAAACTTTTTCGACCGATACGACGGGGGAGCAGGGATGCGCGCGCCAGGCACGCTTGGCCGGGGCCAGCATGGTGGGTGCCCGGCCGACGTCACGCCCGTGCGTTGCAGCTGCAACACTCGCTAGGGCCTCGAGGCTGGCCGCAAACGCCGCCAGCACCTCGATTGCCGTCGGACGGCTCACCGACACGCCCGATCCGCCGCGTGGTGGACTGACTGCCGTGCGATTGAGCCCGATTGCTGAGCCTCCGAGCTGCATCCTAGCTCTGTCTCAGCCTACGCCCGAAATCCATTAGTACCGCGACCTCCCGTGCTATTTCTCTTTCACCAGCCCTCTCTCCTCCCTCTCTCCTCGCCCATCTTTAGCATTCGTCTCTTTGCCTCAGCCTCTCTGCCACCATGACGACCACCCAGCTGCCCGCCCACCTCGTCAACGACTATGACTTTGTCATCGTCGGCGGTGGTACCGCTGGCTGCGTCATTGCCAGCCGTCTGTCCGAGTACCTGCCCAACAAGAAGGTGCTCATGATCGAGGCCGGCCCCTCGGACTTCAAGGACGACCGCGTGCTGCTGCTGAAGGACTGGCTCAACCTGCTGGGCGGCGAGCTCGACTACGACTACCCCACGACCGAGCAGCCCAATGGCAACTCGCACATCCGCCACTCGCGCGCCAAGGTCCTCGGTGGCTGCTCCTCGCACAACACGCTGATCTCGTTCCGTCCCTTCAAGTACGACTGTGACCGCTGGGTCGAGCAGGGCTGCTCTGGCTGGGACTTCAAGACCTTCACCCGCGTGCTCGACAACCTGCGCAACACGGTCCAGCCCGTCCACGCCCGCCACAGGAACCAGCTCTGCAAGGACTGGGTCCAGTCGTGCTCCGAGGCCATGAACATCCCCGTCATCGACGACTTCAACAAGGAGATCCGCAGCACCGGCGCTCTCCAGCAGGGCGTTGGCTTCTTCTCCGTCTCTTACAACCCCGACGACGGCCGCCGCAGCTCCGCTTCCGTCGCCTACATCCACCCCATCCTCCGCAACGACGAGCGCCGCCCCAACCTGACCATCCTGACCAACGCCTGGGTCAGCAAGATCAACGTCGAGGGCGACAAGGTCACCGGCATCGATGTGACGCTGCAGTCTGGCGAGAAGCGCGTCCTCCGCTCCAAGTGCGAGACGATTCTCTGCGCTGGTGCCGTTGACACTCCCCGTCTCATGCTCCTGTCCGGTCTCGGCCCCAGGAAGCAGCTCCAGGACCTCGGCATCAACGTCGTCCGCGACCTGCCCGGTGTTGGCGAGAACCTGCTCGACCACCCCGAGACCATCATCATCTGGGAGCTGAACAAGCCCGTTCCCCAGAACCAGACCACCATGGACTCGGACGCTGGTATCTTCCTGCGCCGCGAGGCTCCCAACGCCGCTGGTAAGGACGGCAACATCGCCGACGTCATGATGCACTGCTACCAGATCCCCTTCTGCATGAACACTTCTCGGTGAGTACCCCCTCCAGACGCCGCTTCTTGCGACGGTGCTAACCAATGGCAGCCTGGGATACGACACTCCCATCGACGCTTTCTGCATGACGCCCAACATTCCCCGTCCCCGCTCCAAGGGCCGCATCTACCTCACCTCGGCCGACCCCTCGGTCAAGCCTGCTCTTGACTTCCGCTACTTCACCGACCCCGAGGGCTACGACGCGGCCACGCTCGTCGCCGGCTTCAAGGCTGCCCGCAAGATCGCCGAGCAGGAGCCCTTCAAGTCGTGGATCAAGCGCGAGGTCGCCCCCGGCCCCAAGATCCAGTCGGACGAGGACCTCAACGAGTACGGCCGCCGCGTCGCCCACACTGTCTACCACCCTGCTGGTACCACCAAGATGGGCAACGTCGCTCGCGACCCCTACGCCGTCGTCGACGCCAACCTCAAGGTCCGTGGCCTCCAGGGTGTCCGTATCGCCGATGCTGGTGTCTTCCCCGAGATGCCCACCATCAACCCCATGCTTACTGTTCTGGGTGTTGGTGAGCGTGCTGCTGAGCTCATTGCTGAGACGTGGGGCTGGAAGGGTCTCCAGAAGGAGAGGCTCTAAATGCTTGGATATGATTGGCTGAGTTGATTGGGACGTTGAAGTTCTTTGTCAAAAATTTGGGCTAGATGGAATTTCTTTTTATTGGCGCTTCAGTGTGGATACCATTATGTACTCGTCTGTGTGATGTGCCACAGACGAGAAAAGAGGGAGAGAGAGACAGACTAAAATAAAGCTACGAACTATTGACGACCAATACCATAATCAGGCGTCCCTTGCTGTCCGTCATGTGAGCTTCTTTGAGGGTCGGAGTGCACTCCTGGCAGAATTGAGGCGGCGGCCGGGGGCCTCGTTCCGACCTCGGCAGAATTCGCCGTGCGATTGCTCGATCTGCCTTACCGCCCCACACTCCGCCAGTCGCGCCATCGTGCCGGTCCTTCTCCGCAGCTCGGCACTTGAGACAACGTCGTACCTTCGCGAGATACCGGAAACGACGGCAACAGTCTCCAAGCATCACGCCAATAGCCTTTCTGACTGCGCCTTTAACTAGACGTCGTGTCGCTGGCCGCAACCTTGGAATTGACCTTTCTTTCCTATCCGGAGTCTTGGCTGTCTCTTCCTTGTGTCCCTGTCACTACCTTGTGCTCATCTTAGCGCTATACCCCTTCTCGTATCTTACTCTTCAACCATGTCATCTACTGAGAGCGCAGATGGCAAGTAAGTATCCTCTTACTTCATCAGAATTAGCTTTTTCGCCGTTTCAATCACTCACACGTCTATCCCATCGTCAGGCCCATCCACATCCTCTTTGTCGGTGCAGGTGCAGTAGGTTGCTTCTACGCCTCACGGCTTCATCACGTAAGTCTTACACATAGTTGCAACTTACCTTCGCCTTTCCTTTTCTCCCTGTCAATCCATCACACACTTACTAAAATACCCCTCCTCTTCCTCCTACCAGCCCTCGAAGAACGTCCATGTATCCCTCGTCTGCCGTTCTAACTACTCGGCCATCGCCAAATCGGGCGTCACGCTCGAGACGCGCAACTTCGGCAACTACACCTTCACCCCACATGCCGTGTACCCGTCCATCAGCGCCGCCGCATCCGACTCATCCGCCCTCGGCCCGCCCGAATCGGGCTGGGACTACGTGATCGTGACGACCAAGGCGCTGCCGGACGTGACCGACGACAGCGCCGACATCGAGTCGCTGGTCAAGCGCGACGGCGGCTCGGGCAAGACGTGCATCGTGCTGATCCAGAACGGCGTCGGCATCGAGGGCGCACACCGCGCGCGCTTCCCGCGGAACCCCATCGTCTCGGCCGTCACCGTCATCAGCGCCGAGCAGCTGCGCCACGGCTACGTGCGGCAGAACCGGTGGACGCGCATCAGCATGGGCGCGTACACGGACGGCCTGGCCTCGTCGTCTCCCTCGGACGAACTCCAGGACCTGGGCGCCCGCGGCGACGCCTGCGTGCGGCAGCTCGCGCACCTGTTCAACGACCTGGGCGGGCTCAAGGACGCCGAGTTCCACACGGAGCTCGAGCTGCAGCAGATCCGCTGGCACAAGCTGACCATCAACGCGGCCATGAACCCGTCGTCCATCCTCGCCGGCGGCCGCGGCAACGCCGACATGGTCGTCGACCCGGAGCTGCGCGCCCACCTCACGGGAATCATGCAGGAGATCTGGGACGCTGCGCCGAAGATCCTGGGCGCACCCTTCCCCGACAGCCTCGCCAGCCCGGAGAAGATTGTCGCCAGCACCGAGCGCAACAAGGGCGGCAAGCCGAGCATGCTGCTGGACTGGGAGCGCGGCAGTCCGCTGGAGATCGAGGTCATTCTGGGCTTGCCGATTAGGATTGCAAGGGAGAGAGGCGCCGAGTTGCCGCGGTTGCAGACGGTGTATGCGCTGTTGAAGAGCCAGGCTTATATGCGTGGGTTGAGGGAGAAGGAGGAGAGAGAGAAGAGAGAGGGAGCGGCGAAGGGGGAAACGAAGTTGTGAGGTCGCCGCCATCGTGGAGGAAAGAGAGAGGGGCGGAGCTTTGAGCTGGCCATTGTGGAGGAAAGAGAGAGTGGAGATGAGACACGTAGTCAATCTTCAATAGTCTTCTGCGTTGTTTTATTCCCTGTTCAGTGATTTTGATAGACGTAGGTGTGCATATCTATGGTAGTAGTTCATTCACGACAGTTTCTTCACATTAAATCCATCTTTCTCAAATATGGAAACTTCCGCTAGTATATGAGCATGAGTGATGGATCAAATGAAATCTCGCAATACGATATCCCGTCTATGTTTTGCCCTCCCCATGATTCGGCCTCGGCGATTCGGCGACTCGGCGACTCGGTTCTGCGATTCCGAGGATCCGCAGCTCGGCCCGAAGCACGGACCATCTCGCCATCCCTGTCCGAAATTTTGCGGTCCACAACCTCCTCTAGCAACGAAACCGGCAAAAGAAGACCTAGCAACCAGTCCAGCGCAGACACGTGCTCGTACACGTGTACCGCTGTTGTCCGGGTACCCACAGCTGCGTGCGTTCCTTCCATTGGCAAAAATCCCGCTGACCCGGCCAAAACACAAAATGCCACGCCACCCCAGCTCTACCACGAATTGCACCCCTCCAGAACGTCTCCGGGCAAAAAGAAACGCGCATTACGACGGCCGGGACTTGAACCCAGGACCTTCAGTGTACCACGAACCCGCTCAACGGCAGGAATCATGTTAGACTGACGTGATAACCAACTACACCACCATCGCTGTAACCCCGTTAAGGATCTTGTTGAAATTGCCATGGCCAAAATATTATATAAAGCCTACACTTCAATCCTACCAAAGGGCTAAGCCATCAGGCTGTTCGTTGTCAACTTGTATAGGGTGGTGGTCGAATTTCGGTTGGATTCAGGTCCCGGCGCTTGTGGGTTCTCGCTTGCGGAAATGCACCATCGCTTTTTGCTGCCGTTGAAATACAAGCGCCCAAAAATATATATAGCATTGCTGGCTCCCAAGGCTCACTCTAATGCTCCTGGACATTGATAGGTGTCTATTGGAGAGGCATACTTTGGAAGTGACGAGAGTGAGTTTCGAACTTCAGATCAAACTGCTCTTATATCTTCCCGTGTATTACTACTGCTCCTGTATCGTCTCATTTCACTCTTTTGCTGCTTTCTTTGTCTCTAGAGCACAGACTGGTCTGCAGAAGCGTAAAAACGTCAACTTAAGAGAGCAGTATTGTTAAGTAATCTACACCAAATACGTAACATTAAGAGCAGGATAAGAACGTACAGTTCGTAACCAAGACGAACTTTGTTTCTTTCAGCTCCGGTTTTTCCCATCTACACAACGACGAGTATAACCACCTTTTTACCGGACAAACGAGATCCTCCGCCTCCATCTTTGACGAAAGAAATTTGCATTGTGCTTCATCGCTCCAGCCAGCGGCTCCGGCACCTGCGGTCTTCGAGTTTAGGTCTGGCCCATCCGAGTAGATTTGCACTGTCAGCTCGAGACTACACCCGACGCGTTCACTCCCGCGAGCTGGGCTGCGTGCTTCCTTGCTCTTGTCATTGCCCAGGGTTCCTGCACGATCAATATGTCGGCACGTACTTTCCAGGAGATGTTCCGGGCCGCGTTCGCTTGTATGGGGCGTAGTTTGCTCCTTTGACCCATTCACAGTACAGTCCCCTCTCGCAGCCGATAGTTAGCGTAGACTTATATTTTGTTCATGGCATGAGTAGCTGAAACTATCATCCAAGCGTATGAAGAATTCTTTAAATCCACATTCTCGTCCGGACGATTACAGCTTTAGCTGCCCACATGTGTTATTGCTTAGAGCCTTTCTATTCTTCACTTTAGCCTTCGGCTACGATCACTTCGGATCCGATCCCCCTATAGGTGCCGAAATATCTGGGACATGGTAACGAATATTGATTAGCATTTAAGCTACACTTGTGTGCGTAGTTGAAGTTATCATCTGGAAGTGCGTGTCGAATCACCGTGAGCTTGCGAACAGTTTCAACAAATCCAAATATATCACATGTTTCCTATAGAGAGAAATCTACAAGAGTTATTGACGACCTGATTGGCTGGAAGTCATGCAGTAGGGAGCTGGCTGGTTTAGGACATCAACTAGCTGGTTGGTATTAGCGCCCTGCACCATCAACACCGACGTCACCAGCTAGGCAGCAAGCAACCTAGCATCAACACCACGAGCAGCTAAACCGCCAGTAACTCTTACGAAAGCTCTATGCTAACACGTATTATAGGCTGCCTGCCCTATTATTCACGAAACTCACGGTGTGTATTCCTGTCCCCATCCAAGGAAAGACAAGACGAATATTTCTGGATACACATCTACATCTGGACAGTGATCTCAACTACCCACGCATGTCGAATTATTCCTTGTGGAGAAAAATGTGAACGATGACTTCTTTAGCACCGACGTGCCAGCTGTCATCTGCTCCCTGTCACATTTGAGCTAAGTTGTTGGTGATGCCGACGGCTCTCGATCCATTAGCTCCACGCTCGCTTCCTCTGACTGCCTGCTCTTCTTTACAGCAGTCTTTTTACTGGCAGCATCAAAATCACGTTTGCGCTTGCCATTTCCTGCAGGATCTTTATAGGCCGTCTTGGTAGAGGCAACTGCCTGCTGCTGGTAAGTTGCTGCAGCCTCAACTGCTTCCCGCTGGCGCCTGTCCGCCACCTCTGTCCTCGCCTTCTTCGCCTCGAAGACGGCACGGCGGTACCGAGACGATCTCGCCATGTTCTTTGAAAAGCTTCCGGATATTCACCTCGCCATACTCCGGCGGATAGTTGGTGATACCTGCTCCACCCTGCAGATCCACTACCACCTTCACCTCCATAGGCTCTTATGGATATTTATCCATTGGTCGAGAAATTCAACATTATGAGTGGTTGGCTGTTGGCGAGGAATGGAATTCGGCATGTTTCTAAAGAATTAGGCCGAGTGGAGGTGGGAGTGGATCTGCAGGGCGGAGAAGAGATAGAGTGCTGCCGGTCCCAAGTAAGCCAAATGCTCTCACCTTCGAGGGGCTTCCTGTCGCGCAGCTTTGCACCTTCTTGCGTTTCGAATTCAACGGTAGCAGATTGCGTGGACCCGTTGTCGTCGGGCACAAGGTTGATGCTGTTGATCTTACCACAACCGTTGAAAAACTGGCGGACCCCAACCACTGAACTGATCCACCTTCTTCTCCACCTTCATCTTCTTCATCTCCTCGACGGTACCCACACTAATCTTCCGTCCAGACGACTCATCGATGACGGCGCCGTCCAGCGCGAGGCTAGCCTTGCCAACGTCCGCGACGTGGGCGAACTCGACGATAGCACCCTGATGTTCGGGCATGAGGATGATTTTCTTCAGGGCACCGTGTGGCTCGATCATGGAGCGTATGCGGGCGTCGTTGACTGTGTCCGGGATGTTAAGGAGGGCGATGGTGCGTTCGCGGCGGTCCTTCGCTGCGTCGGCCCTTTGCTGCGTCAGCTGAGGAAGAAGTTGTAGTGCCGTTCATGTCGGTGGTGGTGGTGGTGGTGGTGGTGGTGGTGGTGGTGGTCGTCGTCGTCGTCGTCGTCGTCGTCGTGCCTCCAATGGGTTCGGGTGACGCGGAAGATTAAGAGACGGCGATGATTGTTGTAGTTGCAGGCAATCGTGGGCTAGTTTACTTACTGATGACTGGCAGAGGGGCGACGGGCAGGGCAGCCACAGCGGCAGCCAGGCATGCCTTCCAGAGACGGCCTCAGCGCCAAGGCTTTCACAACGAAAGCCACTCCCTTCATCTTTCCGCCAAAGTTCCGCGGGTGAGATTTAAACGCCGTGTCGAATTCGGCGAAGGCCACCCCGGTAAAGTCGACGAGAAGACCTCTGTTAGTGGGCTTGTAGGGAGTGGAGTGAAGGAGCACCCTGTTACGAGATGGACCCCAGGTGGGTGAAATGAAATAGACAAGAGGTTTTGCGAGGAACGGAGGAGCGACGATTGCGGTTCCATGGGGCCAAGCCGGCGAAACGAGGACCCGGGGTCAGGATCGTGACAACCCAAACCGCCTGGAACACTTGTTCCTATTCTAGCTGAAGGGTCTGCGGGCGGGCCTTTGATGGACAGCAAGACGATGTGGCAGCCATAGTCATTGGTAATCAGTAGAAGGGAGCCTCTTATTAGTTTGTCTTGGGAGAAGGTGCAGGAGAAGGGGATTTTACGAGACATGGATGAGCTTCCCGAAGTCTTTTCTTTGGGCTATTTTCTCTGATATGTAAGCAACGCGCGTTTTATACTACCTCGTACCCCACTTCAACCTTGTCTCGCTCAAAACAACGAGGAGCTCATCCAGAATCACCTCTTTGTGAGGGGCGTTGGAAGCCGTCTTGGAAATTCTACAAGTGCGGCATTGAAGCCCTCGGCGTAGCCGGCAGCGTGCCCAGCGGCATGTCCGAAGCCAGCGACCGGATCTTCTCCCTTATCCAGAGAGTGAGCATCAGTCAGTCGTACCTTCATCCGCATTCTCCTCCTTAGTGCCAGTGGCGTGTGCATCAATTTCACTCGCAGCCGAGCCCTCTCCGTTTTGATCAGCCATGTGGACATCAGCAAGAGCAGCCTGTAGGAGCAAGAAGTCGGCCATATTTGTGAACTCAACCCATCGCTTGCTTGGATCTTCCTCTTCCTCTTCATTAATGTCGAAAGTCTTCAACTGTTTATTGCCAGCACGCATCTCAGCTCTAGCATCTGAGGTGAAACCGGCGTTGTAGGCAGTATCGAAGATAGCGGGATACGGAGACCACATCACCATCCTCTCGCCGACGCGCACCCCCGCTGCCGAGAAGCAGCGACGCCACTTCATCCGCGTCTTCGTGCGCCGCCTCGCGCCAAGTATCCCGCCGACCCTCTCTCGCCGCCGCCGCCGCTTCTGGAAACGAACTCTAGCGACGACGACCACGACTTGGCCAACCCGTGCATTTTGACCCCCGCCATCGACGCGGCGCTGGGAGATCTGATGTCGCGGGTGGGCGCGGAGCGGCGGGCGCAGGGCTGGACGGCGCCGGCGTCGTACGCGGACGAGCGAGCGGAGCTGGTGATGGCACTGGTGGCGACGAACGAACTGCTGCCGCTGCTGCGGCTGGCGCGGTGGAGGGCTCCGGGCGGTGCGGAGCGGTCCGAGCTGATGAGGCTGTGGGCGTACCAGGGCGCGAATCCCGGGTGGACGTCTTGGTCGGAGTCTGCAGGGTAGAAGGAAAGTCGGCTGTGGCTCGCCGGGAAAGTGCTTGTGACCGAACTCGCGAAATATCAATGCAGACACGTAGGCTTGTTATCCTTCTTCTTTGCACGCCCTGGCTTGGCTAGCTGAAGAGGGGATGTTCTTCACCATGACAGTGGTGTGCTCCCTGTCACGTTTGAGCTGAGCCGTTGTTGATGACGACGGCTCCAGCTCCATCGGCTCTATACTCGCTTCCTCCGCCTGCCTGCTCTTCGTTGCAGCAATTTCTTCACCGACAGCCCCAAAGTCACGCTTCCGCTTGCCACTTCCTGCTGTTGGCACAAGAATAATTATCGAGTTCTCGGGCTTCGGCTCGGGGGAGCGGCGAAGGCGCCAGAGCCCTGGCTCTTCGTGCTCTTGAGCTTGACGCGGCGGAACTCCTCGGTGTCGACGAGGACGAGGTTTATATTCTACTCGAAGAACAGTCAGCTGGCGTCGTTAATGAACATCTCTGCAGTTCTTTGCGGGCACGAAGGTAGACTCACCATCTTTGCTTGCTTGTTAGCCTGCGTCATGGCGATGATGATGATACTGGTGATAGAGCGGGAGGATGGGTGAATGTGCGGGTGGCTGGCGTTGCTATCGAATTACAATGGATAGGAGGCATGTGAGATAGGTACTGCGGGTCTGTCGCCCTTTCAAGACTTTGGGTCTTTCTCCATGCGCTGCACTGCACTGCTAGGCACTGCTAGGCGCCTTCGTCACTTCTCAGCCCTGAGTGTCACTTTACCCTTTCCTCGGAACGAGAGCAAGTGCAGCAGCGCAGCTTCGAGTCGGAACACTGGCAGTAGCGTGGATCAATCAGAGTTGCGAATTGCCCGTAACCTGCGCTGCATGCCTCAACTGCGCTGCTCGTCACTCGATACAAAAGCCGCAGAGCACTTTCTGCTTCGCTACAGAACTATCAAATCCACACCCTAGCCTGGGACCCGTGGAAGAAGAAAATTTTGCGCTGCTGCCTGCACTCAACCACGGTTGAGTCGTTGCGGATGATTAAAAGGGTCCAGAAAGGCCGACCACCGCTTCGCACTTGAGTCCACCGGCAGGCGCCCAGCAAGCCTCGAAATAATTTTCAAAGTTGAGGATCCGTACTTGGTTGAGGTGAGATGACTGAGATGCTCGCAAATGGGGAGGTAGGAAGTCTATATAAAGAAGCAGCACACTTAACCGTTAAAGCCATTTTATCCTCAGTGTCAACCTGCCAGCGCCCAAAGCGAAGCGGGCAACGAGGCCTCTCTCAAGTCAATCTACTTGTTCTTGCGGAAAAGATGGACAAACTGTGGAGTTCTGAGGCAGTGGTGATGGTGGTCATCGCTTCCGTTGGCGGCTCCGCAACACAAATATCACTATATAATGCATGTCCATAGCTTCTTCTTCTATCCGCCGGTGATAGGTTACCCACTGGCTTGCCAGTCGTGGTGGTATCACCGGCGGATTTGGGATTTGAAAGCTAGTGAATACTACTGCTTGACGCCCCTGCACCCCCAAGTTCAATTCCCCCTGTCGCAAAAAATCCTCCAAGGAAGCCCTACGGTCGGGCGGAGGAGGGTTTCTGCGGGGCTCTCCTGGCCTCACGGAAGAGTCCTGTAGTTTTGCTCTTTTTTTGTCCATTGCTATTGTACTTTTTGCTTGACTCTTTACAAAAAAAAGATTTCTTCTTCTTTTTGTTCGAACTCTCCAGGACGTATTATTTGAGTCAAAGTGCGAGCTCTCTAGTGGTAACGAAGTGGGCGTACCAAGGTTTGATATCTGTGCCTAAGGAACGAAGGCTCACTACCCATAGACCTTGGGAGAATCACGTAAGCACTGCACCTGGATAGTCGATACTTTTTCAAAGTGAAATGGTAGTGGAATGGGGCTCATGATTCGTAGTTAAGAAAATATCACCGGAGGAGAATATATATCTGGTTTTACTAATATTCGCGAGTGATTATTTAACTCGAGTAAAGTACACACTTAGCCGCTCAGCTTCCTCTTAGGGGGAGTCAATTTGTTTCCTTGAAAGAAGCCTTCCAGTGGGGCACGACTGTGAGGAGAACATGTATGAGACGGGGATTTAGCGAGACATGGATGTGCTTTCCGAATGCGCTTATGCATTACTTTCCTCTTGAATGTATACAGTCAAACATTGACATTTAAGTCCTTAGAGATGTCTTCTTTGGGTTATCTTATCCAAGCTACAAGGATATGTAACCAACGCGCGTTATATACTACCTTGCCCCGCTCAAACACCCGGGCTTAGGACAGACCCTCGGCAAATATCCCTGGAACTTAAGTCATAAGGTATAAATAATAAGGAGCTCATCCAGAATTATCTCTTTATGGGAGGCATTGGAAAGCCGTCTTGAAAATTCCACTATTGGTTTTAGTGATAGGCAAGTGAAAAGCTATGAATCCCTTCCTTCCTACCCCTCTACCGGTATACTTGGTCAATGTTTCCACAGCGCTAAACATCACAGGACAAGAGTAAAAGAAAAGCCAATAAAGCATAGAAAAAGATAATCATCCGCATGAAACCCCTGAAGTAGTTTCCTAGCAGAGATCTGCGAGAAGTAAAAGAAAGAAAAACAAAACAAAAACAACAGCTACAACGCACACCAAACACAAATCAACCCCTTAATGTGCCCCTTTCCCCCGAAGAAAAACGCCCACACCCCTTTCTTCGAGGAGGAAAAAAAATTGCAAAGATCCTCCCACACCATGAGAAGAAAAGAGGAAAGCACAAAGACCAGCAAAAGCCAGCCTTCCGAAAATAATCAGAAAGTTGGTAGGGAACCCTGATGCTCGCGTGCACGCACACAAACACAAATACACATGATTGATCGAACGCTCATGCAGGCAGGCCCGTGTTTCGTTTGTCTTGGAGAAAACGCTCTGTACTCCGCAACCATTCCACGCCTTGAAATCCGATAGGGTTGTGAAAAGAGGAAAAAGAAAAAGAGAGAAAGATGAATATGATGGCCTTGTCTCAATGCTGAAATCCCATTTGTATTGATGGAAAGAGTTTCATCTTGTTCTTCCGGACTTGTAGTGTTGACCCCTGACCCCTTTAGATCAATGAGCATTGGTTTCATGCCGCTGCCCTTGTTCATCAATCTGCACATCTCCTATGCTCTTCTGCTCCATCTCATCGTTGCCGAAATCCGGCATCGGCAGCGACGGAGCCTTCCCGTCAGGAGGCGGGCTAGCAGGCGTGACCATGAGGGGAGGAGGTGCGCTACTGCTCGAGCTCTCGCCCGAGTCTCCACGACTACGAGTCGTGTTGCTGCCTTCTGCGTCTGCAGGAGACAATGCGGAGACAGTCGATGCAGCACCATCTTCCGCCTTCAGGGCATCCTGGCTAGAAGTCTCGTTACGAATCTCAGGAGACGGAGTTGAGGGACCGATGTCTTCAAGATGCTCCGTCTGAGACTTTTCTCTCTCCTCCTCAGTACCGATAACAGCGGCCAAGCTCCTGAAGTTAAACATGGGTTCAGTACCAGCGCCGCCACCAGGGGGCGTATCCGTTCCAACATGAGCATCGGATGCGGAAACACCGGCCCCAAGGCTCAGGCCGCTTGTGTTAGGGGATGGCTCGAATGAAGAGCCGGAGTTCACGTCCTGACCGTTTTGGCGCAGAGAATCTGCTTCTTCCGATTCGGCAAACGAAGATGCCGATGAGGATGCGTTGGAGAGCTGTCGAAGTGCCACGCGATGAGATGTCTGCCCGGTGAGGTCGGAGGGGGAAGCGGGACCAACCGAATCTGAAGGCTTCTGAATGCGTGCTCTGCTTTCCTCAAGGTGCTTCTGCGGATCGGCGCGCGCGGACGACGGGGCTCCGGTGTTGAGCGTCGACGTCGGCTCACTCATGGGATTGAAGCCAGCCCCGGACCGGTCGATGGCTTTCCCCTTAGAGTCGCCTTGCGCGGAAGGGCCAGCCGGGGAAGGGTCCTCTGGGATGTCAACAGGGAAGAAACCACTCTTACGGCCATGCTTCTGCGCCTTCTTCTCCTCCTTGGCCTTCTTCTTCTCTTCTTTCTTGGCCCTCTTCTCTGCCTCCTTCTCCTCCTTCCGTTTCCTTTCCTCCTCAGCAGCAAGACTAAGCCTAATCGCCTCCATCATCATGAGCTCCTCAAGGTCTTCCATACGACTTCTCCGCGAGCTGTGCCGCCCCGACGCAATGTCTTGGCCTTCCGATCCGCGATCTCTGCCCGACGAACCTAGAATCTGAGTCAGAGGGTCGCTGGATCCGTTTCGTGGCGTTCCTGTGCCGCTGCTGTTTGGACTGTCGCTGCTCAAGAGATTTCTTCTCCTCCTACCTAGACTGAAGCCTCTGCTGTCGGATGAATTGTTGCCAATCACGTATGCGGCATTGTGTAGAGCGGTAGCGGCGGCAGATCTCCGCAATGCATGCGCTCGTGCGTCTGCGAGTTTCTTCGCCCAATCCGGACGCACCATATCCGTGGTGATGACCTGTGGTGAGTTTGCTGAGAGCGATTTACCCCTCTTCCTCCCGCCTCCGCCTTCGGTAGAAGTAGGAGGCGTGAGAGATGACGCCGAAGACATTGCGGAGGGCTGGATGGTTTGACCCTGATACACGAGACCTTTTCTGAACGGAGGCGATTCATACGTGACACCGAATTCTGGCTGCTTGCAAAAGGGACACGCGGCAGGTTCAGATACCAACATACAGTCATCTTGGGACTCGGTCGGAGGCGGGGCGTGCGGGTCGTTCGGGTCGTGGTGCTCGGGCGGGTGGGGATCGGGCCGCTTGATCTGGACGAAGCATTCGGAGCAGATGGGCTGGTCGCAACACCTAGTCATGTTCAGGTAGGGAGGGTAGTAAAGAAAGCAGATCGGGCACTCGGAGGCGTCTTTGTACAGGAATGCTTCGAGCCGCTGGCCGTTGACGAAGGGGTCTTTGGGCAGCATGACCTCTTGGGGCGTCATATCAGTTTGCGAGTTATTCTTCGAAGACGTTGTCAAGGCTGCGAGAGTCTTCGCGCGGCCGCGGAAGAAGGGAGATGATGAGGATGTGTTACCGAGAGGGGAAGAGGCCGAAGGCAGCGAGAAGGCACCTTGGCCGGGTGAAAGGCGTCCGGAGGCATCGGAGGTGTTGGAGGGCGATCTCCCGGAGATGGGAACCATGAGGCCGTTCAAACTCTGCTCGGACGACTTCGGGTTCCTTGACTCGACGGTCCGGGTAGGCTCCAAATCGGCAGGGAGAGGCTCGTCCGGGGCCGGCAGCGGACGACCATTGACGACACACACCAGCTGAGCCTCAGTCCATGTATCTTCGTGGTCATTGAGACCTTTCCAAAATGGAGCCAAGCGGCGTTCAATCTGGGACAATCAGCTCCATTACCGCATTCAGGCAAGAGAACGGCATACCATCAGCTGGCGGACTGTTGACTTGCTGAAGTCCTCCGGGCCGGTGTAGGTGCCCAGAGTGACCAAGTATCCTCCGTCGACACCCTCCTCGCGCACGCTGCGCTCGCGCTCCTGTTCTCTCAGTATCCGCTCCTTCTCCCGCTTCCGTGCTTCACGCTCGGCTCTAGTCTCGCGCCTTGTGAACTCGGGAGGATCTCTGTCGGCGTTGGTATTGATACCGAGGAAAGAGAGGTCGGGCCGGCTGCTGCGGCCGCTACGCGACGAGTACATGCGGTCGCTGGACGGGTGCTGGACGCTCTGGTGCGAGGAGTGCGAGTGGCCATCGTGCGACCTTGAGTGGCCCAGCGACGCGCCGGGCCGCCCCTCTCTGCTGGAGTTGTTGCCCATTTCCGGGGGAACAAGCGAGAGAGGTGGAGGCCTAAGGAGGGAAGGCAGAGATTTTGACGCGGGCTTGGTGGTGAAGGCAAGCAAGCGTCGCTCTGGATGGCGCGTGTGTCACCTGGACGGTCAAAGCAAGACAGTGCCTTACCCGCGGCGCATCCTGGAACGGAAGCTTATCGCAGGTCCGGGGTGCCGAGTGGCTCGGAGGTCGCGTGGACAGGCGTTGAGCGGGTGCGATAGAACCGCGGCGGATGGCGAAGTGGAGGGTTGGAGGACGAAGGAGAGCCCAGGCTGGGTAGTGGTAAGCCAGCGGGAGGGCTTAGGCTTAGCTGCTTGGGCACAGGTGGGCGGTGCGCTGTCGGCGGTCGAGCTGCGATGCAAGGATGATGCTCTGGCCAACGTGAGCCGACCGTTTGGGCGTGTCAGGCTGGGCTTGTTGTTTGACGGCGACAACAAGACCGATGGAGATTTAGGTGGCGCGGGAGTGCCGGCTGCATGTGCTCCTCATCGTTGCCGTCCATGCCTACGCACGCGGGGGCACACTGCCGCAGCCCTGTTGCGCCCGCGGCATGACGCACGCGTCCGAACAAACACCTGCAATCTCACCGCGACGGGCTTGCTCCGATCCCGCACACTCCATCTGCTCCCCGCCGTGGGCTGCGCTCTGCGCTCACTGCTGCTCGACCGCTGCGCTGGCACACTGGCCTCCCGCCCTGCACGGGCGGATCTCCGCGCTGCGGACGGGACTCTGTTGCCTGCGTCTGCCTCAATTGCGTCACCGCAGCATTCGCCCAACGTTTTATGCCCGCCACTGATTCAGCCGGCCTCCCATTCGATGGTTTACAGCACTGGACTTCGCAGCCGCAATTCAATGGGCTTTCCTTCACCGGTGCTTCTCCTGCCATCCGTCGGCCTTTCTTCCTTGATTTTGCACGCCTTCTACTGCATACATCTCTCGTGATAAAGCGACGATCAGATACCCAAACAATGGCGTCGTACAGGCATGATACTGCCGAAGCGCTATTTTACCCACCCCGCGGAATGATCCCTCCCAAAAGGAACGCCATGTGAAAGACCTCAACTACTCCCCAATCGTCACCTCAACGGCAGCTCCTTGGCGCCCGCCCGTGCTTCAGGCTCGGGACTGGCGGCAGGGGTGAGCCAAGGTGCCTCAGCCTCAGCCTCCTTGCCCTTGAGCGTCTTCTGCTTTCCATCACCCTCCTCCGCCTGCTTCCTCTTGGTCCTTTGGTTGACGAAGCCCTTATCCGGACTGTCCCACGCGTAGTCGACCCAGTCGCCCAGGCACTCCTGCACCCCCTCGGCCAGAATCTGCACAGCGCGCTTGCGGTTCAGGCTCCACTCGTGAGCCCTCTTCCACCGCCCTGCACGGTCCGCGACGCTCTGTCCATCCTCGAGCCCGTCGAGAATGCTGCGCCACACCATCATCGTCTTCTCCAGCTCCGCAGGTTGACTGACGCCCATGACGCTCACGCCGAGCTTCTGACCGCCGACTTCCTCGATGCTCTCGCGCTTCCACGGCACGCCCGAGGCTGGGTCGCCGCGCGAGCCCACGGCAGCGCCGGCGTGCAGCCACGTCTCGAGCGCGAAGCGGATGGCAATGACCTCGAGGCGCTCGCCGTGCATGTCGCACAGGTCGGACGCATCGCGGACCGCCTGGCGCAGCTCGGTGCAGGCCGGGTGGAAGTCGCCCATGCTGCCGACGGGCACGCCCTCGCGGCGCAGCAGGCCCATGCCGAGCGGACTGGCGTTGGGCACGACGTCGACGCCGGCCGCAAGCAGCCGCCGCACGCCCTGCGTCGCCAGCGTCGTGTTCTGCAGCGTGAAGTTGGCGTAGCTCATGACCACGTCGAGCGGCTCGCCCGTCTCCTGCAGCACCCGCTCCGCCAGCCGGCACAGCGTCTCGACCGGGTAGCCCGAGATGCCGACGTACTTGATGCTGCCCTCCTCGTCGCGGATGCGCCGCAGCTCCGCCACCGCCGCCATGACCTCGTCGTCGGAGACGAACTCCACGTCATGGCAGTATACAACATCCAGGTACGGCGTCTGCAGCCGCTGCAGACTGCGGGCTACCGACGTCCGCACCCATTCTGGGCTGTAGTCGAACTCGTCGGACGCGACGCGCCCGACCTTTGTGAGGAGGAAGTATTCTTCGCGGGGGAAGTTGGCGCGCACAAAGCGCGTGGAGAGGGCGGCGCCGAGCAGCGACTCGGAGGGACCGTAGTAGGGCGAGGTGTCGAAGGCGCGGATTCCCTTCTCGAGGGCGGAGCGCACCAGGCCGGTGGTGTCGAGGGCGTAGGGGTCTTTATTGTACTGGTGGTTGAAGGTGGCGGTTCCGAACAGTAGCGGCGGCAGGACGGACGAGAGGGGCGTCTTGGGCGCCATTGAGGGCAGATGGTGTGATCGCGGTGGTGAGGGGCGGGATGTGGACGTCGGGGAAGTGGGCGCGGCGGACAGATGAAGTACGCGGAAACTTTGCAGGTTTATTTGCGGCTGAGTGTATTGATTTTTAAGCGGAGCGGAGCGCGGTGGATATCCGCTCGGGATGGTGTGCTGGGAAGAAAGGACAGGCGTCGTATCTCCCACATTGTGATCGGTTTAGGTATTACTATGCCGTCGGGCGGAAATTTGGACCGGGGACAGCCGCGCGCTCTTGCAACGGAGGCTTCGCAAAGACAGGAAGGGACTCGCGGAACGACATGGCTGGAGCATGGGCGGTGGAGGAGTTCCACGCCCCCGGCGCTGATACTAGGTCTCGATAGGCATCAGCGATGCACTATTCAGTTGACGTGATCTGGGAGATGGGCGAAGCGAACTGCATCCGGCACTGCAATTGGCCGCGTACCCTTCCAGAAGCGCAACACGTGCGCCCGCTCTCGGCCTCGGGCTTTTGCGGACTGCTAGCGACCCCGAACATAAGGGCTCAAGAATCGCCGTGGCCCCGCAGCGCAAGCTCTCACATAAACAGCATGTGGAGCACGTCATAGATCTTATCAGATGCCATCTACAGCCTGTCATACCGGCTTTCGCCTCACCGCTCGCACCTCTCGAACAAAATCATTACTCACTCCCCAACAGTACGAGTCGGAGCCACGGCACGCTACCTTGTTGGCTGCCTCGTCAATCCGCCGGGACTCATGTTCCACACAAACTGCAACCGGTTTGGTAGCTGCCTATCCATGGGTTGTGTGGAGACGTCGCCAAGACCTCGTCAACGCAGTCAAACTGTTCTTTCGAGCAGTCACTGCGTGCTGCGTAATTACGTCTTTATCTTACAACTTCCTTGGCATATCAGCAGAGGCATGGTGTTGTCTTTAAGATCCCGTGCACCAAGCAATGAGGCGTTTAACGCAAATGCACTAACGACCATGCAAAGGCGATCCACCCAGCTGTCGTGGTACCAGTCATTTGAGAACCTTGCAGTTGATCCAATAGCGTCCAGATTTCGACGCAAAGAACCCCTTTGACGGAGCAGGACTTCAGGGCGCATCATCCCCTGCTTGCGCCACCTTCACAAGGCTGCATACACCCGCATCAATCTTCAGCATTACGCTACAGAATCTTGGTCATACTAGAACCAATCATGTATTGATGCACACCAATATAACATCTATGCGTTTGTATAAACTTGATCTCAATCAAAGATCATATGAAGACATATGTACGTCAGATTCAATCTACGCCCACCATCCATTGCGGTATCATAATAATAAATCTCAAAAACGCCTTCCATAACTGAACGCCATCCGCAGTGCTGCTGAATTTCCAAGCGAATGCAGTTCATGCTCCGTTATCGGTTGCGCTTGATTCCTGCCATCACAGTTCATCTTCATCTTCCCACTCCTTGCAGCGTCCGAGCCAGTTCCTGTGGGCGCACTTCTGGTGGTGCGACGTCGGAGCGGGAGCCGGTGTGTCGGTTGGCGAAGGATCCACGCAGATAAGTCCGAACCAGTTCTTCGAGGTACAGCCCGAAGTGGTGGAAGCTGCAGTACTCGAGGGTACGGAAGTCAAGGATGGCTTGGGGGTGGCAGAGGTTGCCGACGTGGTCGTGGTCGTTGTGGATGGGTCGTTGCAGCCAAACCAGCCAGGTGTCGCGCAGCTGGATGTCGACGAGGAGCTAGACGACGTCGTGGAAGTCGACGTTGAAGTCGTTGTGGACGTCGTTGTAGTTGTGGGGTCGTTGCAGCCAAACCAACCGGGAGTCTCGCATGTGGTGGTTGAGGTGGTCTCTGAAGTCGAAGTGGTCGAGGTAGTAGTCGTGGTCGTAGTAGGGACGGGGAAAATGCTTGTCGATGTTGTGATAACCGTATGGGTGGTCTTGTCGTTGCAACCGAACCATCCGGGAGTATCACAAGTCGTCGACGTAATGATGCTAGTCGAAGTGGTCATAGGACCAGACGTAGTACTCTCGTCAAGACATCCCCACCAGCCTGGTGTCTTGCAGGTTTCGGTCCTCGAGGGAGTTGTCGTCGCCGTGCTACTCCTGGAGCTCGTCGTCGTGTCGGAGCCATTACTCTCGTAAAACTTCCAGTTGAAACAGTCTGTGCAACTGATGTCTGGGGTGCACGGAGGAACTTCGTCGTATTTTTCAATAACGTCATGAATGACCTCCTGGATCCGGTGCGTTCCGGCACCTACGCGCCAGCCGAGGTCTCCGACGGTATCATAAGTGCACACTGATCCAGAGTGACAGACGCTCTGCATAGCATAACCAGCAATGGTGCACACGGAGGTCGCCGTGTTGCACAGACCCATGTACATGGGATCTGCCGTATGGCCAAAATGGTAGACGCCAGAGCCTGTCCTGTCTTGATGTCTGCCAAGGTGGTAGTCTGGCGGGGTAGGCAGTCCGAGTCGCGATGCTGCCATAGCCTCACCAGGGGCTTCGTAGGTAATGACGGGAAGGCCGTAGGTCAGGCCAAGAAGACTGCCCGTGGCTCCTCCGAGAGAGTGTCCGGCAATCCAGATGTCAGCATCGGGATACAGAGAAGTGACGTTGTGGTAGAGATCCTGAACGGCATAGTAGTAGCGGTTCTTCCCCTTCTCCTTGATGTTCTCCACCAAACAAGTCGAGTTGCAGCTATAGGTAGACGTCATGCAGTCACAGACCTGTAGCCACATGTAGGAGCCGCCTTGGCCACAGCAGCATCCAAAGAAGAGGTTGTCGTTCACCTTATCGTTAGTAGTCGTTTCGGAGCCATCGAAGACGGCTGGTGAAGTACCCTTGAGGCCGATGACGACAGTGGAGTTTGTGGTGTCGGCGAAGATGTGGCCGCGAAGACCGTCCGCCTCCCAACCAAAGTCCTCTGTGTAGTTGAAGCCTCCGCTTACATCCGACCAATCGGGCTTGGTGGGATCGGTCACGTAGGCATTTGCCGCCATTCTCGCGAAGGTAAGAACACTCTCTTTGTCCGTCACATTAGGACCGGCGATCTCGTCGACAGTCCAGGCGTCGGCGGGGAGGACGACCTCCCGCCCGGTCAGGCGCTTCGTTTCGAGGATGTGATTAATAGTTTCGGGGCTCCGGTCTGCAAGGCGCTCGATGTTGAGGGCCTGCGAGCGAGCGCGGAGGCGCGGGGCGGGCTCCCGCCGAGTAGGATCGTCCTCGGAGGCGACCCATAAAGGAGCATCAGGGTGGATATCTAGACGGCGGTGCAGGCCCGGGTACTTGTGGGTTCCGTGGTGGAAGATGTGCTTCAGCGTCTGTGACGAGGACGGTATCAGCATCTCCAGCGATCGGCTTTCGGGCCGAGCTTACTCACGAAGTCCATATCCCTTGCCAGCTGCTGCCTGGATGAATCTTCGTTGGGAGTGCCGGGAGGGAGCACAGGGAGGATGCCAGATTCATCGCCGTGCTGGGGAGCGAAATCGGCTCGGGCGGGGTTGAGGGCTGCGAGGGATAGCAGCGTGGTGATGAAGGCGCGGCCGGCAGAGCTGCCGAAGTGATGCTTGCTAGTCATGGTGGCGACGGCTACTAGAGAAAGCCGGCAGGCATGACAGAGCAAGCACGAGCTGTAGAGGAGACAGGAGCAGGAGCTCAGGGAGCAGATATGTTCTGGCAAGGAGATTCGTGCCAGGAGGCGTCGTGGGAGATGGAGAGTTGGAGCGTTGGGCGGATGCTGGGGTGTGGTGTTCGTGCGCCAACCGCGTCATAAGACCAGCTGCCCCGGCGCCGAGACCCTCGGCCCCTTATCAGCTTATCGCAGGGACAGCCTGGAGCTCCGAAGTGTCTCGTGCGTGTGCCAGAGCTTCTTCTGTTGTCTATCAATAGCAACCCGCAATTACACCTCCGCGACATGCGTCCGTACCACCCAACTCCCTGACTGCAACAACGAAACAATGTCCCAGGACGAAGAACGCCCCCGAGTAATCCACGCCTCGAAGAGCTTCAGTCGCTTCGACTCCGCCCCGCAGGGCCCCCGCCATCGGAGCCGCGCAAGCACTGTGGGAGCTTCCATTCCCGAGATTCTGCATCCTACTGCTTTCGCCCACCAGGACAGCGACCAGAGCGAGACGGGAGATGTCTTTACCACTCGCTCCGAAGACGGCGATGCTCGCGACGACGACGGTGATGGCGACATCGCCCTCCCCGAGTCGTTCGAGGACTTGCCCATCGAGATCAGGAGCCTGGCCGAAAGGTTTGTGCGAGCAATATATCCTGCGCTTGCTTATGCTGACCGACCCAAGATTCATAGATTCGCTCTCTGCTCGCGTGCATCCCAGCCCCATTGGCATCGACTCGCTGTCCGACCTGTTTCAAGAGTTCTACGTCCGCGCTGCCTCCCAAATAGACACACACATCGCTGCTCTCTCTACAAGACTGTCCCGCCAAGGCTCTACCACGTCACTGGCTTCTCGTACATCTACAGGCTCGCGCAATGCTCGAAAAACGTCCGACTCAGGGCAAGAGCAACAGATGCTCACCGTCTCGGAAATTTCGGATCGCAAGAAGGCACGAAGACTGCTAGAGCTCAAACGAACGGCTCTTGAGGAGGCTGTGGAGAGGGCTGTGTGTGAGAAGGTGATTTCCCCTATTCCTATGCAATTCCTTCCGCGTGTCACCCCGCGTATTCCGCCGAACCAAAGTTTAATAAGGACCAGATCTACTCCCGGATATGGCGCCACCGCAGTACGGATGACGGTGAACGGGATGAGAAACTCCGCTCCCGCACAGCCGCCCTCTCGCTTGTTGGCATCGGCCTGAAAGAACTCCTTGGGCATGGTGAAGAAATTACGCCTGATATGCGAAAATCGATGGAGGAAAAGAAAGAAGAAATACCCGAGATGCTCGCCGAAGCGCGCGAGAGCATCCAAAGAATGAACGACGAGAAATATCCACTTGGAAAGCTGCAGCACCTGACCGCCGCTCACAAGCACATCGTCGAGGCCTTGTCACACATCTTCCCAAGCTCCTCCTCAGCCGACGAGATCCTGCCGACCCTCATTTACGCCCTCATCACCAGTCCTCCAGACAGCATTTGTGTCATCAGCAACTTGCACTTCATTCAAAGATTCAGAACTGCGAGCAAGCTTGATGGAGAATCTGCGTACTGCTTGGTGAATTTGGAGGCCTCCATTTCCTTCCTTGAAAACGTGGACCTTTCAACCCTTCGCGCGGATGAGCTGCCGGGAGGTCCCGATAAGTCTTCCAGACCGATTACACCCAGCGGTGCTGCACCTATGGATCTTGGTATTACCCCTGCCAAGTCGAGTCTTGCCCCAGATGGTGAAAATAACGATCTTCCATCACCACTGGACAAGTCTCAGCGACGTTTGAGCAATTTGATCCAGCAACAAACGAACAGAATCGAAGCAGCCAGCGACGCAGCACGGCAGGCCGTATTAGACAGCGCAGATCAGGCGTTTGAGTCGATCAATCAGACTCTTGACAACAGCCTCAAGTTCTTGTTCGGCCGCTTGAAAGAGCAGCAAGCCGGGGGCAAGAGTGAGGTCGTCCAGCCAAAGACCCTTGAAGACGTCCGCAAGCTCGTTAGCACTCCACCACCGATAGACGACAACGCCAGCGGGAGCAGCTCTATCAATGAAGAGGCAACAGAGTCAACCCGTGACAGCAAAGTCACTGATCTATTCGGCGGTCGTCGCCCTCTCCGAGAGCGTAGCGTTGACAGCGCCAAGAGTGGCGCAAGCAGCAGACGCGTGGCGTTTACCCCTGCAGACAAGGGTACTGACCCTCTGACGAGCCCTCCGCCACAAGCTTCAACGCCAACCAGTGCTGGTGTTTCCGCCGTAGAGTCGATGCGGAATCTAGGGAGCTCCCTCAACCCGCTACGCGGGTTTGGCGGCATGAATATGCTCCCGAAATTCGGCAGGGCGAACACCTCGCCTTCTGCTCCTACGACGCCGACCCTTCCAGCAGAGAAGGCCAAACCGGAGCCAAGCAAGCCGGCGCCAACATCGTCGCCTTCGCCCGGACCTGAAGCGAATCCGAAGGCGGCCGCTGCCTTGAACAGACTTGACGAGCTGAGCAAGACTGCGCCTCCAGTTAAGCGATTCATCGACGCCAAAGAGGCTAAAGATTTGAAGATTGGAGACATAGAAGAGCTGCTGAAAGACTACCAGAGGCTGGCAGGTGCCATCAGAACCGCCCTGAAACCTCAATGAAAGTCGTATTATTGATTGAGCTTGGTTCTCTGATATGAGCGCCGTTGTTCCTGTATTTCATCTTGTGTATTCAAAGAAAAATTGCTGTATCTGACACCCAAGCTGAGAAGAGGAGGAACAAGCATTGAAATTTCTCATTTCCTACTGGCATAGACTAGGCGTTTCGTTTTTCCAGGCGTCTTCCATGCACACCCGGACATGATCACTGGGTTTGTAGAATGGTTGGTGCAGGAGGAGTAAAGAGGTTCCTTTCCTCAATTTGTTTTCATATGGCGCGTGTGTGTATTAGGAATTCCTGTAGGCTCTTGGCCAATTTGTATAACAATTTCTTTGCACTATGAGCTGCGTCTCGGATGCAATGCTGTGTAAATCCAGCCTCTCAGGTATGCTGTTGCCCGAAGGTCTGAGGTATCTGTACAGCCGTATCATGTCCTTAACAACATCTGGCAAGTTCCCTCTCCATTTTTATTTTGAGAAGGACTGAGCCTTCAAAACAGTAGATCGAGCGGAAGGGCCTAGGCAAACATGATCACGATAATCATAAAGCCCTATCACTCATTCATAGCACACTCACCTCCTCCATAGTGCTTAGTAACGCCTAGTGTAGCTAAGATGGAGAGTTCTAAAGTAAAGACGTACATGCCAGTACTCGCTTCTCTACGTCGCAGCAGCCCTCCGCCGGATCTGTCCCCTTAAGCGCTGAGCTTTTGTCGAGTATTGTGTCGATCTCTTCACCACTGACCCTTGTGCTAGTAACAATGCATCATTTGCTGATCGGCATATCACTATTTCCTTATTATGATACTTCGTTTTAGATTTGCAGAATTATGACTTGCCATTTAATTGAAGAACCAAACGAGACACCTAATGAAGATGATAATTAGAACCGTCCAGAACTACACGAAGTATATCAGCCAGGGAATATGCGTGCAGAAACCGGAGTGGGTGACATTTCTTGGCGTGTTTCGTTGAAGAAGGTGTAAGGTCAGCATCAGTGAGCAGAAAATTGAGAGGCAGTTAAGCTTTATATATGGTGATCGTGGTAATTCCTAGCGCTGCCACTCAATCATGTTGCAGGACGGGTCCGTTCACATGCGAGTTCCCGGGGAGATGCTTGGGTGGTCAAGATCGAAGGGTTTTGGTGGTGGCTTCTATTGGGCTTCACAGCTACGAAGGTAGCACCTTCTCCAGCGAAAAATTGGGTCGGTACTGGGCGCGATACTTCACCACCGAAGGAAATATCCCACTTGGCCTGCCGCCCGCGAACTTAAGCAGCTCTAAGCAGAAGCTTTTGACCAAAGTACTCCCTTTATTTTCAATTTAAATTGATAATCAGCAAAAGTTTCGCTTGATGGAATCCATGATTATAATAGATTGGTGTGGCCTTGTTTTACAATATGGTTCGGACTAATATAGCGAGTAGTATCGCACCACGTTCGAAAATGCAACCAGGAACTCCAAGAAAGCGAAACCACAGTCGGCCCTCGTATATTGTGTTTCAAAATCGAGTGTTCAATTGATTATAAGGGAGAGAAGTGTGTGTAGGATTACGTATTTTTAAAGTCCGCCTTAGAGGCTCATGGTAACGTTCGAGGGCAGCATCTGACACGCCTTTCCACGACCGTTAGTCGCATCAGCTTCTTGTATCCAGTTTAGGATATATTGGGCCACGGAAATACATTTGGCATAAGTATCCTACGGTTTCCGATGTTGGCCTCTCTTGGTTTTGGGATTCACGCGATTGGCTGTCTTGCTCAGCGTCCTCTCAGTTTATCCTCACCGCGTCTGTGGTGAGCGGCGAGTATTTGTACAGCCATCATCAACCGGTAGCCTTATAGCATCCCACACAATAGCATCATCCGATTGACGGTGAGTGCAAATATGCGTGCGTTCCGTAGTTCAAGGAATACACGGCTTGTCAAACATAGAGAAGGAAAAAGTCAAGCTACTTCACCTCGTTCCAGCTTCAAACTCATCTTGCGCTACTCTTTCTGTCCCTCATCAGGATATGCAGCCTTTGTGCTCATTCTCTACATTCTATGGCGCGAATGCGACAAGGCCGTACACCTGCCCAAGCCCACCACCTGACCTTCCCGCGCAATCCCAGCCTCCCGACACGTGCTACAAGCCCCCTCTTTATCCTCCCTACCATTCAATGACTGAACCACCAAGATCTTCTCTAGCGAACATGAACACTATGAGATCGCACTGTTTGTCTCCGAAAGCCGGGTTGGTCAAGCTAGACTTGCTCACCCTGGATACTTGTTCTTTGAATATCCGTAACGACCGCGGAGTCCATATAGTCAGAAAGCCTTCACATCAATGCTGACAGCCACCATCTGTTAATGTTGCCTGCCACGATCAGCATACTCCGCCGCACCATCATCCCCGTCATGAACACACTGTGTCACAAACCATAATCATCGACCGCATCTCTGCATTAACAAAGTTGAAAATCTTTGCAATAGACCTTCTCATCCACGTCATCGACACAAATGAAAAACATGAAGACAGCTGTGCACGACCTGCTGGATGACATCACCAAGTGACGCGGATTTTGTTTGACCGTTATGTATCCATCATAGACTGACATTTCACCTCGTAGCTCAGGCAGAGAAATGATACAGCGGTCTCAGCAGTCTACTTTCCAAATGACTATGAGTGAGTCTTTCGAAGATCATCATCATAATCATCATCGTCATCATCATCGTCAATAGGTTCACAGCTACTTAGAACAAGCAAGAATCTTTCATACCTCTATGCAAAGCTCCTTTAATCGACCTATCTCTGCAATATCGGGACGTCGCACAAAAAATAATTGAAAGTAAGGAGAACGAGGAAGGATACAGTCTGCCAATGATCCTCCGTCTACTATGCATCAGAGTCAAGTAGAGAACGGGATGTATGCCCCACTGACGCGGGCCGATTCCCCACAACGTCAGAGCCACATGCTCTTCCCGTGTCTCAGCTCTCCGCAACTATAGTCACACGTCCAGTTTGACATTCTCATTCAAACAAATCGGGAGAACTCGGATTGACTTCTGCAAGCCAACGAGTCACCACCATCATGCTCGTCATGATGAAGGTCGGGTGAGCTGACAACACCCGGGGTCCCTTCGTCTCGACATCCGTCTCGCCTCTCTCAAGATGAGACAGCATCAAACTCTGCAGTCTAGACGATATGCAGCCTGATGACTCACGACAATGTAGATAAGGAAGATCAGCAAAACAGAGAGAAGAGTAGAGAACTTTTATGTAAAAGAGAAAAAAGGACAACCAACAACAGTCGCAATAAGATCCACGCATTAATGCCAAGGAAAGAGACTCGACACAACAGCCCACCTTAGTGCTTCCACGCTCACGCAACCCCCCTCTTCTCGTGTTGCCGTCTCTCGGACCAGTCCTTGATCCACGTCATGCTCAAACCGCCTCAAACAACACGTGTATCAGATCTCTTCGATCGCGAGAAAAAAAAAAAAAAAAGCGTACCAAAACAGAAAACAGTTCGAAGCAGCAATCACCACACCAAGACAAGCACACTTTACAGCGGAATACAACAGTCATAGAGCCCATGAGCTCATTCACATCCCTTCACTTCCTAGTCATGGGCATGTCCCAGCTTGCGGCCCGACTCTCACAACCCCAGCATCCCCCGCAATGCTTACAAGACACGTACACACACACCAAGCATACAAAACCAAAGCACAAGTGATACACGAGCGTAGCGGCCAGCCGCTAAGCACTCTCGTGGAAAAAAGAAAGGAATGGAAAAAGAAAACAAGGGTTGCCCCGCCTTACCCATACGAGAGCAAAATACACCCGCAAATGATCTAAGAAGGCTGATCATAGCGCCATGTGCTCTTAGAGAGACGAGAGCCGGAATTAGAACAAAAATAAAAATACAAATATCAAGTTGTGCGCGAGCACGAGGTAGTCTTGAAATGTAGAGGGGGTGTTTGTACAGATAGGCCCCTTGAATAGCAATTATGAAATGATCGTGAGAATGGATGTAATGAAAGGATCGTCAAACCGTAAATCCAGTGCTCTATCCGCTCCGTATCGTGGTGGAGCATTCCGTGGAAATAACGTAGGGTATCATCGTTCGGGTATCGTGGTATCCGTAGGTATCAGAAACGAATGGACGTGAATGGTGAAAATAGAATCTACAACAAAAACCGTCTCCGTCAACCAATAATGTCCTTCCAGTAAGACGTTTTCTCGTATTCGGGACTCGGCAAGCTTACATACCTGTTGCAGACGCCCGGAAAGTTTCAACATTGGTGAAACCAATGTGCCGCAATTAGGGGCATATTACGGGGGTAGTGAGATATTACGGCGCCCGCAGATGTATGCAGCGGGGCTTGTCTCGCGCGTGCGCTCTCTCTTGCTTTTCGAATCGAATGTACGTGTCTCAAGGAAGTGTTTGGATAGGATTATCTTGAAGAACGAAATAACCCGCTGAACCTAGACCGTCGCCGAACATGCCCCTTTTCATGCTCGCTGAGTATCATCAATAAAAGAGAACCGCACCGTAAAGAGAAGACTTCTTGAAAATTGAGATAAGACAAAGGAAAGAAAATTGAGGAGAATCGAAGTGTAGACGCCATGAGATCGTGAGACGTTAAAAAATCGAGCACCTACACAGTTTGCACCCAGATCTGCAGGAGAGAGTCAGCGGATATTCTGGTTTACAAGTTTGGCACAATGAACTCACCTCCATCTTTCCCATTTCCGCCTTCTCCCTCTTCGCCTCTTGTTTGCAGGTCATGATTGCCATGTCTAGATCGTCCTGATCGCTCATGGTGATGAAATCCTGCTCATCCTTGATCTTGATCTTGAAGTTCGCCCTCAGGCCGAACTTGTCTCTGATCTGACCCACGAATTGGTCGAAACGCGCGTAAGGGTCAAGGAACACGTAGCGTGTATCATCGGCGTGCACCTTAACTCGAATCGTGCGTAGGCCCACGCTACGCCTCTGAGACTGTCCGCGAGGGCGGTTGGTCGACGGGCGTCTCGTACTGCGAGAGCGCGTGGGCACCATCTCGAACTCGCCGGAGTCGATGTCAGACTGATCGAAAGCGTCTTCCTCCTCCTCTTCGATGTACATGGGTCTCTGCTGTGGGCGCCGTGTCGATTGCGAGCGTCCGCCATAGCTGGGGCGCTCATTGTTCGACCTGCCGTACATGTCATAGAGATCTTCAGGGTAAGCGCTCGCGTCGTCATCGTCCGAAGTGATACGAGGACGCAGGCTGGGACCGCCGTTTCTCGGGCCCCGCGATGACGATGACGAAGAAGACTCGCGAGTAGGTCTCGGACGTTCGGACATCGATCTTTGGGGCATCGGACGAGGCTGCTGGCTCTTGGGCGACTGATCAAACGCGGCGCGTCCAAGCTCCAATGGTGCAGGTTTCCGGCCTTCGCCACGAACAGACTGTGACCGAGAAGTGTATCCATTGGGAGAGCCCTTCGTCTCCTCCGGGGGAGGCGTGGGAGGAAACATGTTGCGGTTGATCGGTGGCTCGGACTGTTGCCTCGACCGACTGGTCAAGCCTGGCTTCACCAGGTTTGTTGCGGCGTAAGAAATCTTGTCGTCCGGTCTGTCATCCTTAGAGTTCATGCCGGAAGCGGACTCCTGGTTGATTCTCTTGATCTCAGCACCGGCAAAGCCAGTGAATGCATTGGCACGGTCAGAGGCTGCGACGAGACGAGCCTTTCCGAGGTAGTCCTTCGCCTTCAAATTCTTCACCTTCGCTTCGTTCGGGCGGTAAACAATACCCACAGGGATGGAGAAGACGGTGTAGCCCTGTCGGACGTTAGCTCGAGAATGTACCGCTGATCTCAATGGGCCTACCTCTGCGTCCTCCCTGATAGCCTCGTCAATGACGTCGTGGTCAGGAACGACTTTTTCCTTGGCGGCGAAAGACAGATCTTGCATGCCTGCATCCCTCTGCTGGAGGTAGATGTAGCAGAGACCACGGTTGAAGAGCACCTCGCAGGAGTACAGCTTGAACTTCAGGCCCAGCTGCTCGTAGTCGATGTTGTTGTTACCGCGCAGGTAGAGAAGAGTGTCGTTAAAGTTGGCCAATGCCTCCTCGAAGTCGCCCATCAGGAAGTTGGAGACGCCTTGCTGGAAGTATGCGACGGCAAGGTACTGGTCCAGGCGCACAGCGCGCTGGTAGCATTCGACCTGACACAGGTTAGTTGGCGCGCAGCCATGGGACTAGCGTGACACTTACAGCTCTCTCGTGCTCGCCCAGAGTGGCGTGAATGACGCCCATATTAAAGAGAATCTTGGAGGTATCGGAGATGCCATCGAAGCACTTCAGGGCCTCATCGAATTCATTATTGTCGTAAGCGGCCAGCGCTGCCACCCACGTCTCGATCTCCTACGGCGGGAGTCAGTATTTGCGCGCTAAGCGTTCTGGTGGTTTGCAAGCGCAGCATACCTGCTTGAGGGACATGTCGGGCGATCAGCCGGTATTGTTGGAACAGTCAATGCCGGAGGTGGGAGAGGAGGGCGAGGGCGCTTCGCGGACGGAAACGATGCAAGGGTTCGTCGCTCTTGCGCGAGGAGCGGTGGAGGCGATTAAAAAAGGCACGGGGGAAGCGCCGGCATGCAGGTGCTCGCAGAGCGGGTATAAAGTGCCAATGATCTCTAGCCGCCTGGGCTGCGCGGACAAGGCGGGGCTGGCTGGGGATTCGCGATTAGATACGGCTGGTAATTACGAGCGGCGTCGGTGCTGTCGGCTTGTTGAGGCGGACGGGCGGCGCGTGTGACGAGGCGGTTGGAGCGTGACAGGCGGGCGGCGGGTGCAGAAGAGGATTATGAACACACAGTGAACAACAAGAAGGCGCGCAGAGAATGACAGTCGGTGGAGGAAAGAGCGTGCGGCTAGCGGCCGGGAGGAAAAGAGCGGACTGCGCGACAGGCACCTGGCCGGCGCGTCTGTAAGTCTCGAGGCCTTCTTGAACGGCCATAGGCTCGCTATAGGTCGAGGTCCACTATGAACAGGGCCTGTCGCAGCATGGCGTTCCACGACCGCGGCCGTGTCAGGCCGCCGAGTCCGCATCGGGCGGGCACCCGCACGCCGCACCCGAGGATGATTGGCTGTCGACGCGCCCGGCGATCGCGTCCGCGGCATCCACGGCGCGTAGCATCACGACAAGTCACAGCTGCACATCGCCCGCCTCGCACGCTGCTCGGATGACAATGACCGTACCTCTCTCTTGGTTGTCTTGGTGCCGTGGCAGCCAGTGGGCCTCAGAGGCTCCGACGTCGCGCCTCGACGCTTTCACGTCCGCTGCGTCCCGAACTGCCTCAGGACTGTGTCAAGATCACCGCTCCGCTCGGTGCACGTGCCGCCATTCCCTCAGCCGCCTCAAGATCAGGAACTCCACCCGCTGTTGCATGAACGCTTGTCTCTCACGTTGGCACTGCCATTTTGCTGCGACAGGGCCAATTCATGCCACCGCCCACTGAGCCTCACGTTTTTGTAGACCCTACACGACTACTTGGGGCTTTCCCCGCCTACGTCTAGCCTGTTTGAGCCGCCTACACAAGTTAGAGCATGCCGCGATCCACCTGTTCCTTGCGCTCCTCCCAAACCGTCTTGCCCGAGCATGAGCACACCGTTTTGTCGTTGTCCCACACGCCCGCGCTCCGTGCAATGACGCCCACCAGCGTGTCGGCATCGTTCTTGTCGAACGGACCGTCCTGCTCTCGTGCCACCACGATGCTACGCCCTATCAGCTCCCAGATCTCGAGAGGCCGATCCAGGAACACGCTGCCGACGCCGCCCTTGTTGACCTGCACCGTTCCAAACACTCCCCGTGCCGGCTTGCCCTCCGCCTTCGCCTTGACCGCCTCCCAGATGCCGCCCGTCGACTCGGGGCCCTCCGATATGTCCCCACGCTCGCGCACCGTTGCATGATACGTTCCGGGTGACAGCCCGCGGATGGTCAGATCGATGATGGTGAGATTGGAGGCGACCTGCACCATGCGCACGAGGCCGCGAACCTTGTTTTCGATCGTCTGGCTGTGGCTCTCGAGGATGCAAACCGCCGCGCTATTCGAGGCACCACTGCCTCGCAGGATGGCGTCGCGGCCGGTGTCCTGAATCGCGGCGACGATTGATGACGGTGAGGCGGTGCCTTCGATCGAGATGAGCTGGTTTTGCAGGTCACCGTCGACCTTGTTCACGCCTGCAATTGGACGTTAGCGCAAGGCGCGGCACACAGCATGCATTGAGTGCTAACCATCAAGCTTGTACAAGGAACTCGAGACATCCTTAATGCAGGACTCGCAGCTAAGAGGGACAGCAAATGTAGTCTGTTGTGCGGCCGTTAGCGGCGACCAATATAGTGGCAACGCTTGGTGCAGGGCTAACCTGGAATGGGGGTATCATGTTGGCAAAAGTAGGGTCGAAAAGCAAAGGTGTGCAGAGAAAGCGCGAAGGAGCGGCATCTTCGAGAAGATGAGTGAAGGTCTCGCGATTGCGGAGCGGACCCCTCGGTCCATTCGATTGTTAATCAACGCCCTCCGTCAGTGCCCCGCAGTGCCGCGGAACATCGACACCACCGCGTTCTCGGCCATCCACGCTGCGTTCTCATTGGCAAGTTTCCTCCAACGCTCTTTCCTCAGCATCTAGACGGGGCAACCTTCATTCCGCTGTCCTTCCAATGACGTCACGATACGCTTCGACGAATCCTTGCATAGATGCTAAGCTATTTGATCAGTTGTTGGCATAACCCCAGCCTGCCCTTTTCGTCACAGTAAAGCATCTTTTTCTAGCCTGCTTGCCTAGGGTGTATATTCGATGTCACATCTTATTAAATTCTTACTACTGCCGAAACTTGCAAACATTTTCGGTTTCGTCCACGCTTTAGTCTCACATCGTATTCTTACTATAATTGGGCTGTTGAAAATGCCCTTCGATCGATTTCATACCACTATCCAGCAGCTTGTGTAGGGTAGCTGGATAGCTTTGAATAAATTTCCTCATGGCTCAACGAGGTAAACAATTATCGGAAAATAGGGTTTGAAATTTGATCTTCAAAGCTCGGTTTCATAGGAACCAGGGCAATGGGTTCATTCTTCCGGAGGATTCGCACCAAAAGCCTCGTCTGCCGATCGCTGCCCGTACAATCCTCGTCTTAATGCACATATTAAGAACCTTTGTGCAGGATCGCTGTGTAGTCTATATAGAGCCGTAGTCTCGGTTTTCATCTGCAACGTTTACTAATAGATCAGACTAAACCACTCAGGATTTCGAATTGAAAGTGTTACTTTCCACTCTTGTCCAACGTGAAAGTACAAAGATGTAGCGCGAATGGACCATTCTTAACAGCCTATACAAATCTGCTTGAAGCATCTTATGGTTGGATTAGTCAAAATTAGACATGCACGATAACGATGATAATTACCGACTCTTGTTAAATAGGTTTTCTGCTTATAGGGACTACGAAACAGTGCGTGATTCTTTCACTTGCAATAAATATACAATGTTCATGATAGGGTTATTTCTTTAGGGAGCAAAGAGGGGCGTGTACTCGTAAATTTTATCGAAAGGTCCAATGTCAATGGAAGATGCATCGAATTACCCAATCTAGTAGCAGTCACACGTGATGGCGGGCGGTGCCGAAAAGTCTTGGCGCGATTTTGTCAGTCGAATCGCAACACCAAAGCTCTTGGAGAGGGACCGGCCGCAGCGCGCACCTCCGCAACACCGCTTCCACCTCGTCCCTGTCGGCCCGGACCACCAATTCGACCCTCTCCTTCCGGCCAGGTCAATCTCCGGCCTCTGACCGCTCCGAGCCCACCATGTCGCAGACAATTGGCAAGGTACGACATCGCCGACGCACCGCCTCCGCAACCTCCGCAGCAACCGCCACGGGCCCACCCCATTCCGCACCTCGCAATTCCTGAAGCTAATTAGCAATGGCAATGATCTTAGACTCGCCTCGCCTACAGCCGCGCGTGGCACCATATCGATGTGGGTGGAGACCCGCGGCCGCTGGGCCGACTGGCGTCGTCGATCGCGCTGGCGCTGATGGGCAAGCACAAGCCCATCTTCGACCCGTCGACCGACTGCGGCGACTACGTCGTTGCGACAAACTGCGAGCATCTGCACACGACGGGCAAGAAGATGTTCAAGAAGAAGTACTACCGCCACACGACCCGCCCCGGTAGCTTGCAGGAGATCACGATGAATCGCCTGATGGAGAAGTGGGGTGGTGGGGAGATCCTGCGTCGCGCTGTGAGCGGTATGTTGCCCAAGAACAGGCTCCGGAAGGAGAGGTTGGCGCGGTTGAAGGGTAAGTGTTCGATCCCTCCGATAATGCTTGGCGAGGTTGCTGATGGATTATGTGGGCAGTTTTCGAAGGCGCGGCGCATCCCTACAAGGCAAATATCTTGAAGGTTGCGGGTCAGAAGGCTCCTTCGATACGGGAGCTGCCAGAGGTGAAGAAGACGTTTGCGGAATCGAAATAAGGGCGGGAGAAGTAGAATCGGCGTTCAGGTTGCATATAAAAGGGATTCTCACAGCGGTATTTCTCTGTATGATCGGTGATGCGAAGGGTGGATTGGGGACTGTACAAATACTGCCGGCACTAAATGTGTTATTGGACGGAATCATATACATGTTGCTCTTACGGAGACGCAAGACACGCACAGCGAATTTAAAGCTCTGGTATGACTGAGAACTCAAAATTATTCACATTTCAACCAAACATCTAATGAACAATAGGTGGAGTTCTTGAATGTGGTATCAAATTCGATCTTTCTACAGGTAGAACCAGAAACGCCAGTCTCGCTTTATGATATCATAGAAATGACAACGCCGCAATACAGCAAACATTTACAGCTTCGCCTTGGAGCCCTTGCGGCCAACAGTGCACTGGATGAGACCGTTGGGGTCAGACTGAGGAGCGAAAACTTCGGCATCCGCTCCGGTGTTCTTCAAGCCCTTGAACCAGCTCAGATCTGCTATGATGTCAGTACATGAAATTTCCTTGGATAGGCCGAATTGACATACCAATCTCAAAGTAGTGCTTGTTCGGCAGCGAGTAGCTGACAGTCTCGACAAGCGGCGCCGCAGTCAGAATTTGGTCACACATCTTGTACATGGTGTTCTGCACGCTGGCGCTGTTGTCCTTGGCGAAAGTGTCCAGCGTGATGGTCTTAGCCGCGTTGAAGGCATCGTCGAACTTGGGAACCTTGCTCTTGACGTCGTCGAGGCCGGCAAACGTCTTCCACTCCCACTCGGCCTTGACCTCAGTGCTCAGGATGCGGTCCCACGTCTCGCCCAGGCGCGTGTATTCGTCGCGGTGGAAGCCGTGGAAGGCGGAACCGGTGCTCTTAAGCACAAGCAGCCTGTCGATGCCGCTCTTGATAGAGATACCCTTGCCCTCGCGGATGACAGCCTCGACGGTGCGGATGTCGTCGCCGTCGCGAACAAAGGAATGCGGGTGCGGCTTGCCCTCAACAGTCATACGCGTCCACTTGTGGGTGACGATCTTGACGTGGGCAGCGTGAATGTGCGAGTACTTGGTAATGAAGTGGGTGCCGACGATCGAGGCGAACAACTCGGGGGGAGTGACGGGGTTCTGCTTTGCCAGCACGTAGACGGTGTGCTTCTGGGTGTCGGTAGCTACAACAACAGAGTTGTCCGCGTGAGTGTACCTGCGGCGAGCGCGGTGTTAGCAGCGCTCTCTCGTGGGTGTGGTAGGTGGCAGCGCGTACGAGGTCTCAATATCGCCCTCGAGGAGGACGCGGACGGTCTGCTCAACGACGGACTGGGTGCCATCAGGGTGCTTGTGGACCTTGTACAGGCGGACGTTGTCCTTGCCGTAGCGGGCGTAGTTGAGTTGAGACATTACGGCAGTGGATATGGCCAAAGAAGGAAATAAGCTAGGGAATCAGCAGGAAAACGAGCAGCGAGACTGGCTGGCGGCAGAGAAAGCAAGGCGAAGCTGTGCTGTGGTACTGGACGAGCTACGTGTAGAATGGGGGACCAAGAAGCTTATATCGCGCCCTTATCGGAAAGCTCAGTCAAGCGGACTTCGCCATACGCCTGCGCTGGCCGGCCGCAATCGACATGTCCCCGCGGTCATTGCAGCGGAGAGACCAATGAGGGCCCACTTGTCGTGGAGGAGCTGGACGCGGCTCACGCCATAACGTGTCGGAGGCCGCCGCACTCAGTCTTCGCAGACCCCCT
This sequence comes from Lasiodiplodia sp. COLG20, assembly GCA_009801085.1. Classification (NCBI taxonomy): domain Eukaryota; kingdom Fungi; phylum Ascomycota; class Dothideomycetes; order Botryosphaeriales; family Botryosphaeriaceae; genus Lasiodiplodia; species Lasiodiplodia sp. COLG20. Next base: position 4,681,306 of record VNWV01000001.1, on the reverse strand, counting down.
ACGCCTCCAACCGAGACCCTTCCGCCCGCCAACACCAGCCGCTGCACGCCCCGCCTCGGGGGAAAGACCCTGTCGCAATGATATGCCGTGTACAATTCGGCCTACGTAACCGCGAAGCTGCCGGCTGCTCGTGCCGCAGCTCGTTGTGCTGTGGCGGCTCCCTGCGCGGACGGGCCGCTGCCATTGTTGCTGGAAGCACTAATGGGGCGCCGCATCCATCGGCATGGACCGGCAGTTTTGAGTGCTGAGAATGCGCGACTGGTAAATCGCCCTTTAGGCGGCGCAATGACGAAATGAGAGCAGCCATCCGTAGACGGCAGAAGATCTCCGCGAGCTCTTGCAGCTCCCTCAATCCATGTGCTGGTCGGCGTGATTGGCAGGCTCGAGCAGACCCTTGCTGCCGCACACCAGAACGCGCCGTGTACACGTAGAATTCCTGGCCGACGCGCGCGCTCACCGCGCGCCGCGCTTGAGTTGACCGGCGAGCGTTGTTGTCCGGGCCTGTAGGATTGTGAAATCTAGGGCGCTGGCGCTGCCTGAGAGGCCCAAGCACATCCTCCCCGCATCAGCACTCAGCCCTGGCCGTGGTGGCCGCTCGCTCTTGCTGCCCACACCTTGCGTGCACCCCGGTACATCTGCCTGACCTCACACCTCAACGCCAGCAGACGCTGCCACCGAACAACCACCCCCACCACTCGCCCTCACCGCTGCCCGCCCGTCGCACGCCGCCCAATCCGCCGCCCGATCTCCGCTCCGCTCCGCTCCCCGGCGTCGCATGAGATGGCAGCCCAGTAGCCCTCCTCATGCCTGCGAATCCACGACGCCATCACCGCGCACCAACGATATGAGGCAGCCGTGTCTTGGTTGATGGACTCCCATGACGCCCATCCTGCAGCCCGCGCCCGCGTCGCGCTCCATGTCCAGCCAGCCCGATGTGCCCGCCCAGGACCACCACAACCTGCTGCCTCCGGGCCGCCCAAGCAAAGATGGCCGCGCTCCCGCGAGCTACGGTGCTGGCGGCCGCGGGAACTCGTACACCACGACGATAGCCCCCGGCCCTGGCAGCTTCAGCTCTGAGCTGCGCACCACCACCTCGCGGTCCGACACCCGCCCTCCGCTAGTGGAACACTCGACCTTTGCTGGAGATGACAGCGTCCGGACTGCCTCGGAGGCAAGGCAAGCGGAATTGCGCGATCAGATAGAGAAGGAGACGAAGATCAAGATCGGCTCGGAGAACCTGTTGGAGGCTCTGAACTCGAAGAGCGCGAAGCAAGCCAAGGAGCAAAAGTCCCGTGTCGAGGCCGAGCTCAATATCTCGAACCGCAAGCTGGCCAATCTGAGGCTGGATCTGGAGACGGAGATCCAGCGTGCCAAGGAACCCGTTTCCGAGGGCCGCCTCTCGTTTCTGTTCCGCAACGCTCCTTCCCGGGCCGAGTCGTACACGAACCCAGATGAGGTGGATCCGGACAGCGAATCACCAACGCTGGTGCTAGCCGATGTTCTACAGGCCCTCGAGGTCGAAGGAATGAAATACGACTACTATGTGGAGAAAGGAAATTCTTTGGTCGATTTATTCAAGAGGCATCCAACTCTCAAGTACGATCTGGCATGGTCTATTTTTGGCCTACGCGTACAGACCATGCTGCTCAGTGATAGCCGTGAGGTCGTAGCAGCCGGATACCGGGTCATGAGGTACGCAATTGCGGACAGGAAATCGCTCCAAACCATCCGTTCTCTCCACACCGATTACCTGGTCATTCTCTCATTGGTCAAAGAAAGCAAGGTCAGCATAGAGCGGGAACAGGCGTTGAAGTTTGTCCGAGCTTTTCTGGAGGTGAAAGATGGTGTCAAGGAAATTTCGCGCGCTGTGATTCGCATCATCGTGGCTATTGCTGAGCACACGGAAGACCGACTACGAAACATCAGCATTTTGACACTTGCAGAGATTCTTGTCAAGGACCCCGAACGGCTGGTATCGGCAGGCGGCATGGGTCCCTTGACCGATGCCCTCGGCGAAGGGCTCTACCATGCCTCTGAAAGCTTGACCGGCTCCTTTCTCTACCTACTAGATGTTCCCAGCAGAAGAAAATACCTACGCTCCGGGCACGAACTTCAGATGCCATTCGCTGCGTTCACTGACGCGTCATCTGGACATGCCAATGAGGAAAAGCTCAAGGCCAACGCGAAGGTCATTGCTGCCCTTCTGAAAAGTTGGCCTGGCCTCCTGACTCTTTGCATGCACGACTTCATGGCTACCAAATCTCTCATGTCTTCGTTATACATTCCCCTTCCTCAGGTCCGAAACGTTATTTTGGAACTTCTTTTTGACATCTTAAGGATCAAACCGCCATCATGGTCCTCTTCTTTTCTTGCTGGCCGACGGTTGACAACGTACGGTCGAGTCACAAATCTGAAAAACGCCGAATCTACAACATCCGCTTCGAAAACGGAGGAAGAAGAAACCAAAAGAAGTCTTGTGGACCATTACGTCGCCGTTATGCTGGCCGTATTACTACATTCTGGTCTCGTTCCTGCGCTGCTGCATGCTGAAGAGGAATCATTAAACTTGACCCTCAAGAGAAAAACGACGCTACTCCTTGGCGAAGTTCTCAAAATGGCCAACGAACTGCTACCACCTTCGTGGAGTGCCGAACTCCAGGTCTTGCCTGATCTTCTCAGATCTGCTGCTCAGTTTGGTGCGGATGACCGCTTCATCGCGACAGGAACGATCTATCAAGTAGATAGCGTCAATCGCACCCTCTTCCGTTCCGGAGCCAACGAAAAATTCGGTAGCGGTGCAGAACACGAAGATTTGCATCCACCACAACAGGCGAAAAAGCAGTTCAGTGCCCAAATTGATGAGGCTTCTTTCCGAAATCTAATGGCTGAATCCCGGGTCTTGGAGACCCCAAACTACCAGAAGTGGAGGTGGGACCTCGTGCAAGGGATCCTCGATGGACCTCTGTACAACCCCAAACGCCTGGACGAAGCATTGAGGGCCACCAAGTTCATTCACCGTTTGATCAATTTTTTTAGGCCATTCAAGCATCGTTTCTCAATACTGAAAAACACTAGACCGAATCAACGCTACGTAAGGGCAGGGTGCTCCCTGATGCGAGCCCTTCTGAACAACTCCGATGGAACGAGGTATCTCATGGACAGCAAGCCGATCAGACAGCTCGGTGAATGTTTGTCACATTTCGATCGTATGAGTGGTCTTACTTCAGAAGAACCAATCTTCTCCGCGGAACGCATGGCAGAGACTCTTACAGGTGGGTACTTTGCAATGCTTGGTGAACTAAGCAAGAAGCCAGAAGGTGTTCACATATTCGAGAGATGGAAGATGATCAACATGTTCTATCATATCGTGGAATTGCGGGATCGAGACGACTTGATGAAGACTCTTCTCAGCAACATGGACTACACTCTGGATGGACACCTCCGCATCATCCTCTCGAAAGCAATGACTGCCGGGACCAAAGAGATTCGCATCTTCTCTACGAGACTCCTGAGAAAATACGCCACAAAGCCTCTTCAGCCAGACGACTCACTTATGCTCGGCCCTGGGGTTGTAGAGTGGGCTATCCGTTTGTTGGTCACGCAGCTTTACGACCCGGAAGTCGAAGTTTGCGAAGTGGCGATCAAAATCTTGGAGGAGGCTTGCAATCAAAAGAGATCGCTTGAGTACGTCGTAAAGTGTGCTCCAACACTGGACCATCTCGGAGAGATTGGAGCTCCTCTGCTCCTCCGGTTTCTGTCAACGTCGGTCGGATATCATTATCTCGATGGGCTGGACTACATCACAAGGGAGATGGACGACTGGTTCTTGGGTCGTAATGATTCCTACGTGGCCCTTGTGGAGGCCTCACTCGCTCGTGCCCTGGCGGACATCCCCGAGAAGCCTCCGTCACATCTGGCGTTCGACGAGCTACCTGACCCCCTGGACTTTGGGCTCGTTCCCCCTCATTTTTATCGCGAACTCGCCCGGACGCTGGAAGGGTGTAAGCTTCTCGAAGCGAAAGGTCATTTCGAAGAATTTTCGTCGACAATCAAGGAATTCTGTATGGAGAAAGAGGACGCAGAAATCATCCTCAAGGTCAAGGGCTGCCTGTGGGCCGTGGGAAATGTCGGCTCTATGGATCTCGGCGCACCATTCCTTGAGAGCACGGACGTGACAAGATACATCGTCCGCATTGCAGAAGCGTCCGAGGTCATGTCGCTGAGAGGAACAGCATTCTTCGTTCTTGGGCTCATCTCGCGAAGCTTGCACGGTCAGGAAATTTTGATTGAGTGCGGTTGGGATGCCGCAACGAACATCATGGGCGAGTCATTGGGCTTCTGCATCCCGCTCGATTTCAACAAGCTTTTCTCGGTAATTTCTCTTGTTTCTGTTTTCATTCAAATCGCTGACAAGATTATAGATCAAGCCATGGACGGCTTCGCATGTTGCCGTCGAAACTCTGAAGACGCCAAAGGATGCAAAGAACGGGATCACAGATAATGACCCAGTCAATGCACGTATCTTGAAGCTCGTCACGGATCTTGGCAACACAGTGTTAGCCAAGCGTGCGGCGAACGATCTGCACAAGTGCGTCGACTGCTTCTTGCCTCCCTGCTCGATGAATGCAGCTAACAGGTAAAACAGCATTAAATCAAAGAAGGCCCCTGGATTCCAAAAACCAGCAATGTTCCACAAAGTCATGGCCATCCTCGAGTTGCACCACTTCCGGCTTCCGGTATGTCGTTTCGTCATCGACCTTTTCGATAAGAACGTGCTTCGGCGGATAGTGCTCGAGGAAGAGAGCAGCTCGGAGGACGATAGCGACGAAAACGAATATCCGCCACCAATGGCACCGGCAACCAACGGGACTAGTAGACGACCCAGCCAGCTTTCTGTCGAGGTGACTTGAGGAGATTTCCATGCGCAGCGGCGACAGCGGACAAGCTATCGGAGCAGCGCGCGATCGTCAAGGTCAGACATAAGCACCAGCTCGGCCGATACAAAAAAAAAAAGTGGGGATTCAGGGAAGAGTAAGAGGGGAGAAGTGGATCATAGACGCAGGTGCGGACATTGGGTTGGAGAGGGTGGAACATTTAGGTCATTGTCCGAAGCGGCATGTCGCATGCGTCATGGATTTCTTTTTCTTTCTGCTCTTTCCCTCCCCCCACTTTGTACGACGGTCGTATCTTCACCTCTCTAGGGTGAGACACTACGGCGGTTCGTATTCACCCTTCCCACGGTTCTCTTCTTTCTCCTTCCACGGAATGGTGCAGCGGCTCGCTTGGCTTGTTTTCAGATCAGCCGCTCGGGTCTGTAAAAGGGGTACACGCACCGGTTGCACACGAGATCTTCAACCCGAGGATCGACAAGTACGGGAGATCAGCGCAAGGAACGATGAGAAGGGAAATTTGGTGTTTGGATCGGTCATGTCCCTCAAATCATGGAGAGGGGGCTAAGGGGACCCGAAAGACATGGAAAGCCGGATAGGCGTTTCCCGTTTTATTTTTTCTCTTCTTCTTTTCTCTCCATTTCCTATCTGCGTGGTGTTTTCTCGCCTTTCGGCACCGAAGCGGAGTTAGGCATTTCTTGGGGAAATCTGATTTTGTCAAACAAAAGGGAGACTGGTGCACATCGGGCATGAGAAAAGAGGGAGAAGGTGTGAGCGAGCGTTTCTTGTGCGCGATGTAGGCTTGAGTTTGAATACAGGTGCGCAGCGCGCATTGAGTGGGCTTATTTTCTTTTTTGTTTTCTTTTGGATTTCTTTGACTTGCCTCTGTTTTCTTTTTGCTGTTTGAAATGGAGGAGCAGTGTTGTGGTTTTTGTGGGGGCATTTATAGCGTGGGAATTGGGTAAGCATTAGATGGGATGGAAGGGTGATTGGTGGGATGGTGGGATTGGTCACTCGTGCTGCCGGTGAGTGGGTGTTTTGTTGGCAAGGGACGGAGTACTGGCTCCAGTCTGCACGCGGAGCCTGTACTGTAAGATTATCTCAACCTTTTGCGTTCTTACGTTTTGTTTCTAAGCAACAAAAGGCACGGCTGTGAGAGCGGGTGGCAGGTAGTAAGAAATTCAACGGATTTGCAACACCAAAATCTCAACGTAGTAGTTCGTTGGTGCATGCAACTGTGGTTGGTAGTGGCCGACCCATATCACGTAGGTGCAGATGAAAAAACTTTGGGACAGACTATTAGTTTGATATCAAGATGGAGTTCCCTTCGTTTGATGGGTGAAGGAGAGACACCAAGAAGTTCGGAAATTTTACGGATACATTTCCATTCTCTGCGTGTGGCATATTCGAGGTTAAGCTTTTTCGTTCTCTGCTTACAGCGCATTGTGGCGTCATCCTTCCATGTGGCGCAGACGCGGCATATACGATCGCTCTCCTCTCACTCACGGCTGATTGCGTAGTACTTGATGGAGAACCACGGTATACTATCGTAGGATCTTACGAAATAGATTGATCAGGGGCTATGAATGGCTCGCGGAGAATGGATATATATGCGCGTCAGCACTGTTTTATTTTGTGCGGACTAGCAGAGGCCCACGGCCTTGGCGGAAGGCGTCAGCTGAATGCATTAAGGTTTAGGAGAGCGATGGTCGGCGTGATGAATGGTGGGGTTCTACGACAGGGCAGTTAGTGTTGAGGTCAAAACACTCGGACGCTTAAGTCCGAAGGACTGGTGAATGTCTTTGTTTCATCGATGATTCTCACATGGGACACCAGCTGTCATTAGCTCGACCTAACGTTAGGCGGTTCGTATTGTCAAAGGGTCCCTTCGGAAGCTTCAGCCCTACCTGTGGCGCCCCTGTTCGACAGATTGCAGAAAAGGGAATGGCGCATGCAGGTGGAGTGGAAAACAAGCTGTGGGGTGGCTTGTTCCAGGCTTTGTGGTGGCAAGGGAACTCAAGGGTCCAGGTCCACGCTCCTCTACGTTCCAGCTGCGGCTGATGGAGGATGATTAGCATGGCTGGTTTCTGCTCTTGGTGGTCTTCTGAAGGCAAGGGCAAGCTCGTATCGAAGGGAAGCCGCTCTGCAGAGCTGGCGGGCTGAGGGGGCACTGGTCAACGAAAGCAGTGGTGATTGCTGGGCGGGCGTGGTGGTCAGCCGGAATTGGGGGTCTGGACGAGTGAGGGGAGAGTGGCAGCCAATGGGGAGCGGGGCGTAGACAGGTCGATGACGCCTCGACGGCACCAAAACGATCTACAGGGTCGCGTATTGCGTCGCACCTCCAACGTTCGTTTCCGCCCCAGAAATGGGAGGGCTAGCGTGCGGGCTCGCAGCTGTCGCTGGTTGCGGTGGCCGCGGAGCGAAGGGGACGAATCGGACAGGGAAGGCAGCGAGGTCGAGTGCACGGAGTAGGTTTTCTCCAGCAGGGCGGCTGGCTGCAGGCCGGGGCGGAGGCGGCGCGCGCAGCCGAGACATTTCATGTGCGGTAGGAACAGCGCGGTTTGGGTGATTTTTCTGCCGCTAAAATGGTGAACGTGCCGGGCCGGGCTTGGTGACTTGGGTTGACAGGTGCACGGAGGAGCCGCGGCGAGCAGTATCAGCGGGCGCGGCGCCGTGATTGGCCGGGCGCGCGGCGGGTTTGCTCTGGCGTCACCACTGCCCGGAGCGCCGACAGCCGTGGGCTCGCACTCCCTAACAAACTGCGATCCCAGCGCATCGTCTTTTGTGCCAGAGATCGGTCTCTGCCTTATCCTGAAGCCTCCTACACACTACACCGGGCACATCGCCGATCTGTCCGCCCAGCCCAATCAGTAATAATGACCTCGTCCACCTGCGCCCGCCCGCTCCCACCGTCCTCACCATCTCTCGATATTACGCCTCTGCATCGCCTCGGTTGATCGCCGCCCTGATCCCAGCTGCAGCCTCCGCTCCCGAGCCCATCCCGGTGGCGGCCCACTGCTCGCCATCTCTCCGCCTGCGAGATCCGACGCCGCCCACTCAGCTCTGGCCCTGGAGACCCTGGTCCCGCCCCCGCCCAAGAATTCGCCGCCGAACCGCGACTCCCGACGCTCCACCGCAGCAATCCCGGTGCATGCAATAATCCACGCTTTATGAGCTTGCTACGAGCCGCAGGACCTTCCTTCACAGGCAGTGGAGAGAAGTCCTTGGACCTCGAGCTCGCCCACCCAGACTTGATGCGAAGCCATGATACAATCCCCGCCGACGGGAAGAGTGCTGTTGCTCTAGCTGCCCACGAAGATGCCCGACAAATCGTCCGTCTCGTCCAGTGCCCCCAATGCTCGCGGCCTTTCCGCACTCCCGTCACCCTTCCGTGCGGCCACGCCCTCTGTCGCCACTGTCTGCCCGAGTCCTTCCACCGCCAGAATATTTCGTATCCCGCCACCCCCGAGCGCCGTCTTGGCATAAAATGTCCCATTCTGGACTGCGGCCGCGAGCATCCCGTGGGCGAGTGCAATGTGGACGTCACCCTGTCGAAAATCATGGAGCTGGTGGCCGACGTCATGGACAAGAGCAAACCCGCCGCTGACGACTCGCCGACCATGCTGGAAGTCATACAAAATCATACCGCAGATACACCCATGGATGGTCTTGAGAAGGAGGACCCGGTTCAGCGCACCACCACCACGCTGCATGGAGGCCGTCTCCTCGCGACCTACATCCTCGCCGACATGGGCCAGTTGGACATCGCTTCGGAAGTTTCGTACATTTCTTTGGCCGAAGACGGCAACGATTTCAGCGAATTGGACGTCCTCGTACTCGACCGCTTGAAGGAGGCAACGCACAAAGAGTTGGATTGCCACGTTTGCTACAATCTCCTCCTGGACCCCGTCACCACTTCCTGCGGCCACACCTTCTGCCGGAAATGCTTGGTCCGCGCCTTGGATCACACCGTCCATTGTCCCATCTGTCGACGCTCCTTGACTATCCCACCCTCGTTGGAAAATCAGTCCAGCAACCACTGTCTGGTTGCCCTGCTGAACGCCTTGTGTCCCGAACTTGTCACCGTTCGCGCCGAAGCAGTCGCCGAAGAAGAACGCGGAATCTCCGAATTGGATACCTCGCTGTTCGTTTGTACTCTTGGATTTCCAGCCATGCCTACCTTCCTGCACATCTTCGAGCCACGCTATCGTCTCATGATCCGGAGAGCACTGGAAGGCAATGGTACCTTTGGCATGCTCATGTACAATCGTTCTGGCGCCAACCAGGGTAGTCTCGGGCCGGTGCAGTTCAAAGAGTACGGTACCATGCTACAAATCATCAATGTCCAAATGATGCCAGATGGCCGGAGCCTCATCGAAACTCGAGGATCCACCCGTTTTCGGGTACGGGACCACGGCCTGCACGACGGATACATCATTGGAAACGTCGAGCGGATCGAGGATGTCAGCCTTGCCGAAGAGGAACGCCTCGAGGCCGAGGATCTCAGGAATGCCCAGGCAGCCCGTGAGACGCAGCTGGCCGATGATTCGCCGCAAGCAGGTCATGCGCCTGAGCCGACCATTGACAGCCTTTCCACTCGCGAGATGCTCCTGATTGGCGTTGATTTTATCGAAAGAATGCGAGCCAATAGTGCTCCCTGGCTACACCAACGCATCCTAGATGCATACGGCGGCCCCCCGGATGATCCAGCATTGTTTCCCTACTGGTTCGCAAGCATTTTGCCGATAGCGGAAGAAGAGAAATATCTTTTATTGCCGACTACAAGCGTACGAGAAAGATTAAAGATCGTCGTCAGTTGGATCAGGAGGATAGAGTCTCAACGGTGGTGAGTGTCTCTTTTCTTTGCATTTTATTCTCTCACTATAAAAGCCAACCGTGCATAGGGCCTGATCGTCTCCGACCGCTGGCTTCTGGCACGATTTTTTCCTATACTTTTTTTTCCTATATATTTTTTCCTTCTGGATCGGCTTCATCTCCCTCCTTCCACGCATGGCGAGTCGTTTGTTGTTTGCATGGGTTCCATCAGCAGAGAACCAAGACTCCCATGCTAATTCGTTGGCCATGTCTCGGTTGTTGCTGACAGGCATTCCGGAAACGCTTGTACAGTCTTATAAACCGTTCTGTCATCGCTCAGCGGTGGCTTTTGTTCATCGGTAGCATCTTCCTCGCGTGGTGGTATGCGTCATCAGTTTCCGACTCGAACTAGCGATATTCCAAGCCGGCTCCGCGACGCGACACAGCCCCACCAAACGCTTGCATTGTGCATGTTCCGGCAGCTACGCAGAAGCAAATACAACATCGCACAGCAGTCTTCGCCCCACTTCGGAAAAGCAAGTACCTCGGGAGATCGAGATTCCGATCCTTCGTCCCACCACCCCGCCGTCATCACCGTCATCACTTCTCCTGTCGATCACGTCGCATGAATCATGATCGCTCAATATCACCACTGCACCGTTACTTTCTATTGCATCCACTGGCGTTCTATTATTGGGGATGCATGGGCGGCTTAGTCATTTGTGGAAGCATTATTTCTCTTGAACCTCATATGCCCAAGCGAGCATTCTGGCCGAGCTTGATTTTCTTTCTTCCCCTTGAAGATATGGAGCACACTACCAGCAGACTTTGTGCATATCTCTATGCTTTTACTGTTAGGCTCTATTTGTTTATTTTTATTTTCCAGCGAAGTTGGTGCAATACCCCCCTCCCATGTTTCAACATCTCTTGTTGCAGGAACATGGTTCGTGAAAGCAGCGGTTCCCACAGCCTTTGCCATTATTTCCTGGTGTTACATTGTACAAATTTCATAGACACCATACATAATCCCTTTTCGATACTGGGAAAGGATTCGGTTCCTCTTGGAGTAAGTGTTTATCGAAGTGTTTTGTGAGTATCTTCCTTGCTTACCAAGGGATGCGGATGGCTGGCTTTAAGATTTAGTGAGTGGTGGTGATCTGGTGTCACTTCATTCTGTAGTGAACGATATGACGTGTCGAATTTTCTTTCTGTTTCTTGCTTTCCGATAGTAAGTGTAGGATAGCGGACGAGCTGGAGTGACCTGAGGTATCTAGTATGGTGTTCCGCTGCGTGCTTCACAGTCCACAGGGCTTGACTCAGTCAACTACGTGAGGGGCTACTATAGGATTTGGCCTCGCATCGCCCAATATATTTCTCGCAAAGATGATTTTGGTCTCATGGAGTGTAGTCATCACAAATTTGCGAATCTCGGCGACTGCATCCAAGAATTGGTCATGTTAATAAATAAATTGAGTACCCAATGAATAACGCCTCGTGAACTTATGCGAGAAAAGACAAGTATACTAGCTCTAGACGCAACCGAATTAGCGGTGTAAAGGGAAGTTCACCTGCGAATGTCGCTTGAGAAATCTTGGATATCAAAGCAAGAAAATGGTGTGTGAGGAAATTCCATGCGTACGTGACGCTGGAATCGCTTATCAGCAATACTACGGGTGGCCGAAACCAGTTTAATATCTTCCCTCTAATGAAATCATTGCATCGCTTACAAACTAGTATTCAAATATTTAGCCAACTGTGGAATTCAACCATCATCTCACTTCCCTTTGCAATAAAAAGTCTGAGAATGATAGAGGACGCTTTTCAGTGTAGACATGACGCCAACAACTGCAAGCAAAATCCTAATGGTCAGTAAGCTCTCAACAAGCATTTCAGCACTTGGGATAAATGATGAACAGAGTATTCAAGCTGTGCTAAAGCCCTTGACTTACTAACCTGAAGGAAAAGTTTATGTGGCCTCAGGCGTCCGGTCCCAGCAGAATATCGTCCATTTGCCTCACTACCGAAAACCACGCAGTGAACGACTTTCTGAAGCCGGTCAGGTAACAAGTAGTGGGACTTGTCGGTGTTACAAACTCTCAGGTCCGTCAGGCCTATGTCTTTTATATTCTCATGCTACCTTGGCTATGAGGCCGGCACGCTAATTCGCCATGGCCTACACGTCGCTGGCGCACCGGACCAAAGAGACTGTAAGAAAGTTGTCATGCTTGGAGAAACACAGATTTGTGCACGTTCATGACATACACGTCCGCTTTAATAGCTCAAAATGCGCTTAAGTGCAAGATCCTTTACTTTCTACTGCCACTGTGAAGTGTGAAGTACCTAGCCTCACCCACACTTCCCGCTTCTCCTTTACCCTAAGAACTAGCTTCAACTTCCACTCCTCGGTGAATTCCCTCATATGCTCAGTATATCGGCGAAGTGATGCACCGCATCACTGTTTCAAAGTGCTGCATAGTACTAACCGGACTGCTTCATACGTAGCGATCAATACTACTGCTGCTGGGGTGTCGAGTTCCGAGGGAAGAAAGGGACGGGCGCGAGGGAGCGGATGCTAAAGTCGTCCGTTATGTTCGCGAACTTCCGAAGCACAAGTGGTCCTCCTGATCATAATTGCTCAAGAATTGTGATACAGCCTTTGCGCTTGGAAGACGCGTCGATGGCGAGCGAAGAAGCTAGAAGTCTCGGTCAACAGCCTTTTATAGCCACCGCAATCAAACTTGACGTCATATATAGTGGTCTCGTGCTTCAGAGCCGGCATAGGTATATTCCTCAACTAGCGCGCGGCTTTATCTGACACGCCAATAGATGACCCCGTGAAAAGTGAATTTGAGGCATGACCTTCGATCCGATTTGAAACATGAGTATACAGTCAAGAAAGCTCAACTTTTGATATCCATCCCACCCGCGCTATACGCCTATTAACAATGCATCACATACGTACGCCCCGAGCTAGACACTGCCCACTTTCCAACCTCTTCCTTTACACTCGACCTCCCTCAAGCTGCGACCACACCACCCCTCGGCTTCCTCCCGTACAACCCCACAACCGCCTCAAACAGATCCCTAACCGGAGGCAGCGCGAAGCTCGGCCCAACGTCAAACACGCCGGCCAGCATCTCCGGCCTGACGACCGGCTTGTCGTTCTCATCCCCGTCATTCACCATCTCGTCCAGCACCTCCGGCAGCTTCTCCATCTCCTCCCTGGTCTCTGCCTCTTCCTCGTCGTCATCATCGACCAGCGGCTCAAGGGCCGTCTCCTGGTCCACGAACTGGTCCAGGTTCTCCTCGGGCGCGGCGACGGGGCCGACGAGCTGCAGGCCAGCCGCCGTCTTGGGCGCGACGACGCGGATCTCGGCGGACGAGTTGAGCGCGACGAAGCCCCTGCTGTTGTTGCCGGCGGGGAGGAGGGCGGTGACGACCTGCGGGACGACGATGGAGTAGAGTGGGCGGGGCGAGGAGGTGGAGAAGACGAAGACCTTGGATTGACGCTTCTTAGGGGGTTGGGGCTGTTGTTGCTTGGCAGCAGCAGCGTCGGTCTCGGCTTCCGCTTTGATGGCCTTGTTCTTCTTCTGCTGCTCCGGCAGAGGTAGCGAGACGGCGAATGTGCCGTCCGTGTTATTGATGGCGAGATGGGCGATCTCCGCCTTCTGGGCGCGAGTGAGGCCCAGTGGACGGAAGCTGTAGCCGTAGTTGAGTTCGTCATCGACCAAGTCCCACACGCTGAGGGAGTTGGAAACAATGATGAACTGGCGGCCAACGAAGCCAAGGTCAACCAGACCGGTGGTGTACAGACCTCCACGCGAATACTTTATGGCTCCAGTGCTAGGGTCGATAAAATGGACCAGGCCCTGGCTGTTATTGCCATAGAATTCCTGACTTGCGGCGAGGACGGATCCATCGGGAGAGTAGGCTAGACGGGCGTGGACGGGGACGAGTTCGCTGGGGATATCCGAGTTGGCATCCAGACCCTCGACAGCTGCCTCCAACCGAATTGCGTTGCGGTTCGACCAGGTAACGAGACCCTCACCCTTGTTTCCTCTGACCACGGTGCCATCGTGCAGCCTGGTCTTTGGTGCCCAGACACGAACAAACCCATCTTCGCCAACGGTGGCGAACGAGGTGCTGCTTGGGTCGTACTTCAGATCGAAAATACGACCGGAGATGACCTTGTCGGTAAATTTGTGCGGTGCATCAATGCGGGTCTCCAACATCCACTGGGCCTTCTCCTCATTCCAGAGCCAGAACTTGAGGTAGACCTCACGCCTAGCATTCTGCTCTTCTTCAATCATCTTCTTCTCCGCAGCAAGGTGTTCTACATCCTCCACTGGCGGAGCCCACTCCTCGACAGTAGCAAGCCATTTTCCGTCATAACTGAGTTGCAGATGCCGAAGATCGGGCTCGCGCAACTTAGTTGCATTCGGGCCTTGGTTGATGTTGGTGGCGTTGTTACGCGTGATGGCCTGGCGGAAGACGTGATGGTTGGACGAGATGTCGTAACTCTGGAGGAATGGAGCAGGCGGACTGGTTGTGCCTGCTTCAGTCCTGGGCTGAGACGCAGGTACAGAAAGCAAAATCTGGTTGGGATTTTGCGGGTTGATGGCAGCAGCTGTGCGGCGGACCTCGTCTAGTATAGCCTTGTCAACAGTCGCCTCTAAAGTGAAGAAGCGTGACTGCACTCCAGCGATATTGGCCTTCGGGACCAATTCAGTGGTTGAGAGAACAATGACCGAATTATCCGCAAGCTGAACGGCGTACGAAGTTCCGCTCGGAGAAACCACGACACCGTCGATGGCAGACGTGAGGTTGGGAAGGAACTGCTTTTTAGAAGTTTGAAGCTGCCAAAGAACAAGAACCGTCTCCTGACCACCAGAAATGATATAGTTTCCATCCAATGACCACTTGACGGCGCCGACGGGATTTCTGTGCCAGTGAAGATGGCGAGGAGCCAGGGAAAGCGGGGAGGGAGCGTCCTTCGGATCCTTCTTTTGCTGCTTCTCAGCGCTGCTAAGCTTAGAAATGATGTCCTCATAGACTAGCAGTGCACCGCTCGAGCAACCAATGACCAAGTTGACTTGACCGATCGGCGATGCGCCCTTCTTTGGTGTCGCTTGAGCGGAATCCTGACGGCTGACTCGGATATTAATGGAGGTGATTGTCTGCGTGCAGCTGAGCTCTCTCCAGATGAAAACGAGATCCTTGGGGGTCGTAGCAGAGGTATTCTTCAAGTGGCCAACAAAGACGCGATCCTTGGCGGCAGCGGCAATAACTTGGCCACCGCCAGCCACGGTGAAAGACTGAAGAGGAACCCTGGTCTTGAGCAACGGCTCAGCAACCTTTTCAGACTCGTCCTTGGCCCCACGCAACCTCTGGGCGTAGATAATATTGCGCTCGCCCTTATCCAGGGTAAAGACGGTATCAAGTTTGTCTCCGCTGTCGGTTTCTACGGCGCTGGCTGCTATGCTGCGGATGGTGGCAGACAGGTTGTACCGTTGGACCTTCTTCCCGCTCACCCAGTCCCACAGAACAACATAACCAGATGCGTCGGAAACGTAAAGTTGGTTTGGCTCAGCGTCTGACAAGGCGTATGCGGTGATGCTGTGGCTTGTGCCCATAGGAAGCGTCCGGACAAGAAGAGAGGTTGCGGTCGAGTAGATGTGCACAGCCTTTGCCGTGGAGAAGATGATATATCTAGGACACACAATCAGCTGAGCTCCCGCGGATGGGGAGCGCTCCGTCATACCTCTCATCTTTGCTGAAGACAGGGTCAATGGGCAGAAAGCGACCGCCCGCAGGTTCGGAAGTGTACCAGCTGCTCCTGTCCGGGCGGAGCTTGGTCTTCACGACGTCGCCCGCGTCTTGGTTCACGGTTTGTGCATTCTTGTCTCCCACAATGGCAAGCGCGGTCTCGGTCTTGATCTGCTTTGTTCCAGAAGCCGCGGCGTTTTTCTCGTCCTGCGTACGGATGCGCTTGGCGTCGTGTTTGCTGGAGGAGGAGTCCTTGGCCTTTCTCTTGCGACGGGCATCCTGCGGCGTGGTAGGCGCGTCCTGGACGGAAGTTGGGGCGGCCATGGTGTTGTCGCGCAAGGTGATGGTCGAGGTGAACTTTTGGCGCAGCGGACTACTTTTTCGCGGGTCAGGGTCTTGGCGCTGGCACCTCCGAAGTCTTTCTTGCACCGTCCGAACACCCACCCACCCAACCTCTCTCGCCTCGACCACGCTCCCGTACAACCTGCCCGCGCAGCCCCATCGTCGCCCAGCTCCGTGTCGCCGCTCCGCTAGCTCGCTACCGCCACCATGATTATCCCCGTCCGGTGCTTCTCGTGCGGCAAGGTACGCTTTCATCGCGATCCCGCAACTTGACGCGCCCCTGCACCTGCTAATATTATGAGCAGGTCATCGGTGACCTGTGGGAGCGGTTCGTTGGTCTGATTGAGGAGGGCGTCCACGAGGGGTAAGTGACCACCACCTTGACATGCTAAGGATATGCTACTGATAGCTGCGCAGTGACGCCATGGACCAGCTTAGGCTCAACCGCTACTGCTGCCGCCGTATGGTCATGACCCACGTCGATCTGATCGAGAAGCTTCTCAAGTGCGTATACCTGTAGCTGTATGAGGCCGCCCAAAAGTTAATCAGAAAATAGGTACAACAACGCCGAGCGTGAACTCCAGCGCATTCGCCAGGGCGCATAGATACCCCGACACGGCAACGGAGTTGATGGGATAGAACCCGCGCAGTATCACAAAAAAGATCAGAAGCACATTGGCGAAAGGCGTTAAGTGGCGCAGGGCTTTTTATAGTTTTCCGGGTGGCTCTATGTATCTCCTGGTGGATAAACAAATCAGAATCTCAAGGAAACCCTTGGGCCTTAGCCAGGACGAATCTGCTTTAGACCTTGAGCATTTTGGCCGCCCTTGGCTGTTGGATATAGTCTCCAATATGCAGTCAGAGAATGGCAATTGGAAATCTTTCCATTAGCTCCAGATAATCTTCCAGTATGGAATAAATCATATCAATATCGATGTGAATATTCTCCAACCCGCTAGTTTCACAGTGGCTGCAAATAGGCTGTCACCGTCCCTCTTTATCCATGAATTTATCTATGGATCGTCATTCTTGGCATTGCTTAGTCACCCAAAAATGTGCATCATGGCTCCAGGTCCGCCGTCACCACCGAGCTCCAACATCAAATCATCATCCCAAAGCCCATCCCACCGCGCATCCCGGTCCTCCGCCGCCAAATACCGTACGTCCTGCTCGAGCGTATCTGCGCGATACTTGCGTCAAAATCCTTTCAAGAAAAACCGTGCGCTAACATTGGAACTGGGCGCCGCCGCAACAGTACCTTTCGCGCCTCCATCTTCTTTCTTCCACAACTCCACGAACCAAACACCCGAAGCCATGGCCCCCAAGCGCGCGCCCGTTCCCCGTCGTCAGGAGTCGAAGAGCATCTTCTCCACCGCCTACACCGCCGTCACCGACCCCGAGAACCGCTCTGTCGTCACCGGCGTCGCCATGTTCGCTGTAAGTCACTTTCGCGCATTGCGCTCGCTGCCGCCATCGCCCCACGAAAGCGTCGAGATGAAGTTGCGGGGTCTAAAAGCAACAAAGAAGAGCCGAGTACTGATTCATCTTTTGGCAGGCTGGTGTCGCTTTCCTCCACAGCAGCTGGAGCGAGTTCCTTCTTCCCGCGTAAAAAGCGTAATCACAGAGAACAATTTAATGGGAAACCTCGTCAATGATCAAGTGCAATCTCGCGGGACGCACTGAAAGCGGCGGGTTGAGGTCAAGATGACGGTGCATACTGTACGCTATAAGATGGAGGCGATGATGGGCTGGCCTGCATCCTGCAAGTGAAAAGGATATTGAAGGCCGTGTACAGCACTTCTGGCATGTCGGGCGTCATTCAATTTTTGGGGGAGGATTCACGGGATACACTACTTTACCAAAGAATCGAACATGGCTATGGCTTTCAATGATGGATGTTGTTCGAGGCACCAATCGTATGCCTGGTGACGACGGCCTGTACCATTCTTTTGGAAAACTACCGCTTTTCATAAAGGACTAGAGAGGCAATTCGTTGCACATCGAGGGTGTCAGCCATGGGGCAGCAACAAAGAGGCCCTTCACTTCTGGCTTTGCCGGTCTTATGTCATATATTAACCTTCCGGCTGTGTCAATTGTGAGAGTCACGGCAACGTCTCATTATAACCCACACTATCGTGCTTTAAGTATACATCTCACCATGATTGTTTGGCACTGCAGATCAGCAAATTCTGTCGGCGAACCAAGCATCAATTGTTCCTTGCAATGACGAAATATGGGTGTGGGAAGAGGGAGCCTCCCACCCAGTGCGTGCATCGATCCATTCCGCTGCCGCCTATGTGGGGCTTGGCTACCACGCTTGACCAAGGTAGCGATGGCAGCCATTTTATATACTAGCCGTTCACTCCGTAAGTCCAGGCTGCAGCAGGTCGCATAGCCAATGTGGTCACAAGCGGGTCCCCCGGAGCTTTCAGTGGGCCCGGTGAACATTACATGTGACATATAGTAACTAGCGCTGTGTCCGTTGCTCGTTTCGCTGAGGTACGGCTTAAAAGCAAGAGCCAGATGCTCTGAACTAGACCACTTTCCTACCAAGAGCAAGTGTCTGTAATGCTTCCGGGTTTCCAGGACCTTACTTTCGTGTTTTTCGCCCACAAGACTCTATGTACAAGAGTCAGACCAGATGCTAGAGCGTCGGGTTGAAAAAAAAAAAAAAAAAAAAGCAATGTTTTCACCGATTCCCTGTGATAATCATCAGCAGCAGCAGCACCCCAAATTTATGACTGGAGCGTAAACTGGCTCATGACCACTTTTTTCTGATCGCGGAGAAATACTTTGATATCTTTTGCTTTCCACCCGCAGTGAAGCTCGGGTTTATCTTGTATTAGAAAATTCCTTCAATAGAGCCGTAATGTTGGCATGGTTATATTTGCGGAATCTTTATAAAATCTTACGACAGCTTCAACGGCTGGGCAATAGCTCTGGTGCCAATTTTCTGAACTTCATGATCCGTGACCATTTAAGTGTCCTCTAGCATCAATAAGTGAGTATATTTTCTGCTATAAGGTGGAGGCACGGGGTCTGTTTCATTGTAAATACCACACTGCTTATTTCCTACTAGTACCGACACCACGAAGTGCGAAAGTGATCGTTTCATGGTGGAGGAGTGTCATGAAGTAGCCTTCCCTGCTTCTACCTTATCAAGGGAACGTCTGCAAGTAGACGAAAATATCTCTACCTTCACTCTTTACATCACAAGACATCACGCTGGCTGGCTGATTCTCATCTATATAATACAGTAGATTTAAAAAACAATCCGTCCCATGTGCCATCCGTGAAGAACACTGTTTCGGGCTCTTCCTATTATTTGAGCATCTTTGGAAGAAGACATGTATTGGGACCATAAAACCCGTCTACTATTTTTACATTTGTTTTTCTTTTGGACAAAGAAATTAGACGAAGAAGGCAAACCATGATCATATCCATGATCTTTTTCGCTCTAAAATCTTCATCAGAATTTAGAGGTGCTTTAGAGCAGTAATGGAGTCGAATGATGACTGATAATGTGCAGGATATCTGGTGTACCTCGACAAGACGTGCAACATTAAAGTAAGCTCACAGCGAGTGACTCTTGCGTTTGCGGGTGTACACATTTTGAATAAAGCACGACGGGCTCCGCTACCGACTTCGTAAAAACAATTGCTGGTTTCATGGTCCAAGGCGAGAGCACCAAACCTTCCTCGTGCCCATAAGCTCACTCATGACGACTTAACTGTTACACACACCCTGTCGGAAAGGCCACTTATGTGCTCTCCAACTCTAATTGTAATGTAGAAGTAGTATCGGAGCATGTGAGAGATGATTCAATCTACGGCGGCGCGGCCAATATTTAGCTGTTGTTTGCATCCAAACGAATGCTTGAAAACGCATTTAGGCGGAAGATTGTTCTCCAACTAATTCAGTGCTTCAGCTCCATCCGACTTCGCTTTCTACCTGGTTCTCGGGGGTCCGCTTTCAACGCCATTTGCAGCCTCCCTACCCATGCCGGGACAAGACCTCTCACGATCAGCTCTTCACTATGTTACACAGCATCAACAATGCCCTAAGAGGTCAGACCATCGAAAGCTCTTGATACTGACGAGTATCATCAGATGTGGTACGACACATTAGATAAGTATTCGTGGATATCTCGGTGCCGGGCTGGGTGCACTATCGAGGAGCACACGGTGAGGTCCAAGGATAACGAGCACAACACAAGCACAGTGTGAGCTGTGAGCTGTCATTCCGCCCGAAGTCGGCAGTGGTGCGAATAAGCATTGTTGCAAAGCTAGATCCTGCGAGAAAGGTAACTCTGAAAACAAATGAGAAGCCGGTCGCTGTCACGCGTGGTGTGGATACGCGGAAGCAGCACAGCCATTCACAGCCACAGACACCACTCCTTCAACGACCTGGCACGGCCCTGCCACACCTATCCGCTGACATACGCAGCCATCCTCAGCCACCACCAACAGTAGAGGGACGCCTTGCCCACCAACGTCACCACCAATCTGCCCATCCACCCACCACCCCAGCCTGCCACGACCAACCACACCACGTAGCACCGGCAACGGACACCGGGGGCGGCAATGGCGGCAGGCCGGCGGCAGCCACGGGCAGCCAAAAGGCTGGCTTTGGCCAAAGCGTCCTGCCAGACAGCCAGTCTGTCGTGCATAAGCAGATTTCGGGTTCAGCCGAGCCATGGGCAGAGCCTCAGGAACCTCATCACATCCAAGATCCAAGATACGAGGGTGGAACGACAGAAACCTGGCATGGAAGCCGTCTGGAAGGCGTGGAAGGCTTCCAGAAGGAAAATTCTGCGTTTCGAGAACACGTCCACCCGCCGGTCAGTTCCAAAGACTCTAGCGCGGGTGGGGCGTATGCATGTGGGGTTGTGGATGTGGGTGTTGTGGGTGGAGATGTGCTCGTCAGTGCAAGCCAAGCACGTACGAAATGGCGGTCTGTGTCACTTTTGACCGGTAAACCCACCACGCACACGCCGTCTTCTCCCGTTACCCGCGTGTGCTCGTGCGCCGTGGATAAGACGGGCAGCGAAAGATACGGGTGTTCGTGCAGTGCAGAATCTTGATTTTTTCACATGCATGAGTGGGGCTGATGAGTTGGTTGCTGGTGGAGTTCCTTCTTTTTTTTTCCCTTTCTCCTGGCTTGTGAACGGGTTGCTCTCGGCGCTTTTCCTTTCCGAGTTTCGGCGGACGGGTCTGCTGCAGGAATACGGAGTGTCTGAGTAGCTTGTCGGGACCTTGTGAGCAGAGGAGATGGAGACGTTCGCCCCGCATGAGACGACGAAAAGCAGGGCGAAATGTCGAGCGGGTCAGAATCTGAAGAAATGACGTAGGCGGGGCTGTTGACAGCGGCATGCAACGATAGCCAGCCGACCTCAAAAAAGACGACAACGGTTGTCTCGAGTAGGTAGTCCCTTGCTATCCCCCCCTGAATGAGGTCGGGGTCGTCCCTGACGGTGCCTGACGATCCCGCATCGACCACTGGCCAACAAGAGCGCCGCGGGGTAAGGCGTGCCAGCGAAGCCCAAGAGCCATTTGCCGTCTCGAATTAAGCAGCGTTGACAAGCCGGGGTCGATGTGATTGGGCAGCCAGCCCTATTTTTCGCCCGTCGCCCTACTTCGACAAGCGAAGATTACGGGCAATCAACTCCGCCATACTACCTATTTCAGCGCGAGGATCAGGATCCGTAGGTGCCCAGCACCAGATGGCAAGGGAGAATTTTGAAGCGAGAGATGGAATGCGGCCCAACGCCTGGCGCTTGCAAGCCTCATTCGGAGACAGACCGAACGGCTGCACAGTGCGGCCAATAGTTTGTTACTCACCGTTCATGACTGGCCATGGGCCGGCCTGGGGATCCAGCGCGTTCTTTAGTGCCATAGTTGGGCCGGTAGACGGAGAGTTTAGATTTGGCGACCACGTTGTGGCGCAACGAACGGGATGCCGCACAGACCGCTGCTTCGAACCTCTCGTTCAATCCCGCGTGCTAAGCAGAGTGTCCGTGGGAAGCTTGTTGCAACGCTGTGCCAAGTGCTGTAGGAACGGCTCTTGGAGGCAAGATTGACGGAGGGAGGAAAACGTTAGGAGAGGCGGGAGGCGACGCGCAGTAGCGCGAACTATGGCCGGCGGATAATATGTCTGGCGTGCGTAGCGTGGATTGCCTCGTGGCATTAAGCATAGCTTCGGCGAGAATATTGAAGATGGCGGTCAGCGATGGCGCGAGTAGGGAGAAAGGCCGGGGCGGCATGTGAAATGTAGAGATGTAGACGACGTCCTGGTGGGCAGATCTTCCTTGTTCTGGGGGGATGGGGTAAGTCTGGCGACCTTTTCCCGACATGCACCCCACGAAAAGGAATCCCGTGCGGAGAGACCTTCTCTGGCGGATGAAGGAAACCACCAACGCCACAGTGGCCAACTCTCGCGTGGTTGTGACGTTTAGCCACAGTCTCTCGCGTGTTGCACAAGGAACATGCTGAGCAGGACGGAAGAAGCAAGGTTCTGAAAAGGAAATAAACCTGGCACACTCGCACCCTCTAATGCACCATTACGCAGAGCCAAAAGGAAAACAGCAGTCACAGGTCATCGCAGAAGCCCAGGGGGATCTCGCGAAGACAAAATCGGGCGGTGTTGACGGACATCGCACCGTGGCCAGGAGGCGAGACTGTCCTTATCGATGCACTGATTCAGTACAAGGTGATCATGAGGTGTGCCCAGCAAGAGGCGTCTGTTCGACTCACGGCTGGCGATAGCGAAGGTAGGAGTTCCGCGGATGATGATGTCTTGTGGACGTAGCTACCTCAGAGCCTGCGGGCATTGAACATTTCTGATCAAGATGCAGTGAAGAATCTGGATGACGGTCAGCTGGCCGGGAGAGAGGCGCGTGGAGGCGCGCGGAATGCAGCGCAACCCGCGTCCGCGTCAGCCCGTGTCGCGCGTCGTTCAGGTCCCGTCTCGCATGCATCATCTCGTCTCGACTGCTGCAGGTGTCGCGGCATCCGCGGCCGCCGCACGCACGGCGCCGACGGCGTTGCGCCGAGCATAGGTGGCCAGCGAGGCAGACGTCGGCGGTGATGCTGAGCCCCTCCTCCGCGCGTTCCGCAGCGCGTAATGCGCAAGGCAGCCATATTCCGCTGTCGAGGTCCCGTGGTCCGCCGATGCGGAGGGACAGACATTCCGGACGAGGGCGTGACCAGCCTCAATCTCCGTACACACCCGACACCGCAGGAACCCAAGACCCAAGCGCAGCACTCACGCGCAGTTCCCGCTGTAGCAGAGATCATGCACGGCATGCACAAGCGTCCGCCTCGGGCCATCCTTTTGCTGCTTTTCCGCTGCTCTCCCGCGCCGACGGCGGCGTCTCGAGCACCCCAACCGCCGGCCGGCCGGCCCTCATCGGAGCGTTGCAATACCCCAAAGCGGCCAGCTGAGCTGCCTCAACACCATCACTTGCCACATCCCGCCTCTGATCCTCCCCACAGAGCAGTTCCGTCCTCCCCAACCACCCATGGTGCATATTACTAGCTATCAGCAAACCACCGATCGGCCCCCAGCCCCTCATCCCCCATCACCTGAGGCTCAAGGCACTGTAGCTAGCAGAGCTACCCCTCCACGTCCCAAATCTCTGCCCAATCACCGTTCAACACAACCGCGGCGAGGCTGCCTGCCCCGCAGCACGGACCACCCCACCCCACAAAGCGCAAGCCTCCCCATCGTCTTCGCTCACCACACACACCGCAAGGTGCCACACGCTTGGCCTCCCCCCGCGCTAACCCTGCTTCCCCTTCCGGTAGCCCCTCTTTTGGGCAACCCGCCACGGCAAGCCCTGAAGAGTGGCACAGCAACCCGCCGTGATTGGCAGGAAGACCACCTATTCTGAGGACGACCAACGTGGAACTACTGCAGGACATCTAGTAAACTGAGTATTGCGACACCGCCTCGAACGCCCGCCCCGCCTCGATGAAATGAGGCTTCCCACCGGTGAGCTTAGCCGCAGTAGGCGGAGATTGCGACAGCAGCAGATAGCCTTTGCCGCGCTGGCCGAGCCGGCGAGTCGACAAAGACCCGAAGCCGGTCGAGAACGACACTAACGTGCCAGCTATCCACGGTTCACGTGCGGGAGTCATCGCTATGCGAGTGAGTCGGTCTGTTTCAAGCCAATGCAGGAATTTTTTGCCCAGCCATCAACTGTGTGCCGCGACACGCATGGGATCGATCAGAGGGCAAGGCGCAGTTTTTTCCTTCCCAACAGCTATATTGCGCGGCCGACTGCGGCAGTGCGGGTTCAGGGCTTGCTGGGTTTTGTCATCTGCCTGGTTTGGATGCCTGCGCCGCTGCACCAATCAGATAGCGTTTTTCTGCCGGCAGTAATGATTTGTCGTCCCAGGCAGACGCGAGACGGAGCGAAAAACGACAGCATGCCTGCAGGCGATCGTCACAGCTGGCTCGCTGTACCTGCCTTTACTTCTGCCAACTTTTTCCTTCGCCCGCGCTGTGCTGTTGTTCCCGTCTCGTTGGCTGCTCCGGCCTGTTGCCCAGCCAGCCGCGTCGCACAATTGCGACATGCCCTCGTCCTGCCTTGGTGTGCCTCTGTCAGCGACCCCGGAGGCGTCGTGAAAAACTTGCAAACCTCAAACAGGATGACGACCGCGATTCGCAGTAGATCCCGCTTGCGAGACGGGCTTGGAGTACGTCTGCGATGACGTATCTGCGGTCGAGACCTTGAGTCGTGGCCCGAAAAGCAAAGAAAAAAAAAGCTCCCTCTTTTCATCATCGTTACTACTTTTGACTCGGACGCACGCGGATGGGCGCACTTTGCAGCTCGATGCGGACATGATGTATGATGGCACTGTGGCGTTTTTCTGCCGCGGAGATCCAGGGTTCACGAATAAGGTACGAGTGGGCTTCGCTCGGCCTGTTCGGGCGTTCGGCCATCCGGCCGGGCGAGAAGAGAGAGCGAGCGCGTTCCGTTACTCGACCGCTAGTGCGAGCGTGCCAGCCCTGGTTCCGCTCCCCCAGATCCGAGCCGGCAGCGCTAGGGCTGGTCCAGTGTAACAATTTGCGAATGGAATTTCGTCGCTCTCCATTCGTTTCCCGCATGCCGTACCACGGATGAGTGTCACTGTGTCATCAACCGCGATGGAGGGGAGGGCTCAGTGTGTCAGCGATCACCTCCCCATTATTCAGTCGCTTGTTTTTTCATCAACACGATGCACCGCATATCATTGCGAGTCGCCTGCGGACGGCGGCCGGTGATTGTCCGGAGGTAACATGGGATCTCCACTGCCGCGATGATATAATATCCGCCACACGCAAACTTATCCGTATTCAAAGTCTGATCTTGTGTGGCTTGGCGAAGCGGACAGCAAGACGCTCCGAGTCCCGGCACACTCTGGCTCAATTTCTGCAGAGCAAAAGGGTCTTCTGTGCACGACCCTCATCCGCCCCGGGACATGTCAAGTGCCGGAAGCCCGTCGGCCTATCTGCTTTAGCTGCAAATCACCTACCTACCTAGCACGCTTCATTTTTTTCTTTGATGAGCAATCCTACCCCAACCTCGGCGGAGTAGAGAAGCGCCGGAAATAATCTTTGTTTCTTCAATGCAGGCGGAGCCTGCTACCCAATAAGCGCCGGAGAAATGGCAGATGGTGAGGACGGAAAAAAAAATAATTATGGGCCCTCTGGAGGAGGCCCTGCAGTAGTTTTGTTGACTTGCAGCAGCTTGGCGGGTAGGAAGGCGACATAGACGCGAAACGACGTTAGTCGCGTCTGGCGCTTCGGCTATGAAGAGTCAGTCAGTCAGTCGGCCCATGGCATGATATTTCCGTATGTAGCTGCTGTTGAAAGCGGAGATGGTGAGACGGAGCGCAAGGCGAGAAGGAGAAAGGCTCCATTCTGCCTCGCATTGAAACCAGTGCTTGAACAGGAAGGACGGCGAGCCGCTCGTCAGAGTCCAAACGACGGGCTTGCAAGCGAGGAAAGGCTGGCCCGCCTCTAGTTTCTTTGTGCTTGCCATGTACTCACAGGGCGCTGGTACAGTCACGATGGGATTCGCTGGTGTTTTGGACGTCTAGGCACCTATCCGAAGCCTTAACTCCGCCGTTAAGCTCCGTCGGTATTGAACATTCAAGGTTCCTCCACCTCCGCTTCAAACAAAGCTACATCACCTTATGCCCGTCTCTAAACGCCGCGGCGCTAGCGAACAGGATCTTCCTCTTGTCCGCTTCGCACCCTGCTTCAAAATTTATTTGTGTGGAGTTTCACATCATGACGAGGCGAGCGATCACGCCGCGGGCAAAGGAAAAATTGTGATGAGTACCCACCATGGTGCCAGATCACTTATCTGCGGAGACACTGGACCGAGGTGTTATTATTAACCTTGCCGACGGGAGCCCGACCGGATCTTGTATCGTGATCCGAAAAATTCAGATGCAGTGAGAAGAAGAAAAAAGTCTCTCTCATCGTCACTCTGCATAGTCAACCACATCTGAGAGTTTTTGGCGCATTCGCATTCCCGAGCCCGCCCCGTGCCGGCCGATGTCGGCAGGGGAGATGGGGGAACAACGCGTAAAGGGGCCCAAGGAAAGACAACGCAGACGCCTAGTCTTAGCGAGACAGACAAAGACGTAAGCCAGCGAATGACCTGGAAGTACCTCGTGAATGTTCTAAATGATCGTGGCTGCAATGGTTTTGTAATCCGACCTGTCTCTCGCAATGCACCAACACATCTCATCATCATGGACAGGCCTGGGCCCCCTGCAGGCGAGACAGTCAGAACCAAAACGACTCGTCTGTCGTGTCCGTGGAAGGTTCCGGCTCACGATCTATCGAATAGAAAGCGTCCGAACTTTCGGTGCCTATTTTGCGTGGCCGAGCCGTCGTCTTCCGAGGCTGGATTATTAGCAATTTCAGCAGAAAGCGGTATGTGGGAATAAGGCATCGGGGTTTGATGATTCACCCGCCCGCATCGACATGCAGATTGATGGCACCGGTGTGGAATCCTGCCGACCAGCTAACGCGGGCTTGCCGCGCGACGGAATGGACCGGGGCCCGCCGGGTTTCTGAAGGATGGGGGAACGGTGAAGAGAGGAGAGCCAGCATAGTATCCCTCTCGGTGACCGTCGGCGTGCCGGTCGGCAAGTGCGGCCAAGGCAAGCAGGCAAAGAAGGCAAGGCAAAGCAGACGGACAGGCAGGCAGCCGAAGCGGGGGCGTGGCGTCGGTCCGGTGTTCACTCGTGCGAGGATAGGGTGGGCACGAGTAAACGCGCGAAGGCGCGAGAAACGCCGTTCGCATCGTGGGTAGGCAGGGAAAAATCGCAGATGAGTGGGATTTGTTGGTCAGCTGGTCTCTTGCCCACCCCGCCGCTTCCGTTTCGGAATGTGCAGACCCAGCGGCTTACGCGCTTCTGCTCTCTTCTTTGCGCGGTTGCTGCAGGGTGCGTGGGGCAGGCCCTTTTTCGCAGTAGTCAGCTGCGCTGGCAGCTGCAGGCAGGGCCCATCACATGCTTGCCTGATCTGTACGACCCTGCCTTGGTCGAAAAGGGGAATAAGCTGCGATACGATGCGATGCATTTCACGATGAGACATGGCAACTTCACAGGTGGTCATTGGTTTGGTTTCGTGTGATTGTTTGTTTCAATTGTTTGTAGGTAGGGGTGGGGATTTGTTGCTAGCTAACTTGCTGCTGCGAGCTGGGTCTCGACCGTCGACTGTCTAGCAGGAGGGAGAACCGCTGAGCTGCGAAAGCGAACCCGTGCGTAAAAGATTTAGGAGAGTGTGAACATGACCCTGCGCGGAATGCATCGTCGCGCATTTCTAGATATCCCCAGCCAAGTGAAAATGCTTCGTAAGAAAAGGAAAATAGGTATCAAGTGAAGAACGCCCAAACTCCATGCTGATGATGATTCGCTTCGCTCATGAGGCCATAAACAGATACAAGAAGGAGACAGGAGACATTTCGGATCGCTCAATACGATGTTATGAGCGGTGCGTTGCGTTGTTCGAGGAAGTAGCCTTTGGGTAGGTAGGCTGCTTGATCGGGTGTGGCTTGTAATTGTGCCTCCTTGCTTTCGAGATATGCTGTTGTTGCGATGGCTTGCCTCTCCTTCTCGCTGTACTCGAGAGTAGGCTGAGGCGGTGTTGTGGGCGTTGCGTCGTCGTCTGAATCTGAGTCCTCTTCGTGAACGAGCTCAGGCGGCGTTTGTTGCGATGGCGAGCGAACAAGTGCGTGCTCGTCGTCGAACTCCTCGTCCTCGTAGTACTCCTCGTCATCCTCCTCGTCGTCATCCTCATCATCGTCGAGCTCGGTAGTAGTGATGCGCACCGGCGGCGAGGGAATCCGCCTGAGCGGAGGGATCATGTCGAAGTCCTCGGAGTCCTCGTCGTAGTCGGAGTCGGATTCGCTGTCGGAGATGAAGTCGTCGTCGTCCTCCTCCTCGTCGTCATCCTCCATGACCTCCTCGTCAATGGTGTCGGCCCACTGGATGTGCCTCTCGGCACGGGCGGCCTTGTTGACGGTCTTGTTGAACCAGGCCTCCTGCTCGCGCTCAGCGTCGGCGAGCTCGAGCATCAGGGAGTCAAGAAGGTTGGCGTGCCCGACGAGCAGCCTCAGGTCGTGGTCGCTCTTCTGGGCCTCGTGGGTGAGCTTGGTGCGGGCCGAGGCGGCGATGTAGTAGGTTTGCGAGAGAGACATCTTCTGCTTCTTGGCCGGCGGGGCGGCAGTGGGGAAGTAGGAGCGGGTGGTCTCAGCCGAAAAGGGCTCGAAGTTTGATTGGAGTCGTAGATGCGAAGGCATGGTGAGGGCCTTTAATGTGAAATAGTGCAGTGTGCCTAGAGGGGTGAGTCAATAAAAGCGCGAAACTCGGAGCAGCTATGACTGGAACCTACGTATGGGGGTGCAGACCGCGGGCGGTGAGCAGGCGGGAAGAAGGGCCGAGGAGGCAAGGGTGTGCGTTGCGTAATAGGCGTGGGCGCAGCGTAGCGAAGCGATGCGGAGAGCGTGCCGTGGTGACGATCGTCTTGCTTGTTGTCGAAGTCGACGTGTGGAAGTGTTGTGGTGTCTGGTGGACAGAGGGGCGGGTCTGGCGGTATACTTATGCCATGCCTCAGATTCCTAAACAGCGTAGATGACCCCGGCGTTACCGTCGTGCGTGCGTGCTCACCGCCGCGAGGCTGATGATTGTCTCCGGGCCCGAGCTGTAAAGGCCGCCCCATCCATGCAAGTGCCCTCAATGCGCAGATCGTCGGCTTACACAACACCCCGGCTCGCGCATGTGGTGCCCGCGCTGCCCGCCCGCCCTCGGCCGCAACCCGGCTAGTCGACCGCTCGTCGCCCGAGACGCCAGCGCACTGCTCGGAAAGATTCTCTGCAAACGCTCCGCGCGCCCGCCGCAAGCTGTTTCAGCAGGAAACAAAACAGCCGCGCCCAAACAGCGCCCACGGGCCACTCATCTCGACTGCCGCAATCTGCTGGCGACACGGCGCGTTTGGGCGGCGTCCGCCGCGAACTCCGTGCCCTCGTGCCTCCTTGCGCAGGCCTTTAGATGAGCGGCAGGGTTGGCGCCTAGTTTGTCAGCTCGCTCGCAAGCCACAGCCCAGCGCATTCCTCCGCCCTTTCTCCAGGCACCAGGTGCCCTGCCAAGCAGCTTGTGTCCAGTCGGCCGCGCCAAGTTCCGTCGGTGCGTTGCGTTCGCCGGCCGCAGGGTCGCAGCGCCAGCCAGCGTCGAACTGCGGCTCACCGGCACGCCATGCTCATCATCCGTCACCGTCGTTGAGTCACTCTGATCGCTCAGGGATGCCGGACGATGGATCTCGGAGTTAGGCTGGGCAGCACTTGCTGCCTGGGGCCAGGCCGATCATCCGGAAGGTTCACGTCGTCGGCTGCCGGAGTCGCTTCTGTCGCGGCTGCTCCCTCTTCCGGCGCAAAACGCGAGCCCGAGGACTGCCGCCCCGCGGTCGATCGGCCTGTGCTTGGCGCTTCGTACGACCAAGGGCTCTGCTCTGCCCGCAACTCGTACCTCGCATTGCCAATAAATGAGCTGCTGCCCGTTCCGCATGCCGCAGTCGCGCACTCCGCCGCGGCGGGCCGCACGCGCGCACGCGATCTATGAGCCATGGTGATGCTCGCGATTAGTTATTTGCGAGCCGACTGCGTCATGGCCCGGGCGCGAACGGGCGGGCTTATCACAGTAACTCCAGGATGATGACCACATTGCCGGCTCGTAGGGCTGGCTTACACATGCACCAACCCCAGCCCTCTGCTGACAAAAAGCGACGTGCGCCCACAAATAGGGTTGTGAGCAAGCGCCTGTTTGAGCAATGCGGTGTTTGTCAGGGCGGGCACCCGTCATCGATGATTAATTGCGGCTGCACGCAGTGACTGACAGCCTTTCCAGAAGCGAGCGAGCGCAGGCTTGACCACGCGCTGCAACCCTTTGCGTCCAAATTTGGGCACCGCGGTGCCTGTTCGTGCGACGGTTCTCCGCATATGCACGCAATAGCACTGGGGAATGGCCATGCGGTGAGGTGCTGCTGCGCTCTGCCCTCTGCCCTGCGTACAAGAAGCCCGTAGTAAGCACCTTTTGCAGCGCCCGAGTCGCACAGCCCCTTCAGTCGGTTACCCCGTCTCCCTCGCCGCGGATTCGCTTCGCTGCGCCCTCGGTTCCGTCCCCGCTGGCTGACTGCCTATAGCATCACGGTCACGATGCAACCTGTAAGCCTCCAAGGCTACAAGGCGACGAGTCGGCGGATGGCCCCTTTGTTGGAACTGTGGCTGGCGCGCAACACTCGCTGCCCTTGCGTAGGGCGACGAACGAAACGAAAGCGAGCGCGGCAGCGAGTGGATTCAGCTCACCGCTCGGGCGCTGTGCTGGCGCATGTCTCTGTAGCATCGCGCGTACCTGATCTCGCGACGCGATCTAACGAGCCGAACCACTCCAGAGCGTTCTCTTTTTCGGGCACCTTTTTTTAACCACAGCGCCGCCCAAGCAAGCATCCGTCGCGAGCCTGTCACGGGCCAGCCGGCGGAGCGGGCGACTTGAGCCTCAACTCTGTCAGCGCCAAGCTCATTTCCCCAACTTTCTTTTGCTGCTTTAATGAGGGCCCGCCCGCTCTGGGTTTTTTGTTTGATTGATGGTTCGGGCTCGCCAGCGCAGCGGCCTGGGCCGTCGTCA
Organism: Lasiodiplodia sp. COLG20; assembly: GCA_009801085.1. NCBI lineage: Eukaryota > Fungi > Ascomycota > Dothideomycetes > Botryosphaeriales > Botryosphaeriaceae > Lasiodiplodia > Lasiodiplodia sp. COLG20. The sequence goes on along the minus strand of VNWV01000001.1, from coordinate 4,650,312 downwards.
GGTGGGTTGATTTTGCGCCTCTCCTTTTTATTTTTTCGCTCGGGAAGCGCGCATCGCCGCGACGGGAACCTGTGCGTTGGCAGCTCACGATGCTCGCACCAGGGGAAGCAGTTATGCAGCTTGGCCTCCACTTGTGCACGGCACCGCGGGGGCGTTCGGGAGGGAGGCAGGGAGCGCAGCGAGCCAGATCAGCAATTGTCCTCGACAGCACAAGGGAGATCTACCGGAGCGGTGTGGTGTTTGCGCGTTTCAGTCCGGGGGCGGGAGAGAAGTTGGTACGACAGGTGTGGTGCCTCGACGTGGCACTGTGGAGACACCGGTCAAAGTCCCCCCATCCTTCTTCACGCAGAATAGACAGGCGGTATAGCCGCCACTGCGGTACCTGCAAGTTGTCTAAGCCTCACGCCTTGCCTCCTGAAGCCTGCAGATACGCTGACACGATAGGTCCGCTTTCGATTTTACTTAGCGGTGCAACCTCGCCGCCGTAATTTGTCGCGTGTTTCGGCTCCCGCAACACCCACAACCCTCCCAAAAATTGCCGACATCGACGACGTGGTTTGCGCGAGGTACAGTGCCGACCGGGGCGCTGGCGTGTAGGAGGATTGCAGAGCCAAATCGCAGGACAGCCAGTTATGCGCCGCCGCTCAGGAAAAAGATTCTCCGTCCTGCCTCGCCCCTCGCGGCCTGAAAACATTTCCACCACATTTACGCCTCGGCCCCGCGGGCTGCCTCGTGGGTGCGTTTCTGCTTCGTTGCCCTCGACGCCTTTAGCGAGATTCAACAGGCCTTCGTCCGACGGGCCTCTTTCATGCGCGTTACGGACTGCCCAGTTGTTTCCCCGCTCGATTGGCGACGCCGGACAATCTTCGATCGCATCCTTTCATATATCAGAATCCAGTCTGTTTCAATTGTTTGGAAACCTTGCTTTGCACATGATCGTGGCCCCTCCTGTCAGGCCGCGAGAAAGTTTGAAAAACGAAACCTTTCCCGCATCGAAGTCGTTCCTCCCACCAATTTCTCCGGATCCTTGCCAGCAAACGCCGTCGGGGTTTTCGGTCATGCGAGAATCCCGTGCTGGTAACTCGGAGATCAAGGTCGACATTCATGCTGGTCGACTTCTCGCCCCTTTCTCTCCATTCCGAGTGGCTAACCACAGGACATGATTGTTGCGTCCAGGCTAACCCGCAGACCGTCCAGAGCGAACGCGAGGCCTCGATACGCTTCTGAGACAACACCTGATTTCTCGACGTGGATGCAAACACCGGCAGCCACATGCGGTGACCAGCACGCGGTTTCGCGGCATACCCCGCCTCCCGGCCGGCACGACAAACTCGTTTGCCAAACGAGGAAAACCACGAAGGCTTCGTCATACCACTCCGTTCGTACTCCGCTGCAGCTCGGATCGTCTCGCCGAGGGGGGGCGCCCATCAGACGCCATTTGTTGCGTCGGAGAAACGGATTATCCCCAATCGCACGTGTTGCGACCATGAGAGTCTCACACCCCAAGGAAATCAAACCGGCTGTGGTTGCCTCAAGCCCATCGGAAATTTTGAGAGTCTTCTAAAGGACTGCTTTGTCCGGTCGCGAGACCGCTGCTGATGGATTCTAGGCCGATGACAAAGACAACATACGCTTCAGATGCGTTTTCGAATGAATATGTTGGAAATTGAGACCGAGAGCGACCCGCAATTCTTCCGTCGCGCCATCGCGAGATCCTGCCCGACCCTTTCACTTACCGAGGAGAAGCGAGGGATGGGCGCGGTCGATACCGAGACTGGACTCCGGGGCTGTTTTGGGCGAAGTACGACGCGTGGAAACCGAGATTCTCGTTGGACTTTCTGGGCCTTGACACAACGCCGCCCCTCAAACACTGGCTTGTCTTTGTAGCTGGGCAAGTTCGATCCGAACCGTTTCACTCGATCCGGCTTTCCCTCCTTCCCATTCTCGGTCGGACTCAGCCTGTTCCTGTTCGGCAGTTTGGTTTGGACCCAACGGTTTCCTACTGCTGCTGGCTAGTGGCGTCGCACCAGTCTTGCCAATCGACAAACTTGCACCACTCTCAGACTATTGTCGCGGTGGATATCGCATCTAGGCCGCTACTTTCCCCGCCCACTGAAACGGGTGGACACCATCACAGAGCGTCCCACCTTGGCGGGCATATCTACCTGGAGCAGGCTATTTTGAAAGATTACGCGTTCAGCCGAAGCTCCGTCGAGTATGCGACAATGGTGGTGACGAACGTGTTGACGTAACTTGGGTGTATACATGGACGCCTTGCTCCGGGCAGTTCATGCGATCTGCGAAACTGCATGAACGCTCTATTTGGTCAAACAGGGTGGAGGTAGAGACTACGAGTCAAGAGATGTTGGAATCGTGATCGATGCTCACGTTGAACCGCGGCTCCCATCCTGAAGGTGGCTGGATGGCGAGGCGGCACTGACAATTTACTTGGTTGCAGCAGAATCCTTTCCGCCGTGTCCTTGAGGAAGTTCAGGTATTCGAGACGCTTCTGCCAATACCGCGGCCCCGGCCTATGAAGAGACACATCAATGGTGGCAGTGTTTGGCCGAGGTGCGTAATGCAGAAGGTGGCTGAGTGTGGTTGGAGGAAAGGAAGAGCCTGGGATTGTTTTGAAAGTGTTTGAAATTGCAAGAAAAATGAACAAGAAGAACCTCCGCAAAAACTGTTGCCTCGAAAAGTACCGAATGGCCTCCGGCTCCATGAATGAATTAGGAGGAACGATGCTGGGAGCTGCGCTGTCTTGCTATCTCTCAGCATCGAGATATTTTTGGCCATCGAATACCTCACAATATCCAACCACCTGCCTTCCGAACCGGTAATGGCCGCTTTACGCTGAGGATGAAGCTCAAAAGAATCGAGATCAGACGTGCCTGTTGAAGATCGAGCAGCTCGGCCGTAGAAGTAGTGGTGGAAGATCCGGATGGACTGCTAACGAGTCGGGCAACAAGGGAATGGGCAAAGACGAATCACAGAGCGTATCAAACGAACACGGAAATGACCATTACTACGGGAAAACGGCTACGAAGATGGCGGCGAACGGAATTACGCTATCATCGCCCAGACTACACCTATTTCTCGATGTCACAGTTCTCGTTCGCGGTCTAGCTAACGGAATTTTTGCGGCTGTCTACTTTCACCGGAAAATTGCACAATCTGTATCGGCTTGCCCAAGACCATCTTCCGAGGTCTTTTTGGTCTGTGCCTAAGTCATGCTACCCTGTACAATGCTGTAGTGAAGCGGAAAGTTTAGCGTCTTGCAGTGGTGCATTCAAACGCCTCACTTAGCGGCACAGTGATGCGGACAGAGTATGGGATTCCTTGTTTCAGCCTCATAAGCAAGGCCATTTGTTATGGGAAGGGTTGATTTCGGGCCATGAGGATACAAACGAGTGAAGCGCGGCCACTGCGTTTGGGCAGTAAGCATGCAGTGGCCGAAGAGGAGCAAAACCACGAATTGGTGGATGTGGCCTGCATTGAATGCCGTTGCGGTTTTAAGTGGATGATGCGTGTTGATTAGTGGAACACTTTCGGTGGTTTGTGGGATAGCGAAGCAACCTCAATTTGAGTTTGCTCTTGATTTGGTAGCGGTAGCAGTAGAACAGACTAGATGGCTGGAATTAGAAACTGCAACTCCAAAAATTATTCCTCTATTATTCAATACTCTATGTACATGCCCAGAACTGTCTAAAGCAACAGACTTAAAGATGACTTCTTGTGGGTTCGGAATGTAAATACTCATGACTTCGCCAAAGGCATACTTAGACCGTCGCGGCACCTGATCCTGAGTATATCAGAAGCAATTACGAAGCATGATCAAGTAACCATCTGGAGATCTACACTTGATTTGCCTTTGTATCAGCCATTGGTCTGTACAGCTGGCCGGTTCTCATTAAAATCGCTTGGGTACTTTCTCATCAAGTGCTTCTTGATGGTTTAGTCTTACCCAATAGCGTTGGAGACAAAACACTCGAAGACCAAAGAACTAGAAGCAGACCACCAGAACTTCAACATAGTGACTTTCAACGCAAAGAGAAGATGATGATACTCAATAATTTCAAATTCTCGAGGGTTTTTGCAACTTGTAGAATGTCAGAAATTTCGAAACTTGTTGCCGGAAGAGGGATATGATCAATCCTCGTGCCAGGCGGGGAGTAGATAACCAAGTGATTGAAAGAGAAGCAGCTGAGCAAGATACTGAGCCCGGATGATCAATGCCTTGGTAGGAAAGAGTTTCTTCAGCCCACTATGTGTGCCTGCTAAAAACTGGGAGCAAATATCTCCTGTAAGAGTGGCACTACATGTGACTATTAAAGATGCATGCACAGAAATGGAAATGAACGCACTAGTGCCCCGGCAAGCGGAAACTGCAGGATTGCTTATAAATAGTCCGAAGACAACGCCTCCCAAGAGCAGCACTACACGACGATCCCCTCAATAACCTACTGTTGGTAGGCTATCACGTCTCTTTAGGGACAGTTTTCGAGTTACTAGCTGTTTTGTCGCCCACGAGGCTTCACACGTTCATGCAGCCGCGGCATTTCTGAACCCAAAGCTGCCGCATAATGAAAACTAAAGGCTTTTGATGAAGATGCGTAGTAAATAGATGTGATGAGAATTAGATCAGTGAAAACACAATGCTGACTGCCGCTACCAAGAATCCATGCTTTTAAAAAGAAGAAATGCGTAAACGATTGGGGAGGAACCAGTTTCTTTCACCATTTTGGGCCTTCCCAACCAAGACAAGGGAACGAGTGAAAAGCTTAAGTTTGATTCCGCTCTCCTCCAGCGTTCTTGAATGACAGAGTGATGCTCCGAAGAAGAGGACTTGAACAAACCGACCTTAAAAGCCCACTGGGTGCCTCAACAACGAATTTAGAGCACACATACAGCGCTGAATCCTGTGCGCGGTCCCCTGATGGAAACGATTCCTTCTTAAAAACCATTACAAAAGACTATCTACCTGGTCATCTCGAGGGCATCTTCACGATCGCTACATTTTGGATGAGATCTTCGGCTCACAGATCCACCACCACTTGCCGCGTCCATGGAACGTAGCATCCACTGAGGGTAAGTCAGAATGTCAACCAAAGTCAATTTAATGAAACTCGCATCATGATTGATCAATGCTGCCGAGATGTATGACAACAAGCAGTTGCCTGACACTAGTAGGTTTATTGTGGGGAGAAGTAAAAGTCCTGGGTGAGATTTTTCGACGGCCGCTGCAGATACGCGGGCAAGAAACACAGAGGAGCAGTACTGAAGTTCATTCATCTTGTTCAGTGACTGAGGAGAAGACATGAGGGTAAAGCGAGCAGCAGGAAGCTATTTTTATAGCAGAGGACGCCTGAAATTCCGACATGGCAGCAAAACCCCAACCATCTCTACGTGGCATTGGTAACTTGAAAATATACTTGGCATGATCAACTATACAAATGTACAGCCCTTCACCCTCCATGCCATCATTTCCCCTATCAAACCTTCACATCTCCCCCAAACCCCACAGGCCTCCTCCCCGCCTTTTCTGGAAAATGCGGCACGATGGCTAGAGCCTTGTACAACTTGCCCATTCCATTCGGGCCCCTATCCACCAGCCTCTGCGCGCCCTTCTCGATCCTCTCCTTGAACTCCTTCCCCTCGTCGCCCTGCTTCACGCCCTCGGCCTTCCTCACCAACATCTTAGCCCTCTCCCTCACGCCCATAGCCTCCAAAAAGGCCGCCTGCTCCACCGGCCCATGCACCTCGACGCCCGGACTGGCTCCGATGGCGGCCTCGGCCAGCGCGACGAAGTCGACGTCGGCGCTGACGTCGACCTGGCCGGGCAGGGCGAGGGGTGAGACGGCGCGGTGGTGGCGGATGCCGCGCAGCGAGTTGGTCGGGACCGTCTCCAGCGGGCCGTAGTCGAGGATGAGCGCGGCGCCCGAGGGCGTCGGCTTCGAGCTCGGGGTTGAGTCTTGTGTTGCAGTGGAGCCGAAGGCCTTCTTTTGCGGCGAGACGATGGCCTTGCCGCCGATGCGCTCGGCGAAGTCGGAGACGTAGGAGAGCGACTCGGGCGAGATCTCGATGACGGAGCCGGGCCGTTGGAGCAGCGCGGCATAGCGGGCGGACGTGTGCGGCAGGTACATGCTGTGCGGCGTCGGGCCGGTGCTCTTGGTGAGCTGGAAGTCGGGAACCGGCGTGGAGTCACGGAGAGAGACGGGTGTGTTGAGAGTGGCATGGGTAGAGTTGGGAGGCACAGGCGAGACGAGGAGTTCGCGCCATTCATTGGTTTTCTGCGGACGTTTTGATTGCTGCCGTGCGGCGGCGGCGGCAACGGAGGCTGGGTTGGTGAGGTCGGCTGGGGGCTCAGGAGTGCTGGGTGTGTCGGTGGGTGGAGGGGGTGCGACACTTTCGAAGATGTGGATGGGCAGGGCGTCGAAAAACTCGTGAGCTACGATGAAGGGCGTTTTGGAGGCGTCTGGGTTTGGTAAGCACTCGATGTACTTCAGTTGGAAGGAAGGAGATTGATATACCCTTAGGAACGAGACGGATATCCTCCGACCAGACTATCTTCAAGTTGGAATACTTGCTGGTGCTTTCATGGCCAATATCCGTCTCTTTCAGTGGAGCATCGCCGCAAAGCAGCTTGTGCTGAGCAGCGCGCAGGGTTGGGCTGGCCTCGATGAGATAGACCGTCTCGATTGCTGAGGACATGGACTTGAAATTACGGATGGCCTGTAAAATTTCAGCAACTGAAATCATCATATGTGGAGCAATTGGGAAATACCCGCAGCATGTCGTCCATCAACGTGCCTCTTCCCGGGCCAACCTCGATCAGCTGAACCCCCGAGCTCTTCCTGCCTTGAAGCATCCATTCGGCGACGAACCACAGCCCAACAAGCTCCCCAAATATTTGCGAAATCTCGGGGGAGGTGATGAAGTCTCCCTTCTGGCCGAACTGGTCTCCGCCTTCAGGCCGCGAGGTATAGTAACCGCCATCGGGCGCGGTGAGGACTTGTCGCATGTATGCTGCCACGGGAACTGGGCCGGTGGTCTATTGGTGGTTAGGGGCCATGAAATATACCGCAGGTCAGGCATTGAAGCACAGAACTTACAGTGATAGCTTCAGTCAAGGTCTTCGCCAGCGGCGTAGACCACTGGCGGCCTTCACTGGTAGACGACCATCTTGCACTGAGATAGGTCGCTAGCGGCGCGCGCAGCTGGCGGGACACAGCGCGACTCAGGATGCGAGACGGTAGTTTCGCAGGTATGCGCATGATGGCGGGGCAGCGGTGAGCGGGGAGCTCTGAGGGCGCATGGCGGCGGAGGTGTTGCTCTGGAGCTTGGGAAAGTTTCCCGTGGCGGCGCCGGACGAGCTCCGCAACACCTCCGCCGACATCATCGTCCGCACCACCACCGCCAACGCCCCGCAACCGCGCCCCGCGACCCGCATACGCTCGTTTCCACCCAGTCAATTCGCCATGGCTGGCCAGTCGCGATGGGCCGATGAGGACGAGGACGCCGAGATCGAGGCCCAGCGCAAGCGTGAGAAGGAGGAAAAGAAGCGCGCCAAGGCAGAGAAGCAGCGCAAGCTCGAGGAGCAGGCCCGCATCGCTGAGGAACGCCGAAAGAAGGAACAGGAAGCTGCCGCTGCTGATCAAGATCGCCCTGCGAAGAGACGAAGAGTTTCGCAGCCAGGCGACGGAGATAGCCCGAGACGGATGCTGCGCTTCGCCGCGCCTGGCTGGGGACCCTGCCGCCGCGTGGACAATTTTGAGAGGCTGAACCACATCGAGGAGGGCTCATACGGCTGGGTATCGCGCGCCCGCGAAACCGCCACCGGCGAGGTTGTCGCCCTCAAGAAGCTAAAAATGGACAACCTGAACGACGGCTTCCCAGTTACCGCCCTGCGCGAGATCCAGACCTTGAAGGAGTCCCGAAACCACCGCCATATTGTCAGCCTGCGCGAAGTTGTGGTCGGAGATACTCTCAACGACGTCTTCTTGGTCATGGATTTCCTCGAGCACGACCTCAAGACACTACAAGAGGATATGGCCGAACCTTTCTTACCGTCCGAGGTCAAGACATTGATGCTGCAGCTGACCTCCGCCGTTGGCTTCCTTCACGACCACTGGATATTACATGTAAGCATTGTACCAGCGCCCCTACTGTAGCTCTTGCTAACTTACCCCAAGCGAGACCTGAAGACCTCCAACATCCTGATGAACAACCGCGGCGAGATCAAAATTGCAGACTTCGGCATGGCCCGCTACGTCGGCGACCCAGCTCCTCCCGACCTGACACAACTCGTCGTGACGCTCTGGTATCGCGCGCCCGAACTGCTCCTTGGTGCCAAAGAATACGACAACGCAATCGACATGTGGAGCATAGGCTGCATCTTCGGTGAGCTCTTGACCAAAGAGCCGCTCCTTCAAGGCAGCAACGAGGTCGACGAGTTATACAAGGCACGTCTCCCCTCCGTCCGTCCTGTTACAACAATATGAACCACCCACCGACTAACACATAGCCTTCATAATAGATCTTCAAACTCTGCGGCCTCCCCACCGAGAAATCCTGGCCCTCGTTCCGCCGCCTGCCCAACGTGAAAGCGCTGCGCCTGCCCCGCGATCCCGACCCGCACTCGACGACCTCGCTCATCCGCTCCAAGTTCCCCTTCCTCACCAACGCCGGCGTCGACCTGCTCTCCTCGCTCCTCGCCCTCAATCCCGCCAGACGCCCGTCCGCCGCCGAGGTCCTCAAGCACCCGTACTTCACCGAGACCCCCCGGCCGAAAGCGACGGAGATGTTCCCGACTTTCCCGAGCAAAGCTGGTCAGGAGAGGAGGAGGAAGAGGGCCAGCCCGAGGGCGCCTGAGAGAGGAGACGCGCCGAAACTGGGTGGTGGGGGTGCAGGCGGCTCGAAGGAGGTGGTGGATTTCAGTGGAATCTTCGCGGGCAGGGAGGAGGGTGGTGCGGGGTTCAGTTTGAAGTTGGTGTGATGAGGGGCGGCTTTTGGTGTGGTGGCTTCGGGTTTGGGTAACTGGTCAGTGATTGTGCAGGTGCAGATTACGGTGCTAAAAGAGATAAAAGGTGAGGGTCTGAGAGACTTTGCGGGCTGATTTCAAGACGCAGAAGTGGGAGCTTTTGCGATGACAGGAGCTTGTATGACCAAAAGGCGATTGCGTAAGATCGACATGGATAAATGATACCTCAGATAGCGAAACATCAATGAGAATAACGACGAAATCTCGAAGTTGAGGAGGTTCCTCCATGTGACTTCAACATCAGCTCAGCTGCAGACTGAACGGACAGCAAATCTGAAGCACATGAAAGTATTTAATCGTGCTCAAGAGTTCCTGTGCTTCTGTGCTTCAGTGCTTCAGAAGGATAGTCGACATTCTTCTATTGTGGTATACAGACTCATTGCCGCGGTCTTTGATACTGTTCGTTTTGCGGCGGTGGATCTTTTCGCAAAAAGTCCTAGTACGCGAGAGTCCAATTTCGTTTGCTTCAAGGTTGCTTAATAGTGCTGAAGCCAATAGAACTATGATGATAAATACCATCAGTATTTTTCGTTCGTGTGGGAAACTTGTAGAATGTGAATTTGAAAGTTTACATACGTGTAAGGGGCACAGCTGTGGAATCGCAAAGGCGAGAGGAGAGACCAGTAGAGTTTTTCTGTCATCTTGCGAGCCCCACAGTGAACACCTCTGAAGGCGTTCCATGCTGGTTCGCTGAAAGGACCATTGTTCGATGTGCGAGGTTGTGGGAGGGAGAGAAGGAACTGGGGTTCTTATATTGAAGACGCAGCAAATTTGTGATGGGGTCCCGTGGTCTTACCACCTGCTCATCTGCACTCTTCTTCTAGCTGATGAACACTGTTTCTGTTTGCGTGCTATGGGAATGCAGCAGCTAGCTGGCGGGCGTGAATCTCTTGAGCTGAAGTATAAGTATGTGGAACTCTCACTTGAAGTCGGGCTTGTCGTCATCGTAATCTCTACATTACAAACTTTTAGTATAAGCTTAGGGAGGCTGCAGGCACTTCGGATTGCGCTTGGAGTATATCTTGCAGACATTTCGTTGTTGCCGTGAGATTGAACGAACTACACTCCAATCAAGCTCTTCGATGTTGATCATCACATGCCTTGTAATGGTGAATGACATGATGATTCAACGAAAACGATGGGATTTTACGTGAAAAAGTGCTGATCTGGATGCAGAAAAGTGTGAACAAAGTTGAGCAGTATCACATACGCAAAGTGGGTGATGTTTTCAGCGAAGGAGCGAGTCAATTTCCAAGGCTGCTCGCGTTATTCCGCGCGTTGGTTAGATACGGTGGAACGCAGTGTGAGGACACTTACAGTATCTAAAGAACGATTTAAAGACGTGAAAGATTGGATTTCTCGTGGACAGCCCGCCTTGAACTGGTCTTGTGCAGCTTCGTATCCATGGAAATCGGCATGCTAGGTGCATAAACATAGAAAAGCAGAAGCCGTAAACAATGCGATAAACAGACTCTCCGATTGCCACAGTTCTGCTTCATTGGACAAGTGGCTATTTGTGGTCTAGCGAACAACTTTACTATGACGACTCTGGCGTGCGGGGGCCTAATACTATAGTATGGTTAGCTCAAGTAACAAATCTCTCACGGAATCTGTTGCATCTGCTTCTTTGAATTATGGCGATCTTCAGTATTTTCAACAACTGCTAGTGAAAATTACGAATTTCTCGGTGCTGGAAGTTTGAAAACCAAATCCCACGAATGTAAAACGCTTGAACTTTTGCATCGACTCTAAGATGCACAGGTGTCAAATTAACGAGACTCGACAGGAAATACGTGTCCATTTCCAATAAATCGTCATAGAGATTGCTCAAATGTCCTCTGAAGTTCTTACAATGTCTTGCTAAGTGCCCTCAACCTTGCTACGGTCCAATAAAGAAGTGTTAGGCACCTAGAGCACCTTCAATAACTAGTCAGCCCCTTCCACCACCACCATTATCCTGCGGCCAAAGGCCCCAAAGGCCCTTCCTCGCCGCCCTCAAATCATCCACACTCAACAACCCCACCTCCTCCCTCACCAAAATCTCCCATATCTCATCCCTCAAGCCCCTCGGCCACCTCGGCGTGCCCCAGTACCGCGGCATCAAGCCCCTCCGCTTCGCGGCGAGTATCTGCCCCTGCAGCGCGTGCAGCTGCCAGGCGCTCAGCCGCGCGTGCCGCAGCGGGCCGACGGCGTCGGAAAGCTTGGCGCTGGCGAGGTGCGAGTTGGACGGGTTGTACTTTGTCAGGGGCGTGCCGTCGACGGCGACGAAGGCGGTGGGGGAGTCGGACGCCGGGTCGCTCAGCGCGGCCAGCGGCGCGTCGTAGAAGACGTCGCGGTAGGCGGTGTTGGCGATGAGTGTGTCGAAGGGCGCGTTTCCTGACGCGACGACCGTCACCGGCCGCTCGATGCGCGCGCTACCGTTCCAGTAAGTCAGCCACCCGCCGTCGCGGAGCGGTTGGAGTTGTGTGTTGATGGCGGCTAGGGTTTTGTCGCCGGAGGTTTTGAGGTCGATGAGGAGGGTGAGGGTCTGGGATGGGGACATGTAGAAGACGCCGCGGCGGTGAGGGCCTGAGGTGGCGGGTTTGCCGGCGCCGTTCGTGGTCTCGAGGATGCTGTGGAGGGGGTTGAGGTAGGTGTTTGATAGTGTTTTTCCTTCTGTTAGCTCGAAGGCGGAGTGGCCTACGTACAGCTCACCGTTTCGGAGCCAGACGTCGGCCTCGACGCTCACGCATCCGCTGCCAAGCGCTGCGTAGAGGGGCGTGGTGCGCCAATAGTCGTTGTGGGAGTGACAGGGCACAGGCAGCACGTTTTGGAAGTAACTGGCCGAGTAAAGCCTGTGGTCGTCAGGCATTTTTGTGTCCTTGCTTCTCGAGATCGAAGCAAAGGTGACATCAAAGGGGTCCATTGCCATCCACCTGAGGTAGGTGCTAAGCAGTCTAGGGCGAATGTCAGATCTGGTCTGCTTGGGGAGTCGGGACCTGCGCACCCGTAGATGAAAGCACCGCTCAGCAAAAGGAGACAAGTCCAGCTCGCTTGCAATATCCACGTTGGTCTGCCAAGTTTACCCCCTCGCCAAAACCATCCCTATCAACAGTGAGCTACTTCATCGGCTTTATTGGTGCTTCAGATCCATACCCTACGATGCATTCGAGTGATGTTTCCCCATCGGTGCTGGTTCTGGCTTGTTTGAGCCTCGTCATCCATCAATAGAGGATCCATTCTTTTTGCCGTTGCAGAAGTTAATCAAGAACTAGGAACGTAGCATATTAGAGAGCTTCCAAGGCGAAATTGTTGGACTTCATATATATCGTTATGGAGTTTCGAATCTGGAAATAGGCTAGTAGGTTTAGTCCGATGCTCTTAACGGGACGCGCGTCCTAAATGCCTTAGGCAGCGCTGAACCATTTGACCTTAAAGCTCCTGGCAAAACCACACATGCCATCTAATGAGATAGCAGAAGGCGCATAAGTCTAGATGGTCTGTCGCCTTTTCTTGACCTTCCATTGATACTGCATACTACCCTGTACCTTAAGAAAGCTTCCAAGAGACTGCCATACGACTGTCGACCTTGAGTGCTATACCAACACGTGCAGGCCTTCCTTGTCTGGATCAGTGGCTCTCTACCCCAGATGATCGACGTTGTGACGTTTGTCGGTTTAATGAGTCGTGTAGTTCAATTCGTCTTGACTCGGCGCCGACACTGCTCAGGCCCATTTGCTCAGGAGACTTTGTCCTGGACCATGTGTCATGATGTCCACCTACGTTTGAGCCCGTCATAGTCCCAAGTGTTTCGCTGCGCCTCCTGAGGCCTGAGACCAACCATTTTCATAGCCGATCTGCAAGTCGTGCCGCTGGAAGCCAAAACCACACTAAGGTTATGCCAAGCGTTCCTTCTCCAGACAGGCTTGTCGAGGCTTAGATGGATGACGACGCTCGATGGAACCACAAGTGTCGACTGTTGAACCGTCCAGATCCCCATTCTGGCTTAATCCGTCAGGTATCAAGCAATTTTAAGCCAGCCAAGCATTGCTCCTGTTGCTCCGCCCCACCCAAGGCGGCGGCTGCGCCCTGAGGCTCCGATTTTTCCATGAATCAGAGCCTTTGATAACGTAGCAAATGGCGCTTTTTTTTTTATTGGCGTTGATGTGGTTGTACAGCTTAGCCGACCTCATGTAAAACGCTGCTGCCTGCTAAGATTCAAAGTGCAACTCGTAGCATGCCAAGCTTGGGGAGGCTGTGCCAACCCGTTCGTATAGAATGCAGCTAGTCACACCGCCTCCCCCTTGCTTCTCCCATGCCAGAACGGGCCTTGTCCGCTGGCGCTCTCGGTTTCGCAATCAGTGTCAGGCAGTCATGGCAAAGTGTTCCCGGCTTGGCTGTCCCAACGTGACTGATATCATTCCACTAACGATACCCCGCTTTCAGTGACACTGCAAGGGAACTGGATTGAGCGATGAAGAAAGTTGTGTAGTTGGGCCTGGGATCGTCTGCATTGCTATAGAGTGTTGTTGACGCTAGCGATGGATAAGCTAAAGGCTACTAGAGCTACAGTTTGCAAAACGTGACAGGCGATAGACGGTCGAGAATTCAAGGGCGCGTGTTGCCCAAGATATTCATTACACTGCGCTGGCCTTCCGAGGAGTTGGACGTGTTTCTCGAAGTCAGTTCAATGCCTTCAGTCCCTTGGCTCTGTTGCCTATTCCCCTCCAAGTCCTGCGTGCCTTTGCCATTCCTCTGGAGTTTTGACTGATGGTACGAGCCAACCCCTATGCCGATTCCAAATGCTCTATCATTGCTCCGTGGTCCCCACGCCCACCCAGCGCCACGCCGGATCGGCATATGGTACCAGCGGAATGCGAACCAAGCACAGAGAGTACCCTCAATAGAGCTGAACAGCACGTCGAAGCCATGATGCTTATAGTCCGTGTACCGGGTGGAGGCGATGTAGATAGCTGCTCCGATAGGGATGAAAACAAATACGAACAGATGGATGGGTGGAGCTGCCGCCTGGCTACGTGGGCTTGTCCTCGGCGGTTGGTGAGATTGTGAGCCCGTATCTCTCAATATTCCAGGCTGCGCTGTGTGCTCTTGAAATGGAGCTGGAGCGAGGAATGGGAGCGTAACCGAGAATTTGGCAGCTAGGAAGAGGCTTAAGTATACCAGGCCGGCGAAAGAAACTGAAGCGTTCACGGTCAACAATGTTTCCTCCATGCAGTTGTGAGTATGCTTACTTGTACAGTGGCCGCTTGGAAAGCTCCTGAATCCATCATCGAACTCAGACAGACCAACTCCGCTTCCATTCTTGCTTTGGCATATCTCCCAGGTGACATGGACAGACGTGCCCTCCAGAAACTCGCTGCTGAAGCCACCGACATCGTACTGCTGCATGAGCGTTATGTTCGGGTTGCACCGATCGAGAAAGTCGGGGCGCGGCTTTCCAAAGAGGTTCTTCATGCTCTGCGTCAGGAAGAAGCCGAGAATCGCCGCAAATGCAAGGCCGAGCAGGCTGGTGAATAATTCCCACAGCTTTCGGCGCCATTTCAGCGCCGCTGATGTTGATGCTCCATTGCCAGAAGGGTGTGGGACGACTGCAAGACAGACGACTGTAACGATGGCTGCTGGAGCAACAACTGCAGCGAGGAAGACGGTCGAAACGGAGACCGTGTCCGGCCCGTATGGGAAGGAGATGGTGCTATCAGTAAGAGAAAAGGCTCGTCTCTTAGGTGAGACGATGGAAAAGATCCCCCCGATGACCGCGAAAGCACTGGATTCATTGCATTAGAAAACACTCTCGTCTACGGCTGATCCGGTCACCTTACCAAAGCACAGCACAGTCGAGGACGTAGGAGAAGGTGAGCCTGTTGAAGTATTGCATTTTGATACCTGTGGTATCTGTTCTCAGTGTTTGAGTCGAAAAGGCAGGTAGGGACTTGTCATGCGAGTCTCTTTGTGCAAATCGATGAAGGTTATCAAAGAAACAAAGCTTCTAGAAGCTTATCAGCCTAAGTGCATCGAAATTAGAAAGGGCTAATCTTAGCCCTGGGGTTCTTTATCAAGTTTGAATCATGGTAGCACACTCCTCGATCATTAGGCATTACGCGCGTCTGGCAACCTTGCGTCGAGATCTAAGCCTCCTACACTGCCACCTCTGTTTCGTCCCAACTGATCGCTCGCGTGCCTCATAACTTGGGCTCTGAGAAGGCCGAAGGAATGCATCCAATCACGACTTTTGATTTAGCCACGTGCATCGGATCGGGAATAACCCACAGGTCGGACAGTACGACGGCGGCGTTGATCAGAGTGTGGTGGCGGATAGAATGGGCAGCCTCATGCAACTTTTTTCTGATTGGTGGAGATAAGCGATGATATACTTAGAGTCGGCCCAATTTGCATCGCTACGGGTCGCCTCAGGGCCATTGGCGTCGGTTATACCCGAATCCGAGGGGTATCCGGCACGGTGTGGGTCCCGTTTCGGTGCTACTTGTCGACCGAAATGTAACGACACGCCAACAGTCATGGCAAAAGGGGATGAGCAAAACCGGCCCTCCCCGATCCAGGAGCGATATAACAACATGTTCAATAGATGTACATGTGAGATGTTACTTACAAGTAGATTTTACTGGTTGCTTCGTACCTCTGCAAGAGGGGCTTTTGTAACCAGTACAAAGGGAAGTGATAGAAACGACAAAAACGTAATTTCTCTTTTTGTAAATATATGCATTTCGATGCTCCAATAGCCATTAAGTCACAGATGTCTTTCGATATCATCCTTCTTCCGTATTTTTGATCTAGTACGTTGAGAAGATTTCTCATAGACTTCGCAGCTTTATTTTGAAGGACAGTTTCTAAGATCTAAGACTAGGGATTGACCTTCTTCGTTCTTTCTAATAGCCCAAAGGATACTTTTAAAGAGGGATAGCTAGAGAGGTATTCCTCTTTATACGCGTATTCTTACACCTTCGTACACGTATTAGAATTTCTCAAGTTAATATATACGGATACGATTAGTAAGAGGACTGAGTTGATTGGGACATGTCAATTTGGTAAGTTACGTAGATTCTCTGAATAATCTGTTCAAATGAGGAGGAAACGCAGTTGATTTTGCATCGCAGCTAAGTATTCAACTGTACGTAATAGGCCGTGACGAAGCCTGTATTTCGCGAGCGATCTTGGTAGCAAAACCTCGACATGGCGCTTACAAATGTATCTCCTATTTGTCACCGGATCATGCACCATGACGGAGTCTACCGCTGGCGGAGGACACCGCCTCTACATGATTGTTGTTGGCCAGGGCCCACCAAGCTCCCCTGTCAAAGCATGACCATCTTTTGGGCACTTGGGCCATGAGTCGAGCGCTTAGCCGGACTGCAGCCTACGATAACTAAACACACCCGCTATACCCTGCACTTTTCCCAACCACCGGAGCCAGACCTCTCGGTCGGCAGGCGGGTGAAATGGCCAATACACGAATGGGACTTGGCTCCCCATTTGAGTTAGCGTTAGGCTGTTTTGACCCCGCTCTGCTCTACGGTCTCGGTCTTGATGGGAAAGTATGGAGCCAAGGACTTTTCTCCGTCTGGGGCTGGAGCTTGTGTCCTCTCGGACGAGAGTGCGGCGTCCCAATGTTTACCTGCTTCTCGGTAGCACGAATCAAAGCGAGAACACAAGCTTGTCCGATCCTGCCACAGCATTCAGTAGTCCCTTCACACGAAAGAGCTGCGGTACTTTCTAGTCCTTCACTTAGGATTTCACTTGGAGCTTGCAACATTCAGGGATGTCGTAGCAAAACATTCTGCTTCTCTAGATTTCTGATGGTCATACTGTAGGTCCATGGCATTTTGAGGGGACGTGTTGCCCAGAAGCCATTTACCACCCAAAGCATTCCTCCACGTAACTGATCGACCGACATCCCTTCTTCATCTCCGCATGAACCGCCGCCCTTGTCTCATCCACCATACCAGCAGGTCCACAAACGAACAAAGCAGTCTTCGCCCCGCTCTCCGTTGCCTCCTGCGCCGCGTCTGCGACGATGGCCGCGACATCCGGCCGCCCATGGTGGATCCCGAAACCTTGACCAGCACCCACCGCACCGTCCTCCGCACCGTCCTCGCCGTCGTCGCCGTCACCACGCGCTTCTGCCGCACCGCTTGTCGCGAAAAGCGCACACTGAGTGTCACCACGCTGGAGGGCAGCCGCCAGCTCGTTGCTACAAACGTCACGGATAAACGCTGCCTGCTTCACCGCCCACACGAGTTTCATCTTGGTGGTGCGCGTGCGGTAGCTAGGGTTGGTCGAGCTGCACCGCGCCTGGTGGTCGAGCATGTACGGCGCCGCCGCCGCGATGCCCGTGCCGCCTGCGATAAGGACAACCGTGTCGAATGTGTGCAGCGGCGTGGAGTGTCCGTACGGGCCTTCGATGAGGAGCTTAGGCTCGATCGAGGCTTCCGAACTGGTGGATTTGAGGCACTGGTCGCGAAGGCGACGGGTCCATCCGTCATATGGGCGGACCCAGAAGACAAAGTCGTTCGACACACCGGCGCCGGCAGAGTCGGATAAAGAAGAAGATGATTCGGAGGAAGACACCATACCAGTGGCGGCTGCAGTCGAGTTCATCTCCTTGCTCGAAGCCTCATCGATCCTGGGTTGTGCTCGACTCGAGGCTTCTCGCTCAATGCTGTAGGCACCCAGAGAGAACGGATGGTTTTCCCAGCCCTTGAAGGTGAAGGGCTGGTACAGATAGTAGTACTGACCAGGCCCGGGTTTGAGCGGCAACGAACTGGACTGGATGTGGATGCGGATAACGTCGGTGGCTGCGCTGTATCGCACAGTTGCAAAGGGTGCTCGAGACACACTTTTGCCGTAGCTGACGCGAATGTTGCAGTAGAGGAGCCGCGAAAGGCGTAGAAGGCGATCAAATGCCCAAATCGCTACGAGGGGCCAAAGATAGACATTGTATTCGCGGCTGGTGAATTTGGATGTGTGACTGGCGCTCATTAAGTACGGCTCATAAAAGTCGGATGAAAGGTTTTACGAACGTGAAGAGAGCATATAGCACTATTATGCTGAAGCTGATATGAATCATCAAGAAGATCTCGTAAGACTTGGATCTCAAGAAAGACACCGAGAGTACTAATAGTAAAGACATGAGGATGAGTGCCTGTTTACAGATTTAGTTATCGTGATAGAAAGTTCTGAAGTTCGTCTCATACTTACCACGATACCAAATTGAAACCAATGCTCCTGCAAGGACTCATGGTAAGTGTATTCTAGCTTCGTCAGCATGAGTCCCGTGAGATTGTGCGCAGGATTGTCCACACATACTGTATCGAGCGTAAACAACCGAATAAGAAATACCGTGTACGATGCCGAATATTGTTGCAGCCCTTGCACAGTGGCGGTGGAAGATATTAAACGTCTGGTAGCTCCATCCGGTTGCCCAAATGAATATGTTGTTTCTCTGCGCAAAGATCCAGACCCAAGGCAGAAGGGAGTAAGCGAAATAGCCACCCCTCACTGCAGCAGTGTTCCAAAGATATTGATGAACGTTTGGCGTCCTTATAATTGATTAATTGCACCACTCTGATATAAGGAGATGAAAGAGTAGACTCACAATGTGTTGCCCTCAACTGTGGGATAGCCTGAGAAGCCTAGGATGATGCAAAGACACCAAAACACAGCGACGCATATCGAGGTGGAGCGTTGAGGAATCGTACATCCAAACAACGTCCTCTGGCATCGTGTGCCAATTGCCGCCGGGACGAGGACATGCGTCCGAAACCAGAATTTTGCTGACTCCAGCGGAGCAAATGCCTTGTTGAACGTGCGACCTGCGAACCCCGTCTTTTCGGGGTCTGAAATTTTGCTAAGAACTCGTCGGCTGCTGATAGAATCAAAGCAAGCTTTCAGAGCCCCTAGGATAATTATCCCAGCCCAGTAGCATTCAAGAGCCCAGCCGAATCTTTTGCTCCTGGGTTTGGCCTCAAACTTGAGTTTCTGCTTGGGGTCAGAATGAATCCAAGTAAAAGAGATGCAAAGTGACATACCCAGCTTTTGTAGGACCGCATGAAATACGAGTGGCGAAGGAGAACTGGTTCAGCTAACTTGGCCGTGCTGTTCGACTCAGGATCAACAATCGCCAGTTGTGCCGCGTAAGAGTCCGTAACAGTGTTGGTGACGTTAGAGAGATCCATCAATGTTGATTTTGAATGCTGACACAAATCTTCCCAGAACTCCAGACCCGCCTCGAGTTGGTCCGGAGAGCAGTAAACTTTACAGGATGCGTAGATGGAAGTGACTAGGACGGAGTTGGTACACCCCTTGGCAGAAGTCGCTCGTTTCGCGTGCTCCGAGCCATGGCTGGTCCAAGTCAAGGAGCTTAGGGAATCGTAAATGGAGTAGAAGCAATACTGACTCCAAAGGTCAGGGGTGTAGCTCTTTGCAAGAACTTCGATAGAAAAGATTGCAAGAGCCAGATATAACGATGAAAACCAATTCATTGTGTCGGATGGAAGTGGTGATCTTGGATTTGAACTGATGCCGACACCTGTTCAGGATCTGGCGATGGAACCAGATATCGTATATAGAAGAGCCGGTATCGCTCTTGAACTTCCCTGATTCATCCCGGCAAAATGCTACCTACCCTGGAAGCAAGCCGGAGACACTAAAGCGGTATCCTCCGTGAACTATTCACTCCCCTGGCTCTATCTGATGCAACCTTCTCCATTTATTCCAGTGTTGGGAAAAATCATATCACTTGGCGCTCTTAGAATCATGTGCCGCTTTGTCTGCGCGGGGTGGCCTGCGTGTTGGTTGGTCGTCCGCATGGTATTGAAGGATTCGATTCGCAGTAACTTGGCAGCGGAGAGGGGTGCACAGAAGATCTGACTCTTTCACAGGCATGGAAATTTCAAGATAACTCGCCGCACTACTCATACAGACTCGATTATGAGAGGCCTTATTTTGCTAAGCCAATAAAATCTGTTTGCTGAGACGTATGACTGGCGACCTGTAGCGACGCACTTTTTACGATGACATTTTCTGAATCATGAAGTGATGATTGAGTCTTTAGTTGAGCCATCAACCCGGACATAAGGAACGAGACCCACATCCCGTACTTGCTCCGCCATCTGGATCTGATGAGATAAAAATTTTCCTCGGGACCGAGACCATGATGTCTCGGGTCTGATAAGACAATAATAATGCCGGCACACCCGACTTGGCTCTTACTCAAGCATCGGGTGAACTAATAAGCTTCCATACTAAGCTACTGGAATGCTATAATTCTGCTTTCCCACCTGCTCAATTGATCCACCATGCACATCTTTTCTGCTATGAATCCATTTCTTAGAGGGACATTTTAAGCTACGACCGGCGCGCATCACATTCGAAAGCGATGGGATACGAGAAGTTTAAGGCCTGCCGGATGAAGTATGATGACCGAGCTACGTAGGATAAAAAGGGCCGAGTGACAATCGCGATCATCTGATTCGATTAGATTACAAAGCTTTTGGGTACACTATTAACTTTTAGGGTAGGTCGCTTAGAAAGGCACGGACGACTTCTCTCCATTCCTTGACTCGAAGAGGTCGCTGGGCCCCCCGAATTTCTTCTGGATGACTCAAGTGGACCACGGACCCCCCGTTAACCTTTTGAGCTAAATTTGGGAGCCGGGACGGGCCGTAATCAATCTATGGATTTTCTCGAGAATGGCACACGATCTCTCTCTTTTTTTTTTAAATGGTACAGATACAACATCATGAAGCGGATTAAGAGATAGTGTGATTGGCTTATTTGTGGCTATCCAACTAATTGATGTAGTTTAGAGTATCATGTGTAGTTTTTTCCATCGAGGAGAATAGCTTAGTCGTGCATCTCCTGGACTTTAGTTTCAGGACCAACGCCCTCGCCTTTCTTGCCCGTCGCCTCCACCATGGGCTCAGTATTGTTCGATTCCTCTGAAGCCGACGCGCCCCTCTCGACAGAAATTTGCTTGCGCTCCTGGAAACGCATCCAGGCAAAGGCAACGATGATGCAGATCCAGTACAGGTTGTACGAGATGACGGAGCCGTAAGTGGCCGAGTTCTGCCAACCGAAGAGGGCGTTGAAGATACCCCATCCGCCGCCGCCATTGAGTTCGGGGTTGCAGCAGTTTACGTGCCAAACGCTCTGTCTAATGTCGTAAGAACCAGGACCAGAACCGGTCTCGGAAGCATCGCCGCCAATGATCTTGTTCCACGCGTTGTTCTCAAAGTACCAGACAGCCCTGGAGAACAAGCCGGCGGCAACAAGGTAAAGGAAACAAGTTGAGATGATCAGAAACAGTTGTAGCCGGGCTGAGTTTCCGCCACTTGATGATGTTAGCAATTTACGGCGTTCAAAACGGGGGGTCGACTGCACGAACCGATAGAGGATGTAGCCAATGGCGATTCCAGCAGCTAGTCCGCAGACAACAGCGAGAGGAAATGCAGAAGCAGGCAAGCCCAAGCTGACTCCACCAATGTAGACAACAGCTTCGAGGCCTTCGCGCAGCACAGTGATAAAAGGCAGCATGAACATGGAGTACTTCTCTGCCCAGAGACGGAATCTGTGTCCACGTTTCTGGGAGCCCTCAGTGGCGGCCTTCGCGTCCAGGGCTCGGGCAAGCTTGACACGCCACTTGTCTTGCAGTTTATTGACGCGGAGAAGTGCAGCGCCCATGATGGAGATGATCACAGAGGCGATGATGCCAAATACACCCTCCCAGATATCTTCGGTATTGGCGAAGTGGTCTTTGCCGAAGCCGTAGAATGCACCAATCATACCCGCACCAATGCAGAGGCAGATGGCCAGGCCGAGACCGACTCCCCACCAAACCTGTCACGGGTCAACATACCAGCGCTCAAGGCAGGTTAGATAATTGCTTACCTGTTTCAAGAGCTTCCTGTAGGTCGCAGTATCACCCTCGGCCCCAAGAGTCTGCTTCAAGAAGGCCAGCAAGACTGAGACAACTATGACCGTTTCGAGACATTCTCGGAAGACGATGAAGAAGACTGAATTGCGTGAGTAGGAGAAAGTAGAGGAAAGAGGGATATCTTACCAGGGACGGCAAAGACGTTGACTGTCATTTTTGCAGCGTTGGGCGAGAAAGCAGCAGTTCTGGAAGCTCGGGGCGTTCAAAGAAACGGCAAAGAAATGGCAACATATAAGCACGCGCTGATCGCGAGAACGGGCCGCTGGAAGCGCATCCGACGGGAGGCCGATAGCGGACGGCACAGATGGGCGTTTTGACTGGATGGGTTGGAAACACGGCAGCTCTGGCCTGATAGCCTTTGCTACGTAGTCATGGGGTTGCATCAAGCCCCTTCTATCTTAGGAAGCTGCTCCGAGGTGCCGCAGCCAAGCCGGCGTGATCAGACGCTTGGCGCTAGGGCGTGCAGGGGTTGTCGGCGGAACAGAGTCAGAGCCAGCACCCATAAGTGGCGCGCGTGTGATCTGATAAGACAGAGCTCTCTCTTCGTTTCTCATCTTCTCTGCGTCGCGAAGCCATGGCCGCCTTCATTCGCAATGCTGTTTTGATGCTCGTCGCACCGGTGGTTGTGAGCGCTGCCACCATTACCCTCGACTGGAACATTACATGGGTCACTGCCAACCCTGATTCAGCGCTCGACAGGCCCGTGATTGGCATCAATGGCCAATGGCCGCCGCCGGTCCTCAACTTCACCCGCGGCGACCGAGTCATCGCCAATGTCTTCAACGGCCTTGGTAACGAGTCTACGAGCATCCATTTCCACGGCCTGTACCAGAATGGCACCAACACCATGGATGGCCCGCCGGGAATGACTCAGTGTGAAATATCGCCGGGTTCTACCATGGTGTATAACTTCACGGTAAGCTTGCAGCTCCAATGCCCGCCCCCAGTCTTCTGACGGCTGACAGGTTGACCAAATCGGAACGTATTGGTACCACTCGCACACCAAAGGCCAATATCCCGACGGCCTGCGTCAGGTCTATACCATTTCGGATCCCGACGATCCGTATGCGGGCCAATATGACGAGGCGGTGGTTATAAGCTTGTCGGACTGGTACCACGAGCAGATGCCGGAACTCCTGAAGGGCTTCATCAGCGTGTCGAACCCCACTGGGGCAGAGCCGGTGCCCAAGACGGCATTAATGAACGACACACAAAACTTCACCCTCTCAGTTGAGCCAAACAAGACGTACCTCCTGCACTTGGCCAATGTGGGAGCATTTGCAGGACAATACTTCTGGATCGAGGGCCACACGATGCGCATTGTCGAGACGGACGGGATTTGGACCGAGCCCGCAGAGGCCGACATGGTCTACCTCACAAGTGCTCAGCGCTACAGCGTTCTGGTCACGACCAAGAACGACACGAGCACCAACTTTGCCATGGTTGGTAGCATGGACACTGTATGTATGCCTCTTTCGCCGCGTTTCGTTTGTTGACTTGGACAGGATCTCTTTGATACCCTCCCATCCGATCTGAACTGGAATGTCACTGGCTGGCTCGTATACAATGAGGGGGCCGACAAGCCAGCTGCAGCAGAGGTCGATTCGTTCGATCCCTATGACGACTTTAATCTTGTACCTTACGATGGCATGGAGCTGCTCGACGAGGCAGACTACACGGTGACTTTGGATCTTACCATGGACAATCTCGGCGACGGCGCCAACTACGCTTTCTTCAATGACATCACTTACACCAGGCCAATCGTACCAACTCTCTACACGGTCCTCACTACAGGATCCGCAGCAAGCGACCCTGTCATATACGGGAAATACACGAACCCGTTCGTTTTCGAGAAGAACCAGATCATCGACATCGTCCTGAATAATGATGACTCTGGCAAGCACCCGTTCCATCTCCACGGCCAGTAAGTAGAATAGTTTGTCGCACTGAGACAGGCATGACTGACTGGACCAGTGCCTTCCAAGTAATCTATCGCAGCGATGACGATGCGGGCCACTTTGATGCGAGCAACCACTCTGCTTTCGCGTCTGTGCCAGTGCGTAGGGACACGGTCCTTGTTCCGCCAAATGGAAATTTCGTCATCCGTTTCAAGGCAGACAATCCAGGCGTGTGGTTCTTTCACTGCCACATTGAATGGCACATGGACTCGGGTCTTGCGGCAACAATGATCGAAGCTCCGCTCGAACTGCAGAAGACGCTGACGGTGCCGGCAAACCACTACGAGGTTTGCAACGCAAGCGGCACTCTGACGTCCGGTAACGCTGCTGGGAACACTGAAGACTTTTACGACCTGACCGGAGAGCACAAGCCTGTGGACCGTCTTCCGGCGGGATTTACCGCCCGAGGCATTGTGGCTTTAGTTTTTAGCTGCATTGCAGCCTTCGTCGGACTAGCAGCAATTTCTTGGTAAGCGCACGGAGCCATGACTGACCTAATGTTCGCCGCTGATCTCGACAGGTACGGAGCGGCCCCGATGAGCAAGTAGAAGGATGGAACAGAGGACGTAGCAGGAATGTCTGTCGTACTGTAGCATATCATGGATGTTTGCGCACGTGATGAGAAAGTGTTTCAGGTAGCACCGGAGATAAACGCATGCGTTAGACGTTGTTTGAAGATTCTGCCAAGACACAAGTGCACTGACCCCTGGAAAGCCAAAATTGAATAAGCCCGAGCAGATCGCCTTGGCAGTCGGCCCACAATTTGGCGGGTAAAAATCTAATCAGATGCGCCCGAGCGCACGCCCCCACCTGCCCTCGTGTCCTCCTTCCCAATGCCAACCTCCCCAGAATGCAAAACACCGGTCAACGGCGCGCTTAAATCCGGGGCTAGCCCTGGTCCTTATCAGATCGCCTATTGATCTGATATTCCGTTCAGCCTTGGATTACATATACTTGCTTACGAAGATCCCTCCGGAGTCTGCCTCGCGCCCCACAAAATGCAGCTGCCAATCAGATCGCTCGTTCGACGCATGTGCTCGCTATCGAAGCACTGGAGCTCATCCTCACGATACTGCGGCTCTCGGGAATGCGGCTGCGTAAAACTACTGCCTACCCTGCCGCTTTCCAATTGCGGCAACTTTTCCAAGCGACTTTTAGCAAGCGCCACCTCAAGCGAGCCGAAATGGAGCCATGGGACTGTTGGGCTCTTCGAAATGTGGTTGAGCCCCCGAGTCTTCATCACTAGAAGCCACTACCCGCTCTTATCTCCGACTTCCATGGACAGCTGTGCTCTCAGCTAATGAATCCAATCTCAAATTTTCCTCTTAGTGGCCTGCTCGAGCGGCTGCCGCGTCAAGCTGCACCGCTCCTCTCCGATCTACACGGTATATCAAATTCTAGATCAGCCTCGTCCCTGTGAACTTCACGTAAACTAGGCCTTCCATATCACCCAGGATGCGGTCTTTGCTCTGGCAGCCTGGATACGCAGCTTCCACTTCACAAATGCCAAGTATAGGTGAGTAGAGGAATGATACATTTGGAATCCAACATGTGCCACGACAGAATCAGGGGAACCCCTTTGCAAAACCACGACTTTCATGTCCGCCTTGCTCTAGAAAAGCAGAAAGTACCAGAAATTCATCTCAGAAAATTAATTTTTGATCTCTTTCGTGCCATCTTAGTCACTTCTGCCTTCTGGTAGTGCATGCACAGGCCACAACCTTGGCTGCCTCCCTCAAGCTGCGTGTCGCCATCGAGTCCTTCGACAGTTCTTTGCGATTCATTGTATCATCTTCTGTGAACTATTTATTCGTGTACGGCATGCCATACACATCACGCACGGTGTTGGCGGCCGTACAACGCCGTCCTGCGCATCAACATCTAAGCCTCCTTCGCCCATCCTGCGCCTCGCTCCACGTCAGCACCCCTTTCTCTACCGGCCCTTCATTCAGCACAGACGAGTAGGACTGTCCTTTCATCCTTCGCGTCTTGATCTAGACTGAGACTGGTATTGTCATCACCCCCCGCCTTGTCCTCATCCTCCCCACGATCCACCTGGCCCCGTACGATTGCTCAGCCATCATAACCAGTGTCAACCCAGGAGCGCTCTACCTCAGCCTCTTCCTCTTCGATCGCGATTCCCTCTACTACGATATGACTTTCTAGGTCCGCTGTTGCGAACGCTCCGAACCACCGCCTCCGCTCCCTTCATAGACACTGCCTCCTCATCGCACAATTCCAACCCTCAACCCCATCGTTCAGGGCTTCGAGAGGGTAGCACATGCTCCTACAGTCGCTCAAAAATGTGGCCGAGGGTATGGGGCTGGATAAAATGGAAAGTCTGCGGTGTTATCGGTGCTGCAGCGTGTGCTCAAGATGCAGCTGGTCTGGCATGTGTACAAGCTGGAGGCTCTGATACATCAAGGGGCTGTTGCAGTGCCATATACCTTGCATGGCACTCTAAGCGTCTGGACGGCATGTAAGAATCATGATTATTGAGATCTTAGATTGCCAGGGAAGTCGCTAGGTCGGCTCGGTCTCAGCTGTGAAAACAGTACCAGCTCACCTGGAACCTTACGCTTGCGTACAATAGGAGACCCCACAAAGTTGGTACTCCGTTTGCATTGCTATGGAGTTATCGTTTTTCTTTGTAGACTGAATTCACTCTTTCTAATCACCTTTTCTTCAAATATGTACTGGAATAGCTGCTAATTTATTTTTGAACATGATATGTAATGGTGATGGATCTAATGGATCAAGGAACAATAATGAACACAATAGATATTTGGATGGAATCGCTGAAGAGTAGATTCGGCTGGGTGAATGTCATTTATATAGACCCTCTTATGCTGTTTCATGTGACCCGTGGTAGTGAACCAAGCTCAACAGGGTCTATTGAGCTCGAAAGGTCCTCAGGGAGTTATATTGAGTGTTGGTGAACCAGAAGACCCTGACAGACAGGTACCAGCTCCTCAATCAAACCCAACGTACCAGCATGCCTCATTCTTTATTGAGATGGAATTCAGTAAAAAATGGTGAGATGGATCAACCAGACCTACAAGCGGGGGGTTCTCTCACAAATTTCTCATCACGACCCACGGCACGAGTTGGATCAGGATCAAACACTCTGATCAAGGTATGCAAGATACGCGAGGCCGCTGAGCCACAAAGACCGTAACCGTACACTCAGTGATGTCAATGGAACTGGGCTCTCTCAAACCGATCCAACCACCTTGACTAGTTTTCAGGCAGCCGATTCCCGGGCACTGACCGGCTGCAAAGCGATCAGGCGCCTTTCCGGCATTCCGAGATCGCGAACATCGTAGGTGGTATGGCTCTACCAAAAGGAGCCAGAGAGCCCATCGTTAAGATCCACAACAGTCGTTGGAAACCTACATCCATAGCCTATAGAAGCGACACATGCTTCTCCCTTTTGCTTAAAGCTCCCCTCCCGCACCCACTATTTTACATTGCAATGAATGCCATGGGGTTTCCTCTTTTCCACGACGATCCCGATGGGTCCGCGGCTCCATGGCCAGCCATACATCTGTCGCGCCTAGTTCTCGCCAATAGCCTTTCCACCACGCGGTGCGGAAGAAGCGCGTCGTCAGCTCCCAAGCCTCGGCCAAGAAAGCCTAATGCGAAAATAAGACCGGTCACTATCTTAGCGCCGTATGCCTTGAAACTAAAGAATGCAGCAGCAACTGCAAGTACACTTGATCGGCAGCACCCGAGAAGCGCACCAGTCCACAAGCTCGTATCGATGCTCCAGCACTGATAAAGGGCTGGCACTCTGCTGCCATGTAAACGTGCCCAATCATCAAATTCGTGTTTCACATGTGGTAGCGCGAACCGCTGTTGACTTTGCATAGCCACGGAGCTGGAAGCTAGCGCTCTAACGCTAATCAGGATGCTCATTGGCTTTTTTCGGTTTGATCGCTGGCAGCTGCATCTTTTCGGGAATGCAAGTACCCAAGGCACTCTGAGACTTCAACATGAACCCCGTTTTTAGACGCACGATTCGTTGGTACTATGTCTTAAGGTTGGGCCCATTATATGTCGTACGTCTCGGTACCATTAGCCTTTAAGCTATATAAAACCTCCTCGACGACGTGTGTTCGGTAGTAGTCCACCCGGTAGCCTCTCTTTAGCCCCTTATTTCCTGCACGAGAAAAAAACAACAAAAAAAAGTCGACACAATGGGAGGAAACGAAGGACCCGGCTCATCACCGCCAAGTACAGCAAACAGTCAACCACCTGAGCAGGAGGACACCTACCATGTGCTCAGCTACCGAGAGAAATTCCTGTGGGTTCATTATGAACACGTTTTATACTTTGCACTGACAAGGAAATAGCCTTGTGCTACTCGTTTCTCTCGCAGCTACCTTTTCGCCCTTGGCCAGCAACATATACTTCCCAGCTCTCGATGACATTGCAGATACCATCGATGCCAGCAATCAGGCTGCATCGCTGACCATAACAACCTACATGTAGGTTTGAGATTCTTTCATGACGACCTCTACTAATATGTGAGAACTCAGGATTGCTCAAGGGCTTGCGCCGTCGTTTTGGGGTCCTGTTGCAGACTGCGTGGGTCGGCGTCAAGTGCTGGTTTATACGCTTGTGGTACGTGTTGCCTATGCCCCTAGACACTCTCCTGTAACGAGTCCCCTATAGCTTTTCGTTGGAGCCAATGTCGGCCTCGCGCTCGCACGAAACATCGGAGTAATCATGTTCTTCCGCTTCTTGCAAGCTGCCGGAAGCTCTTCTACGATCTCCATCGGTAAATATTGCCAAGTACATTGCACAGAAAACTTTCTCTGATGTTACACTCAGGTGCGGGCGTAATTGCTGATATTGCCCCGGCAAAGGAAAGGGGTGGCTTCATTGGAGCCTTTGCTGGAAGTGAGTTGGTCCTCTTCTAGGTTCATTTGCTTCCAGATACTGACAAAAATACAGTCCGACAGTTCTCCATGGCTATTGGACCTGTCCTGGGTGGCGTCCTGGCCGGAACACTCGGCTTCCCCTCCATTTTCTGGGCGCTCGTAATCCTGGGCGGCTTTGTCGTCATCCTTATTGTCATACTACTTCCTGAGACGCTTAGAGCGATTGCAGGCAATGGGAGTGTACCACTGAACGGACCGCTGTACGAGCCTCTGTATCGTAAATGTGCGCCGTGGCGAAAGGAGGGCGCTGTCATGTCGACGGATTCGACAGCCGACAAGCGGTTGCCTGAGAGGATGAGAGTGCACATGTTTCTCGAGCCGATGCTCTTTCTCCTCGAAAAAGACGTTGCATGCACCCTCTTCTTCGGCGCCGTCATCTACACCGTCTGGTCCATGGTCAGCGCAAGCACGACGTTCATCTTGCTCCACGAATATCACCTCTCGACCATTCAGTCAGTTCTCAACTCCCCCCACTCCCCTCGTTGTGCATTCTCGACGGGCCGTACTAACCTAACGAATCGATAGAATCGGCGCATGCTTCCTCCCCAACGGCATCGGCTGCGCCATCGGCTCCACCATCGCCGGCCGCCAGATGGACAAGGAGTTCCGCTTCGCCGAGGACTCGTACAAGTACGCGCACGACCTCCCCCGCGACTACAAGCTCCCCAAATCCGACATGCCCGCCGACTTCCCGCTCGAGCGCGCGCGACTCGCACAACTGCCTACAATGACCGTCATCTTCGCCTTCGCCGTCATCATGTACGGCTTCAGTGTCAGTTCGGGCGGCTCGCTGGTGGTGCCGCTGATGGCCCAGTTCGCGACCGGCTACGCCAGCACGTCTGTCTTGAACTTGAACAACACCCTGACGGTCGATCTCTATCCGGGAAAGAGCGCAGCGGCGACGGCGGTCAATAATCTGGCGAGGTGTTTGCTCGGCGCTATTGGAGTGAGTTTGACGGAAGTGGCGCTGAAGGAAGTGAGCCCTGCCATCCTGTTCTTGATTTTGGGGTGCGTGGTTTTCGCGTCGACCCCAATGGCATGGGCAGAATGGACATACGGTATGAGGTGGAGGGGACAGAGAAAAGAGAGGTTGAGGAAGAGGCAGGAAGAGGCAAGAACGGGGGCGTGAAGGAACGATCAAAGCTCGCCGAGAGATAACGGAATAGATATAGTTTAAAATAGACAGGGATAGAAGGCGGTACATAGATTGGCTACGCAAAAGTACTTCGATTGACTCGATTCTGGCGTCTGCGCTTTCCTGGAGGCAGAGACCCTAGTTGTCTTTTCTCGCTTTTTCTTGTCCCCATAAGGAAGTCATGTTGCTCTCATTTCGATGGCATTGTCTGCTTTAGCGTGCAGTCGTTTGTCTATTCTTGGGGTATCGTTGAGAGCTTCTGCCTTATGCCTATGCGAATTGCCTTTCCTGTTTTGGCTTCTGTCGATTCAAGACTGTCCAAACTATGAGCTTCCACCTGTTTTGTCCAGGATTCATTTTCTTAGTTCATAAAAGAGAAGCCAAGAAGACGTCTTGAATGGAGTCTCGGAGAACACCATGGTTTGAAGTGAAAGATTTGGCAGTTCTGCCTACAGTAAAACGCAGAGCTCGGGTGCATCGTATCCAAACCGAGCCCGAAGCACCTGTTGTGATGGTTTAATATTATTGGAGGTCTCTCAAAAACGCTATTCCAGACTCGCCGTGTTTATGGGACTGAGTAAGTCGCTGCACGGTGTGTAGGGCGCCTCCTTACACTCTCGTAGATCTCGCTTAATGCTGTTAATAATTTTTCTTCCTCAGCCTGCTTTCCAGCTCCTCTGTATAGAAATTCAAGAGCATTTAGGAGCTAAGACTTCTTCTTATCCCACCTAGTAAGCGAGCTGTATGCGTGTGCTGACGTAGGTGTATAGTATTTGATCACTTATTTTGCAGATCCGGCTTGCAAGATCCGCTCGACTGACGCCTGACACTGCTCTAGTGGGGCCAGTGCTGCGACCCAATCATACAGGGTGACAACCGAATGATAAGACAGAATACCGCCATCACCGCTGCTTGGTGGAGCCATGAAAAATCTTCCCGTTGGCACTGGCGCCATCCTCAACCGTAGACTATTTCCCTTTTTGAGGCTCGAGTTCGGCTCTTCTCCAAATAGTTAAATACTCCGCTCCAAGTGTCCAATCGCTGCTAGGGCTTGCTTGGCTCTCGGTAGGGAATGGAAAAGTGCCAAGTTCGTTGAGGTATCTCTCAGTTCAGCCACTTTTTACTGACCGCCCCTCTTATTGCTGATCTATGACTGATTACGCAGCTCGCCTCCTCTTGCCCCAAGCTTTACTAAGAATAGCTTCGCCGAGCCCATCCCCGCCCTCCCCGGAGTTAGGCACCTGTCCATTATCGTCGTACGGATTTGCCTGCGCAATGGTGGCTGTATCTGATTTCCATTACCAAATCGACCCCGCATCCTCTTAACGACCCATCACTTTACTGCCTTTCCATTTATCACCGCGCACGATTTCGCCGTTTATGTCGTGGAGCCAGATAGCTACGCAATTACGACCATGTCCATGATGCCTAGTCCCCCCGAACAAGCGCAGGCATGCAGCGAGCCGCTCGGAAAAAGCACACTGTAAGCTACATTGCAATAAGACTTAGTCACGCGAGATATCCACACTAAGGCCTTGGGCTGACGCAGGGCATGTGGAATACCCAGTGTCGCTTCACAGCGGTCTCCACACCCCTACACTTGTGACCATCGCCAACGATTACCCGAGAGGAGAGTTGAGTACGATAACGGAGCGTCGAGCGCATCTCCTGGCGAAACCTCTGGAGCACTCGAACCACCCTCCGATCGGGCCTTCATAAATAGACATCCCGATGAGCAGACATTACAGTGTGAAACATATGACACGCTCATCGACAGCCGAAGCTGTAGGTAAGCATCTCCTGGATTTTTAAGTCTCACCTTGACTTCAACTAACATGTTCAGTAACTGCGGTACAACGCGCACTCCTGTTTGGAGGAGGTCACCTACTGGAGAACTCAATTGCAACGCTTGTGGCTTATACTTGAAGGCATGGAACGAGCCACGTCCTTGTGAGCTGGAGCATTTAAAGGAGCAATACACTTCCGCGCCTAGGCAAACCGACAGCACGTCATAAATTCCAGACGCAAGCCGCTCTCCGTTAGGGCACTCAGATGGCATCACCTTCTACCCTACTGCTGCCGAGGCAACCCTAGGGACATGCCCGGGCGATGGTTTCTGCAACGGTATGGGCGGTCAGGAGAGTTGCATCGGCTGCCCGGTCTACAACAATCTCATGTCCACCGCATCGCACTATCCGAAGACTCCCGCGGTCTACTCGGGAACAACCCAACAGTCTGATATCGACGGAAAGTATGCGTCACACGCTGCTCAGTATGAAAGCCAGCCGCCTCTTGCAACTTCTGCCAGCATGGGCACCTCGCTCGCCTGCGCGAACTGCGCCGCCAAAATAACAACGCTCTGGAGACGAGACACATCCGGTCGCATGTTATGCAATGCTTGCGGTCTTTACCAGAAGACGCATGGTGTTCAGCGACCAGCGAAGATGCACAAAGCAGAAATCAGACGACGGAAGCGCGTGGCGCCGGCCGCTCCTGCTCCCGCTCCACCACAGACAAGCCTTGGACAATGCGAAACGAAAAGAGAGAGACTTGAACGACAGCTACACGAATTGCAAAGGAGGATGTTGGCTATCCAGGTAGAGATGGATATGATTAGTGATACCGAGAATGAAGGAAACGTTTGTGCCATTTCAGCCATAATTGAGTAATATTATATCGTTTTATATTTCCCTTCGTCATGTACAAGCTGCTGCAATCACTGGTGTTCTGCTTTCTCAGCTTTACAACTTACCAGATCGTGGGATGACGGAAGGTGAGCTCGATTGAAGAGCTACAATTCCACCATCATCAACATGGCATGTCGTGTTCCGCGGCTAATAGCTAGCAACGCCTTGGAGGGATGATAGACAACTTGAGTTCATCGAAACCTCTTTAGTGGCACCCATTTCACCTTGATAGATTGGAAATCTCATGTTCAAGCTCAGTGGCTCTCCCCAATGTTACATTTTGGCCTACGGATACAAACTACTAAACTGACCAGCAAAGTGAGCTTGTTGAAAAGAATTCAAGAGTATGTGATAAAGTCTCCGAAGGGATCTCAAATAAGTTTGAACGCTACACTATTCTCATATTGACACTTGATGCTGGTAAATTATTAAAACACAAAAGTGAGTCTCAAAAGCACACACCCGAGAGCAGGGTGCTCAATTCCAAATGAGAAAGGTTCAGGATGCTCCAATCTTTCTGCCTTCAGGGATACAGTTGTGATTCAGCGTCAACAGCACATCGGGATTTGAAAGAGTCACATCTGCCTCGCGAAATGTATTTGGTTTCACTACGTATTTACCGGAAAACTAAATTGAGAATGAGGCTTTGAGGGATGGTACAGACATGACAGGTTATGTAACAGAAAAAGAGGACCAAGCACCTCTTCAAACGATGGAATGCAAAAGCTCATCGGTTTGTCTTAAGAGCCAAGCCGACTCTGAATGAACTTTGCAGCGGCCGGAGCATCAGCACCATAGCCCAGATGATTCAGCATGCTGCTCGACTGATCTCCGCCCGAAGACACCATGCCCGTAAGGGCACTGACACCACCAAGTCCGCAAACCGGGTCGCCCTGAGAAGAAAAGGCAGTTGTTAGCATTCTTGCTCATCATTACCCAGAATAGGAACCTTGGTCTCGCAAGCAAACAGAAAAGATAACTTACCGTAGCGCAAAACGTCTTAAACCTCTCCGCCCCAACCCCATCCAACTTAACACTCTTGAACGGATCCCCAAACGTCACCGCCGCCACGACCCGCTCCTTCTCCGCCGCCTGCATCTTGCCGATCGTGTTGTGCACCAGCATCGCGCCCTGGCTGTATCCCGACAGCACGAGCTTCGTCTGCGGGCACTTGGACAGCGCCTGCTTCGCCTCAGCCAGCATGGCCGCCGTGCCGGTCCCGCCCGTGATCTCGGCGAAGATGCCTGCAACGTCGGCCGCGTAGTTGACGCCCTGCACGGTGAGTTTGTCCGTGCCGATGGCCTTGCCGACGTCCGACGCGAGCGAGGGCCCGACGACGGAGCCCATGTTGGAGAGCTCGAAGGTGCCGCGCGCGAAGATGAGCGTGACGGGCTTGCAGGTGGCTGTGCCGGAGGTGACGCCGTTTTGGGTGCCGCCGAGGGAGAGCTGAGGGGACGGGACGGGAGAGGAGGTGGTTAGGAGGGTGAGGGAGCTGAGGGCCGCGGCGAGGAGGGCGGTGGTGGATTTCATTGTGGGTGGCTTGAGGGTAGCTTGTCGACGACAAGTAAAGATGGAACGACGTCTGCGGTTTGAGAGAATAGAAGTGAGAGAGAAATGAGTGAACGTCCGTCGCCCGTAGAGACCGATAGGTGCGAATGAATGTGGAAGTGAAGTGCCCGTTTCGAGAAGCTTGTCAAATGGATTACGGCAAGACCTGGGTGCTTTATACTTGCGCTCCATAAAGGAACAAGCCTATTGAGCCTCGGAACAGTGGTTCGTCTCTCCTGAGCCAGACAGGACCAACACGGAACATTGTTCTGACTGCCTCGGCACAGCGGTATATTTCTTTGGAAATAAGTATTGCAACCCTATATCACTGCGGAGGGCGTCGCAAGTTGGTGTACGAAGGTGGAGACTTGCCGGCCTGATGTTTCCACCAGTTGCCTAACATGTCTTAAGTGCACCGTAGCCGCCCAAGCCCAACGCTAGTACACCAGTAGACCGTCTTTTCTAGAATTGGCCAAGTAGCGTTTTGCGTCTCGCTTGCAGACAGCGCTACCGTGATAGCGCGGAGGACGATGTTGATCACTGTTCTCAAGCGAGAATCGAGGCATCTAGGTTTCATCTATTGTAGACATTAGAACTGGGGGATTCCTAGTACATGCATGCTTAGCTTGGTGCTCAAACGAAGTGTGCATGCAGTGATTGGTCCAGAAGTGCTTCGTATACTAATGGAACCTTTACAGATTGGTGGCCTTGCTGTATGTTCCCTGTCGAAACGGGCAACGACGTTGCCAAGTGCGGGCGTATCCGAGGCTGATACTCAAAAGGGCAACGAGCAGTGGGCCCACCGAGGTCCAACCTTAATTCAGTTTTCGCCTCTCGATTAACTCGCGAAGCCTCGATAGCTCTTTTGTTACCAGTTCGATCTCAGTCTTGAGAGGTTCACCCGTTGATATCCTTAGCGCGTGTTTCATCCTGTTTCGGCGTGAAAATTGATGTCGTATTGCTCCAAGTGCTCGTCCAGCAAGTATCTACTTATCCCGTTTGGAGTATAACAACTGCACGAAATGTACTCCGCGGCCTCAACCGGTTTCATGAGCTGCAACGCTGAGAGACTGTGTCATGGATGGGAGAAAGGCCCCCTCAACCTCTTCTCGAGTCCATACCCGCTTCTTTCATCTCATCAACAACGATACGATTCATACCTACCTCAACGTTCTCAAGCCCAAACCAAATACATAATAGGAATGAACCAGAAGCGCTATGAACCTAAGAATGACATTCCTCTCTCCACAAAACGAAGAAAAAACTACAATGTCTACATCACATGGTAGAGCCTCCTAACCAATGGATTATCGCTTGAAATGGAGTCTGAGATGAGTCTTAGGAAAGCATTACTATCTCAAGGGTTCAAAATATGTGGAAGGATGGCACGACGCCCGCGTGGGAATGGCTCAGCCATACTCATTGCTCTTCTACTCGTTTCTGGCGGCTTTCCATTTTCTCGTCTATCAAGGGGAGAGTAAAGCAACAGATGGGCGTTCATCGCCATCAGCCATTGTCGTGCAGCAGAAATGTTTGTCGCCCAAGGCTCCATCCATTGACACTAACGGCATCCAAAGAATCCAGCCCAGATAGTCGTCAAAATAACATCAAAGCTCAATAGAGCACAGTCGAGGGTAGAGCAATCACAATACCGGCACAAATTTGGAGAAGAATCGTTTCATTGTTTGATGAAAAAAGACAGAGAAACAACCCGCTGATATTGCCTTTCCTTTCCTTTCCTTCCCATTTGTGATTTCCATTTGATGCCCATGAAATAATTCCAGTCCCCGCCTGTTTCCCCCCTCCCGTTCAAAAAAAGGAAATCACATCCATCCACAAAGTGTCCCAGCTATGCTTTCCATGCTGCGACAATACACATAAAAGAACAAGAAAAAACAAAAAACAATATAGAGTATAGTGGAAACGGGGGCTCGGGCCTGCCCATCATCTTTCGCGCCGATTTGCAATAGAAGACAAAAAACAGTTACCATCTTTTCTGACCATCTTCCTTAGCGCGCCGAGCAATCTGGTTTCTTGCCGTACGGATGAAAGAAGGAGAAAGCAGCCCAGAGGAACATAAGACAATGAAGAGAACAATAGAATGAGAAAAGACCGTAAAACTCTGCCACCCAAAGGTCGAGGTGGTACCACGGCGCCCGATTTAATACAAGAAAACTGACACCTTCCGGTTACCTCCTGTTTCAAAAGAACGCCGCATAGACGCGTCTCCGATGCATAAAAGTCGAGTAATAGGCTCCGGGCGAAGCATCACGGAGTATTATGTAGCCCGAGAGGCTACAAGAAGAAGTGAATAAAGAACATTGAGTCAGAAGGAATAAGAAAGCCGAAGCAGGTCACTTTTGCGAAAAGGACCAAACTCGCGGGTTGAACAACGGAGAAGAGGTATCGTGCAATACACGCTCTGCAAAAGTCAAAGGCAAAAGAGCATGTTCAACTTTAGAACATCGGGCGAAGAAGTGAACGAAAAACGATCAAGGCAGTGTAACACTGGTTCGATGGTGAAAGGCCGGTTCAAACGCACAAGATGTGCTATTGCCCTTGCAGAAGCCCCTTCCCTAGAACATAGCGCCTTCTTCAACCGGAGGTGCCGGCGGCGGCCTCATGGCTGTTGGCCCGTCGTTCGCAGCACGATAAAGCGACGTGTTGCTACTCTTCCGCATCCTCGTACGGCTTTTGTTGTCGCCGTCATCCGTGCTGGGTCTGCCGTCCGAGGTCGTGGTGCTAGAGGAGTCGGAGCGACCAAAGCCGAAGCGTCGGCGCATGGGGTTGATCGGAGGTACTGGGGGCGGAGCTTCGTCCATGCCGTTCTTCAAGGAAGCACCGGCAGGAAGCTCGATGGTGTCAACCACAGAGGTCGAGGAAACGAACATGGGCTCCGAAATGATCGATTTGGCAATGGACTTCTTGCGTTCCGGGGGGACAGCGCCGGCAGAGCGACGAGGAGGAGGCGGTGACGCGATCGCCGGAGAGGAGTGGTTCGCATGCGCGGCGAAAGCGGCAGCCTTGGCTGACATCGGAGCAATGCCAGGGCTATGGCCAGCGGACCTGCTACCGGGGGGGATGGGAGAGCGCCCCGGGGCGAAACCAGGCGAGACATGGGGCGTAGGACCGGCAGATGCCGGTGAGATGCGCGACATACCGTTGGCTATTCCAGTCTGAATTGGATGCAGAGACTTCTGATCGAAATAGCCAGGCATGGAAGGCCTGCTTCCACTTCGCATGCGTAGAGCTGGAGGGTTCGGCGGTGGCTCGACGACAGGCGATGCCGACGGCATCGAATCAGGAGTGGGAACGCCAGACCGCGGGACTTGAGGCGGGATAGGGGGAGGCATCTGTTCCGCAGACTCGCGATTTCCAGTGCGGCTTCGGGAACGACCGGATACGGCAGACATCTGTGAGTTCGACCTGCTGCGGCCTGTGCCGTTTGCAGACGGAGAACGACTCTTGCTCGACTGAGCACTGCCGCTAGCTCCGCGAGTAAGGATGTCCTCGAACTCCCTGCGGTAGTCGTCGTCCGAAGGCATCGGGTTATTTGCCAGTCTCTCCCGTTGCTTCCTGAGGTGTTCTTCGCTCGTCCTGTTAAGAGAAGCGTTGCTGGCATTCGCACCCATTCCAAGCATGTTGATTGCCTTGGAGTTTCCACCCGGACGACTAACGAGGGCGTCGCGGCTAGATTTAGCACGGAGCATACCAAATGCCTTCATAGCTCCGCCCATACTCGGTGTAGGGCTGCCAGAGCGGCTTCCTTCCACCTTGCTCTTCAGGGCCTCCTGGATAGCCTTCTGTCTCTCCTCTAGGTCCTTTTGGAATGCCTCACGTTCCGCGAGAGTGGTATGGCTGACATTCCTGCTGTGTTTGGACTTCATTTCCTGCTCCCAAGGCGCTACTTGGTCACGATCCGGCTGCTGATCCTTAGGGGGCTCTGAACGAGGCGATTCAACGTTAGCAGCAGGTCTGGGAAATGCTTGAGTCTTAGACTTCGATCCATCGACCGGGCTGACGGAGCTCAAGCTGTCTGCTTCACCATAGTAGCTTCCATCCAGATCCTCCAGATCCCAAGGGTTCGAGTGGCTGTAGCTGGAATGGACCGGAGTATCAGAAACCATAGAACCAGCTGCCAGGTGGCTGGATTTGCTGTGCTCGTTATCGTCATCCTCCTCTTGGTCGTTATCATACACGGACGAAACGCCGCTGTGCTGACTCTGATTACGAAGGTGCTGCCTGATCATGCCGTTAAGTCCACCGCTCTCGGGGCCAAGAGTTGGAGAGTCAAGGTCCGTCGCATCAGACTTGACCATTGTGGAGACTGATGACTTGCGCTCTGAGTCGTGTGGCGAGTTGAGGGCTTGCCGCATGGTTTCGGAAGCGCGGGAAGCAGGAGATGCAAGGCTCGGAGGCGAACGCAACGCAGGATGTTCATGTACAGGTGGGGGCGAGCGAAGCGACGGTGAGACACCGGCAGAAGAATTGCTTCTCAACGCAACAGGACTTTGCGGCTTACTTCCGGGCCGCGAGACCGTCCGGTTCACAGGAGACCGCATAGGTTGGACTTCGGGTACAAAATCGTCGTCCTCATCGTCGCTGGAGTTGCGGGAAGAGAAGAAAGTCATCTGTCCCTTCTTGGGGCTCTGAGCAGATTCGACGCTGGGTTGAGTCTGCATTTGCTGTTTTGCGCGCTGAAAAACGGAGAATGGCGATGGTTTCGCAGGCGGTTCGGGTGATGCTGGCTCGGGAGGTAACATTTCGTTCTCAGTCGGTTTGGGAGGGAGCTCTTGCTTGGGCGGATAACTTGGCGTAGGAGGCAACGCCTGCGTTGGCGGCGAAACGGGAGCGGGAAGAGCGGTAGGCTTCGGCGGTGAAGCAATAGGCCTGGGAACTACGCTGCTGGAATTCGTTCGAGAGCGGCTACGACCGGGGCGTTCTTCGACCTTTTGGGCAGGTTCATCTTCGGAGTCAGATGAGGGTCTGAGGTCATCCAGGTCAGCCGCAATCTCGCTGCGAAGCACGTCGAGTCTCTTCCGAGCGTCTGACACGTTCTTGGACAAAGCAGGGGGCTGCTTGAGCCTCACTTCTGGCTCCCGGCTTTTCATCTCGAACTTGTTGAGCCTCTCTTGAACGGCCCGTGATGGCGAGCGTGAAGGCTTCCTCGGCGGTGGAGTCTCCCGACCTTGAAGCATCTGCTTTTGCCGTTGCAGATACTGGTTCTCATCGAACTTCTGTGCTGGCTTGTTAAATGCCCCCATAGCGGTCGCCTTGCCACGGTCTCCAGGTTGGATAGCCGAGGCGAGCGGGCTGTTATCCTCCAAGGGGCTGATGGGAGGGAAAGGGCTGGTTGGAGAAGATGTCGCAACAACAGGACTTGACTGCTGCGAGTCACCGTCTCTTGCAGCCTTGAAACTCGCCATGTTGGCCAATGGTGCAGAGGGAGGCGGGCTGACCGGACGATATTGACCAGCGCGGTTGAAGCGGTCGCTAAGGTTCGTCGCACTCCTTGTTTGGGTCAGAGGAGGAGTTGCGCGGCCAGTCGTTCCCGTTCGTTGTTGCTTCTGAAGAGAGTTGAGTCTGCTTATCGCGGAATTTCCCTCGATGTAGTTCCTGTCGAGACCCTGGTCGTAGAGTCGCCTACCCTTAGTACCAGCGCGTTCCAGGCCTGATACCGATGGCGGCGGAACAGCGTTTGCACCCTGCGAGGCGATCGAGGTTGCAGCTGTGGATGCACGGGCGCCAGCTCCAGAAGTCGTCGAGGAAGCGGTTTCGCGGCGACGAAGGGATCCTGAGAACGACGATGAATGCTTGAGTTCATGCGCTGGGCTTTCTGGCTCTTCTTCGTCTTCGTCTTCGTCTTGTTCACCCCCCTCTTCCTCACGCTTCTTTCGACGTTCTTCGGCCCGCATCCGCTGATATGCCGACATTCCTACATCATCATCGTACAGTGTTCGATTACCCAAGTAGACCTTCTGACGGCCGCCAAACAGAACATTGCCTTCACCGGGACGGGACCGACTCATAACGCTTCCACTGTGAATGGAGTCACCGTCATCGGTACCGTAGTCAACGGAGCCAGACCTTCCGGCGAGGAAGGGGGGCCGAAGGGATTCGTTTATGGACGCAACTTCAGCGATATCCGTCAAGCCTACAGGATTGAAGCCATAGTCTGTTAGCCGCGACTGGCGCTTGGGAAAGAGGACGCTATCGTCGCTTGCTTTACCCATCTTCGACTCCGGATCATCTTGCTCTCTGAGCATGCTGAATCGTGCCGAAAGATTGGGCATAAGAAGGCTGGTCCGGAAATTGTCGGTTGAGGGCAGAGCCTGGGACAGGTCCAGCTCAGGCTTGGGCTGCTCCTCCTTGTTCTTCTTGCCCTTCTTGCTCTTTTTAGCGGTCGGCGGCGGGGCGTCGGTGCCCTCGAGGGCCGCCTCGGTCTTCTTGCGCGTGAGGAAACGGTTCATTGTCGCCTTGTAGAGGTTAGTCATCCGTACGCTGGTCATGGATAGCTTGCTCCGCGTTGAGCTGGTGGAACTCGTCGAGCCGACGTCCGAGAGGGACGACGAAGCCCGCGGCGGTTGGTTCATGGTTGAGTGTATACATACGAATGAGGCGGCTCAATGGATCCCCAAAGGTTAGCTTTGGACAACGCAGCGCTGCGCGCGAGCTTGCGAATGGTCAGCAGCTGGGGTTGGTCGGCGGCTGGCGGCGCAGCAGGCGACCCTGGGCGAGAGGACGACCAGGGTGGCTTTATGATGCGGCGCGCCCAAGATCGACGTACTTGCAGGACGCGTCCTTCCTCCGCGAGGTGTTTATCTGTGGAGAGCGTGACGTTGCACTGCAGCGGCCATGCAGAATAATGCCAACTGAGACGAGCGCGATATGCTTCCTTCCGGGGGTGAGAGGTATGACGGATCGCTGGTGAACGAGCGGACGCTGTGTGGGAGCAGCAAAGGGAGCGGTGGTGCGGGCGGTGGTGAGGTGGTTCGGAGCGCACGCGGCGGCGCAGGGCTGTGGATATCTTCTGGCGTGGTGTTCGGGTGTGGCGCAATCAAATAATCGGGGATTGACCGCTGGGCAAGAGCACGGAATGCACGAAATGAATGGATGTGCGCCGGCAGGCGTGCGGGCTCCTGACCTCTGGTCGTCGGCTTGGGCAGACAGCAGGCGGGCGCTGGATGGAGCTGGGGGAGCTGGTGAAGCGAAGACGCGCGAGGACCTCTGGTCGACCAGCGCAGGGCCGCAAAAAAAGAAAGACGTCCTGGATGCAGCACAGCGCTCGCGGGCAGAAGACGGGGCCTGCGGGCGGGCGGCCAGGGTGGAAGAGGGCAATTTGAGCACGGCCCTGCAAGGGGGTTGCTGGCACACAATTTCCACACATCAGCCAGCATACCGCACTAGATGGCACGCGGCCGATCGGGCTGGCGGCCGCCAACAAGTGGAGGCCGCCGCCAGAAGCTTGAGCGCCGACGACAACAATGCTCGAGGCGGAATGCCGTCGGCGCAGCAGCATTGGGGAGCGCTGGCACGCGTGACGCAGCGCCGAGGCGGGCGGCGGCCGGGCTGCGAGCGGCGAATCGAGCGCGGCTGCACGACGAGTTCGGTCACAGATCGCCAGCTAGAAGGAAGAAGACTATTGTACAGGAGAAGATCAGTTGGCTGCCCGGGGGGCCCCTACGCGAGGCAAGGCATCGGAAGCAGCGCACCACTCCCGCGACGGCATCGCAACCGCAGCGAGCCCAGCGGAGAAGCAGGGGTGCGCGTCGCCAACAGAGGCCTGCAGTGCGCAACGAGCCGCCAGCGCCATCGCTGGCCAGTACAGAGCGGCGCTGCACGGTGCGCTGGCGGCGAGCCGCGGGGGAGCGAAGCTGGGCGCCTATCCCTATCTCGCCGCCGCCTGTCGATGCTGTAAGCGGCTCGCCCGCGACGCCGAAAGGAGTAACGGCCCAGGTACGGCTCAGGAACGGCGGCTGCGGGCGCGGGCTGCATCGCACCTGCATTGGGCTGCGAGAAAAGAGCCCACATCCGCCGCCACCGACCTCCACCAACGGCGCACGAGGGACGCCCGCAGCGATTCGAGCTGCACGGCGCACAAGGCGACGCCAATCGCCCGCTCCCGGTAATCCTGGCCCAGCTTCCGCTGCGGCGGACTCCTGTCTGAAACTGCGATCGAAGGCTTGGTCAGGGCCAACGTCTGACACGGTGCGCGGATCCCGGAATGGGCTGGCTGACAACAAACCGCCGAGCGCCAGTCCGCCCGCCTGCGACGCCTTTTCCACGCAATTCGCCAGCTGCCTGTTTCAAGTGTCGAGTCCGCCTCAATATCCGGCGTGCGACGCGCAAGGGGCCCCGGCCCACGCAAGAAGCGTCCTAGTGGATCTCCCGTTGAGGGGCAGCCGCGCTCGCAACACCAGTCACAGCGTCTAGACCACGCCTTAATCACCCTGCAACGTCACTCATATATATGAACTTTTGTCGCCGGCGCTGATCTCCGAGCCCTACCGGCTCAGCTACCAATTCTTCACCCTCGTATTAGTCAATTACCATGGGCCTGTCCTTCTCATCAGATTTTTTGCTCCAACGGCCGTCTTCTCAGGCTGCGCGGCCCTGTGGCGCCGCAGAGGGTCCTCCGCTCCGCCGGCACCGCAGCGACAGTGCCGAACTCGCCCATGCCCATAGCCGCACGACAATATGCGGAGCAGCGTCGTTGCACTGACCGGACTAAGAGTCGTAGAGCTACTAGTAAGATGGCATCGGCGGTCCATCTTGCCTGATTCGATCACCTGTTCGCTAGCTCGGAACCCTTTCAGGCAACCACATCAAGCACTGCTCGTCTATTTCTTCTTCGCCCGACTCCCCTTTTCATCTCCAATTGGCTCGGTCTTCGTCTTTTTGCTCGGGCTGCGGAACATGCCGCGCTCGGCAATGGAGCCGAGGATGATTGCCTATTTCGGCGTCTCCCTATAGCCGCCGACAGTCCCTATAGCATGCGGTGGACGCTGCCCTACCGAATCCGTTGTCGAGTCCCGTCCGGCAGTCGGTGAAGAGAAGACGGCGTGCAAGATAGAGCGAAAGATGCTGTGGGCGGTGCCGTGGCCCGTCGGAGCCGCGCCCCCTAAGATTTGCTTTGGTAGCATCGTGAGACAGGAGCGCGGGGTTTGCGACAGCCATCATCCCAGAGGAAACACAGCCCACGCGCGACGCCGCCTCCATCATCGTGGCGCCCCTCTGTCAGCTGGCGCGCCTCGCGCTTCAGCTCACGCGTGCATAAACGTCTGCAAGGCTTGTGCCGCCGCACAAAGAGCACTCACGCGTGATGGTTCGCTGCTCGAGCCCCCTTGCCGTCGACGCTTCAATGCCGACAGGTTGCACAAGTAGTACCAATACCACTGCCGGTTTGATTAGACTCGCCATCGCCTTGCAGTCTGAGAGACAGAGCGCCACTGCCCGCCTCAGGATTCCTCCGCCTTGACTCGTGGCCAGCGCCTTTAGTGCCCGCGCGAGAAAGCCAAAGCCGTCGCGCCGCTCACCCCATTTGCCGTCAGGACCAACGGTTTGATGTAGACGCTTGGCCGGGGAAGCGCGGATGTCAAGTCCAGAAGCATGTGGATCGGAGCACCTCACTGTCATGGCTATCTCCGTTCCTTGATCGTATGTCGAAGTCATCGCTAATCTATTTGCGGCCCCGATTCGGAAGCATCCCAGCGCCGCTCACTCAGGAAGAACGGCCTGCAAGCTGCACGATATAATCTCACCCAGTCGTTTCACAATCATGATCCTGCTTCATGAATCTTGCATGCCCAGACATCAACTACTTGACGCGTTCTCTCATCTCTCCACCAGGTTTTACGGGCCGCTTTCATCAATCATCAAATATGCGCAGTACTAAAAATCCATGGCTCGACCCATCGCAGCAGGGTAACGACATGTCCGGCACTTTGCGTGACGTGCATGCACCACCGATCCGCCGCCGCCCTGCGCCGGCCGATTTATGTACGGTATGAAGTCCTAGTCAACAAACTTGGACTTGACGTTGTCATGAAAGTCATTTAAATGAGCAGCCCCCGCACGCGATGGTGTACCTAACCCCTTGCAGCCCCACAGTAATTACCATCCTATATGGATGCGAAGCAAGGTAGGACGTGCAACAAACAAATACAATAGATAGAAGGTCTGCTCGGTGATCGATCCGTGTTCTTTTCTTAGTAACGGATCGTCAGGAACCCGCTCGGGTTAACACACGTCTTGGCACTAGTCGCACAGCGTCACGGAATTTCATAATCATTAGCTGATGAACACAGAAGAAGCCTTGTCATGAATTTCGCCTCGAAAAAAAAAAATTGAAGAAAAATAAACGTTAGTCTCGAAACCACGACGGCTATTCCATCACCCGCCCCACCTACTAACAAAAAATCCCTCGTCAACCGAACCACAAAAAGGAAAGCAAAAATCAGCCTTGTGTGTCAAACTGTCCTAGAGG
The DNA here is from genome assembly GCA_009801085.1 of Lasiodiplodia sp. COLG20. Lineage (NCBI taxonomy): Eukaryota > Fungi > Ascomycota > Dothideomycetes > Botryosphaeriales > Botryosphaeriaceae > Lasiodiplodia > Lasiodiplodia sp. COLG20. The sequence goes on along the minus strand of VNWV01000001.1, from coordinate 4,605,563 downwards.
ACCCATGGTTCAGCGCATACGCCGCTGCAGGTACCAGTAGTAGAAGCCGCCAGCGGGAGTACGCAAACCTACATAGCGCTACTGCACGCGCTACGCCTGCACCATCTTGCCTTAGCCAACCACATTGAACAAGAGCCTGTAGGTAGGGCTGCGTTTGTTGGCTAGCGCCGACGTTGGCAAACGCGCAGGATCCCAGGATTTAGCGCAGCAGCGGCACGCCCCCAGGTTTGGCGCAGGCCGAGCAACCGCCCGAGGAGTAGGCGCGAAAATGTTTATCGGCACCTGCCCGCTGCTGCCAGCTGGCTGATTGGCTGCTGTTTAAGGGCGGAACGGAACAATAGTCGCGATTGACGACAGTCGCATTGCTAGCTGGTACGTCATGTGGATGTGGGATGACAATGACATCTGCGCGGCATGTGAATTTGCTCTATTTGGTATGCAAAACTGGTGAAAGATGAGAAGCGAGTTGGAAGAGAACTGTGCGTGGCTCACGAAAATAGACCGCTGGCGCGACGTTCGACCATACAGATCTGACAGCACTGACATATACGCATAGACAGAACATCCCCCTCCCCCTCTGTGCAGCAAAGGCATTTGCATGTCTATCGTGATTTCGTCCAATGATCTTCTGCGAAGCACATGCGCGCAATGACCCCAGGGATCTACTGCGCATCATGTCTCACTCTGCACCCCAACTGTGCGTTACCGCTGATCGATAGCAACTGACGACAGCAATGCTACTTCTGCCATGCTTCTAGGCTCCCCCAACAAGAACGGAAAGATGCCAAGTGCCTAAATTACCGCAGCGGCTTCTTCCAGCGTAAACGCTAGATAGCAGAGGATCGACGATCATTGCGCGGGCGGGAGCGCGCGCTCGAGCGGACGGGATCGGTTCTACGCACGTGTGGGGCACGCCATTATTCAGACTCAGTAGACAGTAGTGAGGGGTCCGTGTTCGATAAGTGCCTCTGTGCGGTTTGGTATCTGAAATGACTTTAGTTCCGCTTCCCCCGGTCTCTTTCCTAGGCAAAGTCCGATGAAGAACGCTCATCTGCGAAGAACCATGTCATTTTGGAAAAGAGCCGGTATAATGCATAATCTTATTTGCCATGCTCCTTCCCCATGTCGAATGACGTATGCTGCGTATCTAGAGTGGCGGGGCGTTTGATTGCACTGCTCGTATCGCGGGTAGGAAGCACGAGCGTTTGTCCACGTAGCGGCGAGCATGACTCTCGCCGCCCATGTTGACCATCGTACGTAAACCATGACGAGACATGCGACCACATGGAGACGTTATGTTTGCCCATGACACATTGGTACGTACAAGAGAATATCAAACGCTCCGCCAATAGCGCCAATCAAAATACAATGCATATCGACAACCGCCTACGATCTATGGATGATCTTCTAGGTAGACGCTTCTTAACAACTTTTCGTCAGCTTTCACTTCTTTTCAGTCATAAGCATTTCATAGCTCGTCGCGCGGCTGCTCCTCGGTCTTCTTCTGCTTCTGAGCAGGGGTGCAAACAGCCGGCGAGCCGACTTCCATGCGATACACGCACTTCTCCTCCTCCCTGACCTTCCAGATCTCATCCTTCTCCGCACAGGCAAGAATAACAGTGGTGGACCGGTTGGGGCCGTTCCAGCAGTTCTGACCGTTCTCGTACTTGAGGGCGATGCGCTCGCCTGACCCCAAGCCCTTGCCATCAGGTCCGACATCCTCGTCGACGACGATAGTCTCGATGCGGACAAAGTTGCCCATATTGGTGTTACCGCCCCGCTTCTTGGGCTTCTGCCAGGTCTTATCCATGTAGCAGAACTCGTACGTGTACTCGCCAGAATCAACGCTGACGCACTGGCCCTTGAGCGCGCGGAATATCTCATCCGGACCATAGTCCTTTGTGAGGTCGCTCTCGTGGTTCTCGAGCTCCTTCTTCTGGTTCTTGAGATCGTTTTCGGCGCTGGTGAGACGTGACTTGGCGTCCTTGACCACCTGCGACTCGCTAGCAGCAGCAGAGGAATCATCCTCCGGCACGATGCCGTTGTCGATAAGGACTTGGCGCAAAGCCCTAAGCTTTTCGTCGACCCAGGGGCGGATGGAGTCTGGGAGAAGCTCTTCAAATTTGTACACTGAACATGAGTTAGTCAGGAGTTGAAATAAGCTGGAGAATACCGTGAACTTACAAACGTCACTCCCGCTCTCGTCAGCATCAAAGTCGTCCCAGTTGAGATCTGCGATCTCGGGCTTGAGGTACTCGTCAATGTCGCGTTCGTGGGCAGCGTCACCGTCCGGACCCTTATCCCGGGCAGCATAATCCTCCCAAGCTTGGACAGCCCGCTTGACACCTTCATCGTTGAAGTTGGGGTTGTACTCCTCCTTGAACGTCGACAGGATTTGCTCCAGCTCGGTAACCCTCTCACGGCTAGCATCACGCTCCGCACGTACTCTCGTCAGAGAGTCCTTCAGATCCTCGACGCGCTGCTTCGCAACGGCGGCGAGTGCGGAGAACTTGCCGGTGCCCTTCTTGCTGCGCTGGGCGAGCTTGGCCTTTTCCTGCTGCTCGATCTCGGCGAACTCCTTCTCCAAGTCCTTGACCTTGATCTCGGACCCCTCAATCTCGGTGTGTAGCGTCTGCAAGCGGTCCTCGACCTCTTTGCGCAGGCGGCCCGCCTCAGCGATCAGCTCCTTACGGCGCTGATTCGCGGCGGCCAGCGACTTCTGGCGGGCCTCGTCCTGCTTGCGCCACTCGGCACCGATCTGCTTGCAGCGGTCCTCGCATTTCAGGCCTCCAACACCTTCCCACTCGTCGCTGCCGTCGCAGCACAGCTCGTAGTCGCAAATGCCATCGTTGACGGCGGTGAAGGGGATGTAGCCCGGCAGGTGGCCCTTGTTCTTGCAGTAGAAGCCCGGCAGGGCCACTGTGATGTTGGGGTCGTCGGCGTTGGGGTCCGAAGCGTGTCGCGGAGACATGGGCGACAGGTACGAGCATGCAGCGGTTCCGGGCTCGTCGGAGCCATCTGGGCAGTCGCAGTAGTCGTCGTTGACCTGCGAGGCGGAGAGGGTGATGGCCGGGTTGGAGATGCAGGTGAACTTTTCGGCATCTTTGTAGAATTTGGCAACTGCGTGGGGTGTGGGGTGTAAGCCAATGGCGGATTGCAGCAGGTAGAGGCATTGCAGCTTGTGTGGCAGAGCTCATGGCGGTGTTTACATACATTCGGGGCCCACGCCGCGCGGCCGCGCCGATTCGGCGGCAGAGACGGCGGGGGCAAGGGCGGTGCCGAGGAGCAGGAGGGCGTCGAGAGATGTGCTCCTCATTTTGGGCCGGATTGAGCAGTGGAAGGGAGAGAATCTGGGGATGCTTGGGGGTGGCCGAATGCCAGCTGGTGAGATCGCAGGTGCGTGGCCCGAGCTCCCGGGCACCTTTTCCCCACACGCAGACCCCAGCTGTCACCTGTCAGCTCCATCACCGGCGCTGTCATTGCTGCACTGTCGCTTCTGCATCGCATTTCCACTTCCAGAGTTTGGCTGGCGTGGCTTTTGATGCTATCAGCAAATTCTTGCGAGATGGGTGGCTCAGGGTGACACCCGCGTCGAGATGAGGAAGTCGCGCGGGTGTCGCGGGGACACAACCGCTCAAAACGCTACTCTACAGGGACAGGTAGGAACGAAAGTCGACTGATGCACTTTCCTTCCATGATGCGATCCCATTGCTTCCATTCGATGTACCTTTCGTCGCCCATTTCTGTTCGATCCTGGCTTCAAACTCATTGCCGCATCACCTAATTCTGTCAGTCACCTCGCAATCATTCTACGCCTTGTTCCTGGCTTGCTGCCGCTAGCCAACGGCCAGGCCTCTATCTTTCTCGCATTGATTTGAGTCTTTGTCTCGGCAGAAGCAGTTCAAGGGGAATACCGGTCGCCAAATGGGGTCGCCGCTTGCAGAACCTCCCCTTGAGGCCACTAATCTGGAAAACCGCGCTGCTTCTGCCCCGGTCATTGACAGCGATACTTACCCTTTACTGACGAATTGCGATCGCGAGCACCTGCCCAGAAGGTCGTCGGATGGTGGACCGGAAGGCAAAAATGACGACGAGGCCAAACTTCGCTGGCCCGTTCGACAATACTCGGCCTCTTCCGATCCGGTCACTCGTGACAGAAGGATAAAGCGATTGGAGACCTTCATCGACAAAGCCAAACAACGAAAGACTTCTTACCGAGAACCCCTTCGAAGACCATCCGACGGGACCTGTATTCGTCGAGTCCGCACCGCTCCCACCCCTATCCGGAGACGCTCCTCGCCATCTGTGTCGAGCCTCCTGTGGCTCGCTCGACCTCGCTCGAGGGGTTCATCGACCCCAAGGGAACCTACTGCCGAATCGCTTTTGCGTCGTGTTGGCCATCATATCAAAGTCCGCGCTCAACTTCAAGACGAGTTGCCCGCGAAAACGTCTTCGGAGGAAAGCCTTCGCTCCTTACGTTCAGCGCCCGAGGTCCCTGTTGCCGGTCCATCCTTCAGCTCTTCAACTACGCCTGAGTCCAGTGGTTCCCAGAATCATCACAATCATTGCATACCGTCGTTGCATCTCTGCGCCTACCGATCTCCGTCCTCTACGAGGGCACATGCTTCCTCTTCATCTGATCACGATAGCCCTTCAAGTTCATCCGTTGCATCATTGAAGAGCACTTGTGCAGATACGGCCACTACCTTGACGGACGTGCACGTTGTGAAGGTCCCTCAGAGCAAAGGAAACGAGCTGATTTCCCCGGGCGAAGCAACTCCTAGCCCCAGCATGCATCTGATCGAATCTGGTCATGGTTCTTACCATGTGCTCTGGGACGAGACACCTTCTTGTAACCTGAGCAGTTCTGATGCAGATTCGATGTCGGTCGCACCAGATGAAGACGTACCGAAGAGTCCTTTGCCTACTGGCCTTGATCGAGTTAACACCAAGCTGGAGGAATGGTCTTTTGTCGCCCGGGAATGTACTGCTCTCGACAAAAGCAGGAGTCATCCTCATTTCCGATCTTATGTTGAGGTCTATCAGGATGATGACGAGCCTCAATTCGATATGGACGACGATAGTGATGCCCTTTTCATGGCCCCGCCTAACACCGAACGCCCCACACCCGGCTCTTCCACCTGGGTTTCTCGTCGTAGCAGCGAGGCAGAGGGAGCGAATGCACACGGAGCCCCACCCTCATCTCATGGCCGTTCAGAATCTGGTTCCTTTTCTTCCGATGATGCCTCTGGTCTCGGATCTCAACACCAAGACGACGACATTTACGAACCTCCTACCGTGCCATACCATCTTCGGTACAGTGACGATCTCCCTTTTACAGGCAGATATTACAGCCCTCGTCCTAACGAGGATACGGCGGCGGATCGTCGCAGATCAGAAGCCCGCTCTCTGTCGAGTCTTTCGAATACTTCCGACATGTCGGATAACGCTGCATCCCTTCTCGCCAATCACCGAGACTCAGTCACTCTCATGTCTGAACGCTACCAAGACGATGCCGAGCCTCCTGTTGACAATCCGTGGTCCCATCGTGATTCCGTTGCTATAGCGAAGGATCGCTTTAGAAAGAAGCATGCGAACGAGACAGGGGAAGCACTCGTCGCTGGCGTTGGCATCTTGAAAGGTGTGGGGAAGGGCGGTTTCGAGAGAACGCCCCCTCTTGCTATCCCTCGGTTGCAGCAGGTCACTTTGATGGGTGTATTGAGTCCCATCCCGGACTCGAGCCCGCCAAATGCAAACAAATGGGAGGAAGCGTTTAAGGGCAGTATTGATGAATTAACAGAGAGAAGGTGATACGTTCTTAGTGCAGACTATAGCTGCAGTTGGGTAGACGAACGGAACCGCGCTGCTAATTTCTACCTTTGTAAGTCCTCTCAAAATGAAATTCTTTGGTCCTACAGAAAGTGTGATTTGAGTTTCCAATAGAAATTGTCATGTTCTACGTGGCGTTACCCAGGAGTGTGTTGCTTCTACCGCAATATAGTAAAGCAATAACCAGCGCCCTGCGCGGCATATATCAATACATACGGATGCAACTGCCGTAATCCTTGAGCATTTGACCGACAACCACCATACCACCCACGGTAGCTGCTCCATATAAGAAAAAAGCCACAAACAGTGCAATCCTGTATATTTTGGTGGACTGGACCAAATCTGCGACAGAGTTGGAAAGAGACTCTATCGCCTGGTAGCAGTCGGGGCCCAATACAACCCCTGTCACTAGCCATGCCATGGTCCAACTCCGTTGGACATTAGTGCTTTTTCTTTGATCGAAATGCGACAGCCCACCAATTATGGCGAATGAAAGACAGCCAATCCACGCACTTGCAAGCCGCATAATCAATGTTCGACTTAGCTTGTTCGTGCTTCCGTGCTGCGTGACCGAGCACGGAACTTGCACCGTCTTTTGGCCCATATATTCTTCCGAATGCTCACCTGTGAACACAAGCTTCTCGTCCTTCTCAGTCTTAAGCAGCCTCAGTTCCCATTCCAATGATTGGTTGTTTCCTCTGGAGATGGCCGAGTACGTCAAACGAGAGAACATCAACCGATCCAGCCACACTACCAACTGGAGGGGGATACTGGCACCTTCTCGGGAGGCTTCGTGGAACTCGTTCGAACTCTGTTGCTGGCCCTCTACGGAATGGCACTGATTCGTGATCTTGCCAACCGTGCCGTCGAAAGCTCCGTTCCGAAGCCTCGCCTCTTCCATGATACTTGTTTGGACGAGATAGACGTGTGAGTATGTGGGCGTCAAGAATGACCCCATCAGATTGACAAAGGACATGATCAAGTACGGAGTGACGGTCAACCCGAAAGCGGCGTACCCATATCTATCCAGCTGGTCTCCCCGGGTGCGGTACAGCGTAAGGCTTGCAAAGATAAGTTGAAAAATTGAGACCAGGGCGCGTGGAACGGAATATGATGAAGATATGTCGATTGAGGCTTTGTCGGGCGAGTCGCAATAGCACAAATTCGCATCGGGCGGAATTATCGCAAGCGCGTAACCTTCTGGTAAAGAGCAACGGCCGTGGACCTTGCGACCGTAAAAACTCCAGGCAGATGCTACAGGGAGAAAGCACTCTGCTGGAGATGTCGCAGTGTCCAATCGAGCGGATACTGCTCCTTCGTTTTGGGGGCTAGGATCATCTTCAGTAACGCATCTTCCACTGGCTCTCTCCGGGATCTGCGGGATCTCTTCATCTTGAATATTCGACGTAGATGATGCGTGGGGCAACTCGATCCCGTGGATACGATCATTGGGTTGAGGTTTCCAACGAGACGTACGCACGACTTCAGCAAGCGCACCTGCTTTCAAAGCCGTGTTGAGAGGAGTTCTCCGGTGGAGTATTGCACGTCGTTTTATGGCCTCTATACCTCTGCGCACTCCAGATACAGGATAGAACAAGGTAGCTACCATAGAGAGGAACACAGGAATCGGGGCCTCTCCAGGCAAAGAAATCATAGATGCAACGTGCGCCAAGTAATTTCCCAGGAAGAACGCTGCAATATCAGTAGCTTTTGTTGGGGTGCAAAGAAGGTGCGGGTCGCCATGATTTGACGTTCCGTCCGGAACAGTGATGGTGATGTTTTGCAGTGGCGCAGCTAAAACGACTAACGAGAATGCTAAGGCAGAAATGAACGCCATGGTAAGCTTGGCGAAGAGGAAATGCTGACGCCGATATATGTACTACGGCCTAGAGGAAGTTTTGATGTCCTTTTGCAGACTCAAAAACAGATTTTCAAGGGTGGTGGGGGCCAGTTTCTATAATTAGAGCAACTATCTGCACGTAACCGCTTTAATGAGATATGCACATGAGCTTCCAAGACCCTGCTCTAATAGCATCCGTAGAATGGCAGCAACAGAATTTCCCAACCTTACAGCCTCAGTACTTCTGCACTAGGATTATTCGTGTGTAAGACTCTTCTCAATATGCGCTTAAACAGAGAGGCATCTTCGTTCACCACCACCTTCAACACCACACCATAGCAATCAGTCAACCAAATAAGCGTCCGGTTAATGAACAAATTTTCGGGCCTTTCACTCTCAGCTTGGTCGATCAGTCTTTGGCAGGTCATCGACATCATCGGTGCCCCTTCCTCCTCCCCATGGTCGTTCTTCCCAAACAGGTGGCCCCTCAGCATGCATCCACGTCCTCCGATTTCCGGCAATCCGTTCGTCATCAGGCGGCGGCGGATCTGATCTGTGGATGTGATCCGATTGTGATCCGGTTGGCTCACTAATTAAGGAGGATACCGAAGAATGGGAGCGGGCCGTGGAATGATGTACATTTTCGCCGTGAGGGTCAGCTGCGCCGAAGAGAATGTGGTAGCTTCTGCAATCGTAGCAGTAGCCCAGATCAGCTGATTCCGGAGGACTGACCGACCTTGGAGAGTCGATCGGGTTCGCAGCAGCAAGACTTCCTCCGGGTCTCGGAGGAGGACCCGGAGGCCGGGGAGATATATTTGGCAAAGGTCCCGATGGAGACGGGCTTCTACGTGAGGAAGTCGAATCGGTGTTGGGTGCAAAAGAGCCCTGTTGGGCTGCTCTTCTTTGATTGCGATCATTCCTCCGACGCTCTCTTGACTCGTTGATTTCTCTTTTCACAAGGCTGGCTACTAGCTCGCAAAACGGAGATTCGTCCTCGGCTTGCATAGGGTTGTGCTCAGTAAGAGATTCTTCAAGCCGAGTACATGTTCGTGTCATGCACCGAAGGCTTCTCTCCATGGTTTTACTGCGCATATCGCACCATATCAGCATTCCCAGCACATTGAGACTCCTGAGGCTGGGTTCTTGCTTGAAAACTCACAGTCGGTCGTCCAACTCGGGAGGTATGACGGCCATCTCGCTTGCTCTATTCTTCAGAGCCGCATATATGACGAGGCCCATGCACATCTGTACCGAGGCCTTCACTCTCTCCAGCTCGTTCAGAATCTCGTTGATTTCGCTTTTCTGGAATAGCCACACGCATTGAGCCGCTCGACGCTGCAGCGCCCCAGGGCTGTGCTTCTTGCTCATCGGCCGCAGGCGCTTCTGAAGAATCATCTGAATCTTTTGTAGTAGCGAACTGCTTCTCTTCTGCAGATTCCTGTCAATTTCCAACTTCCTCACTTTTTCGGCCATAGGCGACTGGTCATCCTCCAGAGCGTTGTTGAATAGAACCAGGATGTTACCGCAGGTCGTTGTGTCAACCTCAACTGCCTCAATCTCTTCTTTGGCATGCTTGAGAGTCCTTCTGTAATATCTGAGCTTCTTTCCAGCGCGTAGGAAGTCGTCGGAGATGGTGATAAGTGCAGAAACTCCACCCACAAGTGCAAGCCCTTCTGCCATGGCTTTACTGCGCGCAGATTCCAGATAAGAGCGGATAGCGGACCGTCGTTGGGAAACAAGGAAAATGAGACAAGACATGAAAGAAAACGGTGACAGCAAGGCCGTGGGGATTTAGCTGCTCTTCGCACTCGAGCATAGCCTGCGAGGCTGAAATGCATTCAAAGTCATCGCCACAACCCCGCCCATCGAGGGCGACGATGATAGGAACATTCGAACCGGGGTCGTATGCGAATGACTGCTTCAAGAGGTGAGCGCGGCTGAGCGAAAAGCCTCCACCGGTGAGGCTGATGGAATCATCGTGAGCTCGGTCGGTTAATGTTTTGCAATGACGAAATCAGATTTCTCAGGGTCATTGTCCAAAGCCGGCCATCAAACACCCAAACAAAGAGATCTGGCGGCAACGGCGCGTTTCAAATTTCGTCCAGACGTTCGACGTTGGACATTTTCTTTGGTTGGGCCCTTTCAGGAGAAGTGCGCGATCGGACGTCCAATGGCCGTTTCGTCGGGTTGAGAGGCCGCATCATGAGAATGGGCGTGTTGTCCAACCACGAGGCGACAAAATTTGTTCGCTCATTGCTCCTCGAGTATGTTGACAAACTGCTTTAGATGCGACGGGCAAAGAGGCGGGTATTTCACTAGAATAGTGCTCCATCCACAACTCGTTACGGCTCTTTCGATCTTTGCGTCGGTGGTTGCGATAGTCTGGTGTCCCCGCGTTGTGAGGCAAGTTACAAAAGTGAGAGGAAATATTCCCGGCCAACGTGATCGCCCTGCCAGAGCACACATTTTTGCGGTATAGCTGAATACTGACGTAGAGTAATCAAAGCTTTGGTCATCCATCAAGCCGAGGTCGAAGAGGTGTACAGAGTAGAAAGAAAAAACTACCGGATCCAACCCGGAAGCTAACGGACTGAGGACCCGAAGGAAGCGCGGAGACATCGGAATCAGGCGCTTGTTGAACTCAACACCACAAAAACATCGTACGATTCTGAAATTGGCGTCGTTCAACGCGACTCAACGTCTCTCCCACCAAAAGAATAGCCGCAGTCAACAAGTCGCTGATCGTTTTGTTCCGGGCGCTCTTTCCCCCACGCTCGGCTGTGCCTCGGACCCGTTCGGCAACCAGTCTGCCGAAGTTACCCGGCCCGGTTAGTGTCGGCTCGGCTTGTTGAGTGTACGTACATACTAGGCAGACAGCGTACGTGTTTGCACCCCAGTATGCTGATCATCCCAAGAGCTCGAGCAGAAAAGCTACACAGTATCTTTCCAACTCAATACAGGCCTCGTTTACACGAAAATAAATCTCTCGTTGGAGATTGATTTGGTATCATAACAAAAATAGTAAACATGAAAATACCCCTTCGCCCTTGTTTCTAAGAACACTAAATGAGCTCGAGAGTCTTAAAGTTTCTTCCATCTTCCGTCACAGCTTCACCGTACATTACTCCATGAAGGTATACCTCTCCAATAAGCTGGAATCGAGGAGTTCTTCCATCTTCGCTCTCTTCCTGGTCTTCATTCTCCAGCTCGTCCTCACCGTCATCACTGCGAACAATCTCAAAATCCTCTTCTCCCTCCACGTTGCCATCTTCCTCTTCTTCCTCGTCTTCGGATGCGTCTTCTTCTTCGCTTTCATCGTCTGTCTCCTCAGATATCTCACGAACAACATACGGCGTTCGCGCCCCCGCAATCAAGATGATCTTGTCGCCCGGCTCCATGGTTTGCGGACCCAATCCGATTCGCCCACTGGTGGTTCTGAAAAGACTTCTCTTTCGATAGAAGGTGTTCATGACTGAGACGAACATCTTGCGGTCCTCTGTTTCGCTGGTGCAGTCCGGGCCGTGGAATTCACACCAATCGGTAATCTTTTCGGCCTTGAGTTCGTCGTCCGTCGGGAGGCAATTTGCCCTGTCTCTGGTGCGCATTGCCTTCATTGAAACCATCAGATCCTCGTTTGCCGACTCTTCCTCTTCAAATGTCGCGAGAAACTTCTTGTAGAAGTCAGGCGCTTCGGTCAGAGACTGGATCTTTTCCTCGCTGTACGTGTACGGTCCATAGCAGGCATCTTCACCACCATATAAACAGGTGTAGTGCCATTGAAGCCACTTACACAAGAACGTCCGGAATGAATTGATGGCCTCTGCCTGAACTTTTTCATCCTGAGTATCCCAGAGCCCGTCGACTGTAAGTGTCCGGAGTAAGGCAACGAGAAAAGGTTCCTGGTTGCCAGCATTGTCATATTCAAGACATGCTTCACAACAGAAATAGAACAAGCAGTGTACATCTGATTCTAAGAAGTCGAGGTCTCCCCATTCTCTTTCTGGCTTCTTGACTTCGTCGATCTCCAGTCCTGACACGCGCAGTATGGATTTGCTCTCACCTTCACCGAAACTTGGAGACAGGGCAGTTGCAGCTTGGAATCTTCTGTTCCAGATACGAGCGGTTAGTAGCGGTGTGCTGAAGTCTGGCACCCACGAAGGCAGATGGGGATTCCTGGCCATCGGACCAACGTAGGGGTCTTGTACGTAAGATAAGCCTTCGAGTGGCTCGAGGATGCCAGCGGCGCCGTTACCGGTAGTATAGATGGAAGAATTGTCAGATCCTTCGAGGAAGAGGTATGCCAGGTCTGTATACAGATCCGATACTGGCACGGAATAGTCGATCTTGACCTGCTTTGAATCAGGCAGAGGTGTTGCCAGACTGAGCAGAGAAAAGACCTTGTCTCTTGGATCCTTGGTTCCAAAATTCCACGTTTCGGCAAGAAGGAGAGGTAATGGAAATCTATCGCCTTGACGAACATGGGGTGCACCGGTCCAGGTTTGCTTGTATATTGGCTCGAGAAGTGCCCATTCTTCCGGGTTGTTGGCTGTTCGTAGTCTTATCACAGCAAGTTTCCATGCTTCACTTCCGTCACCTCCCACAGCATCCTGTGTTTTTGTTCCGTCATCCATGCGCCAAAAAGATGCGGGATCAAAGTATCCGACGTGGAAGAGGAGGCATAGAAACTGCAGCACCTCTGACCAGGAGAACTCAAACTCGGCCGCGAACATTTTGATTTTCTTTGCCAACGCCAGCTCCTGCACCACCCACGCTCTCGTGAACCATGATCTGGTAAGCCAGTGCGTTATCTGAGCAATTTCCTCTCTGGAGAATATACCATCCTCAGGCATTTTGTCGTCCCCTCGAGTAAAGGCGCGCAATGAGCTGCGCCACTTCCGTTTCAAGCTCTCAACATCGCCTGCTTCGCTGTTCATACGCTTCATTGCGACGGTCAGTGATTTGAACTCGTCGTAATTTCCTCCCGAACGGTCCGAAAAGTTCTTCATATTGCCCAGCCAGACCAAGACAGACTGGGCCTTGCCGTATACCTGCGGCATAATCTTGACCTGTGCGCTGCGTTCCTCTAGATCATCCTGATTGATACAGAGAGCGTCGATCCAGATGAATTCATCAGGGCCCTTACGATTTTTGTCCCGCTCAGGGCACATCAGCACACTCTGGCGAAACTCGGGATCCTGGAGGAATTTGACCGTCTCTTCCCATTCTTTCCTTTTCGCCTGGAGCGCGCAAGTCACGGGTATGCGCTGTTCGTCATCAGTCGCATTGATATCGGCACCGGCCCTCACCAACAGCTCGACGATCTTGTATTCGCCATTCTCGGCGGCGTAGTGCAGTGGCGTTTCCCCGAACATATCTTTGCTCTCGACGCTGGCCTTCCTCTTTAGTAGCGCTCTGACGGCATCCACCCTGCCCTGCTCGGCCATGATGTGCAGCGCCGTCTTGTCGTACTCCCACCTCTCCTCGTTCCTGGCGGCGCCCTTGTCGGGGCCACGTTCCTGCAGCAGCTCCTTCCGCCGGAAATTCGGGTCCTCGAGAAACTGCACCACCTTCTTCCACTGGCCGCGCTTCCGGTGCACGGCGCAGTGCAGCGGCAGCCTGCCCTTGGTATCGTACACGCCCATGTCCGCGCCCGCCCGCACCAGCTCCTTGACGATCTCGTAGTGGCCGTTCTCGGCGGCATAATGCAGCGAAGTCTCGCCAAAGTAGTCGCGCGCGCCGACGCTGGCGCCGCGCTGGATCATGTCGACGACGCAGTCCAAAAAGCCCCATTCGGCGTAGAAGATGAGGTCGGTCTTGTAAAAGTTGTCCGGGTCGGGGCGGTCGACGCTGTACTGCAGGGCCAGCTGGTCGAGGGCCTGGTACAGGTTCTTGCGCACGTAGCAGAGGCGGCCGCTCACCGCGATCGGCCACTTGCTCGTCGCGCCGTAGCCGTCGGCCGACAGGTCGATCTTGCGCTTCGCCCACTCGGGCTCCGGGCTGTCCCACGTGTACGACAGCGCGCTGTACGCCGGGTTGGATTCGAGGTCGACCGTCTGGATCTCGCACCGGATCAGCCGGTGCCCGCAGAGCGTCGGCAGCCCGACATCGCCGCCCTGGATGATCTTGATGAGCCGGATGGACGTGGGCGTCGGTAGTGGCTCGTATATGTAGGGCGTGAAGTTGAAGTCCACCATCTTTTACACCTTGAAAAAGAAGAAAGAACAAAATGCAGCCCCAAAGAAATGGTGGGTACTTGATTATAAACAAATCATGGGAGACCTATCGTACTAACCACCACGAAGTAATGGGGCGGTGTAAGTAAGCACTTGGCCATGTTCTTTTAGCCCCCAAAACGCCCCTACCATCAAGAGGCTTTGCGGTGTAAAAGCAAGCAAGCCGAAGTTTCATATCGTGTTGGCTATAAAGCAGGAGCCTCCTCAAAAATAGCAGCATATTTGGATCACCCCACCGTACTCTTCCGCAACAGTTTGCTCGAGCTTTCTTAGAAAGCCAAAAAGACGACGTTTCCGAAAGGGAGGAGATCGGCGAGCGAGCCGATGGTGTCGGATAAATATAGTACCGGTCCCGACTGGAGTCATAGCGTCGGGCCGATCTGCCGGACGGCAAAAATTTGCATCATCTGACCCAACCACCCACTCCTCCACCACGATCTGCATCTTGTTCTGAACGGCAAAAAGAAGAATCTCTCCGACGGGGAATCGAACCCCGGTCTCCCGCGCTTGCTAGAGCAGCTGCTTTGACAAGCGGAAATCATCACCACTAGACCATCGAAGATGTTCAGCATATGTATGCTGGATGGTTGAAGGAGTAAGAAATTTGTAAAACTTATATACTGTATTGCAAAGTTTTGCGAAATGAGTTGTGTTAGATTTCCTCTAGACCGTTTACTTCTTGATCGAGTTTTACTCGAAAGAGCTCAAATAGTGTAGGAGGGATATAAGCTAAGCTTGCTATTGTATCGAGTTATTATTATAAATAACCAGGTGATTTAGTGAGTGAAGATTTGAAGACTCTATAGAAACTCGTAATATGCTCTACAGGAGGCTCTCTAATCGAATTTCCATGGTCGATATATTTGGCAGTGATTTTTGCATAAGAGATTTTCATGCAACATTCTTTTGACTACACTGTCTAACATAGTACAATCCCGTCTTGCAGCCGATGGCTAGCGCGGATTTGTTTTTTTACCCATACGTTTCTTTTTTTCTTTTGAGAAGAAATAGATGAGGTATACAGCCCCCTCTTATAGCCGGTGGCTAGCGCGAACAGCAGGGCTCCCCAGCTCTGCCTTAGAAAAATAACATATGTGGGGAGCTGAAGCTATCGTCCGGACGAGAATGTCGAATTTTTAATTCTACATACACGTCCGGACGATAGCTTCAGCTCCCCATGATATGTCGATTTCTTTTAAAGCAGAGCTAGGATATAATTACGCTAGCTATCGGCTACGAGAGGGGGTTGTAAGTCCCCACGCGGAGCTATCCGTAGGCATATCGGGCCCAGCTAAACATCTAGCTCCGGAGCAGCAACCCTGTGCTGCGGCGTGGCGTCCGCCCACCATGTGTTCCAATTGTGGCTGGATCTGGGACTCTACCTATATGAAGCCTGCCTGGCCGCGTCGTTCGTTCCATCTCATCAGCAACAGCACTCTCTCTTCAGTCTTGTACAGGCGTTGTTTCGCGCAGTCCTTTCTTCGCCCCTCGAAGAGCACCCACTACGCTCCCTGAAGGTCCCAACGGTCATTCTCTTCACCATGAAGAACGCTGTCCTTGCTCTTTCTGCCCTTGTCGGCACTGCTCTTTCCAGCCCTCTGGTCACTGGGTTGGATTTCGCCCAGATCAACGACGTCGTCGCCACTGCCATCGTCACTGGAGCTCCCGTCGGCGCCACTGCCACCAGCAGCTACGCCGATGCGTCCGCTGTGAATGCCGCCAGCTCCGCGGCCACCACTGCCATCAGCGCTGCTTACAAAATGAAGCGACACTTCCGTACTTCGACTTCGACTTCCACCTCGACCAGCTGCACGACGACGTCGACCAGCTCCAGCACCTCGACTTCCACCTCGAGCAGCTCCACCAGCACTTCGACCTCGGCCATCGTTGACGTCAGCCTGCCGACATCGACCTCTCCGTTCTGCACTGCGCTGGCCACGGGTGCCGGTCCTGTCCCGACCCCTGACACGGCCTCGGCCTTCCTGGCGTACGCTCCCTTCCACGCTTCCGCTTCCGCCCAGGCGGCCGCCGTGCCGACCAACTACGACCTGAGCTTCACCGACCAGAACGGCGCCACGCAGCTCAGCACGTACCTGACGTACAAGACGCTCGACACGTACAGCGCCAGCTCGTGCGCCGCCTTCTGCGACGCCACCGCCCTGTGCACCGGCTTCAACATCTACTTCGAGCGCGACCCCAGCATGGACGGCAACGCGGACATCTGCCTGCTGGCCGACCTCGCCTCGACGACCAACATCAAGTGCGCCCTGTTCGGCAGCTCCGTCAGCGTCGACTCGGCCACCAACACGGGCCAGTACCGCAACCTCTTCCAGGTCGTCATCACCGGCTCCAACGGCTACAACAAAAAGGCCGCCGTCGTCACCCCTCCCTCCTGCAACTCGGGCTCCAAGAACAACGGCTGGAAATCCGGCACCAAGTGCAACGGCGGCGGCGTCATGATCAAGGCGGGCGCCCTTGTCGGCCAGCGCTTCTTTGCGGGCCCCTACAACCCGGCCCAGTGCGCCGCCTACGCCGAGGCCCAGGTCGCCAAGAACAAGGCCGCCGCCGGCTGGTGGACCCTCTTCCGCTACCAGCCCTGCAACAGCTTCAACGCCGTCGCCGTCGTCAAGAACAAGATGACCGTCGGCACCTACTGCTCGCTCTTCAACGTCGACGTCTCGGCTAGCACCTGCTCCTACACCGGCGGCAAGTCCGGCTCCGACTCCTTCGAGGTCTCCTTCTCCAACAACTACGCCTGCAAGACCTATGATAACGGCAACCTCCTCTGGTAAAACTATGATCAGTAAACGAAACGGATTCGATGAAATGGTGGTACGTTAATGAAACGGGGTAATGGAGTGAAGATAGGGGAGAAGGGCTGTACATAATGTGGATCGAGTTTTGCTTTTGTGCATCTGACTTACGAGTTGAGACGGTCTCTACAGGGTGTTCTTCGCGTTCTGGCATTTCTAGACTACTGTAATTAGTGCTTAATCTAATCAAAAGCTTGTACAAAACGGTCACCATCTGATATACTTGATCGTTAATGTCGTGGTTGATTCGTTTCCTAGAAACGCAAACTAGATAAGCCTTTTCCAATGACGATCGGGGGATGAGGTCGTATCCAACGAAAAAAACTCCAGAAGCGCCCAGCATCCGTTCCAAAAGCCCACAGCAAGATAGAGAAGCAGGCGACGACCCAACCAAACGCTACACCAACGCCCCCTTATTCATCAACACCTCCTCCTGCCTCCTCCTCCGCTCCACCTTCTCCTCATAAACCCTCATCTTCTCCCTCCTCTCCCGATAAACCTCCTCCTTCCTCCTCGCCCTCTCCGCCCTCCTCCGCTCCGCCCTTCTCTCCTCGTCCCGCCTCTGCTTCTCCTCCCGCGCCAGCCTCCGCTCCAGCCGCCTGACGTCGTCGGCGCTCAGCACCCACGGCTTCGCCAGCACCGACAGCATGAAGGTCGCCGTGCCGAGCCACTCCGCCGCCTCGTCGCGCGTCGACGAGTAGGAGGAGCCGCCGCCGCCACTACCGCGCAGCACCCAGCACCGCTGCAGCACGCCCTGCACCGCGCCGCGGAAGGTGCCGAGCGTGGCCTTCGCCTTGATCGTGGTGCCGATGTCGACGGGGACGCCGCCGACCAGGACTTCGAAGACGCCGATGGCGCTGCGCACGACGAGGTTGTCGACGGTGGTGTGGAAGGTTGAGGGAGACGATGATGATGAGGAAGAGGTGGTGGAGCCGCCAGAGGCAGAAGTAGTGGCAGCAGGAGCGGTAGCAGTAGCGGCGGCGTGCAGCGCGCTCTCGGCCGGCGACAGGCGCGTGACTTTCAGCTCGAGCGTCGCGCCGCTGCCGTCGTCGAGCGTGAGCAGCACGAAGCGCGGGCCGAGGTCCTCGACGGCGACGACAGTGCCGACCAGGCGCACGAAGCGGATCGGGTGGTTGAGGTGGAAGAAGGTGGGGTGGACGACGGGGTCGAAGTTGTCGGTGCGCGAGATGGCCCGGTCTGCAAAGAGGAAATGCAATCAGTAAAAACAAGGTCCCCGGTCGGCCGCATACAGATGGGGGATTGCTGGTAGTACATGCCAGCTTGGCTTGGCGCGGGTCGAAGCCGGTGGACGGCGGCGGCCGTGAGCTTGACCCATGTGTTGTAGGTCGGCGACGCCGAGTAGTAGCGCTCGGGGTAGAATTGCAGGACCTCGGCGCCGGCGCTGGTGGTCATGTCATGTTATGGTGGCCTGCAGTGTGGAGGTGGGTGGTGCTGTTGTTGCAGGCGGGCGGGAGACGCGAGACGCGTGAGACTCGACGATGCGTCGGCACGTGATGGCCACAACCGGCAAGGAGCAAAAGCACCTATCATTTCGTCCGACATGAATTATGCAGGGAAGGCGAGTGTGCAGACCAATGGCCCCCTTGCTGCAGCTGAATCAGCCTTGCGGACCTTTACGAGGTCAGCACGTCACCATGCTTCAGTCTGTTGAAGAATTCCCGGATGTATAAGAAAAGCTCGCCGACGACTGGCTCCTCACTTAAAAGACAGTTCGCTTACAGAAAAAAGCAAGTTACGCCCACTGCAGCCAACCGGAAGCCTCTGCGAACCCGCTATCTTGGCCCAACACCGGCCATTGGCCATCCGGAGATCCGAGGCGACATCGTGCATCCGTGACAGGGCGAGCGACACCAAGTCTTACCTCAGCTCTCGTTTCGACCATCGCCATCGGCCTCTACAGAACGCCTGCCAAGCCGTTTTTCTCCGCCATCCGTGTATGCAAGTAAGAAGGCCCGCCTTGAAGACCTTGGCTGACGGCTGCAAGCCTTGCTGCACCAATGAATGCGTACCACTGTGGAGAACTGGTTGTGCCGGTGGCTGGTCCAATCAACTCACAAACCGCACCAGCAAAATTTTCCACCAACGCTCTTCACATGCTGCATTTTTTTTTTTTTTTTTGTACAGAGGGGTGCTGCAGCCGATGGCTAGCGCGAAGAATAGCAAGGCCAGAGAACATAGCGTAGGTGTGCCTCAGTTCTTTTATTTCCCCACAATGAAAAAGAACATGTGTGTGTAGTTGAAGCTATCATCCGGACGTGAATGTATACTTATTAATTCGACATTTACATCCGGACGATAGCTTCAACTACCTATGGTATGAGCGAAAAATAAATTCACGCTAGCCATCAGCTGCAACACCCCCCTGTAGCATAAATCATGCAATTCGTTATCATAGCCCGTGTCAGCCCTTGGCATCCTTCGTCCCACGGCACCCTCGTCCCGCTTCCCCTTGGTTCATTAACGACTCCGTACATGTGAGCTGAGAGAAATAGGAAGTCAAACAAAAAGGAGCTCTACTGGTTGAAACGCACAAACAGCCACCCTGGGTCATCAAGTCGTTATGTTTTCCGCACTTCGTAGCATTCATCGTGAATCTTGCGTGTTGTACAGAAAAAAGAAGCTAGAGCAAAGAAAAATCAGAAACGGTTAACGACAGAATAGAAGAGTATCAAGACTGTCCATGAAGATGGAAAGCATGGCCCGGCTGATGCAAAGAATCCAGTTGCGGAGCATTTGCAGAATGGCAGAAACAGCTGACAAGGGGAGGGTGATAGTGAGATAAACTCGCATAATAGAAAGTGGTCTCGTCTCTTTTTTGTTTTCTTGGTTCTCGAAACAGTTGAGGTTTGAGCAGTTGACACTGCCTCGACAGAACCGAAGGAGCCGTAGGGACACGCTTCTGAAGCAAAACAAAATAAACAACAAGAAAGAAAGGTCGTGATATCGTCTCTTCATCCTTATCCTGCTTTTCAAGCAATTCCATACACATATACAATTCATGTTGCCCGGCTCTTTTCCCAGCTTGGCGGGAATATCCCATGGTATCCAACCCCTCCCATCATCAATCATCCCTCATCTTCATCTCATCGTGACACATTAGAGAAAATCCATATCCAGGAGATGAGAAATCCGATGGACAATGGACAAAAGAAACAAAAAATAAAGGAAAGACAGCTAGGCGACATGATAGAATCAGAATAGAATGGAGAGAGCCATCATTCATCATCCAGTATCATCATCCCTTCGTATACCTCATCACAATCATCCCCCATCAGACAATGCTCGTGCTCTTGACGTAGAACTTAGGCCCGATCATTCTCCTCAATTCATTCCTCTTCTTCTCCCTCCTTTTTTCCGCGAGCCTCTCCCGAACCCCGCTGAGGCCGACGTACTCCACATTCCACCGCGTTCCAGGGACACTGAATTCTCGCTTCCTTGTCGGCCGTTGCGAGCTGGTTGAACGACCCCGGCTGCTACCTCTACCCCAGCCGCGATCCTCATCGCTATCGCCACCGGCGGTGCTGGTTGAGAAGCGCGACACCTGACTAGCCCCACTGCCAGCGGGGCTGACAGCGGCATGGCGGAGGCTGGCATTGTTGGCAGCAACCCTACGCAGTGAGTAGCTTGAGACTTGACTCGAGATTTGACTCGCAACTTGCTTCTCCACACGGCCGCTGCTGCCTCCAAACCTCTTGCCTAGCGCGAGTGGCTTCGACATGAACCCGCTAGTCTTGCTCGTGAGCCCACTCACGTTGACGTAATGCCTACGGGCGTTGCTGCCATGTCGTTCCATCCCAAGGCTGTTGCCAATGAGGAAGCCGCCGGAGCCCTTGAAGCCATTGGTCAGTCTACGACCCAAGGCTCCGATCTTGCGCTTTTGCCGCTCTCGCTCTTCATCCTCTTCGCCGACATCACTTGTGTCTCCACCGCGCGGGAGGCGATCATCGCCGAACTCCTCATCCCACTCGTCTTCACTCTCGGAATCAAAGTCATCCCAGAATCCCCGAGGTCTCCAGAAAGGATGCAAGTTGGCATCTTTCGGCTGCTTTGGAGTTGCCGCTGCATTCGCCTGTCCTTTAGGGCTGCGTTTGGCGGCCGACGTTGTCCTCCCGAGGATGGGGTTCAAAATAGTATCTGAATATCGTCGCGCACGCTTGGCAAGAGTCTGACGACGCTTTGGACGCGAAGAGCTGCTCGCTATAGCGCTCTCACCCATGGGGTCGCGCTCGAGCTCCGAAGCAGGGGTAGGAGGGATGATTTTGAAAGCTGGCGGTTCTGGTGGCTTTCGCGGGTTCTTGAGAGGCGAGTCCACAGATCCGTTCGCGGCGGCTTCAGAATCGTCGATCAGCTGTTGAGGCGGAGTGGCGGGATTGAATGTGAGCGTTGGGGGAGTAAGTTCACGATCAAGAGGGGGAGAAAGCTCGCGGCCAAGTGGCGGGGAAGACACGGAGCGTCGGCGTGAGGTCGTGGTATGATAGGTCGTCGAAGAGTTCGAGTTGGAGTTCGAGTCAGTTTGTGCGACCTGTTGGACTACCAGCAGCGAGTGGTTGTTGTGAGGGTAAATGCTGATAGCCGTGGCCTCACTAATCTCAAGGCCGCTGGTGTCAGACATCTGAGAAAAGGGAGTCGTGGTGTTGTGGTGGCGGGCATGATCCAGGCTTGTCCGGCCACTGTAGATCATCATTGGAGACTCCGGGCTCAGATGTGTACGATCGCCCGACATGCTTCTATCAAGACTTGAACCACGGGGAATCTCCTCAGTTCGACTTGAAGTACGGTCGGAGCTTCGACGCATAACCATTGAATCAACAGGACGCCTTTGTTGAAGGAGCTTCTGAACCTCAGAAGTAGCAGGCGGAGAGGGCACACGATCCGTTGGCGATAGCGGAGGAGTCGACAACGACAACGGCTCTTTGGGAGGAACCGGAGGCGGCGTGATGTCGACCCTTCTTCTAAAGCTGGCTTCTCTCTGAGGCGAGCTCGGAGCCCGTGATAGGGTGATCGTAGTACCCTTTGAAGTCATGACTGCCGGTGCTGTGAAATTCCGGATACCTTCACGGGGAAGAGGCCAGTCTTCGGGCACTTTGCTGGAAGCTTTCGAGACAACCGACGAACTACCAAAAGACGACTTCCTGTGCGCACGACGAGGTGATTCCACATGGACGTAGTCCCCATTAGGCACTTCTGAGACGCGAGAAGGTGACTGCTGAGTATCTGTAAGCGAATGAAATTGGACTTGCAGCCTGCGGGGCGTCTCTGCAGCTTTGGGGGAATCCTCGAGGGACGTGGGGAACACAAGTACCGGAATGCTATCATGTTTCGGTTGCGGCTCAGGGACAGGTGCCTCGGAACTGATATATGAAAAGGCAGAATCGATGCTGTCACGATTCCTCCGCTCTGGAATTCTGGCCTTGTGGTGAAGCAAGCGATGAGGAGGCGTGTCGTTTGACAGGAGGGAGGTACGGTGCGCTCGTCTAGTCGCGGAGCGTTCGAACGTCGTGTCGCTACTTTGACGAAGAGCCAGGTTCTTTCCTGCATGACGAAGCATGCGGTGGCGCTCCGGTGGTGTAGCCACAACAACGGCTTCTACAACCGTCGACGTACTAGAGGCGGTCGAGAAACGCTTGGAGTCGGTCTTGGGCGATTCACCTGCGTCATTGGGCCAGCCGATGTCTTGGGCAAACCTGTCCAACGTTGGATTCCGTGCATGTCTTTTGATATCACCAGCTCGGTCATCGAGAATTTGACCTCTCTTCATGATGGAGATAGGTGAAAGATCAAGACCGGAGTCCCGAGGAGAAGTCTGCTCAGGCGGGGTCCTGGGGGGCTTTTCCTGACGTTTGCGCCGAACTGCCACATTCCTCATGAAATTAGTGTCCCACTCCCGATCTGGTATTTGATCACGACGTCCATTGCTTTCCCACGTGCCGTCAAACGAGGGAGAATCCTCGTAGCCTGGTAGGCCAGACGGGTTGCGTTCCGTGGGTGTAACATCGCCTGCTTCGCTCTCAAAGGCCAATCCGAGCCCGTCATACCTCTGGTTTGACTCCCTCGCATGCTCCCCGCCTTGTTGTCTCGGGGTCAGAGCGTCGTGGAACGAGGCCTGCGATTCGCTATCCTCCGACTCGAGGTGGCTCCGTGCCGTTGTGAACGAATCGGCGCGGGATGACGGGTAGCGGATGGTTGGAGGCGGAAGGTTCTTCTGGCCGGAGCGCGTAGATCGGGGTGGGCTTGGATCAGGCGTCGGAGGACTTCGCTGGTTTATGGGGGTCCGAATGGAAGGCTGCTTGGAAAGTAGATTGTCCATGACGCCGTCGGCGAACTGTGGAGTACTAGACGTGTCCCGGCGGGCACCGTCATTCGAAGCTGAAGGCGGAGTGGGTGGCAGGCCGTTGTCGTGTCCAGTTACCAGTGGCGGGGGAGCGAGTGGAGAAGCTAGTGGAGTGGAGTTGGCGGAACTGAACTGAGTCGAAGTTTCATCGTCATGGTACGAAGACGTACGGACAGGCGCGGCGGCGGGAAAGACGTTTTGGCGGTCGTCTTGCCGGCGCGGGAACTGCTTGTGAGCACGCAGCTGAGGTGCGTCGTTGAAGGATTGCTCGAGCAGTGAATAGGCGTCCTGGGGCCGGGCTGACGGCATGGCGAAGGCCAGGCGAGGAAAAAGGCTGTTGCGCGGGCCAGATTCGAAACGCGGCACGCTATGCTCTGAGATGAAACGCCGCCCTACAGCCTCAGTGGGCCTCTCAGGACCCGCGTCGACAAGCTATGGCGACCCGCGCTGCTGAGTTGTATTGTTGGTCCGGGCTCCCTGCCCATCCGTGCAGAGGTCCGTTGGGCGTGCCTCGAGCGGCTTCAGTGGGTACGAGCAGCGGCGCGGTGCAGGCAACCCCGGCGGCTGGACGCCTTTGGCGAGGCTTGGCTGGGCGAGCGAAAGTCGAGACCGCCGACGTGGTCGAGGGCGCAGGGCCGGCCAATTCAGCGAGAGTGGGACGCAGAAGAAAGTGGTGAGGGAGCGCGATGATGGACTGGCGAAGTGTGGGATATTCGAGGTACACAGCGCGATAGGTCTGGTAGCGCAGTGGGTGGTGTGCGGTGATTCGCTCGCTGATGTAGGGCGACGGCTGCAAAGCGAGCGCCGGACCGCGACGGGAGGCGAGCGACTCGATGGTCAGGCCGCAGCGAGGTGCAATGGGTGGGTGGCAGCGGAGGACGAGACGGGCGAGAGCAGCGAAACGGCACTCGAGCACCGGCTGGGAGGATAGTTGGGGGCGTGCTCGCTGCAGCCAGTAGTCCCCTCTTTTTCTCTTGTGCAGCTGCAGCTTGCTCGAGGCCAATGAGGCGGCTTGGCTAGCTTTCTGGAACGGCTAGGCCGCGTACCCTCGCCCCAGCAGCTTCCCGTTTCGCAGCCCTCGCCCGCAGCAGATGGCTGGGCCGGGTCCGCGACGTCAATGGAATGGTGACGGAGGTCCCTGTGAGCGCGCGTGGCTAAACGTCACCGCAGACCACCCAAAGGTCCTACCGCGATCGGCGCGCACCCACTCCGGGGGATCCTCGACCAAAGCGCGGCGCTTCCGCCCTCACCACCGCCCGAAGCATCGCGCCTGTGTCTGCGCTGCGTCGCCTGAGTGCTGCCAGCGCCGCCGTGCGACTTCGAAGCGCGCCGGGCTACCGCGCCTGCAGTCGCCGCCTCCTTTATCGCACATGAGGCATAGATCGTTTCGCGCGAAGCCTGGCTTGGAGACGACCAAAAAGTCCCGACGAGCTCGCGCAAGACGGGTTCCTGGCTCCCGCGAGCCTATCCGCTCGTCTCATCCTGGTCGGCCCCTGTTCAAGCGGCGCAGGCACCGTCAGCTCGTAGCACGACACCAGCCCGCCTTCACAGCCTCGGGGCGCTGCTTACATGGGACATTCCTGTTACCATTCAGCCGCACATGCAGGGGAGCTTCGGAGCTTCTGGTCAGCAGCTCTGGCCTCAAAAAAAGGGTGTGGATTCTCTCGCGTGTTGCCCAATTGTGTCGAGATCAGTGAGTCATTCGGCGCGTAATTGCGGCGCATACTGTGCGCGTGAGAGGCCGCTAACCTTGGCAACAACGCAGATCTTCTCGGATATGTGCTCCACCAGGACGTTGGAAACGTCCGACAACGCAGTGGCTTTTCGCTACCACTGTTGATGGGCCGCTGACAGCAGCCACGTTTCTAGGGCTGCGCTGAAGCGCTCCACTTACACATTATAACACGAGCACAATATGGCTGGCATTTAGAAATGCGAACGACCCACGTCGCCGGTCCAGATATCATTTGTAGCCAGGAACGCCGAGCAATGCAATATATCCCCAGTAGCCCGACTCGCCAACACCAGAAGCCATGCCCGATCTGCCATCCTGCCATACCACGTCTGCATTAGCCCAAAGCGATGATTTCCCTCGAAGCTCGTGAATGCCTTTCCATCTGTAGCACCATCACTCTACTATTCCCTCGTCCTCCAGCCCGTCCATGTACGTATCCTCGTACTTTGGCAGCACCACATCCCACGCATCATCCCCGTCCTCCTCAATCTCCATCCCGCCCTCATCCTCCTCCCCTGTTCCCTTCTCTCCGCCCCATCTGAACGCCAAGACCGCGTTGTCCTTCACGCCCTCCGCCTTCAAGCTCCCCTCTCCACCGGCCGCTGCCTTCGCCCTGCCCTTCCCCTTCGAATCACCACCATCGCCGCCGGAACTCGTCCCGGTGAGTAGCACCCATCCCTTGTCCGGGTCCGACGAGTCTTGCATCTTCGCCAGCTGCAGCTCGGCTGCGTCGGCGGGCAACGGCTTGCCGGCGATGCCTTCTGGGCAGGTTTCACGCAGGCAGTGCAGCAGCTCCGCGCGGACGGACGCCAGCGTCTGCAACGCGTCGACGTGCAGCAGCACCGTGGTCTTATTGTTCTTGAGGCGGAGCGTCCATGTCGTGCTCGAGGGCGTGATGGCCGGCATGATGTGTATGTATGTGTGTGGATATTGGTGGATGCGCTAGTGCGTGCAGGCGCGTGATGTCGTGGTATGTTAAACAGCGTTCCACGAGGTGGTGTTGGTGATGTGCGGCCGTTGGTCGTGAAAGTTTTACTGAGGAAGGTGTTTCGGAAGCTTTGATGCAATTGTTAGAAACAGTCACAAAGAAGTGGCGGGTCGCATTGGAACGCAAATGTTTGTAACGTTGGCGCAAAGTGAAGAGGGAGCTCACCAAAGGCCGAAGCAAGCCAAAACTCCACTCGAGTGTACTTCGGTGGAGGGTGACTCGAAATGCGCGAGCAAAACGTGAGGTGGGATGGTGAGCAGGCAGCGGGCGGCGTCGGCGGAGGATGTAGCGGAGGTTTAGCCAGCCGACCGTACACGCTACGGCAACTGACAACAACCGCAATGGCAGGAACGTTGCCAAATTCGCTAGACGTCCGAAGTTACCGGTTGACGCTGGCAAGGGACCAGCTTTTTGGGCCGTCTGCATGACGCGAGTCATCAGCTACTCATGATGTAAAACACCAAAGCTTCGACGCCGACAAACGCCGCCACGTCCCACGGAGCGCGCCATCCAATTGCCCCTCCACCTTCACCAAATTCCTCTTCCTTCCACCCACCAAACAAAACACAACCACACAATGCCACCATCAACGCCTGCCCGCGCCCTGCGCGCCGCATCCTCACACCTCTCCGCGCGCACCGCTGGCGCATCCCCATGCCGCCCTCTCCACCGCTTCTCCCCGCGCCACTCGCCCTCGCTCCTCCTCCGTAACCTCAACACGACCGCCCACTCCCAGCGCTCGCACCCACCCCGCTCGCACGACCGCGGGCCGCCGTCGGCCGAGGAGACGCAGACCGACTTCCACAAGCTGGACGTGCTGGCTAACATGCCGGCGCCGACGACGGCCATCGACGCCACCTTCGACGACGGCTTCTCGCTCAACAGCGGCCTGCACGTGTCCAACGCCGGCGTGCTGCTGGTCGCGGGCGACGCTTTCAAGTGGCGGCCGTGGATACGCGACGAGGCGGCTGCTGCGGACAGCGGTGTTGAGGGTGGGACGAAGAAGGTGGCTGGGGGCAGCAGCAAGGGCAAGTTGAGGGATCAGAGGGGCATGTGGGAGTGCGATCAGAGCGCGTGGGGCGCATTGGAGGTGGTGTGGCCGAAGCCCGGTGAGTTCTCGGATGAAAAGCGTGATGAACTGGAGGCTGGGCGGTTAGTTGGCTGACCTTGTGGTGTGTAGATTTGCTCATCATTGGCACGGGTGCGACTGTGGTGCCCGTTTCGCCGACTACAAGGAAACATATCAATGATTTGGGTATCCGGTTGGAGGTTTCGGACACCAGGAATGCGGCTGCTCAGTTCAACCTTTTGGCGACCGAGCGAGGCGTCCAGCAGGTCGCGGCAGCACTTATACCTATTGGCTGGAAGGAGGGAAGGTAATAATTCTGACGTTGGAAAAAGCCTTGAGCACGGGACCAACGATCATTGTATTACCGGCTGGTGTTCAGGAATATAAGAAGTAATTGGGCATACCCACCGTTCCCTACATGTGTAAATAGCAATGTCTATACGATCCGCTTTTAACTGCACTCATTTATGCCTGAGAAGTCGGCCAATTTGCGAGTTCAAGGGCAATCTACCGTAGCGGAGAAAGGCTGCGATATTAAGCTCTGACGACATTCTCTTAAGCACATCACAAGCATCCTTGAGCACAGTCTTCATGATATACTTTATTTTTCATTCCCGTCTATATAGCTTACCCTACCTATCTGTGGATAGACCTGGCCTTACCGTTCTGGTAATCAATTTAAGTCAGCTAGTTCCACTCCACGTAGTCATGATAGCAGCTTGCGGGAATAGCTAGCAAAAGCATAGCTAAGAGAACCTCCCAGCCCCCCGTAACCATATCCACAAGACCCGGAAAATTCCTTTACTTCCCCAGTCCGCCGTGAAACCCTACCGTTGAGAATCTGCATGAATGCTTTCCCCTTAAGAATCAACGTGTGAGTGGAGAATTCCCCCCGTCCAATGCCAGACGGCTGGAAGCAAGTAAGCAACTAACGCCTTGCGCTCCCAATATGTGCCGCTGTCAAATCTCTTTGGAGAATAATGTAAATGCAATGAACCAGCACCCTACCCGGATATGCCCATTGCTAGAAACTGCGGGCACAACTTGCCTGCTCAACATCTTATCCATGCCTCGTGATATCGTCTCTGTGGATATTACCTGCCTCGACAAAAAACCAAAAAAACAAAAACAAGAAGTAAACGACAAGACAGAAATTCAAGGCTATAGAATATCTGGAAAATGAACAAGTGACCAATCTCATGGATTTCATGAGCGGGAGAAGAAAAATATTAGGAAGAAGACATCTCCTGAAGGAAACGTCAGTGGTATCACAATCTTCCCCAGGAATCTGGACATCCGCAGGTTATCTAGAACGTAAAAGCCGTGTTGCTGAAGAAGACGGGGTCATTGAGTATGCTGCTCATTGGGTCGAAGAAGTCGGTCGTGTAATCGGCGAAAGTGCTACTGCCGACAGGGCCAAATTCGGGAGCATTGCCCATGCTCAGACTGTTGTTCATCGTTGGCAAGCTCAGGGTGGGTAGGTTCGGGTCCAGCGAAACGGAAGTAGTGGTGCTTGCTGCGTCGTGCGCTTGTCCCGATTGTCCAAGCCGTTGGGATGGGGCCGGCGTTGTTGAGTTGCTCGTTTCAGGATCTGTAGGGTTGTTCACAGCGGCATCCAGGTTGCCCATCTGGCCCTTGCCGCGGAAGTGCTCTCTCCAGTGCCATATCGAGTCGAAAACGACACTCATACTCATCCTACACCTGACCTTCAGATGGATGGAGACATCGACGGTGGGACCTTGCTGCAGGCGATAGTTTTCGACATCGGATAGCTTCGGACTTCCTGAACCACCTGCTTTCCAAAGCTGGGCCAGTACTTCCGCTAGACGCTGGGGCAGATCGTTGTTGCGGACAGACGTCTTCCGGATGCAGGTGATGAGACGAGTGAAGTTGGCGCGCGAGGTGGTGAGCTGCTGCGGAGGTATGGTATTGGCAAAGTTAGAGTTGAGCAGGCGGTGGAGAGTGAAACCAGCGGCGACCATCATCTGCGAAATATAATTGGTGGCATAGACCAGTTGAGCTTGCTCCTCGACATAGAAAATGGATTCGAGGAATTGGTTAGCAGCAAGGAGAAGGTGCAGCAGGTCTTGGTGCCAGCCATGCTCTTGCTTGTTGAAAAAGGCATAGAGCTGAAGGTTAAGACGCACCGCACGGAGGTACAGTAGGTCGAGGTCTAGTACAGTTAGAGGCCTCATCTGACTTGAAGATGCATGACTTGAACCGAGACGAGGGGATGTCGGGCGATGGTGCTCACCGGTGAAGTTCAACTGCCGCAAACGAGCCTCCAGATCATTCAGATTTGTTGTCTCATAGTTGATCAGGATAGACTTGTCGTCGTAGAAGGTCCTACTACCGGAGTCGCTGTACAAGGCTTTGGTGATCCTGGCTGCCGAGCGCTCGAGCATGACGTGATTTACCAGGGGTTCGGGAAGCCGGTCCATGTGGTCGTGTTCGAAAGACAAGGCCGAATCGAACAGCGTAGTCGAGGGCTGTCCACAGGCGACCGAAACGCTGTGACGCAGTTAGCAGGATAAGTTGCCATGGACTAGTCAGGTGACTTGCCAGTGCGCAACCGTGTTGCACACCGCCCACGTCGACAGGCGGTCCTTGATCTCATCATCCCTAAGCTGGACGTGAGTGCGCGAGAAGTCTTGGGCATGGGATGGCTGGTGCAGGCCATGGTGCATGGCGATCTGCATCATGACTCCAGCAAGCATGAAGGTCTCATCCATGGTGGTGCTACTGGCTGGCAAGGGCCAGGTGCACAGTAAGCACATGCCTTTGACGACATGGTACGTCTGCGGAACATCGGAAACGGTAGTCCACAGCAGTGCACGGTACGAGGGGGTTAGTTTCTGCAGGAGAGTCGGGTCCTTGGGCCAATGCCGAGCGGCTATCACTATGACTGTCCAGAAGAGGAGCTTCGACTGGTTCATGTATGACTCAACGCTCTGGTTAGGGTCCAGCAAGGGCAAGAAGCGGTGGTAGTGGGCGAAATAATCGCGGAACAGCTCCTCGGCCTGCTCGGTGGTGAGGTAGACGGCGCCCAGGTTGTAGGCGTGGTTGCGGTCAAAGGTGCCCGCACCGCCGAAACCCTGCTTTAAGCTCACCAGCGACGACACAGCATCATCGTGGGTTCCTCCCGAGTATTGTGACTGTTGTTGGCCATTGGAGAGGAAATTCTGGAACATTGTCGACTGGCCGTTGTCGTGAGCGAGGCCGTGGGGGCCGGGGACGGCGACGTTGGCCGAGGGCGCGACACCGAGCGAAGACAACTGCTGCTTGAGCTCAAACTCGCGCTGCTCAAGCTCCTTGACGCGGGTCTTCAGGTCAATCGCCTCGCGCTCCATCTCGGCATGGCGGCTGCGCTTGCCGATGCGCTTGAAGTTTGCAGAGACCTGACAGGTGAGGTTCTGCTTGCGACAGCGCGAGCATGGCGTGAATGGGTCTTGGACGACGTCGCACTTCAACTGCGGGGTTGAGACAGCGTTAGCGGGTGGTTGACGGGTTGCGGACTGGGTTGCGCTGCAGACCGGGTGCGCTGTTCGGCGCAGCGCCAGTGCGGCAGGCGCGAGGGCAGCCCTCACCGACGTACCTTTTGCTGGCGACACTCGTTGCAAGCGCGCTTCTGGGCGGCCTTCTTGGAGGGGGCCTGGTCATCGTCGTCATGCTGGCTCGCGGGCGAGCTCTCGAAACCGGCACTGCTCTGGGAGCGCTTGAGCTGGTGGCGCGGCGTGGGCGGACTGGCGGCGTAGGCGGAATACGGCCCGCCGTTGGTGGAGGGCGAGGTTTGCGCAGCCATGCGTGCGGGCCTCTCGCGACCTGTGTCTCGCACTGGTCCGATGTCGCAGGTCGGAATCTGTGGCGGGGAGAAGGTTGTCGGAGTCGGAGGCGGCGGGGGCGGCAGAAGAAATTCAGCCCTCAAGGTGCTATGACTCTGCGCTTATCGATATCCAACCGGCCATAGCTCGAGCGAGCGAGCCCGAGCCTGGTGCACGGAAAATTTGGCGCGCGGTGAGCGGCTGGTCGCAGGGCGCTGGCGCGGGCGCTGAGAGGCGGCGTGGGAGCACTAGGCGCTGTCGCAATCGGGCGAGTGCCTGGCTAGCGGCAGGCTGCTGCGAGAGGGCGCGGGCGGGAAGGAGCTGTGCTAATCAGACTGCAACTGACCACTGTCTGACAGGAGAGATGCTATATACCGATCGGGCGAAAGATCAGATAAAAAATTGATAATGCAAAGGCAGCGCGCTATGAGGTCTTTCCGGGACGGCGCGCCGAATTCTGCCCACCGCACCCTCGCACGCGAGCGCGCTTTACTGCTTGCGGCGCCGCCGGGCTCAGCGGCAGGCGCAAGCGGAACGGCCGCGGAGCTGTTTCCCTGAATTTCGACACGCAAGCCCAGGATCGAGGGTCAAGAGCACTCTGATATGCGCATCCACACGCCTTCCATCCTCTTCATCTTCGGCCCTCGCTCCTTTGCCGGGCCTTTCGTCTCAGCCGCTCCGCGCACCATGCTCCAAGCGTGTCCCCGTCCGCCGACACGACGGTGTACGACAATGTCCCTGACGTCGTCACGGCTGCATATAGAAGCGGATCGAGATATCGACGAAGCGCATGAGCCCGCGGACATTTGAAGCTTCGTTTCTGGCGAGCGATCGACATTTCTCGTGTGTCACGCAGAGACAGCGCTAAGCACGATTGGGCCCTTGGTCCTGACCACCATTGCAGACAGCCCACATCCTGCCGGAATATGCCATTTTCCGTTCCCACCACTAGACAGGCATGTGAAGTGGAGATGTCCAGATGTAAGAGATAACGAGCTCAGGTCGCCACCAACGACCTGTGGCAAGTGCAACATCACCACGGTACGGTGGAGTCCTGTCGAGGTACGGCCGTGATCGAGCTCGAACCAACCACGTGCGACCCCCATGAAATTAGCAGCCGTCAATCACCCTCGGATCGCATTGCTGTCCCAAATCTCGGAGTTATAAAGATAGAAGATCGCCAGTGACGTGGGTACTCAAGGGTCACATTCGGCGTTGTTAGTTTTGTGGGGGCTTTCGGCCGTGCCGTCACGCCGAGGCATTGTAGAAGGATACTGATGGCTGTCAAGCAGTAAAAGTGCTCCCCCTGTTAAAAGTTCTTGCAGTGCGCTCATGGAACCGCAATTGGCCGCATGAGTTGTCTGCCTGTGAAACCCACCAACCTTCTTGCGCAGGCTACTGCTGCTCATACTCCTGCCGTGCACCACGACATGTCCGATTGAGGGTGAAGCGGGAAGCCGTCAAACTCAAAAGAGAGCCGTTGTGCTTTTGGCCTGGTTCGACTCGCTGTTGCATGAGAATGATTGAAGTGCTGATAGAAATATTGTGTGGGCAGCGGGCAGGCTTAAATAAGGTAAGTAACCGGAACCCCGCCGCAAATCCTCCGCACGGCGAACCATCCAACACGCCCCCAAAAGTGGGATACGCAGCGATTTCGGACGCCAACCACGCCCTATGCCCTGTGACAAGGCCGGCTCTCTCCCGATATAAGTAGATCACTGTGGGGAAGCGTACGTCTGTTTCAACGTCGTCCAGATCCAGCGCGACCAATGATGTGTTGCGCTTATGGAGTCGCGATAAATCGAGAGCCCGGAAAGGCATGTCCGTACCCCGCTTATCGGAGCGTGGACACGCTGTTGATAAAGATGGGGGGTCCGCGAATAGCCGCTGCAGGGAGGGGTTGGAACAACAACTGATACGACCAGACGACGGGAACTGCATTCCTCATGTGGTTGGCGACGCATCTGTACCACACGATAGATACACAGGCTAAATATATCATGTACTTCAAGCCGGTAGGCTCATCCCTCAGAAGCAGAGGGTTGAATCGACTTTGCGCATCTTTGAGACCTACACGGCAACATTATGTCAATGAAACCCCGCATTTACCCCGTGCGCCCCCTTTTGAAACCTCAAATCCACGTCCTATCCATCAATCGACGATATGTCCAATCAAGCAAGCCGAAAGCTGCCACCATAGCAGTACCGTCATTGCCCGAGACTCCACGGCACACGCCAGCGCACGCTGCAGTGACACATCAGCCCCCATTGGCGTACCTTCCGCTTAAAAACGTCATTCGAACCTACTTGATCACCCGTATATCGTCGTCCCCTGCCTTGTGGGGGATATTCTTCTGGGGACTCCAGTTGCTTGCCACTCCGAAGACAGCGCTGCTTGATCCCGATAAGAATCGCGCTCTGAACTGGGTGCTGAAGAAGACCTTCTACTCTCAATTCTGTGCCGGAGAGAACGGCGCTGAGGTTGCGGAAACCACCAAGGCCGTGAAGGGCGTGGGCTATCACGGCATCATCCTCGAGTATGCACTCGAAGTGTTGCTCGATGGCATCGAGCATGGCCCAGTTCCTGGCGCAGACAGTCCAGAGACGAAGCGCGAGATAGAAGAGTGGAGGCGAGGAATGTTGTACACTGTCGAGATGGCTGGACCAGGAGAGTTTGCAGCACTGAAGTGAGTCTTCTTGGTAGCCCTCCTCTTCACTGCCGTTACTAACAGGGTCGCAGGTGGTCTGGTCTTGGCCGTCATGCCCTCCATCTTCTCAAGCAGAACAAGCCACCTACTCCGCTTATGGATTCTGCCATTCGCGAGGTCTGCGACGCTGCAGCGGCCAAGAACCTCGCACTGCTTCCCGGCGCCGAGGAGGAGATCACCAACGCGGGTATCGACACTTGGACGCTTGCGCTAGAGAGACAGTATAATCGCCACGAGACTGGTCAAACCATCATGTACAACACTTACCAAGCCTACCTGAAGTCGACACCTGAGAAAATCGCGCGTCATCTTGCCGATGCCCACGAGCACGGCTACACTATTGGCATCAAGCTGGTTCGTGGTGCTTATCTGGCATCTGAGCCAAAGAGCCAGGTGTGGTCTAGCAAGGCCGAAACAGACAGAGTCTACAACTCGTTGGCTGAATCCTTACTCCGACGCCAGTACGGAGAAGTGCTGCGTCCCGCCCCGGGCTCTAGCAATCAAACCTTCCCACAAGTTGCTTTGGTCCTGGCCACACACAATGCGGAATCTGTACGGCGAGCCCAAGAAATTCGCAACCAGCAGGTGGCCGCCGCCGAACCGCGTATCACGCTGGCTTACGCGCAACTTATGGGTATGGCGGACGAGGTTGGTTGTGAGCTGGTGCAGGCAGGTAAATTGGCTGTAGCGGAGCAAGGGGCCCACGGCGCCTATGGTCCACTTTGGAGGAAGGTCGATATCCCCAAGGCATACAAATGTCTTTGCTGGGGTACGGCGGGTGAGTGTCTGCAGTTTCTATTGCGAAGGGCAGCAGAAAACAAGGATGCAGCGACGAGGACAGCGACGACGAGGAAGGCCATGGCTGGTGAACTCATGAGAAGGATCAAGGTCGCGCTACGGTTGACATCGTAAATATCAAGAAGATTTCTCGTTTTTAACTCAAAGTCTGCTAGCAACTGTCAGCTATGCCTTGTGGTTCCACGATGGTATATGGCTTCTAAAATGCTCACTCAGTGCTCAATATCTCTCTACTTGCCCCTGGTGTGTTCGAGTCGTCTTATGGGTCTGATTTTCCTCCTACAGTCCCATCTCGCAGCCGATGGCTAGCGTGGATTTGCTTTTTGCTCATGTCACGGGTAGTTGAAGCTATCGTCCGGGCGAGAATGTGGAATTGAAAGACATTTCCTGATTGCTTGAAGGTTTTTTCGTATGAGGGATGCCGCTCTTCAGAGGTCGCGATCTTGAAGCAATAATTGCATCTCCTCTGGCAAATGTCCCCATATCACCTTTGTTTTTCCGGGCAGGAGAGGCGGAAAGAAAGCTTACTTGACTCATCGTATATGTTTTGCAAGGAAGGCGTCTTCTGACATGCGCGCTTGTAGCGTTCCGATAATGCAGTCTTCTATGACGCATTCATCAAGGCTTCAGATGCTATGTAGTCTTATCAGCTTCTCTTCTGTACCATGGCCCGTTTGCAATAACAGAGGTCTTGATGTGAGGACATAAACGCTTACACATGGTGTTTTGGTTTTGCTTGTCTCTTCAAAGCTTTCAAGATGTGCTGCGAACAACACACAAGCTTTAGAAAACCCGCTGTGAGACAAACTGGGAAACCTCAATGTCGTTGCCTCATGACATTCGTGTCTTGCCATACCTTCTTCCACTCCCGACGTGCTATCACCTTTTGTGGCCATCGGAAAGAATTGACAACGACTGGTCTGAATGGAGAACAATGTGGTCAAATGACGGATAATTCGTGTCTTTGACCTCGTAATGCGGGAATGAGACTTATTTCAGGGCAAGGGACGGCTCGTTTCTAGTTCACATTAGCGGAAGACAGCAGCCACTCTTTGTCTCCTGGACTTGGTCGACTCGGGGGCCCGACATCGTGAAGAACAGCCAGAATTTGGTGCACTTACCACCTTATATTAGTGCACACAGCCGTTCTTTTGAAGCGCGTTTGCCCTTTGAAGAGGGCGGGATTGTCGTAATGCGAAAAGGTGGAGAAGTCGATAAGAGAAAGCTCTTGAGCACAGCCATTCAAAGAACACACAGGTCATTGGTTGGCTGAGGCACGCACTTCTCTTACTTTACTCGAAGAAAACGCAGTTGACTAACTGTGGGGATCATCTCAGCGTTGGAGTCGTGATCAACGACGTCCTTCAAAGCCAAAGTCACGTACCAGACATACAATTTTCGGAGGACCCGGGGATGTACGCACTTGCGTAGGCACTTGGAGAAGCTGCCATCATGGAGCGAAGGATTTTCAAGCCCTTCCAGGCCCTTGGCGCGGTCGGGGTGATAAGGTGATGCAGTGATGTTTGCAGGCGTTGCAGCCGTTGCGAGCATAGGCGCAGGCCCGGCCACTGCACGACCCCGCACTCGCCAAATCGCGTCGCACGAAGGGGAGAGATGGAGATAGAAGGTAGCTAGGCGTCTGGACAGATGGTCAGCGGATGTAGTCGCGTTAGCTTGGAGGTTCAGCGACAGGATTCCGGCATCGGCGAAGCCCCTGCTGACAAGCACCACGCCGGTGTCGCTCATGGCTAGCAAATTCGGTCATCATCCCTTCATGTATGCTATCGTGGTGTATGGCGGATGCGTCCAATGGCAGTGTCGCGCGGGTCGGGAGGAGTGGAGGCGGAGGTTCAGAGAGGGAGGCGGCGCGAATGATTTTGGCTTTGAATGTGGAGCAAACGCAGAGATCTTGAGGAAATCTGCTTGAAATTCGATGACGTGTAATCGAAAGATCGTGGCTTGGATGGTGCAAAGTTGCCTTCGGACCGACCGGGCGGCTTTGAAGCGGTGGTGAGGAGTCATGTCTGCGACTGGTTTTGGTCAAAGTCACGGCCCTGGAGGACAGCGCAGCACTTTTCAGGGCCCTCGTCTATGGTGCGACGCAGCAAGCGCGACTTTTCGGCGTTTTCCCAAGGCACCGAGCACCCCTCGTGAGGCCTTGCGACGGTTGATAGAATCGCAGTTGCAAAGGCACTCTCTCCACCCGCTCGCGTGCCGCTTGTGGGCGCTCTGGCGAACAGCTCACCACGACGAGATGGCCACGGGATATTTTTTCGTCATGTTTCCGTGCTTGCACCATCCAGATCGAGGTGGTCTGCCGCGACCGTGCCTTCCACGCTGTCGCGTCGCTGTGAATTACGCACGTTACGAATTTCAATGCTGCGCAATTCCATATCCTAGTAAAGTCACTCTGAGACGGCTGGAGATCTTCGGACACCTGCGCGCCTTCTCAGGCGGATCATGAGTGCCGCCACCTCTGTGCGAGTCGTCTCACAACGGTCGGCGAAAAGGTCCTGAGATCGAGTTGTAGCGACACCCAAACAGAGCCCCGCATGCACAGCTGCATACTGTACGTGGGCTTCTCTTTCGCAATTAAGCTGCATTAACAAGCTTTTTCGAGCTACTGCTTGGCGCCTTAGGTCCGGACAAGCTTTGTTGGTTTGACATGCTCATGCAAGGGGCAATTGCTTGTATGCACGCCACATGTTCTAAACCTTATTTAATAGCACCGAATCCATGACTTGTTATGGCCGTCACCCATTAGAAAGTGCAAAAGAACGCACCTGGAGAGGCCTGGAAGAACTGTCCTCTGTTTCATGTCCCTCCATGAACCCTTGGATTTAAATACACGGAGCACCCATTTGGCTTCTGCAGTGGCTTTTCCCGCTGATCTTTGGCTGCCAGAAAGTTCTTGCAGCTCCAGGCTCGTCAATGTCACTGGTTCACTTCCTGCATAGACTTTCTTCTCTGTGCTGAGGCAAATGATGTAATATGGGCGGTTGATTCAGGGAGGCAAACGGCACTTCTTGGTTGTGCAACATGGCCTTTCACAAGCCGTCAGTAGGCTTTCCGTAGAACAGAAAATACAGTAGACCTTTCTCAGTCGCTTTCAACATGAACGCCTACATCAATGGTGACCAGGCCAGCGAAAAGACAGCGACAGGGGAAGACCATTTGACAACCTGGCGGGAGAAATGAAGAGGACAGCCGATCACTACAAGTGCCCGCACATCACTTCAAACGCAGTTGAGTCTTGAGTTGTGGCAGCATACCAACTTTTGGAGGCTTTGCTAGTTGTGAAGTGTCTACCTACTACGCTGACCTCGGCCCGTGCAAGCTCTCTTGGAGAAGTGCGCTCAGAACCAGTTGTTCCTGAACTCCAACCTACCGCAGCAGGCACAATACCATCTTCCGAGGCTAGCCATCGAGCAAGTTCCGCAATAGTAGCACCATCCGCAGACGCGAATGCGCATGGGATTCATGACCAGACCTCCCGCTTCCTTGGAAGGAATCGAGGGTCCTGAAAGCCTGAAGAATGGAGCACCCGTGTGAGCCAGCATCACCGTCGCCGGCCACCCACATCACCGGGTGACCGTGCCTACCTCTTGCGGAAGGGCGACGCTGGCAGATGGTGCACCGCCCGGTTGCCTAGCCAGCCGGTCCCCCGTGCGTCCGGGACAACCATGCTCCGCCCAAGGTACAAAAACCCCTCCCCTTCTTCGTCTTCTCTCTTTTCCTTTTCTTCTTCACAACACACTGTATTTAATTTCTGCCAAAAAGGCAAGTATTTTTGGAACCTCACTGCGTCTGGATCTTTGCCGAAAGGCAAGGAATTTTTGGAAACTTTCCTGATCTTCAAGATCAGCTTTTCGTTGATCGACTTGCCTCTGCGCAGGTCTTCGAGGAAGAGCTACTCTCAACACTGCAGCGCTTCATGAGCTGCTTCGATCCGCCGCCGATGAAGCTCGAGCTGGCGGCGGTTGGTCTTTATGCGTGTGCGAGGTGCTTTCAGCGGCTCTGCTCGACTGTCCCGTCTTCCTTCCGCGGCCCTGCCTGCGACGATCGTACCTCAGGTGTGTTTGCTTGCAAGTTTAGATGCACACCTGCTGGTCACGGCTGGCATGCAAAGGCGTGTGTGTGTGTGTGTGTGTGTGTGTGTGTGTGGACGGAGAGGAGCAGTGATGTCGCGACGGACGGAGCGGCGGATGAACTCGGTCGGGGAGCCGCTTCACTCAGCGCCTGGACACAGACCTGCTTCCCGTTGGTGTTGAGCTCTATGCAGACTCGATGAAGAGAGATAGGCCTAGAATGAAGCGCCGGCATCACTTGCGGTCTATCGTCTGTGTCGGCGTTCGTCGCGGCGCAGGCGGCGATCCAAAGCGCTCTTGTGGGTGAGCCGACGGGAGTGCTTTCGAAAGCATCTCGCTCAAGGGCTTCGACGAGCGGGGATCACCCGCGTGCTTTCCTGAGATCTTCTGCCGCTGACAAGGTGGTGGAATCGCGGGCGCGAACGAGCGCGGTCGGTCGCGTTCACGGTTGGTGTCGTCGGCGCCGGGCTTCGCGCCCTCGCCCACAGCGTTCAAGATCTTCACCTCGTAGTAGCTTCAGGCAAGACGATAGGATAGATAAAGGAGACAGTGGGTCACACGGTATCTAAAAGGCATTCTCCGACCGTTTCGCGGCAGGATGCTCGCGCGTTGTTGTCGCTCCTCCAAGGCGCGCGACGCCGGCGGGCAATCAGGTCTAGTGAGAGTGTCGCAACGCCGTCCGCACCACTGGAACTGCGCTTCGGGTCCATCGCAATGCGCTCTGCGGACCCGCATCCACCTGTCACTCGCATAGCGATGCGCCTGCCACTTGAGCCTCACTGTAGTCGCGATGGTTTCGAACTTCCGACCGCTGGACGGGGGCGCGGGGGCTCGCCAGACAGTGCCAGAACCTCGACACTCGGTCGGCGCCTGCAGAAGCCCAACACCACGGAGGCGCGGCGGAAAGAAGAGGCGGGTCGTCTTCTTTGGTATGCTCTCTCGCTGCGCGAGTGAGGCGAATGGCTGGATCCGTGGTGTCGTCGAGCTATCCGCTATGCGACAATGTCGCTCAGCGGCACTTGGTCACCAAGCGCGACAGCCGCCTACAACACCAGCCGTTGCACCACCATCAGCGAGAAACAGAGCAGCGCGACCGCATGGATGAGAGCCTGTCAGCTCTGAGCATTGCGAGCATAAGAGCGAGTGAAGTACTGCTGGTGGACGCGAGTGGACGCCGCCCCTCGTCCGTTCAGCGATGGTCAACACCACGAACCACTTCACGATTTCACGACATCATGCACCATGGTAGCAGCATCAGGCCAGCTGGCTTGAAGCCAAGGCTATTCTTTTGCTGTCCCAAGAGAAATCTTCCTCGAAGCCCTGCTCAAGGCAAGGCATTCAACGAAAATGCTGTCTCAGATATATCTTCACTGACAAGCCAGGGAAAAAAACTCTTGCGAGTAAAAAAACCCTCTGGGTCCTGTATTCTCGTAGCCATGACTCTGTGAAGGGGGAAACGATACTCAGGCTTCTTCTCTTTGGTTTGGTCCCGAAGGACTTTGGCGGCGTTTCCCTCAAAGCGGGACGGGCGAAGAAGAAAAGAAGAAGAGGTTCTGGAGCGAACGAAGACGGCATATTTGTAGG
The DNA here is from genome assembly GCA_009801085.1 of Lasiodiplodia sp. COLG20. Taxonomy (NCBI): domain Eukaryota; kingdom Fungi; phylum Ascomycota; class Dothideomycetes; order Botryosphaeriales; family Botryosphaeriaceae; genus Lasiodiplodia; species Lasiodiplodia sp. COLG20. Next base: position 4,565,705 of record VNWV01000001.1, on the reverse strand, counting down.
CTCGGAGCTAGTGCTCGCTAAGGGCTCCTCGTGCTGGCCCTCTGGGGGCGTTGCTACGGCAGCCCTGCTGCGCCTGCCAGTTTTCGACCTGCCCGTCGCCGAAGGCCATACGGGGCAGTCACGGTGCGGCCGTTCCTGCCGCAGATACCTGGCGAACTGCCCCGCATGGCAGACTCCAGGCACCGGGCCCCCCGCGTGCATCCGTCGCCCGCTGGGCGCAGCAATGGCTGGCTCACATGCACACGCATCCTCACTAGGAGGGAAGGAGCAATTGGGAGGCGCGGCGCAGGTCTCCAGAGTACAGCCTGCGGCCGGGATATTGGGCAAGCGTCAAGGAGGATAGCAGATGGGTTCCTTGCCATATCGATGCCCGCTGGTGGGTCTGAGGTTGGTGGTGGCCTTTGCCGCAATCTGTGGTGTTGAGCCCCGTCCGCGCTCTGCTTGCTCTCATGCGCCGGGTGAGGCGGGAAACGTGAACATGGCCCCCAACGCTTCGCCTGACGCAGATCCGGCCGCAGGAAGAGCTTCTGGGCACATCTGACAACGGGTGAGAACGCCGTGAAGCAAGCTCGAAGCCTGTCGCTGTCTCAGCTGGGAGGGCTCGGACAGCGGCTGGAGCGGAAGGTCAAGGACAGCACCAGCAACGATGGTCACATGGTGCGAGAATCTGAAGAATCAAGCACTGAAGGCAACCAACTCATTAGATGACGGCGCTGAGCTTCTAGTAAGGCTGGATACGGATCATCCTGACAAGGACAGTGGCCTTGACGACGAGACTGAGCCTGAGTCTGGTCTGCTTCGCGATCGGGCGAGTCCTCTCCGTCAATTTCAGCGTCTCCAGCTCCTCCAGTGGCTCCTCTGCTCGCGACAAGAGGAGCTCGCCATTCTCTTCGTGCAGCCCAGACACCTCAGCCAGCCGATGGCATCGAGTCACGTTGAGGCTTTGAGAACTTACACCAGCACTGAAGAAGAGGCTGTCCCGCCAAAAGGTCTCGCAAGTGACGAGTATTCTCGCGGTGGACTGTGCTCCAATGCATCGCTCAGACAGACAGCGCTTCACTCTTCAAATGACTCGGCCGGATCGTCTCCCACCCTGGATTTGCGCTGAAAACAGCCGTTGTCCGCAGCTGAAAGATATGGAAGCTTTGGCGTCAAACTACTGAATACATCCCGCTGTGGTCGGCGCTCAGGGACGGCGCGCTGAGCCGCGCGAGACTGTCGTCTTTGATCCCCCGGCTCGACATGTCACTGAACTCTGCGCACTGAACGCCACCCAGAACCAAGCGTTGAGAACCTTGGCGCACCATGCAGAGCAACCAGCTCGCCCTCGAATCTCGCAATTTGCTCTCCATGATCGCGTCGCCGCTCGCGAATCATGACACGCCTCAATGCCTTCGCGAGAACGCCTCACTGCCAGAGCGTCGCGACCGGGAAGCGGGTGAGTCGCGCCCTTGATTTGACAATACATTTCTGACACTGGAAACTGTCATAGTCTGTCTGCTTGCCGCGGTCCTCCGCTCTTGAGAGCCATCCCTCGTTCGCTCGCGCCGTTGAAGCCACGCCGGCAGCCGATCCTCGAACACAACAGAAAAGCAGCCTCGCGAAGTGAACACAGATACAAATACATTAAGCCCAGGGGGAGAAGGAACACTGCTGCTGTTGAGGTATCAAGGAGGTCTTTTGCATGTTCACCACACCGGATGGCGATGGAGAGACTTCGCTGGGCCCTGGTGCCGCCACCTGCGGGTGGACGAGAGCGCATAACGCCACCCACACAAAACATTGGCGAATGAGACTCAGGATTCAGGGTGTCTATGCTATCAGAATGCTGGGAGAGGGATGAATTTGAAGCTATCATGGGGTGGAGCAAGAAGGCTTCTGACACCATACGCAGCTCCAACACCGGCAGCCCAGGAACCTTGAACTGTCAAGGTGGAGCGAGAAGGCCTCTGACACCATATGCAGCTCCAACACGAGGCACCGCCCAACCATGCTCAGACCTTCAGTGGTGCGCAGAGCGACGGCTGCAAACAATGGGGCGGCCAGATGCGACAGGCAGGATGCGCTGCGGCCGGGTCAAGGTCGACATCACTCTCATATTCTCCGACCGAGAAGCAGGCAAAGATAGTACGATAGCACACATATGAGACTATGATCACTCTTCATGGCTTCCAAGCAAATGAGGGTGCCAGTGGTCGCCGTTTCATGCCGACTACGCTGAAGTGATGCGACCGACCAGCGCACCCGGACCACGGCCGGGGACGACGCGACGGTCTGTCCAGCCACCGGCGGTTGCCATCAAAGCACACCCGCGGCGAGAGAGCCTCACGATAGATGAGAGCGCGCGAATTTTGCCGCGGGATGCCTCGAAGAAGCTTGCAAGACGCGCGGGCGAAACGCGCGGGCGAGGCGCTTGGGTGGCCTCCACGATCGATGGCGTCTCGCGACCACGCGGGCGTGCGACCAGCGCTGCAACACCAGGCTCACTCCCACAGGCATCGTGAGCGCTTCCAGCTAGAGCTATTCCATCTGCGTTCCAGTGAGCCGAATGCTGTGGACGTCGCGTGCTCTGCGCGATGAGCGTGAGCTAGGCTTGCTACTCCACAGCCGCCTCACCTCGACGAGTGTCGTCCGCCGTGAGCTCGAACGTACTCCACCAACGACAACCATCTCCGTCTGAAAACGCGCATCGTGACACCAACGCGGCAGCGGCCTTGAGCAGGACGAGCGGGAAGCGCGAAGACCGCGCAGCGCAAGAAGCCGAAGAGACACCAAGAGCAAGGGAGACCAACGCCATAAGCATCTCTTCAGGTCACTTCAGAGGCTTTTCTTCCTCGATTTCCTGCTTCTAGCAAGAAGATCAACGGAAAAAAAAAAGTATTGGGAGGAATTGGACCTCCAGTAAAGGGAATTGGACCCTCAAGTAAAGGGAATTGGACCCTCAAGTAGAAGGAATTGGACCTTCAGCTGTTTCCTAGGCCGGTGCCACTCGGAAGAAAGAGCCTGTTTATAGTAGCCATGACGCGAATGGGGGTTAGGGTATACTCAGGAGCTTTGTTTTGGCCGAATTCCTCAAGGACTTCGGTCGATGAGGAAAGGAAGATGGTTTGGATGAGCAGTCGAGGGGTTTTTGTACCCGCCGAAGAGCCCTCGCTTAGCATGTCCCATGCGTGCAGCTGCAGGCAGAGGTGCCAGCTGCCGGGCAACCAGGCACCGGTTGGCGATGGGGGGCAGCTACCTCCTCCGTGGACCCACATATACCCAGGCGCTATACCGTTTCTACCAGGTGCAGTGGTCCTCGTCTGCCTGTCTGAGCAAGAACGACCTACAGCGCCTTCCGCTGCACCAGATTCAGCCACAGGACTGAGGCGTGCAACTGCTTTTTCCTGGTCTACCGACCAAGCCCATGCCAGGCTGATGGACGGCGGAGGCGGACGCGGGGCAGACACATGCAGCTTTTCCACCACACGTGCGCGGGCCTGGGGGTGTGTGGCTTCCCGGACGCCGCTTCTGTTTTTGGACGTCTGTGGGCTGGGAGAGCGATTGGAGTACTCCATGCGATTCCGTCCCGCAGAGCGAAGCGGCACTGTGGCAAACTAGATCTTCATGGAGATTCGGAACTCAGCATGTACCTTGCTGGCGAGCTGAATTCTGCGGTGATGACCCGGAAAGCTTGATGTGGCAGTCCGTGGTGTCAAATCTTAGACCGAGTGGCCACACGTCGAGGGGCAGAACCACGCTGCTGTCGCGGGCATCACCTTGCAATACGATCCAAAAGGGCACTGGCGGCCGCTCCTCGACGTTCAAGAAGGAATCCCGATCGCTGTATGTGAGCCGCCACAGATTGGCTGGAACTTGGGTGCGCCGCGCACCGCGCTGTTGTCTCTCGCGCCCCGGGGTGTCTCGTCGGTTCCACGACTTTCTTCTGCACCGCTTCACACCTCCTCGAGGCTTTGATGACCCTGAAGCAACAACAAAATGCTTCTTTGGCTGTGTCTTGACCTTTGAGGAACGGTGCAAGGATTCCACAGGTTCTTGCAGGTCAGTGTCCAGCACGCGTTTGCGCTCCCCTTTGTTCTGACCGACCAAGCAGCAGCATGTGCGTCCTGTTGCACCGCGGCACGACGCGCAAATTCTCAACGAACCCATGATGCGCGACACTGCAAGCAGCGCCTGTCTACTTCTCACCAGTTTCCAGTCTTGCGCCGTCCGTTGATCCTGATTGTCGCCAAACATCCTCCTACCTAGTCACCGACCCTCGGACTTCGACGCCGCTCGAAACGTCCTACAGAACACTGTCATGCTTCAAAAGCTGACCCTCGTTCCATAGCCCATTCCTGCTCACATCACGGGTATGCCTGTCATGCATTTCCGTCGGTGGAAGATTTTTGCTGACTTCTGAGCGAGTAGCATCGGTAGTTCTGCGGCAGATACCCGCAGGATGGCAGATTTCCACATCGAAGAGTCACAAATATCGCTGAGAGAGGCTGCGTGGTTACAATGAAGGTTACAACACACTGGAGGCTCTTCTGGTGCGACAAACGGTGCTGTGAAGGAGTCTCGGATCTGAGCCACGGTGTTGTCGTACGTGAGACGTCAACACCAGGATCATCTAGGCAACCCGAAAGGTAATAAGTCTTCATGATATTTGAGATCGATCTGCAGGAGCTGAGTCCCTTGACGCTATCTTCTTCCCGAACACTCGACCGCTGCACCAAGTTCAGAGACCACCCCTCCCAGCGAGACCAGGCCAAGAATTGAGACCAACGAAATGGACAATAGCAGCTTAACGCTTGCCAACTCTGGAACGGGTCCATACAAAAGTTGGGTCTTCGGACGCCCGCAAGCAAGAAATTCGAGCGCGCCAGATAGAAGGACGGAGTCTCCGAAGAGATCAAGAACCTGTTCGTATGCGAAGTCCCCTTGAACGCCACACTTGATAATCTGCCATAAGCAAAAGCCGTTTTGTCTAGTAACTTGGCATATAGGGTAATCGTCCTCGCGACTATATCGAAGTGTATTCCGTTGCGTCAGCTACGCGTGCGGCGGCCGGGCAACTTCATCTACAAGGGGAACGCATGCGAAAATTTCAAACACATGCGCGAACGTCGAACGCATTGGCCGATCAGATCTGGTGACCACTGCTGACAATGAAAGGGGGCTTGCCCTACAATGGTTACCTTTGTTGCAGATTGTACGGTGCACAGAAGCTGATCGACGAATCCAGATCCCTAGAAGATGCCTGCGGACTTAAGAGGTAAGGGGAAATGCAGTGGCTGTTTCGGCCTAACGTGGGTTTGGTTTTTACTCATGCTATGGGTAGCTGAAGCTATCATCCGGACGAGAATGTCGAATTAAAAACTCTACATAGACGTCCGGATGATAGCTTCAGCTACTCATATATGTTAACTTTTCTAAGGTATTCACAGATCTAAGCACCTTCATGGGTCACCAGCCCACGACTATGCTCCTTCACATTACTTCTACCAGCTGCTGGCCCCTTCACAGCAAGCCCCGAATCGACACAATGGCGGCGGGCGCTCACAAACAGAGAGGATAGGAGTCTGACAAAGGCAGCAAAGCTACATAGCATCAGCTTCGGTCGCTGATGAAGCCTGGGAGGTCCCAGCGCCGAGCTTTAGTTCGAGGGCCGCTCCGCCCAAAGCAGGAACCTGTTCCCAACTGCCTTCCATCGGCTTCGTCGGGCGCTTTGGAGGAGCGAGTGGCCGTTGCCCTGTCGCATGGCAGCACGGCGCCTTGGTGGTCTCACGGTACTTACTTGTGCTTGGCTTGAGCCGTCGAACGATGTCGGCCGCGTTCAACCAGGGTAGTCGGTCGTTGCGACGAAGTGATGTCTCGGCAGCACGGCAAGGTGCCTTTGTAGTGTATGACCCTCTTCTCGACAACGCGATCATCCAGCCTCGACCGTCTTCGATGTCCGGACGCAGTTAAACGTGGTGCCCGACAAATATTCTGAAGTAGCGAGACGCTGCTTGAAGTCCAGAAACGCGAATGCTTCCATGACACTGATGTCAATGCGAAGATGTACATCAAATACCAAAGGTCAGCCGCTTTAGGGGGGTCTGGGTGACGAGCACTGCTCTGCTATGCTCTGCTTTGCTCAGTGGCGCCGCCCAGGCTAGCAGCTCCAGACTCCAGACCGCCCTCCTCATCACCCCCTCTTGCTATCGGACCCAATCACACGCTCCAGCCTTCTCCCTAACCCTCACCTGCCCATCTCCCATCATCCGCCCGCTCGCATCCTCTTTTCCAAACGAACATGCGCTGACTACTCCTCTCTCCAACCGCAGAGAGCTCCGCCCGCCCCGTCCGTCACCATCACATCCGCATGACAACCGTCACAGCCGTCGGGGACCGCATCGTATACCGCGCCGCCCTGTTCCTGGTGGACCAGCCGAAGCGGCTGTTCATAATACTGGTGAGGGTTGGAACATACAAGGCTGGAAAAGGCGAAGATTCCGGTTTCACGGAAGACAGGTGAGAGATTGGCGGCTGGACCCCTGGCAACTCAGGGCACCCAATCGACTAAAGCCCGGAAATCGACCACTGTCGACGGTCGTGTGAAGGGTCGAATTGTCGGTCCCCCTTAGCTTTCGTCTCGTTATCTATGAACGAGCGAATCGAGAGCACATGGGATTGCGGTGAAAGTCATCGATCTCAAAATCGTCTCCTCGAGGAATTGCACCCTTCCTTCGACGCTGGTCGGACAATACATCTAATTGACTTTACGAGAGTTCCAAACCTTACGACGTCCGGATCTTTTCAAATTCCATAACAGTGGCTTCGGTAAGCAAACCTACTCCATTCGCTTGATTTGACACAAAGCACTTTCGTCGTCGAATGCAATTGTCACATCTAAATGCTCTTATGGTTATTCAGGCTGATACCTCTGCGTCTTGATAGTTTCCACGATAATACGCACATTGACGTACCAAAGCACACGAGTTAATTTTAATACGCACGTCACAGCGTTGGGATCGTGCAATAATCGAGTCAGAACACTTTCAACCCCCTCGCGATCAGTATGGCAAGCCGCTGAAGCGGAGCGCAGCGGCAAAACTCCTACTTGAGACAACGAGGATAATCCGCCCTTGGCTAGTGGGCGACAGTATGCATATTCGATGCGCGGGTTGATCTCTGTCATAGACAGCGTCAATCTGGATTCAGGCCTGGGCTGCGCTCGACTTCCACATTTGCGACGGACAGTTTATGTGCTCGAGATTTCGGACGAGCGACGACCTGAAAGCCGACAGACACATCAATCCGCGCTGGGGAGTAGGATCCGGCCATCGAGATAGTACCGACCTACAGGCCAATCTATGAAAGAGCACCGGACCGGACCACTGGATCCCACAGGCGTCTTCACGGCCACCATAGTGAAAATGGTTAACATGATGAGGGAACGCACCCGCGAGACCTGCACAGTGGATCGGCACTAGACGAAGATCCGAGGCATGCTGCAGACGATTTGGGAAAGCGACAGAGATTATTGGAAAGCATAGGACAGGCCAATCGAATTGTGACAACGGAGGCGAAGCAAGATGTGCCTGATACAGATTCCAGAAGCTTCCGAGGCAACCTAGTTTCTAGAATGGTCACAGGTGGCTTGAGTAGCTGGTCGCTGTCTCTCCTATCCAGCACCCTTAGAGTCGTGATCGTGATCTTACATGTCATGCCAGCCACGCATTTCCATCTCTTCCAGATCATACATTCGATAGAAATGAGGCATGGCATCGCCTCAGGTTTGAAAATATATTTCTGGAAACTGCCTGTGAGCGGCTATCGGGGCTACCATTCGCTGTAGATTTTGCAGCCTTTTCTCTCAAGAGAGCCACTCCTCCTTTTCGCTGTTTCCAGGTCCACTGAGCTCTTTTCCACCGTCATAGCTTTTGATCCCTTTGCTTTGACATGTGATTCGTAAATTTCAGCGTCATCTTACTCCGCATAGACGATTTTGAGCCACACTTTTGGAATTGATTGGCTCCTTGATGTATTTACGACAAGCGACTTATGAGTCTTCTTGGCTGGGTCTACAACTTTCCGAATACCTTTGGCCTTGACCATGTTCTTCCATTTAAGGACTATCCCACTGCTACAGCTGTCAAAGATCCTGCAGTAATGCTTGCACTTCCATGTGCCCGCTCATTCCAGTATGATGACACGAGCTATTCTGGCGTTGCCTGAATGTAATTCCTTTGCGGCTTATGCTCAAGTGTGAGACTGGTACAGGAAGTAAGATCGGATCTCGTAGCTCGCATGCATTGTAATAGCTAAGAGCCCATACAGCTGTTTTAGAAATTGTACATTCGACACGGATGCGAAGTTCTCGTCCTCATGAAAATGTTGCAGAGTAATCAAGGCACAAGTCGCCTGGGCAGTCGCTTCAGCTACCCACATCCGGGCACCAAGAGCTATATAAGACCTACAACGGGGGTTTTCCTTAATGGCACTGTTGTTTATAAGACGAGGGGTCAACTCTCTTATTCCAGCAAGAACGTATCCAACAATGGTCGTTTGAGGTGTTCTTACGCATTGTGCATCATATCAAGTATCATTGGCGGTCCATTTGACACGTCCCAAAGCAGCAATTGCCCAGAAGTGGACAGCATTATAGAACATAGCATTCGTTAAGACAGCTTGCCCAGCCTGTCTAAACCATCGCAGAGCATGGGTATGCGGATGAATCGAGAAGGCAGCTGATAATCAATCCTGTCGCTCCAGTCCCACCGAAAGCAAGAAAGTGATCTAGCACAGCCGAAAGAAGAAAGAGCCGTCGCTGCTGCTGCGCTGCTGTTGCTGCTGCTGGTCGAAACCCTAACGCATCTCGTATCCCTGCTCCTCATCCCTGATGCGGATCGAGGGACCAACGAAGACCCTGACCGGGCGCTGGTGACGGGCGACGATGAAGGCGCCGCGGCGGCGAGGGCGGCGGATCAGGATGGCGAAGACGCAGCGCTTGAAGAAGACGCAGGCCAGCGCCGCGGTCGCAACGCTGGCGACCAGAGCAACGAAGACGCCCATGTTGCCCTTCATTGTTGCGAGGAGCGGTGGCAGCGACGGTTGGAGGTGAGGTTTTGTCTGAGCGCGGGCGAGTGTCAGTCGGACGGCTTGAGCAGATGAGGGTGGGAGAGCGCGTACGATTTGTCTTGTGGGCGCGTGCGGGAGCGCAAGAGAAGGAGAAGAGGGGCGGCTTGTGAGCGGAGCGCTGAAGAGGACGGAGTTCGCGGTTGGTGGGCGGTAGTGTCGAGGCTATGTGCGGAGAGGAGAGGAAGAGGAGCGTGGAGGCAGTCTGGGTGAGAATATCTAGGTGCGGTCTGGCTGTGATGGAGGGCTCCCACGGGGCTCACCATGCAGTCCGGGGCGACGGTCGCCACTTTCAGAGCCTTGTCCAGAAGACATTGAGATTCTACCAATATCGATGCTGTCTTCCTCACGAATGTACGTCCTTGCGGGCAGTCCTGAGCGCCGTAGACAGCGTGTTGTTGCAAGTAGCGACAGCTTGACGCGTCCCCAGATGAGACAGTGTTATCGCATGATTCCATAGGCATTTTATGTCACTTCTTCGTGGTTTCTAGTTTTCTGGAAGTACCAGGCAGCCCGCTGGCGCAGTGTGGACACCGGATCGATGCCATTGACGAACGAATGCTCATCGTGGGAGCTAAGCCCTGCTTGTATGTCACCTCAACACCCAGGGCGAGGGTAGGCGCGCCTTCCGTCTACCTCTTCATCTCGAATATGCCTCCGGATCATTTGTCTTGCAGATTACAGCCCGTGGACGGAAATGCCCATCAAGTGACGGGGCCAGGCGCCGCAGCAGCCGTTCCACCACTGCCCGAAGAGGCCAGATTCCCGTTCCATGGGCTTCTGTACGAGGCCAAAAAGGCAAGAGCAGGAGGGTCGCTGTTGCCCTGCCCCATGCGCATCCATTGTTGGTTTAGCTGGAAGCGTTGTTCGGCCAGCGCAGCCCCATGCGCGCCAGATCGACTGGTCTTGGCATGCCTATATAAACCCCCCGGCTCCTCGACCAACGCCCCTCTTTTCTTCTTCAGCTCTCTTTGCCTTTGGCTTAGATTAAATGTAGCTCGTTGCTATGGCAGTTTAATCGCTGTTCAGGGGTCCTACGGGGCTCCGTCAATGATTAAACTACTTTTTTGGACCCGGGTGGCAGGTCCCTGAGCTCCGCTCATACTTGCCGCCCACAGTGTCGCTCGTATTGCACTACTTCGGGCTGACGCGACCATATTCACATCTTTTCGTCAAACTACTGGCCTTGAGCCGGTACTTGAGGAAGAGATTCTTACTGCGCTGATCAGTCCAAATCACACGTTGCGACGCTCCATGCGCCCAGCCTCTTTGCGCGTCGCATTCCGCGACGTCGCGACACGCGCCGTGTGGTGTTTACGTTCGCGACTGAAGCAAATACTTCAATGCTGCGCGTCCTTACCCGGTCCATGAAGCTCTGTACCATCTCCACCTCCCATCTTCCATGCAATCCAACAATCGCGCGCTTTTTTCTGACCGTGCTGCGCAGGAAGGGCTTGTACGTCCTCGAGCGAAGCGCAGCCCTTCGTGTCGCGCCGTCTCAAAACCGCTCGCAGTTGCGACGACATTTCCAAACTTCGCCACGCACCCTCGTCGCAAAGTCTCACACGCCGCTTCACCACATCTAAAGCCGCCCATGCTCGTTCTTAACCACGCTCAAATCCTCCTCGTCCCGTTTCGATGTCTGGTGGCCGGCGTCGCAAATACATGGCGGCCATGTGAGTCATTGCCAAGGAAAACATGATGAGAAAGAGGCTGAATCCTAAAACTATGGCGAGGACGTCTAGCCCGCCTGTGGTGGTGCTTTCGCGGAGAACACCTGCGGTGCGCAGTGCTCCGTAGGTCGTTAGCATGGCGACAACAATCACAAAGGCAAAGGAGTAGATAAGTGACTCCCTTCTCACTACTGTGGTCGTGGGTGACATCTGTCAAGTGTTCGCTGTGGGTTCTCAGAAGGCCTTGTTCGTCTGGCCGAGTGTCGTGGAAAGCCTTGAGAATTTTCGGAGCAAACAGAACTCGTGAGTGCTGGAGCGAGGCTTTATAAGCAGTTGTGTGTACGGGTACTCGTGCTGACGAGGGTGGAATTTCCGTGCCGGCACCGACGCAGACAGCCGTCTACATACTCGAATATCTGGAGACAGCGCCACGTCAAGCGTCCGAGACGGATGGCATCGGAATATGTAATGCTTGCTCCGCCACGCCGCAAGACCACGAACGAGTCAGACAGATGTGGATACGACTAGGTATATAACTGGCGAAAACGCGATGCTGCGCTATCTTTGCAGTGCTTGTCAGTGCCCTTGCATACCACCACCGTGGTAATCATTAAAGAAGATTCCGGTTTTGGGTCAATGTCTCGATCCACACATGTGCAAAAACAGAAGACGTGATACCGAAATCGCACAACGTATAAGATCCAGTGGAGTAGGTGAATATTACCATTCAAGTGATGATTTGGTCGCATCTTCCACCAATAAACGCCCTTTAGCCTCACTATTCCAACTTTAATAGTACACGCTTGCAATACCAATGCAAAGCGTGGCTTATCTTGCGAGTTTGGTTGTGTCAGATCTTGGCTTTAGACACAATTGCGTGGAACTAACGATCTAGACCGTGCGACATGAACTTCTTAGCAATAGGCGGGAGGAACAAGGGTATACTTACAACAGTGGGTCGATAAAAGCTTACTGGTTCTTCAGCTCCGGCTTCTCTGAGTAATGCTCATAAAGTAGCATGTGAAAGGAGACGGAATTGCAAGGTAGTTTCTCCGATCACTCATCCCCAAGGGCCGGCTTGGTCCAGAAAATCCGCAATCAGTCGCTCAGAGCTCAAAGATTAGCCTGTGAAGATGGTTTTCAAAGTTGCGCCAGAACACTGCGAAATAAGTTACCATGCTATCGCATTTATTATTCCGACAACGCATTCAGATATACTAAGCGTGCATCCACAATGAAATTCTTTGTGTATGAATCCGTCATGCGCCAGAATTTTAAGAGTAATATGGCGCCAACGATACTTCCTTATCAAGGCTGAAAATATCGCCGGCGGTCATGAGATTCTTAATTGTGGCTTGCTAATCCAGGGGTGCTGAGAGTATCGTGATCAACTTTGTGTTAAAACCCACGTCGCCGCCAGAAGAACGAGGGATTCCTAGTAAGTTTAGCTCGCACCAAAGTTAAGTAATACCCGGTGAGGGGGGCCGAGGAACGTTTCCCGCACAGCTTTGAAAGCCTTCAGCAGTTACAAACTACACAGATTGACCACAAACGAAGACGACGACTCACGATCACCGACGCTCAAGAAAGCGTGAAGTGTGCAACCCACGCACGTCCGAAGCGTGAGGTCAAGATAAAGTGCGGGCCGCTCCCGAACAAATTCCGCCTCCGTCTCGCATCCGACATGCTTGCGCCACACAAGGGACACGCGCACCGCCACACCCCCCAGTCGTCTCTCCCAAACGAGAAGACTCCGTTTCAGCATGTGCGGCACGCAAAGCGGGAAGACCGACTTCCCGGATCCGAACCTTCGCGCAAAGACTCCCGGTACTCGCCGGGGGCGAAGGATTATAATCGAGTGGGGTGGTTTGCGTACGCACCAAAGGGGAGTCCGCGCGTACGGTAGACCCCTGTCATGTCCGCAGCACCGATGACGCGGCATCACGGTGCGCGTGGAGGGTTGCGCCGACGGAAACATCCAGCAATCCTTCAAGGCGTGGCTGGGGCAAAAAGCAAAAAAATGAAATAAAAAGCAAATAGAAAGGAGCATCATGAGACACCACGCGACGTGGCCCCGCTTCTGTGGCGTCGAGAAAATGATCTGCTTCAATCTATTCCGGTGCCATGTCTTACACTGACCGGTCTGAAAGTCAAACAAGTAAATGGTTCTGATTGGTCCAAATGGTCTAATGAGAACCATGGATGTGTTCCTTGCTAGTTTTGCCTCGACTGGTTTTCAACGCTGCCAATGATGTGGCCCACCTCATCTCCATAGAAAGGATGACTAGACTAGTAAACGACACGAAGGTTGGCGGCTGTATAGACAAAGACACATGTTGCACGAGAGAAACAGTAGAGAGCAGTAGCTTTATTTCCTTCATATTTGACAGCTATGGTATAAAACATGATGACCCTGACCTGCCTCGCCTTCCGCTGCTCGGAGAGCGCCCTCGACCGGCGCCCTTGGAGCGTGGGCGAGATACCTTCAACCGCGAAGTTCCAAGTCTAGAACTTAGGGGGAAAGGAAAATGTGAAAAAGAAAGTCGAAGTGAACTTATGAAACTTGAAGAAAGACACTCCGTGAGGTATCCGTGCGGAAAGAAACCCCTAGTACATGGAACGAAAAGGTAAAAACACACAGGAGAAAGTTTCAAACGCCCAAAAGATCGCCCATTTCGCCAATTTCCATGGACTTAGACAACCTAGAAGAACCCGGTGACCTCCGCTGAAGAAGGAGCTGCAGCCGACCCAAAAATAACGGGCTATGTGCAGTTGTGGGAGTGAATTGAAGCAATTGAAGCAGCTTTTAACATAAAATGGCCGCCTCGTGAAATCCGTCCTGCTCTCTGGAGCAAATAAGGCATTCCTTACACGGTCCGATGCTTGTCGTCATTGCTAGTAATGCGTGCACATGATCTGAAGCTGAAGCATCTGTTTAGATCTTCCGCCTCAACGTGAATTTTGTAGCTTGCGTGGCAGCTGGCAAGGCGTCGGAGAATCGGTCTCTCTCTGTCGTACGAATTTGTTCGTTAGTGCAGGAACGTTCCAACCTTGATAGAGAACGGAAAAGTCTATCCACTCACCGGCCTCGGTCTCAAAACCCAGCGTAATGTCATCATGTTCACCGGGATACTCCGGCATGTCAAGGCACGCAAACCTTCTCTTGGCCTGTTCAACTTCATCCACAGGACCGTTGTCCCTCTTCCTCTCCGGAGGCAGCCAGAACTTCGCGTCGACCATTCTTAGGCCGTAGCGGCCCCTTTCACCCTTGCTACCCTTGAGCTCGATCTTCTCAAAGAGATCCATGCTCTTGATTTGGAAGTTCATCGCATCAGCGTGCGAAAAGTCTTCCATGTAGGCACAGAATTGGAAAGTGCCGGCTTGTTGGAGGATCTGCAGGCGCACAGTCTGTGCCTCCCAACGCTTGTAAATGGGCACAACCATTCGCCTACGGGAGATGGCAAGAGTTGCAGCAATGCCATCATACTTGACCTCGAAACCAGTAACGGCTTGCTGGAACTGGTGCATCGCTGTGAAGATCGAATCAGTGACATGCTTCTAAATGTAAGAATTCCTCTTATTACCTGCGTGGTCCTTGAAGCAGTAGCTTCTGATGGTGGGTGAAGTCTTGATGGTCCGCAAGAAATCCGCAATAGCATCCGGGACGTGGGTATCGGCACGCTTTGCGTCAACAGCGGCTGTCGCGTCGTCCTGCGGGAAGCGGAGGAAGTGAATATCGGGATTGCCGCTGTTGTCAAGTCTGACGAGCATCTCGCCGGGTCCTATTGGATGTTGTCAGCATTGCATCTTCACATTATGGTGGGGAGCAAGCATACCAAGGTTCAGGCGGTCAGTGATGGACCCGCAAGCATGTCTCGTGATAACACGCAGTTCCTCGGAGAGAATCGTCTGCGGCACTTCAACTTCCGGGTCGTCAGGCTCCTTGTTGAGAACCTTGACGTCCTGCCACTGCATTTTCTTCACGATATCATGGCCCGCGGAGAAAACCTCTTTCATTCCAACCTGTTCGACCAAGTATCCCTTCAGAGGCACTTGAGCAGGGCAGAACTCGTCTGGGCCAACCATGAGACCGTTGAGAATTTGGAAGAGTTGCACCCGTTCTCTCGTATCATTGAAGCTCATGATAGCAGTGCAGATTTTCTTTCCCTCCTCCCTAATCCTCAACATCATCAAAGGAATGTTGGCATCGCCAGGGTCACTCCGGAACTCGAAGATAATAGGTCGTTTCCCGGTGAATTCGTGGCTGACAGTACTAAGGGTCTTGCTCCTAGGACTTGTGATCATGAGGAGGCGGTAGCCACGGTGGAGCTTCCGCTGCCCGGTACCTTCGTTGACCATAACGAACTTCTCAAAGATGCGGACTTTGCAACGTTTGATCCTGTCCGGTGGGAAAGCAGAAGGGTTTTGCGGGTCCTTGTACTGGAGGTCACGCACTGTGACTTCATGAATGCACTGCTCGTCTGGGCGAGTGTTCATACTGGCCTCAACCTGACGCGTATAATCACAAATGCCCCAAAGCATGCGGTAATCCTTTTCTTCCAGATCCACACTCAAGGTGAAACCACGGGGCAGACGGATGAAAAGGCCACGAGTGCCAGTCTTCCACTTGACATTTGCCCAAGTAAGGCCCTTCTTCGGGTCGCCTTGCACTGCACATGTAAGAAGGTCAGTTTGACTACAAAGGCCAATCTTGACATTCCAATCATTGTGAGGGCGCAGAATGGTAAGTACGGCGGGGAGGCTGATGCCAGACAAATCATCATCGTCTTCGGAGCTGAGGCCCACGTTGACGAAGATCCGGCCATAACAGAAGTCGTCCTTGGTGTCGCTGAGGGGCATAACGGACCGAGGGTTGATGGGGCGGTTAGCGGTATCAACGACGATTGATTTGCTCTTTCCCCCGAGGACTGCCTCCACATCCGGCGTAAAGGTCGGGTAGTTAACCCAAATGTCTTGATTTTGGCCTTGGATCAGAGCATTCTCCGGTGGCATGACATTGTTCCTGGAGACGGAGATAAGGAGACCCTTCAAGCTGCTAAGAGTAGACTCCTGGATCTCGAAAAACTCCGTCATCTCTTCATCTCCCGCAGCGCGGGCCTTGTCAGCTTGAGCACCAAGCTTGCCGAATTTCCTGATGCCCGGGTGGTTGTCCAGCACCTCTGTCAAGATCCACCAGGTCTTGGCCAGATCGACGTGGGCCTGGGTCAGAAGCTGCTGTTCCTGCGTCTGACCGCGGGGTCGATTCCTGATCATGACCTCCAGACCGGAGCGGCCTTTCAGAAACCACCAGATAGCAGCCCGCACCCACGTCATTGGCGCATAGGAGTCAATTGACTTCTTGACCTCTGCGGTGAGCTTAAATACCCCGCGCATGTGTTCTACACGCTCGGCGAAGTCATCAAGAGCGGCATCGCCAGCGGCGGCGAGATCGGCGCGGTGGCCAGAGGAGGCTGCACTCCAGCCGGCGGTGCGGTCGGCCAAAACATTGGGTGAGCGCGGAGGCTGCTTCGGGATCTCGACGTTCAGAGCAGGGGACCTCATTGGAGATTTGTCGCGGCTGTCAAAGTCGCGCTGGGTGGGGGTGGTGGCGTCGATGGAATTGGGAGAAGCTGCGTGGGGAGGTACAGCAGGAGGCACCAGGCCTGATTGAAAGTAACCGGAGGAGGGTGGGCGGGAGTGGGGAGGGCTGGTGATGAAGTCGCGCTGCGAACTCGTGTCGGTAGGGCTGGTATTAGAGTGCGTGAGAGAGGCGTGTCCGTTCGACGAAATAGATGAGGGTCTCCGCCCAGATGTCGGATCATCAAAGGGGTTCGGCCGGGGTGGTGCTTTAGCGCCTTGATCATATGACGGCCTTCTGTATGAGGTAGACGACATTGACCGCGGCGATCCCACTTCGAACGTGCTCGAGCTAGACATGGATGGTAACCGATCATCCTCGGGCGATGGCTCTGCGCTAGCTTGATGCAACGCTTGGCCCTCGTCGGCGCGCATTTGGTGTTGCACGCGGGCAGCGAGCGAATCTGGGTTTGTAGGCTCGGAAGAGAGGTAGTTGTTTAACTCGGCGTTAAAATGAAGTGAGGAGCCGTCCGAAGACGAGGAGGCGACCTTTGATAGCTCGGGGAGCCGGGGTGGGTCATCATCTTCCGGAGATTCGGGCGTCATCTCTGAGAGGCCGGTCTGCGACCGCTTCAACGGCCCGGGCCTAAAATCTGGCTCATCATTCGGCATGTCCTCCGCAACCGTGGCACCTGTATCAGCGCGCGGGCGCTGGAACTCGCGGGTTTCCTCCTCATCTTCGGCGGCGTCCGTGGGCTGGGTCTGAGGGGGCGGGGACTTGGGCCGGTTGAAGCGCGTTTGCAGACCAGGCGAGACCTCTCCCCATGATGTGTGAGCCCTCTTGACGTTATCCGGCCTCTCGATGTGCCTGTGTGACACGGTCATGGACCGACCGATGTCTGCTTCGTTGAACTTCCTGCCCTCGGCCTTGGCCGCGCGAGCAGCGGCAACACGGCGCCGCGAGATCTCAATTGGCGGGATTTCCGACTCGTCACCGCCTTCGCCAATGACGTGGGGCGGGTCGTTGAGGAAGCCGACGGTCAGCGTCTTGGAGCGCGGGCGTGACGGGCGGGCGCCCCGCAGCGACGAGGGCAGGCCTGACAGATTGGAGTCGGACTGGTGTTGTGTTTTGGCTTTGGCGAGCAAATCTGAGGCGCCGGGCCAGCGCTGGGCGGTAGCGACGTCTATGCGAGGGGCGTTCTTGGTGGTCGAGGGCTTGAGGAAGTCCATAACGTCGGCCTCGGTCTTCTTCTGCTTCGCCTGCTTGGACACCGAGTCCTCGCGCTTGAACATCTTCCATTTGCTCTGCTTGGGCACACGGCCCGTCTCCTGGGCTTCGTCGGCCATGTCGAGACAGTGGGGGCGTGGGAGGAGCGGTGCGGAGGAAGCTGCGGGGCGGCGCGGTGTGGCATGCGACAGCGGACAGCTGCTGGGGCGGGCGAGGAAGAGAAAAGCAGGCGGGCGATCGGTCGAGGCAGATGGGGCGGGCCCGGACGAGAGCGTTTGGCGGCGCCGTATCGCTCCTGGCGTGGTGGTGCGCGGTGTGGTTGCTCGTCCAGGGCGCCCGTTATCGTGGGCTGGTGCTGGGGCTGGTGCGCTTGGGCGTCAGGACAGGCTGCGGGCTCCGGCAAGGGTCCCTGCTAGCGAGCCAATGCGACCGGGCGGGGCGCGCTCACTATCCGCTCAGGGCAAAAAAGCTACGCCAAATACGAAGCAAGAGCGGCGGCAGCGAAGGCTTTGGGAGCTGCCGTGATGCTCGCAGATTGCAATTTGGGCAGAGCCGAGCAGCGCACACTCTGGCCTCCTTGGCGGGCGGTGGAATGCGCGCACGTGTCACCTTGCCTCATCTCCTGGCGGCGGAGAGGTTTCACGCTGAGGAGCAACGCGCGCGCACCGCCGTGGCTCAGATAGGCTCTGGCTGGCTGCGATCGTAGGGCCCTGGATGCCCCCCGTCGGCCCGTCTCCACCTGCCTGACGCCTGCCACGCCGCCTCCCTCGAGCCGGCAGGACGCGTTGTCTGTCTGCCGTCCCGAACGTGCGCGGTCGGCCGCCCGCTCGTATCTAGGCCAATTTAGAGCTGCCCACCCCCGTCGCCTGATGCTTCTCCGCGCCGCGTGGAGGCGCCGCACCCCTGCTCCCGCTGGCGAGCATCAGTGGCTTGTTTCAGCGCCGAACGACGTCGCGGCTCTGCGGCGCGCCGCTCTCCCTACGCCGGCCGCCTGCCGCTGTTACACGCCTGCAAATCGTCATAAAGCGTGCGTCGGCCTGCACATCACCTCGCCCGCCCACGCTCGGACGCCGCGACTTGAGCCCTACGGCTCCTCCGCTATACGAGTCGGTCTCGTCCCGCCAGACGCCGCCGAGCTCGAGCCGCGTTCGACACGAGCGCGAGAAGCTTCAGATCCTGAATCAACCCTCTGGCGCCGCGCGATTCGGACGTCTCTGGAGGATCGCCCGTGTCGGCGTGGGAGCCAGGAGGCCCTCGCGGACGCACCGCTCACAGCAGACCAAGTGGTCCGCATGGCTGGCCTAGGTTCCTCCCGCAGCCTGCGTGGTCCCCGTTTCGTGCCCATCTGACGTCGCATCCCGAAGCCGCGCCTGCTGGGGCCCTGGTCCTGCATTTGTCTACCTCTTGCAGCCCTTTCTCCTGAATGCTTCTCGAATGATTCAGACCGCCTTTCTGCGGACTTCCCCAGCGTTGACCCCATTGCTTGTCGTCGCGCTAGACACCGGTCACCCACCCGTGCAATTCCCGCAACCCCATGACGACGTGCCCAACGTGCAATTGGATGACGTTTCTTGACATCTACTTTTTTCCAAGTGCCCAGCCATCTTGCTCATCTTCGCTGGTTTCGGCTAGGATCGCTCTCGTTGGACATGAGATCGTCGCGGCCCACAACGCGCATTGCTTCTACCCGAGGCCTGAGTCGCGACCCGAGCGTCACGCGGTCCGGTAATATCTCTGCCAAACAAACGATCTTTTTTTCTGCTCGATTGCTGCGGTGATCTGAACGCCAGAAGGGCTCGTTGGTAGGTAAACATCCGTCGAGCCGGCGCAGCGGGTATCGCGTTCCATAATTTTCCCCACCCTGGCGTGAGCTTGGCTTTCCCTTGAGTCGACTTCCAACATGGCGTCCTCAACCTCCATTTAGGGAATCCAGCGCCCCATTTCGGAGACGCCGGAGAGGACCGCCTCTATGCATGGCATTTCAGGTACGGCGGCACGCCCCGCTCGTCACCGGGCCCCGGTTGCGGTCCGCGAAGAAACATGGTCGGATAGGCGAAGCCGAAGGGATTCGCCGTTCGGCATTTTTACGCCGCAGAAATTCAACGCTCTGTAGGGGAAGACGCGGGCCTATTTTTATCTACTCCTTGGCTTGGCGGTTGCAGAATACGTGATGATACCTACCGCTTTTATGTAACCTGAGGCGGTGCTCGCGCTCCCGCGGGAGCATTAAGGGGCTTGAGCCACACGACAAGCTTCCCTCAGCACCGTAGGGCGCGCCAGCCTCGGTGTAGGGCTGGATAGTGAGGTGCACTGGCGCTGTGGCTGCCAGAAACAAGTGTCGGCCTTCGGCGGCCGGATACGAGGCCCATATGTGGCGCGGCCCTTCTGACTACGGCCACACGACTTTTTTCCGTTGTCTCCTTTTCCAGCTATTTTCAGCCGTAGAAGTCGCAGTGGGAGAAGAGAGTCATGCTGCTCAATGGCTATCCTGAGTCCGGGTAGTCCAGCAGATTGGTCGAAACAGTCATGACAAGCCAGGCACAGCGCTTTGCCAAGGGCATTGGAAGTTCCCATAAGCTATTCTAAATACGTGGGCCGCATGTGAGTTTTAATTTCAATTCTTGAAAAGTTCAACTATCACGTTCGGCGCTGGTGGTAGTAGTGAGCAAGAGGGGCGAGGCTCAAGATTTGGTGTTCCCCGCCGTTTGGGGCTAGCGCGCGGAACAACACATCGCCCGAGTTCCGGCCCACCGAGCAGGCACAGGCGAAGCGAAACTTTCGATATCGCTGCTTCGAGACGCCGACGACGACAATATACCCTCGCACCTTATCCCCCGACCACCACCGGATAATCAGCAAAAATGGCTTCCAAGAGAGGGTACGTCATCTGCTCTCCCCGAAACCGCTATCGCGATGGCCGCAGTCAGACGGTGGAGGGAGACGAGGCCTTGAGAATCGCGGAATGAGCTCTATGGAGGACGTGAAGTCGCTGACATGAATTCTGTGCAGACGCGCTGCCACCGGCAACAAGCTCAAGATGACCCTCGGTCTTCCCGTGTACGTTCAAGTCCCGCAACGACTCCCCCAGTCATGAAAAACACCCCGGATCCGCCCGAAAGCAACCCCCGGCGCATACGCACGCGCATGCCCCACGCGAAACATGGCAGCGAAAAACGAGCGAGAAGCTGATTTGCGTTACAGCGGTGCCGTCATGAACTGCTGCGACAACTCCGGTGCCAGGAACCTCTACATCATCTCGGTCAAGGGCACTGGTGCGCGCCTGAACCGTCTGCCGGCCGGTGGTGTTGGCGACATGGTCATGGCCACCGTCAAGAAGGGCAAGCCTGAGCTGAGGAAGAAGGTCATGCCTGCCGTCATCGTCCGCCAGAGCAAGCCCTGGAGGAGGGGAGACGGTATCTACCTCTACTTCGAGGACAACGCTGGTGTGGTACGTGCACGCCCCGCACCCTGAGAGCGGAGGAGTTTGGGAAGAATTTGGGAGCTGGTGGAATCTGGTGAACAGAAACGGCTGACGCAATTTCGTACAGATCGTCAATCCCAAGGGTGAAATGAAGGGCTCTGCCATCACTGGCCCCGTCGGTAAGGAGGCTGCTGAGCTCTGGCCCGTAAGTTTCTCCCCGCGCTCTGCGCACGAGAAGGCGTCTGCAATATGGATTTCACTGACACCCCGCACAGCGTATTGCCAGCAACTCCGGTGTTGTCATGTAAAGCGTTTCCTGCTTGGGGTCTTCTTTATCGGTTTTCACGTGGGGAAAATAAAGGGTGGCGTGCATTTGGTCGCCCGGGTTCATACCATAAGACTACTTCACAGTAGTGAAATGCAAAAACGAAACATGAACACCACAACTTCAGGTCTCGTCTGATTCATGCCAAAATCACGTCGTTAACTATTTTACCGGAAGCCGCGAAAGCAACAGCCAACCATAGCCCAACCTCGAAAGCCCTTCTCCTGAAGCAACCTGGATACTGCCCAGCGAAGCCGACCAACGGGAGCAACCATGTCGTTGTTAGCCCAAAAACCGGTCAAAGTAAGCGTGTTGTGGGGATGTGCGGAGACGACTGCAGAAGCGAAATAGGACTCGGGCTGAACCGAGATGACGGGTCACTCCTCGCCCTGAGACTCGTGCTCAGATCTTCCCTGTACATCCTGCGGTGTTATGTCCAAGTCAGCAGCTTTATTGGTTCTCCTATAGGGGCCCTTATTATCCTGTGGGCACCCGTATGATACCTGCACCTTGAATTTCGGCTCCCGCGCTGAGCACCTACCAACCACCCGGAGATCGCCTATTACGCTTCTTGCACCCTATATACGCGTTATCTATCCATATATTGTCAAGCAATTTTATAACATTGGACGTGGAATTCCACATGACCTCCCAAACACCCAGCTGGAGCAGCAGATGTCCCGATCGAGAACGCCACTTCATTTTCCAGCGCCTTTCTCCAAATATGCTCATCTCGCTCGTTGTAGAATCGTAGCCGTGCAAGCTATCCAACGACCAAGGGTAGTGAGTGTTTATCCTACAATTTAACGTAGTATAATAGCTAGAAGTAGCAAGGAGTTCTGACAAATTTCCCTACGTCATCTTTAAAATTATATTCATGAAAGGCAGCCAACAGCTGGCATTTACCACTATCTCCGTATAAGAAAGAGACGAGCAACCAGTAGTCCGAGAAGATGCTTATGCACAACGCTCACGGCAATGCCAGAGTACAGACCCCGTTATCTTGCGCCTTTCCATTCCCTCGACCTCTGAACCGCGGTCTTACTCGACATCACTTCGCCATGAAGAGAGCAAAACCGAAAGCGAAGAAATAGTCATCAATCTCGAGCAATTATATACACTTCATAAACCCAAAAGCAGAACGAGCAGAAATGCAGTTGTCCCCCTGGTCTCGTATCTTTTATGCTGCTCCACGCCACCTGATCCCAATGAGGCAGGAAACGAAAAAACGAAGAAACAGCACCTACGCTGCCAATAACCAAGCACAAAAAAAGAACATTCATTCTAACTGATTTTTCCTCATGTAACGGCCATTACACTTTCACATATCGTCAGTATGCGTTGGCTAGGCCAAGCTCCTTTCCCACCTGCTTCTCAACCCAAAAGGTCGTCCAACGCGCTGCCGGTCTTCTGGCCCTGCGGCGGAGCACCAGCCGCAGGCATCGTGGGAGAGGCGGCGGCCGGTGCGCCCCACAGGCCGCTGCTTGTCTTTTGCTTGGCCAGGTCCGCCATGCTGACCTTGGGCTGCGACTGCGCGGGCTTCTTCGTGCCCATGCCGGAGAGCAGGTCGGAGAAGGCGTCGCCGCCGGCGGGCTTCTTGGCGCCGCCGATGCTTCCCGTGGGCGACAGGACGCCGGGCGTGGACCCCTTGCCGCCGAGGCTGCCGCCCGTCTGCTGAGTTGCGAGACCTGACGCAGCCGGCACCGAAGTGAAGTAGTTGGGCTGGTTGGGGACGTAACCAGCGGGCTGCTGCTGCGCGGGCGGCGGAGCAAAGGCGGAGGAGGCGGTGGTGGCCGGCGTCTGGCGCGCGGAAGAGATGCTGCCCGAGGGCGAGTGGATGGAGGAGAACAGGTCGTTGATGTTGGATGCTTGGGCACCCGAACGCGGCTGCGGTGCGGCGAACTGGGTTGGCTGGGCAGATGGCGCCATGGGCGGAGGAGTGAGAACGCCAAAACCGCCAGCTGCAGGGGCAGGCACTGCTGCTGCTGGAGCGGCGGCCGGAGCCGGAGTGGCAGACTGGAAGTCGTCGAAATCGTCGTCGTCTGCTGCACCTCCGGATTGCATGGCGCCAAAATCGTCCGCAGCGGAGCTAGTGGCGGGGGCCTTGCCATTGGACGCTGAGGGGACGGGTTCGGGATCGTCGAAGGAGAAGAGGTCAACTTCAGGCTGCTTGGGCTTGGGAGGCTCCTCCTTCTTCTTGCTGGCAGCACCGCCGCTGGTCTCCCTTCTGACACCAGCCCGCTGGGTGTCGGCCTGTCTCCTACTGGGAGCTGCAACCGCACCTTCATCGTACTCGTCGTACTCCTCGAACCTATCCCGCCTGCTGCCCGAGCCATGGTATCCGCTGTCTCCCTCGCCGCCGAAGCCACCACCGTCACCGTAGACGCCTCCACTGAAACCCCCGTAACCGCCGCCACCACTGTAGCCACCAGTCTCGCTGCCGAAGCCACTGTAGCGGTTGTTGGAAGAGAAGCCCAGACCGGCACCGCCCTCAACGCCAGTGTACTTGTTGCGGGTGGCGCGGGCCTTCTTGCGCTCTGAACGGATGCGTTCGACATCGCTAAGCAGCTCACCCAGCTCCTTTGCTCGGTTACGCACGTTGATACCCTGGTCCTTGCCGTTCATGTCGATGTAGTGGAACTGGCGCAGCATCTTGAGGAGCGAGAGGTGGGATCGTGCGTCGTCGATGACACGCTCGGAGCCATTCTTGATCAGAAACTCGAGCAGTTGGAGAGCCTAGCTTCCCATAAGCATTGAGGTGGAGTGATTGGGCAGTGAGCGCGCACCTTGTAGATTTGCCGCCACTCCTCCGCTGACTTCTCGGTGAAACGCTTGTAAATCATGGGCATGATCTCGTTAAGCAGCTGGCTGATGCGTCGTTTAGCATGCGCGGCGAATGGTAAGGCTATGCGGGAGGACTGACTAGTTGTAGGTGCCATTCGCGATCTCCTGCATCAGACTCGAAGATGCTCCCCTGGAGAGAGGTCAGCAACGGTGTCAAGGCAAAGCTGCGGGCGGGTTGCTCACCAAGGCTCATTGTTAGTAGCCTCGCGCACCTTCGCCTCCATCTCGGTATAGTTCATGACCGCTGGGCTGGTGGTTAGCCATCCGGTCCTCTTGCGCGTTGGCGTCCGGACAGATGTCGCATACCATTCTGGACCTTGCGCACGCCGGCCTTGAGGTCGTAGAGCGTGAGGTTGCTCACTTTATCCTTGAGGCTGTCGAGATCCATCTTGGGCGCGGGCTCAGCGGCGGCTGGTGGGCTTTGCGGAAACGGTGGTGTGGTAGGAGGACAGTTCGCAGCGTCCTGTGGTGCTTTCCCCGGGGCAGCAGATGGCCTTGGCAAGTGCTTACAGGGTTGGAAGGGTTAGAGACGCCCGAACTTGCCGCAAACTCGGAAGGTCTCGAGCACGCCCACTCAGCGTCAGATGGTGGTGAACAGCTCTCTGGACGCCTGTTGCAACTGTGTGAATCAAGGAGCCAGGTAATTCGCCTTTGGGTGTCTGGATCTCGTCTCAAAGTGGCCTCTTCGCTCTCTCAGCGACGCTCAGCCGGTCCTTAGGTGCCCGACCGCCGTTCCCGGCACCGCACCCTGGCTGCGCCCGGCCGACACCAGAGCCTCGACTCTGCACGTGATTTTTCATGCGATCACTCGAGTAGAGCGGTGAGCAATGGAGCGGCGAGTGCAGCGTGCGGGCAGCCCGCAGAGCGTTGGCCTGGTCAGTGTTGGGAAAGCGGAACGCGGACGGCACGTGACTTGCTCTGGAATTCTGCTTGGCGCCGGCGATGCCATCGGCTGCTGCGTCAGTGCTCTGCCAGTCTTCTGAGAAGCGTCGAGCTGCGCTTCTCACCCATCGCTAGCCGTCCAGCGCCGCCAATTGCCCTCAATCGCCCGCCGCAAGCTCCATTGAGCTCCGTCCAACGCACTCGCACGCATCAAGAGCGTCCTTCGCCGCATCGGTAGGTGTGCTGCCCCTCCCACTGCCGGGCTGCTGCGCCTGGGGGAGCTCCAGCCAGCTCTGAGCTCTCCGATCGCCCGCAGCCACCGTCGTCCTTCTCGGACTCGCAGGCTTGGTCAGCCTCGCGTTCCCCACCATGACGACGGATGTGCATTAGGGCAGAGCTTGCGGAGGCAGGCACAGCCCTCCGCAGGCGTCGCGCAACAGCCCAAGGCGTCTCACTTTTCTCCTCACGTGCCCTAGCCGCTAAACCCGAAGCACAGCAGACCATGGCCGCGTTCCTCCCGAGGCGGGGCTGCTCCGTTCCACGTATTTTCTACCCCTCCAAGGGCCCCTCCTCCCGCTTCTTCTTCAACACACCACTCCACCGCTTCCCCCAATCTTCTCCCTCTTCCATTAGAAACTTCCACGCTTCATCAGCAAACATGACTGTCAAGGTTTTCGTACGTCGCCCACACCCTCGCACCCTCTGCTGCTGTCGCTAACCGCCGCCTACAGTTCGACTGCGAGTGGGAGTAGGTTGTCACCGCTCCGCATTGGCTGCGACGTGTTGCTGACCGCATCTCTCCAGGGGCCCCGAGGTCCAGGTCGACGCCAAGGGCAACGTCACCTCCACCGGCGCCGTCAAGGAGCAGTCCGGTCGCATCAACTTCGATCTCTTCGACGATGTCGTCCCCAAGACCGCCGAGAACTTCCGCGCCCTGTGCACTGGCGAGAAGGGCTTCGGCTACCAGGGCTCCAAGTTCCACCGCGTGATCCCCCAGTTCATGCTCCAGGGTGGTGACTTCACCCGCGGCAACGTACGTGCTCCCCTACAAAGCGGATGGCGTCATCGCTGCGTCGCTGGGTATACTGACGGCTGCGCAGGGCACCGGCGGCAAGTCCATCTACGGCGAGAAGTTCGCCGACGAGAACTTCAAGCTCCAGCACAAGAACCCCTTCCTCCTGTCGATGGCTAACGCTGGCCCCAACACGTAAGGAGACATAGCCCCGCACCGCCCAATTGAGACAGGCGCTAACCCATTTGCCACAGCAACGGCTCGCAGTTCTTCGTCACCACCGTCGTCACCTCGTGGCTCGACGGCAAGCACGTCGTCTTCGGCACCGTCCCCGAGGGTGACGTCGAGTCGTACAGGGTCGTCAAGGCCATCGAGGCCTGCGGCAGCGGCTCTGGCGCCATCAAGTACAAGAAGGCCCCTACCATCGTCAAGTCTGGCCAGTTGTAAATGGCTTGCTTTTCCTTTGATGATGGTCTTATGAGTTGATGAGCAGCTGGGTTGGCCCGTTGAAGCATCTAGTGAGGGGCAGTCAACGGGGCTGCGGGGTAGCAGCAAAAAGTAGCGGTTAGACTAGTAGCGATCCAGGTGCCGAATAACAACTCGATCTCTGCTGTCATGTGCTGTGCTCTTCTGAAGACTTTCGCATGTGTTCGCATGCCCTGACGCGACCGGCGGCTCCCCGCGCGTGCTGTGCTGATCTCGCCTGATGGGTGGCCTCAACACCACTGCCCCTCTCGCCGGGCGCAATTCAGGTCCCGCTCCACCGGCAATCCGCATCGCCAGCCCGACGTGGCTTTTCCCATTGGCCGCGTGGTTGTGGCCAGATGAGTCATGCGATTCCGTCATTGAGCAGTGGGGCAGGAGCGCAGCCTCAGGCAACTCTAAATCTCGCCATCGACCCTCATTGACTGATGCTCACTGTTTCTCAGCATGCACCACGCTTGTTGTTTCTTCGGCCACTGGTAGCGCTCTAACAGCCGCCGCTCAAGCCTCCCGTTGCCGATCAATCCATTGGCGTCTTCCCATCTCGGCCAATTCGACAGAGCCGCAATGGCGCCTCCCACGACCTACGACCCGGCCACGCTGGCCATCCACGGCGACGACTGGCTCAACAAGGGCGCCGACGTGGCGCCCGCCATGCACGTGTCGACGACGTTCCGCTACAGCCACGACCCGGACGAGCTGGAGGCCAGCACCGAGGCCACCGGGCCGCCCGCGTCGACCGACTTCCCGCCCATCTACAGCCGGCTGTCGGCGCCGAACACGACGCGGCTGGAGGCGCTGCTGTCGGAGCTGCTGGGCGGCCGGGCGCTGACGTACTCGTCGGGCCTATCAGCCTTCCACGCGCTGATGGTCTACTTCCGGCCGAACGTCGTGGCCATCGGGCACGACAAGCTGGGCGGCTACCACGGTTGCCACGGCGTGCTGGCGCTGCACACCAAGATGCACGGCCTGAAGCTGGCAGACCTGCACGACGAGCGCACGTGGGACGAGCTCGGCCTGGGCAAAGGCGACGTCGTGCACGTCGAGACGCCGCTGAACCCGACGGGCGAGGCGTATGACATCGCGGCGCTGGCCGCGAAGGCGCACGCCCGCGGCGCCTTCCTGACGGTCGACTCGACCTTCGCGCCGCCGGGCCTGCAGGACCCGTTTGCGCTGGGCGCCGACGTCGTCATGCACAGCGGCACAAAGTACATCGGCGGCCACAGCGACATGCTGTGCGGCGTGCTCGCCGTGCCGAAGGCGCGTGAAGACTGGTTTTGGGGCCTGTGGAACGAGCGCGTCTTCCTCGGCAGCGTCATGGGCAGCCTCGAGGGCTGGCTCGGCGTGCGGAGTCTGCGCACCCTGCAGCTGCGCGTGCAGGCCCAGAGCAGGAACGCCGAGCGCCTCGTCAAGTGGCTGCACGAGAACGTCTCCAGCGCCGGGAGCCCCGTCGCCGCCACGGTGGAGAAGGTCGTCCACGCCAGCCTGCAGACGGCGGACCTGGAGCAGGGCTGGCTGAAAAAGCAGATGCCCAACGGCTTCGGCCCCGTCTTCGCCCTGTGGATGAAGAACAAGGAGTTCGCGAAGAGGCTGCCCAGCAAGCTCCACCTCTTCCACCACGCCACCAGCTTGGGCGGCGTCGAGAGCTTGATCGAGTGGCGCCGCATGAGCGACAAGAGCGTCGAGCCCACCCTGCTCCGCTTCTCCATCGGCGCCGAGAACTGGGAGGACTTGAGGGACGACCTCGCCGCCGGCTTCAAGGCGCTAGCCGAGGAGAAGGTGTGAAGTATGTTTTTTTTGCGGAGATTGTAGGCTTATGTTTCTTGGGACGGATGACCAGTTCTTAATCTTTTTCGAGTCAGGGAAAGAGAGGGCCGGGTGCACCAGAGACAAGATAGATCAGATAGAACCCAACATATCAAGAAACATAGATATTTTGTAGGCCTCCCCGTTGACCAATGCTGGCTCGGGATGATTTTTTAACGTAGTTTTCTAGGATATCTATTTTCTTGGCATGCTTATGTACGTCGATATAATTCCTACGATTGAGACCCAATGCGCCAGTAATAAAGTTTTGAGCTGTATCTTTTTCGTTGCTTCGAAAGTTCGGACTTCTTCCAGGGTGAGAGAGCCATATTTATGGCCAGTTAAACTTCGTGCTTTGAATGCGGATGTGAGGTCTGCAATTAAAAGACAACATCTGGTTTTTGAGTTCTAAGTCCATTATGAAGAACCGAAAGTTGTCAGCCGTCACTTTTTATCTGAATCATATGACATGTGACACATTCTATTAACAACGTGTCAATTAGGCGGCCGAGTGCAATCAACACTCGGTATCTTTCTACTTCGAGCCAGCGGGACGAATCGGCGTCGAGTGGCTATCTGAAGTTCGGGGCTTGAAATATAGTGAGTGAGCGCCTCCAGTATTTCACGCCTGATCCTCAAAGTGGCGCCATCACTGTTTGTGGACAAGATTTTGTTCTCAATTTGCTTTTCCACGTAAGAAGAGATAGAAGTATGCCGGCAGGAAGCTGAGTCAATCAATAGAGGCGGAAACGAAATTATCGAAAGAAGAAAAAGAAAATATGACGACGGGACGAGAGCCCGCAAATCAAAAGCGAGGACCGATGGTCTAGACGGATTATCCTCTCGCATTAGCGCAAGAAGGCAGGAGGCCAGAAAGCAGACAATCGAGGGGAACGGGCAAGATACAGGTCGACATTACAGCCCCCTCTCGCAGCCGATGGCTAGCGCGAAGAAAAGCAGGGGTGTAGAATATAACGTAACTATGCCCAGCTCTACCTTAGGGAAGTTAACATATGTGGGTAGGTGAAGCTATCATCCGGACGAGAATGTCGAATTAAAAATTTTACATATACGTCCGGACGATAGCTTCAACTACCCATGATATGAGAAAAAAACAAATCCACGCTAGCCATCGGTCGCGAGAGGGGACTGTACATACAATTGTTCGGCAAAGTCAGAAGCCGGGTTCTAGAAAGATGCCCCAAGCGCCCGGGTCACGTAAGGACCCACTTTGGATCATGAATGATCCAACACCATGATCCAGAGAAATGATCCAGAGAAATGATCCAGATTGTAACTAGCTTTCCTACAGTA
Organism: Lasiodiplodia sp. COLG20; assembly: GCA_009801085.1. NCBI lineage: Eukaryota > Fungi > Ascomycota > Dothideomycetes > Botryosphaeriales > Botryosphaeriaceae > Lasiodiplodia > Lasiodiplodia sp. COLG20. Next base: position 4,536,035 of record VNWV01000001.1, on the reverse strand, counting down.
TATATACACACTCATTGGCCAGACATTAAGCCCTCCGTGGTCAACTCAAAGTTCTAATCCAATCCTATTGGTTTAGAGGTAACCGGTTCACTGTGCATCGCACAACCACGTGATACTTCACTTGTCCAATCATTGTCGCCCTACTCTTGTCTCTTCAGGGTAAACCCTACGGTTCACCCGACCTGCTAGGCGACTCAGAAGCCTAGTGGAAGGAGCTTACCGTTACAACTTACCGACACTGACACCGCATGTCACTGCACAAAAGAAAGGCATCCGCATCTGAGACTTCATAATCACTAGTATGTAAAACAAAGAGAATAATGTGGGTAATATACTAAGTTATTTATGGTCTGGAGATAGTCTCAGGCGGTGGTTACGGCATAGTCACCATGCCCTTTCTTTCGACCTTAGCCCCACTTAACCGACGTGCTCAACGTTTAAACAGCAACGATTCGGAATGGTCCACCGAAGCCATACTGGCGCTGCTTAGCCTTTTGTCTATGGTCATCATGCCTTGTGCAACCCTCTTCGTCCGCCGCAATTGGTTACGCATTTGTGATTTTTGGGTAAATTTGTTCGGTGGCCGAGTCCGTATTGGTACGGTCTACCCACGGTTCATGGTTTCTCTTCCTATTTTCCCTTGGGGCCGAAGGTGCTAACATCTAACGAATAAATAGGCGATGAAGAAGAAGGAACCGAACTATACGTTGGAGCCTAGCCTGGGTCTAAGTAAGACTGATACAGGAGACTCGTGTTGAATAAGGAACGGGATTGGAGCGTTTGCAATGCACATCAGTCAGTAGGGGAATGAAGTCAAGAATCACGAAACCCATACTATGCTTCAACCACACGATGAATCCGTTCTGGGACATGGAATACCGCGGCCGCTGTGCTGCATTCTGTACAAATCAACAATCTCAGCTTTAAATTCTTGTATCCAACTATACCTTACTAGACCGCGAGGTTTCTGTGGGCAAGAGCAGACATCGGAAGCAAGAGTCTACTGCACTATACTAAATTGCAGAGCCGGAAGGCTTAGTCTCCCAACGGATTCCCAGGTAGCAATGGTAGGGCACGCACCAAGCAGCATGCAGAGGGGGGTCCTTAAGTCTAAATACGTTCTTGTTATGATATATGCAGATATACCCAATATTTACGTATCGAGTGCCACAGCTAAGAACATAAGGGGTTTAATGTTGGGAAGAGCAAATACAACAAACCTATTCTGAGACTGAAAAGGTGGCTCGGACACAAGGAACAAAGATAATGGTTACCCAAGACCGCGCGCCAAAGGCGCCAATCGCGGTTGAATATTCAAGAACAAGCATTGCACCAAATGAAGAAATGTCACTCACGGTGTAGGATGCAGCCCGCTCCAATTGGTGGAAGTCCCTGCAGAGGCTCTGGCGCCAGGAAAGCACGAGAGAAGCTATGGAAAGGAACCAACCGTTTTTAAGACTTACATGTGGGGAAGGAAAAAAAGAGATGGGGATATGAAGGAGCTCGCTCTGTCGCCGAAACGCCATAAGCGCCGCCGTCCGTAGCTGGACCACAGTCGACCATCAGCCTCTGCCCAAAAGGGACAGATTTTGTGAAGACTAACCGACGGTGTTCTTTTATGCAGTTGTTGTAATGGAGTGCCGTCTACGTTCGCCGTGTTCCTTATCGCCGCGTGATCGTGCAAATAAACCCTCGGCCGTGGTTAGAACAGCATGTCGGAAGGAACTCAATGCCAGCAAACTTAGCTGTTCTCAGCTGATTTTGTCCATCTCCTGCAGCCGGCCGCCGAAGTTGTGCGCAAAAAAATCATGTCGAAGGAAGTAGCGGCTTAGCTGTACCAGAAAAGGGCCAAGTGCTGTGAATCTTGCTGGTTGTGGCTTTTCGTCCGTGGCCCAAACCCTGCTCACTTGTGCCCAAAGACACAAGCGAACATCTGAGAAGCCGCACCGAAGAAATACCTATCCCGATGGGTCGTGTACGTCATCTTGTCCAGTAACCACGCCAGTGACGGGGGGTTCAAGCGAGCCAACCACCTTCTCATCCTGTTGTCTCTCGGCGGGATTAAATGCGTACCTGGCTAGCTTCGCCATCTTCTCCTCCGGGCTCACTTCATCATCAGAGTAGACAAGCTTGACTTCCTTCTTGGCCTTGGGGGCCTCCTCGTCCTTCTTCGCACGTTCGGACTCAGCAGTCTTAGGAGCTTCACTCAACTTGCCAGCACTGGCAATGAGATCATCAACAGACTGCTCGAGGCCGGGAATCGAGCTCTGCGGAACTTGTGTGGGGTGACCATTGGGCTGAGCGGACGCAGGGTGACCGGTGACGGAAGGCGGGACGTGTCCCTGATGCATCTGCTGCAGCTGGTACTGGTTGACCTGCGGAGCACCGAAAGCCGGGCGCTGGGGCAAGCCAGGTGCAGCAGGCAAGCTTCCCTGCCTGGGCGGAGGGTGGCCGTTGTTCGGCGGGGTGCGACTCGGAGGCTGGTGTGCGCCGTAGGGCAGGGTTACCGGCGGTGAGCCCGAGTTCTGCTGACGAGGCGGACCAGCTTGAAACGGAGACTGAAACGGCTGAGCGCCGGGCTGGGCGAAAGGCTGGCCTGGGAAGGGGGAAGATGCGTTAGGGCTGAACGGCTGAGCACCATAGCCAGGCTGCTGAGGGAAGGGCTGGGGGTTGTAAGCCTGGGACGGGGAGTAACCGGGCTGACCGTAAGGCTGCGCATAAGCGGCTTGAGCCGGGTTGGTAGGAGGGCTCGAGAACGACATCTGCTGCGGGGGGTACTGCTGAGCACCGGGCTACATGGTGTGACTCGGTCAGTGTCTGCGTTGATCTTTGACAGCAATAGGAATGGCTGGGGGCACTCACGAAAGCTGTGGGACTCTGAGCTACGGCCGGACTCTGGCCACCTTGTCCTAGCGGGGTGACGTCTCCACTGCTTCCTCCAGCTGCCTCCTGAGCCTTCTTTGCCTTGTGGGCAGCCAAGCGAGCCTTGAGATCCTCCTTCGTCTCAACCTTGGGCTTCTTGGGCTGCGGCGCGCCACCAGTGGGCGTAGAGCCGGGCGGAGGGTTGCCGGTGGCGGCGCGGCGTTCAGCCTGCTGCTCGTAGAACTGCTGAAGGACGCGTTGTTGGTGGGCTTGCATGACATCTTCGGGGACGCCTTCCATGCCGAAGATCTCGAAGTCGAGGCCCTGGCGGTTGGGCAGCGCATTCTCAACTTGGGTGAGAGTCTCTTTGTGGACCTGCGTCATGTGGACATTGAGACCTACAATGCGTCAGTTCAATCCGCGATAGGGACTGTGTGAGCTCACCTCCAGCGGTGTTCAGGCGGCGACCGCATTTCTCGCACTTGAAGTGCTTGGCCTTCTGGTGGTTGATCAAGATCTTGAGGTCATCGAAGTCGCGCTCGCAGTAGTAGCACCACGGCCGGTTGAGGATCTCCTCGACGTCGGGGTGGTTTCTCTTCTTCTTGCCCATGGTGTCGGCGCGTTCGGAAGTTGGGGGAGCAGAAGCAGGGAAATAATGCGACGCAAGCCGGCGATGCGGAGTTGTCGAGTCGCGCGTGGTGCGGATGGAGGCGGTCGTCGCGCGTGGTCGAGGGTAAAGGTCGTTGCTGCGGCTTGGCGAAAGCTACAAAGAGAATGACGGAAGGTAGCTGAGTCAGCCACGCGCTAGCGGGCATTAGCGCGACAGCCCCGGCGCGACCGCCTCGCGTTTTTTCTCACCCCATCACACATCGCCCGCTGCTTCACCTCTCAAGGCACAGGCGGCGCCTCGATCCCCCGCTCGCTGGTCAGCTGGCACAGTGCAAATGGCGCACCACATGTGTTTCCAGCTGGCGGCCCGCTTGATACCTGAGCTGCATTGTTGACAACAGTGCCGTCGACCCTTCCTCGAATTTCTTAACGCAACTGTATACCGGCTACTTGCTCCGTTCGGAGTCATCACAAGTCCTCTTACGGGGAGCAGTCTGCTTTTGTTGCGTCTTGTGGCAAAGTAGACTGTGGGCTGGGATATACAGCTCTGCCTCGGCAGATCATTCAAAGTTGCAAAAAAGATAGGACCTTCATAGTTCTCACTTCTTGCTCTCCAGAGACACCCTACAGCAAGTGGGACTCCTTGCGTACCAACATATGTAATTTGCACTTGTTAATGAAATAGAAAAAATGATACCTTGTTCGATACCTAATCTTGCATGAAAACCGTGTGGCAAATATCATAGTTGTGTTTGGGCTGGGGAAAGGCGTGGCTTTGGGATGTGGTCTCTGCATTTTTACGCAACCGAAGTCTGAATTACCCAAAGTTACTCCTTGGAAGCGTCACTGGAGAAGATTACTCCCTTAAATACCTCTTACATCTTGAATTGCATGGAAGACAAAAATCCATACGCGTACTGTCACTTAGCACACCACACAATTTCGCAGTCGATCAACCACCAGAAAGCCGAGAGCCATCTTCCTCATACATGAATATAAAGAGAACATACGTATGTTGGGCCGTGAGGCTAGAAGCTATTACACGTGGGTAACATCCACCTTCTCTTCGTTCCTTCCAATTGGTGAATCCCCAAATCCGCATGCGGGATACAAATCTCAAGTACCCAAACGTGCGCTCAAGACCGTGTAGTGAATGAAACGCCACAGAAAAAAAAAAGGAACGCCATGCTCGCTATGGTCCTTGTCTCTGTGGACGCTTTGCCGAAAAAAAAAAAGAGTCTCTCGTCTTACCAAGATCAAGTCAACTGCTAATTGGTATCAGATGCCTTTATAAAAGTGTTTGCCGAAAAGAAGAGAAATGACGATAGAAAAAAGATATTGGAACGAGAAAGAAAAAAATTAATGATATGAAGATGCAGTCAAGAAGGGCGATGAATCATGCCGTAGCACAAACCTTGATAGCCATCCATAATCCAGACACGCCTGTTGTGCCTTCGTTCCGTCGTCACAGTCGCTTCGTGAGATGCATTAGAAGCACTCGTAATTGTCGTGTCAAAGGTCCTTCAGCTTCCGTCATTCCGAGAGCCTTACCGCAAGATTACGAAACCCTAGTACCCGTCATAAAAAAGCGGAAAACAGTCAAGCATTCCCCCCAATCTTGCCTCTATCAATAGCGTCCTTCAACCGGGTATCTCCGTCCGCCCACCCCATCTAACGAACCACCGACACCCTGCACATATCTGTGCCCGCTGGCTCTTTCTCTTCGCGACTCTCTGAAGGGTGCATCTCTTTCGATGCTACTATTTCTGCTACCGGCCCAGCGCGGTGACGCCGCACCGGGATAACGCACGCTCTGAGCTCTGGCAGGGAGTGGCATTCGATCCACGCCTGTAGCCGAGACGCCGCGCGGCGGATAGCTTGGCCGCCGGCCGTGTGGTTGAGCAAGATGATCGCCGTAGTACGCCGAACGGGGAAATTGCCCGGTTATGGGACTGCCTTGAACGGGCCCGGTTGGGACACTGGGGCCATTCGGACCCAGCTGGGTGGGCGGAGGTTGGAGGTGTGCCACTTGAGTTGCGAAGAGCGGCTCGGTGGTTGGCTTGAAACCGCTCGGGCTGGGCCGGGACGAGTTATGGCTGTTCCCTAAAGCCGATAGGTTGGTACCCGAGTAAGTCTTGATTGGTGGCGGGGTCGGTGGGGTGGCAGAGGACGAAGGGACAAATTGCTCGCGAGGATCTCGGGGTTCACGTGGGCTCGAGCGTGTGTTTTCTCTGTCTGCACGCTCATGATCGCGCTCACGGTCACGGCTGTGATGCTCACGTTCGCGTGGACTGCTTCTTTCAGCCCGATCCCTGCGCTCCTTGGGAACACGAAGCGGGGGATCAGAGTCTGTGCGCCTGTGCGTGTTTGATACATGCGTGTACGGGTACATTCCATGGTTGTTGTGGCTATACCTCCTCCCATGGGTATATTCGCCATACGGCGGGAAATACTCACGTGGCGAGGAGGGTGGAGAGTGACTACGGCGATGGCGAAGCGGAACGTGATGATTCGGGCGCATTCGAGGGTCTTTTGGCAGACGTTCAGAAGAGCGGCGGATATCCTCAGAATCGGAAGAACTTTCACTGTGATACTGGAAACTGCCTCTTCGCCGACCATTTCTTTGCCTATGCGAAGGATGCGGCTTGGGGCTGGAAGATCCATGAGCGTGATGCGAGTACCTCGGAGGCGGGCCTGTGGGGGTGGGCTCCGCATCGTCATCGTAGTCGCCTACGCCGTCTTCAGAATACGGGGAAGTGCTGGGTCTGTCGGAAAGACTCTTCCGGCGCTTTTCGTGCTTGTCAGACCTGCTCCAAGGCGTCCGAAGGTGGCGGCTTATGGTATCGGCAACCAAACGGCCGCGGTCCTGCACAAACTCGCGGGGAGACCGAGCTTTGTAGTCAGCGCGGGAGAAGCGGCGGATTATGGTGGGACGACCGCCGCGATCACGATATAGCGGGTTCCGAAAGTAAGCAGCTGCACCAGTACGCTCGTCAGCAGAGTGCTCGTCGTTGGACGCATCGCTGTCAAAAATATCGGCACCGGTGCCAGGCGGTCCTGGCCGGTGCGCCCGAGTGCGCTGCTGCTGTTCCTCGGCCTCGCATTCCTCGCGCAAGCGGTTTGACACGCTCTCGTACCAACGTAACATGTCCTCGTCAGGCTTCTCTGGAAATGATTCCTTGGGCAGCAGCTTGGGGAAGACTTTGCCGGTACCCGGGTCGACGATGTCGAAGTGCTCTACAGCGCCCTGCAGGAACGGCACATGCTCATCCGGGCCGAGGAGCAGCTGTATGGTTTGCCATGTTATGAAGCCCTTGCGCTTGAGCGCTGGTACGGTTGGAATACTGTAGCCATCGGAATCTGGTCCTGGCTGCAGCGAATGTAGGCATCCAAGCGACTTGTAAATGAAGGCAACGGAGGGGGCGGGCGTATCGATAAACAGAACGTCATAGTCGCCGCCGACGGCCTTGTAGAAGCCGGCGAGCTGGGTGGGCGTGATGTCGGCGCAGTCCTCAGTGGGCCCGAAATGGGTGGCCTGGGATCTATTGGTCAGTTTGCGCGGCGGGGAGCAAAGAGCGGAGGGCGCGCACCACATAGATTGCTATGCCCTCGAGCAAGCGGTTGAGAAGGTCGGTGCCGCACTTGTCAGGGCGGAAGAGATAGCCCCAGAACTGTTGCGCTTCTTTGGTGGCGGCGTCGGGCGTGGTGGAGGTGGTGGCAGCCATGCCGACGCACTTGCATGCATGCGCGCATGTACTGTATACTGAGGGCTGGGAAGCTGGGCGCAATCGAGGTAGGTGGTTGACCCCGGGGCTGCAAGGGCCGCTCGGCGCGCTGGAGACGAGGCGCGTGGGGCGATCAGCGGGTCGCGGTCAATCGCGCGGAGGAGGCTGGCTCCAGTTCCGCGTGCGCTGCTGGCACTGGACTTGCGCGGGTGGGAGCGCTGAGCGGGCTCACGCCTGGCTTTGGGTGCCGGCCGCCGTTTATAGGGCTTACCGGCTCGCACGATGCACGCCTGCACACCCCGATTGCGCCGCCGCCCATCACCTGCATTCTCTGCATTCCGGCGCCTGCCTATTTGCCTGGGTTCTGCCTGCGCCCGCCTGCGTCACGTCGGGCCACTGAGCCACGGCCACGATGACTGAGCCTCCAAGGCATCCGCCCACCCCACTGACATCACCACGGCCCGCCCCGCCTCCTCCCCACGCTCCACCGCATGCAGTCAACCACGCCTCACACACAAGTTGCACAACCGTTACCGTTCATCATGCTTCTATTAAACGTGCACTAGACTAAAAAAGAGCATTCGCCAACATGTACTTCCGTCTGCATGCCATATGCAGCGTTTCTCATTCCACTTTACGTGGTCCAATCCACCCGTTGATTTTTTTTCACCGCTCACCCTCTAGTGCTCCAGCAGGCGCAAGCTACCCTGGACAACCACGTTCTCCAGGATCGATCCCGGAGGAATGTCGATCGTCTGGCCCTCCGTCGCGACGATGATGACGGTGCCCTTCAGCGTGACGCCACGGCCGAGGTTAACCGCACCCGTGATCGTCAGGTGGTCAAGCTCGACAATCTTGGGGATCGAAGGAATGCGCGACTGGAAGCTCGACACCTTCTTGAAGTCCGAGCCGAGCTTGATGAGAGGCGCAGGGCCGAAGCGGTTGGGGTCCATGACGAGCTGACCGTGCTGCAGCGTGTACAGGTCCGACTTGACCAGCATGAGGTCAGAGCACGTCTTGACCGGCAGGAAGCGCCTCCTGGGAACGTTCACACCGTGAGCGTTGTTGAAGTGGCGGATGGCGGCACCGACGGCAGTCTCGAGCTGGAGCACAGACAGGTCGGCCTCGCCCTTCTTGTCGGCCGGAATGCTCTTGCCGTTGGGGATGATCTCCATGGCAAGCTCGTTGTTCTCAACAACACGCTTGATGGCCTTGAGGTTGAGCCAGATGTTGTTGGTGTTGAAGTACTTGAACTTCTTGATCGACTTGAACTCGTTGACGTGCTCCTTGGGCACCTGAGCGATTTCAAGAAGACGGACCGAGCCCTCGTAGTCGATGATGGTACCACCCTTGACATCGGCCTTGGTCTTGTCCGTCAGCTCCATGATGTACTCGGCCTCGGTCTCGACCATGTGCTGCAGGATGCGCAGGTCGACGACGGCGCCGAGGTTGTCGGCGTTCGACAGGAAGATGATCTCGATGCCGCGGTCGATCAGCTTGTCGAGGATGCCAGAGTTGTACATCGACTCGAAAACGTCACCGTGGCCCGGAGGGTACCAGTCGGAGATCTGAGAGTCGGCCGACTTGGGAGCGGGGAGGAGCGAGTCCTTGAGCACACGGGGGTACTTGGACTGGTTGAAGGTCATGATGTCGATGTTGTGACCCTCGTACTTCTTGATGATGTTGGCAGTGTCGGCGTCGGTGTTGAACGAGTTCATGAGAACGAAAGGAACGTTCACATCGTAAGTCCTGTTCAGGTACTCGATCTGACGGACCGACAGGTCGAGGAACGACATGCCGTCACGGACCTCGATGACCGACTTGGGGCCAACGCAACCCATGGAGGTACCAAGACCACCGTTGAGCTTGACAACGGCGAGCTTCTTGAGGAACTCGACGGACTCGGTGTTGGGCAGGTCGGCATAGCTGACGACCTGCTCGGGCTTCGGAGGAGCGATGCGGGACCACTCAATCGCGTTGCCCTTGGCCTTGTCGTTCAGGTAGCGACGGAAGAGGGCAAAGAAGTTGTCCATCTCCGTCTCGAACCGCTGTTGCCAAACTAGTCATTATCTCGCTCCGTTGTATAGTGTAGTATTCGACGTACCTGCTTCTCGGCGGGGTCCTTGACGGTATCGGCGAGGTTGTTCAGGGCATTGCGCATCTGGGAGGCAGCAACAGACGTCGAGGTGTTCTCGAAAGCCTTCACGTCAGTAGTATTAGCATCTTTACGCAAGTGGGAAGACGACATGGTGCCAGCAGCGTGTCTGATCTAGCGTGTGCAATCCTGGATAAAGCTATGTCTGTCCGAAGCGTCACAGAGCTTTTGCTCAGAAGAATGATCCTGGACTAAACAATCGACGGCGAGCCTAAAGCGGCAGGGATAGGGGCGGTCTCCAGGGGACTCCCACGTTTAAAAGTGGGGCTCTGGTGCTCGATCCGTGCCCAGGGGGGCGCTCGTGAACACACAGGAAGCAAGCAGAGCGTTCGGCCAGTTGGGCAAGCGCACATCGCGAAATTTCCATCGGATGCTGCCTCGTTCTGCCGCCCCTGTTTGTCCCGACGCCGGCGGTCCATGGGCGAGGTCTCGAGAATGTGCCACCACGACCCGGAGGCCGTCGATGTGCGAGCCATCGATGCAGATCAATGACGTGTGGAGATGGTGTTGAGGGGCTTCGGTGGTGAGGCCACTCGGTGGCTCGCTCGAAGGCTCATCCGACGAAGGCCACCCGCCGCCGCTGCCGGAAGTCCATTGAGCGTAGCGGGTCGGGAGGCCGTTTCCAGGATGATGCGGACGCACGCCGAATCGACACACTGCTTGCTGGGGGGCGGATTCGAGTGCAAACTTACCATGTGCGACTGGGTCTTGCCATGGTGCCTGCCAAAGCCATCCTCGGCGCTGCTGGGCTTGAGGTGGGAGGGGAGAGCGTCCTTGATGCGAGAGGCCATTGTGATCGTGTTGTGAAGAGAAAGGGTAAGGGCAGAGTCTGAGTTTGCGGGCGGAAGAAGTCAGCTCGGCGTTTCAGGAGGAATGACGAATGGGCGAGTGAGGGGAGGAGGGGGCGGGGCGTACTTGAGCGAGCGTTTGGAAGTGGGATTGACGGGGCGGTCGCAGTGACGATCGGGCCTCCGCTGCGGGATGAGTCAAGGTGATGCAAGAAAAGAAGAGGAGATGCAGAGGAGCAGAGGGAAGTTGGCAGCTGGCCAGATATTGTACTCGCGCGGCGGGCGGTAGGGGGAGAGCTTCAGCGGTGGCCAAAGCTCCAGAGGCGCCCCGTGCATGCAGAGGCGCTGCTGGCGGGCAGCCGCGAACGGCGGCCGGTGTGCCAGCGACCCGCCAACAGCGAGTTTACGCAGCGACGGCAGGCACGGTTGGCGGACGCTAAATTTGGGACGCGGGAGAACCAGTCGCAGGGCGCGCGATGCCTGCGAGCTCCACACACGGCGAATTGCGCTGCCATGATCTTCGCTCGAGCTGCTTCAGACACGCCCGCCGTCCTGCACGCCAGCTCACCGGCCATTCGGCCCTGCTGCACCCCTCCTGAGCCAATTCACGCGGTGTGTTGCGGGCGCAGCCAAAGACATGGGACCAACACACTCAAGACTCAACCGAAAAAAATATTCATGATAGTGGCGTCCGGCTTACGGCCTTGCGTCTAGCGGCGTCTGGCTGGCCAGGGCGCTAGCTGGGCGGCTGCCGTCCCTCGCAGGCTGCCTGAGGCGTTTCGCCACACTAATGCGCTGCACCTCGTACTCCCTGCCTGCAAGCAGCGTCTGGAAGCTTTGGGGGGAAGCGCAAGCGCCACGTAGTATCTTGGTCTGCGGACGGGCCTGCTGCCCGATTCATCTCGCCGCGCTCGTGTCGCGGTGGGCGGAGGAAAACATTCTGTCAGAGATAAAGTTGTTCGAGAAGCTGTTGTGCGGGCTGTCAACCCTGTCGTGCCCGGATCAGGCCGCTCGGAAATGAGCAGCGCCACACCACAGCGGCCAGCGACTCGTGCCTGTGATGACAGCACCAGCACGTGGGGGCTCTTGTGCAACTCCAGGGCTTTCGGCGGGAGATCTGCGTCTAACGCTGCCGCATACGGGTGCTGCCATCAAACAACCCGGTGACCTTGCTTCCGTGTGCAAGTTGCAGCACTCTCCCGCCAGCCAGCCCGCCGCCTGAATGGTCCGCCGCCCGGCGCAGCCCCGCCGCTTTAGGGCCCTATAGTCTGCCCCCGATAGGGTCGGACGGGCGTATCCCTTTCAGCAGGGCGTTGTCTCTCTCAGCCACCTCCTAATGCACCCGATATCCCATCCCCCCTGAGGTTAGCTGTTAAGCATTTGGCACTTCGGGTCTCGAATTCTTTTTCCAGCAAGGCCGTCGTCCGTGCGATAAGCGACGCTCGTGATTGCTATTGATTCAGTCGGATTGGGCTGCCGGCCCCTCTCGGACGGAAAAGCCCATGACCATTGGGACATGACGAAGATCAATGCCCGTCACAATGGCTGCCAAAAGACCTGAGCTATCGTAAATACAGAGTGGTGTTGCCGAAGGCTAGCGCGAAGAATGGCGGGACCCTCGAATCTAGGGTACCTATGCCCCAGCCGTTTTTTTTTTTTAAGAAAAGAAAAGTAACATATGTGGGCAGTTGAAGCTATCATCCGGATGTAAATGGAAAATTAACTATTGTACATTCACGTCCGGACGATAGCTTCAATTGCCCCCGACATGAGCCAAAACAAATTCACACTAGCCTTCTGCTGCGATACCCCTCTGCAATTTTTATTAGTATCTAAGCCCGTTACGGAGGTAGTTGCAGCAACTATGATGTATGATATTAAATATTCCCGGTGTTTCAAAGGTGAGATGACGTATTAAATGCACATCTACGTCCGGATGATAGCTTCAACTACCCAGGTAACGACCCTTGAGGCGACATCGGGTGCCCTATGGCGCTAGTCCCAAAAGGGCTAAGCGGCATCGCGGGGCGCGACTTTCTTCGCTGCGCGTGCTGGCGTTTGGGGTTCGACGACCACCACCCCGTGGCCGAACTTCGCCACCAAATAGATTCTACTAATGCCCACACTCTGAATCCGCACTGCCCTGATCCGCTGACCATCAAATAAACCGCGATGGAAGTCCTCGAGCTTCCCGCCGAAGCAAATCCGCTCACCGAGAATCTACTCTTTCACGTGCTCCGGTCTGCCGCATCGAGCGATCCGCACCAGATTCAGACTGGCACGAAACAGTTGCAGAAATGGGAATCTGAGAAAGGCTTCTACCCACTACTCCAAGTACGCGTACCTTCGCCATACCGGGTTGTCTTGTCTTGGCGCCAGCTTCCCGAAATAGCCATGAATTTGCAAGGATGAAAGCGTTGTTACTAACGCATAATTAGGCCGCCTTCATTGACAAATCCTTGCCTGTAGAGATCCGCTATCTCGCCATTATTCAGCTGAAGAACGGTATCGACAAGTACTGGAGGAAGACTGCCACGAAGTAACGACCTTGCCTTGTTTACCCGCCTTGGATACTGACCTCTTGCAGTGCGGTCAGCAAAGAAGACAAGACCCTCATCCGTTCGAGGCTACTGGAAAGCGGAGTTAATGAGGCTGACCAGAGGCTTGCATTGCAAAATGCTCTTGTCATCGCCAAAATCGTCAGGTTCGAGTTTCCGCACGACTGGCCAGATGTCATCAACCACGTGCTTGATCTCCTCCGCCAGTCCACGTCTCCAGGCGCCAACCCTCTCTATCTGCCGCGTACTCTCTTGGTCCTCCTTCATATCATCAAGGAATTGGCCACCGGACGCATAATAAGACTTCGCTCTAACCTACTGTCCATATCCCCCGAGGTCTTCCGTGTTCTCGGCCATATTTACATGGAAAAGGTCCAGCAATGGCTGGCGTTCCTGCAGCATGGAGGCGACGATGAAGGAGGCGCGCTGGAGAGCATCGAGCAAAGTCTACTTGCCATCAAGGTCTTGCGTCGAGTTTTGGTTTCCGGATTCGAATTTCCCAACCGCGATTCTGACGTGCAGCAATTCTGGGGCATTGTCCGGAATCAGCTGGGCGATTTCCTCACAATCACATCGCAGGAACCGTCCACGCTCTCATCTCCCGTGAAAGAACTCGTTGAAAAGCATCTCCTTCAGCTTGCTAAGCTGCATCTTGAGATGTCAAAAACTCACCCTGCTGCCTTCGTTCTGCTTCCCGACTCCATAAACACTACCAAGGCTTATTGGGGACTTATCGTCAAGTTTGGCGAGAACTTCGGCATCAAACAAGCCTCCATGGAGGGGCAGATTGGTACTGATGGCGACGCAGATGACGATGAGAAGTCCATCATGGAACGTCTCTGTTTGAAAGGTTTGTTGCTGATACGGGCATGCCTGAGGATGGTGTTCAACCCAGCACAAACCTTCAAGTACCGCCATGAGCAAGAGAAGCAGGAGGTCAGTTAAGAGCTTACCACTCTGCATGTCTCAGCTAACTTTTTCCTACAGAGAGCCGAAGCGACGCAGCTAGTAAAGCAGGAGCTCCTCGGTGAAGATTTCGTGCGCGAAATGATGGAGACCGTGGTAACGCGTTATTTTGTCTTCCGGCCGAGTGATCTTCGTCAGTGGGAAGAGGAACCGGATGAATGGGAAAGACGAGAAGACATGGAGGGTGATGATATTGAGTACTCGATAAGGTCTTGCGCCGAGAGACTCTTCCTCGATTTGGCCATAAACTTCAAGACTCTCGTCCAACCACTTCTCCAGGTGTTCTATTCCGTGGCTTCACCAGACAACGAGAACATCCTTTTCAAAGATTCCGTCTACACTGCTGTCGGCTTAGCGGCCCCTGTTCTTCATCACGAGCTCGACTTCGATGGCTTTATCAGATCCACACTGGTCGCCGAGGTTCAAAAGCAGAAGCCTGGCTACAATCTCTTGCGCCGTCGGATAGCGATATTGCTGGGCCAATGGATCACGATCAAGGTTTCTGATGAAACTCGGCCCCTCGTCTACCAGATTTTCGATCACTTGCTCAACAAAGAAGATCCGTTGAACGACCACGTTGTCCGTGTCACGGCCGGACGCCAGTTCAAGAACATCGCCGATGACTGGGACTTCAAGATTGAGGGCTTTATGCCCCATGCCTCGAATGTGCTGAACCGCCTGATGGCTCTCATCGGCGAGGTTGAACTGAGCGAGACGAAAATGGCGCTTCTGAATACCATCAGTGTTGTGGTCGAACGCCTCGAACACCATATTACGCCATATGCGAATAGCATTGTTTCGTTGTTGCCACCTCTTTGGGAGCAATCTGGCGAGGAGCACCTTATGAAGCAGGCAATCCTCACAATCCTGGCTCGCCTCATCAATGCCATGAAGGCCGAGTCAGTCCCTCTTCATTCCATGGTGATCCCAATCATCAAGAACACTCTTGAACCTGGCTCGGACACCCAGGTCTACCTTCTAGAGGATGCCCTCGAACTGTGGCACGCAGTACTCATCCAAACACCGGTGCCGGCTTCCCCAGAGGTCCTCTCACTTGCACCGTATCTCATCCCCACACTCGAGCTCGGTAGTGAAAGCCTCCGGAAGACACTTGAGATTGCAGAAGTGTACCTTCTCTTAGCACCAACCGAGATGTGCTCCGACCATCTCCGTACGGCTCTTTTAAGCTCACTTTGTAAGTACCTCTCTTCGGGCCTAAATTTCACATCGTCCGGACGATAGCTTCAACTACCCACATATTGTTTTTTTTTAATTAGGTGTTCGAGCCACTGACATGCTTCAGCATCGCTTCTGGGCTCCCTACGACCCGAAGCTAACGGCCTTGTCACCCACCTCGTGGAGGTTTACGTACGCGCGGCAGACCTTCTCGGCGGAGAGGCGGCCGTAGAAATACTAACGGCTGACATGATCCGAACCGAGTTCTTCACTGGTCTCCTGGATGGGCTGAAGGGAGCCTGGGAAGCCCATCAGAAGACCGGCCCCAACGCTCGGTAAGTGCATTTCCTCTGAGAAGTAATATTGCACCCGAGGTGCTAACTCTGCGCAAGGCCCTCTGCTGTCGACGGCATTGTCGAGACAGACTACTGGACCGTCATTGCACGTATCGGCCTCGCCTCCAACCGTGTTCTCCTCGGCGCCATCGAAGCTGCACAAACCCGAACCTCGGCCGACGGTACGCAAGATGCTGCCGAAGCACTCGAAGCGCGCATGAAGTGGTTGTTGGAGGAGTGGTTCGACCACCTTGACAATATTGCGGCACCGGTCAGCAAGAAGCTGATGTGCTTGGCTATCACGAAGTTGCTTGAGACCGGCAAGGACTGGATCTTGATCAAGCTGCAAGACCTTATGACAATGTGGACAGACATTGTCATCGAATTGACAGATGGCAATGCGGACCCGAGCGTGGAGTGAGTACAATTTTAAATTACAGTCGTCAAGATCATGAAAAGTTAATAACATCTACAGTTGTTTGGTTTGGCAACGCGAAGACCAGCAGGCAGAGAGCCCTGAAGCACCAGACGAGGTCCGCCGCCGCGATATGATTTTTACGGATCCCGTTCATATCGTGAACATCATGCCCTTCATCCGAGACCACTTACAGCAAGCCATTGCCGCATGTGGTGGGCAGGACAGGTTCAGAGATGAGTGGTTGGTCAACGTAGACAAAGACGTGATTGAGGCTTTCGGAAAGCTTGGGATCATGTGAAGGTTCTATTGCTTGTTTAGACGAGGCTGACAAGAATCAGATAAAGAGGAAGAATATGAGAAGACATTAAAGATATCTAATAAGTGCTCTCTCAATTGAGTCTTTTGTACCCCCCACAATGATTGCCGAAAGATCTGAGCCAGAATTTCCATCTGGTTACATAGGTAGTTGAAGCTACCATCCGGACGTAGTTGTCTATTTAATAATTCGACATCTACGTCTGGACAGTAGCTTCAAATACCCATGCGGAGGACCATTTCTCTTGGCACCTACGCGCCCCCAACGCCAGTCGCCGAAAAACTTGGTTTTGCCTGCTCTTACACCTACTCCGTTCTCCTCAGCGTCCAGTCTATCTGGTCTGTCAGTTCCTTGTTAAGGTCCATCGGTCATTCCTGCTGTGGAAACTGTCTTCCTTGCGCGGCAGCTCCGCAAACTGCACATGCCTATTGATAGCCGGTTGGTGTTGCCGTAACAAGGACCGCCTATCCTGGAGTCGTGACTGTCGGTTGTGTTCCTGCTGCTCATCAAGCCACTGCTCCACATGGCTCTGTTCCTGACGCGGATACTGCTCATGGCGCCCCACATCATCCCGACGCCGCACCTCTTCCTCCAGCCTCACCGGCTCCTCCTCCTCTAACTTCGCTCTCTCCACTTCAGTTTCTTTCTGCTCCTCCTCCAACGCCCTGTCACGCCCCTGCTCCTCCATCGCCCTGTTCTCCCTCTCATACCACTTCCACCACGCCTCCATCTTCTCTTCCCGCCGCGCTATCCGCGCCCTCTTCCACTCCCGCCGCTCCTCCTGCGTCATCGTCTGCCGTTGCTGTTGCTGATGTTGATGCGGCGCCTGCTGCACCTGCTGCACCTGCTGCACCTGCTGCTGCGTCTGCCGCTGCCGCTGCCGCTGCTGCTGGACTCTGTTTCTATCATTGTTATTGTTGTTATTATTGTTCCAGGGCCTGCACAGCTCCTCAAACTCTTCGGCATCCTGCTCCGCCCATTCCGCCCAGTCGGCCAGCGGCGGGATGGGCGGGCGCGACGGGCAGAGGGGGTTGGGCGGGTCAAGGTAAGCCCAGGCCCAGCGTTCGTCGGTGGGCGCGGTGGCGGGAGGAGAGGGTTGGCGGTGGGGTTGGACGTTGAGGGTGCTGTTGTTGTTGTTTTCGTCGTTGTTGTTGGAGGCGGTGGGGCTGGGGGTGGGTGCAGGGGCGGTTGTTGGTGTTGAGTGTGGAGTAGTGGTGGTGGCGGTGGTGGTGGCGGTGGTTGAAGAAGGGGTGTTGGTGGATGGTGGTGGTATGAGAGTGGAGGTGTTGGGGGAGGAGGAGGGGTGGCGGTTCTTTTTTGGTGTAGAGGTTGGTTTGGGCTGCTTGGTTAGGCGTTTCGTGGGGCCCGTGTTCTTGAATATAGACGAGAATGAAAAGGCGGGCATTTTGAGACGGGGGGATTTTTTTTTTGTTGAGGTTGCGGGGTCGATGATCGTGGGTATGAGCGTCGAGTAAACAAGAGACCCTGGTGGAAGTATCTGTGGACACGGCATTTTTCGGCAACGGCGGTCTTTATATGTTGATGGGAGTTTTGACTGCCGTGGTAACGAATCGGTGACCCTCGGTTTTGATATAGACCCTTGTCCCTTTTTGGGATGTAACCAAGGGAATAATTCACCGGTCGCGTGACACCGACGAGGTGGTTTGACGGCAGCCTGACAGGTCCATGGAACAGTGACATCTTCCAACTTCTTGGCCTTCGGTCCATAAAACATCTAGTCTAACATGAGTAACACCTGAAAGCAGGTCACTGGAAAGGCTCTGATAATCGAAGAAGAACCTGAGTGAGTTTAGTCAGCTGAGAAATTTCCGAAGCTTCGTTACACAGTGATGGCACGCACACAGACCGGAGCATCTCGAACTGTTGAGGTGGTGAGATTGATTCTGCCGCGCGGTGAGGTTTCTGAACTCAATTTCTCGCACTTCAGCTTCCGTTTCTTGCTTTTCTTTCTTTGTTTCCTTTTTGATGCCATTATAATATTTACATCCCTCACCTTAAGCTTGAACATGGCTAGGATCTGTCTGTTTGGTCTACGTAGGTCTAATTCGGCATTCAGGAAATCGGTGGCGTGGAGTGCAGAGCACGACCAATAGCAGCGTACGTCTCTCAGCACAGAGCGCTAATGGAAACCAACCAGCCGAGCGTAGCGGAGCTCACCCTGTTCAATTTTCGTGGGCAGCCTACTCGGCCGTCGCCACACCCCGCATTTGGCTCTATTTGAATTCCTGGGTCACCCTGTTCGTGAGGCACAGCGGGGCCGGATCCAATGATACACCCGCTGGTTCCTAAACACAGTCTTTCCAACAGCATCAAACAGACACCCGATACGACATGTTTTCGGGGCTGACTCTGCTCTCCAAACTGCATACTACATATTCCCGCATTATCTCCGGCTTTCACTTTGTGCACCGCCGAAGCGCGACTAAACACGCATATAATGATCGCAATTCCAGACTAGCTGAAAGGCCACAGGCACTTGTGTCGTAAAACGGCTGCCGATGTCGAGTCCAGACAAAGCGTAGAATGATTCTGGCGGTAGATGGACAGCGGCTTTGGCATTCGGAGCGAGCGGCGGCGGTGGGTGTGACACGAAGGCATTTGTCATGGTGTTCAGCCTTGCTGCTGTGGCGGTTTGCGAAGGTGAGGTGCTGCCTGGAAGTGTCCAGCAAGGTGAGCGATGTCGTTGCGCAAGGCTGAGGCGTAGATAAGTTGTGGCCGAAGTGAGGCGCAAGTTGGGTGAGGAGGCGGCTGGGACTTTCGGGTGAGTCGCGTGGGGCGGGGCGGGGCGGAGGGTTCTAGCAATTTCCAGGTCTTGACTGGCTGATCGCCGTCTTAAACTCCAGAGCTCCATCGCGCTGCGCGTCACCTTCCCTCTCCACACCACCACCAAGATACCCAATCCACTCTTCGCGACGCATCGCACGCCCTGCGCTCACCATGGCCGACGCACTTAAGGCCGAGGGCAACAAGCTCTTCTCCGCCAAGCAGTTCCCCGAAGCTATGTGAGTGCATGTCACTGCCTAACTCACTCACACCGGAGCTGACCTCGACAAGTGAAAAGTTCTCGCAGGCCATTGAGATCGACCCCTCCAACCATGTGCTCTACTCCAACCGCTCCGCATGTTACGCCTCGCTGAGGGATTTCGACAACGCCCTCAAGGACGCTGAGAAGACGACCGAGATCAAGCCCGACTGGAGCAAAGGCTGGGCACGGAAGGGCGCAGCCTTGCACGGCCAGGGTGACCTCGGTGCGTGCCCTTTGTTGTCTCTCCGATTTGTGGAACCCACCGCTGACCAAAATACACAGTCACCGCCGTTGACGCATACGAAGAGGCTGTCAAGCTCGACCCCGCCAATGCCCAGGCGAAGTCCGGCCTCGAGGCTGTCCAGCGCGCCATTGAGGCTGAGGCCCGTCGCGACGGCGCCGACCCCACCGGTGGCCTGGCCAACATGTTCAACGACCCTCAGCTCATCCAGAAGCTTGCTTCCAACCCCAAGACCGCCAGCCTGCTGGCCGACCAGGAGTTCATGCAGAAGCTCCAGCGCATAAAGCAGAACCCCCAGAGCGTTGGTATGGAGATGCGTGATCCGCGCTTCCTCCAGGTCATGAGCGTGCTGCTCGGCATCGACATGAGCTTCGGCCAGCCGCCCGAGGGCGCCCAGGAAGCTCCCAAGCCCGCCGAGGCTGAGGAGGATGTGCCCATGCCTGACGCGAGGCCCGAGCAGCCCAAGAAAGCCCCCGAGCCGGAGCCCGAACCGGAAGCGGAAGATGAGGAGGCGCAGAAGAAGAAGGAGTTGAAGGCGAAGGCCGACGAGGAGAAGGCGCTTGGTACTCAGTTCTACAAGAAGAGGCAGTTCGACGAGGCTATCGAGCACTACTCGAAGGCATGGGAAATCTACGAGGATATCACCTACCTCACCAACTTGGGTGCTGCCAAGTTCGAGAAGGGTGACTACGATGGCGCCATTGAGGCCTGCCAACGTGCTGTCGACCACGGCCGTGAGGTTCTTGCCGATTTCAAGCTGATCGCCAAGGCCTTCGGCCGTATTGGCACTTCGTACGAGAAGAAGGGTGATCTGGCCAAGGCCGTCGAATTCTACCAGAAGTCTCTCACCGAGCACCGTACTCCCGACATTCTCACCAAGCTTCGCACGGTTGAGAAGGCTAAGATCAAGGCTGAGAAGGAGGCCTACATCGACCCCCAGAAGGCCGAGGAAGCTCGCGAGCTCGGCAACGAGAAGTTCAAGAACGCAGACTGGGCTGGTGCCGTCGAGGCTTACAGCGAGATGGTCAAGCGCGCCCCCGAAGACCCTCGTGGTTACAGCAACCGTGCCGCTTGCTACATCAAGCTCCTTGCCTTCCCTTCGGCTGTCCAGGACTGTGACGAGGCTATCAAGCGTGACGTCAAGTTCATCCGTGCCTACCTCCGCAAGGCTCAGGCTCTCCAGGCCATGCGCGAGTACAACAAGGCTCTGGATGTGCTTACCGAAGCCTCGGAGCACGATGACGGCAAGAACGCTCGTGAGATCGAGCAGGCACAGCAGAAGGCCATCCAGGCCCAGTTCTCGGCTCGTGAGGGCGAGACCGAGGAGCAGACTATGGAGCGTATCCAGAGGGACCCTGATGTGAGTGAAGCCTGATTTCCCCTGTTTATGTGTTGCTTCAATCCTAACAGACGGCAGATCGTCCGCATCCTGCAAGATCCCGTCATGCAGAGCATCCTGCAGCAGGCCAAGGGCGACCCGGCGGCTCTGCAGGAGCACATGAAGAACCCGCAAGTGCGCGCGAACATTCAGAAGCTGATCGCCGCCGGCGTCATCCGCATGGGCCGGTAAATGACGAAGCGTATGAGTCGGACAGCTCTTCCACGTCGAGTGATGACTCATCCACCATTGCCGCGCCTATCATCACCGTGTCGGGTCCAGACGGGGAGGCCCTGGAGCCGGAGATAGACGATTTCATTGATACGGAGGAGCTGGATGAGCAAGCCATGCGGGACTTTGCAGATCTGTTGATGGGCACGGGACTGCACCCGGTCTACACTGGCTCTGCTTTCTTGTGATTGAGTAGAGGGGAGGGGGAGGACGACTTTTTCCTTTTGCCTTTCCAAGTGGATTATTCGGCTCGAATGCTGGGTGGAGGGGGCAGGGGCGTTCTCATGGGAGATGTGGGGGATTCATAGCATTTTACTGCATGACAAAAGCGGCTGTCGATAGCCAATGGCATTGACGGTTTCGGATGACTCCAATTTTGCTTTCCCCTTATGCTACTGTTTGGGTGTACTTGAGCTTTCGTGGCTGCGGCTGACGTATCGTTATGTAGCATCCCGCTTTCGGTTGGGTGTTCATTCCATGCCGCGGGCCGGCGCACGGTGCTTGGGGTCATGCATGTGGCTGGTGCCAGGCGGCTACGGCTATAAATGCCTCCCGTCTTCTGGGCTTCACAGGCCTAAACATCGGTATTCTTGTGGGTTCTTCTAAGCAGCGTGAAAAACAAAACTGGCCGTTCCCCTTTATTCATATCTAAAAATCCACAGCCTGTCTCTAACGACCATACCCAACACCACATTATGCGGGATATTGCGCAGCATCGTTTAGCAATAATGATGTTTGAGTTTGCTATTTAATGATGCTGACGATCAGAAATAGTCAGTTATCCATCCGCAAGAGCCACGGATTCCTCCAGAAGCAGTCTCAAACATGGCAACCCACAAACGGCCAAAGCAGTGTCGTGCATTGACATATGATTTGAATATCTGCAACAACAATGTAGGGGGGGGGGGGCTCACTGAGAGGTTAGTTGGGAGACCTCACGGTCTGCGCTTTTATGGAGACCGGGTTCCGCATTGCTGTCGCCGTGGCAGCAGTGCACGCGATGTCCAGAGCTGAGGGTCGGGTCATACGAACCAGTGCACGTACGCGGCAGCACCTGGCGGACGCAGTCTGGTAACGACGGCATGCCTAGCTCAGCTGCTGCGCTGTTGGGACCCGAGCCTCGTGGGCAGGCCCGGGGAAGTGCGGGTTGCTGTAGGCCTTTCGGTATAAAGGGAACGCTGTGGCCTGCCGCTTTCTTCGACACTGCTTGCGGGTATTCTGTGGCTGTGAATCCCACCGTTCGTTTGAAATACAAACAGGTTTGACTGTTGGTGCCGTCTGTTTTCATGATATGTATCATTCCTGGGGGGTTCAAGAATGCTGGTAGTCAGCCAATTCGTGAGTTCGTTACAACAATGTTCAACACCAAGTGTATATAAAGATGATGAGCCCCATATGCCATGATTTTCTGCTCATCAGCATCTTTTGAAAATGATTGTCGTGATCAGCTTAGATTAAACTTCATTCAGTAGTGCTTTTAATCTGTCTACCAATTGGTGATCAACTCCTTGTTTTGGCAGAACGACCGAAACAAAAGTCACATCGATGTAAATGCCTCCTGCCATTGTTCAAATTGCACGAAGAATGTGGTTCCCTCACAAGAACTTTCCAGGAAGTGTTTATAAAAGAAAGTGAAATAAAGCCAAGGGAGTGACATCATACCCCTGGCGATTGACAGGCAGGGGTGGGCGCGAATCCTGCGGGCCTGAGGACCAAGCCGCAGAGCCGCGTCGGACCAACACCCCACACGCACATCACTCATCATCTGCCGGATCTGCGCGAGGAGACATGCGGCGGCATCAGCTAATTCACACAGTAGCATTAGGCGCCCTGGGCCACGTAGCTCCACCATATCGCACGCACGGCAGAGGGGCGGCGGTGATTGGAGGCGCAGCTGCAGCTGTTAACCGAATGACGACGCGCCACGTCTGGAGCGGCGCGTGGATGTCGTCCCTTGTCGCGACTACCCAACAGGATGATTACCTCGTCAGCCTGCAAAGCTTGACCTCGTTCTGCGCTGGCAGCAATTCCGCGGGTGCGTCGAGAGCCGCACTTGTCCAGCGGAACAGCTGATGGCGCAGCGAACACGCTGGCATGCTACCAACTTATCTCTTGCAGCACAGCTAATATCGGAAGCCAACTGACGTAATTCATGCCTTCTCTAATGAACAGCACATCGGACGCCGTACAATGAAGATGGTTCCTCCAGCTCTGTTGCCAACACCACGAAGCCTTCGGATCCGACATCGGTCGTCACCGGACAGAATTGGAGTTGGGATTCCGATATGGCGGTGTCGAGTGGTCACATCCGAGCAAAATTCTCGAAGCGTCAGCTCACGGCTTGATTCGGCGGCCCCTCAGTTCTAGAAGAAGTGTGCGAAGGTGGGTAAGCCGAAGAGGGGGGTCTATCGACGATGTCAGAGAGGAACGTCATCAGCCATCTGCATGATCCAACGAATCACCCGCATGCAGGCGCCCGGGGGGAAGCAAGAGCAGCCCGTCGTTCGGAGCTACGTACATATGCAACCCGGGCTTGGCGCAGTACGCAGGGAAGATGCTTTGCCAGGTCAAGAAATTATCCCCACCTCGACTGCATTTACACTGCCTTTGTCCCAGTCCTTCATTCACATTTTCCAACCGCTCTGGGCCCTTTTCTCCCTTCTCTTTCCGGCGCATCACTGTCTCTGTCACGAGCATGAGATGATGCGCCGCCATCCGCCTCTTCCACAGCACCACCCCCTCCTCATCCTCCCATGTCCGTCCAACCCCCGGCGCCCCTCCCGACGAGGGCCGACACCGGCGCCGCGGTGATGAACACCAGCAGCAACAGGAACAGCGTCAGCAGCAACGGCGTCAACGGCAATACCAGCAACCGGAACAGCATCAACAGCACCAAGACCGACCCAAACACCACCACCACCAAGGACAGCAACAACAATGCCAGCCAACCACCACCGCCCCAGCACCCGTCGGTCAACTCCCTCTCCGAGGCAGCCCGCACGGCGCAAGCCTTCTTCGAAGCGGCGCGCGCCTTCACCGCATCAGCCAGCTTCCACGGCACGGCGGAGCTGATCGACGAGATCCCGCGGCTGCGGCGCGTCGCGGCCGACAAGGAAAAGGAGCTGCGGGCGCTGTCGGCGGCGCTCGAGGAGCAGCAGCAGCGCCACGCCGCCGCCATCGCCGACGAGCGCCGCGACCGCGACCGCATCGGCTCGGCGTTCCTGGAGACGTACAACAAGGAGTACGAGCGCCACCGCGGCGAGAGCCGCGAGCTGGCGGCCAAGATCGACGTCCTCGAGAACGAGGTCAGGCGGCAGAAGGAGGATATCGCGCGGTTGCATAAGAGCGATGAGGAGTTGGTGAGGCAGGGGAGGCAGGCGCGCAGCTTGCTCGAGCAGGAGAAGGAGAAGTGCGAGAAGGCGGCCAAGGTTATTGCGGACATGAAGAGGGATATGGAGAAGCGCGCCGAGGCGGCAAGGAAGGAGGCGGAGAAGAAGGGCGCCGAGCTGGCGGGGCTGGCGGCGCAGTTGAAGAAGGCCGAGACGGAGGCGAACAAGGCGAAGTCGTCGTTGATGACGTGCCATCGCGAGAATGAGGACTTGCAGAGGGACCTCGAGGACACGACCGAGAGGCTGGCCGAGTTGGAGTCGTTTGCCGAGCCGCTGAGCGATGAGAAGTGGGAGACTTCGTAAGTGTTGATGTCGATCCCAAGCGGTGCGGCGGCGTACTGGCTTACACTTTCACAGGATATCTCTGCTCGACGAGCTTTGGCGCTCCGCCCATGATCTCATCTCCTCTTACTTTAGGAAAGACCTTCCTAAAGAAATCCTGGTTGTCAGTTTACCCCTTTCCTTCCCAATACCACGACTGACAGTCGGCATAGAACACGTACGCCTGGAGCGAGATCAAGAAACCGGAGGACTTCTCGCACAGCATCCCGCTTCCGCAATCCAACTCTCAGTGTGCCAAATCCATGCGTATCGCCGTAATTCTTGCCATCCTCGCTCGCCTCATCGACAAGTACCTCTTCCAGCCGTCGTACATCCTGCACGAGGAGAGTGGGTTGCGTGAGATACTGATACGGCAGGCCATCGAGAACAGCAAGCGCGAGGCCTTCACGCGCGGCATCTTCCTGGCCACGTTCGAGGACGAGCAGGCCGACATTGCCGACGAGCTGGTGACACGCATCGTCAAGGAGCTGATGCACCACATCCACGACCTGCTGCCCGCAGTACACGTCGAGAGCTTCCGCAACCGGCTGGAGCAGATCGTGCAAGACGCACGCGACATCTGGTGGAAGGCCCAGCGGCTGCGCCTGCGGCTCGAGCCCGACTTCCAGGTCGAGGACTACGGCTGGGAGCGCCCCATCCAGTTCCAGTTCGACATGTACCCCCACAACACCGGCCTGCCACCGCCGGTAACAAACAAGCAGGGCGCAGCCAAGGTCGACACCCCGCAACAAAGCCCACCCTCATCCAAAGTCTCTCCGCAGACGCCGACACCCAAAACCCCCAACACCGGCTCCTCGACCGCCATCACCCCCGGCATGCCCGCCCCCGTCGCCCCCACCGCCCCCGGCCCACCACCCCTCTCCAACGGCGTCATCAACACCGGTCCCACCACCACTAACACTGCCAACAACAAAACAAACTTCACCAACAACCCCTTCGCCCTCCCCATGACGGTCCCGCCCGACGAATCCCTCCTCCTCATCTTCCCGCGCATCTACATCGTCGAAGACGACGACCCGGAGCCCGTCACCCCGGGCGTCGTGCTCCTGCGCTCGCAGGCGGAAGACGCCGAGCGCGAGCTGCACCTCCAGCAGCAGAAGAACGCCTTCTCCAACGGCCTTTCCGGCGTCGGCCGCGCTGCTAGTCATCGTGGGAGTGGAGGCAGTAACGGTTTCTACGCCGGTAATGGCATCATGAGGGTGGGCGGACCCAGGCCGAGGCGCCTGAGCGTGCCGCAGATGGAGGAGATACCGGAGGTGCCGACGCCCGCTGAGGAGAAGATCTTGCCGCAGCAGCAGCAGCAGCAGCAGCAGCAGCAACATACGCCTGCTGATACAGGTGGAGGAGGTGGTGGCGCAGCTGCTACTAATACGAACACTACAACTACGACTACATCATCATCCGTACCCGACAGCGAGAAGAAGGATTTTTTAGGCCAAAGAGCTGGGGGGTGAGGAGGGCGGTGGTGAGGTGGGTCGGGAAGGGGAGGAGAGCGCTGCTGCCCCCGCGGCGGAGGGTCAAGGCCAAGGAGGCCGAGGATGAGTCGAGGGAGAGCATAGGGCTGCAGTTGCGGAAGACGCTGAGCAGTCCGGTGTGATTTAAGGTTCCGTTTTTGGTTTTGTTGTTTTTGGGCTTCTTGCATCTGGATGAGGAGCTGTGTCCTTTTGTAGAGATTATTCGGCGTTTCCCTTGCATTGGAGACTGCATATATACGTTCCATCTTCACCCTTTTTTTTTTTTCTAGGATTACGGCTTGTATGTGTTCACGATAAAGCTCCCTTTGGAAGATCGAATATTACCTACTTTATTATGCACAATACGTCTTCTCATTACTTCGTCGTTAGGCAATTGATGCAAATCACAGCAGTGTGAAATAGTGCAGACCTATATGAAGGAATTAATGCAGGTCACCATCTACCTGTCATGATGATCATTATCACTGAGAAGGCAGTCTGGTCGAACCTCACGGCTAGGGCTTGGATTGGTCAAGTCAAACTCCACGAGCGGAAGTGGCAAATAACTTAGATCTTTCTGCAGTTCCACCATATTTCGCATTGGAGTGTAATCCAAACCTCTGGCCAAGCCACGGTGGTGCTCGTAGAAAATTCTAGGTCCGGCTATGCCTTTGAAGCACCAGCACATCCACACACCCGCCCCGGCACCTGACTCTAACCGCACCACACATCCACATGACGCCTTCCATTATTCGAAACGGCCTGGATTTCACATATAAAAGTTTCGGCTCTCCACTGCCCAAGACACAAAGCAACAGTATCAATAAGATTACGCACTCCTCTTCCACCAACGGACTCCGCACTGGGCTCTGTCTCTCCGAAGGAGCGGAGGAGAACACTGTTCGGCCTGCTCCTCCACTCCTCCACTTACTCTCGCCTCCCAGCCTGAGCCATACCACTGCCCTTCCACCTAAACCTTCTCTATGCTGCAGCAGTCTATCATGACAATCTTTTGCTGCGCCGCACCATCACCGCCCAACAAACCACATCATCTTCAAATGCCCTGGTCATCTTGGGTGCGTCGTCTGTTAGGAGGAGTGGCACCCTTCCAAGCCGAAAGTGGGATCTTCGAAGTCTCCGTCAAGGCCGGAGCGGCACAAAGTCATATCTTCCGCTAGAGTGTTTTCTCTAACCACAACGGAAGGAGCTAATGAAGGAGAAGTCACAGTTGGTAGAGCAGAGGAAGGCTCTCTTATAGCCGCCCTCCCTCGAAATGAAGACCGTCAGATGGCAAGAATAGCCTGGTCCACGAGACAGCTGGCAGCACAAGAAGTACGTAAATGCAGGGCCACCATCTCGTGCACGCAAACCCCTTCATCCCGCAGTCATATGGACATCCAAAACACAGCATTGCTCATTCCTGTGCCTGTAGCCTATCTCAGCCCCATCTCCTTAAGCATCTGATTCACATATAAGGATATCTACACAGCAGAATAAGAGCGCCCAACATACAAGCCACAGAAAAATCCAACCAACGAAGAAGAGCTCTCGCACTATGATATACGCTTCGCCAGATCGCTCAAAACCCCGCCTATCAGAGAACGGTACGTAACACCTGCCATGCCCTTTTCTCCCAACGCGTCGCTACCAAGAGAGACGAACCCCCTCCACACACTCACACGACTCATTCCCGATACATATTAACAAACTCCCAAAGCGCCCTCACAACCGCCACACCACCTCCCTGCGTCTCCACCGTCCGCCCCCTCCCCCTATCGTTTTTATCCCTCATCTCCGCTCCGCTCTCTCCGCCCGCACTCTGCGCCGCCCTCGCCGCTCTCGCCGTCGCCCCCGCCATCACGGGGTCGAAGCCCATGAACGACGGCAACCCCTCGCTCTCCGGGACGACGCCGTCGTCGTTGCTGCTCCAATCGTAGTCCTTGATCGGCATCCACATCTCGCCGTCAGGCAGACTGTCGTTATTCCTGTAATCAACCGCGCCGAGCGGCAGCGGCGGAGTCTCGACCTCGACCTCATCGTCATCCCACTCAGGCGCGCTCCACCACATGCCGAAGCGGCCCTCGTCGTCGCGGGTGCGCAGCGCCATGCGGGCGTTGTGGGCGACCCAGAGGGCGTATTCCTTGCAGCTCTGGCGGTGGAGCAGGGCCGTCTCCCTGGAGGCGCCGTGCGTGACGCCGGGGACGATGGGCTCGAGCGGCAGCGGCTCGCAGAAGAGGGTGAGGTGGTGGAAGAAGATGCCCTTGAACGTCTGGCCGTTCTGGCTGCAGGTGCCGTCGGCGTCGCACACCTCCTCCAGGATGCCGTCGCGGCCCATGCCGTACCACTTGTACTTGCCGTTCTTCTTCTTCTTTTTCTTCTTCTTCTTGTCCGCGTCGACGTCTTCGTTGTCGTCGTCGTCGCTGTCGTCGGCCTCCTCGTCAAGCGTCTTGCCCTTTCTTCTCCTCTTCTCGTGCTCTGCCCAGCCCGTGGCTTTGATGACGTTCCGCACGAGCTCGTGGCCATCCTCGAGATACCGCTGCTCGCCCGTGCCCTCCCACAGGCCGCGCAGGCCCGACAGCAGGACTCCCTGGTTGTATGTGTACGTCATCTCGTTGCGTTCATCACACTTGCCAGTGCCGATGCTGCCATTCTTGCCCCAGTTGCGAATGTGGAAACCATCGACGTACAAGCCCTGCTTGTTCGTCATGTTGCTCTTGCGGAGCCAATTGTAGCCGTCCACCGCGGCCGTAAGATACTTGCGGTCGTGTGGGCGGGCGGCCGGCAGCCCGCCATCACCCTCAGTCGTCTGCACCATGAACGGAGATGTATTCTCATCACCAGGAAAGTACAGATACATGCCGATGGACGCGGAGATGAAGAGCTGATTGGTGATGGCGTTCTTGTAGGGCGTCAGGCGCGGGTTCCACGTCATGCCGCCGCCGCACAGCTCCGTGTCCCAGCCGCCCGACGCAATGTCGTAGAAGATGTGGGCGCGGTGGGCGAAGCCCGGCGCGAACTGGTGGCCGTACCACGCGCGGCCCGGGCTGGCGGGCCGGCGGTAGTGGCGGCTGGCGTGCAGGTCGATGAACTTGATGCTCTCCAGCCAGCCCAGCACCACCCACAGCATGTCGTCGTAGGCCTGCATGCGCAGGCTGAAGGCGTCCTCGCCGAAGTAGTATGCCACCGACTGTGAGAAGTACTTGCTGATCTCGTTCTCGATGCGCTGCCCTTCGATGACCGGGTGCTCGGCGCCCGGCAGCACGTATTCGAGTGAGCGCGTCAGGGAGTGTAACGAGGCTGACACGAAGGTGGCCATGACGGCGGCGGTCCAGTCGATAGCCGACGGCCACTGGCCCAGCCACAGCTCGAAGTAGCGCGACTGCATGGTTTCCAGCGCGTTGTGCAGCTCTTCCAGAGGGTTCAGTGGCCAGTGGACTTCTCCGCCGCCCTCTGGAGGGATTATGGCTGCCGGTGTAGCATCGGCGTTCGAGGCGAGGCTGCCCTCTTTGAGGCGTGGGAATGGGTTCTGAGCGCCATCGGCGGCGATTTCGGGGGTGTCGCGCGACCAAGACGGCGTGTCGTGGTTAACAGTCGCGTTGACTGGCGCGTAGATCAGGACTATCAAGAGAAAAGCAAGGGCTGTGAGGGCGCGGCATCGTTGGAGGAGAGCGTTCTGTCGCAATCGCGAATCCATGACGTCGTCGAGAGGAATGGAGCTGGGCGGCGATAAGACGATAGCTGGCCGCGGCCGAGCGAAGGGGAGATAGCGAGCGAGGAAATCAGGCAAAATAGAGCATGGGGGAACAGATGCGGCGCCCGGCAGCAAACTGGGGGAAGAAAAGGCTTTGCGAGGAGGGAGGGCCTCTCGGCGTTCCTGCGTCGAGGAGGCTCAGGTAGTGGTGTGGTGGCCGTGGGCCGAAAGCCGCAAGGATGTCCGGCCGCAGCTGTCTCGCTTGCGCCCGCGACTCGCGACGCTTTCCCCGCAGCGACCAGCGACAGCTGCGGCTCAAACGCACGCCATCCTGTTTCGCACCGACGTCATGAAAGAAGCCCGAGTCGCCCCTCTCCTCGACAGTTTCAGAGTCTTCAAAGCTAGGGAGCACTGCCGTAGCGTAACGACTTGATAGCTTTCCCCGCAATCGCAGCCGCAAGCCACGCGGGAGCGCTGCGGTCATGCGGGGAGCAGCCGCGGCCAACGCTCAGCTGACGGCTGCCGTTGGGATTCCTTCGGCCTCTCGAGCCACTGCGCGTTCAAAGTACTGCAGCACCTCGACTGTCGGAAATGCCCCTATTGTTTGCTGTCCGTGTTCTGTTTTTGCTTACAGTCCTGTGCATCTCAACAGATGCGGGGTCAGCGCATCCCGGAAGCTCGTGCCGTCTTGGGGCGTTATCGATTGCCGCGATAGGGTGCACAGCTAAGACACTGCGCGGCCTATGACCCCTGTTTTCGGAGGCATGAGGTGGTGTTGTCGTGAAACTAGCTGGTCCACTCAGAGCGCCCGTCAACTCCAAGCCCCCTATCACCTGTGATTTGACAAATATCTCGTAATCTCCACGGATGTTGTGAAACCCTTGATTTCGTCTCAAGTGCCGAACTTTGTGAACTGTTAGCGGTGCAGCATGATTGGTGTGCAGTAGCTCCTGATGATTGTGATGGCAATCTGTCCGGAGGTGTGCAGTGCACTGTTGTGGCGACGAATGGTTGCTCAAACAACAGGAATACTCAAGAACTGCAATTGTGCAAGTACCATAAGCATGGTCATGACAAAACCTGCTGTCACGCGATGAGGCTCGCCATCGGCTTTGGCGTGGAAGGCACCACTATTTTGTATTGTCATCGGAGCCAGAAGTCCATATCCAACTTGAAGTTCAGGTTATGCAAGCTCGTGGCTGGCCTCAAAGATATATTCTCGTCGTTTGGGTATCTAACATCAAGTCAGTCACAGCGGCAAAGACGAGAGCAAGCGGAGCGTGACTTACTGTTAAATGTTTTTGAGACCAGCTTGCCGAGGGACAAGCCGGTAGCATGCTTTTGAATTCGATACTACCACTTCGGGTAATGGCCATTACCCACGGAATAGTGTGCATTCCATGTTGCCTTCATATCTCACGCTTTCAGCTTCCTTAATGCAAATGTCCCCCATCACCCATCTTCGTGCGAATTGCTTAAGCCAAAGTCCGGGGTGTGCATTCGCTCGTGTCCTTTTATTCCGGCGTTCACTCGGCATCGTCCCTCATGTCCTCCGGGCTCCTACTGCGGCCGCGGTCCCGGTCCTCAGGACTCCTGCTCCTCGGCCTGCCGCGTCCACGGCCGCCGCCGCGCGGGCCACCAGCCTGCTTGGGCGGCGGGCGCACGAAAGCGTAGTCGACGGAGATGGTCTGGTCGAGCAGCTTCTTGCCGTCGGCGCCCTCGATAGCCGCCTTAGCCTCGGCCATGGTCGGGTACTCAACCAACACGTAACCCTACACGCAAAAAAAGTGTCAGAACGCAATTAGCCCCCGGCATCCTTGTTCACAGAGATAGCGTGACGACAGCGGAGTACTATCTCGAAAAGCCGCTGGTGAGCCGACGCACCTTGACATAACCAGTACGGCGATCCAGGTTGAGGTGCAGGTTCTTGATCTCGCCGAACTCGCCAAACATGTCCGTCAGGTCCTCTTCGCTGGCCTCCTCGTGGACGTTGGTGACGATGATGATCCAGCCTTCGATCGAGCGCACGGCCACGGCGTCATCCTTGGTGCGCGCCTCGTTGCTGCCCTTGGTGTCGGCAGGCTGAACGTCGACGTCCATCTCGGCGTCGGCCATGATTGATGCGATGGTGCGGGGTTGTGGAGGTGGCGGAGGGTTCGGCGGCGACTGAAGAAGGGGAGGGTGGGTCGCGGCGCGTGGGGCGGTATTGGAAATGTCGATTGCGGGTAAACGATGTGGTGGTCTTCGGAGGTGATGTGAACGCGGTGTTGATGCGCTTCGCTTGGCGCTGACGTCCCTCGCTATGCGCCAGCGCCGCACCCGGCGATATTCTATCTATTCATCTTTTTTTTTTTTTTTCCCTGATGCACATAAAATGGCAGTGTACAGCTTGGAGGCTCGGCTTTCACATCACAGACTAGTGTCACGGAGACCAATAGATTCGCCAATGGCTCAATTGCTTTTTGTATTCGTTTTTGGTTCTAGATCCGACACTTGCTGTCGTGGATCCATGCATGCTACCCAATCTTCTGGGCCACACACCGTGGTGTCTCCAGCGAATCGTTTAAGCCTTGCCAGCGAGAGCAATGCACTCAATCTCGACCGGGACACCCTTGGGGAGCGTCTTGACGGCGACGCAGCTCCTCGCCGGCTTGTGGGCGAAGAACTTCTCGTAGACGCCGTTCATCTCGGCGAAATTGGCCATGTCGTCGAGGAAGACGGTGGTCTGACCGTATGCACATTTCAGTCGTCAGCGCTCATCCATTGGACAGCGTTTGCAGCAGATAAATGGGTCCGATTCTGCAACGCACCTTGAACACGCGAGAGATGCTGGAGCCAGCCTCGTCGAGGATGGCAATCACGTTGTTGCAGCAGGCCTCGGTCTTCTGGGCAATGGTGCCCTCGATCAGGTTGCCTTGCGCATCGGCCGGGATCTGGCCCGACACGAAGATTTGCTGACCGACCTGGACGGCTTGGGTCTAGAAGTCAGGCTGCGCGTCAGTGGCGTGGCCGATACATGTGAACGAGGGTGCGTAAGCGGGCTGGAGCGTCGGCAACTGAAGGGCTGAGCTTCAATGCCGTGTGTGAACAGGGCACATGCTGGTGTGCAGCGGGAGATCGGATGCGTGTGGAAGGAGTGATGGACGTACGTAAGGGCCGGCAGCTGTTTAAGGTGTGTTAGCTGGGGCCAAATGCCGTCTGGCAGCTTGCGGGAGGGGCTTACGAGGGCAGGCCTTGGCGGTAAAGATCTTCTGCATGTCAGACATGTTGCGGGCGGGCTGGCGGGCGTGCAATTGAGATGGGATGCGCAATTGACGGACGGCGGATGGGCGTGAGAAGAGCAGGCGTGGAGTTGTTATGCGACGGAGCATCATCGATGGCATTCCGAAGAGTCAGAGTGCTCCCCCTCGGTTTTGGCGGGGCATGGCGGGGTGCTCACACGAGAAGCCGCGAATGGCCGATACCGCTGCTCATCAATTGGAACTTACTTTTATTTTTCGACAAACAAATCGTCTTGCTACATGCGCAAAAGTCCCCTGCCACTCGATGGCCAAGGTCTATTCATCAGAAATCCGGACGTATGGGCCGAAACAATGCAAAAAAACGGCGACACCGACGCTGCACAGATAGCGGATGCCCCTCCGACGCCAGAAAAAGTTCGTATCTCACAACCCCGGCAAAGTTTCCCACCCAAAACGCGCTCCTTCGTCAGCCTTAAGAAATAAGTAGAAAGCAGCCTGCAGAGTCTTCCGCGGCCCGGATATTTTTTTTCTTTTTAAATTGTGACGTGTCAAGGATATGCAGCTAAACGCAGGCCGGGCCTGGAGGTGGTTGGGCGCCTCGGGCGCATTCGGGATCGGCCAAAAAAAGTCTCAGCCGCCACTGTTTACGCCGACTTTTCCTCCTGGCCCGACAGCAGAGTGTAGACGGGCGCGTCGAGCTTATCGCGGCCCTTGAGGAATTCGAGTTCGAGAATGAAAAGGTAGCCAAGCAGTTGGCCGCCGAGTTTCTTGACCAGGTCGCCAGCAGCCGCGGCAGACCCGCCTGTCGCACGCCATTAGCACGCCGCAACGCGTTATCCTAGCCCGCAGGCCACTTACCCGTCGCAATGATGTCGTCGACAATGATGGCCGTCTGGCCGGGCTTGATGGCGTCGGCCTGCATCTGGAAGAAGTCCTGGCCGTACTCCTTCTGGTAGCTGGCCGTCTCCGTCGGGCCCGGCAGCTTGCCCTGCTTGCGGACGGGCACGAAGCCTGCGCCCAGCGCCAGCGCCAGGCTGGGGCCGAACAGGAAGCCGCGGGCCTCGAGGCCGATGACGACGTCGGGCTTCTTGGGGTAGTTCTTGGAGACGTGCAGCTCGAGGGCGCGCACGAGCTGCTGGTGCAGGGCGGCGTCGGCGAAGATGGGCAGGATGTCCTCGAACAGGATGCCGGGGCTGGGGAAGTCGGGAAACTGGCGCAGGGCGTTCCTGAGGTTTACTTTAAGATGGGCGAGTTCGGCGGAGCCGGCGGCAGCGGCGGCGGGGAGCCCTCTTTGGGAGGCATCGGCGTTGACAGTCGGGTCGGGCGCGCTGGCAGGCGGGTGGGCGCTGGTCGCGGTGGAATTGCTCATCGTGAGGAAAGGAGAGGGAGCCGGGAGAGCGGTGGCGGGCTGTCTAATAATATCAGCTGGGGAGAGGGAGTCGACTGCCTGGGGCGGTATGCTTGTGCGTCAAGCTTCTCAGGGTTCTGGCACGAAATTCACAGCGACTGGCGCCTCGCTAAGCCGCGGCGGGCAAGTCGCGCGGGCCGGGCGACGCGAGCGCAGCGCGGCCCAGAGTCAGACTGCATTTTTGTGGGACAAAAGCAGGCTGTCTCTGAGCGCCATCGTGCTCCCTGCACACCACCAGCCTGCCGTGGCGCCCGCGGCCTGCAGCAGCGAGAGCCGTCCTCTGCCTTAGCGGCCGCCGATAAGCCCTCTAGCCCGCGCTCGTGCAACACCTCTATCGGGCCTCTGTGACTGTGATAGCGGGTTTCTTCCCGTCTTGATGCTGACCGGCCGTCGCTGGTCCGCGTCCAACAGCGCAGCCTTTATCCGCGAGGGGCGGCTCTAGCGTCCATGCCGCTTCTAGAAGCCCAGGTCGCGCTGTCTCGCAATTCTGGGGCCTTCTTCATGCACGGGAAAACTGCTCACACCGGACCTTGCAGCATGGCGTGCGCGCGCTCCGCTGTGACTGGGCCGGACCGCGCCCGCCTCGCCTGGTAGCGTCGTGCTGCCTCCGCGGGCCCGGGAGGGGACGGGGTAAATGGCTCGCGGGTGTATAAAGCTCCACCGTGCCATGGCGGCAAGGGACCTGAGACGGGGCTCTGGAGAAAGTCGCGCCTCCTCGCCGGGGCAGCGCGTCTCGTACGACGTCCAACGTGGACGCCCGGCACTGGAGCCGCCGCACACTCAACAACACATGCTTTTCTGACCGCCCAAGCGCGGGACGGGCGAGGACAAACGGCCCAGTGCCCCGGAGGATGAGACGTTGAGTAATTCCAATTACTCGCGGTGAGACAGCGTCTTCTGACAAGGCGTACGATCGGCGCAAGAAGAGCGTGCCCCTCGTCCATCACAGTGCTGAGCATCCGACCCCGGCGCCCGCGTCCCGTCGCCCCTCATTGTGTGGCGCGCCTGTGGCTGGAGCCTACCGTGCACCGCCACGGCCTGGCAAGGCAACAGTCGACGCTATGTAATCCGTACCACGGCGTACCTCACCGCTGCCGCCGCTGACTCCCGCTCTGCAGCGGTGCCATTGGCGCTGTTTCATGGCGCCTGCCGCTGCTGATGTATTCGAGCTCACCTGCAGCCACGGGCAGCGGCCTTGCCGGGGACCACCCGGAAGGTTTGATCTGTCGCTTGTCACTTCACTAGCTATGCACGCTTCGCACGCTGAGCCCATATACATGCGGCATGTAGCTTGTCTTAGCTGCAGGCAGCGCCAGTTGGCAACGTGAGATGGGCGATGCTCAACGCGCCTGCCGCCTGCTGTAGCCTCTCAAATGGACCAAACTCAGCCTCATGGTGGATAGCGCCAGGCAACAAACCGCAACTAGTGCGAAAACCGCCCTCTCATTGGACGCCGGAGATAGGCGCGCTGATGCTCGTGCTGCTCAGCCTCGTGTTTTCCCCACGATTGACGTTCAGATCTGAAGGCAACAGCAGCTGCGGTGTCCTTAAAAGAGCACCTTCGGCGACGTCCAGCCTTCCTGCACCATTGATGACTCTTCCACCCGCCACCGCGAAAGTCATTCAAAACGGCGCGCGGGGTATCACCTTAGTCACTTCACTTCGCATCCGCCATTTGATACCCAACCCAACACTTCTGCGGTCAGCACATAATTTGACTTTCTCAACATTTTCTCATCGCACCACGCAAGCCTTGAAACGAAACAATCTCTTCACAATGGCGCCGCACATGTACGACAGCCCCTCGTCTGAGGACGCTTCGAAGCCAGCGACGCAGGAGCAGAACCACAGCATCAAGACCACCTCGAGCTGCTGCTGCTGTTGCAGGAAATCCGCCGAATCAGCAGTAAACGGCGAGAAGACGACAGAGACTGAGAAGAAGAAGGCCGAGGATGTCGAAACCAAGGACGAGAAAGAGAAAGAGGGGGACAAGAAGGACGGCAAGTCGGAAGAAACCTTGGACCCCTCCAAGGTCGGTATGTCGTGCGGTATGAAGAACCTCTACTCCGGCAAAGAAGACAAGAAGGGCCGCTTTCAGTGGCAGGACACCATTCCCGAGGACATTGGCAAGCCCGTTGAGAACGCAGAGACGGCAAAATGGGCACTTCTCGTGCGCAACGTCAAGGTCTACAACGACCCCCGCAAGGTCATGGAGATGCACTCCATCGTCATCCAGAGCCCGCTGTTGAAGAAGCTTCTTGAGCGCGTCCTCAAGGGCTACCCCGGCGTGACACCCGGCCTCAAGCGCTTGGAGTTCGACGGCCGTTTCCAGCCGCTCATCCACAGATGGCCGGAGCTGAAGCGTGCAATCGATAAGCTGGACCCCAATTCGAAGTCCGAAGATGAGCGAGTCACCAAGGAACACGCCAATGTCCTCCTCAACGTGCTGCAGTCCGAGTTCAAGGACACCATTGAACAATCTCAGGACTTGATCTCCAAGGGCGTCATGACCTACGAGCACCTATGGACCCTCTTCCAGCCCGGCGCCATCATCTACTGCCGGAACGATGGTCAGGAGACTGCCATGAAGCTCACTGATACCCGTTATGGCTGTGACGACAACCAAAGGCCTTGTTTCTGGGTGCGCTGCAAGTACGTTGATTGGAACGGCACGCAATTTGGTACAAGCAGCTTGAACATCAAGATCCCCGGCTACTCAGGTACCAGGACCATCCATCAGCTTTCCGCGTATCCGATCGAGTATCACCAGGACTCCGAGGCTCTGCGCAAGAGACTGTTGGAGAGAGGCGCGAAGTTCGAGGCTCTTGCCGGCTCACACTACAAGGCATACCATGGTCTCGCTTGGAAGGAGGACAGCTGGGGCAAGAGGCAGAAGTACAATATCAAGGGCCGTGTAGTCATTGATACGTACGGCTGGAACCGTTTCGAGCCCAACTTCGCCATCTACACCAACCCCTTGACGGACAAGCAAACGACATCTGCAGGCCTTGCCGACACTTCCGGTGATGATGAGATTGACGGCAACAACGACGATGACTGCAGCGACAACGAGTCGTATTGTGGCTCCGAGGTGCAGTACGATGGCATGCCTTTGGATGGCGATTTCGCGGATGAGGAGGAAGAGTCCAAGCGCCCACCGCTCACCGAGGAGCAGAAGCTCATTGCCAGCCCGCTGGTCCGCGGTTACTCTCTCAAGTCGAAGCAGTGGCTGAACCTGTTTGTCAACAGCGTGCGTGAGATCGAGTGGCAGACGAACGCCTTTGAGTCTCTTGTGCTGCCTGCCAACCAAAAGGAGCTTATCCTTGGCTTCACTGAGACCCAGAACAAGGTGAAGGCTTCATTCGACGACGTCATCGAGGGCAAGGGTAAGGGCATTATTCTCCTGCTTTGCGGTCCTCCTGGTGTAGGAAAGACGCTCACGGCCGAGTCCGTCGCCGAGGAGATGCGCGTCCCGCTGTTCATGATGTCCGCCGGTGACCTTGGCCTGGACCCCAGTTCCGTTGAGGATAAGCTGTCAGACATCCTGGAGATGTGCACGAAGTGGAATGCCATCCTGCTGCTTGATGAGGCGGATGTTTTCCTGGAGGAGCGCTCACTCCACGAGCTGGAGCGCAACAAGCTGGTCTCGATTTTCCTTCGTGTGCTCGAATACTACCAAGGAATTCTCTTCCTTACGACCAACAGAGTGCAGACATTCGACGCTGCGTTCCAGTCCCGCATCCATATCTCGTTGGAATACCCTGAGCTGAGCGTGAGTTCGAGGTTGACGGTGTGGAAGAACTTCCTGGCTGCGTCCCCGCAGAAGCACGCCATCTCTAACAAACAGCTGGATTCGCTTTCTCTCATGAACATGAACGGACGGCAGATCAAGAACGTTCTCAAGACGGCGCAGCTGCTGGCGTCGAGGAAGGAGACTGAGCTGACGTACGAGCACATTCTGACGGTGTTGGACGTCACGCAGCACCTGCACAACGCAAACCGAGAAACCGAGAGGACAAAGTCGTCGATCTTCTGCTGAGCAAGGCGTTCTAGAAAGCTGAGGGATCACCGGGAAATTTGCTTTAGTTTTCATGCTAGCGATTCACAGAGCACCGGGCCGGGAGTTAGTATTTTTAGAGATCCCCTTTGACGCCATGAGCGAGCATCAAAATGGCGTGTCATTGAGATTTTCTCATATCGCTTCCAGGAGTTAAGGGGGGAGCCTAAGGACAGAAAGCGATACAAGAAGCGGGCGTCGATCATTGATCCATAGGGAAGGGGTAAAGGGGTGACTCAGATGCAAGGAGTCTCGGCTAGTATTTGTAAACAGGAAAGAAAGCCATTGAGTAGCACGTGCGCGTATGTAATGTGAGAGAAGCCCGGCTGACCGGAATGGAGGCGCGACGGGAGGTGGCTTGTCGGGGCGGGAGGGTCGGAAGCATGTGGGGAACTCAGCGCTCAACGACAGGCACCAGATTAACGGTCGTCGCGAATAAGGCAGTGGCGCGGCGGACGCCGAACTTGCTCGTCTCGGGCCGGCCGACTTTTCAGCTGTGCATGGAGGGGCTGGTCGGTAAACGGCAGCTAAGCGAGATGCCTCATTGGAGAGACGAGAGCGACATGACTTGCGGCGCTGCGCTGGTCGATACGCACGTCCGCCGGTCATGACAGGGTCTCGCGAGGGCAGTGACGCCACTGCTGGAATGTTTGCGACGCCATGCGCTGCGTCAGACCTCAACCATTTTTTTTCTGCGCTTGTCGGAGTGATTAGCGCAGCACGCAAGTGGCCGGCACGGGGCCGGGAGCACCCTTCCAGAAGATTTCGCCGGCGATCCACAGCCATATGATGAACACAGAAGCCCCGGCGCATCACCGTGGCTGTGCAGGAATGGTTCAGCTTCCCTGGGCCGGCGGGAGCCCTGCGCACAGAGCGTTTCGCGCTGGAACGCTGCCAGCTAGGGGCGCCGCCGGCGCTTGATCTTGCAAGGCGGGTTTTGGCGCGGATGCGTGGCGTGGTGTCGTGCGCGGGTGCTGGTGCTGGTGAGGCTGGGGAGCACGGCAGCAGCAGGTTTTACGGGGGTGCGGTGCGCAGGGGCCTCCTCTCTCAAGCGATCGGCGCGGGCTGCACGTAATGGACCGGCGTCATTGATGCCACAGTGTACCTTTACGAGCTGGCAGAGCGAGCGCACGCTGAGCGGCCTCCAGGCTGTCCAGCGCCGTTCGGACACGCGCGCGCCACTGTGTCAGGCCCGGTAGCGACGCGCGTGCGTGTGCGATCGGCTGCGGCCTAGCTTGGCAGTAAAGCTCGCAGGCGCGGGGTGGTGCGCCTAGCTGGACGCAGCAATACAGCAGGGTCCAAGCTCTCTGGGCTCGCTCCCGTCAGCCAAGGCCGCCTCCAGCCAGCAAGCCAACTTCCCATCGCCGTCCTACCAGCCCCGATCGCACCCAGCGGAGTCCCACTCCATATCTCCTCACCCAATTCCCTCCACTCTCTCTGCAGGTACGCTCGTGTCCAAACTGCCCGGCCCACACCTGAAGCCTGCCCAGCAGCGCGATTGACGGCCACAGTAGCTTCAACACCGCGCCGCACTCCCCGGATAGACCTCCGCTCGTTGCGCAACCCCCACCTGCGGGAACAGCCAGCTATGGCCTCACGGCAGGAAGCCGAGCTCAAGCAGCAGGGCGCCATCGAGGCCGCACAGGACCCCAACACCAACGTGGCGCCCGAAGATGCCGAGCAGAAAGTGCTCGACGAAGCCCGCAAGGCCGGCGGGGCCGCCCTGGCCTTTAACCCCGACGCCTCGCCCGCCGAAAAGGCTGCCCAAGCGCGCTCTGTGAGTGCTCCGCCCTCCACAATCCTCTCGCAAATTACCAATTGTGTGCCCCTTTGGCCGACCCACCCGCGCGCCTGCACGGCATGCGTGGCCCGGCACCGTAGATCCGCAGCACTGACGATTTCACTCGGCAGCATCTTCCGCCAGGGTTTCACCACGACCATAAACCCAAGGCCACAGCGCTCGTGTCCGATGCCGTAAGACCCCCGCCCTCTACGCCATGGGGTTGCTGTCCCGCCACAAGACGACCATTCCGCTAATCCGCGTCCAGGACGACGGTTCTCCCCCAGACTATGACCTACCGTCGCCCTCCA
This sequence comes from Lasiodiplodia sp. COLG20, assembly GCA_009801085.1. Classification (NCBI taxonomy): domain Eukaryota; kingdom Fungi; phylum Ascomycota; class Dothideomycetes; order Botryosphaeriales; family Botryosphaeriaceae; genus Lasiodiplodia; species Lasiodiplodia sp. COLG20. The sequence goes on along the minus strand of VNWV01000001.1, from coordinate 4,495,557 downwards.
AGGCCGGTGCCGTAGAGCCGCCGCCCGTTTCTCCCACCGCCAAGTCGGATACCAGTGCCGTGACCGCCCCAGAGGATGACGAGAGGAAGTGGGATCGCGTTGGCTGGGCCCCACGCTTCGGCATGCCTGGTGGACTGGACGAGGACGAGGACGACCGCACACTGGCAGACCACCAGACGCTTCTTGAAGGCGCATTGGACGACAAATTTTTTGGAGGTAAGCATCGCTCTTCACTGGGCAACCTGGCTTTTCCCGTTCTGACAACTCAATTGCCTAGACTGGTACCAGAACGCCGGTATAATCATCTTCTCATGCCTTTCTTCATGGGTTGTGGCCGTCTTGGGCGGTGGCATGGGCTGGCTGTTCATCGTCATGGCTTTCTGTGCAACCTACTACCGCACCTCGATCCGCCGTGTGCGGAGAAACTTCCGGGATGACCTCAACCGCGAGATGGCCAAGGCCCGCTTGGAGACAGACACTGAGAGTCTTGAGTGGATCAACAGCTTCCTGGTCAAGTTCTGGCCCATCTATGCCCCTGTTCTCTGCAGCACGATCGTTGCGTCTGTTGATCAAGTGCTCTCCACTTCATGCCCCACCTTTTTGGAAAGTCTGAGGATGAAGCTCTTCGTCCTCGGCACCAAGCCGCCGCGCATGGAGCACGTCAAGACCTATCCCAAGGCCCAGGACGACATCGTCTTGATGGACTGGAAGTTCAGCTTCACCCCGAACGATGTCTCGGATCTCACGGCTCGTCAGATCAAGAATAAGCAGAACCCCAAAGTTGTTCTCGAGATCCGCGTCGGAAAGGGCGTGGTCAGCAAGGGTCTTGATGTTATCGTTGAGGACATGGCCTTCTCCGGTATCATGAGGCTGAAGGTGAAACTTCAGATTCCTTTCCCGCACATCGAGAAGGTCGAGTTCTGCTTCCTTGAGCGCCCCACTATTGACTATGTCTGCAAGCCTCTTGGCGGTGACACTTTCGGTTTCGATATCAACTTCATCCCCGGTCTTGAGACGTTCATTCAGGAGCAGATCCACGCCAATCTCGGCCCCATGATGTATGCGCCCAATGTCTTCCCGATTGAAATCGCGAAGATGCTGGCTGGCAACCCCGTCGATCAGGCTATTGGTGTGCTGCAGATTACTTTCCACGGCGCCCAGGGCCTGAAGAACCCTGACAAGTTCTCCGGCACTCCCGACCCCTACGCGACCGTTTCCATCAACAACCGGGAGGTGCTTGGAAAGACCAAGACTGTGTTTGAGAACGCTAACCCGCGCTGGAACGAAACTGTTAATGTGATCGTTACTACACTCAAGGATACCCTCACTCTGGCCGTCTACGACTACAACGACATCCGTAAGGACAAGGAACTGGGTATTGCATCCTTTGCTCTTGAGCAGCTTGAGGAGAACGACTTCTACGAAAACCAGGGCCTTGAGGTTCTAGCCAACGGCAGACCGCGCGGTATCATTCATGCAGACATCCGTTTCTTCCCCGTTCTCGAGGGCTTCAAGTCCGAGGATGGCACGGAAATGCCTCCTCCGGAATCTTCTACTGGTATTGCCAAGTTCACTGTTGAGCAAGCCAAGGAGCTTGACAGCAGCAAGAGCATGATCGGTCAACTCAACCCCTACGCGGTGCTTCTCCTGAACGGCAAGGAAGTCCATATTTCCAAGAAGCTCAAGCGCACGAACAACCCCGTCTGGCCCGACGCTTCCAAGGAGCTGCTCATCACCGATAGGAAGAAGGCTAAGCTTGGTCTTGTCATCAAGGACGACCGCGACATTGCAACGGATCCCATCATTGGCACCTACCAGATCAAGCTTACCGACATGCTCGACTTGATGGAGCAGGGCAAGGATTGGTTTAACCTGGCTGGTGTCAAGACAGGTCGCGCCAAGATGACGCTCCAGTGGAAGCCGGTTGCTCTGAAGGGCGCTCTTGGCGGATCTGGTGGCTACATCAAGCCTGTCGGTGTCATGCGTCTTGACTTCAAGGGTGCCCGTGATCTGCGCAACGTCGAGACTATGGGCAAGTCTGATCCTTACGTTCGCGTCTTGCTCTCCGGTATCGAGAAGGGCCGTACGGTCACGTTCAAGAACAACCTCAACCCCGACTGGGACGAGGTCATCTACGTTCCTGTTCACACATCCCGCGAGAGGCTCATTCTCGAGGTCATGGATGAAGAAAACGTCGGTAAGGATCGGTCTCTGGGTCACGTCGAGCTTCCTGTGGAGGACTTCCTTCGTCAGAATGAGAACGGCGAGTACGAAGTGTTTGAGGACAAGACTATTCTGTCCCACGGTCTGCGCACGAGCCCCACGGCTCCTCCTAAGGGTACTCTCAACTACACGGCCTCGTTCTACCCTGTACTCAACGTTGTCGATCCCGATGAGGAAGACTCCGACGACCAACGCAGCAGCATGGATACTCGCAGAAGTATGGACACCGCCCGCCCGAGTCTTGACTCGAGGCCTGGCCACACTCCGAAGAGCAGCACCGGCTCCGCGAAGCTTCCTGGTCACACTCCGAAGAGCAGCACTGGTTCCGCTAACATTACTGAGCGCAGCGAGAAGAGTGGTACCATCTCTTCTCTCAATCGCGTCAGTACTAATGGCTCTGCAGACCTTGCTAAGAAGCTCGCCGAGGGAGAGAAAGAGCAGGAGGATGTCGTTGAGAAGAAACCGGAAGTGCCTAAGATCACCTTGACGCCTGAGGAGTTGAGCGAGTACGGTAAGTTTTGCAGTCCATGCACTCATTCAAAGGGAAACAAACTTACATGTATCCACAGAATCTGGTCTGCTCATCTTCAAGCTCATTGATGGCGAATTCTCGGAAACGGACTGCTACCTCGAGATTCTCATGGATGACCAGATCTTCGCGAGCTACTCTAGTTCGAAGATCAGGTCGAAGACCACTACTTTCAACGAGGGTAAGGGTTACTTTGACAGAAGTTTTCGGCAGGCGTTAACGTCATTCTAGTTGGCGATGCGATGGTCCGCGAACTCGACTTCTCGCGCATTACGCTGCGTCTTGTTGAACACCTTGATAAGAAGGGCGAAGGTGAGGACGATCACATCATCGGAAAGCTTCAGGGATCTACCCTTGATACACTTCGTCGTTGTCTGGTAAGCATAATTCCCATGCATCTTTGGTGTTAGCTTTGAGTCTAACCTGAGCAGTACACCCCTACCGTTCTCAACTTCCGCGACAAGGATGGTAAGGAGAACAAGGTTACCGTGTCCCTCAAGTATCTCCCTGTGAAGATGCGCTTGGATCCCTCCGAGTCGTTCAACAACAGTGGAAACCTCCGCGTCGACGTTCTCGATGCCGCGGATCTCCCCGCTGCCGATCGCAACGGCTACTCTGACCCGTACTGCAAGTTTGTGCTCAATGGCAAGGACGTCTACAAAACCGATAAGCAGAAGAAGACGCTGCACCCCGCGTGGAACGAATTCTTCGAGGTTCCGGTTAGGAGCAGAACCGCCGCAGACTTCAGGGTGGACGTGTACGACTGGGACTTTGGCGACAAAGCTGATTACCTGGGCGGTGCTGTCATCAACCTGAATGTTCTCGAGCCTTTCAAGCAGCAAGAGGTCACGCTTGGCCTGGACGGCAAGAGCGGTGCCATCAGACTGAAGATGTTGTTCAAGCCAGAGTTCGTTATGCGTTCGAGGCAAGGCTCGTCTACGTTCTCTGGTACCTTCGCTGCTCCCGGAAAGGTCATTGGCGCTCCCGTCAAGGGTGTTGGCAAGGGAGCCATGTTCGTTGGAGGCAACGTCATCAAGGGCGCAACGTTCGTCGGCGGTGGTGTTGGCAAGGCTCTTGGCCTGAGCAAACGCCGCAAGAGCCGTGGAGCCAGCGCAGACAGCGATGATGAATCATCATCGCCACCACCACCTGTGCCAAACGGTAACGGTGCGGCAGCACCCGCTGGTAGCGCATCGCCTCCGCCTCCGCAGATCAACGTTGATGCCGCAGAGCCTCCTACTACACCGCACTCGCGTCACAAGTCCATGGGCGCTGCATCTATTGCTTCCGGCTTTGGCCCATCTCCTGGTGGTGCGGAATCTGGTGTTGCATCGATTTCCGTTCTGACCGCCATGGGCTACCCGCCATCGGCCAACGTCCGTGTTCATGTGGCTATGCTTAACAATAGGAGCCAGCTGAAGGAGATTCACAAGACCAAGGACATCAAGTCTTCCTCTGGCACCATCGACTTTGACCCTAACCGCGAGACTGTGAAGACGCAGTGCACGGCAGACACTCAATTCAAGATCACCGTGAAGGACCACAACATGTGGGGTTCCGACGATGATCTTGGTGACCATGTCTTCTTCCTGGACGACCAGGGCAGCGGCGGCGCGGAAAAGCTCGTCAAGGCAGGCGCGGGCTCAGTCTTGCTCCGCACAAGCTTCACCAGTAATGACCAGCAGAGCAGTGGAGCTAGCAATAGCCCGAAGAGCATCAGGACCAGGGGAATGTTCGGCTCCAGGAGAGACAGGAGCGTCACGCCTAGCGGGCACTGAATGGACGAAAGGTATTAGATTGGTTCGAGTCAGGACTCTAAAAACGGTGCTTCATGGACTGCAAAAAACGGGACTGGGAGTAAATAGGCGGGTATGATGAAGAGCGGATAGCTGCTATAGGGCGGCGGCGCCGCTACCTAAGTGACGGACACGAACGACAGGGTCAACCGGGAGTGCTGGGGTTGTGGTGTACTCTGTAGTATGGGCTGGTAATAGGGTCTGCTTTCCTCCTTGTTCTACTTCTATTCTTTGCACCCTTTTCACGTCCCTCTTCTATATTTCGCTGAAGGGACACAGTTCTTCTTTTGGGGAGGTCGTTGGTGTGCTTAATGAGGTTGAAACTCTGCACCTCGACATTTTCCATTTTCTCCTTGCCCTATTGCTCTACTACTCGTACTTGGCTATTTGGCTCGACTATGCTTATTGTGGTCTATTCTTGTTGTTCATTTGGCCTTTTGCTTCGTTGTTTCTTGATTGCCACCATGTGCGATACCAGTCTGTGCATTTTTGTGTACACGCACGTGCGTTTGTCTTATTTTGCTGTGTAGAGCCTAACGGATACTGCAAAGATCGATATGGGTATTATTGTTGCGTGTGACTTATTGCCGTCTGACTGTTGATGAGGGTGACTTTTGAAATTGGTCTTTAATGTGGACTAAGCGGCAGATGAGGTTCCAGACTCGACTTAGACCATTGCTAACATGCGCCTTAGAAAACTCGTAACTATTGGTGAGTCCGCTAGCGTAATCACCAGTAGCGTGGTTACGACCACTACAATACTACTGCTGATAGCAGCAGTCGTAGTGCAAGCCGCAATCAATAGCAGCGCGCCTACCAGTAGCGCAACCACTATTTGAACGTGATGAGTAACCACTAGCTTAATGATGGGTCAGCGCAATCAGGCGTCCCTCAAATTGTCGAAGATCTTTATGGCCCAACAATACGCCGGGAAATTGGTTCTATACCGCAATATAATTTGGTTTCGTTCTTGAAATGACGTGCTATATTTTACACGAAATGCGCTAGTCGCTAGTTCGGGGATATCAATTGCCGAATAATAGAAGGAGACATCAGAAACAGCCAACTTCTTTGTGTCTTTCCCGTTTCTTGTGGCTTCTTCACGGGAAAGGCTGATTTACGGTGCAGAGAACAGATGACGAGAAGTTGCAAAGTGCGTCTTGTGTTGGAGACGACAGATGGAGGAGAATCTGGCTACAAGGTCTTAATGTTAGCAGTAGAGAGACTTGAGGTCGGGCCAGCAGGGCGTCCCCTTACTCCGTGATGAATAGCAGGGTAAGACAAGGTTGAAAAGTGCTTGTGGATATAGGAAGTAGACTCAAGCCCCATCGAACCCAATTTTTGACAGGGTTGGAAAAAGAACTTGCATGGACTGCAACCTGCACGAGTTTTGGCCAGAACTGCCCAAGACCCAGAAGACAGTCGCTATCCTGGTCACAGTGCCATGCCTCTGGCCCAAGCGATAGTGCGTTTTGCGCAAAGCCGCCAACTGCAACTGTCGAGATCAACTGACACGTGGAATTCAAGGGTCTCGACAGAGACAGCATCCATGATCGCGTAAAACTTGACGTAGAATCTCGAGGTGAGTGGCAAAGAGTCGGTTCTGAGCGTGATCTGCAACTTCGTTTTAAAAGTCGAAAGGATCTTCAGGTTTGAAGCCAATGGTCGGTTCCGAGAAGGGTATGAGTAGGTTTAAGCGCACGAGGTCCGGCGTAGAGAGGACCTCCGTACAGTAAAGCCAGGGTCCGACAAGGAAAGGTACCTTAGAGGGTCCATAACAAACTGCATCTTGCCCTAGAGCATATGCGTATGGCTTTCAATCCCTAGATGATAGCAAAAGTTCTTTCATGCGTTGTATCAACCAGCAGAGAGGCGAAAGGTCGCTGTATGAAAGAATCATGATTGGAAGCCTTATTTGCGAAATGCACACAAAGGTTGCAGTTGTAGAAGAAGGCTAATGAGGTAACTATACCTAGAAAATTTTATTAAATTAACAAATACGTAAGTGGGCAATAGAAGCTATCTTGTAAATGTGAATGTATAAGTGTTAATTCCACAGTCATGTCTAGACGATTGATTCGACTACCCATGACATGAGAGAAAGACAAATTTACGCTAGCCTCGACAGCGATGCGTACCTGTGATGTATAGCTGTAGGAGGATAAGAGAAATCTTGAAGACTGGATACATTTCGTTAGATCTCCGGTTTGCTATGCTCTTCAGCCGGAAGGGTATATATAGGTGAGCCACCTTGTTAACAGACAATATTCAAACAGCTTAATCGAAAAATGCAACGACGATCTTAAAACGTTATCAATTTAAGACTGTCACTGTATTTCAAGTAATCACAATCTTTTCTCGCTATGTGTAGCACTTCTCTTAGATCATGTGGCTGGCGATAAATAGAGAAAGTGTTGAACTGTTTAAAGACGTTGGCCAATAGTAGTTCCAAGATTGTTAGAAGTAGGTATTAGAGAAACTCAAAAGTTAAAAGTAGGAGGCAAGCCTTCTATTTCGTGTTGAATTACTCGCGGATTTACAGTGTCCTCCCCCCGGAAACCGAGGCGGGCAGCTTAAGTCCGAGGGAGCCAAGCAGCACAATTAGACAAAAGATCAGCATCTCCCCGCAAAGCCCATTAAATGAGGTCCCCAAACCGCACCGCGTCGGAGGTTACGGACGTTTCGCGTACGGAAAACCTCCGAATGTATTCGGTATAGGCCCTGGAATGGTGAGCAACATCACACAGGTTTTACATACAGACCGGCTCTTTGCAGTTGTATAAGAAGAGCACGTCAATCTCCCTTCCAACATGCCTCCAAGCTCTTCACCCAAAGCCAAAAACACAACCCTCCTCTAATCCCCTCACATTTTCCTCACTCGCCGCCGCCGCCGCCGCCATGACGTCCACCACCACCACCACCACCCCCAAACCCCAAGGCGTCCACCTCGTCGGCAGCATGTGCGGCGCCCCCACCGCCGCCGCGGCCTTCGACTCCGCGCTCTCCGCCTTCCCCGGCCGCCTGCGGCGCCTCCCCGACGGCGAGCCCGCGCACCGCGGCACCTTCATCGGGTGGCAAGCCGGGACCTTCGCGCACACGCCCGCGCTGCTGCGCGCTTACGACGCGCAGTTCAACGCCTTACCTCAACCGCCCATCTCTCCGGACGAGGCGGCCGCCGTCGTCGCGGCGATGCCGAAGCCGCTCAAGCCGGGGTACGACGACGCGGCGCTGGAGTCGTGGGAGGTGTTCCGGGCGATGAAGGAGAGGGGCGAGGTGCCGCCGGATGCAAGGTTCTTGGTGTGCTTGCCGACGCCGTTTGCGGTGTTGTGTCTTGTGAGGCCGGAGTTTCAGGAGCTGGTGGAGCCGCTGTATGAGGAGGCGCTGGTTGAGGGGTGTTTGAGGAGGATTATGGAGGTCGTGCCGAAGGACGAGTTGGCGGTGCAGTGGGACGTTGCGGCTGAGCCGATGGCGTTGGAGCACGTGTTTGAGCCGCATTTTGAGCCGTGGTTTGGGAGTGGGGACGAGGAGATGTTTGAGGGGTTGGTGAACAGGGTTGCGCGGATGGTGGGGAGGGTGGATGAGGGTGTGGAGGTGGGGGTTCATGTTTGCTATGGGGATATGGGGCACAAGCATTTTGTGGAGCCGAAGGATATGGGGTTGATGGCGAGGCTGGTGCGGGAGATTAAGAGGAGGGCTGCGAGGGATATTGATTGGGTGCATATGCCTGTGCCGAAGGATAGGGACGATGAGGCGTATTTTGCGCCGTTGAGGAGTTTGGAGCTGGAGAAGACGGAGCTGTATCTTGGATTGGTTCATGCGCATGACAAGGCGGGCACGGAGAAGAGAGTGAAGACGGCGCAAACAGTGCTGGGCAGTTGTGGGTTTGGTGTGGCTACGGAGTGCGGGTTGGGAAGGACGCCGGTAGAGGACCTTGCGTCGATTGCAGAGATTAGCTGTAGGATTGCGGAGCCGGTGTGCTGATAGAAGACTAGGGAAAAGGGGTTTTTGGCAAGACTACACTAAAGTATGGATGAAATTCAATAAGGGTTGAACGAGGAAACTCTCTGAATGAAAACAAGAGGATAGCGAGGTAAGAAATGTAAAACAGAATAAAAAAGAAAACGCAGTGGCAATACTCATACATTCTCAGAGTTCATCTGGGAATATCAAAGGATTAATGCGAGATGGCTCGGAGGCGCAAGAGATTCGTCTTTCCATCGTAATCGGAGTCTTGGACGGTTCTTCACTATCAAGGAGTGTGGCTGAGACTCTATGCCAGCAGGAGAGAGCCATCTTCGACAATTGGATGTAACAACTGTATGTTTCAATGGATCGGCTGCTTAGAATTGCGCATTGGCGTTTTTGCTCAATGGTTTGGCGTTGAACCGTTGCCAAGTGAATCTCCTCCGGGAGACACCGACGGGAACCAAATTGCGAGTCATGAGGGTGGTGGCGCTTTTAGAGGCCTGCTGACTTGCCATCCACCATCGGCAGACCTCAGCTGAGGTTGCTGCTCGAGAGCGTCTGGACTGTACGCTTGTGAGTAGACGACGATGAATGTGGAGCGGAAGTGAGCGGAGGAGAGAGAGGCGGAGGCTTGGCCTCACATGTCGAGAACCTCGGTCCTTTGATTCCGTACCCGCGGCCAAACCACCAACGCGTTCCCCGCCGTTATCGTATCATGCCATCGCTCCTTCCAAGCATCAAGCATGCGCCCAGCCACATAAAAAAATTGGTTGCACCCAGACCAATGCGATATCCGCATCAGCATCCGCCGTGAGATGTCGTCCGCCGATTTCGCAGCCGCGCAGCAGCGCCTGCAAGCCCGCCGTCAGCAACGCGAACGAGAGTACCGCGCGCGCATCGCCGCCCAGCGCGACCAGCAACACCAGCAACGCATCGCCAAGCTCCCATACCCCCTGAACCGACTCGGTGGAACCGGATTGACCCTATGGGACGCTGTAAAGGGTCGCGATGGCACACAGCCTGCCTTTCGCGTTGGCCAAGTTGATGCCGAATTGCTCGACGAGGAGCTCCTGGAGCTGCTCAAAGGCCAAGTGGGCGAGGGACTGAAATATTTCGGGGTGAGCAATACCATATCAAAGCTATTCTGAGCGTCGAACCCTCAGGAATTGGAAGCTGGAGCGCCGTTGCTGATATGTAGCCTTATCGCAGTCGCACCTCGCGGACGAGTACAAGCCCGAAATCCTCCTCGCCCTCCGCGCAATCCTCTTCAAGCTGTCCATCTGGGACCACAACGCCTCGTACGGCGCCGCCCTCCAAGGCCTGCGCTACAGCGACGCCCGCACCGCCGACCCCTCGCGGCCCCCACCCAAGCGCTGGCAAAAGAGCGTCTACGGCCTCGTCACCATCGGCGGGCGCTACGCGTGGACGAAATGGGAAGACTGGCTGATCGGGCGCACGAGCGACTACGAGCTGCCGTCGCCGCGCGTGCGGCTGGCCGAGCGGGCGACGAACGCGCTCAGCGCCGCGCACGCCCTCGCCGCCTTCGCGTCGTTCCTGATCTTCCTGACCAACGGGCGGTACCGCACGCTGGTGGACCGCGTGCTGGGCCTGCGGCTGACGCCGACGGCGGCCGCCATCTCGCGCGAGGTCTCGTTCGAGTACCTCAACCGCCAGCTCGTCTGGCACGCCTTCACCGAGTTCCTGCTCTTCCTGCTGCCGCTCGTCGGCGTCGCCCGCTGGCGCCGCATCCTCGGCCGCGCCTGGCGCCGCGTGCGCAACTTCTTCGCCACGGCCCTCGGCAGACGTGCTACTTCAGACGATGAGGATGACTCGTTGGCTGGTAAGGCGGGCGAGCTGGGCTTCCTGCCTGAGCGCACGTGCGCCATCTGCTACAGCGACCAGAACCCCGCAGGGGGTGCGTCGGAGCAGCAGATGCTGTCCCAATCCGCGGCCGGCGGCAGTGGCGTCGTCGGCAGCGCCGCCACAGACATCACGAACCCCTATCAAGCCATACCGTGCGGCTGCGTCTACTGCTTCGTGTGCCTGGCCCAGAAGATCGAGGCCGAGGAGGGCGAGGGCTGGACCTGCCTGCGCTGCGGCGACATCGTCACCTCCTGCCGCCCCTGGGACGGCGACGTCATCGTCAAGCAACATCAGCATCAGCACGCTCGTCCGACGTCGTCGGGCTCCGGGAACGGAGGAGGCAAGAGCGTCGGCTTTGCCGCGACCGCCGACGACGAGAAGAGGAGCTTGCGCCAAGTCAGCCCCGTGCCGACGCTCGACGAGAAAGAGCGCGAGCTCGGCGTCGGCGTCGGCGGCACGCTGTCGGCTGATGTCGAGACGGAGCAGAGCTTGTTGATGGGCAGCAGGGCGCTGTCTGAGAGCGAGGAGTGGGCGCGGGCGAGCAGGATCGTTGAGGAGAGTGAGAGTGATAGTGACAGCGAGAGTAGTAGCAATGGCAGTGGCGATGAGCAGAGTGAGGAGATTGATGAGGAGGAGGATGAGATTGAGTTTGAGGAGTGATTGGTTGATTTGGTCACACGAGGCGCGAACGGAGAAAGGAGTTCATGTTGGGGTTGGAACTTCATTTCATTGTCTACACATCACCACTGCTTATTTCGAACTTGGGGCGCCGTCTAAGATTATTGACGGAGGGAAAAGCGTAGTCGTATTTCAGTTGATACCCGAAATGACTAGCAAAAAAGTTCTGCTGGCTAAAAGTCCGACCCCATCTCTGCTCCCACCACCCTTGCCAGTCACACACACACACACTTTGCCTTGTCTCCTCGCTCATCGAATCGCTCGGCCCCCTTCTTCCCTCCACCCGCGCCAATCGTCATGCACGATTTGCTTCGTGTGTGCGACCGTCTGCATCTGTTCCTTGGGCTTTGCAAGCCGTCGCTTCTGTTTCTGCTGCTTTTCCTTCACCTCCCGCTCCATTTCAGGCGCCTTCTTTTTCTTCTTGGTGGTGGCCTTCTTGTCGTTATCGTAGTCGCCGTCGACGACGTCGTCGTCCTGGGACCGCGTGATCTCTCTCGTCGTGTTCCCGTCCGGCGTCATGACGAAGGTGGTCGTCGTTTTCAATCCGCTGGGCGACTTCTTCGCCACGACCCTTGTCGCCGTGCCGTCAAGCGTCACCCACGTCGTCGTCGTCTTTGTTGTGCCGTCTGCGCTCGTCGTCGTGTGCGTTGTTGCGTTGCCGCCGGCCTTGGGGAAGAAGTGGGCCGTGGTGGATGAGGAGGAGGAGGGGTCGCGCTTGTTGATGTCGTACGGCATGACTGCTGCGATGGTGGATGGTAGGACTGATGTCGTAAATTGTTGTCTGAGATTGAGTGTTCAAGACTATTAGCTACGATTATGCGAGGAAAAGGCCTTTAATATGGGCGGCCATGGCATGAGGTCGAAACTGGAAAGTCAGACTTTCATCTAGATAGGACCCTGTAGTAGTGGCTATGTGAATAAAGCAATGATAGTTCTGACTGGTTGTAAGTCATGGCACCTTTGTGTATTTGGTAAGGGTGGGGTAAGGGTTCTAAGGGTCTGACCCGTACCAAGTTTTTCTCGTGCATTCGATGTCCAGTCGTTCGTTTTGCCTCTTGTAGACAGAGTTTTACGGTTGCATCATTCGCCCGTTTTGTCTCTTGAAAGACTCTTCGAGAAACGCGCTACTTGTGAACGAATATAAGGAATTGTTTTTCAGGATTGCTGGAGTAGAATCGCATTCTCTAACTCATGTGTTCATTTGCGTCGTCATGCTGATCTATCAAGATGGGATATCTCTTAAGTGCCAGAAGTCAATGAACATAATGCCCCTGTGGCAACAGCTCACGCAATGGAGCTCTTGGCCGGCTTCCACTCAAAATGATATTTGCCTTCAGTCGGCGCACCCGTGCCCTCCTCGCCCTTCCGATCGTACATGTGTGCGCCGAAGTAGTCCAGCTGCGCTTCGGCGAAGCTCATGGGAAGTGAAGTGCTCGTCTGGTACTTGACGTACTCCAGACTCGCGCTGAGCGCCGGGATGATGTGGTCTGCGATCGTAGCTTTCACGACAACCTCACGCAGCGCCGCAACGCAAGCTTTCAGTTCCGTCATGACAGTCGGCTGGAAGAGGAGATTGATGGTGTCGAGCGCGCGGTAATTGGTGAAGATGGGGTGGAGCAGGGAGGCGATGTGGTCGGCTTGGATAATGCAGCCACTCCTCCAGATTTGAAGGACAGCGCCGTAGTCGATATTCCAGTGGTTGGCCTGGTTCGCGCTCTCGATGACGTTGATGCCTTGAATGTAGCTGGCTAGAAAGGCCGCGTACGTGGCTCGTCGCAGCGCTTCGAGGAAGTCCTGCTTGGATTGCCCGGCCAGGTCAAGGGGCTGCGGCGGGAACTCACCGCCGATGGTCTGCTGAGCCCTCACGCGCTGGTAGCGGTAGGCAGATGCAAGACGTAGGTAGTGAGCCGTGGTCAAGGTCGGAGCAGGGATATGCTGGGCGACGGCCTCCTCGTTGCTCCAGATGCCGGTGCCTTCTTCGCCAGTGATGTCTTGGACGACTTTGTCTTCTACCGTATCGATGACATACTCATCGTTGCGAGACTTGTCCTTTATGCGACAAATATCTGCGCTGATCCAGATCAAGAACGTTCCTTGCTACCTTATGTTAGTGCTGCCACGAGGATGTGTAGGATCATAAGCTTACCAGCTCTCCTTTGCTGTTCCACTGCTCAAACACGCTCCCTACCTCCTCATTGCTCATGCCCAGACCTTTCTTCATGATGTCGTACGCTTCTGAAACGGCACTGATCATCCCATGTTCAATACCGTTGTGGATCATCTTGACATAATGGCCGGAGCCTCCAGTTCCAGCCTGGCCTACGCAAGGAGTGCCGTTGCTGTCCTTCGCAGCAACTTTCTTCAACAAAGGCAGAACCAGATCCAGCGATTCATCATCCCCACCGGGACACATGCTCGGCCCCTGCCTTGCGGCTTGGTAACCTCCGGAAACGCCCATGCCAATGTACCTCACGCCTCTCGTGGCGCACTTGCCCTGCCTTCTCTCGGTGTTTTGCCAATGCTCGTTGCCTGCGTCAATGATGATGTCGCCCTTGTCCAGATACGGCATCAAGCCGCCGAGCACCGTGTCGCCGACGGAGCCGTGCGGCAGCGAGAAGACGAAGACCCTGGGGCTGTCCAGAGAGGCACAGAGTGACTCGTAGTTGGAAAACTTGCTGATACTGCCGTCCGGGACATGCGGGCAGTCCTTTGCTTTCTGCATAACTTTGTCCATCGCTTGCTCTGAGGGGTCCTGCAGCGAGACCTTGACGCCGTGCTCAGCGAATAGGAGGGCCATGCCGCCGCCCATGTTACCGCAGCCGATCATTGCGAGCTAAGAAAGCTTGGTTAGCTTATCACTGCCCGCGTCGTACGAGAAATAGTGGGGTCATCTACCTTCTTAATGTCAAGTGATGGCGTCATATTGAGTCGTTTCAGTCTGCAGCTGTCAATTGAAGCAAAAGCACTCGGATTTAGTGTTGTGTAGCGGTGGGTTTCGTCGGATCACAGCAGAGGCGGGGAAGGCGGAGGGGTTTGCTAAATAGCCGCTGCGGGACCCGCTGCTGCCTCATCGCTCGGGAGACAGGAGCGGAAGTGATATGACGTCAAATCCCTGTAAGGCTGAACGGCTCGACACCCGGATCAACCAAGCGTTATCTGTGGCGTCCTAGCTCCCGCTGTTCATGCTTGTCAGATGCGGCCCGGCCGAATGCTACCAGGAGTGCTTCTTCCGACTTCGTCGAGACTGTGGTTGCTGTTTCGGGCCATGCCAGCATGCTGTGAACCCTGCCGGCAGATGACATGACAGAGTCTTGTGGCCATGAATGCTCTATTCGCGCAGACTACCGTTTGGGGCTTACTTGAGGGACGCAGATGGTCAGTTTTGCAGGTGCCAACCACTTCGTCGCTTCCGTTCCTGGAGCGTCCATTGACCAGGGCCGAATCGTGCACCCAATTCATCGCGTGCTGGCATCTGACCACGCAGCTGCCTACAGCTCCTGCTCGTTCAGGCGCGCAAGTGGTACTCATCCGGGGTGGTGCATTGCCCCGTCAACGACCCAGCACCTGACGCCGGCCAGGTCCACTGCCCTCGCCTACAAATACTGTCTTTTCTTCGGCCTCCTCCTCTTCTTTTCTTCTTTTTCCTCATAGGGGCTTCTCGCCGGCCTTTGGCTTTGTTCAGAGGTATCCGAATCTCCTAGCATTGGTAATTCTTTGCTAACTCCTTACGGGGAGCATCCTGGTGCTGGTACCAACCACTTTTTTGTTCTGGGAGAGGGGTCACTGGGCACTGCCAATACTCTTCACCCCGTGTCGCTCGTATTGCACTACCTCGGGCTGACGCGACCTCTTTTCGCATCTTTTTCGTCAATTTGCTGGTCAGGCACCGGCACTTGAGGAAGAGGATTCGACTTGAACAAGGAGATCTTGGACAGCGGGCACAAATGGTGAACAGCAAGGTGGCGAGTTCCCGCTGACCATAATGCAACTACGAAGTGCTCGCGGCGGTTCCCCTGCGTTTGGGTGGCGGAGTGTGTTGCGCGGCTTCTCGACCTTCCACGACACGCGCTCCATGGTGTTGAGCGCTTGGCGAATGCGACACTTAACTCGCTGCGTCCGACACGATAAATTGCCTGACTGCCATCTGGTCTCTCGTGCTCGTCGTCGTAGACTTGAGGAAGCGCTATCGCGGCATATGCCCTCAAACTGTTGTTGTGTCGAGGTGTCTGCTTAGATCCTATCGCGCGCCGGCGCGCTTTTAGAACTTCCAGCGTCGTAGGGTGCGCCTGTGTCCCGACAGCCATGCTGCTCGTCTGTATCCACGAAAAGGGTCGAGGTACGCAGCATGGTGTTGCCATCCGCGCTCTTTTCACTGTCCGCGACGCGGCGGCGGAGCCTTTTCGCTCGCGACACGGCCCTGCGACGACTGACCGCAGCCGCCGCGCGCTCAGAATCTGACTGCGACAACAATGTGAGCGTCGGCACGAGCCGGTGCGAACAGCATCTTTGCCATGCACAACAACGATGCTCCGCTTCAACTCAGTCAACGCAGTCATGTCTGCAGCACAACATCATAGGTACTAGAAGACCCGCCACCCGCGTCAGGAATGTGGCAGCTCACCTTGGAAAGGCATTCGAAGACTAACAACAAGACGCTCGTCCCACCATGGGTTCCGGCACGACGACATTCTCGCGTGACTTCCGTTTTTATAGCCCACAGACCGGACAGTGAGACAAAGCTTCACCCAACACCAGCCTCTCTCAACAGCGCGAAGCTCACAAGCTTGGGACGACTCGAAGGGTGGATACTGTGACTTGCGACAGACACTCTAGCGGATTGAGCTAGTGGAAATGGGTGCGACGGTGCTGGCTGGCAAGACTTGAGTGGTGAGCAGCGTCGTCGGACGAAGGGGCTGGATGAGCAACAGAGCTCCCTCAATCAAGGTCCCTGGTAGGACTCGGGTCTAGACGATGATTAGAAAATTTGCACCTTTATCTTTTCGAGATACTGTCTGAGCTGGTAAATTTTTGAGAGCTTCTTCCAACAAGAGCTGCTCATCTGCAGCAATGAAAACCTCTTGCCACTGTAAGGGTAGTAGATATCATCGGGGCAAGCCCTTTTCTGTTGTGAAGACATTACCCCGGGTCAGTTCACTGGAAAAGGTGATTTCTGCTGATCTTGACTTGGTTCTAGGCTTTTTAAACCAAAGAGGCTTGCACTGCCACATGGAAGTTCGACACTATCAAGCTCTTTGGGATCGTCTGGGGAAAGCGAATGTATCTCTGGGAATCCTCCAGGTCCGAGGCACTCGAATCTTCGTCAGAGGTAGGATCCAGCTTGAGCGCCGCTGGGCCGGAATCGGAGGAGCTCTCCTCATTTGCTTCGACATGATATGCGGATGGCTTCTTCTTCTCTAAATCCTTGTCCCTCCTCCGACTTCTGCTCTTATCCCAAGCCGCTTCGTGATATGGTTTTCGCTGCTACATCGTGTCACGGCTGCGGTCTCGATCTGGCTTCCGTTTCCGAATCCTATCTCGTCTACGCTCCGTGTTCCTGTTCCGCGACCGCCAATGAGGCTAATTCCCTAGTCTTTATTGCGGGTGCGGTTGCGATATCCTTAACGGTTCGGAAGGTTTCCGGAGTCTCTAACACGATCCCTCTCCTATCAGGCGCGGTCAGCGGCCTGATCTTTTGCCTGCTCTGCTTTACGAGTCTGACGGTCAAAGTTACCCCACACTCGACGCAGTTACTTCTCCAAACATGAACCCGCTGGCTCAGTTGCAATTTGTAATCATCCAGCCGGGGAGCATTTCATAACTCTCTTATCAGATTGGAAGGCAATTGGCAAACCGGCGGGATAAAACCACAAAAAAAAGTCCAAGCCATGAGACATGAAGCGTTCAACTGCAAGGCGATTTAAGAATTGACTATTTGCGAAACAATTACTTACTGCGGTCAAAATTCCGTTACACAGACGGACAGAAGACCCTTTGTAAATGAGAGCTATTGCTTTCATAGACACATTGACAGGTAGCTGGGGCTGAAGACGGCAATTTCCTCCGTGCCGAACGTACGGCTACCTTGCCAATTGCATGCGACAGCGGGTCGGCACCATGTTTTGACCTACCTGAAGTTGCACACGGATCTGCAGTTATCAGCCGAGCCTCGTCCCCACTTACGAGGACGGCAAAGCCAATGAAGTTGTTCGCGTCGCTTCCTCGGTTTGTCGAGCCAGGACATCGGGCTGCATGAGGAACAGCAAGGGGCTGGTTACACACGGTGACACCAACCGTTGAAGCGTGTCACCGCGAAGGAATGCACGAGCTGTGCCGGACAGAACGGTGCACAGGTTACACAGACCAAACTAGCCGGTTATAGTAACGCATCATATGGTGAAACTGGCGTGCTAGATGCATTTTCGGCGTCATTTGGGGGTATCCGAGCTTTTTGTGAGCGTCCGAGGAGGAACTGCAGAATGAGCTGCGTCGATGAGATGCACCATCGCATGGAGAAGCAAGCGACTGCGAATAGCTTGCGATGCTCGCAACGACGCAGGTTGAGAAGAGGGATGGTGGCTGGATGGCGTGGGGATCACGTTCCTTGCGGTGGCGGCTCGGCCAAGGCGCGCGGACAGCCGATCGCATTTCTCCGCGTTGATGACGGAGCAGTCGCTGGAGCTCGTCAGAAGCGGGTCCAAGCTCGACAGCTCATGCTGGTACATCAACACGCCGTTTCTCGCCTCCCCACGTCTCTCGCTGCTCCTCCATCGCACATGGGGCAGCTGAGTTAAGCACATTCCCGCTAGCCGCCCGCCTGCAATGGTCACGACCCGCGACGAGAAGCAAGCCGCAATGGCTGACGAACGCACCCCGCTCATCGCCGTCGTGCCCGTGGGAGAGCGCCCACCACGATACCCCAACCACACCGTCCGCCGCGTCTGTACATACATTCTCGCCATCGTTCCCGCCATCGTTCTCGGCGCCGTGCTCGCCTCCATCTTCATCCTCCCTCCATACTACCCAGGCGACAAGGCAGTCGCCAACAACGAGTTTGCCTACGTCAGAAGTGGGGGGCACAGTCTGAGCAGGGCATGGCCTCTGAGCGATGGCTTGAAGTTTGAGGAGCTGGAGAAGATTCTCCTGACCGAGCCTAGTGCCGAGAAGGCTCGCGAGTACAACAAGTACTACACCTCTGGTCCCCATCTGGCTGGCAAGAACATCAGCCAGGCCATCTGGACCAAGGATAAGTGGGCAGAGTTTGGCATCCCCAAGGTCGACATCGTAGCCTACGATACCTACCTGAACTACCCGCTTGGTCACCGTCTGGCCCTTCTTCAGAAGGACAAGGAGGCCAAGAGGGACACCGAGAATGTTGATGCCTGGAAGGTGGCGTATGAGGCGAGCCTCGAGGAGGACGTCCTGGAGGAAGACCCCACCAGCGGCCTCGAGGACCGTATCCCCACCTTCCACGGTTACAGCGCGTCCGGAAACGTGACTGCGCCCTACGTCTATGTCAACTACGGAACCTACCAGGATTACGAGGACCTGCTCAAGGCCAATGTTAGTCTGGCCGGCAAGATTGCGCTCGTCAAGTACGGCGGCATTTTCCGCGGCCTCAAGGTCAAGCGCGCTGAGGATCTGGGCATGGTTGGCACCGTCATCTACTCTGATCCTGGTGACGATGGAGAGGTCACCGAGTTGAACGGCTACAAGGCCTACCCCGAGGGTCCCGCCAGGAACCCCAGCAGCGTTCAGCGCGGCAGCACTCAGTTCTTGAGTAAGTGTCCTACGACACCACCTCATTCCACAGCCTTCACTAATTGACTGCAGGTTTTGCCCCTGGTGACCCCACCACCCCCGGCTACCCGTCCAAGCCCGGTGTTCCCCGTGGCGACGTCAAGGGCAAGATCCCTTCGATCCCTTCGATACCCATCTCTTACACGGATGCTCTGCCGCTCCTCAAGGCCCTGAATGGCCACGGCCCCAAGGCTGATGACTTCAACAAGTACTGGAAGGGCGGTGGTCTTGGCCACAAGGGTGTCGAGTACAACATCGGCCCCTCTCCTGACGACCTCGTGATCAACCTGGTGAACGAGCAGGAATACGTCACGACTCCTCAGTGGGATGTGATCGGCATCATCAACGGCACCATTCCTGACGAGGTCATTGTCCTCGGCAACCACAGAGATGCTTGGATTGCAGGCGGTGCTGGCGACCCCAACTCCGGTTCTGCTGCCTTCAACGAGCTGATCCGCGCTTTTGGTATCGCTCTGTCCAAGGGATGGAAGCCGCTGCGCACTGTCGTCTTCGCCAGCTGGGACGGCGAAGAATACGGCCTCATCGGATCCACCGAGTGGGTTGAGGAGTACCTTCCCTGGCTGTCTGCATCCGCTGTCGCCTACATCAACGTCGACGTCGGCGCCACTGGCCCGCACTTTGGCGCCTCGGCCGCGCCTCTGCTCGACGGCGCCCTCATCGAGGCGACGCTCAAGGTCCAGAGCCCCAACCAGACCATCGCGAACCAGACCGTCGGCGATGTCTGGAACAAGCACATCAACACCATGGGCAGCGGCTCCGACTTCACCGCCTTCCAGGACTTCGCCGGCATCCCGTCGGTCGACCTGGGCTTCAAGCCCGACTCCAAGAGCCCCGTCTACCACTACCACAGCAACTACGACTCGTTCGCGTGGATGGACAAGTTCGGCGACCCGGGCTTTGCGTACCACGAGACCATCGCCAAGATCTTCGCCGTGCTGGCCGCCAAGCTGATCGAGTCGCCCATCATCGACTTCAACGCGACCAACTACGCCGTCGGCCTGGAGCGCTACCTCAAGTCGGTCAAGGACAAGGCCGCCGAAGTGGCAGCGTCAGCCGACTCCAAGGGCGTCGACGAGTGGGACATTGACACTTTGTTCGCGCAGATCCAAAAGGCCATCGACCGCCTGCACTACGAGGCCGGCCGCGTCGACAAGAAGGCCAACGAGCTGCGCCACGAGATTGCCCGCCACCCCATCCCCTGGTGGCGCTGGTGGAAGAAGATGGAGCTCTACCACAAGGTGCGTGACGTCAACCTCAAGTTCAAGTTCCTCGAGCGCCAGTTCCTGTTCGCCGGCGGCCTCGACGGCCGTCCGTGGTTCAAGCACGTCGTCTTCGCCCCCGGTCTGTGGACTGGCTACGCCGGCGCGACGTTCCCCGGCCTGGTCGAGGCGATTGAGTTTGGTGACAAGGCCGCGGCCGAGAAGTGGGCGGGCATCATTAAGGGCTTGATCTACAAGGCGGCTGGGAGCTTGAAGCATTAGGAAAAGATAAGTGTGTGGAAAATGTGACTGCTGGACATACAGCTAGAATGGGTATAGGAGAGAGGAAAGAGTAAGGGACGAGACGTGACGAAGGGTCTTCGGGCTTAGGTCAGGATATTGTATGTACACTCGTTGGATGTCTTGTAGCGTTTACTACTACCCTGTTTCACGTGGCGCAAGGCGGAGCTGGAAAGACCGTCCTGTTTTCTCTCAATGGTGTGGCACGCGTCTTGGAGAAAGTTCAAAGATCAACCAAATTTTTTATTCTAAAAACATGAAGTTTTGACATTTTTCTAACTCTGCATCGTATACTTCAGCACAGGTATTGGAGCAGTATGCGTCTCCTCCATGTTTTTCGGAATTGTCGTCATTCGTCAGCCATTTGTAAAACCCCAGTCGTCCTTACGCCTTTCGGCGCCAGACTGGTCGAACTTACGGTTGACCTTCCCTCTCATGGTGGTCTCGAAGCTCTTTGTCGCAGGACAGCGCCTGCTGCGAGAGCCGCAGCTTCTGCCGCGGCGGGCCCGAGCCTCTTCAAGCTGAGCTTTCCGTGCGTTGGGCCCGCTTGAACCCCCTCCCCCCAAGACCAAAACCTCCACCCCAAGGACTCGTTGCTTGTGAACTGCTGGTTTTGAAATTGCTGGGGCCTGAAGCCCTTCCTGGCCAACCAGGAAGCACTCCCATGGCTTCCGCCAAAGGAGAGTTTTCAACAATCTCAGCTTGGGATGGCAGGTGGTGTGTTGTCCCGTTGTTTGTGAACTGCTGGTTCTGAAATTGCTGGGGCCTGGAGCCCTTCTGCCGGCCAAGGTTTGACCTGCGTGCAAGATCGGGAGGACGATCGTGCGCGGCGGCGGCGGCGCCGCTGACCAATTAGGAAACATTCCCATGGCTTGCGCCGGGAAGCGTTTTCAACAATCTAGGCTTGGGGACCGGAGGGAGGTCTTGCCCTCGTTCAGCAGCTTCTCGAGACGGGTGATGTCGTCGAGCGTGTTGGCGGTCTTGATCTGCTCCTCGATGTTGGCGCGCTCGGCGTCGGCCAGCTTGACGCGGGCCATGCCGCCAGCGACTGTCGTTAGCACCAGCGGAGGCGCTGCCGGGCACGGGGTCGTCTTGACCCGGACTGGGTATTCAACAATCACGGCCTGGGGCGCGAGGCCCGCAAACGAGAAGAAGATCTCGCCATCGCCGGCATCCGCATTCTGCCTCGCCCTGGCCAGCTGCCAGATGTGTGAAAGCCTCTCGTACGAGATGGTAATGCCATCCCTGGCCCACACGCCGTCCCAGCAATTGGGCGGCGTCGACCTGATCCACTCGTGGCACCTAGGCGCCAGGTCCGCAAAGGAGAGGAAGAGGCTCGGGCGGTCGTCGTTGCCCAGCAGGTAGTTGCGGGCCATGGCCCTCTTCGTCCGGGTATTCAACAATCTAGGCTTGGGGCGCGCAGGCAGCCCGACTTCTGTCTCAACTGAATGCCCTCAGGCGTGCGGCCTTGGCCTTGCCCTTTTTCTGCGGTCCGGATACGGTGCTGCTGTTCATGGCGGCGTTGTTGGTATGGTTGTTGTTAGGTGTCGGCGGTGGCGCCTTCGGCACTGGCTGCATGGCCGCCCAGTCTTGCTTCCACTCCCGGTCGCTGATGGGCTGGAACGGGGCGAAGACACCTGGGCTGCCCCTCTTCTCGAAATCACTTTGGTACAATGCGTTGTTGATTAACTTCTTGGTGGCGGCTTCCATGCGTTTCTCGTCAGCAGTCAGCTGAGGGCGAGGTGCGACTGTCGCGCAAGAGTCAGTTGATGGCTGCAAGCTTGCTGGATTGAGATTCTTACCTTTAGCCTTCTTCTTGGCCGCCGGCTTCTTCGCGCCGGCTTCTTGGCCTTGTTCTTCTTCGCATGAGCCCCCTTTTCTTCGTCGTAGGTTGCCGGCCCGGACGGGCCCACTGGGTGGCTCAGTGGCCTTCCCATAACCTGGTTGTTCAACCGGTTGTGACGCCGGGGGTGAATAGCGGCTTCAGCATCGGATTCCTGGGTGAAGCGGACGAAGCCAAAGCCACGGCGGCGGCCAGTGTCGTGGTCCCGTGTGGGGCTATGGGAGGTTGACACGGTCAGTAAGCTCGTTTAGGCTCATGAGGATGGTGAGGATGAGGAAGAGTAAGAGAAGGGGGAGGATGCGTACGAGATCTTCTGAGCTCGCTTTGACGAAGGTGTAGGGCGAGCGGCCAGAGACGAACGCGCGGACGAACGCGCGGACGAGCCTCCATCTCGTGCCAGCGGCTGGCCGCACTTGGCAATATCTAGAAAGGAGAAGCTGTTAGCAACACTCCCTAACGTAAAAGCGAAGAGCTGTGCATGAAGAAGGGTAGGAGGGACAAGGCTGACTGGGTTGAATGCAGTCATGCTGGACAGTCAAGGGGGCGAGTGTGGTCAGCGCTGGCTGCTTGTCTCTCGCTGATGGCAGTGTGCAAATAGTCGGGCTCCCCTCGTTTTCGGGCAGCTAGCTGCTCGCCTGATGGGACAGTGGAGGAGAGGTGCGGATGGATGGTAGTTCAGCAACGAAGCAACGGCTTGCCAGGAAGATTCATGAGTAGGGTGGAGAGAAGGGGGCCGGGATCGCGGTCATGAGAGCCAACGTACCAAGAGCTTGTTGCTGAAGAGGAGGGCGGTCGCTGTGGTGGTGGGTCGAGAGGAGCAGAGAGTAGAGTTCAGCGGAAAAAAGGACGGCTGGAGTGACGTAAGGCTGGTAACTCGCAAAGGAAAGTCGCACCTGCGCGGCGCCCCACAGCTGCTGCCTGTTACTGCCTCCAGGCTCGCTTAGATAAGCTACAGCGGCTCAGTGAATTACAGAAATTTCCTCGACAAGCGCCACGCATGACCGTGATAGATGATTAAGGAGGAAGCTTCCTATATGCATTGATAGCTTAGCATCTGCACGATGGTAACAAGTAGTCTGGGACTCGAGAGGGGTAGAAACGACTGCCTGCATATGTATCTCCGTGATTCCACCGCTGGGGGGCGTAGCCTATCTCGCGCTAGGTCACTTTCCTCCGGTGGTTAGGCAGGTTCCTCGGACAGGCAAGAGTGGCCCAGTGTCAGCTCTAGGAATGCTGCACCATGCGCTGAGAGCGGCATGGTTCAGGAGCTTGCCGCAGCTCTATGGCAAATCGAGCAGTCATTGGGCGACCATGCCCAGTAGCTATTGGAAAGGGAGATATTTTCGAGCGCGAGGCTGCTTGCATGAAGTCACTGGGTGTGCAAACAGCGCGCTTGTGCATCTTGTTTGAGTAGCGCGTTTGCGCCGCCCAGATCCAGTCGCCCTTGTGTGCCGTGGCACAAAGGCCTATCCAATGGGTGCATCAGCAGCAGCATTAATAGTGCAAAGGAGTGCAAGCGGCGTTGTCAGAGCCCTTTAGGCGTAAATCTGCTCTGCGCGCTTATTTTGTGCGGGCTACATTTGACCTCCAATCCAGCGACGCCCTCCATCGGCCCACCGACTACCTAGCCTTGCCCCACTCCCACCCCAACAATGCCGCACTCAGGCACCAGCCGCGGACCCAGCCGCTCGTTCCATCAAGGCCCGGGAGATTCATGAAGCCCTCGCGTCGCGGGAGTCAGTGAGCTCCCTTCCAACCCAGCCATACTTGCGTCGCAGACTTAAGACCCTTGCGGGCTTTTCCTGTCGCAAGCGCTTCTCTTTTCTGACGTTTAGTCTCCATGGACCTCCATGGACCCCCGATCCTGCGATCCTACGCGAAAACCCGAACTTGCATCCCTTCCCGTCCAAATTCCAAATCCCCTCGATAACCTGGCCGCCCTCTACTTCGCGAGAAATCAACCATTCCGGTCCAGCGAATAGCACCACAGACACCTGCGAGTGGGAGGAAGGGTGGTTGCATTGTTTTCTTTCCTGTGGGTACGGCAAACGATCTGGTAGCCGCATATTGACAAGCGCGACAACGCTGCCTCAAGGAGCCTTCTTCTATGCCTGACCGGAAGCATGTCAAGAACAAAACACTCTTGCAATTGCACCCCTGCGTCCGTTCTTGCGATGGGATTATTGTTGTCCTGAGTCAGTACAACCACGTCATGGACAAGGACCGCGCCTGGGCTTCTTGGCTGCTTCCACGCAGACCAGCCGTTATGAGATGGTCTTGTTTCTTGTCTCTTGATCAAGCCTCCTAGATACCGGTGAGCCATGACGCTTCATAGTGTTATCTTGCGTTGACACAATCTTACAGAGCCACTCAGGATTAACTACACCTTTTACCACGATCCGCGATGCCACTTGCTAGCCCTGACTGCTGACCAAAGCATCCTTTGAAGGCCCACCAACCGTACCACGACGTCGTCGAACTTACAACTACGGGAAAAAGGCGACGGGGAAAATGGACTATAACCGAGGTGGAGATGGTCCTTTGTGATCTTGAACATTCTTCAGGAAGCTGGACAATTGGCTAAACAGTGATGGGTATTAGGACGCAAACGGCTCTGTCGTAGAGTGGAAGGTACTAATGGTAGTGACGCTGCCATTGATCTACGGCCTGCTGACTCTGAGAAAAGGGATGTTAAGGCTCCGGGTTTGTACAAACCACGACATGTAGAGGGCACAAAACCAAAGATGTGAGACATTCAAAAGGATCAAAGCGTAGACTGGTGCAAGGGAGGGATAAACTCGGATTCTCGGACGTGTACGAGCACAAGTTGGTCTTTGTGATGTGAGTTATTACCCTAAAACTCCAAGTATCACGAATCAGGGGATCTCGATGGCGCCGTGAGCTTGTGATCAAGACTTCTGGTCCATCGGCTTATAGTGATATCTGAAATATCGCTTGACTTCGCTGCAAATACCTATGGCATTGATACAGAACAAAGGTTAGGAGAATCCGGCCCGTAACATGTTTACTCATGATGGTTTGAAGACTAAAATCACTCTGAATCATAGCAACCTTCTCAGAAGGCTAATACGCGAACTATTCTAGCGCTACTATCTATTATCTTACTGTTTTACCCCGCAGTCAGACAGACGTGCTTTCATCAGGGATGAAGGAATGGACACAACAAACTGCGGTTTGAAGACTTCAAATATCCTGCCCAGAGAGGTACCATGTCCTTACAGAAGATTGACGCGGTAAGATGAGATACAGTTATTCCAGATGACATTAGCGATTGAGGTCTGATCCCAGGAAGAACACTCAAGGTCTAGAAGTCTTCTCTGCTTGTGTGTGTGTTCGAGCATTTTCCCAGCACTCTACCTTTTACCTCTTCGTAGTCACTAACGGTGACAGCTAACAACCAGCCAAGAAAGCCCCCTATTGCCTCATCCCTCAGAGCTCCTTCAAAATCCGCTGCCGCAAGCGCCGCTGCTCGCACGAGTTTTCGTCCATTGAAATTTATGCAAAAGTGATTGCTATGGATTCGCACCGGGAAGAGATGAGATACCTTCCATCTCAAAGCTAGAAGGGAGAAATGAAAACTGACAAAGACCTAGAGGTAGGCTTGGAACAAAGAAGCTTCGCAAGCTCAGGAAAGGATGGTGAGGCCATTCCGGCGCCGGGGTTTGGACGCCAAATTGCACAGCGGGTCAATCAACTTTGCCGACTCTTGCCAGACCACTGTGGCGGTTATATTTGGCTTCCTGAGAGATCAATCGGCCTCGGATGAGGGAGGAGCGGCATGCCCGAAGCCGACTTGGTCGTCAGGAATCGGTGTCTGCCTGCAACACGGAGCAAGCACAAGGTAGATGAGCATGGGGGGAAAGAGCAGAACGGGCGGGGTCGGGGGCGTCCGCGGTAGTAAATCACATCGCTCTGCTCCTTCATGCTATGTGTTTTTGGCCAAGGGATTGGGGTGCTTGCTGTACTGGTCATAGACGCGCTTGACCTGGTCTTCAAGAGTCTGGGTATGATGCTCGAAAATAAATAAGCACTCAGAACGGGAACCTAACAAGCTGCTAGTATCGGGTACGGAATTATCGGTTTGTGGTGGAGATATGAAGCTCTTGACGGATATTTGGAGGGTTGTAGCGAGAAAAGTGACTGCCTCGCAGCGTTAATGACAAAGAGCCTCAATACCCATAGTAAAGACGTTGCTGACTTGCGCAAAGAATGTTCAATAAGAAGGAATGCGGGCGGAAAGGACATTGCTTCGTCTGCAGAGCGTCGTGCACCGCAATTTGGGGTACAGTCAGAATTGAATCAATTGTACGAGCACCTGTCTTTGCGGTTGCGACAATTTTCACTCTTCCAATTCCGATGGCTCTACTTTCATCTAGAATCCTAGTTTTCATCTCTGGCATAGTGGTTCTGGATGGATGTTGTATTAAGCTCATCGCACAGCCGAGATATGCTGGGTAGCCACCACGTGTGTTGACCACCCCTTGCGTCGAGTCGCCTCCTTGCAGGATTTGAAACTGCGGTCACAACCAGATTGCACCGGTTTCTTATGGAAAAGGCCGAGCGATGCGAATTGTCGTGTAGCCATGCGCGGTGGTGGCAGTGAGAAACGACTTGTTGAAAGTACGTGTGGAAGGACTTCGCACTGCTGACCGCTTGCCCGAACATCTGATTATGATAGATTTTGACGGTGATGCGTGTGCGTTTTGCATTTGAGTAAACTGGAGTAGATGCAAGGATAGGAAGGTGTTAGACTACTGCCTTACTTTTTGCCTTACTTTCAACTCCGCGTTTATTTGCCGTATATCTCGTGTTCTTTCTTCAACACCAAGGCAGATACCCTATCTATCTCACCACCAAGGCGTGATCCAGTCATGTTACTTTCAGGCGCGTACGCAAGCAACTAGTGTATATAAACAGGTAGTTTCTACTCATTCTACTCTTTAGCAGCGTGTAATTCAATCTCCTCACGTTGTTCAACAGTTATGAGCCCGGAGTCGCGCGATCTTTAACGTTATAACAACTTCGCTTATCTTTAAACCCCTATAACAACCTTGTCTAATCCTTACATCTCTACCCTTTGCACTTCCGGATTCCTGTGTTGTTCATCAATTAAGTCCTAAACTCGTTACCCATTCACACCTTGTTGTATTATTATTTATTCAGCGAATTTTGCGAACCATTTACGCAATCATAACTAAAACCAACCTAAAGCAAATCATTTTAACCAAACCATCAGACTAGACCTTATGGCTACGCACCATTCAATTACATGCGTAAGCACACAAGGTCTGGGAACTGGTTAACCCTTCCAAGGAAGCTGTTCAGAAGCAGATAGATAAACCCATTTAACCTGAACTATCTACCTTATCAACACTACTAACTTAAGCAGAACTCGTATCTCTTGAGATGCAGGTTTATCCTACACGCATACGAGACTACGAGGCCAGATTAAGAAGGTATTAAGAGCAGCAGAAGGGACTTAAGAGTGTTTACTCTTTAATCCTTTAAACACTTGCTGCTGAGAACTTCAGTCTTATCACCTCAAACACCACCTCTCCCAGGGAACTACTAGAGGAAATTAAGTCTCGCCTTATACCAACAGATGAGGCGCACCGCATAAAACTCTAGCGCCAATACTAGAACCTTAAGAAGCCTCCCAGGCTTCAAAACATCATCACCTAGTTGAAAAATTAGGATCTCTTTATCTCTAAAGCAAGCAATAAGGACCTAGCAGAGCTCCAAGGCCAGAAACCATTTACAGACTTTCTATATACGGTGAAGGTCGTGGATAATACTTAGACATCTGCTATAATTACTCAGAGATCTCTTAGCTCAACTAAAGCCAGGGCAATAACCCTCTCTCAACTAATTAAGCATACGCGTAATTATTTTCGCGAAGAACAAGCTCATAAGTCTCTTCAGAATGCTAGAAGCCATTTAGCATTTGCAGCCGGCTTTTAAGGCCAGCAAGCAATAACAAAAACCTACCCTCAATGCGTGTGTGGCCAGAAACACTACTATAATAAGTGCTTCTACATTCAGCCCTTAAGAGCTCCTCCAACATTCGTTTTCAATGAATCCTTGAAGAATGAAATTCAGGAGAAACTGAAGACTAATAAGGACTTCAAGAAGAAGGTTGAAATCTCAATTCAGCGCGCAAAGGACTTTGCAAAGAACAATAAGAACAAATCCAACAATAAGAACAAAGACAAGGATAACAAGCAAGAGAATTTACAAACTAAGGAGAATCTAGCACTGATGGTTCATTATGCCGCATTCTCAGCTCAAACCTCAACACTTGTTGGTTTCTAGGTGCTTGATTCAGGCGCAAATGTTTATGTTTGTAACCAATCCATGCTCTCACGCTTTAAGAAAACCAAGGACGCTGTGTCAGAGTACCTACAAGCTAGAAATCAATCCACTAAGATTAAAAGCTGGGGAACTGTTGATATCAATGTCCAAGGAATGCGTGGAGAAGCAACAATTACCTTGCATGATGTTACGTACATACCAACATTCATGACCAATCTAGTCTCTTTTAGCAAGACAATTCAGAAGGGAGTATACTGGGACACTAAAAAGATGTTATTATATACAAAGGAAAAGCCCTTTTACAAGCTCTCTACTTATAATGGGCAATTCCTTCTTGAAAACAACACTTAGTCCTTAGTAAACAACACTTTATTAGCCTTCGTAGCATCAGTCCGCAAGGTATTAAACCAGAAATGACATAAGACACTCGCCCATGCTAATCTAGAAGTCATCTCTCATCTAGAAAGCTTAACTCAGGGAGTTGCAATTACAGACTCCTCTGATACACTAAGAACAACTAAATACGCCACCTGCGCAAAAGCCAAGATCCACAGGATCATTTCAAGAGCAGCAACTTCTGAAATCGACTCAGAAAAGCCATTTTTTAGACTTTCACTAGATCTTCTTCAGCTTCAAACCGCATACAATCGTGAGAAATGGATAACACATCTTCAATGTGTTAAATCAGGCTTCATCTTTATCCTGACCCATACTGAGAAGTACTTTGTGAACAGAAACATCATCTACGTGGTCAACTTGATCCCAAAACGCTTTGACCAGCAAACTGCCTTCATCAAAACAGATGGCGAGAGGACTATCACCATAGAAATAAAGAACTGGCTCCAGAATCGAGGTATAACACTTGAAACTTCTACTCCAGCAACTCCTAAACAAAATGGATACGCTGAGAGAGCAGGGGGTGTAATCCTTGAAAAAGCAAGATCTATAAGAATTAGAGCAAACCTGCTAGAATCCCTTTAGCTAGAGATTCTAAAGACTGCTAGCTATCTCTACAATAGGACTCCTCAAAGAAGGCTTTACTGGAAGACCCCATTTAAGTATGTTACTAGAAACAAACTAGATCTCTCACACTTAAGAGTATATGGCTGCCGCGCTTATGCCCTAAAGAAAACAATAGTCAGGAGTGAAAAGCTAGTAGAAAGAGCCCATCTAGAACACTTAGTTGAATACGATTCCACCAACATTTACCGCATCTGGATTCCAAGCCAAAACCGCGTCATTCGCACCAGAGATATCATTTTCAATGAAGAAGAGTTCTATAAGCTAAAAGATGTCGATCTTGCCTAGCTAGTAAGGGCTGATAACCCTTATCTCATTGATATCATTCACATTCCTTTGGAGAAAGATGAAGAGGAGGAACTATCTCTTCTAGATTTGGATGACACTGTAGTTGTTATACAACAATAAGAGGCAGATGAGTTTCAAGATGCACAAGAAGATTAGGAGGAAGAAGATGTTACTCCTTAACAATCTAACAAGGAGCAGCAAACACACTTACCAAGTCCTACTCTAACTAGCGAGAGGGAAACCCCCCTGCCAGATAAACCACAACAACAAAGGTCCAGCCATCTCCCTCCATTGCTACCAGTACAATACGAAACTCCAGTGCAACCAGAAGCTGCTAGAGGCAACAGAGCTCCAAGAGCAACAGAGATTGCCGGAAATATCAACTCCTCAAACATCATTAAAGGAGGAAGATTAGGAAGATCAACAAGAAGAAGAAACCAGGCACACGCCACCGCACTTCAAGAAGTTCAAGATCCAAAGAACCCAGTTTTCCATCAAGCTTTCGCAACAGCAGTTGCCACGACAAAAGAGGACCAACCCAAACCACAGAGGCCTCACAGAGACAACCTACCTTCAAAGCCTTCAAACTTCAAACAAATGATGAAACATCCTAAAAAGGAAGGCTTTATTAGTGCTCTACGCTTTGAACTCACCAGTCTCTTTAGAAGAAGGACCTTCTTAAGAGTCCTACGTCTCAAAGCCAAGAAGGCTGGCAAGAAACCAATTCCCCTTACCTAGGTCTTTAAATACAAATTCGACAATCAAGGGTACCTCATCAAGCACAAAGCAAGACTCTATATAAGAGGAGACCTCCAGATTACTGAAGCAAACACCTACGCAGCAACACTGGCAGCTAAGGTTCTGAGAGCCTTACTGGCCCTTATGGCTGCATTTAACTTGGAATCATGGCAAGTGGACGCAATCAACGCATTTGTCAACAGCCCAATTGATGAGGAAACTTACTGCGAAATGCCTGAAGGTCTAGAGTTATTTGAGAATGAGGTTCAAAGAGAATCTCATGTTTTTCAACTGCTGAGAGCCCTATACGGACTCAAGCAATCTCCTGCCTTATAGAATAAGCACCTCTCCGCCACACTGTACCAACTGGGACTCTCAGAGGTCCCAGGAGTCAACTACCTTTTCCAGAATGACTACCTTTTATTATTCTTCTTTGTGGATGACATTGTGGTTCTTTACCACAAACAAAACCTCGAAAAAGTAGCAATCTTCAAGGAAAAGCTCATGAAAGCTTATAAACTCAGAGACATAGGAGAACTCAACTGGTTCCTAGCCATCAGGGTCATCAGGGATCGCGCCCAGCGCAAGGCATAGATCTATCAGAACTCATACATTGAGAAACTGACTGCCAAATTCAAACTGTCCAAAGAAAAGGGGGTGGAAACTCCACTTCCCCTACAAGAAATTAAACCAGCAACTAAACAAGCTTCCAAACAAGATATCTTTACGTACCAGCAAAAGATCGGCTCCATCAACTTCCCTACATACTTCACCAGACCTGATATTACCTTTGCAACATCAAGGCTAGCAGGATTCTTGTAAAATCCGTCACCACAACACCAACTCCTAGCAGAAAGAGTCATTCGTTACCTCATTTCAACCAAACACCTTACCCTTAAGTTCAATAGGATATACTAGAAGCAACAGAACATCTTTTTATGTAGCAGTGATGCGTCATTCGCCATAGACAGCCTAATAAGAAAGTCCTCCCAAGGCTTTATCTTCTAACTCTTCCAGGGAGCAGTTAACTAGAAAGCAAACAAGCAAAAGTCTATAACAACTTCAAGCACTAAAGCTGAACTGCTTGCCTTATCATCTACTACAAAAGAGGTTCTATAGTGGAAGAGATTCTTTCAACTAATCCACATGGATATAGACCAGTACACCTTCATTTAATATAACAACCAAGCCACAATTCGCCTACTAGATGAATCCTCTCCCAAACTGACAACAAAGCTACGCCATATAAACATTCACCAACACTGGCTAAGGCAGGAAGTCCAAAAC
This sequence comes from Lasiodiplodia sp. COLG20, assembly GCA_009801085.1. Taxonomy (NCBI): domain Eukaryota; kingdom Fungi; phylum Ascomycota; class Dothideomycetes; order Botryosphaeriales; family Botryosphaeriaceae; genus Lasiodiplodia; species Lasiodiplodia sp. COLG20. The sequence goes on along the minus strand of VNWV01000001.1, from coordinate 4,463,676 downwards.
AAGCACATCAAACTTCAGTAGACACCAACAGCCAGTATGGTAGTAGATAGACTCACAAAGTCACTCCCACCGCAAAAGCACAAGCAATTTATCAACCAATTACACATGGTTGACGTTAGTGAACTCATTTCACCAAGTCCTCAGAGCTTAGACCACCAGATGGCTAAGCAGCACGTATAAAAATCTCTCCTCCTTCAGTCCACAACCACTTTCTCTCCACAACCCAGCAGTGTTTTCATAGCTCAGGCTTTAGAAAACACGCTACTGAGAGTATGGGAAGAGAAAAACAATCTGACTAGAAGGAGGAGCTTCTGCCTGGCCAACTAGCACATAGCGAAATACGGTGAAAATCAGACCTCATCATCATTGTTTAATGGCAAGCCTCACCATCATGTTACTCTCAGCATCAAAGAATAATGATGAAGCTCATCATCAACTGTGTGATGATCATATTTATCATTCACACAACTTTCTTACCTTTTTAACAACTACTTCTCATCACCTTCACGCAAAACAAAGATAAACAAACTAAGTAGCACTAATCCCATCTGCTTTCTCTCCCAGTTCCAGCCTTCTAGAGTCTTCAACTCAAAAAGGCTAAGGGGGTGAGATAGAGAAGTAAAGAAAAAAAAAAAAAAAAAAAAAAAAAAAAAAAAGCAACAGGCCAGAGATCACTTTATTTTCAACCAATCAGATGCGTATCTGAGCAACAGGCCAGCTATCTACAATAATCTCTCCTCCAACACGCATAAAAAAAAAAAAAAAAAATAAGTCAAACCTCTCCCAATCTTCACTCACCTGTCTTCTTCCCATTAAACTAACAAAAAGACAGTAGAAACAGATCACTCTCATTTTTACAACAGTTATCTTCTAGAACCATTCTGTTGTTCACAAAGAAGCTATTGCTGTTGAAAAGAAAAAGAGAAGAGAACTTCACAAGAAGAGGTTTTTATGCCCGGCTTCCATAAACCACACTAGCCACCAGATGACCCACCAACGCATTTACCACATGATTTCAACAATCTTTTACCTGCTGCCATGCAGACCTACCTATCTGAGAAAACTTTACAACAAAGTAACCTCTTTTCCTTCACCAATTGCATTTCGTCGAATTTTTGTTTACTCCTTTTTCTCAACCACCAGCACACATATCACCATATAAACAATCCCCACAGTCATTCTTTCATATTCCTATCCCAACTAGCTCATTTATACACATCTACGTTACACTTCAGTTCATATATAAAAAAGATCATGGGTTCAACTCCCAGGCGAGCAACTGCGGAGAAATTTCGCGCCACAAAGGCTTTATTCTTAACAGCCAGAATATCTTTTTACTCTTTTCACCATCTCACCTTGTTTTTGCTTACACATTTTCCTTTTTGCACGCATATAAACTCTTTCAGTCATTTTCACTATCACCAATAAGCGGCGTGGTTCAAACAAAATCCACTACTAGACACTCACCTCTTAATAGGGTAAGACCGCTTTCCTTATTAGAAGGAGCCCAACAAAATACGACAGACGTATACTTGTTACGCTCCGATTTGGCATGATTATTGAGGCAGACTGTGCTCTATCTCAATCTTTTTACTCATTTCGCATACTGTTTTGCAACACCATGCGAAGGGGGTGTGTCAGACTACTGCCTTACTTTTTGCCTTACTTTCAACTCCGCGTTTATTTGCCGTATATCTCGTGTTCTTTCTTCAACACCAAGGCAGATACCCTGTCTGTCTCACCACCAAGGCGTGATCCAGTCATGTTACTTTCAGGCGCGTGCGCAAGCAACTGGTGTATATAAACAGGTAGTTTCTACTCATTCTGCTCTTCAGCAGCGTGCAATTCAATCTCCTCACGTTGTTCAACAGAAGGGTAGGTTTATCCTGCGTTCACCGGCATGGAGTCAGGTCGCGCGAGTATGATGCCTCCAGAGTGCTGTCTCTGCAGCACATGTCAAACTCTTGAGGAGCTCAAATGGAGACGGTCAAGATTCTCACAGAAGCGGTGAATCGTTGCCGATTGCCCATGGTGAAGGGGCACGAAGACTCTTGAGTGGTGTCTTACGTCCAGCGTCATGCCGGCTCGTGGCCAACGCAGCCTCACCGAGGTTTTCTGTCGCGAATCGATGCCTGCGGAGGTTTCTCACCGCATCTGAGTCTCAAGGCGAATTCAAGCCACGCGTGAGCTTGAGGAGAATGTTCCGTGTCGTGGAGTCGCAGCGTGTGATGGCGACGGAAGCCTGCGGTGTCCACCAAAACCGGACGCGCACTTGCTGGCTCACTCTCGCGTAGTCACAGCACCGCTTTTTGGGGCTTCACCCAGGTCACTGTGCATTGAACTTATCTCGTCAAACCATGCGACTGGCGTTGTAGCGACCAATTCCTGCAGCGGTGCTGCCGCCGTTAGCCGCGACACCTTAGTTGCAGCTGCCGCTGTCCGCCCCATCGCTCCGCATGCTGACATCCATGGTGCTCCTCGCGCTTCCTCTCCTGCCGCCGCTACTGCAATCGTTCCTGCCGCGAGCGGCGCTCTGGCAGGCGAGCTCCTGCCGGCCTTGGCCTGTGATCCACTGTCCCCTCGCCCTCGCCCATCACCCGTGACGTAGTACCTGCCTAGCCGAGGCGATGGCACCCAGAGCCCGATCACGAGCCCTCGGATCTGGTCTAGTGCGGCCTGTTGTCAAGCCAATGGCAGTTCCCTCGCCAGCAGATGCGCCCGTGCTCTCAGATCGACTGGTCTTGGCATGCCTATATAAACCCCTCGACTCATCGCCCAAGGCTCCTCTTTTCTTCTTCAGCTCTCTTTGCCTTTTGGCTTAGATCAAGTGTAGTAACTGTTCTTTCCAGCTTAATCTCTGGAACGTCCCTACGGGGGCTTGTTACCAGTAAACTTGTTTTTGGAACCGGGTGGCTGGCCACTGAGCTCCGCTCATACTAGCTGCCACAGTGTCGCTCGTATTGCACTACTTCGGGCTGACGCGACCAATCTTTTTCGTTGAGCGATCTGCCTTGAGCAGGTCCTTGAGGAAGAAGAAGCAAGCGAAGAAAGAGAAGGGAAGCAGCCTGGCCTTAGCCTTGGCCTCAGCTTCGACACGTGTAGGTGAACGCTGTGCGCTACAGTGCTGCTCTTACTGATGAGGCAGTTGATATCCGCGACACGGTGTTGAGCTCGTCGTGCGACGTTGCGTTCGGCCATGCGCTCGCGCTCGCGCTGCAGTTCGCGCGCTTGCGCATAACAGCGCTTGGGCGGCGGAGGGATTTTCAGACTGATAGGCGCTCAGAAAACTTGGGCCGGCTTGATCTACGTCTGTGGGCTACAATTGCAATCGCAGGCACGGTGTCGAGGCGGCATCGTTGAAGTGACGCAGCGCCGCTTCCGAGTGCGCCTCAGCCGCGTGCCTCCATCATCTCGGCGACCCGAAGTCTCTCACGGCCGTTTCGACGGCTGTCGCTGGCATGACCTGCGTCTGCAATTCGTGATCGCAATCTCTGGTATGGTGCTAAGGCGACGCTGCCAAATTGACGCAGCGTGACCGTCACTCAGTGCCCCCCTCACCTAGTGGCCCGCAACGGGCCCCCAGTCAGCCACATACCTCTCTGCTCCGGTCTTCACGTGCATTGTGCGGCAGAAAGACGTCCGGAGCTTTCAATGCGCTCAAACTTTGGGGCGTCTCTCAGCGTTGCGCGGCAACCGACGCGTCGGCCGACGGACCTGTGAGTCTAGTCTGGGTGAGATCGCGACACTGCACCGCGGACAGCCTCTCATCATACGACTGGAATATCTCGTACGAGGATCTACACTTCGATCGGCAGACAGCCTGGTGAATTACAGACCAGAATATAGACACTGGTGACTGAACTCTCCCAACCGCCTGTGATTGAACCTGTCGCCTGAACAGCACTCCTCCATGACCCTCGCCATCTGCTTCTGTAGAATGACCCGACAAAGTGTTTCCTACCCGCTGTGATGTACGCCCTCGCGCCTATTTGGTCACCTCCAGTTTCCATCCCGCAAGTCCATTGACGTGGTCCCTGATCCCTCCTACGGCACGTTGGCGAGAGCGCCGCATTTGCAATGGACAGCATTCATCAGGGTATCTCATCAGTATTCCAAAGGATGAGGTTTGTGCATCTTGACCTGAAGGTGATCGTCGTGGTCGATGTGAGAGACTCCACAAATATGGCGCAGAAGGGAGCATTCGAAAGGAGATTTTGCAGGATCCATCGGCTCGGAGGCTACTGTAGATTGCTTCGCGCTGTGTGAACGATGACGTTGTCAGTGAGTATGCGCTGAGGACATGGAGAGAAACGCGTGGCGGATGGGCGCGCCTTGACAGAGCTCGGCCTTGGAAGTGCGAAGAGAAAAATTCTCAACGCCCGTCGCGCCACCCGAGGAGAATCAGTACGCGAACTCTCTTTTTTTTTTTTTTTTTTTTTGCGCGCGCGTGGGTAGGATATGCCGAGGCGGAGGAGGTTTGGTGTGTGTAGTTGCGCCTCTTCACCTTTACGCCGCCGTCTACTCAGCCCAGCACTTCGCGGTCAAAGCGGCAACCACCCTCTGCAACTCCCCTGCATCCGCCTCAAAGCGCTGTTCTTTCCTGGCTCCAACGCTCTGACAGTCGCGACGTCACACTAAGTACTCACAAGCATCCCGAAAACACCGCACCAACGCCCGCAGAAACCGCGCAGAAGCCGCGTTGAAGGACATCACGGTAGGCTGGAAGTTATCCGAAAGAAAATATGGTCGCATATGCACAGCAGGATGGCTAGCGTTTCTCGCTTGCGCTCTTGCGTCAAAACACTGCTCAGAGGTGCTGCCCTTTTGTGAGTCTTCCTTGCATCCATCAAAAGCTCTGCTTCAATTTCTAGCTATCTCGACGTCTCGCCCTCCATTGATTGAACATTAGCTGATTAGCTTGCGCAAATAGCTTGTTTGGCGATGTAGTCTTCACTGACTCTAGACGAATGAAGCTGCTGGAAACAAGCTTTGAAAGTCTCGAAACCCTTTCCGTCATTCACCCTTTACTTTCTCTGCCAAAACGACTATCCGCCTACAGTTATACATTGGGCTGTGAGTAAAGTGTCGTTCTGGTCAAGCTCGTCCACTTGAGTGTCACAACACTCGAAGGACACCGGACTCACCCTCTAGTATTTGGCTCCATTCATTGGCATACACTGTATTTGTTCGGTATGATCGGTGAAGCTTAAGATAGAATACGAGATGAAGGGGAACAAGCTCCTGGGCATGGTGGCAGAGCGCAGAAGGCTTCGTCGAAGCAAGTGCATGCGAGCGGCAAACTACGGTGCAGGGCTTCCTTTGCAACATCTTGCTAACCTACAAATGACAAAGAAAATGCCTTCAAGAATGCTTAGTTATACACATGTAGCCGTTCATCGAGAAATACGACCATGAGAAGAGTTGGACAAGCCCTTCATCTGTTCATGACCGCACGACTCAACAGGGCCCTCCGGACAAAGGTTCGCCTGGTTCATAGCGTTGTAGAACTAAAACACTGGCCTTTATCTCTGGTCCTGCCTCACGCGGTTCACAATCTTTGATTGCATATCTTTGATCCTATGCGTCTCATCCTTGAATGATGTGGAAATGTCCTAACAGTGCTGAGGGGGGAGTTGCAGGAGAATCGTTCGGGCCTTGACTTGTATTGTCCTTACTTTTCTCAAGTAGAAAGAATGCTGCCAGAACATGAGAAGATCTGAGGTGGAGTTGCAATCATGACAGCGCGGACCGTTTGTTTTAATGCAGTATGAGGTATGTGGAGCTGACGAATGTGCGTAAGAATGTAGATGAGGCGCTTTCTGTAAGCCATTAGCAAATGGTACCTTGTATCTTTAATACTTTTCCGCACCGAACGTCTAGTATTTTGTGACTAATTGCGTACATAAGAGATTTGCACACTTGTCTTGCAGTCGTTGTATTGAAAGATGCTGTGAATGGGACGGCGTGGAAAGAGTTATCGCTGTCAGGTCATCATGGAACACTATCGAAGGTGTGTTCATCGCGAGGAGAGATGGATCAATTAAGGACATGCGGGGCTGTTGTCAAGGATGACCGGAGAGTTCGCGTACTGAAATGTCGATTGTTGCCACAGACGGCCCGTACGCTTCGTCGATTGGGAGACTTCTCAGTTGTCCGGTGGCGTCGAGGACGGTGAAGACGAGACAGCGGAGTCTTAGGTGGCGAGGGCCAAAAGGCTGTGCCGGGTGCAGAAGGGACAATTGAACAGTTCAAAGCTGTGAGCGCGAGCTTGGAATTTCAAGGTCGTAGAACCTACAAGGATGGCACTAGGGTACTAGCAAGGGTTGTCCAAGTGAGATAGCTGCTCCTGCATAGTGCACATGGGCGATAGCGCCTGTCCCATCGCTTCGACCCACCGCTGCGCTGGCTAGCGGTCGCCGGCGTCAGCCCAGCAGAGGGACGGCAGGCGCAGCCTAGTCGTGCCTTCCATATTCTGCTCTGCGGTGCATGAAAATTCCATTCTGGGTATAGCGTGTGCGCGGGCAAGATATTGTTGTGGTCGCTCGCCCGCCGTCTTCCTCGACCTTCGACCTTACCTTCCTCCCATCCACAACAATCCTCCTCTTACTTCGCTCGCTGATTGGCGGTTCTGCTTTATTTCATCTGTTGCTCCTCGGTGAGCTCCTTTCTGGCAAGGCCGACGGCGGTCTGGCGGCTTCAGTCCTTGCGAGCGCGGCTTGGTGTCCTAGCGGGACAGAACGCCTGTGACGCGACGCTCGCGACGCGACGCTCGCCACTTGGCAAGGCATCATGCTACAGTTGCGCAGACATATCCGATACAAGATACGCGTGGGTCGCATGTTCCTCTGTAAGTTCTTCGCCTCCTCACACTCCTCGTCCGCCAGCCTCCTTGTCCCAGACCGAAAGGCTCTGCGACCGCCTGCGCAGCTCACGCTCTCCTTTCCTCACTACCCTACCTAAACGCCGCTATGAGCTATCCACATCCCCTGTGACTCCAGTTCAGTGGCTTTCAGACATGTCTACCTTGTCGCTGACATCCTTGCAGCTAGGCCCAATCGAAGATCAGCCTTGTGCTGTACCCCAGCAAGCAATCTTCGCGAGGGACAACAAGCGCTACACCTCCCAAGCTGCTGCCATTTACGACATGAGATAAGTATTTGACGAGTCTTCTGAATGTGGCGCAACAAATCACAGTCTTTGCGTGGATCACTCCAGTGATTGCTCATCTCCTCACTCACTCTCTTCCACTCCTGACCTGACTCAGCGACATAGATACCTAGCCTATTGATACGAAGACCCTTCAACATCGGTTGAATAATCCTCTCTGGCTAGCCCCCGAATTGAGATCTTCTGAAAGACAAGTTCGGGTCTCTTTCGTTGCACACCCTGACACCTTCGAATGATGACCATTTGAGATTAAACTCTGAGAGCTTCCTGATGTTTTTGAAAGGAGAGAACATGCAAACATTAGAAACATCAAAAACAATCCTTTCATTGTCTGACATTGAATCACATCCACACAGCTCACAGAATCTACGTTCGGGCCTGTGCTAATCATTGAAAACTTCTAGAGACTCGAAACCGAACGCCGGTACTTCTGACCAGGGTAAGCCGCCCTCGCGTTTCGAAGTAATCATCAAACGACCAATGAGTAAAGGCAAGTACCGTCTGGCTTCTTCACATCACATAGCCCTCACACGTGGCCCATGATGACAACCGATTAACCTTTGAGCCCTCTGTGGTTATGATGTTGGAACACCACTTCGTCCTTGATCAGTCAAAAAGATAGAGCACATCTGATCGGGGCTACTATTACCTCAAACCCAAGTCTTCTGTCTCAAACGCTTGCTAACACTACAAGAGGATAATTAGTACGTGTCTTGTCACCGAACCGCGACGCTGCTACCACGACAGCCCATGGCGCCTTAGACCGGTCCGCCCAAGATGCAGCTACATTCCGTGCTGGAAGAAGGGACCAAAGAGAATTACTCTTCTCTTTATAAGAGGGAAGTACTTTTCACTCATTCCTGGAGATAGGACAACAATCAGCCCAATGATGTTTCAATGAGATTAAACTCTTAGCAAACCTTCGCTGGTTACCGGTGACGACACAGAAACAGCCCCCTGAGGACATGAGCCGTTCTTTTGAAGTATCGAAATTGTCTACAGAGAACTCTCGCTAATTCCCTCGACCATCTAGTGTGAGATTCCCCCGAAACCTTTTAAGCGCCGATGCCGTGCTCAATGCTAAGGCATTTGGCAAAGTACTCCAGCGAGCCTCCCATCGACATTGAGACAGTCCAGCAGCAGATCTCCCCGAAGAACTCATCTTCGCCACGGGAAGAGTGAATTCGGGCTCGAAGAGGTTGTAAGTTCGCTCTCGCCCTTATGTTCTGCCTCGCATTGCTATCTCTCTATGATGACAAAGCGTGTCATTTGGACCTATGTGCCGACACTGGGAATGAAAACAAACAAAACCTTAAATATCTTCTCATCCTTGTCTGAGTTTATTTATCTCTTTTCTATTTTACTAAATCCTTTACGGTGTGCATGATAGTCGGCTAATTATTGCGGAACAGGTTCATGAACGTGCACAATGAGGCGAAGCTAACTTTGGTAAGTTCTCTTCATTTTTACACCATCTTCATATGATGACAGCATTCTCAGCCCGAGATTGTCGGTCCCTGAGCGACAATAGTGCTTTTCTCTGATGGAAGTTTTCATACAATAAGATTGAATAACCGAAAGTGGAGCAGCACTGACGAGTTTCAGTCAAACCAAGTTGACAACCAAAGCACCAAAGAAGCCATTTCAGGTACGTTTACTGTGCATCTTGTAACCGCATATACCCATCCTTTTATGATGAAAAACCACCTTCTTTTCGTTTCTTAAAATCACTGATCTCTGATGATCTTACATGCTAATTCTGATACTGAAATCACTCATACCTCTGTCTGGCAATAATTAAGACAATGGACGCTGACGTAATGTTTTTCTCTTTCTAGATGTTGCGTTGATTTCTTATAGAAATCGAAATAGATGTCAAGGCAAGGTTTCCTGCAGCTTCATGTCCAGTTGGACTGACTTTTACCATCAGGGGAATCGGCAGGCCTTTTCATTCTGATGAGGAACTGACTCAAGCCGATCGAAGCCTAGCAATGCAGAGATCTCTGACACAGCTTTGATACAGTGCATTCGCTGACAACCCGATGGTACCCTTAGTCGAGGGCGCTAAATAGTGAGTGTTCCTTTTGCATTACGCACCATTTTGCAGCTGTTTGATGATGAGAACGAAGTCGTTATGATCACCATTGATTTAACCTTACCATACTACTGAATTCGACAGCTTTAGAGTTCTGCTTCCATTCCACGCTTGAGTAATCATCAGGGCTAACTTGCTTCTATTAGAATTTTAGTTCTTTCAGCATGTCGAACGTAGTCATCCAGAGTTTGATTAGCTTGGGGTACCGCTTACCCTTGTAACGCGAAACTCAAGCTCAACAATTAGCCCGGTTGCCCTCAATTACAGTTTTTCAGATTTCTGTGATGAATTGAGATCATACGTCTTTAACTGAAGAAGCTCTCAGGACGCGAAAGCGAGGAACTTGGAACAGAACCTCGCTAATAGAGCTAGGTTGGCATAATTACAGAAGCGCGGCTGTGTGGAATTAAGGCATGAAGGTACGAAAGGCTATGACCGTTTCGCTCGAAGAGGCTGTCCGAGGACCAGTTTCACGGTGTGATTTTTAACTACGCTCTCGACTCATGATTGATGAAAAGGAAGTATACCAGACAGTCTGAGAAGATTTCGTTTGATTCCTTAGTGTTCACGATACCAGCAACAGTTTGCAGCTTCAGCGAGGATGAGACGGGTCGTATATCGCGGAGCGCTGGAATTTTGGGGATACGGGCAGGCACCATTGTAATAGCAGCGGGGAATAGCCAACTGGAATTGTAGATAATGGAGACATCATATGTGTGACTCTGTGATCCACGAGGTCGAAACGAATGCATACAGAGGCGTGCTGCAGCCGATAGCTAGCGCGAAGAATAGCAGGGCTCTAGATCATAACGTAATTATGCCCCAGCTCTGTTTTCGAAAAATTAACATATGTGCCGATGAAGTTATCGCCAGGGCCGCTGGGGTAGTTGAAGCTATTCGTTTGGACGTGTACGCAGAATTTTAATTTAATACTCTCGTCCGCAAGATAGCTTCTGCTGCCCATGACATGGGCAAAAAACAAATACATGCTAGCCATCGGCTGCGAGAGGGGACTGTACGATCCATGGGTTTGTCTCCGGGTAGTTGTGATATGAGCTTGCGCTGATTGAGCTTTATTGGAAATGTCGTTGCCAGAAAAGGAAGAGCTCATGATGCAAGAACATTATATTTTCGACAGCGAACCTCGAAGCCAAAATCTCCACTGGCATGTCAAGCAAAATGCTCAAGAGAAGTTTGGTGACGTGATATCCATCACGTGATAGCGCGCGACTGACCTGGAGCATTGACCACCGCACGTCGCTGCCCTTCCTTCCATTGTCCTAGCACACCTGCACACCGCGTCGCCCTTCCGCCTTATACACACATACAAGCACACATGCTCCGCTGACTCGCCACTGCGGCCCACCCGCGCCGCCTCCAATGGGCGACCTGTCCCACCCAAACCCGCCTGAAGCAGCAGCAGCAGCAGCAGCAGCACCACCGCGCCCACGCCGCCGTCGCCTCCGCCACCACCACCGCGACCATGCCGGCGGCATTCGCTCATGACATCGTCCTCCTATCCTCATCCTCCTCGCCGCCGCGTATTCCCGACTCCGACATAATCTCCACGCCGCCGCACTTGCGCCACGAACAACAACCATCCCCGCCGCCGCCGTTCTCCGCACAAGTGCCGCCGCACGCCCGGCCGTTTGAATCGCCGCTAGCCTTGCGCAGTAGCTCGCCGAGCCTGCCGTCACCGTCGGCATTGTTCAAGAGACCTCCGCCGCCGCAACTGCCGCAGCTGCCGGGCCTGAAGAGCGGGTCGCGCGCGGCGCGTATACCGGACGGCGTCGCGTTCGGCTTCGCGAGCGCGGGCGCGTTGGTCAGGGAGCGCGTGTTGAGCCTTGAAGAGGAGAAGGCGGAATATGGTGCCCAGGATACGCGCGATGGTAGTGGTGAAGGCGCTGGTGGCCGGGCGAAGACGAGAAAGCGCGCAGCGAAGAAGACGGACCGAGAAGGGAATGAGGCCGGGACGAAGAAGGCGAGGAGGGGTAAGAAGAAGGATGAGGTGGCAGATGTACCACCGGCAGCGGAGAGTGCAGAGGGAGCTGGAGTCTCCGAAGGCCCCAGGGATACCACTACGGTGGAGACCGGAGGTGCAGAAAAGCCAAAAGGACGGAAGAGCAAGGCTGCCTTGAACAACTCGGAGTTGATCAGAGATGCTTTGGGCCTCAAGACTGCAACAGAGGCACCGCAGAGCAAACAGCGCACAGGCGGAGCAGTGGAGAAGCTAAAGAAAAGAAAAGCCAAGAACGACCCAGCTCAATTGTTGGCTACTTGTGACTCTCCATTAGACCAAGCTGCACAAGCACGGCCCACAAATTCTCAGAAGACATCAGAGAAGAAGCCGAGAGCGCGAAAGACGAAGAAGTCCAATGACGATCCAACCGAGCCTCCGAAAGACGAAGAGCTGGCCAAGACATCAAAACCCTCGAAAAGACAGCCTGCAGTGCGCAAACGCACGAAGACTGTTTCAAAGCATTTTTCAGACAACGTGGTTGATGTCCAAGCCCTCAAGGCTGACGAAGCGCTTGCGCCAGCCAAGAACCCGGATGAAGCTCTTGATCTTCCACCAGCAACGATGCGCAGACGGAGTTGGACCCCTCTCAAAAATACGAAGTCTTCGCCGAATGGAAATGACCCATTGAAGCCAGTCGACCTATGTGAGAGCTCATCCGAGCAGACTCCAGCTGTCGCAGGTCCCAAGCCGTCATTTGCAGAGCTGTTGAATGGCTTTGGCTACGCCGGACAGACAGCTGGTTCTACCGAATCCGTGACTGTCCGGACGGAGTCTGGTGAGGCCTTCACCAAAAGAAGGAAATTGGAGGTGAGATTTTCCCGACGTTTGAGACGATCAGAAAGATGACTGACCTGTTGCAGTTGGTCGAGAAGCCAAATCAACCGGCTGAAGTCAATGTTTCTGAGTCCGTCGAAGAACCACCGAAGAAGCCTGAAAAGGCTCCGAAGAAGAAGCCCAGGACGATCACCGACTTAGTCACTGCTGCTTACCGCCCAGCTGCACCTACGGAAGTCTCTGACTCGCGCAATGGTCCTATTGATCCTAAGGTATCCGCGTTTTTCGCACCGCCTGCTGAGCCTACGTCTGGCGCTGAGCTAGTCGCTGGTCATGGAGCTGAAAAGCCCAAACGCGCCAGTCGATCCAAGAGCCCCACGAAGAAGACGGAAAGCAAGGCTAAGAAGCCGACCGCGAAATCTAAGAAAGCTGTCAAGCTAGTAGCCGAAAAGCTACTGTCGCCCGAGTCGGCATTGCTTCGTGTGAATCGCCAAGATGTTCTGTTTGGTACATCCTCTCAGCTTGCTCGAGAGGAATCGCCCACTTTCATCAGAGATCTGCAGCAAGCGATCCGAGACTCGGAGACGCTGGGTTCACAGAAGAGCAGCTTGGAAACTCTGCACCTTAAACCAGCAGTATCTGGATCCGGTCTGTCGCTGATGGGTCGGCGAAAAGGGCTGTGGGCAGCAGCTTCCAGAGATCTTGAGGACGGCATCCTCGAGGAAGAAGAGGTCTTGACCAGACAGGATGGCGAAAGGGACATATTTGTGGACGACAACATGGACTATGTGCCTGACGACCTAGAGAAAGCTCTTTCACCAACCCAAGACCAGGCTGCGGCTACTTACGTTGATTCAAACGAGCAACCTTCGCAACAGGAACAGATGGCCAGGCTGGCAGACGAAGATTTGATTGACGAAGCCAGTGGCCTGCCTGAAGCGCCATCTGACCTCCCCGTCGAAGATGCTGCTTTCGAAAGCTTCCCTAGTGCTCAGCCCAACCAGCCATCATCCGACTATATTGATATCGATGAGTATGATCGCCAACTTTCTCAACGGCCAACCTCATCAACTCTGCCAACATCCCATTTCATATCTCAGCTTTCCCCCACTGTTCGTCGAATCGCCTTACAACCACTTGAGACACGTCCAAACATCCCCCTTCTCTCGAAATCCGTGTCGGACGTTTCCAGTAACCGTGGCAAGGCGACAATGGCGACAAAGGCAGCAGCTGGAACTAAGAAACCCATTTCCGAAGCAGATGTGTCACCCACAAAGCGGCCAAGAGGCAGACCACGCAAGAGCGTTGAGCCCGAAGAGCGTACTCAGCAAGGTCTTGGTGAAAACACGCTCGTTACCCAGGTCACCTCGCCGCCGAAACGGCCTCGTGGCCGTCCGCCCAAAGCCGCCGTGGAGGAGAAGCCAAGCAGTAGAACGTCAAGTCCAGAGAAAGGGGCTCGCTCAAAACGAACGACGAGTCCATCAGCTACACCGAAGAAGCGCAAGACGAAGACGAAAGCCGTAGACAAGGAAGAATGGCCGGATATAGACGAAATCGAGGATTCGCAGGATGAAATCAGTCCTCCACCACCACGCCGCGCAAAAGCTGGCGCGATGCCCGAGCCCTTGACCTTGACTCCATCGCAAGAGGAACTCGGCATGACGGTCATCCCCGAGGGACCTGCGATACCCGACCCCAATCACAAACCTTATAAGAGTGCTAAGCGTGAACGAGTCCCGCTATACTACTTGGAAGACGTCTTTCTTAAGGTAACTTCGGCCGTGAAAGCTTGCCCGCCATCAGACGATGCTGCAAAGCCATCGTGGCACGAGAAGATGCTCTTATACGACCCGATCGTGGCGGAAGATTTGGCGAAGTGGCTTAATGATCAAGGCATTCAGATGGTCGTAGATATTCCTGTTGTGGAGAAAAAGAGGAAGAAGAAAGCAGCAGAAAACGATGACAACACCCCGGTGAACGAGATCACCTTCCACAGGGAGATGCAGGAGTTGCCGGCTTGGGTTGTGCAGAAATGGTGCGAGGAGAACAGTGTATGCTGCATGTCCGAGAATCTCTGGAAAGGGGGAAGAAGGGCGAGGCGTTGAGGTTTAGGGTGCGGCAGTCAGTAGGTACAGCTCTTCTGACCAGTTTTTGGACGAGATGCTCGTATATGATACCCTCATTTGTATTTCAAAATAGGTCGTACCGCCACCTGCGCTCATATCTCAGTGACGTCTATCTTGAGTCTAGACCTTCCACGTTCGTCGATCTCAGGCAAGACGCCAGGACAGGAAAGTCGCACGTGCATGTGTTTCACGCGGCAGAGCTCACCATATATTACCAGGGAAACATGCCTCGGCCGACCATGAGGATGTCAATGTCGTGCGGAGAATGCCGCCCCCACACGGCTGCGCCTCAGGATCGCTTGCGCTCGACCCACACTCTACTGCAACCGCCGACAGACTTGGAGGAGGAAACAAAGTAGGACATTGCCATCGAAACTCGCATTCTCATGGCTCTTCAAAGACGGCGGCAAAATTTTTCTCTTTTAAGTACAAACCCTCCGTCCCATCGTTCGAGATAGGTACTTGCGGCAATTATTCGAGCGAGCATTGTCTCGGCCCCCACTCAGCTCCGCCACGGATGACAGGCGAGGAGTCACTGCCTCCCTCTTGGCTGATGATCGTCTAGCGCGGTTGCGGGCGGGCGGGCGGGTTTGAGGCTGGACGTGCGGCGCTTTCCCGTTCTTTGCGTAGTAGGGCCTGGCGGAGGGGAACGGGATGGAGGTCTCACACAGCCCCATGGGCGATGCTCCATTTCTGCCTTGGTTCGCCCGTTGCTGCCTGCTCGTAGAAAAAGGGACCCCCGCCAGGCTGATCGCGCGCGCGCGCTGGCGCATTTACGCCCGGATACTGTGAGTTTTCTCGTCGCCTCCGACTCCCATCATCCTCACCGATAGGCCTGTTTGATGCGGGCGTCGTCGATGACCGAATACCGCCGCGCCTGGGTGTCATGTTAGCCTTGGTGTATGCCATGGTAATGTAGCCCGTTATTTCATTTTTTCCCATTCGTCGAAGGTAGTAAGTGTGAATGGTGGTGGGGTGGGGAGAGAAGCAGCTGTATCTGTGGCGCACTTGAATTGGTTTGGGAATCGCCCATTCTCGAACGGACCTGGGCTAATTTTTCGGCCTATCGGGGTGCTAAAGGACATTGTCAGCCCTGTTCCTAACAGGAACCTGAATCTCGCGGCCAGTGGAGGTGGAGGAGGAGTGGTCGGAGGAGCCCCAGACAGCCACGCGAGTATCGCCGCGCGCATGGAGACCAATTACGTCGACAACTGGCAGCGGCGATCAGCCTCGCCGTCAACCTTTACGCTGTGCCAGGGGCGCAACAACCGGCTGTCGCTGCTCAGCAGCAGCAGCATCCGGTCGTCAGACGCGCGCAGCCTTACCAGGTCCCCGCCGCCGTCTTACGACGGACTCACCGGTCTACCGAATTTTACGTCGTCTGTCGGCGCGGACTCGGCGCAGCAAGGCGGCGGTGACGATGTTTCGGCCACTCTAGATGCGCATCTCCCGTTGAGCGTCTCTGATAAGGGCTGGTCGGAGGTCGAGTCCGTCTCGAAACAGTTCCTGGCCGAGAATCTTCCTGGATGGATCGCCTCGATGCAGCAGGCAGAAGCCGGAGCGGTGGGACAGAAAATATCCAACGCTGACCAGCAGAAACCATTCACCCAGATGATCAAGGCTGGCGTGCGCAAAGGCCGCAAGGGACTCGTGCTGCGCCTGCTCAGGCGTACGTTGGACGCGAACGAGATCGTCGACTTGCGTTTGGACAACGGTGCCATCCACGAGAAGAGCCTCAAGCGTACTTATGCCCCGCAGCTGGAATCGGCGCCGGAGCAGACAGCCGTTGGTAATGACAGCCTTGGAGGACCACCATCAGAGCCTTCGCCACCTGTCGAGCTCGAGGCCAGGCCGCCGGCTGCCATTGTCCATCAGGTGCCAGGCCTCCACGAGGCTCCAGCCGAGCCTGCCGTTTTCGAGTTGCCGACGTCGTCTGCCACTCCTGTGCCTCGTCCTGCGGTCGATGCGCCACAGCGCCCTCCTGCTAGGGATCGCGCAGCAGATCAGGCGGCCGTGACAGACCAGGCTGAACAGGATGCTGGTGATGAAGATGTCTTCTTGGCGACGTCTCCGACAGAGAGCCTTCTTCGTACCCTCTCTTTTGGACCCGAGGAGGCATCCGCCTGGTCGGAGCCAGTCATGGATACTAGCGATTCGGATTATTCGCCGCCGTCGAGTATCGTTCCTACGCCAACGAAAGGACTCTCTGTCAGACATGCGACGCACAGGCTCGTGAAGAGACCTAGGTCTGGCGGGACGTTCGCAAGTGGGGCTTCTGAGGGCTCGCGGACGTTACCTCTGGACATGGAGAGCTTGAACCGACGTCTGATGCAGAGCTCCGCGGGATCTTCTGAGGAAGGTGTCTCCGGGAATGAGCAACAATCACGCATGGACTTGGACAATGCAGCGTCAACAGAATCTCCTGGGCCACAAGAAGCAGCGAACAGCAGCGGACCAGTCCACCACGAGCAGAAGCAATTGGTTCGCCGGTTAGCAAAGGAACACGAGGTTCAAGGGACGCCTGGCCCTAGCTCGGATCAGATAAAGGCGGACAACGGAAAGAGTATCGCAATCGGCAATGATGTCGCGACTGGTGTGGATCGTCCGACGATCAAGACGGCACGGCGGGAGGCAGATTCGATGGCGGCAACGAGCCGAAGCGCCCCGAGATGGGAAGGCGCAACCGCTCAACACGATTTGCAGATCCCTGAAGCATCTGGGAAGCTCGTAATATCGACGAACTTTGGTCCTGGGTCCGATCGCACCACCAACAATGCACCGATAGTACAGGGCCCCGTTACAGTACACACGCCGACGCAGGTGCGGCAAGATGATGTGCGCAGCCAGATGTCTCCTCATTTCGAGTCCAACGGTCGCGTCTCCACTGCGGCGTCGCCCATGCACGAGCTCAGGGATGCGAGCCAGGGTTCGTATGACGGATCTGTCACATTGCCTACGCTGAACCTGCCCGAACCCGACAGCCCGGGCGGCAGCCTGTGGTTGCCGTCCAATATCGAAATCAGGCCATCGCCAGAAAAACGAAGCCCGGTGCACAGCTTCTTGTCGCACGCAACCAAGGCTACACTGGCACAGCTGGGCCGCGTGGCAGCAGGCCTGTACGACGCCTACGGGCCCGAGAAGCCAGTGCCGAAGGATCACGTCCGCGTCCGCTGGACCTGCGTAAGCACGCCGTGGTTCCTGCAACAATAATGCAAGCTGACCTTTTTTACTTTTATAGACGTGCGGAAAAGAGCTCTACGATGACTTCATCGAGCGCCGCCGGGGTGCCGCACGCGAGCTCGAAGCATACCTCAACAGGCCGCGGGCTCATGCGTCGCCGAGCAGCCCGTCACACAGCGCCCACAGCAGCTTCTCCGAGCCCAGCCAGGTTTTCAGTAGCAACCCATCCTTGACGCCTTCCCCGGCCACGACATGGGGATCTCTCGGCGGCGGGGATTCGTCGCCGTCCAACTACAGCCCGACGGCGCTCCGAAGCAACAATCCCTTCTCCGTCCGCGTCAGCACGCTCCCGCCCACGCGGTGGCTCCTCACCTGCGCGGATGAGGGCGAGTTCACCACGAAGCTGTCGCATGTCGATGTGACCGAGACGAAGATCCGGTCCGACAGAGATCTCGCCATGGCGGTGCGCAGCCTGTACTCGCACGTCAACCGCAAGTGGTGGCGGATCCTGCGCCTGCGCGGCCTGACAAGCATCGATTTCGTGCAGGTAAGCCACTGATATTCTAGTCCTTTTCTCACGCAACATAACTGACGAGTTCACACACAACAGTTCGAAGTCCACCGCAACCGCGTCGTCGACATCCGCAAGTGCCCGGACATGCCGCCCGTGTCATCTACCAAACAAGCCGTCCACGGCAACCCGGTCTACGACTTCGAGCCGCACGACCTGGTGCCGCCGGTGGGGGCGCAGTACCTGATGCATCTGTTCGCGCACCCGGAGGACTACGACAACGAGTTCGTGACGTACGCGCGCGCGCCCAAGCGCCGCGGCGCCCGCCTCGACGTCGGCGTCGGCTGGGGCATCAACCTCGTCGAGGGCTTCCTCGCCGACCGCGTGTGGCTGCTCGTCATGCTGTTCTTCGTGCTCGGCAGCTCGGTTTTCGCTGTCGTGTGGGCGTGCAAGAGGGGCGACGATGTGCAGGGCGCGTTTGGGGTGGCGGGTTGGATGCTCACGTTGGCGGCGCTGGTGGTGGGGTGGGCGCAGGCGTCGTTGGGGTGATGGAGGGAGGGATGGATGTCGAGGGCGTTTTTGGGTGCTTTGGAAAAGGCTGGCTGATACCATGATACGTAATTGTTTGTTCGACGGGGACTGATTGTCAATCATGCGATTGTCTTGAGGGAATGACAGGATAATTCGTTCAATTGCGCTTCATGCCGCTATTGCCGTTCCGTTTACTGTATTCCAGCGCAGGTGCAATCGCATCCCTCGTTATTGCTAGCCCGATATCGTCTTCTGATCGGTGGCCTTCTCGCGTAGACCTTCTCGTCGTAGGAAAGGGAATTGTAGCACGTCGGTCGTGCATCCGCTGCTGCTGTTGATCCGACCCCAAGTACGCAGGCGGTACTCGTTGTGGCAACCTGTTTGGCGACAGCACCTCCGGCAGACTTTCCAACTCCCACCCTCCGACGTCTGTCCGTCCGCGCTCCAGATCGCTATCATCTGCCGCGCCTTGGTCATCGCTGTTGTTCCCGCTGCCCCCAGCCATCATGATTGAACGCTCAGAGCCCCTCTCATCCAGCACTGACAACGACGACAGCAGTGTGCCGGCCCCCCGACTCCCGCGACCATCGTCATTCGACCCTGTCCTCCTGCTGAACCTCCCACTTCCGATACTGCCGATACGGCTCCCATCACTGCTACTGCCGCCACCACCGCCACTTCCACTCCTGCCGCCACTACCACCCTTCCCAACAACGTGCTCCTCCAACTCAATATGCCCACTCCCGCTCCTCCTCTTTCTTCTCCTCTTCCCACTCCGTCGAAAAAATGACGATGACGACGACGACGTCCTTCCCGTCGAGCGACTCCCCAGGTACTTGAACAGGCTGAAGGTACTAGTGCACAGCCAGCACGAAAACAGCCCGCAGGACGACCACCTCGCCGAGTGCGACCGCCACACTTCCTTTCCGTACGAGTGCAGCGCCGGGGCGCAGGCGCACAGGATGCCGAGGTGGTTCTCGATGACGGTCCAGACCAGGACCGTGTGCGCGGTCCAGGTCGCGTCGTAGCTCTGGTACACGCGGACCGTGTAGTAGAGGCGGAGGACGCCGGCGACGCAGGGGCTGTTGCATGTCTTCAGCTACACACTTCTCTTTCAAAAAACTAGGGAGGAGGAGGACGATGACAACGTACAGAATACCCAACCCCAACAACGACCCCAGCAACACCTTCTTCTTCCGACTCATCTGCAGCTTCCACAGCAGCACGGCGGGCAGGCAGCACGCGACGAAGTCCTGCGCGATCGACACGGCGTTGGCCGCCACCGTCGTCGCGGCCTCGTCCATGCAGCGGTACGTGTTGTGCGTCGCCCACACGATGGAGAACTGCAGCCAGTGCGCCGCGAACGGGTGGCACGTCAGCAGCAGGACGATGGAGAAGGAGAGCAGGTACGCGCCGATGAGCACGATGTTGGTCTGCACGACCAGCAGGAACGTCGTCGTGTACGTGCCGCGCCCCAGCCGCCGGTAGAAGAAGAGGATCGAGGCTTTGGTGAGGCAGGTGCTGGTCGAGTTGAGGAGTTCGATGGCGAGCATTATCTGGAGGGAGTGGTCAGCTTGGGGATGAAGGGGGTGATGTTGAGGGGTTCTGGGCGGTCGAATGGAATGCGGACCTTTCGCGCTTGGAGCGCTACGGGTTGGGTGAGGTCCCAGACGTGTCGGTCGTATCCGTAGAGACGAAAAGCTGTCAGGACGGTATCAGCATCATCTGAGTAAGTGTACTGTCTAATGCGAAGAAGGTTGGGGGAGACGACGGACCAAGGATTATACAAGTGTCTACTCCAGTGGCAAATAACTACAGGAGGTTAGCTTTCTTTGTTGACATCGTAGGAGGTGATGATGATACGGACCACAGCGAATATTATCAAACAATCGTCAACGCCAAAGCTCCGTCTTCGTATTCTAAGTATTGTGCGAAGGACAACGGCAAGAAAACATATGGGGAAAAGGACGCCGATGAGAATGACGATGCCCCAGCCTCGTCGGATACCGTGCGGGAACTGTGAGGCCTGCCATGCAAAGACAAGTTCCAGAGGAGGCCGTAACGATTCAAGCATTGCTGGCGGCAGAATCCCCAGCGCAGTGGCTCCTCAACGGCTTAGGCGCAGGTATCGAGTATGCCTAAAAGCATGGTAGATGGTGGTTAAAACTGGGCGGTCGTGAGCCGCATGCGTCCCTGTGCTACTCAGAGATCCATTTCACCACGCGTGGTCGGAGGTATGTATATCCCAGACGCATCCAATGCGAGGTGACCCAGGCAAAAGAACAGGGCGAGAGCGATCCTTAGGTAGACCCATGCTGAGCGACTATTTCCCTCTCTGATGCAAGGGATTGTGCAACGCGTTGGACGCGGCTATCTGTCAATGTCGCACCATCTGCACGGCAGGCACCGAAGCGGCGGTCCATTTACAAAAACCAACTAAATCTGCACTAATAAGGGTCGCTTACCGCCGGTGCCCACGAGATGAACCTTATTTTTGATGTGCCTGACAGCCACCTCATGGCGACACAGTAAGATTTCATGTCCGAAATGGAAGGGTGCAGCCCGCGATCTCAACGATATTTTTGCTTTTCCGACAGCGATCCTCGAGATCTCGTCACACGACAGGGGATTGGTCGCTTTTTTGGCGTCCCCGTTCCCGGCGCGCATTCCCGCTCCTCGAAAGGCCAGGGCGGGTCCGTGAGCAACGAATCGGGTGCACTTTCAACCGTCTGTCATCAATGGATGATCACGGAAACTGCAGCCTCAAGAATGAGCTGATTTACGAAGGAAAAAGAAAAAGCAAAGAAAGCAGAAAACGAGTAAAGAGAGGGGAAATACGGAGATTATCTTCGGTTCGCGAACCATATCGTAGGGCGGGCGCCGGCGCAGTGGTTTCCAGCGTGGGGATCGCGACGGGGAAGCGGGAAGCGCGGGCAGACCCTGGTCGTCAACCGTTTCATCCGGGCCCCGGCAGCCCTTTCCAAGCCGGCTGCCATTTCTCTAATCGATATCGATTTCTATCTTCTATTTTTTTCAACTGATCTGGTTCGTCTGTGGTTATACGAGATCGGAGGTACCCGCCGACAGCCTTGCTGCAGCCTGTTGTATGTACATACGAGCGCTGAACTTGTGTAAGCCGGGCCACACCATCTTCTGCTTTTTGTCGGGAAAAGGAGTCTTTGTGACATCTGCCTCCTCGTTTTCTGTTACGCTCCACTGTTTGTTGTACCGTGTTGATAACAGACCTTTTTCCCATTTGAGGAAGTCGTATGTTTTTTTTTTTTTTTTTTTCGTTTCTTTCCCTAATCGGCGGAACTGCACTTGGGCGATTCATCTATGGCCCATCTTTTAGTGAAGTGTGTGTGTCAGCTCGGAACTGCAGCTTGGGAACCTTGGCTGTTCGCTGGCGTCATTGGCAGCGATGGCAAGCACTCGGAACTTTCCTTGACTTCGGACACCTGTCGGAGATGGATCCAGCCTCCGACCCGAAACGCGATAGAGCGTCAGCGCGTTATGAGGTGTGTTAGATTAAGGTGCTGGGACGGCATGAGCTTTCAAAAGCAGAGAGGCGTTCCGGCGGAGGCGCTATTCCTTTAACAGCATGAGCTCCCGGCGGAACCATCAAGGTTCCTTTTGGTCTACATCGGAGCAGCCCAAGTCAGGAGCGTCTACAAATCCAAAATCACTCCACAACTAACCGGGTAGATTGGGTTCTAGCGG
This sequence comes from Lasiodiplodia sp. COLG20, assembly GCA_009801085.1. Classification (NCBI taxonomy): domain Eukaryota; kingdom Fungi; phylum Ascomycota; class Dothideomycetes; order Botryosphaeriales; family Botryosphaeriaceae; genus Lasiodiplodia; species Lasiodiplodia sp. COLG20. Next base: position 4,441,552 of record VNWV01000001.1, on the reverse strand, counting down.
CGAGCTAGATGATGCAATTACAAGGCAAGTCCTTCTAAGTACCTCCATATCTACGATGAGGGACTGCGTCGATGAGACATGCCCACGCTTGCTCAACCTCATCCGGGATATCCACATGAACCATGTGGCCCTTGCCGTTCGGCCCGTATCCTTTGTCGTCGTCTCGCATGCGGGGCACCTCGCCCATGACCAACTCCAAAAACCGATCCATGTTCCACATATCCCCAGCCGACCAACCAGCCGGCAGATCGTATTCTAGTCGAGCACCATCCCGAGCCGGCCGAACGAGCGGAACGAAGATCGGACAGCCGACGAAGCGCGGAGCCTTTGGTGCCGTGTCGGCATACACCTTGTCGAAGCACGCGACCGTGCGGCGGAACATGGTGGGGTCTTGAACGACGATGACGGAGCCGGGAAGATCGACTCCGGAGCGCTCGAGGACTTTTCGCGCTTCGATGGCGTTCGTGGCGCAGGTGATGGAGCGGTCTTCGAGCAAGACGCGTGGACCGCGGTCCTTCAGGGCTGGCGAGGTGAAGAAGCGGGTCCAGAGAACGTTGAGCACCTGGGCCTCGGGAAGGCCCTGGATCTCGGCTGCGGCATCCTTGAACCGCGGGTGGCGGGCGACTGCTTCGTGGATGTATTTGGTTGAGTGGCCGATACCGCCACAGAGGACTAAGGTCTTCGTGAGATGCGGACGCGCTTGGACGGCTTTAAAAACGGTCTCGGCGCTATGGAGGACGGATGAGACGCAGAGGATTATGCAGTCGACCGGCTCCGTTAGGTTGATGTCTGATACATCTTCGCGTGAGATGAAAGTGGAAACGGTATTAACATCCTTGGCTACCTGTGCAGTATTCATGGTTATTAGAATATCCAAGGATAGCAAGTTGTGAAACAGTGTAAAAAACAAAAGTAGGGGCAGTAAATGACGAAGGGCATTGATTTATAGCCGATGTTATCCTAGAGGCTGGATATCAGCGGTAGGGATACTAAAACTAGTAATGCAGCCATATGTGTCGGCAAAGCTCGATAAGGGAATTGTGGTTTGTGAGCTAATCTCGAAAGCATCGTGCTTAGTGTTCCGCCGGAAGTAACGTGCTGGAAATGGTGATGAATCCCGGTGGATCACTCATTCAGCAAACCCGAGGAAACCTTTTATTCAGATGAGGCCACTATCAAAGAAGACATCTTGCAATATTCTTCATTCGGTCGCCTACGATGAATAACCGAGCATTGGCTTCAAGTAATGTTGTACCCGAAATTGCAATTCCTCAGAAATGCAAAGCCGCTGTTGTCATCAACGAGGGGGAGAATTTCACGCTGGAGATTCAGGATGTTGACGTTCCAGAACCTGGTGAGTATTAACTTAGGAAATCCGTCACGGGGCGCGGTGGACACTTACAGATAGAGAAGGCCCGGACGAGTTGTTGCTGAAACTTAATGCCACCGGCCTTTGTATGTCGGACGTTCACTTCATGCAGCACGATTGGAAAGACCCTCCCATGTCCCATTTTGGTACAAGAAGCCCTGGCCACGAAGGCGCCGGTGTGGTGGTGAAAGTTGGCGCCAATGTGAAGAATTGGAAAGTCGGTGATCGTGGAGGCATCAAGCCTCTCTGGGACGTGTGCGGACAGTGCGAGTTGTGTTGGGATGGACTGGAAAATTACTGTCAAAACGTGGTTTCTACAGGCCTGCATGTAAACGGTAAGGACATGGAATTGTAGTCTTGCTTCGAAGAAGTACTTACGGAAAGCAGGAACGTATCAGCAGTATATCACATCCCCCGCGAAATACACTTCTCCGATTCCGGACGAAGTTCCAGACTATATTGCCGCACCAATCATGTGTAGTGCCTCTACTATGCATCGCTCTCTGACTGAGTCTGGTCTGAAGGCGGGCAATTATGCTGTATTCCCGGGTGGGGCTGGTGGTGTCGGGATCCAGGGCGTTCAACTCGCTAGAGCTATGGGAATACGTCCAATCGTCATCGACGGTGGGAATGAAAAGCGAGACCTATCCATGAGACTAGGTGCAGAAGCATTTGTCGACTTTCGGACAGAACCGGATGTCGTCGCAGAAGTGAAGAGGCTTTGTGGTGGGGTTGGTGCCCATGCCGTCTTCGTCATCGCGCCCCAGGCCTATGCAGATGCCATTCACTACATTGGAGATAGGATCGGGGGCAAAGTAATATGTGTCGGTCTTCGTAAGTTTCCCTTCAGATTTCATGATATCTGCACTAACCCACGGAGCAGCGAGTGTTGGGTCTGCCTTCATTGGAGCTGAGCCATACCAATTCATTAATCGGAATTTACATATAATTGGAACCATTGTGGGCACCATGAAAGATACGGCCGCATCACTGGAGTATGCCCGACGCGGCTTGCTACAGCAAATTTGCGAAGTAAGACCGCTAAGTAAGTTACCAGAATCGGTGCAGCAGCTACGACGAGGAGAAATTGCTGGTCGAATCGTGATCGATTTCAACCAGCAATAGTAGTAGTCTGCTCATTGATTCAGAGATCTATCGCTGCCTCAATGTCATCACTGGTGGATTTGTGAAAAGGAAAACTGTCGATTGGCTGTTACAGCTCATGTCGCTTGTTTGTCAATGTCTAGGGCCTGTATCCCTCCATGTATAATCGCACAGATTTGGTGTTTTATCCAGCTGAGTAGTAAATTCGATATGGAGGATGTACATTATCCTTTATCTTTTTTTTTATTGTGCTTTCCTCGCAAGTAGACATTAACTGAATGCCCAAGGAAAAAGAAATCTCATTTCCTGCCTCCGTTCGTTCAAATAAAGTTTATTACGCCTGTACTAATCAGAGAGATCAGAAAATAATTTCGAGCAATTTAGTGGCCATTACTGCAGTCCATAGCACGTATGTATTGTACGCGGGTGCTAGTCGTGAACCGGAAGAGTTGAATCGGTCGTTGAAGTCCTTTTCTGTATAGGTAGGAGTATGCATCACCGGCGTCAGCGTGATAATTGTCGTTGAAGGCAACACGGCGCCATCTGCCTTTAGTTAGCATATTATCCTTATCAAGGAGAGCTGGATATCTCACATGAAGGGCCACTCATATTCAAGCGGTAACTCTCACCGTTCGCGCAATACTCCTCGAATACTTTGAGGGCGCTAGTGGCTTGTGCCTTTGGATTGGTACTGGTGCATTGAGATGACACGGCAGTAGATATGTCGTAGAGGAACTTGCTGTAGCTGTCGGTGCAAAAGCAGGTATATGACGTCAGATGTGACCCATCGCCACATCCACTAGCCATATTACGGACAATGTCGTGAAGCGGAGGCTCGGCACAGTCGGAGAGATTTCCATAACCAGGAACCAGGTCGATGTAGATGGGCAATTCTGCCCGGGCCCGGTGGAGAACAAAAAGAAGTAGAAAGAGGGCTTCAAACTGAAACGAGTATCTCATCTCAAGGCCCCAAATTGGTAAGTGAATAATATAGTATGCCCAGTCGCAGCCTTGAGAAAAAGGAAGAACAAACATTTCCCTCACACAAAAGGTCCGGCTACCTTATAATAGTCTAGATTCAAATCTCAGAATACGCAATTCGCTGAAGCAGCTAATACGGCAAAGCCTTATTATTCCTAGGCCTATCAAGGTGACGTGGTCCTACGCGGATGTAGGCTGACCCCGCTCGACGAAGCATCACCAGATAACGCCTCTTCTGATTGGCGTCCTATGGAGGCGCATATCCCACGCCACCAACGCCAAAAGGTGGTCAGCTCAGTCGGCAGAATTTGCCTAGTATTAGAGCGAGGATTGAAAAATACAATTCTGCACGGCAATCTCCGTTAGGCAAACATTTTGGCTTCATCTTTTCAGCTTGCTGCAGTAATGGGTGGCTTGTACGAAGTTTGGAATGTCTTACCGCAAAGACGACGATTGAACGATAGCCGAGAGCCTCAGCCCAACATGGTAACACAACAGGCTTCACGTGTACAATGAGGAGGTTATCATACCGATAAATCTAGCGAGCTGAAAAGAAGTTGCCAAATCCAGATCGAGAGGCATGAAGCCCGCAGACGGGCGGTATTAGAAAAGACACTTAAATAAGCTATGAGATTAGCGCAGCTGAAATGGCCTTATTCAATGCACATGAGACCAAATCAAAGCGGAAACACCTAAAATATGGAAAACCATACTGACCACCAGCAAATCCCTATTGCCACGTTACCGAACCGCGCGTCATCTGTCCGTTCATCTGATTGCAAACTCAACCAGATGGATAGCGCAATAACCGGCTCAGCAACCCCCCAACCTTCGAAAAGCCCGCGGGATACTATAATATCGTCACCTACTCCACGATCCGCCACTGTCACTTCTTGTCCTCCAAGTGAGCGGAGGACTACAGAGGCTACCCGCCTAGATCCCTTTCTGAATGGTAATGAAGCCACTAAAAATCGCCTGACCAAGAGCATGGAGCGGCTGGATACATATTTGAATAATTGCTGGTACTGGGAGATTGTGTGCGTTATTCTAGGAACCGCATGTATCATGGCAATCATCGTTATCTTGGTGGTGAATGATGGAAAAGCATTGAGTGACTGGACTCTCCCTATCCAACCGAACTCTCTTGTGTCGATTTTTGTCACTGTCGCAAAATCCTGCCTGGTACTCTCCATCAGTGAATGTATCAGCCAGGCCAAATGGCTTCGCTTCAGGCAGGACTCCCATCCTCTAATCCAGATGCAGGAGTATGACGAAGCAAGCCGAGGTCCCTGGGGCGCCTTGCAGCTTCTTCTCAGAAAACCGTGGAGAGACTGGATCGCAACAGTTGGAGCGGCTTTGACGATCTTATCCATGGCACTGGACCCAATTGCCCAGCAGATCATCGCGTATCCCAGCAGGCTTGTCGAACAGTCAGGAGGTGTTGCAAATCTGGCCGCCACGCAGATTCTCGATAGTATCGAAAACGCCACAATGCAAGGTGCCATATTGAATGGAATCTATCTCTCGAGTTTGGCCTCCTCAACATTCATATGCACCAGTCCGGTCTGCTTCTGGCCGCAATCAGTTGTATCCCTTGGGGTTTGCAGCACGTGCTGCAACCTGACATCAATCGTCAAACCGATATGCAACACCACCGACGGGCCCTTGGTTCCCAGTGAGGATGATGCATGGTCGTTCTCATCAACAGAATGTTCATACCGAATCAATGAAAATATTACGTTCGATACGCATATTCAAAATATCCACTTCCCGGCCGACAATTCCCGTCCTGCCGAATACGCTGGCCAGTGGACACAAATCAAAGTAATCGCCCCAACACTGGATCAAGGGTTTGGGGAAAAACATACTTTCGACGACAGGATTCATTGCCACTATCCTTGCGTATGCGACCTATTTTAGTGAAGATCAATTGGGTCAGCCACATATCACACCCGAGGTTCTGGCTCCTGAGATTACGGCGTGTGGACTGTACTGGTGCGGCCAAGTCTTCACTGGAGCCAGCGTTAGCAACGGATCTACGCGCAACTTTGATCCAATTACAACCTCACAGATTGATCAGCATTTTGAAGAGAGCGGCAAGCTTTCATACTTGCAGACCGATGCTGGGCGGTGTGACGTCCTGACTGTCCCGGAGTCCAATGCCCGTGACTTCCCGAAAGAGGCAAGGGTATTCGCCGTCAGCCCTGCACATGCCAGTCGGGTAGGCTTATTCATCAACTCATTGTTCAACCTCACGCAATTCAAAGGCCACGAGCGATTTCCTGTTTTTCCTGAACAGCAAATAGGATTGTACGGGCTGGCAGATGCCATATTTCGGGATCGGGATTTGGCACCTACTTTCGAAAGGATCGCTGCAAGCATGACGGAGCAGGTGCGCACGTCAACTTCCCGCTATATGGTTCCCGGATTGGCGATACATGAAGAAACCTATATCCGTGTAGGATGGAGATGGATGACTTTTTCCTTGGTCACTCTTGCCCTTTCTATACTTCATCTTGTCGTGACGATCCTTGTGAACAGAAAAGTCGGTGCTCCGTTGTGGAAGGCATCTAGTATCGCTTTGTTGTTTCATGGTGTGGATCTTCAGGATACGGCACGTACTGAAATTGATACGATGAATCGGATATCTAAAGAGAAAACCGCACAGCTGACGGACAACGGCAGAACAACCTGGCAGTTTCGAACTCCATGATTACGGCACACCATAAGAACCTCTTGGTCTCATTATTAGTTTCAGCAGAATGTCAAATTTGAATCAATCTTTCTTCAGAGAAGTGACTAGCTGCATTGTAATACATCGAAATATCTTGACTCCAGCAAGTATGTTCCTTCCGTGTCTGAAACAAGATTTTTAGGGTTTGCTGTCCCGCTGTTTGCGCCAGTTCTTTTTTTGTTTTTTTTTTTTTGTTTAAAAAAAGAACTGCAGACAACGAGAATGGACATCACAGTCCCTGCATGCAACAACCTAAGTAATCTTCAGCGGGACCTTCCATCCCTCTAACTCTTCACTTGTTTTTTGAGCTACCCGGTGATGCCTGTTCTCCTCCCAAATCTCGCCTCCTTCGCCAAACTGGTTGGACAGGTGCCCAAGGAAGAAGTCCAAGTTCTTATCCGCCGCTGGGAAGGCGTCTTTGAATGTGTTGTATATTTCGTCGACGGACAGCTTCTTCGGTGCCTCCTGGATCTTTTCCTTGAAGAGCTGTAGGTAGGCGCGGTTGTGCGCGAGATCCTTTTCCGCATCGAGTTCCCAGCCCTCCTCGATGTGGCCCGGGATGATCTTGGCTGGCCGCAAAGACTCAATCAGATCCAGTGTACTCAACCACGCAGCGTGTACAGCTGGACTTTCGATTTCTTCGGCCCTGTAGCGTGCTCAGTCAGCTTAGGCATGCCCGCTCTCTTCCAAAAAAGTAGAGCTAACAGAAGAAACAAGATACGTTTCAGTGTAAATGAAACGTATAAAACGGACTTGGGCACGTATACAAAAAGTCAAACTCAAAGAAACTGCAGCAAGCATACCAAACATGATTACTCCTCGCATACACCGCATCCCCCGCGACAAGCGTCTTCTCGTCGGGCACCCAAAACAGCGTATGGTCCACGGCATCGCCCTGCACCGGCCCCAGCAAGAACACCGGCTCGCCGTCGACGGATACGAAGCTGAACGGATACGGTTCCGGCTTGGCGGGCGGTCGCGACGAGAAGTTGTGCGCGCCGAGCTGCGCGGGCCAGTAGTTGACCTTGTCTTCGTACTCGCGGTCGATGCCTGCGCACACGTAGGGCGCGGCGAGGAAGCGTGCGCTTGGGAAGGAATCGAGGATGGGGTTCACGCTGAAGTAGTGATCCGGGTGGTGGTGGGTTGTGAAGATGGCAGAAAGCTTTGCGGAAAGAGTCGGGGATGTTAGTGTTGCTTGGTGCTTGGGGTGGGGACATTGGTCTGATAAATGTTTCACTTACTTGCGTGTTTGGCGCGGTCTTCTTAACCCAGGCGACGACGGATTCAGCGTCAGGAAGCAGGAATGGGGGATCGATGAGGATGGACGATTTGGGACCAGTTATGAGCGTTGTGACCGAGGAAAGCCCCTTGACGGACGAAATATGGTGGTATGTCTTGAGTGGCATGGTTGACGGAAGTGATTTTGGTAAGGGATCAATTAATGGTGTAAGAGCTTGCAAGCTGATGTCCAAGGAACGCGAACACCCACATATATATGAGAATATCGCAAAGCCTACAGTAGTCTTGCTTACTTATGCAGCAGGCACTGCCGACCGTACGTTCCACGGCAAGTACGAGCTCCGCTCGACCCCTCTTTGACCCTTGCAAAATGTGGGGTGGATCTATCATAAAAGACTCACGTTATTCTACACTACTATGGCTTTCAAATAGCAATGGAATTGGGCTCTCAGACGCGGTGCTGGATAGTGCTCCTTGCATTGAAACTCCAGATTAAGTAAACGTTGAGTGAAAGACTATCACAGGGATATAGCCAACATGACATCACCAACGGCTAGACAGCTTGTGGGCTGATCATCACGACGCGGGGTGTGGGGCAATTTAAATAACGTTAGAGCTCCTGCTAGAGTCAGGTACCACTTAAATGGGCACGAGCATCATCGTGCAGGGTTCGGTAGAACATCTCGGCATTTGCAGCAAATGGGAAACAGGAGACCCCCTTGCTGCATTGAAGACTTTAAGCTTAAAGGTCCCAGTTCTTAATTAACGCACCTTGTGACTGCATTACTAAGACAATCATTATTCACAGGTTTCGGTGACGCAACGTGCAGAGTGTGGTCCGAATTCAATTAGATTGTCATCCTAAACACCGCAGCTCTGGTTCTTCCGCGCTTAAAAAGTCAACCATCCACCATCCACGGTCACAACGGCTCCATTGCTGCCCTTGGCGCTGGGGCTCGTATAAAACAGCACCGTTTGCGCGACGTCCTGGAGGTCGTTCAGGGTCTGAATCATCTGCTTCTGGGCGACTGCCCAACCATCGGGGTTCATTCCAGTCGCCATGGCATCGCTGATGTTCGTTTGCATACCTCCCGGTAGCACTGCGACGGTCCGGATGTTCTTTGTGTTGTACATGGCCGCCGTGTTCTTGGTCAGTCCGAGCAACCCATGCTTGGAGGCTGTGTATGCGGCACCTGTTGTTTTTGGCACCACTCAGCAAATGATTGGCTAAGAACAAATAGAACAATTAAAGAACAGTGGTAAGGGATTCGGAGACCGAGTAAGGTCCGGATGAGAAAAGATGGGCTTGCGGGGAGGAGGAATACGAACCGGCTATGCCGGTCTTCAGGGAAGCGACGGACGCGATATTGACGATGGTGCCGCCAGCAGGCTCCTGTGCGAGGAACTGATTGACGGCCAGCTTGCAAAAGAGGAATGGTGCAGTCAGGTTGATGGCAAGGACGCGATCCCACAGCGAGCGGTCGACGTCGCCAACTGGATCGAATCTATGTTGTGGTTAGCCATTTTCGATGATCTCAGAAGCAAGGCCGGAAACGAACTTATCTGCCACGCCTGCGTTGTTGATCATGATGTCGAGGCGACCGAACTTTTCTATCGTCTTGGCGAAAACCTCGTTGACGGAAGCTTCATCGGTGATATCGGAGACGGTAGCAAGAAATTTGTCGTTGCCATGCGCCCTTTTAAACTCGCCTGCCGTTACGTTCAGGCGCTCCTCATTGATGTCGCAAATCGACACTTTCGCTCCGGCATTCAGGTATGCCTCTGCAATGGCCTTTCCTAAACCTCCAGCAGAGCCGGTGATGAGGACGATCTTCCTTGAAAAATCCATGTTGAGATGTGGTGTAACGAAAAAAAAATAAGAAGCAAGGGGTTTTGTTCTGGAGCACGAGGAAGAAGAGCAGGTTTCACAGACAGCATGAGCTCAGCCGTAGCGTCGATTTAAGTACCACACGGGAACTGACTAGCACGGCCGCGTCTCTAGCCATGATTCTAAGGGACCGCCGTATTCCTTGCGATGCGACTGGCTGGATGCGAAGCGAGCAAGCCTAGATTGGTAGTGTAACACCAAGGGCGGGCTGAGACAGAGCGTTCCGCGGCCCGCTCGTAGACTCGCTGGGTCGGTCCGTCATGGCATTTCCCGTCGTCATCGTGGACGGATGGCAGACAGGTCCGGCCGTTCGGCATGTTTCGGGATTCGGTGCAAGACGTCTGAGAGCGTGGACGAAATGCTCGATGGGTAGGAGGTTTGTGTAGGATAGCGGGGTAGACTAAGCTCCCGCGTGGCGGTGGCTCCGTCAAAAGGGAGCAATCTCGGCACGTCCAGCATCCGGTCGAAACGGCTGCTTCTCCTATTCCAAGCTCTTTCGGTTGGGTTCAGTGATGACGTTGCTACCGGGTCCGAACGAGCGCTCTAGTCGCGGCCCGAAAGCTGGAGTTGCAGCCGTGTGCACGTCCCTCTCAGACTTCCTCGGCAGGTTAGCGATCCGCGCAGGCGTGTTGTTGTGTGAAAATGTCGAACCTTTAAGACTATTTCGGGATTGCCTTTGCAACACTACGGATTGAACCACATATTGGAATCATGGAAAAACGACATAAATCAAGCAGGTTTCTACAGTAAAGCTAGTCCGGAAAGGGTTGAAGACTTACGAACATTCCGCGATGAATAAAACAGTTAACGTGTCCGGCCACGACATTTTTCGTTCATTAAAATATAGGGACAATGAAGGCAATACAGGAACCAGCTAGTATATTTGTATCTACGAATCTTTATGCTAAAAGATACATAGTACAATAGATACCGAAACATTCAACCCATCGCAATTAATTTCTTAGTAACTAACTTCCTAGTAACCGATTTCTTCGTAACTGTGTTCTTATCAGCATTTTAATTTCACTTACGCGGGTAGTTGAAGCTACTAACTAACGAATGATTAAATACACATCGACGTCTGGATGGTACCCACGCACGTCGAGAATTTCTTTGTGGAGAATTGCGAGCGATCATTTCCTTTGGCATCAACGTGTGTAGTAGCAATTTACACACGATTGTTAGCCTTAGTGGCGCTGGTGGTGGTGGTGGAGGCGCTAGAATTGCTAGAACTGCTAGGGCTGCTGGAACTGCTAAAGGTTCTATCTGAAACTCGAGTTGCTGTTTGCTGATGTCTCTATCATCGTCTGACGCGTAAAATACGGTAACACGCAACACCAGCCATTCTCCATCATGCCATCCCTCAGTGCTCACAGAAGTTAAAGGTCGCCTCGTCCAAGCTCGCCTGAACGCCCTCTTGATACACCCTCCTCTCTTTCATCAAATCAAGCCTCACCTCCTTAGCCTCCTCCAACCCTATCGGCCAGTCATCGACCTCATCCAGAACCTGCTGCACCAGCTCCTCAGGCAGCTTTCCCAAAACCCCGCTCCCGCGCACCTCCCTCCCCCACCACTCCTTCTGCTGAGGCGGCACATTGGCCGTCGAAATAACCCTCTGATACGGATCGGCCAAGAACAACGCCACAATCTTCCTATGTCCCGGCTTCGTCTTATCGCTCAACTCAAACGGCTCGACGCAATGCTGCCACACATTCGGAAACGCGAGCAAGCGGCCTTCTCTCGTCTCGACTTTCCCGACACTCTGAATGGCGGGCCCATAGCTCTCGATGCCGTACAGGTACTCGATACCGCCGTAGTCGTCCTGTCCGGCGGTTTTGTTGTAATACAAGGAATCGGTGCTGATGCGCTGACGGAAGGCGAGGCGCGAGGTCGTGATGTTCTGCTCGTCGTAGTAGTACAGCGCCGTGGCGCAGATGCGCTCGTTCAGGCAGCCCTCGACGTGCCAGGAGCCGCCGGCGTAGCTGGGGTTGGACGGTGTCAGGTGGATGTTGGCGAGCTTGACGATGACCTGCAGGCCCTGGGCGGCGAACTCGCGGCGCAGGTCGTAGTCCGGAGAAGGCGTGGGGCGGTAGGCCCGCGGTTGCGGAGGGACGAGCTTGCGGTGTGCCTCGCGCCAGGCGACGTAGTCGTCTTCTTCGCTGTCCTCGTAATCTTCGTCGTCGCTGTCTTGCGAGCCGAGGTCTTCCTCGGAGGGCGTGTCGCCGGAGGCTGGCCTGGCTGGTTTCTTCGGCTTTTCTGGCCAGACCTCTTCGTAGGTGGCGCCGTGCGGACAGGGGATTCGGAGATCATCTTCTCGCCACTTGTATCTTCTTGCCTTCACGATACCGAGGGCCAGTGACCACGCAGGAATGGTTTTAGCGATGAGCTTCTCGAGGACTGGATAAATACTTCTGTGGAGCACGGGTTGGAGATTGTTGATGTAGCTGGTGATCTTGACGTCGGAGTCGCCATCGAAGCGGACTTCAGAGGGAAGCCACTGGTATTTTTTGGACCAGAGCGGAGGAGATCCGCCCACGTTAGAGGAGCCTATATTCTCATAGGCCTCATCGGCAGATGGAGTCGGGATGATTTCGTTGCTGTGATTAGTAAAACAGTCATCCAGTGTGCAGTCGTCTCTCTCTTCAGTAATGATTCTTGAGCGGCCGTACATAAGGGGAAACAGAGAAGGGTGGACAAGGTCAAGAACCTGATTGTCAGAGTTGGGATGCCAATCTTTGTCTTTTTCCGGGACATCCTCAAGTATTTTTGCGACACCCTGGAGTTCTTCTTTGAGTTCAGACGGAACTATCGAGTCTGACTTGACTGCGGCAGCTTCTTGATCCAGAACAACTACCATGTCAGTGCTTTCGTGCTCCTTAGCTTTGTCTCGCAGCTCCGCGATACACTATGGAGATTAGTAAGCCATCGGGCCTGTTTGGTGGTTTCGGATACTTACAAAGTCGAACATCTCATCGGAGAAACCCTGGCCCTCTGTCGTCACTGCTTCCTTTCTCCAATGTTCCACGATGGATTCATCATACACTTTCCGTCTCCATTCATCCTTGTCTGTCAGGAGGTTCATGACAGCAAGCATTGAAGTCTCGCGGAGGGTGGCCTCGATGGCGCTCCATTCTGCAACGGCGTTTGGAAAGTAAAATTTCTGATCCGGGCCATAGGACCGCTCAGGCCTCCAGTTCAGAGGCAAGCCAAAGGCAGGACGCTGAAGTGGTTGACTTGTCCGAGGGCGGGAAGGCGACGGAGCTGCCGAGTCATTTGAGGAGTGCTCTCTGGTACGCTTCATGGCTGTGGAGTGGATGCGGCGCCTTGCAATAGATGAAACCCTTCTGTGCATTAATTCTGGGGAATGCAGCCGGTGGTCGACGAGAATATATAGTCCACGATTAAATTAGGGAGTTGTGTTGAAAAGGTCTAGTGCCAGGCAACGACAGGCAGCAACCCGGGTCACAGCGCGCGCTAGCACGTGTGGGCGCGTTCAGTGGAGCGCGCCTTCCAAAGCCAGAACATGCAGGAATCTTAACTTGCGCCATTCTAAGTCTTACTCAGGCAACAACGTTCTGCTCCTTGCCCACCACCCAGCCCTCAACGTTCTCTTTCAAGATGCGCTGGTAGTTCTCCATCGTCTTCTCGCCAAACCACGCGACGTGGGGGCTGATGGTCAAGTTTAGCCCCCGCGTCTCCGGTCCCAGTAGCACGCTTTCCGCCTTCTCGCCACCCAACGCCGGCTCCTTCTCGAACACATCCGTCGCCGCCCCAGCAATCTTCCCGTCGCGCAGCGCCTGCACTAGCGCGGGCTCATTGACAATGCCTCCGCGAGACACATTGATCAGCACCGCCTCTGGTCGCATTCTGTCGAACTCGGGGGTCGAGATGAGGTTCATCGTCTCCGGGCTGCGTGGGCACGTCAGAATGACCACCGTCGCCTTCTCAAGAGCCTCCTCGAAAGAGACACGATCGGGCTGCGGGTTGCTATCGCCCTTGCGTGCCGCCACTAGCACGCGCATGCTCATCAGCCGCGCGAGGTTTGCAAACCGCTTGCCTACAGCAACTCGTCAGCATTCTCCTCTCCCTTCAGGACCTTGTTCTCCGTACCAATTGCCCCGTTTCCAATGATTGCTACGACTTCCTCGTCGCAATTCAGCGGCGCGCGGCCTTTAACGCGCATGTACGGGTTCAACGTGTTCTTCTCGACCCACTCGGTGCCGTCGCCGATGGTGCCGACGGTGCGCTCGTGCATGACGACGGTGCTGCGACGGGCGGCGAAGTACAGCCCGAGGGCATGCTCGGCGACGCACTGGACGTTTGCGTTGGCGCAGTTGACGACGCGGATGCCGCGTGCGCGGCAGGCCTCCAGGTCGATGCTATCGGTGCCGGCGGCATTGACGGCGATAAGCTTGAGATGCGGTGTCACCGCCGGCGACAGCGCCTCGCCCTTGATCGGGTGCACCACGTTGATGATGATGGTGGCATCGCGGATGCGCTCGTGCAGCTGGTGCGGCTCGGTGCGCTGGTGAATTGTGATCTCGAATGTGTGCGGCTCCGGAAAGCTGAAGGTCGGCGGCGCCGAGTGGATCGCTTCCAGCGCGACGATTCGGTGGTGCACCATGGCCGCAGCTCTTCTGGGGAGGGTATTCTGAGGAAGTTGTGGAGGTGGGCTTTTTTTTTTTTTTTTGTCAATTGATGAGGTTGATGAATCTTTAGCTCCCAATGGCGCGCCGATTGCTCGTTTTCTTCAATCCTCCGGCCCTTCCCCACTACTGATCAACCGCAGGGCGTGCCTTTGCGCGTGGACCAGAAGGCCGATCCATAGTTCCACGAGAACGCGACTCCACGTGATCCGCCCTCCCATCTTGGATTGCATCCATGGTCAACGGGATCCAGAAAACGAAAAAACAGCGACTGCTAAAGTTTCGGAGCTGGCTGCAGTAATGGCTAGGATTTCTCAAAATCGACCGGGTAGTGGATGAGTGGTGCTGACAAGACTGCAACACCAAAGGAGCAATATCCTTTGCCACGCGTCGGAACAGTCTCCTCACGGCAATATTCTGCCCTTGACTCTTTATCTGCAGCCTTTTGAGCCGAAACATGACTGGTAGCTCGTGGGGGCCAGGATAAAGACCCACCCTCGGCTGCGGACTAACGGTCTCGCCAGGTGGGGAAGGGAGAACCCAACGAATTAGATTCAACACATCACTACCCTGCTCATGAGCGTTCATTTACAGTTCCACTTACGGTGTCGAACCCGTCTGACCCGGAGGTTTACCACAATTGCGGAACTGCTAGCAGCCTACATCAGCAACTCTCCCGCCCGCCAGCCAATCGCTCCTCAGAAAATGCTAATTGAACTAATGCAGAACCCATACCACATCTGGACTTCTGGTCTGATAGAAATGCCATAAATGCAGCGAAATTTCCCACCCTGCATTTTGCCATTCGTTGTAGATTAGACCTCGCCCTCTCGCAAGTGTGTTCGCAGCATTGTTGGCAGGTGCCATCGCTCAAGTGGGTATTTAGCCCTTTCTCTTCGGGTAGCTCAATACATCACCCATCTACCTCCTCAATTCTGTGCCTCGGCTCCTCCAGCATGGCTTCAACTTCACTGCTGGCCACTGCCTTCGGCGCATTGCTTCTCTTCCAGATATGCCGCGTTGTACAACGTCTTTACTTCCATCCCCTCTCCTCTGTTCCTGGCCCTAAGATCGCAGCCGCGACGACATTGTATGAATTCTACTGGAATGCCATCTGCGGTGGAAAATTGTTCCTCAGATGGGAAGAGATGCATAAGAAATACGGTAATGGTATATCTTCCCAAGAAAATAACTCAGTCTAATCGTCGCGAAAGGTCCAATCGTCCGCCTCGGCCCCAACGAAGTCCACATCTCCGATCCGACGTATTGGGATGTTCTCTACAACAGCACGAACAAGTTGGACAAATACGCTCGTTTTTACTGCTTCGATGCTGGAACCAACATCGCTGGAGGTATGCCACTTACCTATATGCCATGGGCGCCTGTTTGAGCTGACGTGCCATAGTCACGACCGTAAAGCACGAGGTGCATCGGAGGCGACGCGGCGCCATATCAAAATTTCTTAGCGCTGCCAACGTCGCCAAGCTCGAACCACGCGTGCATGTACACCTCAAGAAGATGCTGGATAGATTTGATGAATTTGGAAGAGCTGGAAAGCCGTGCGATTGCTTCAATGCTTTCCGAAGCTTGACTATGGATGTCATTTCTATGTTTTGCGAGCCGACTCCGCGACACAATCTCGATGCCCCCGACTTTGATCCACCCATGCACCGGACTATCCGTACTGCGGCGCAAACCATGGATATACAGAAATTTCTCCCTATCATGCAGGTTATGGACCTTGTCCCTCTCTCTGTCTGGAGATACCTAGACCCAGAAGTCACCAAGCTCGTGGAAAAGAGAGAAGTAAGAAGAATCTGTTGAAAGGTAGATGTGTGAATCTGACTGCCTCATTCAGGTCTTGCGTAACACGGCGAAGCAAATTGCCGCGGAAGGAGGCAACCCCAGTTCGAGAGAAATGACGGTGATGGATGCAGTAAGTCACATATCCCTCCCCTTTCTCTTACTTATCATGGGAAACTGATGGACTCAGATTGCATCATCCGATCTCTTGCCACCCGAAGACAAGACTCCCCTCCGCATGGCCTACGAAGCTGAAATGGTAGAGTTCAAACCTGGATCGCTCCGTGTAGAGGCGGCAAGCTGACGAACACAGGTCCTGGGAGCCGGAACCGAAACGACCAGCAATACGCTTGGCAATCTTGTTTTCTATGTTCTGTCCAACCCCAAAATCCACGAGCGCCTCAGAAACGAGGTCTTGTCCTGCTCCGCCGCACCGACGGATGAGCTGGTCGACTTCCAAACACTCAACAGGCTACCATACCTGACCGCAGTCATCCAAGAGTCTCTTCGCGTCGCCTCGCCCGTCTCGGGCCGCCTGCCGCGCGTCAACGCCACCAGCCCAATGACCTACACGACGCCCGGCCCGCACCCGAAGACGTACACGTTCCCGCCCGGCACCGTCATGTCCATGTCGCAGCGCGACCTGCACAACAACCCGGACATCTTCCCGGATCCGGAAAAGTTCGAGCCGGAGCGGTGGCTGCCCGCGACGGACCCGACATGCACCGTCACGCCCGAGCAGCGCAGGCTCATGGACCGCTACTGGGTGCCCTTCAGCCGCGGCAGCCGCAACTGCATCGGTCTCGAGCTGGCCAAGCAGGAGCTCGGGCTCGCCACCGGAAACCTCTTCCGTCGCTTCGATCTCGAGCTGTTCGAGACGACGGAGCGCGACGTCCGCGCCGAGCATGACTTTTTCGCGCCGTACGCGGCGGCGGATAGCGAGGGGGTGAGGGTTAAGATCAAGTACTAAAGAGAGAATGAAGGCTGCAACATTTCATTCCTTGTCATAACTCTAGTTTGCCATCTTCATTATCAACAGTTCGGCGTGAACGTTGTGCCGGTCGCCGATATCAGCATCTCTTGCCCTTCATCTACGTTCTTACTGAGCTCCTCGCCCATCCAGATGGGCTGGCTTTCGTGCAACTTGTCTTCCAATTCGATGATCTCGTTTCCCGCCACGAAGAGCGATTTGCCGTTAATGTCAGGCCTCACGACGGGTAGGAGCAGAGCGCGCGCCACCCCTTCTGGCTGGTTCGCTGGCAGCTTCCGTTCGTCCACCCACGGACCCGTCAGGTCCCTCGTCATTGCGGTTTTAGTCATCCAAGGAGCCACCATGTTGATAGTCTTCAATGCAGCACGTCAGACTCCATACCTGCCAAAATGACCACCAAATGGCATAGCGAACAGGGAAAGAAAAAAAAAAAAAGACTTACAATGTTCCTCCGCACCAACTGCGTCCTCAACCCGCGCATCAACCCCAGCACCCCCGCTTTCGACGCGCAGTACAGGTGCAGCGGCGGCGTATCGAGAAAGCTCGCCGCCGACCCCGTCAACACGATCTGGCAGCGCGTTTCCGTCTGCCGCTTGGCGAAGAAATGCACGGCGCACTTGACCGCGTAGACGGCGCCGACCAGGTTGACGTCGAGCACCTTCAGGTCCGGCGGTAGCAGCTCGCCCGTCGCCGTGTCGAAGCTGTCGGCGAGGAAGTCCTCGCGGTTGATGCCGGCGTTGCTGAGCACGGCGTCGAGGGGGCCGAAGGCGGAGTGCGCGGCTTGGAAGAGGGAGAGGACGTCGGGCCAGGAGGAGACGTTGCATTTGCGGAAGAGGTCGCGGCTGGTTGGTGCGGGTTGTTTTAGTGTTTGGGTGGATGGTGGGAAGGCTGAGGGATAAGGGGAGGCCTGACTTTTTCAGCTCGGATGCGAGAGCTTGTCCTGAAGCCTCGTTCCAGTCGCCTATAGCTACTTTTGCACCGTTTCCTAGACAGTTGGGGATTAGGAAACGTGCGACCGCTTGTGCGACTAACGGTGTTGTTGCTCACTGTGCGCCAGCTTCACTGTCTCTAGACCAATTCCGCTCGAAGCACCAATTATCAAGATGGTCTTATCCTTGAGCTTTGCGAGCTCTGCATCATCGAATGCGTATGTCGTCATCTTTAGGTTCGGGACAGACAAGGTTGAATCTCAAAGATCTTTTGGCTTTCTCCGAACGTATGGTTTAAGTAAACCCCCGCCTTCCCGCCTTCCGGATGCGGATCTTCCGTGCCCGCTGCCGTGTTTCCACGTAGTCGGATAAGCCCACTAAATAGCAGCGCAATGCTTTCTATAAAGGAAGGTCTGGTATCCACTAAGTGGATTGGTCCGACGAACTGCGGGGCCACCCCATGTCTCCCCTTTCTGCTTAGGGATTAGTCTCCACGAGCTCAAGACCCCGCAAAGCCACGATGTTCCCCATCTCGTTCCCCGCATTGACATCCCCACAATGTATGGATTTATACAGTAATACATGAGCAGCTAGAAGATACATACGAAAAAAAAACCGGCTTCGATGGACATGGAAAGCGGTAGTACAGACGCCATTCCAACCTTCAGCCCTCCATTCACTGTTAAAGGTGCTCTTGATCCAAGCCCTTGCCTTGATGTTGATCACTGATACTGTTGAGGTGTGCGATAGAGTCGAGTCCGATGGGAGATGATGGGAGCCGCTCGATGCTGCGTGCAGCAAGAAGACCGACAATGAAGATGTCTTTATCAAATATCACGCCGACTGGGCGGAAACGGGCTCAGGAGTAGCCAGCTTTGAAGGTGAAGGGATGCCAGAGGGCACGCGTGCTTCGCGCGGAACCGCGTTCATTCCACGAATAACTTGTGGCCAATCGGAGGCATGTGGCTGGCTGTGTCCGCGCGTATCGACGCGCTTATACGGTCAGCCAGGCAGAGAGTCTCAGGTCGAGCGCGTTTACTCTGGACCACGTTCCAGGCTGCAGTCAGGCAGAAAGAGCGTGTCCGTCGAAGCGCATTGGCTGCTCCAGCGTGCGGCTGACCAGACAGCGTGTTCCTCTCGCGCACCTCTCGCGATCGCACGCGTCCCGTAAAGCGCGTCACCGTCGCGTTCTTTCCGGTCGAGCGCGTCCTTATGGAGCGCGTTGGCCTCTGCGGCTCTCCATCGTGCGGCCAGTAAGGCAGTGCGCACCGTTCAATCGCGTCATGGGATGGCACCACTGGAGGCCTTTCTCCGTATCCCGCACAGGCTAACAATCTTCGAAACGCAGCAGTAAGACTTCGAAACACAACATGCTACTTCGGTCTATTCTGCTCTCAATGTGGCCTCACTACTTAAACATGTACTTTCCCAGTGGATGGCTCTATTCCCATATTCCGCTGTGCTACAATCATCTGTAAAACAACTCAATATGACTTTGTCATTCGAGAGAATTATTTCCATCTTAACCCTCCTCGTCCAGCTTGCGACTTTCTTATACAGCAATGACGGTAGAAATACCCAGCGCCTCCGAGGTAAGAGCAGTCCACCCTCTGTCTTACATTTAAATATTCTGACACAATCCATAGACACTGTTACGGTTACATGGGGCGGCTTACGCCAGCTTCTTACCTATAGCCATCAGCAAGCTTGCAGAATCGTCCATGATTGCAGAAGGCTATGCGATAACACTTATCAAAATCGGTTAGTCGAAATCTTGGTTGCCTTATGAATTTCGTTTTCGAAACCACTGACAACGATGTAGCAACGATCAATTCATTACTTGGCGCCTCTCGCTGATTCGTTACTTCCTAAGAGTTCAGCGGGAACACGAGATACTCGCCACAGCTTAGCCCGGTCATCACCTTTCACTACACCGAGGCATTCATTTTGAATTATGCCATCGAGTTGCCGGATAGCCTATGGGTTCATAAGACGGCATATATTCAAAACTCGAATTAATACGCAGTGCTTCTATTTGCGCCGTATACACTACTTGGCGGGGTCTGACTATTGGACTACGTTAGGACGACATGGGTTAAGTATGTGTGTTCAGGGTTATGGCAAGCAAGTTAAATGCATTGGGTTATTGATCTGCTAGTGTATCAGCGGTTTGGAGCGGGATATCAGGATGAAAGTAGGCTAATGATCACTTTTTTTTTTTTTTTTTGCATAATCAGCTGCTCACGTCTTTGGTGGTGGCAACGTAGGTTGGTCCCGTTGTATCCGGAATTCGAGCTAACAGAAGTGTCAATTTCAGAATCGTTAATTGTAGAATGCAGCATTACAGAGCTCCCTTGGTCGCGGACTGAAAAGACAGGTTTCAATGTGGCCAGCACCTTGGGTGAAACACGACTAAACAAACTTTGTGGGAGCTTCTGATTGGTTGATTGGAGCCTATCGCATCCCCCGTTTGACAGGGCGTCTTTGCATGAACCTCGTGTTAGTAGACTTTGTCCATTAAGGCGGAAATCGGCACTCACACCAACTCCTATAGGTGTTCCATCGTCATCGCGTCTGACGGCGATCCTCCAATCATGAGCCCCTCTCAATGATGCCTCACATACTTAAACAGGTCCTTTTCCACTGTATAGCTCTAGCACCAGACTTCCTCACTCTATGTTCAACTAAGAGTAACGAAAAATGACTCTATCTCTTGACACGATCATCTCTACTCTTACACTTCTTGTCCAAATTGCGATGCTCTTCTATGATAATGATCGTGGAAATGCCGAGCACGTCTGGGGTGAGAACAGCCGATTATTACCATAAATAGCGCACCATTTTGACGCAATCAATAGACACCATCACGATTATACGCGACAACTTATACCACCTTGTTGTTGTCAGCATCGAGGCAGTTTGTGGAATTGTTCACGGTTTCAGAAGACTGTGCAACCATACTTACCAAAATGGGTTAGTCCATATCTTTTCTTGCGGCTTTTCAGCTGATCGTTCTCGAGCTACTGACGATGAGGCAGCATTACTTCGTTGTTTTCTTCGCACATCTCTTCACTGGGCTTCCTCACAAGGGGCCGGCAGGAACAGGAAAATGACTTCGCAGTCTAGTTCGATTATCCGCCTTCACGATACAGTATGACAGTCATGTTGGACATGCCCATGAATTGCGACGTGGTAACTCGAGGGTCCAAATGAAACCCGTTGTCGGAACGATTCGAGGAAAAATTCTCACGCAGCGGGCTAGCAAGCTTAATAAAGTGGACTGTACGTATTCACGTCAATCGAGTAGTGAGAAAATTGAGCGGTTAGAAAACATTGCCACCCGACGATGAGGAGGGAAACAACACGCAACAGTTACGCAAGAGGCGCAGCGTCAGCTTTCAAACGCCACACAGATAGCCTAGAGCTCACTTACTCCACAGACATGATGCATACAGCAATTTTCCTTAATTTTTAATTGTTGATAGAGAGCATCGGCTGAAGAAAACCGGAACGACCCCTCGTAGAAAGCAGGAATACATAGACTTCTTAGTTACAAATTAAAAGCAGCTCTTTACCACGAGCATCCCGAGTGAGACATAATCAAATATGATTAGAGCTAGCATCTAAAGGTTTCACGAGAGCTACCATACTATTGATAAGTCAAGCCCGACTTCTTCAGCATTCCACCGCTGTGAGAGGGCAGCGCTTTTGTGCCCTCATAGTAGGCCTAATCTGCAGCACCCCCCTAAATTTCGGCGCATTCAAGTAGACAGGAAGGAGGTGCGGGGCGTGAAAAGGAGCCACGTAGTCACGGGACTTACGTGACGCCTAGCATCGGATCCACATGTCGCCCTCGAAAGCCCGGGCGACGTAGAGCTACTGTCGCCTTCAGTCGCTACGGCGACACCCAGCGACACCAGATTGTATGAACTCTCCTACGTGTATATAAACTAGACTCCTTAAATAGCTTTGACCTTCGTGGTTTATTTCAACAATAAAATTGAACCTTATTGGTAACAAGGCCTTCGCACACGCAGTGCTCAGTCGCGATACTCACCCACTTCGTTCTCACCCTCTTCTTGTACCCACTTAAAGGAAAACCCTTCGACAAGTTTCCACCTTCTTTAGTGTTTTGATCCTTGAGGCAGAGGCCCGCCGTTACAAGTGAGCGAAATGTCGCTATCAATCGAGGCAATCATCGCCCTCATTTCCGTCGGGCTGCAATTCATCGCCATGATCATCAGTCACTATGAACGTAACATATTTTTGAATCGTGAGTACAATATGCACCTTTCCGCCTATTATTAGCATCTCCGATTGCTGATCACATATCTTTCCTGTCCAGTCTTTCGTCGCCGGTACCCAAGGCCGACTCAAGGCCGGCACAACAGGAGGATTTTTCTTTTGGAGGCTCCGAGTTCACCGGCCCCTTGTCAGCCATCTACCTCTGTTATTTGTATCTTCACTGCTGATATTCAATTAGTACTTCCGGTCTATATTCGAGACATTTGTATTAGGCATTAAAGATCAGAGGAAACATCTGTCTGTGCAGTTTATGAACGGTAGTGGTACTTTCAAGAACGGTAGGAGATTCATCGTGTTCGTTGCAATACATTCGGCTATATCTACCCTGAAAAATACCCTTGTCAATGTGTAGCAGGAATGGAATAGGACTGGTGTGACCCCACATTTTAACCCCTGTTCATCCCCAACCACCTACCGAAACCGGGGCGGGCTCTATCTCTGATACGCAGAGCGCATGATCAAGAAAACGTTTCAGGCAGGCCGTGCGGGGATGAAAAGCTGGATCATTCACGGGACTGTCTCCGTGCGATCCCCAATTCCCCCAACTGTTCCCCAGGAGTGACCCCATTTGCACCTTCGCTCTTCAGATCTGCCTCCGACTGTCATATTACTTTGCTTTAGGTCATGGATATGGCTTTTGCATCGCTTTAGAGTTGGCAAACAACGCTTCTGTCTTACAGCATATGCAACTGACACCACCGCTCAACCTGACCAGTTCATTCGTCCTATTCTTTCCCTTTACACAAGAAGATGGGCTTCCTCGGGATTCTGGAGGATAAGCATCTTCTTCATGTACCTGCAACGGTCGTCCTCGAAGAACAACAGGAGCAGGATGCAGCCCTATTCAGAGGAGAAGGGTTGAAGCATGGAACCGGCAGACACGCACACATCGTGCTTGTTCCTCAGCCGTGAGTACCATGCGTGGTTTTATGCCTCTGGATGGAGATCTGCGCTGACTTTTGCATAAGCTCGGATGATCCGAACGATCCATTGAACTTCTCATCAACAAAGAAATTGATCATGATGCTCATTGTCGGCTTTGGCTCAATTTTGTATGCTGCGACTGTCGGTAAGTGCCCACATCCGCAGAATCAGATCGCTGATTAACTTTGTCAAGCCCCACTGCTCAGCCCTGGACTCGTCGTGATTGCCACAGAATTCAATCGACCTATCGGGGACATCACTGTCATATCCGGCTACCGTGAGTGTGCTTGAACCGGCCGCACGATCGTCACTTATTCTTCCCAGTGCTCTTGGTCGTTGGTGCGACAGGTCCCTTCGTCTCCGCCCTCTCGCGCAAATGGGGCAAACGACCGGTGTTGCTTCTCTCTTCACTATTCGGCCTCATCGGTACCATTATTGGCTCCTGCGCAAATACATATGATACACTTCTGGCGGCGCGCATCGTCCAAGGTTTTAGCATCTCAGCCTTTGAGAGCCTCATCATCTCGATGATCGGAGACCTCTACTTCGTCCATCAGCGCGGACACTTCATGGCTATGATGCAGTTCATCATGGGAGCAGCGTCCAACTTCTCCGCTGTCATTTGTGGACCCGTCACTGCTAATCTGGGATGGAAATATCTCTTCCACATGTTTGTAAGTTGCAAACGATGGAACAGGCCCCTATCACACATCTTCAGTCAACTAATCCGGGCTATTCAGATCCCCTTTGCCGCCATCGAATGCATCCTCCTCTTCCTCTTCGTCCCCGAGACGCAATACATCCGCGACCGTCGCTACGAGCTGGACGAAATCGCCGCCGACGACACAACCACCGTCACGACGCAAAAGCGAGAAGACAGCACGCAAATCGAGTCCCTCGAGTCCCCATCTGCGGGAACCACCACCACCACCATACCCCCACTCAAAACCTTCTGGCAGCAAACCGCCATCTTCACCGGCACGTACTCAGCCGACAACTTCGTCCAACTCACCATCGCGCCCTTCGCCGTCTGCCTCAACCTCGCCGTCCTCTGGATCGTTATCGCCTCGGGCATGGCGGTCGCCTTCCTCGTCGCGCAATCGTACGTCATGGCGCAGCTGTTTTCCGCGCCGCCCTACCTGCTCTCCGCGTCAGGCGTCGGCTACCTGTCAATGGGCCCCTTCATCGGCGGATTGCTCGGAGCACTCGCTGCGGGCGCCGCCAGCGACCCGCTCATCACATGGGCGGCGCGGCGCAACAACCGCAGCGGTGGAGCCGTCTACGAGCCCGAGTACCGGCTGCTGTTGGTCGTGCCGGGCCTGCTGATGGGGGCCGGGCTGATGCTGTTTGGGTACCTGGCGGAAAGGCAGGTGTCGTTCTACGCGACGGCGACGGCGCACGGCATCGACGTGTTCGGCATCCTGTGCGTCGCGATTGCGGCGGGCGCGTACGGGATCGACGCGTACCGCGACATGTCGTCCGAGATCTTCATCATCGGGATGGTGTTCAAGAACTTTGTGTTCTACGGGTTCAGCTACTTCGTCAACGATTGGACGGCCCGGGCGGGTCCGGCGCAGGTGTTTTATGTCATGGGCGGCGTGGGGTTTGCGCTGGTGTTGTCGGCGCCGCCGCTGTTTTTGTTCGGGAAGCGGTACCGTAGTTGGTGGCACAGGCACAATTTGCTGGAGAAGCTGCACGTCAAGACGCACGCTGAGTTCTGAGGAGAGAGAGAGGGGAATGCGGGGTAGCTGGGCTTTTTTCTGGCTTTTGACAATGATCCTCGCCCTCCGACTTGATTAATATTCACACGTCCTCAGATGCTTTTGGCTTTCGTGATGGTTCGAGTGATGATAGGATAAGACAACACCCCCAGGTACTCGGGGTCCGGAAGTAGCCGTATCGCTCGCTTGGGTCAGCTAAACAAGCACTGCCGGCTGACAGGATGAGGGACAACCAACAACCAACAAATATTATTTGTGGGGTAGGAATGCGGGGGCGGGTACGGTCGATCTGAGCGTGGCAGCAGGCTGTGGCTGAAGCCAAGCGCCACCGTTGCGGCGCCACTCGAGCGGGTCCTCTTCTTTTACGCCCGTAACCGTTGGCCGAAAATATCCAGATAGCTCCACGCGAAGCACACCAAACGGGGGGCTCATAATTGCACCACCGCCCTGCAAGATTGCAGACAAAGCTCAGGGATCCCTCGATCTTCATGCTGACCGGAATATTAATCAACCCAACTAGTCAGACCCGCTGAAGGATTCGCCCAACATCGCGTACAGCCGAGGCACCCATGCACCAGTAATGCACGTCAATCAGCAGAGCTCCGCCGGAAGCTCCACTATCACGGCCATGCCGCCGTTATCCAGGCCCCCATTCTCCTCTCTTCCCTCTTTTCTCTCCTCCTCACACACACATCTCAGAGTCTGAGGCCCGTTCGACATGCCTGGTACGCCCTTCACTTTCGCCGCGCTGCACCTCTGAATTCCGAACTGGCCAATAACTGACATTCCTGGATGCTACTCACAGTCCCCATCGCCGCCGCAGCGGCCGCCGTAGCCGGGGCCGCCAGCGCCGCCGCGTACCTCAACGCCAAATACCACATCGCGCACGACCTGCGCGGCGAGCTGCAGATGCCCATGGCCATCGCGTACGCGCTGATCCGGGCGCGCAAGAAGCGGCTGCTCAACTACCACGTCCTCGAGGAGCAGGCGGCGCGCCAGCCCGACCACCCCTTCCTGATCTTCGACGCCGCCAGCGGGCCCGACCACCGGCGCGAGTGGACGTACGCGCAGTTCCTGCGCGACGTGCGCCGGGCGGCGGCCTGGCTGAAGGACGATTTGGGCGTTGCTGTCAAGGAGATCGTCGCGCTGGACGGCCAGAATAGCCCGGAGTATATGATCTTGTGGTTTGCGCTCGATGCCATCGGCGCCGTGCCCAGCTTCATCAACAGCAATTTGACCAGCAAGGCGCTGGTGCACTGCGTGACGGTGAGTAATCCGATGTGGTGGGTTCCTGATTGGAAACGAAGATCTCTTGGCTGACAAGGCCCTTTTTTCTTTTGCGTACCTGCAGCTCTGCGAATGCCGGTACCTGCTGTGCGATGCCGAGACGAAGCCATTGGTCGAGCCGCATGAGGCTGAACTCAAAACTTCCGGAGTACGTCCCTCTCTCAACCACCCCTATCCCTGAGAAGTAGGACGGACAAAAAAAAAAGAAAAGAAAAAGACAGCTCTCGATATCCTCCAAAGACCCTCATGATCATTCACTAACAACCTTTCCCCCTACCAGGTCCGCACCATCTACTACTCCCCCTCCCTAACCACCACCTTCCTGCCCCCCAACCCCGACCCCGCCCCCATCCCCCCCTCCCACACCTCGTCCCTCCTCCCCACCGACCTCCGCGCCCTCATCTACACCTCGGGCACAACCGGCCTCCCCAAAGCGACCCAAATCTCCACCATCAAAGACCTCATCGTCGGCCACGCCGTCGCGCGCAACCTGCGCCTCACCCCCGCCAGCCGCATGTACACCTGCATGCCGCTCTACCACGTCGCCGCGCACGCGCTGTGCACCCTCGCCATCCTCCACGCCGGCGGCACCGTCGTGCTGGGCCGCCGCTTCTCGCACGCCCGCTTCTGGCCCGAGGTGCGCGCCAGCCGCGCCACCGCGATACAGTACGTCGGGGAGTTGTGTCGGTATCTGATGAACGCGCCGGCGTCGACAGAGGATAAGAACCATGAGGTCAGGATGGCGTGGGGCAATGGGATGAGGCCGGATATATGGGAGGGGTTTAGGGAGAGGTTCGGGGTGGAGATGATTGCGGAGTTGTACGGGGCGACGGATGGGATGGCGGGGATGACGAATTTGAACAAGGGCGAGTTTACGAGGGATGCGTTGGCGTTGAGGGGGGTGTTGTGGCGGGTGCGGAATAGGGGGAAGGTGGCGATTGTGAGGGTGGATGCGGAGGGGGAGGTGGTGAGGGGGGAGAAGGACGGGTGGGCGGTTAGGTGTGGGGTTGGGGAGCCGGGGGAGTTGCTGCAGAGGATGGATCGGAGGCAGCCGAATGATGGGTTTGCTGGGTATTATGGGAATCCTGGGGCGGGGGATAAGAGGAAGTTGGAGGGTGTGTTTGAGAAGGGGGATCTGTGAGTTGCTTTTTTTCTTTCTTTCTTTTCCCACTCCCATATTCCCCTTCCCCCCCTTCCCCGTCGTTCATCGTCCTAAACCACCCCCACTAACGCCTCCACGCAGCTGGTTCCGCTCCGGCGACATGATCCGCCTCGACGCCGAAGGCCGCCTCTTCTTCGTCGACCGCCTCGGCGACACCTTCCGGTGGAAAGCCGAGAACGTCTCCACCAACGAAGTGTCCGACGTCGTCAGCGCCTTCGCACAGGTGGCCGAGGCCAACGTGTACGGCGTGGCGGTGCCGCACGCCGACGGCCGCTGCGGCGCCGCCGCCATCACCTTCGCCGACAACCTCGCGTCTGAAGAAACATTCGACTTCAAGGGCCTGGCCGAGCACGCCGTCCGCTCGCTGCCGCGCTACGCCGTGCCCGTCTTCGTGAGGGTCACGCCGCGGATGGATTACACGGGGACGCTGAAGATGCAGAAGGGGAGGCTGAAGGAGGAGGGGATGGATGTGGCGAGGGTGGAGGAGGCGGGTGATCGGTTGTATTGGCTGCCGCCGGGTGGGGATCGGTATGTAAGGTTCAAGGAGGAGGATTACGCGCGGATTAAGAACGGGGAGGTGAAGCTGTGAGGGGAGGGATAGATATAGAAGAGTGGCATACGGTAGGAAAAGTGAGCGAGCGGCGTTTGGCATACTAATCGACGGCGTCAGGGGAACATTTAGTGCAAAGATTCGAATAATTCATAACGCTCTATCTATCAATAAAAAGGGAAGAAAGGAAAACGATACTCCTCAGCCAATTTGTGGCTGTCCTACTCCTCGTCGGGTCCCACCGGCCTCGTGCTGGCGGCCAAGTTGCACTGCCTGAACAACCTGACCTCGTCCTCGGCGAAGGCACCGACGACCGAGTGGATGACGCCCTGGTTGTTGAACAGCACCAGGTCGCCCTCCTCCCAGTCGTGCGGGTAGACGTACTGCGGCGAAATGGCCGGGCGCTGCAGGCGGTAGATCGTCTCGCGCACCGTCTCGAGGTCGTCGATCACGCTGCCATCCGCGAGGTGGATCTTGCGCACCGCACTGGGGTGCACCTGCAGGGCGAGGCGGCCGGTCACGGGGTTCTTCCAGCACATGGGCAGCACCATGATCTTGTCCTGCTCGACGGGCGGCAGCTCCGACTCGGGCAGCTCCTTGGCCTCGCTGATCATGCCGAGGCCGGTGGAGCGCGAGGCGGCCGTCGACATCCAGACGTAGGGGTGCGGCGCGTACTCGACCCTGCTGGAGCGCACGAAGTCCTTGTCCTTTTCGGACAGCAGGTCGTACATGCGGTAGCCGCTGACGAAGGCGGTGGTGCCGAGCGGGACGTCGAGCTCGTCGCCGGTGCCGTCGTCGTAGCGGCACGTCTGGCGGCGGCCCTTGGGCACCTTCACGGCCAGCAGCGACGTCACGCGCGACGGGTTCAGCGCGTACAGCGCCGCGTCGATGTGCCACCGGAAGAAGCGCGTGAAGTCCAGGTCCTCGGCGTCCGGCACGTGCGTCTTGTGGAACTTGCGGTGGTGCGGGTGCCGCAGCTGGATGTTGCTGAGCCCCTCGTACGACTCGATGAAGCCGTTGCCGATGACCTGCACCTGTGACTGGTGCGGAATCGTCTTGAGGTCGGGATGCAGGACCGAGCGCTTCGCGTCGAGCGTCTTGCCGTGGCCGTAGTTGGACGACGCAGGGTCGAAGCGCTGCGTCAGCTCGTACTGGGCCTTGGGCGACAGCTGCGGCGTGGTCTTGATCACGACGACGCTGTTGCGGTACAGGGCGTCGTGCAGGAGGTCGAAGTCGGCATCTGTGGGGCTTGAAGTCAGCCTGCTGTCGTCATGATAGCGGTTTGACGTGTTTTACTTACCCAAGGTGGTTACCGATCCCCGGAGTGCACCCTTATTGCGTAGAACCCATTTCATCAAGTAACAGTCATGTTCATGTTCACAACTTACCGCTCATGTTCTCTACATCAAGGCCGGTGACGACGGCGCCGAAGTCGACGTCAGAGCCGGGAGCCCTCGGGAGGGGCTGAACGGACGGAGATACGGAGTGGGGCATTTTGAAAGTTTTGGTGAGACAGCAGCTCTGTGTGTGTGTAATGTTCTTGGTTTGTATGAGCAGTAGATGCCTTGGAAGTGAGCTTTATATAGGCTTGAGGATGGAGGGGTCCGGAGGTCTCCTATCGCAGTGATCGTCGTTGCGTAAGGTTTGCGGAGGGGCAAAGCTCGGAGGCCACCGACGCCCTGCGGTCTCGGCCTTCGGACTATCGTCGTTTGCCGAATCGCTACCGGACTTTTTCTCCACGGCTGCGTTTAAGAGAACTTTAATAGCCAATATCTGCATTTTTGCATTTTGGTGACGATTGATCAGTAAGTCTGTGAGAGAGATCGAAGAAACCCGCGTTGGGCACCGAAGGGAAACGCAATTGCCTGCTGGATTCAAGCTTGATAAGCAAAGTCACGTGATGGCGCGTCTACCTGGTGTTTTACAAAATGCTGACATGCCTTCCGCCCACCTTCCTTCTTGTCCTCCACTGCATGAGAGTCGTTACTAATCCCAAAGAGGCGGAATCCCCACATTCCGCCATCATGTCCGAAGGATTCGTAGTGTCGAATTGACCCCGCAGGCAGCATTTAGAAATTTGAAATCATCATTCTTCTCCCAAAACCATCTCTCGCACCTCTCGCCGCAAACATGTCCAGTCAAGACTCGGCCCTCCCACGCGGCTCCCTCGTCCTCGTCACCGGCGTCAACGGCTTCCTCGCCAGCCATGTGGCAGACCAGCTCCTCCAGTCAGGCTTCTGGGTCCGCGGAACCGTGCGGTCTCTGGAGAAGAACCAGTGGGTGCAGGACTTGTTCGATCAGAAGTACGGCGCCGGGAAGTTCTCGCTCGTCCATGTTCCCGACATGGCTGCCGACAACGCTTTTGATGAGGCCGTGAAAGGTCTGCGCTTTTCTTCGTATCACGGCTCGAGTCAATTATTGTAGGAATATACCACCTGACGTTAACGCACAGGCGTCTCTGGCATCGCCCACGTCGCCTCCGTCATGGGCGATTCGCCGGACCCGAACGTCGTGATACCGACCGTCATCACCGGCGCTCTCAACGCCCTGCGCTCCGCCGCCAAGGAACCCGGCGTGAAGCGCTTCGTGCTGACGTCTTCGTCCACTGCGGCCTACTCCCCCAAGCCTGGAGTGGCGTTCGACATCACGGAGAAATCATGGAACGAGGAAGCCGTGGCCGAGGCATGGGCGGACCCGCCGTACGATGAGAGCAGGGGATTGGCCGTGTATGCCGCGAGCAAGACTCAGTCGGAGCAGGCCGTTTGGAAATGGGTGGAAGAGGAGAAGCCGGCCTTTGTGGTTAATACAAGTAGGTCTTGCGTAGTCCGCCCTCGTCAAGCTTGTATCCATGGAAGAGGATCACATAAACGAGGATTCCCAAGCTGACCACTTTGACCATTAGTTTTGCCTAACTGCAACTTCGGGAAGAGCCTCGATTACAAGCATCAGGGACACCCGACGACATCCGGCTGGATCACCGAGCTCTTCAAAAACGCATCAACCGAGGCCAGGCTTAGCACATGGAAGCCTCGTACGTGGATTCTCTCTGCACTACTTCCAACATACGTAGACTGACCAGTGTTTCTCTTAATCCTTTCATCGCCATAGAATACTTTGTCGACGTACAAGATACAGCACGTCTCCACCTCGCGCTTCTGACGCGCCCCGACATCCAAAATGAGCGCGTCTTCGCCTTCGCAGCCCCCTGGAACTGGAATAGCCTGCTGCGCATTCTTCGCACCATGTTTCCTGGCCGGAAGTTTATGGATGATATTCCAGGTCTTGAAGACGACCCTAGCGTTATTCATCCAGCGGCGAGAGCAGAAAAGATTTTGAAGGAAATGGGGAGGCCCGGGTGGACGAGGTTGGAGGAAAGTTTGAGGGATAACTTGGAGGAGTATTTGTGAGTGGTCATAGAGCAGGTTAAGTTTTGGGGTTGAACACGGGAAGAGAAAACGAGGAAGAAGATAAGGGGGAAAATTCGATAGCAGTATGCGTGAGGGTATTGCTTAAAGATACGACACAGCCTTTGCCAACCCTCAAACCGAATGGCCTATAGCGCAGGAGGTTACAGATGCGAGGCTGACACACGTATGCATGTCAGCAAATCGAGGAAGAAGCCTCGCCTTTCGATATGTCTGCAGGCTGACACTGCCTCGCCAGGCAGAAATTTGACGTGGCCCCACTTCTGTGTCACCCCGTCGTGATCGCAACAATCATCTTAAAAGAACAACGTCCCCCACAGGTGCGTCGTCACTCACGTCGAAGATGTCTCTCGATCGCACTAGATCTACGAGAGAACCACCCCCTCGTCCCTCCATCAAACATTCTTCAACACCGGAGGGTACTATTTCTCGAGATTGGGACGGCTTATGTTCAAGATGCAAGGCTCCAGATCTCAGAAAGTACTTTTCGCACAGATCCCGAATGGGAGTCGTCGATGTGCCCGACGTTGCACATATGACAGTCAACTCAGCATGCCCGTTATGCCGGCTCTTTCTGCATATCTACCGTCAGCGGCGTCGGTTTACATCAAAGTACTATTCTTTAACCGAAACAATCTCCTATCCCAATCTGTTAAGTGTCACAGAGATCGATGAAATTCTACCTGATTCACTTTTGGCTGTGGCTCGTTCTACTGCTGGGATTAAACCCAGCCAAGAGGTCCTTCTAAACGCAGAAATCGATTTCACACAACTGACCGCCTGGCTGGACGAATGCTGCGTATCACACATCAGCAGCTGCGCTAAGCTCACTGAGCCCGAATCCATACTCGGTATGCGAGTCATCGATGTCCATACCAGAAATATAGTGCCTGCCACTCTAGGGTTCGATTACGCCGCGCTCTCTTACGTCTGGGGCGTAGGAGATAAAGGGGCGGCACAAGTCGACTTCCCAAACACTGCACCGAAAACTATTGAGGACGGTTTAGAAGTGACGAAGAAGCTTGGAATACGTTATCTCTGGGTTGATCGATACTGTATCCGACAAGATCGAAAAGACGAGAAACATGATCAAATCAGCAAGATGCATCTCATATATCACAATGCGCGCATCACCATCATAGCCGCAGCTGGATCCGGACCGGAACACGGCATTCCAGGAATCAGAGGCGCTCCGAGGATTCCTCAGCCGCATGTGGACTTGGAGGATGGTCTTCTTGTTGCTGCCTTTCCTCATCCAACAAGAGTGATCAAAAAGTCAAAGTGGGCTTCAAGAGGCTGGACGTACCAAGAGGCGGCAATATCCCGGCGGAGACTTGCTTTTACCGAGTACGGCGCATATTTTGAATGCAATGACCCTTTACTTTCCGAAGGAATCGAAGAGCCGATTCGCCGGATGATAGGTAAATCACCCCGCAAGCTCCAACGCCGCTTATGCGGGGGGATCAGCGCTTGGTCGTCGCACGATATCTGGCAGCACATCTCCGAGTTTTCCAAACGCAATGTTTCATATCAAGAGGATAGGATGAATGCTCTTCTCGGAATCTTCGGTGCCCTAGAGGGATCACTAGGGATGGAAGGGCATCTATGGGGCATACCCATACATGCTTTTTGGACGTCCGCATTTTTCGAAGGCTTGATGTGGGATATTAAGGGGTCTACAGGAAGGAATATTCAACTTCCCAGTTGGTCTTGGACCGGCTGGAAAGGCGAGGTTGGTGACCACGACTGTCTCTATGAGAAACTCCGGTCCCTAGGTAAGCTCTCCATCAAGCCCAGCACAATAAATGTATCTGTCGAGCTTTTGAACGGAGATATCGTTTCGCTCAAGAAATACTATTATGTGTCTGGGGGGAGTATCAAGAACGAGTTGGCCTCTAAGTACATCCACATAAGAGCCCCGACTTTTAAGTGCAGGTTCAGTGTCGAGCGTCGGTATCCTGATGCCCTCTCTTGTCAGTACTATTGGTCACCTGTTGTTTTTGCACACACTAGAGAGCTCCGTTTTCGGTTCGTAGAACTCTATACTCTGTGGCAGACCAAAGGAACAAATCTTGAGGAAAGATTGGCCACAGAGACATGGGATGTGATTTTTTGGCGTGTTCACCGGAACAAAGCTTATTTCTTAGTACTTTACCGGTTCGATGACTATGTAGAGCGGTTTGGGCATTTTTGGGGTGATCTTCGCATGTTCAGGGAGCTGGGATCGATTTCAAAAGACCGTATATTCAGATTGGGTTAATACTATGGTCTATTTTCAATCGATACATTTGAAAATGAGAGGCACTGCCATGCAATATTGAGAAAAGAAGACAGCAACAAGATACCAGTATTTCACTACCAAAAGAATAGCCAATGATATCCCCCAACCTACTCATCCCCCACCCTCTCCCTCTCAAACCTCGGCAACCTCCCCACAAACGCCTCCCACGCCTCCTCCGTCATCAACGGCACCCTCGCATACGCCTCGACCCCCAACCCATCAACCAACTCATCAAACCGCCCATACAGCGCCGACAACGCCTCCTCCTCCCTCCTCGCGATCTCCCTCCTCTTCCACCCCAAACTCTCCACAAACCAACTCTCAACCTGCCCCACGCACCCCGCCTCAAACACAGCCAACACATCCCCCGCCACGCCCGCGCTCCTCGCCGCATCGAACGCGACGCTCCACCCCACCGCCTCCGCCACAAGCTTACACAGCGGCAAGACCCTTGCATTGAACGCTGCATCCGTCACATCCCGCGCCCCGCCCTCGGGCAGCGCGTCGAACACCTCCCGCGCCTCGTCCAGCAACCCCGCCGCGAGTTTCGCCAGCGGGGCGTCCGGGAAGGCGAGTGGCGGCAGCGGGTGGTCCCTGTGCAGCAGGAGGTCGGTGATGAGGCGGATGGCGATGACGACGACGTCGCCCTCGGCGAGCGAGTTGCCGCGCATGAGGTTCTGGCAGGACACGATGGCGTTGTGCTCGTACAGGCCCTGGGCGCCGCAGCGCTCGGCGAGGACGGTGAGCGTGGATTGCGTCTGGGATTGGATGGCCGTTTTGAAGGCGATGGCGAGGGCGGAGCGGAGGGCGAGCGGCGAGTCCGGCGACGAGAAGGTGGCGGTGGTGCGCTGGGCGGCGGCGGCCCAGACGAGGGATTGGGCGAGGGCGTGGAGGATGGGGCGTTGTTGGGTGCGGTAGGAGAGGATGGGGAGTTGGGTGTGGCCGTCCGGCCCGGTGACGGTGCGGCGCTGCGAGTACTTGGCGGCGATGTAGGTGCTGAGCTTCAGGCACGGCACGTTGACGGTGGAGAGCGAGAGGGTGCCGATGCTGGCGCGCGCGACGATGCTGGTGAAGTGCGCGACGGGGTCGGCGGGCTTGTCTAGGGTGCCCAGGAGGGATTCTTCGGGGAGGCGCTTGTGGTTGAACAGTGTTACGGCGTGGTCGGTGGCTTGGGTTCCGGCGCGCTTGGGCAGGGCGTAGGAGATGACGCCTTCCTCCATCTTCTCGCTGTCGTGGAGCAGCATCCAGAAAGGCCGGACACCCCTGTCTTCTCCGTCGACGATGAGGCGTGCGAATACGATGCCACCACGCGGCATTCCGGCATCGAGCGTGTTTGGTGACATGAACTTGGCGGCCCGCTGATAGGGGGTGTGGAGGTCGAAAGTACCATCGGGTTGTAGGGTTGCCGTTGTCTTCAGCTCATCGGCATCGACTCCCCACCCGACTTCAGTGAGAAGATACTGGCCATTGATTTCAAACTTCAGAAGCTTGTCAATAATTGGCGCCAGGTCCGGTCTGTCCTTCAAGTACCCGCCCAAAGTTCCGACACAGAGATTCAGATGAGTAGTCAGAAGCACCAAACAGTTGTTGGCGACGGCGTGAATGGTGTCAAGGTGGAAATTCCAAAATTTTGGCGATAGAGTGAGGATATCCTGAAGAGTGAGGCCTGCACATAATTAGAGTCGAAGAAGGAGTTATTGGGTGAATATTGGGTTATACCATGGCGCTGGCAAATCAACCGAGCTCTGTCGTAGGCATTTTTGATGTCTGCTGGCGAAGCGAAGCCTGTGGGAATGCCGGCTTGAAAAGGCTGAAGAGTCAACAGATCCTCCGAGTTAGACATGATGATAGACAGCAGTTAGAAAGAGAGAAAGTGGAATGAGCGGCGCGGTAAGGCTTATAAAGTGTCTTATTTTGCAACGCTAAAAATACAACAAAGCAAAGGAGTGTTGCGGCGCAGCGTTCAGTAGTAAGACGTCATTTTTGGGGCATGGTCAGCAGCCGACACTGCAATTGGCGCTGAGCTGAAAGACAATTCCCAATTGTGACTCGTTGGAGCGAAGGCTGACAGGTAGCACCAATGGCAGGGCGCATACAAGAGCCGCTGAGGCTCAGCGACGGGGCGCATAGGGCAAGCGAGATACCGATCACAGTCTAGGCGCAAGTCATATGATGCGGCGTGGACGAGGAATGATGCTGCCTTGTATTGGAGGGTAAGCGGGGGCCAAAAGCCACCGAGTCGGTGTCCAGGCGCACATCATGCCTGAGGGCTGAAGTCGAGTGGGACGATCAAAGGAGCATCGCATCTTCATGCATTTTGGACGTGTCTAGACGCGCAGTTGTACAACGCGTCGAGTCGGAGTGGCAGACGCAGAAGGCCGAAGCGAGAGCAGGCAATGTCGTATTTCCGAGCGTCTTATCGATAAGCGAGGCGCCGGCAGCGGCGGGATAAGAAGCCCGCGTTCTAGGCAACAGTCAGGCCAACACGATCGTCCATTGATCTTGCTGAGAAGCTAGGCTAAGCTCTGAGAACAGACGAGTGCCGCGACCGTCGGTAGATCAAGCAGGTGAGGGCTGTGCAGTCCGGGGTTGGTTGCGTGCTCGGGGTGCCGATGTGCGTGTAACGCGTCACCGCCACACCACTCTCTCTGCCGGTCTCTCGGCCTTTTCAACACCGTCTCCCGTGTCCCCTCTGCCAGCACGTCTGGGTTTCTTTCCTAGCTGCTGCCATGATATCGCCTTCGGACGATGCGCTGCCCGTGGCGCATTGGCGGGCGTGCGGTGACAGCTGCGACCGCCCGTGGCTTCTCGCCTCTCCTGTTCTCGACCAGGCCCGCGCCGATCGCTACCTCAGCACCATCCCCGCTGCTGTCGCAATAGCTGTGCTTCTGCTGCACGCAGTGCGCCCTCTTCTGAAACGAAGACCGCAGTGGTCCAAGCGGTTCGCTGCCGAGCCTCACTCTCACGCTAGTCGCAAGACATGGACACACTGGACTGCCATTCTTTTTGTGCTGGCTTCCATTGCTCTCGTGCTAGCCGTCGGCGCCTCCATTCTTCCCCCTCACTCGCCGCTCGGAGTCCTGGATGTTGTGCCATGGGCAAGCCTTCCACCGCATACCAATGAAACATTCACGCTGACTAAGCCTGCCAGGCAATCGCCCTTCTCATCGTGGCCATTGACCGCCCAAAATCCACTCCTCTGACCCTTTTGGGTCTTTTATTCACCGTATTCGTCTGCCGGCTGGCTGCGTTAATCTTGACGGCTTTTGCGTCCAAGGCCTCGAAAGCATTGGCTATTTCGGAAACATGCATAGCCGCCCTCACAGTTGTTGCCATTTTGGGCATGCCTATGCGAGACCCAAACACGCCCACCACTGACATCAGCAAGCCTTACTCGTCTCCCACCTCTGAACTGCGAAGCCCTGAGGACAATCTCACCCTCTGGCAGTTCCTCTCCGTCTCTTGGATGGGCTCATTGATCGCTCTTGGCGCAAAGAGACAGTTACACGACGAGGATGTGTGGTTCTTGCCTTATGATTTCCAGCATAACAGACTACACATTCTGTTCAGAGAACTCAAGGGCAGTGTCGTCAAACGGCTACTGCTTGCCAATGGCTTGGATCTGATCATTACCACTACGCTTGCCATCTTGGAGTCTGGAGCAAGTAAGCCCATCTGCATTCCTGATTGCACTGCCCAGCTGCTGACATCTGCTCAGACCTTGTCGCCCCTGTACTTCTTCAGCAACTTCTGCGTGCTATTGAACGCGGAGGTTCTGGTCGGAAAGAGGCCGTCATTTTTGCCACCTCAATCCTCGCTGTTCGCATGGTCGCTGCCCAGTCCGCAGTCGTGTCCTTGTGGTTTTGCAGGCGGTGCTACGAGCGGTCCAGAGGCGAGATGATCACCATGATTTACGAGAAGACCTTGACTCGCAAATCTTTTGGTGCACCTGAAGAAGAAAAGAAGAAACCGGACGACAGTGATGGAAGCGAAATCGACCAGCCTTCGGCCGATTTGCCGAAAGGAAAGACCTTTTTCGCCCGTCTCTGGTCTCGTCTGAGCCGCTTTTTTCGTCGTACTCAGCACGATAATAAGGCCCACAAAGAAGCAGCAAAGCAACCTGCCTCAATGGGCAAAATTCTCAATCTGATGAGGAACGATGTGTATGAAGTAGCTCAGAGATTTTGGGAATTTCCAGACATTTTCACAAAACCATTGCGAATGGTCGTTTCCGTCATTCTTATCTGGAAGCTCCTAGGATGGCCCTGCCTGTTCGGCGTCACCGTCGTCATTGCCGCTCAACTCATCAACGCTTGCTACGTCCGATTACTGCTGCGCTGGGAGCGCGTGCGGCGTGTCGCCACCGACCAGAGACTCCACGCGACTTCACAGTTCATCGAAGCCATCCGCCATCTCCGATGGTACGATTGGCAGGATCAATGGCTGGACAAGATCATGGATGCTAGGCAGCGCGAGCTGAACCTCCGAGTCATCACAACCACATTACAGATGCTTATCGGCTCAAACAATATCATGGCCGGCTGCCTGTTTCCGGTCTGTGCGTTCTTCGCATACACTCTTCTCGCCGGAAGGCCGCTGTCCGTGGACATTGCTTTCCCTGCACTGCAACTCTTCAATATGTTGGCTGTGAGCCTTCGTGAGATTCCGGGTCTTATTACTACACTGCTCAATGCCTCTGTTGCCGTCGGCCGTATCAATGACTTCATGGCTGAGCCTGACAAGGAGGAAGAGTATTCCGAGTTGCGTGGAACCGATATTGCCTTTCACGACGCTTCATTCGCCTGGCCTGGCTCCGCGAATACCGTCCTAAACAATTTAAATCTTCAGTTCACCACTGGTCTGACAGTCATCGTCGGCAAAGTCGGGACAGGTAAGACAGCCCTCCTCCAGGCAGTCCTTGGAGAGCTTGATAAGCGAAATGGTGAGGTTGTTGTGCCGGATGAGATGATCGGCTACTGCGCCCAAACTCCTTGGTTGCAGCACATGAGCATTAGAGAGAATATTCTTTTCTCATCGCCGCTTGACGAGACCCGGTATAAGCAGGTCCTGGAGGCTTGTGCTCTGACTCCTGATATGGCAAACTTTAAGCATGGCGATCTCTCAGACCTAGGCGAGAACGGCGTCGGCCTTTCAGGCGGCCAAAGAGCCAGAGTGGCTCTGGCGAGAGCAATCTACAGCCCAGCTAGGACGCTTCTGCTTGATGACCCCCTGGCAGCTCTGGACCACAACACGGCAGAGACTATTGTCCACAGACTTTTGCGCGGCCCGCTTGTCGAAGAACGTACCATCCTGCTCGTCACTCACAGGGTTGACCTGGTTTGCCATATTGCAGATCAGATTGTAGAGATACAAGATAACAAGGCTCAGATAATAGATGCCGAAGCGCTGACTGAAGAGCTACACGGACCGGACGGCATCCAAGCTGGAGCAATTGCCCCTCTTGAGGATGATTCTACCGAAGAGGAAGATAAGCAAGCCGACTCAGAGCCAGATAAATTCATCGAAGAGGAAGGTAGGAAGCATGGTGAAGTTGTTGCATCCGTCTACTGGGAATACATCAAGGCAGGCAAGATCAGATGGTGGATTGTCCTCATTGTAATCTTCGCCTTGTTCCGACTTGCAAGACTATTCAATTACTGGTTCCTCAAGGCTTGGGGAGAGGCGTATGAAGAGGCTGGTGAACAGGCAATCTCCTTTGGGCTTTCCGGTTTCTTCGATAGGCTCCCACCTCCTGAAACCAATGTCCGGCCCTGGTTGCTTTGGTTCTTCATCATCGCCATGCTGTTGACGGCCATGTACTTCCTTTCCGACGTCGCTCTTCTTATAATCGTCTATACGGCAGGCAAACGTCTGTACAAAGAAGTCATGTGGAAGGTTAGCCGTGCTAACTTCCGCTTCTACGACGTCACTCCGGTTGGACGGTTGATGAATCGCGTCACGTCAGACATTGGGACATTGGATGGTGGGATAAGCGACCAGCTTCAGAGTGTGGCATGGTACACTATCGGATGGATCGCAGCCATTGTCGTGATTGCTTCCGTCACGCCCCTATTCCTCATTGTCTCGCTGATCCTGACGGCGTGGTTCGTCTACATCTTCATGCGCTTTTTGCCAACATCGCAAAGCCTTCGTCGGCTTGAGGTATGTGTCCACCTACCTCAATAGTAGCAGGCTAACTGAAAACCGTACAGATGGTCTCCCTGAGCCCGCTCATGTCCAACTTCGGTATACTTCTCAATGGACTGACCACCATCCGAGGTATTTCACGCATCTCCTGTCCTCATTACCTGCTAACAGTCAACCAGCTTTCCGCGCCCAGCCTCGCTTCCAAGACCGCGTCATCGCCGTCACCGACGCATTCCAGAAGATGGACCACTTCTACTGGAGCCTCCAAGCATGGCTGACCTACCGCTTCGACGCCCTCTCCGCCTTCTCCTCCTACGGCCTCACCCTGCTCGCCCTCTACGAAGACCTCACGCCCGGCCTAACCGCCTTCATGCTGACCTCAGCCTCCAACTTCGTCCTCTTCACGCACTCGCTCTGCAAGCAATACGGAAAGCTCCAAATGGACTTCGTCTCCGTCGAGCGCGTCGTCGAGCTCCTCCACCTCGACGAAGAGTCCGTCGGCACCGTCGTGCCGCCCGCCGCCTGGCCCTCGACCGACGCCGACATCGTCCTCGACAACGTCACGGTGCGCTACGCGCCGCACCTCGAGCCGTCGCTGGAAAACGTGTCGCTGCGCATCCCGGCGCGCGCCACGTGCGCCATCGTCGGCCGCACCGGCTCGGGCAAGAGCACGCTCGCTCTCGCACTACTCCGCACCGTGCGGCCGGAGGAGGTGGAGGGTAGCGGCGGCAGCATCACGGTCGGCGGCGTCGACCTCGCCGACGTCGACGTCCACGCCTGGCGCCAGCGCATCACCTTCGTCGCGCAGGACCCCGTGCTGTTCCCGGGCACCATGCGCGACAACCTCGACCCGGTGCGCGCGCACGGCGACGACGAGTGCGCGGCGGTGCTGGCGCGGGTGCTGAATGAGCATGGGAGCCACAGCAGTGGTGGTGACGACAACGCAGACAACAACAATAACCAACAGTGGACTCTGGACTCGCGCGTCGAGGCGGGCGGCAAGAACCTGTCGCAGGGCCAGCGGCAGCTGGTCGGGCTGGGCCGCGCCATCCTGCGCCGCAGCCCCATCATCATCCTCGACGAGGCCACGGCCAGCATCGACAAGGAGACATCGACGGCCATCCAGGAGGTGCTGCGCGAGGAGCTGCGCGACAGCACCGTCATCACCATCGCCCACCGCGTCGAGGCCGTCAAGGGTGCGGATTTCGCTGTCGTGTTGGATAAGGGGAGGGTTGTGAGGGCCGGGAAGCCGGAGGATGTGGTTGTGGGGTAGGGTGGGAATCTATTTCCTGTTTGAAGATTGGGAAAGATGGTAGAATAGGGAGAGAGGGGGATTTTAGATTCATGACTGTGATGTGAGTGTGTGCCTAGGTAAATTGGATGGAGAACAAAGATTGGACAGATCAAAAAAAAACTAGCGGCGTTTGTCTTGGATAGACTGACTTCACTTGGCTCGAACGACGGTATGAATGATGTAACTACTTGAGTCCTAGCTGAATGCCGTAGAGGAATCACAGACCGCCATGGGTGCAGATACGACTGGCTTCCCACTGGCATCCGTTTCGGCCGAGACCAGCCTTGGGGTCAAGACATCCACTCATGCTTTTAACTGTACAAATCTCAGCAGCACCGTCCAAAGCTCAAATGCCGCGTCCCTTCATTTATCACGGTCGGACTTAGATCATGCGGGAGAAAGAGATGTTTCAATAATAAAGTTATTCTCCAATGACATGCGTTGTCGGGTTTCGCGGCGTAGACGACGGGGATGGATCGGAAGGATAGCAAACCCTCCGGGTATGTAGAACGTGCTCTTGGAGCTGCGAGAGAACTTCGTAGAAAATTATTGCGACTGGACCAGGCCCTTCTAAAAACAGCTTTCGCCATTCTTTTCCATTCTCTCTCGGTCCATGTCTGGTTGGGTTCGGACTTAGAGCTAGGTCGTGATTTTTTCCCACAGCCACGCCAAGGCCGCGTCATCGCTTTCGACAGCTCCCCGCGTCTCCCCCATTCGGTCCCTTCCGGTCACCGTGCACTGCTTCCGTGTTTGCCTCAGAGACACACGCGCAAACCGCCCCACTACCCGCCACCACGCCATCCGCACAAATCACTGCGCCTCCTCTTTAATGGTGCCATCAATAGGTACTTTAGCTGCTTTCAATCTAGCCTTCGTCGTCACCAGTTCAACCGTGCTTGCCTGCTGTCGTGTCTTCGTGACCGTATAGAAACAACCTTCTCTCCCATCTCAATCTATTTGCCTCCACACTCACCAAGCAAGCATTCCCTCGTTTTCTCAGCCCTGCGCCTTCTTTCGCGGTTGTTGACCAGCCCGGACCACCACCACCACGCCTCTCCCACCCTAACCCAATTAGGCAAAAAAGCCACACGCACGACCACAATGCCATCCACATCCACCACCACCAGGCTACCAGCCCTCCTAGCCTCCGCTCTCCTTCCCGCCCTGACCACTGCCCAAACCTACTCCTCGTGCAACCCGACCAACTCGTCGCAATTCCCATGCTCCGCCGACGCCGGCCTCTGCCAAAGCACCGTCTTCGAGTCGGACTTCACGACCGGAGACAACAGCAGCTGGCACTCGCTGGCAGGCACAGTGACGTACTCGGACGAGGGCGCGGCCTTCACCATCGCCGAGCGAGGCGACGCCCCGACCATCGAGACCGACTTCTACATCTTCTACGGCCGCGTCGAGGTGACGATGAAGGCCGCCCCGGGAACGGGCATCGTGAGTTCGATCGTGGTCGAGAGCAACGACCTGGATGAGATCGACTGGGTATGTCTTTTTCCTCCCCTTTCACCTCCTCCACCCCGAGTCTCTCCCCAACTGATGACAATCCTCAAGGAATTCCTCGGCGGCGAAAACTCCATCGTCCAATCCAACTACTTCGGCAAGGGCAACACGACGACCTACGACCGCGAAGAAGAGCACGACGTGACCACCCCGCAAGACGTCTCGCACGTCTACGCCATCGACTGGACATCCGAGCAGATCGTGTGGTCCATCGACAACACGACGGTGCGCACCCTCGCCTACGCCGACGCGCTGTCGGGCCAGAACTTCCCGCAAACCCCCTCCACCGTCCGCCTCGGCATCTGGGCCGGCGGAGACG
This sequence comes from Lasiodiplodia sp. COLG20, assembly GCA_009801085.1. Classification (NCBI taxonomy): domain Eukaryota; kingdom Fungi; phylum Ascomycota; class Dothideomycetes; order Botryosphaeriales; family Botryosphaeriaceae; genus Lasiodiplodia; species Lasiodiplodia sp. COLG20. The sequence continues at coordinate 4,398,941 of VNWV01000001.1, read as the reverse complement.
AGGACAACTCGTACTGGACCCGCGTCTGGGCCGGCGGCAACACCACCTACTCCGCCGCCGCGGGCATGCCGTGGACCATGACGGTCGAGAAGGTCCGCATCACGAATTATAACCCTGCTAGCAGCTATAATTATACCGATACGACGGGCGATGCGGATAGTATTGCGTTGATTGGGACGGATTGCGAGTCGAGTGATAGCAGTTCCAGCAGCAGCAGCACGAGTAGCAATGGGACGGCGAGTGCGAGCGCGTATGCGGCGACGACGCCGGGTAGCTCCAGCACCCCGACTCCCACGCCGAGCTCCAGTTATTCGAGTGGTGGCGTTGAGAGGCTGGGTGGAGGTCTGAGGGAGTTCTTGTTTGGCAGCTTTTTCGTTGCACTGCTTTTGCTTTGAGAAGTCAGCGGAGCACTGAGGGGTCTTAGCGATGATTTTTGAATGGGACTCTTTTTTTTAATGCGTTGATGTGGAGTGATATGACTTCATGACGAGAATTCAAATATTCGGATTATCGATGGCTTGTTTACGTCAGTGAAGCTGTGCGTTTGGTGTATAACCTTGAATCATGTGGAATGACAAATAAACGATTTTGATTGCACAATAGCCTCATAAAAAAAAAGAAAAGAAAAAAGCTATTCTCTTAACAAGAATGGTATATTGAAGCCTGAGTTTGCAAAAAGGGAAAGAAAAGGCGCAGGAGAAAGGGGAGGGGCAAATGAAAGCAGAAACATTGTAACAGCCTCGATATCGCAAGGGAAAATATCAGCCACGCGGGAATTTACAGCTGATTTCTGAACCACTTCCCTCATGGCTGCTACGGACGAACGAAAGGCCAACGAGGAGTCAAACCCTCCAAAGCTGTTGGGATATGTTGCCAAGAAAGAAACGTACTATTGATCGAGGCCCCCATTCCGAGAGTATTTCAGAATCTCTGTACGGAAACCATTTGGCGTGTGGAAAGATGTATGTTCGGGCTCGGTATCTTAATTGATTAAAGAGAGATTTTTTTTTTCGTAACAGCCACGTTGGAATAAGTCTGGTTGCTTGTTCAGTTATTCACTCGAATTCAGAGGCCTCAGTTGTGGTAGAACCCGGTTTTTCGTCGTTCCCAATACCAATGATACGTCTGAAATCCATGCTTGAGCGCCATTTTGCTTTCCCAAACTTGAGTTTCAGTGTGTTCGTTTGAACCTTCCCAACAACAATTGCACCAGTCTCTGAGTATGCATAACTCCCCTTTGGCGGCTGATTTGAAATCTCAAGTAAAGATTGATAACAAGGGGAGTGGCCTTCTCTGCACAGATTTCTAATGGACCAACTGGTTGCATTACCAGGAACACAGTAGAGATCGTTGTAGACCTTCAGAGAGTCACCGCCACCGCATTGCTGGGACAACTGTCGTACACATGGCATGGAGGCTGTAAGAAAGTATTGCTCCTTAGGGATCTCGCTCCAAGTCAGACAGCAATCGGGTTCTATGGGTGTCGGCTGGATAGGGTCCACGAGGCCGCTGCAGAATAGAACTGCAATATCGGGGCGTGAGGCGATAAGCTTTGGCCAACCAGCACTCTTTGCTGTGTCGATAGTGGCCCTTTTGGAAGCAATGTGCTCTTGAAATTCGCAAATCTCTTTGAACTCGTAACCGACCAGGTCTTTCGTCTCTCTGCTTTTTGCTCCTATCTGCTGGTCCTTGATGTAGGTGATGCGTGCGAAGAACTCGACTAACAGATGAGAGAAAGTGTTCGCCTCATCTGTTTGGATGTGTGCTGGCAGTTCCGACCCCATTGCGGATTGGATGGCTTCGTAGGCTGCTTCTCCTCCGTGGTGGTGCGGCATAGCATACGGCATTTTGTCCAGAACATCTTCAGCCTGGTCTTGATAAGATGCCCATACCAAAATCATGTGCAGAACAACACTAAGCTCTGGTACAAGCCACGCTCGCTTTGTTCCAACATCATATATCAATGTCGATGCCTGTTTGGCGTTTCTGATCTTGTCATGGATGCGTTTGTGAGCCGCCATTATCCTTCGGTTTGCCGTCTGATGTAATTGGACCGTTGCAGAGACTTCCGCAGTAAAAAATCCCATACCAGACGTTCCGAATGTTCCTGTGATCTCATCTCCCAAGATGATTCTGTTCTTGTCATTGTACTGAGCTCCTGATAGCTCCACAGATCGGAATCCAGAAGTCCTCGTCCCGAGATGGATTTCTGCATTTGGCCAGTATCCGACGAACATCCTCTTTTCAGAAAGGTCTCTAATGTGAGACAGATCCGTCATCACGTCTCCAGATTCTTTGATCAAGCCCCATAGAGATTCAGAGTCCCCTTCATCTGTCTGAACGAAGTGCCACTGGATGCAGTTGTCGCTGGTAAATGCTGTTGGAAGCAGGGACGTCTCATCTCCCTTGAGAAAAATTTTGCCGTCGAAGTGGCAGGGATGCCATATCAGACCGAGCAACTTCATTGCTTGAAACGGTAGCTCGACTCCTTTCTCGTCACTTCTTTCCGGAATTGGAAAGCCTACGGCCAAGTTGAATCCTTCAAACATCCGATGCCAGCATGTTGCAACAGTTTCGGTAGCTCCTCGTTCTAGAGGAATCCTTTGTAGTATTTCGAAATAGCCGCGGTCATGGCCATGCCGAATCAGAGAATCTGAAAACTGGAGATTCCCTTCTTTACATGGATTGAAGGTCGCGGTGAACCATCGTAGCAATTCGGCAACTTCAGCGGCAAAGTTTTTGCTCCCTTTGGCCGCCACGATTGTCTCGATCCCTGTGCAAACCATGATGGAACCCCCACCAGGATGTCTGGAGGAGTTGTTCAAGGCCTGGAAACGCGGATGCGATTCTTGGATGTTCGATATAAGCATCTCCAGCAATTTGGGGCCGACAGTTGGCCAAAAGGTTTCGACGTATTCTTTACAGGTCGTAGAGAATGCTTTCTCTGGCGTTCCGCTAACTGTGAGCATGGAGCTTAAGGCTTGGTCCGTCGGTAGCTCACTCAGAACAAACCTCGGTAGATCCAAATCGACCCAGAAAACCGTACATGAGGTATCCGTTGTGCTGTTCTCCTCCAGGACTTTGCGGGTCTCGTTCTCGGCATCCGAGTCTCGGATGGAGGATTCCGGTGCTTGCCCGTCGATGGACCTCTTCCTGAAGACCTCAGAAAAAGGGGTGGATAGATTTTCCATGGACGCAAGTTGAGCAAGAAACCCAGTCGGGCGATCAGCCATGAACCACGGTGATCTTGCTGTGGAAATGAGCTGCGTGGTCTCTGGCTCCCATTTGTCCGTCTGAGGTCCAAAATTGTGAATCAGCCGAGCTAGCAGTGTGTATCTGCCACTTCTATGAATTCTCATGCCTGAGAAGCAGCATGTGGCTGTCAAAGTGGTCTCGTTGAAGTCCTTGAGGCAAAGGTTTTGGCTGGTATCCTGGCAAACCCAAGTACCATCTGTTGGCGGCAACAAGAATTCGTTCTCATCCAAAAAGTCCAATAGCACTTTGTACCTGCCAGCTGCAAGGGTTCCGATATGCCAGGTAAGAAGATTGCATCGAATGGTAATGAGTCCCGGGGATTTCCCCCCAACAGGCACCGTTGGGGGCGGCCCAGTTTCGAAGTAAAAGTCGATTGTGTGCTCCGGTGTGCTCCCTCTCAGGCTAGGAAACGCGAAGCCATGTTCTTCTTCTCTTACATCTTGATCATAATGTACGGCTCTATTAGCAGATGGTGCTCTCGCTATTCCCTTGGAGAAGTGCTGATGAGTTTGGGGGAAATCCGTATACATGTCCAAACCACGTCTTCCTTCATAAAAGCCAACTCACTTCTTTTGGATAGGATGGGCCCTTGGTGATACTCTCGCGGCAGTTTAAGTACTTTGATGTCCTCAAGGGAAAACCCACGTTTGACTTTGACTTCCGATATCGCTGCAGGAGGTTATATATAACGGATTTCGCGCATATAGAAGCAAAGGAATAATGACATGCCGAAGTTCAGCTTTCGTCTGTCACCTTTCAGTTTCACGACAGGCTTCATCATTGGCGATATGCATGACTATCCAATTACGCTCTACTTATCCTTGCACCAGGATGGGGGCCAGCACCCTGGTCGAGCAAACCGAGTCCAATGGGCAACATTGAAAGCTCAGCCACCATTTCGCCCTCGTACCTTCGGGAGCCAACCACTTTATTGGGAAAGCAACGACGCTTATCTTGGAAATCTACCGCGATGTCAGCCTTGCTCGACTTCAAAAATATGCAACAGGGTGGACAGCAAGAACACGAAACGACAGACGAAATTAGCAACACATTCTAAAGTCGGAACTCCTCGCTATCAGCTCGTGCTTGGAACATTTTTCGAGAGACTTTTCTCCATTTCCTACTTCGTTATCTTCGTTTATATTTTGCAAGGAGAGAAAGAAGGGAGAGGACATGCTCTTAAGACCTTGTGAGAGCAGCGCACATGTCCGCCCAAGAAAGGGCCCCACTTCCGTTCTCCACCCTCGTCATCATCAGTAGTATCTCGTTATCCGGCCATTTTCTTCGATGTCTGATCTCCCCCCTTTCATGCAATCCTTCCTCATCCCTTCAACCCACTCAGAGCAAGCTCTTGATCGTCTGCCCAGCCTCCCACGTCTCACCGCCCTCGAGCGTGGTCCACTGCTTGACGGCGCCGGCCTCGACGCACACCATGGTCTTGTAGCCGTCGTCGGGGCCGAAGTCGCTCATGGCGGCGGCCTTTTCCTTCCACGGGTTCCAGACGACCGTGTCGGGCAGGTTGTCGCGGACGACGTCGTAGCGGGGCTTGCTGTCGACGATCACCGACGTCGTGCTCTGCGGGATGGCGCTGTAGACGCGGTCCGTCTCGCCGGCGATGGTCAGGTTGGCCTCGGCCTGCGTGTGCGTGCTGGCGTTGAGCACCTTGTCCGTGTACGAGACGCCGAGGAGGCCGGTGATGCTGGTCTTGGTGATGTCCTGCATCGTTGCAAAAAAGTTACAGTCAGTTTTCCACAATTTCATTCCCGGAATTAAGCTCAAACCCCCGGAATGCTGAAGGAGGGGGAGAAAGCCATTGAACACTCACCGCAATGCTCAGGTACGTATGCATCAAGACCTGGAACTCAAACGGCTGCTGGCCCTCGTTGCGCACGTTCATGACCGTCTGCAGGCTGCCGGGGCCCAGGGTGACGCTGTACACCAGGCCGAAGTCGTGCGGCCACGCCTTGCGCGCCTCAGCGCTCAGGTTCGACGAGTACAGGCCGAAGTCAAGCTTGACGCAGTCATCCGACGGCGCGCCAGACTTGGCCGCGCCCGACTCGGACGTGCTCTTGCCCAGGAACTCCCACCGCGACGAACGCGCGAAGCCGTGCTGCGACAGCGCCGACGTCGCGTGGTCGGCGGGCGGAGGACCGAAGACCTGTTGCCATTAGCTCAGAGTCAGCTTCACTTGCCCTCCTCCTCAACGATGAAAAGGTATCTGGTCCAAAAGAATAATAATAACGTACCGGAAAGACGACGGGAATGCCACCCCTCACGGGCTTGGAGCCGTCCAGCACGGCCTTCTCGCTCAGCCACAGGTTGTCGCTGCCGTCGGCGTTCTTCCACGAGATGACGGTGGCGCCGTACAGCATGATCTCAAGGCTCTCGCCCGTCGGCAGCCTGGCCGTGATGCGCGAGCTGTCATCGCTGATCTCGACGACGGGCTGCGGCGCGGTCGACTTGGCTGCCGCCACGTTGGGTAGCTGCGGCTTGTTCGAACGCTCGACCATTGTTGTTCCTTGTTGTTGGAGAGGCAAGTGGTTGTGATACTGGTGGCCTGCGAGATGCGGCGGTTTTGGTGGGGCAGACGTGAGAGGTTGAGGGAGGAAAGGTCCAGGTCTGATCGGCCGGAGGGAAGGCGCACGTCTATGTACAAAGGCCACGGGCTGGTAGCAGAGGGTGATTGGAGAGCCTGAGGCGCAGTTGGCGGTGAAGAGAGAGAAAGGGCGTCGGTTGGATGTTGACGCGGTGGTGATGGTAGGTGCGGTGGTGGATGAAGCTGGATCGGCGAAGGAGGGGCAGCACGCCGTATCGCGTGCGGCGCCAGTGCCATCCCCGCGCCGCCAGGGTGAAGCACCAAGCATCGCACCCCGGTTTCAGTCTCACATGTCTTCTCGCTTGCTGACCGAGCCATTGCCCAAACTGGCCATCACTCAGCCCGGGCCGCACTCTGCTGGAGGCGCTTCATGCGTGCTCTTACCTTGAGCTTCGTCGCGGGGGATAAATGATGTCATGCCTGATCGCCCTTCTCCTTTGCCATCACGCTTCGGCACATGGCACAAGTTGCCAAGTCATGTGTATGTACCAGTTCCAAATCCGTTGATTTATGAGGCATGTCCGTCGGCCTGTCTGTGCAACTACATCAAGTGGTCCCGCCGTCTATCATGCATGCTGTGTCCCTTTTTGTCCCCCAGTATGACTCCGTAAACAATGCAACCTATGAACTCCCTGACGGCCCATCCCCCCGTTGAGCCGCCGCATTCACCTCGCGTTTGACCTCCAGCATGAGCTTGTCGATCTCCGTTAACTCCTCCTGGCCCAGTACTACCTTTTTGCAATCCGCTAGCAGCCGTTTGAATCGTTGAATTATGCTCTGAGGCTGAACCTTTGGCCTCTGTGAAATCTCGTCTCCATGTGTTGTAGAACCTTGGCTTGCACCCGGGTGTAGCTCTTGCTGACCCGCCTGCGTTTCATGTCCTGCCGTGCTACCTGTGCTTTCCTTATCATCGTATGATCTTTTTCTCTTTTTCTCGGCCTTTGCCTGACCTCCTCCACTTCGTCGTCTTCCACGTGCGTCCTCTGTCGGTTCGTCCGTCTGCGCGAAGCTTGTTCGGGGTGAAGAGTGACTGCTCGCTGCAGCAAAGGACGGCGGGTTAGATGCCTGGCTCGACTTTCTCGAACCCCGGCCCTTTCTTCTCTTGCGTGCTGGTGCCTCTTCCATGACATCCGCCTTGTGGCCGGTCACATCTATCGTCTCGTTCTCGTCCGGCTCCGTCGTTTGTGACTTGGAAAGTCTTGACTTCCTTGTACGTGATGGCGCAAGCGCCGGTTCAGGTTCTGCTCCTGACAATCTCGGGGAAGCCCTTGGAGACCGAGATGCCCGTTCTGTGGGCCTCGCACCCTTTCTGCGCTTTGGCTCCGAGTTTTGTTCTGGTGCTGCCTTTGTGGGCGGAGAGGTCTTATCGTTAACATCTTTAGGAGAGCTAGCCATGACATCGACCATCTGTTCGTCCATGCTGAAACTGTCCACTTGAATGTTGCTGAACACGCTCTCATCGCTGTCTGAATCAATCGTAGCGCGCTGGACACCTTCGGGTGGTTGCTTGGTGGACGAAGTGTCATCTTTCTTTGGCCGCTTCTTAGCCTTGATATCGTCGAGAGTAGTCAGCGACTTGCGCTTAGTGTGGGACTTGGATTGTTTCTTGTTTGATTTTCCAGAAGGCTTCGGCGTTTGCTGTTTGGCCTGCGTTGACTTCTTCGAATCGTTGTGCAATCCAGTAAATGAATCCTCCACCATTGTCTCATCAGCAGGGGCCTTGGATAGAACCGACGGAGGGAGAGATCTAGTTTTGCCAGGAGAACATCGAATCGGAAGCTCAATAAACGAGCTGTCCTTCTCAGTGGGAGAAAGTTCGTCTTGAGCTTCATCCACGTGGATTTTGTTGCGGACCGTTTCCGAGAACGAACCAGCAGTGCCTTGCGGAAGGTCCGTGGTCATATCATCGAAAGAACCGATATCCTCGTCATAGTCGGGTATGTTTAATGCTGATCCCGCACCTCGCAGCCCTAGCTGATCTTCGTCAACAGTCGTATCATCGGGTAACACCTGCCTTCTGGTAGAAGACAAGGTCCGACTTTCACGAAGTGCTTGAGCAATCACCTCGTTTTCAAGCTGCTGAGATACCTCCTCATCGATTTCAGAGCTTGGTAGGTCTGATTCGTTGCCATCGTCAGATGCCAATGATGACGAAGTAGGTCGTTGCACCTTGTCAACTCGGGAGTCGGAGAGATTTGATACATCACCCACAAGCTGGGCGACTACATCTTCATCAAGCTCCTCTTCCAGATCACCATACCGCTGCCCCATGGTACTCTCGACATTCCGATTAGGTGCCACAAAACTGTCTTTGATGACACTAGGGTCGGCCGGCAGGTCGTTCTCATCGTCCACACCGGGCGGAGACGATGGTATGTTTGTGTCGAAAAGATGCTCTGCAGCCGAGGATGTTACATAAGGAGCCACCAGGACATCTTGGGCGTGGCCTTGCTTCCGCGTTTTCGGGGTTGGTGATGAGCTGGGGACATCTTGCTGTGCTCCGTACTCTTGGAGATTGAACATTGGCGTAGACCTCGGCTCTTCGACATCGGCATTGTAGCCTTGGCCAGGCCTGCTGTAGGCGGGCAGTTCTAAACTTCTGCTCTTCAACTGCTTCGGAGGGCTGGAGCTGATATCAGGGAACATAGCCGCAGTATCATGCTGCCTCTCCCTGACTTCTCTCTGGTGATCAGTCAGCAACTGAGAGTCCACAGAATCTCCTCCCGTCGGAGACGATTCAATTGGCGCAAAGTCGATCTGAGAGTTGTCGTGGCGAAGCTTCGCTCTCGCTGTTGTGTTCGATGCTGAAGATTCCCGCACCCGCCTACTTGATGTCTGGTCCAATTGAGCAGGCGACGAGCTCGCGGCATCCTGAAGTTGATGGATCAGAGAAGACCCGTGATTGTCGAAATGCAGAGGTTCCCGAACAATATCTTCTTGCGAATCCTCAAAGATCGGCACTGGTTCTGGTTCCTGCTTGATATCAGCGCCTGGTCGGAAGTAGCGTAAAATAAACTAGACTGTTTTTGCTTACCTCATCACTTGGATCGTCGGGGAATTCAGGAAGCTCAAGGTCTACGATCGGCCTGAGCCTGCGCAAACCTTTCTCAACACTATGTGGGTATTGGAGGTTAGTTTGAGACCCGAAACTACCGTTCCACATCTCAATGGTTCTATTCACAATCCGCTGCCGCTCACTACGCAATCCAGCAGTGATCAGAGCCTCCAGGGCTTTCAGAAGCATGTTGTCATGCCGCGGTATTTTTTCCACCAGAGTCATGACGGTGTTCCACAGAGCGTATACCTAGACCTTGTCAGTGAGGAGTTCTTCCATTCAGGCGTTGGGCGATAAGGACTCACCGCCTCCCGTCCCCCCTTTGCTGCATCTGTGTCACCCGCCAGCTTTCGTTCGGCATCTCTTACCCACACCGCAATTCCGTCCTGGATCTTGCGCAGCAGCACAGCTGTGGACGAGATCGGCCATCTTTGGAGCAGAGCACCAAGTGCGGCAGAAAACTCAATGACAAGATCGCCTCGGAGATTCTCCAAGTCTTCGTAAGAGCATTGTAATCGTGAAACAACCAATTTGTAGAATTGGTTGAACGGGTCAAAATCCGCTGGTCTCTGAGGTCCGGTGCTTACACCCCATAGAGCTCTGCGGGCTTGCTCTATCGTCTTACGGTGTTTCGGATGTTCCGTGTGTTGGAGAAGTAAGGTTGAATACCGTGTTACAGCGTCGCCATTAGAATCGAGGGTAGGTGATTGCAGTCGCTCGGCTAATGGCTCTGTAATGGCCAACACAACAGCGGCGATACCAGCGCCGTCGCCGACCTCGCGTTGAATCCTGGCCACAAATGCTTCGTAAAGCGAAGCTGCAACATTAAGGTTCTCTTCCGTGCCGTAGTCCAAGCCTCCAGCAAGGATTTCAAAGACAGAAGTGTACTCTTCTCCGAGGGATTGGGAAGAGCGGTCAGTGGCTGTAGGAAGACCAGAATTCCGCAAACATAAGTCTGCGTGTTGAGCACAGTTACGCCAGACCCCTGATTTGAGCACGTCGTTCGAAGATGAAGAGGATCTGTGCACATAATTCCGGAGGAGCTCGAGTTTAGACTTCCTTGATGGTTTCGCTTGGCAGCAGAGTCCAAGGAGCTGTTCTGAGAGCCATAGGCAAGCGTCGGTTTCGATTCCAGAAGGAGTACTGTTGGTGAATAGGTGAAGGAGGTGTAGCAAGGGGGACTGCAGGGGTCCGCGGGAGTGAGATCTATGTGAGGGCGTTGGTGCAACTTCGAAGTCCCCGACAGGGTTACGCGATAATATAGGATCCGCGAAGGAGCCGGGTCCAAGCTGCTCCACCGCGGTAAGGACAACAAAAGCGAACTTTTCCATCCAAGTTTGACCAGAGTCATCATCTTGACGGAAGGACTTGGGATAATTCGCCCACAAGCGGTGAAGGAGGTTCATGATACGTGCGCAAGCTTCCTTGAAATCCATGGATGCCGTGACCTCCTTGCTGCCTGCTTCTGCTACTGTAGCCATGAGGGCTTTCCACATAGACTTTACTGGAGTCCCCGATGCGACCTCCTCAGAAGGAGAATTGCAAGTCCAGGGAGCTGATGCGAAGCAAAGTTCGAACGGCTGTAGAACGTTGCCTAATCTTTGGCGCGTCCACCTAGGATCTAGGGCGATGATATTGTCCAATGTGATCGTTGCAGATTCGACGGCCAAATTCTCCCTCCACAACTTGGCTCGGTTCCGCTTGAAGAGGGCCGTTAGAACCTTGCAGGCCATGACAGCACCCCTTCTGTCCTTTTTAATCATTGTCGGAAGGACCTCGACGACGAACTCTTGCCAATAGAGGTCCAATTGCTCAGCAGGCGCAGTGGGAGAGAGAGAGTAATACAGCAAATTGCAGTAACTGGAGAACGCAGACCGCTTCATACGCTGTCCATCCTTGTCACCACCACTTCTTCTGTCAAATTGGGCGACAAGCGCTTGTCGGAGAAGTTTCCTGAATGGTGGCGAGGTAGACTGGGTTGGTCGTATTGCGTAAACAAAACGATTCCACGCTCCATTGGCCTGAATAGCAACTTCCTTATTGCCGGAGTTGACGCATTTTTGGAAAACTTGCAGCCAACTCTTGAGTAGTTTCCAGCTCTCGAGCTTGTGGCGCCGGTTTTTCAAAAGTAATACCACGGTTGCCCAGATGTGCGGCACATGGTGGGCCGCCTCGGCGTCAGAGAGCATTTCCATGAGCCGGTTGGTAAAATAGTCTCCATAAGTTTTGCCATCCTCGATCGGTTTTGCCAAAATATCCATTGTGGTTCGAGAAACCTTGGATTTGTCGTCTTCCTTACCGACGGAGATTCCCGTGACAGTGCCTAGCTCAATAGCCCTCATGCGAATCTCCTTGTTGCTGCTCAGCAGTCCATGGAAAATGTGCTGGATCCAGTCCGAGGCTCTGTCGATCATAACGAGCTTGTTTTGGCTTAGAAGAGTCCGGTAGGCCATCATCCTGCAGGTAACCACGTTGTTTCCAGAAACACGGTCCTCGATATCCTTCAGAGCAGTGACAGCACGGTTTGCACGGTCCACGTTCATGCTCTTTCCAAACTGTTGCTGGGAAAAGGCGTGCAGGATGTGGTTAACCCATTGCTTTGGAGCGGTTGCATCGCCGAAGATTTCAATCGCCTTGTCCAGGAAGAAAGTGCGAAATGTGTCCGGGATGCGCTCTGCGGCGGGCGCAATTTCAATGAGAGCCACGAGTAGTTTGAGTGCGTGAAGAGCAAGCTGAACGTCCAGTCCACCGGTCTGAGCATTTGTAGCAGTCATGTCCCGCTGCATGAATTGCGCCAAAAGTCCCATCTTGTCTGCAAGCGTTCTCGCATCTGGCTTGCCGTCGTACGTTTTTAAAGTGTTGGCCAGAGCCAAATACGCATCAATTCTGTGTGGCCGCGACTGTCCCGCAAGCTGCTTGACCAACGTTTCCATCATGGTTGCGAATCCGCTTGGGTTGTTTGCAGACTGTCCGGAAGTGGGTGTCGAAGGTTGTGTGACGGGCGGGTCGTGCGCCTTCAAGATGCCCTTGATTGTCTTTGGGTCCCGCGGTTGAGGAAGCGGCCGGAGAGGGGAACCGGGGAGTCCACGGCGTGAGGGGGCAATGTCATTGACGCTGTGGTATGCTGTCCAAGGTGAGAAGTCGACCTTTTTGCGCCTTCCGGAATCATTGGCTCGGTCGGTGGAAGATGCTGGCGATTGGCGGGTTGGAGTATTGACACAGGTCGGGTCGGCGGAGACGGGAGCATCACCGGTGGCCTCTTCCACCTCGAAGCTGTCGGAGAGGAACTGCAAAGCATCATCGATGTACTTATCAGCTTCTCGGGGCGGAGTCGGCGGCCGCGCAGGCAGGCTCTCGAACAGGTTCGGTGAAGCGGGCGCCATGGCTGCGCGGACGAGGAAAATAAATTGGCGGGAAGAATCAGGTCATCGCAGGCGCGGACAGAGCGCGAGAGACTCAGCAGCGGAAGTTGCGAGTAGTTTGAGGCGTGCGTTGGGATGAGGCGAGGCGGCTGGACCTGAGCCAGCACAGGCAGTGAAGCAAACGCCGCGTCCGACGCGCCGACGCGAAGTCGCGTCGGGAGCCGCGCGCACTGCCGCAGCCTAATTCTATAACCTGGGGCTTGGGGCGCGCCTGTCTCGCTGCCCTCGGCAAGGATCCCAGCTGCAGTCTCCCTCGCCCTTGGGCCCGGAGCAGCGCGCGTCGCGCTCGTCCAGCGCGGGTGCTCCCATGCGTCATTGACGATCGCTCCGTGCTGGCTGATCTCCTGTGCAATATTGCGGACGCATGAGGGCCACGGGTCCGCTCCGCCCACGCAGCGCATCACATGCCCCCTGCCCACCGCCGCTGCGTTGCTTCTTCTGGATGCATGCCGGCCAGTTGAGCAGCCCTGTGCAAGGCGGGCAAGGATGGCCGCAGGCTGACTTGCTCTCATGCCCGCCCCCAGGACACGCAACCAGACCTGATCACTACTCAGCAGCGACTCAATGCGGGGACCCACCATTTGCTCGCTGCCGCACCTAAGATTCAGCCCCGTGTGCCCGCCTTAATGTAAAGACCAGCTCGCCCGCTGCTCCGCCAGACACCACACTTCCCCTCCACCACCACCCCTCACCTCGATGCCACAATGGCCTCCAACTCAAATGGCGCCTACGCCGCCTCCATTGCGGGCGACAGTATGTCCTCTTCTTGCCATGCCCGGCCCGACTCCGCGCTGACGCTGCCCCAGACAAGCGAGCAGAGGTGTCCATGTTGATGGCGCAGCTTCGCGCCGACCTGGACGATTCGAGTCTCCTGCCGCACCGTGAGTCTGCCGGCACCCGCGTCCCCCACGCCGTCACGCGCTGACCCGCGCCGCCTTCAGAGCGCAATGCCGCCCTCGAGCAGATCAAGATTTACGGCCGCGACGTCCGCGACGCTGACCCCATCTTCACGCCCGATGTACGCCGCTCCCCGCCACCCACTGGACGCGCATGCTGAGATGTGACTCGCAGGGCATCGATACGCTGGCGCAACACGGCTTCTACAGCTCCTCCAACGTCACCTCGCGCGAGGCCCTCCGCTGCCTGGCCAACGCGCTGCTCCTACAACCACAGTGCCGACAAATCCTAGTAGACAAGGGGCACGCGGAGAAGGCGGCCGAGAAGCTTAAGGTCTGTATGACATCGACCAAGAAGCTGGTCGGCGCGACTGAATCTGCGCAGAGCGACAACGCGGACGATGAGTTCCTTACGTCGCGCATTCTGTTCCTCCTAACCTACGACACAAATTTGGACTTTGATCCCTTGGTCAGGGAAAAGGGATTGGGTGACGCAATCACGCAGGTACGGCGCGGGATTATCGGCCCATGCAGACCCTCGTTGACACTCGGCGCAGAGCATTTACCGGCACTCCAAGCGGTACTCGAAAAATGGCAAGAAGCAGAACTCGTCGCCAATGGATGACATGGCTCTTTCCGAAACCCTGAAGCTCGTATTCAATTTAACGCACTTCTATCCGGATTTCACCGACATTTTCTCCAAATCCGTTCCCGACCTCCTCAAGATCCTCTCCCGAGCGCCCGTTCCCGATCCTCCGCTTCAGCAGCCGATTTGCTACCTCATCAATGCGCTTCTGAACCTTAATCTGGACGACAAGAAGTCCAACGTCTTTCCGAAATGGGACCAAAATACCAACGCCGCGCACCTCATCGAGCTCCTCGACAAGTCCATCATTGCGTACACGGAGACTGAGCTGGATCAAACAGCGGCTCCTTTGGTTACTCTTATCCGGCGCATCTACGAATTCGCTCCGGATAGCGTCAAAAAGTACATGCAATGGCTCCTTTTGCCGACGGAGGATGATCGGAAGAAGCCACTCGGACATACAGACACTCTGTCATCTCGCCTCCTGAATCTCTCGACAGCAGCCATGTTGCCCAATTTGCGGAGCCAAATCTCGTCAATGTTGTTTGAACTCTCAGATAAGGATGCATCGACGTTCGTTCACAATGTCGGTTACGGGTTTGCGTCGGGATTTCTCCTCAGTCACAACATCGCTATTCCGGAGAATGCCATGGAGGCTTTCGCCAATGGGAACGGGGCTGCGGAAGATGCCGACGAGGAGGAGAAAGACAAGGCCAAGGAAAAGGCTAAAGCATTCAACCCCATCACGGGCCAAAGATGGGATGCCGAGGAGGTCAAGGACACGGATCCTCCCATGACCGACGCAGAAAAGGAGAGGGAAGCCGAAAGGCTTTTCGTATTGTTTGAAAGGTACGCTCACTCCCCGGTCCTGTAAATGCCTGACTCACAATCTCTACAGACTCAAAGCCACGGGCGTTGTCAATGTCAAGAATCCGGTCGAAGAAGCCATCCAATCAGGACGGATCGAGGAGCTCTCCGATAGCGACGAGCCTCCGTCTCCTGACTAGACTTACCACCTTCCCGAATTCTTCTTTTCAGCATACATAGCCTTTTAATGCGCATTAGCGAGGGATGCATTGGTAGGAGTTGGTCAAGCAACAAGAATGGGTAGTACTCTTCATTGCTCCACAAACGGTTGAAAATTCAGCGGGTCAAATTTGGGAATCGCATTGAAAGGGAAAAACACTGGTTTCACTACATACTGTATTACTATTGCTATTATTTTATTGTAATCACATGCTTCAAGGCTTTCCATCTTAGCCTGGTGCAACGCCGAGGCCCCGCATCAAGGGCGAAGATCACAGGACGGGCAGCCCAATCTCGTGCCTTTTGCTTTTGGGAGGGGAAGAGATGTAGACTCGTCCAGCTGACAACCGTCTGCATCAGTAGGGGCGGTGGGGGGCTTTCGACCGCCGATCGAGTGTCCTGCTCGGGGCATAAGCTGCGGTACGCGTGTGATTCTACCTTGCCGCGTGAGCGTTTACCTGTCCAATGGCCTGATGGTCTGCCCACTTTCTTTTCCAAGCCCTCTGTGGCCGTTGGTTGAACAGGATGTGAGCATGATAAGCCCCTGGAGCTTACCGAGGCTTCTTTAGTCTTACAAGACTCAAGTTAGGAACAGGCATGATGGCTTTCACGGGACTAACCTAGAGCTACGGCCATGCGCATGCTACCCGGCCCGTGCTCTCCTTCTAAGTGAACGCCAACATGAAGCAACATGTGAAAGTAGTTTGATGGCGCCTTTTCTCGATTGACTCAGGGCTTAGCAGCGGCGTACATACAATCGACGTTTTACCTTCAGGGCTAAGGAGAAGAAGCAGCCGCTAACTGACAAAGCTTCATTTACTGAGTTTAAAATAGAAAAAAAAACAAAGAACCCAGGAGACGGCAAGAGTCAGCTTGCTAAATAGGCAGATTTCCAGAGGTTTTAGGGTTGCTTTGATGGGTTGTATGAAGGAGCGGAAATACTATGCAAAATGACGTTGAAGAGACTTTGAGCTTAGTGTTGCGCCTACCGTAGATTATTGAGCTGTGACCCACTTCCTACTGACGATTTAGGCAAAAATAGCCTCTCTGGCACGGCATTCCTTTCTTTTTAACAAGGTTAAATACTCTTATTTTGACTTATCCCTCGTACTACTAGAGACATTGGGCAGGAAAGAAAGGAATACTTGTCGTCGTGGCAACAAACATTTGAAGATACGAGGGTAATTAAAGGAAGAAGGAAAGGGGTCTCTAGACGGCAGAGGCTTGAATGCCAGATGCCACTCATGCCAGCCGAGTTTCGATTGCCACAGGGCTTGGCAGGTGCGACGGTGATGTGTTCACGGTGCATCAGGAGAAGGACGCACAGGACTCATCTTGGTGCTTACGGGTATCAAGCAAATGAACGGAAATCAAAAGTCGCGAGCAGAGGGCAGAGCGTTGGTGGTTGGCGGGCGGGTGGCATCCAAAGCTGGCTGTTTATTTACGTTTTTGGTTGGGAAGGACGTGGATGCACCCTGAAGGAGGGCGAGCTTTCTGCCGTCTTCTGTGGAGCGGAGCTCCGTCATTCCCCTCTGCCTTGTCATCAGCACACCAGCCACAGCGACATGCGTTGCGCGTGCCCGTCGCCAATGCCTCAGGCCTACTTCTGCGCCGCAAGCTGCTGCACGTCCGCCAGCTCCCGCCGCAACTCAATCCACCGCCTCCAACAACGACCGAAGCTCCAAGCACAACCTTTGAAACCTGTACGCCTTTGCGGACCATGTCGCTGGTGCCGCGGCTGAACCGCGGGGAAATCGTGCTGTAAGCTCTCCGCAAACTCGGCCCAGCTCTGTATCCCCATCTGCTGAACAATCGCCAGTCGCCACGGCTCTGCCGTCGTCGTCTACGATGAGCGCTCGCGCCAGCTTTCGCTGCGCGCTAGGTCGCAAGGCCCCTCCGACGTCGACTTCGCGAACCCGAACTGCCCATACTGCCACCGACCGCTGCGCGACGAGGCGCGAAGCCCCACTGACGACAGTCCTGACGACAACGAACATGGCTTCGTGAACCCGGAGTACTTTCGCATGCTGCATCACAGTCGCCCAAGCTCCGAAACCTCGTCGCGACAGCCCTCTCCACAGCCCAGAGCGCCGCCTCGAAGAGCGTTACGTCAGACCTCCGGAGGCTCAGACATCAGCACTCCGCCTCCGGGCGCCGAGTTCGTGGGCAGCGCGCCCGCCACTCCTGCGGCGCCTCATGGCATCTCGACGAGCGCATTTAGTCAGAACTATTTCAAAACATTCTTCGTTGAGGAGGGTGAGCTTGGACGGGGTGGCAAGGGCGTGGTGCTGCTGGTGAGGCATGTGCTTGATGGTGTGTCTCTGGGCCATTTCGCGTGCAAGCGCGTCCCCGTTGGAGATGACCACGAGTGGCTGGAGAAGGTCCTGGTCGAGGTGCAGCTTCTCCAGAACTTGTCGCATCAGAATCTCGTGTCATACAGGCATGTCTGGTTGGAAGACTACCAGATCAGTGCTTTTGGACCGAGCGTGCCGTGCGCTTTCATTCTGCAGCAATACTGCAACGCCGGCGACCTGCACCATTACATCCTTAACCAGGCTAAGGCCTCTGTGACCACACAAGAGCTCAAAGAGAGGATGCGCCGTAGGTCCAAGGGGCATGCAGAGCCTCCGATTGGACTCAATTCACCACGCCGCATGCCCTTTGAGGAGATATATTCCTTTTTCAAAGACATCACCGCCGGTTTGCATCATTTGCATTCCCACGGCTACATTCATAGAGACCTGAAACCTCACAATTGTCTGCTTCACACGGTCGGTTCCAAGACAAGAGTTCTAGTCAGTGACTTTGGCGAAGTACAAATGGTCGACGTTGTGCGAAAGTCTACCGGCCACACTGGCACAATCTCCTATTGCGCTCCCGAGGTCCTCCGCCGAGAGGCCGATGGAGAGTTCGGCAATTTCACTACCAAGTCAGATATCTTTTCTCTGGGGATGATCGTCTATTTCATGTGCTTTGGCAGACTGCCCTATCAGAACGCGGATGACTTGCATGAGGAGAATGAGGACTTGGACCAGCTCAGAGCCGAGATTGCTAGCTGGCAAGGCTTCGACGATGTGCGTAAAGCGCGGTCAGATCTTCCAGACAAGCTCTATAGCTTCCTGAAGAGGCTGCTGTCCCTGGACCCAGCAGAGCGACCTACCACAGAGCAGATATTGCATGGAATCGGGGCGGGATCCGGTCTAGAAGACATCAACGGGTTCGGTCCCATGTTCGACGACATTGGCCCCCGAATCTCTTCAGCGGAATCGCCATCCCCCAGCCCGAGCAAGCTACAACGTCGCCAATCGACTCAGGCAGGCCTCCTGCGGGCTGCCCCGTCGAAGCTCCGCCAGCAAGCAAGCGCAGAAGATCACCGCTCTCCCAGCCCGCCGATGAGCCGCAAGCCGCCGTCGTCGTCGACCAGCCGGACGCCCACGCCTCCCGACTCTGCCGGCCTGATCCTCCGCAAACGCAAGCTCGAGAACTACTCACCTCCTCCATCCAGCCCCCACCACCCCCACCACCACCACCCTTCCTCACCCACCTCGCCAGCGCGCCTCATGCTCCCACCCTCCCCCTCATCCACCTTCATCCTCTACGTCCACAACTTCTTCACCACGCCCGCCGTCGTCAGCGCCATCAAACTCACCCTCTTCCTCGTCAAGATCCTCTCGCTCTCGCGCCCCTGCGCCCCCTTCGCCGCCAACCCGTGGGTCGCCTACCCGCTGCTCTGCCTCGCCGCCCTCGACTTCGGGCCCTTCCTCGGCACCGTCGTCTCGTACTACCCGTACGGCAGCTGGCGCGGCACGCCGCGCTTCTCGCAGGTCGGCCTGCTGGGCTCGCTGGTCATGCTCGTCGTGCACGTCGCCGTCACGGCCGCCGCGGCGAGGTGGGATCGCCTGTGCGCGGCCGGCGCGAACGGTGCGGGTGCGGCGCGGGCAGCGGTGGGTGTGGATTGGCGGGATTTTGAGGGGGAGGGGATTTGATGGGTGGGTGGTGTGGAAAGGAGAGGTCAGTATACCGTTCCCCCGCCGTTGGCGGCGGTAGAAGCGACGGGTCCATGTAGTGAATGGCTGTCGTCATGCCGCGGTCCTCCTTTCTTTCCTTTCCTTTTTTTTTGGTCCACCTCGGTTTACGTTGTGGAAATTTCGGAGCTTTATGGCGTCATCGGATGGGAAAACCCGTTCGTGGTATCAACGACCGCGCGCGTTTGAGCATTGCTGTTCTCATCTCTAGTTCTATTCATTTTCCGTTTGTCAGGTTTTCCTCTTCATGTGGAGGCGTTTCCGCGGAAGAGTCTCCTTGTAAATAAAATCGATCGGACTTTTCGCTTTGTAATCGGGAGTGTGGGCTTTTAATGGCTGGTGATGAGGTTCTTTGGAAAGTTGGGAAAGGAAGTGTCTGGATCATCATTCCCTTTTTGTTCTCACTGGGTTCTTCTCCTTTCTTCTTTTATTGGAGTTGGAACAGGGCACAATTGACCTTTCAGCCTCATCTTAATAGTCGAGCATGGTTTGTGGAGTACCTTGAAGATCGATACTAAAAAAGAAACATGGGATCAACATGCTGGGCAGCAGACAAGCAACTGCCGGGTGGTCCAAAAGCACAATCAAACAACTTTTCGGCATGTCGCGTTCATCCATTCATGATTGTGTGATCAATAGATAACGCGAGTCAAAGTGGCAGTATCACCGGAAAGGAGACGTAAGCTGCTGTCGGAGGCCACCGAGGATGAGAGTCACATTGAGGACCTGACGGTAGTTCTGCAAAGGTGGTCGCTCTCCCATGGGGCACATGCGGCGGACAACTCCGTCCGCCCACTTTTCCCTCAGGCACTCCATAGCTCGTCGCTTATGCATATGCAGAGCTGATCCGGGCGGCCCCGTTCCCGCTATCCACCCCCATACACCGCCAGGAGCAGCCTCGGTCTTGGGTCTCATTTCTACCAAGCGTCTTTAAAGCGCTTCAAGAAAGAAAATAATAGGAAAAGAAAGAAAAGGAGGACGCAACGAGATACTTACAACAATTGCCTCAAGCTCGAGCGGGAGAAGAAGATCTCGCTGCGTAGAAGCGTGGGAGATATGTTTCCATCAAGTCTTGTTTTACATAAGACATTTCTTGGATGACGCGATAAGCACTTTTCCTCGCCTCGGTGCGGAGCGGGGATCGGCGAAGCAGAAGGACGCCTATCGGAGGATACTAACGGGTTCCATGTCACTGACCGCCATTGCGACTACTTTCCCTGCTTCTACGTATTGCTAGCGTGCCTTGGGCAAGCTCTAGAAACATATCGTCTTATTCATGCGTGGCTTTGGGGCGCCCGGGTGGCGATGCCGAAGATCGTCGGGTGCGGCTATTGCGAAAACGGACCTGAAGTTTTGTCCAACGTGAAGACGCTTTAGGCAGCACTCCCTATTTCAGACGGCGTTTGTTTTTCGGAGAGGAGGCGGAGGTAGGTCTATTCCTGGTAGTGGTGCCCGTATTCGAGTTGCTGCGCAGCTGAGTAGAGACAGATGAATGGTTGGCTTGACCTTCGGCGGCCAGTCATCGCTCGGCCGGGCGGCCATTATCTGTTATCGTGAGAACCCGATCTCCGCCAGCCTTCGACATCGGAGGGCCATTTCTCTAGGAAATGGCACCGGCTGGGGCCTTCTCTGGAAAGTGCGCCGAAAAAACTCGCCAAGAATAGTGCCTGAGGGATGACGAGTCGTCCCTCGGGCTTTTTGTGCAAGCTGTTGGTACGAAGAAGATGAGGTAATGGTAGTACATGGCAGTAACTTTCTGACCACTGCCACAATTTCGATCCTACTCTGCTGCGGCTCTTTTGCTTTTGTCTCAAAGCGGCCTCCTTTACGGGTGCGAGGCGGCCTCGGCCCCCCGATTGTGGTAATCGGTCTGGTCAGGTACGGAACCGCTCACCAATCCCGTCCACGAAACATCGTCATGATTTTCAGGTACCTGACTTTGGCCCCTCTGGCCTCCGGTCGTCTAATCCGCTGTGGCTCGAGCGTTGGAGAGACCGCGTAATTCGAGGAGAATGCCGGGCCTGGCTGCAGAATCTCACGGCGGAGTCCCGCAATCCGTAGTGATCTGCTCCGCCCGCCTTGGCTTTCGTTGGTCAATGCTACTATCTATGCATGCACTTGTCTCATTTGGAGCCGCTGTTCTGCTCGGTGTTAAGCTAGTGGGTCCTTTTAAAAGGAAACGGAGTCCTCGTTCATATCTTGTATGCTAGGTAGAGAATCAACGGTCAAGTTTGTTTGACTTGCAAAGAGGTCTGCTCCACCAAGGCACAAGCTGTCGGATATCGTTATTGTTCAGCAGTCCAAAAGGTGTACGAATTGACACTCCCGCCAAGCAATGCGCCTTTCTACTCTCTCTTCCACCGCTGCGGCGGTGGCGGCCCTTTCCTCCTTCTTTCCTTCGGTTTTTGCTTCTCCCTCAGCCGCTCGAGCAAATGCCGCTAAAGTCGCCCCTCGCAACGGCGTCTACCAATACTACCACACCGAAGTCGCCTCCAGAGGCATTAGTTCAAGAGCGGAGGAGAAAATCAAGCCAAAGGTCTTCATCATTTCCATGTTCGACCCGGAGGCGGAGGTCTGGTGGGGGATTCCCGAATTCGACCTGCTAGCGCGCAACGTCAGCGTGACGGGCTTCTCGCCGTTGTTCCCTGAAGCCCACTGCACGGCTGACGGCGAAATCTGCCAGCTCATCACTGGCGAAGGTGGTGAGTAGACCCTCCAATTTTTTTTCTTGCCGATTTCCCACTTTGGTCCGACTTCTCACATCATACGGTGGCTGCTTGGTCATCATTCCCTGTACCACAATATTTGGATTTCAAAATTTCCTGTTCGGGCATGCGTCCGAGCTCGCTCTGACTGGCATCGCGTCACATGCTAGTCAGCTGGCAAATCGCAAGATGTCTAGACATGGCGATCTTGAGCGCGGGACGAGGCTGTTCTGCAGTCGCCACGAGTCGATTGCCCATCAGCCAACTGGACGCCGCGATGAGTCTGACTGGAGCTGGGGTGAGGCGGGGCAGTCGCAAGGAAAGCTTGTTTTGAGCGTCGGCAGCTCCAGCTTGGCTTTCTCTCCTACTCCCCGCATTGCAACTATCTCCAGACAACACGAAACAATGAAAAACGAAATGCTTCTCCAGCACGTTAGTCATAGTAGCAGAGAGTCTAACTTTTCCGTTTCACAGAGATCAATGCGGCCGTCACGGTGACGGCGCTCTTCACGTCCGGCCTGTTCGATCTGACCTCGACTTACTTCCTCGTGGCGGGCATCGCTGGCATTAGCCCAGAGGTTGGCACGCTTGGCGGCGTCACCTTCGCCCGCTTCGCCGTGCAAGTCGCGCTGCAGTACGAGTTCGACGCGCGCGAGGTGCCGCAGAACTGGTCGACGGGCTACATCCCCCAGGGCAGCAGGCTCCCCAACGAGTACCCCGGCGAAATCTACGGCACCGAGGCCTTCGAGGTCAACGTCGCCCTGCGCGACCTGGCCCTCGGCTTCGCGAAGGACGTCGTGCTGAACGACAGCGACACGGCCATCGCGTACCGTGCCAACTACGCCAAGAGCGAGAACGACCTGTACGCAGCGGGCGCGGCGCCGCCGGGCGTCGTGGCGTGCGACACGGCGACGAGCGACGTCTACTGGTCGGGCACGCTGCTGGGCGAGGCCTTCGCCGAGTACACGCGGGTCGTGACCAACGGCACGGGCGTCTACTGCACCACGCAGCAGGAAGACAACGCGACGCTCGAGGCGCTCGTGCGCGCCGCGCGCGCCGGCCTGCTCGACTTCGCCCGCATCATCATCATGCGCACTGCCTCCGACTTCGATCGCCCCTACCCCGGCCAGCCCTCGCTCGCCAACCTGCTCGACGCCGACCAGGGCGCCTTCGCCCCCGCCATCCAGAACATCTACCGCGCCGGCGTCAAGGTCGTCGAGGGCATCGTTGGCGGCTGGAACAGCACGTTTGCGGCCGGCGTCAAGGCAGAGAACTACGTCGGCGATATCTTCGGCACCCTGGGCGGCGAGCCGGACTTTGGGCCTGGGAGTGAGTTTGATGACAGCGCTGCTAAGAGGAGTGTGCGCAAGAGGAGTGATCTGTCGAAGAAGAAGAGGAGTGGGCCGAAGATGGCCATTTCTCTTCCCCTTAAGCGTTAATGTTCTCTGTTTTTTGAGCGTTTTTCATGGAGTTTACGAATTGAAAGAGCGGCCCATAGAGTGTACGAATCTGGCGTAGTACTGCAGCTGTACAGACTCAAAAACATATTTGGCATTCGTAATTCCGTCCGACCGTTCTCCGTGGGTGTCCTGTTCTCCGTCGGTTTCCGATTGCCTGGGGATACAATGCCCGCTCATACTCCGGAGAGACTAGGAACCGATGCATCTTGGCCTGGTCAGGCGCGAAGATACGAAAGAGCTGAGGGTCAAGATCCCGAGAAGTCGGCGTCGCCCCCACTCCAATATATTCGCGAGTTTAGCGCTGATACAACAACACATACCTAGGCAGCAAGCTGCCGGGGAATGAGAGACATTGGCGACGATCATGGGGCGACGTGACGTCGAGGAATGATGAATATATCTCGGTTAGCAGCATCAAAGCATGCGTCAGCAGGCAATGTATTCTCATGCAAGTGAGCGAGCAATAGACTGTTGAAGTAGTCTCTCCGCTGACAAAGGGCAGACGCGGATGGCCTGACTGCTGCACAGAAACGTCGAGTAAAGGCGGAGACAAGGGCGCAGCTGAGACAGGTCGGGCGTGCGACGCGGCAGCTACTTGGGCCCAGAGAATGTGAGTGGGTTGATGACTAAGCCTTGTTTGCTTGGCATGTTTACCTCTTGCCTACTGTCAACACAGAGCTGCCTCTCCCCGCTGCGACGCGACTTCTCCACCAACACCGCGACATGGACTAAGCCTGTGCGCTGCACACATTCCCCGACCCCACCGAGCATATCTGCCCCAATTGCTGCTTCCCATTTTACCTGGACACGCTGCAGTCATTGCATCGCGGTATTGACGCCGCACCGTCCATCCGCCTAGCATTCATGGCTCCATCACCCGACGGCAGTCCCAACGCATCCCGCTCCCGCTTGATCCGGGACATGTCCCAGAGCCTGAGGGAGGCACGAAGCTCGCCGCTTCCCCATCCTTCCTCATTCGCCCACAACGACGACACAAACACCCTCCCCAGCGCCGACCTCGAGCTGCACACCGACTCCAGCTTCAACCCGGCGCTAGACGACGCTCCCGAGTCGACCAATCACCGCGGATTGGACGACACCCAGCCCATCACGAATATGCGCTCCAGTGCTGCGCGCTTCAAGTACTGGCAACCTCCGAAGCCCGAGCAGCGCATCGACACCTCTCAGATTCAGCAGGAGTTCCACGACTTCTCCGACAGCAACGACGTTGAGGAGAGCAGATCCATCGAGGTTGGTCGCGGCCAGAACAGAAGCAACAAGAACACCCCCAACAAATTCCTTGGCGATATGTCGTTCAGCATCGCCAACGACAGCCTCTACAACATCTCGGAGAATGCGCGCGCCAGGTCACGCCCGACCCCACGCAAGAGCGAGGGCGCTGAACGCGGCAACCTTCGGCGCGACGCCCAGATTCGACGCGCTTCCTCTCTGCCCCAGAAGGACCTCGAGAACATAGCCGCCCGCCTCGGCAAGAACAGCGAGCGTATTTCGCCGAAAAAGACTACCAATCGTCCCAGTCTAGCCACATTCCACGCACAACTGGCCGCCGAAGAAGATGAGACCTTCATGGAGAGACCACCGACGGGAACATTCACCGCAAAGAACCCGCGATTCGGAAACCGCGCACGCCAAGCATCCGGTCTCGTGAACGATAGCCCACTCCAGACTCCGCAGAAGTCAGTCTACGCAACTCCTCGCTCTGCGACACATGGTGCAGGAAACGCCACACATCAGTCCTTCATGCTTCCTGATCTTCCCAACCTGACTGAGCTGGTCTCAGGCACCTATAAAGATGGAACGCCTGTCTTTTCGCGCAACGCCAAGTCTCGCTCGCGCTTTGCCGCACCAATTCCGAGTCGTTTGAGGGAGGAGACGACCGTGAGGCACGTGCCCATTGAAAGCGTTCCCATCCCGTCTGAGGAGAAGGCCTTGTATACCTCTCTCCAGTTGCTCAAGGACAAGATTGCCCAGATGGAGCAAGACAAGGCCGAGTCTGAGAAGAAGATGGAAGATTATGAGGCGCAAGTTGCCGAACTCCGGGCTGAACTTACTGCACGGGATGAGATCCGCCGCAGTGACAGCGCGCTGGGATCCACTGATGGTGAGGGGAATAAGAGGGATAGTGGGCGAGTCGAGAAGACCCGTAAGTACCCAAAAGGCCGTCCTTTAGCAAGCTTCGTTTTAACAATCGCCAGGTCTAAAATCTCAAGTCGACTCCCTTCGCAACCGCCTGGAGCGTGCAGAGCGCAAGGTTTCCGTGAACGAAATCGCGACCAAGCGGATCACCGAGGAGCGCGACAATGCTGTAACCCAACTCGGCGTTGCTTTCTTCAACTCAGAAGAAATCAAGACAGAGCGCGATGAACTCTTGGCTGAAAATGAAAGCCTCCGGGGGGAGGTTGATGCTCTTCAGGACGAGAACGATGAGCTGCGCGACCGCCTTGCCCAGTATGAAGAACAGGGCCAGCGCCCCCAAAGGAACTCTAGCCGAAAGGAGAGCGCCATCAGGAGGGAGAACGAAACCCTTCAGATGGAGCTTAAGAAGGCCCAAGCAATCCAAGCCGAACATGCCAAGCTGAAAAAAGAGAGCGATGCTCTCAAGGCTCAGGTCGCGCAGATCAGGACGCAGCGCCAGGAAGAGGTTAAGCAAAGGAACAGCAGAGAGGCCGAGCTTCGTACGAAACTCAACAGGAGAGATGAGACGATCCAATCGCTCAAGGGTCTGAGTGGAGAGGAGGCGAATGACAACCTGCGGAGCGAGATAGAGGAGATGCGGGTCTTGTTGACTGAACTGGAGAACCAGCGTGAAGAGGATGCGCAAGAATGGGCCCGCAAGGAGGCTCGCCTCCGCAAGAAGGTCGAGAAGAGCCGGGAGGCCGCAAAGGAAGCGCAAAACATCACCAAGGAACTGCTCAACGTCAGACGATCAAGCTCGCAACGTCGCTCTTCTCGCGAAGAACCTACAGAAAATGGAACGCGCACTTTCGACAGCAGACAGAGGCGGCCTTCTGGCAGCCGCAGGATTCAGGAATCTTCGCTTCCTCGTTCAAGTTCGAAGACAAGGCCTGGCGCAGTCAGGCCTGAACGTCGTTCTCTGTCCGATCCTCAGCCGACTGTTCACGATGATGCGGACAGTGAGACCGAATCCACGACTGACCTCGATGCCTTTACGCATTCCCGTAACTCTCGCGCTGCCGACCATTCGATGCATGGCGCCGTCCCTGGTCTGGCGAACAAGGCACAGGAGGCAACTGGTGACACCACTGAGCTAAGTTTCATGGGCCGAGATGAGATTGCACACCTAAGGAGGATGCTTGAAGAGGAGAGAGCAGCTGCCCGTAAGCAGTCGCGCTCTGCGTCTCGGACACGAGCGGCACAGGATGATACCGCTCGCTCGGTGCCTCGCAAGTCATCCATGAAGGATCTCACGAGCGCATCTCGTGCAATGGACCTCACTGAGGCAAATACTGGCCGCATCTTGAGTGCAAACTTGGAGCCGGCCAGCACCGCAAAGGATGCTACGCAGCAGTCAGTTCAAAGCCAGTCGAACAGTCGCCGCCGCCGCAGTGCACCTGTGGATATGACTTCAGCATTTATCATCCCCGATATTACCGTCAACGCTCGGAGTGCTGAGCAGCATGATGATGCTAACTGCACCGTCTGCCGCAAGGCGTCGTGTTCCGGTGAACACACTGCGCCTGCAGAGATCCCGGAACCCGTTCCCGTCTCCGAACGCATGCCCGACGATGTTGATGCAACTATGCGGCCTTCGCAGCCTGCACCGCTCGCCCTAGCTACCGTCATCAAGGAGCTGCAAGACGAGCTTACTCATCTCAATCTGCAGAAAGCGGCGTATGACTCTCTGCTCCGCAGCCACGATCCTGCGCTTAGCAAACGCAAGCGCAAGACCGTCGAGGCCAAGATATCGGACCTCCTGCAGGCAATCAGCGCCAAGTCGGATCAGATTTATGCGTTGTACGACGTCGTCGAGGGACAGAAGGCTGCCGGTCAGCTGAGCGAAGCGGACCAGAAGGAGGTGGAGGAGACGCTGCTGAGCGTGGGCATCGACCCCGAGGAGATGCGCGAGAAGACACAGAAGCCGAAGGGCAAGCGCGTCGTCATCAACGACAGGGAGAAGGACAGCGAAATCGGCGGCCTTACCGATGATGACGAGCTGCCATGGGAGGGCATCAGCGACTCCGAGAGCTTGCCCGACTTGAACGCCAGCGCCGGTTGGAAGAGGAGAGCCGTTTATTGATTTTGGAGCCTCTGAGTCGTGGTGTCATGATATGATTCTTCCTCTTCTTTTCTCTTCGTGTTTTATCGTCACATTTGTTTCGTCTAGGACAAAAAAAAAGTCTGTGTGGGACGGCATCGGCGTTATTGGATAGCCTCGGGAGCTGGGCTTAATAGTCCTTGGGTGGGATTCACGGTCCGGTCGATGGTGTTGAAGCGGGGTTGCGAATTCTTTTGACTCTTCTTGGACGCGGATCTCAGCTATTCTGTTTCTTCTCTCTTCTGGGTCCCCCTCATCTTCGAGCCTTGTTCTGGGCCTCGTACACATACATCCCTCGGTCTTGAGTTTGTGGAGAGCAGAAGATCTTGGACGGACATCTCTGCGGGCTGGTGGACTTGCTTTCAGCGTGCTTTCTCACTTGGCTGGAGTTCTCGTCTTACCATCTTGTCGCACTTGGGACTTTGACTCGCCCTTGCAGGGTTCGAGTTGGTCTCATCATGATCAGGGTGGACGACGGGTTGACTCGCCGGGGTGATCGGATGCTGTTGTTGTATATTGGCTGTGTAGGATGCGTACAAGGTTTTTGGCCTCTGCTGGTTCGGACTTGAGGATCATCATATTGTACTAGAAGATTCCGAATGGGCGGAAGGATGCGCGCGTTTATACTATTGGTAGTCACCACGCTCAATGATGAGACGTTATAACTTCACTTGCTTGCCATGTGCGATGTATATACACGTGCGGGGTTGAAAATTTTTGGATGGTGGCTTGCTTGGATGACAGTGTGGTCATCGGTGTTAGAATAATATTATTATGTGAGGCACGTGTATTTCTGGTTTGTTGTGCTGAAATTATCACATCGGGGGTGGTCCTGCTGGGTATTTTGCAATTGTGTATAGGCGTTCACTTGAGGCAAAACAAATGAAGTTACTGCAAGACATTACAGCCGAAGGCTAGCGCGAAGAACAGCAGGGCCTTGGAACAGAGGCGATTACGGCACTCCAAGATAAATGGTTTTTTATAATATTTGTGAGTAGTTTTTCGACCTATGCAGGCAGCTGAAGCTATCATTGGACGTGAATGTATCATTGTTCATTCGACATTTACGTCCGGACGATAGCTTCAACTACTTATAATGTGTGCAAAAAAGCAGACTAACGCTAGTCTGCGGAGGTGGATGTCGTACCCCCAAAAGTCTAATTACACTTTCACTAACTCTTCTTTCCACTTCATCTTTTCCCTTTGAAAGAAGATATAGCATACCCGGGAGTAGCTACTGATTAAGAGACGTGCATGTAGAATCTTTTAATACTGTACCCTCCATAGCTTTTTATTTTAACGAATCGAAAATAGACTACGAATCAACTTGTATTTATTTATGGAGACCTCCAATAGATGAGGGGAAGAGTGACGATTCAGGTTATAAATCCTAGACTATTGATTTCACTAGAAACAGAAAGAAGAAGCAGCCTTTTGTAGTGTATACGCTAAAGTGGGATAGAAAGGTGACTGGAGGTTCAAATTCAAATCCGCGTGGATGTGATTTTGAGGTTAATACAAAACCAAATGCTATTATGATGGAAAATATTGGATTGCTCGACGGCCGAGACAGCTAACACTAGGGGTAATAGATAGCTTCGGTGCAGCAAAGCTACTCTGCTCACTTTTCTATGCTAATGTAGTTTGAATATCAGCTCTACAGTTCGAGGTGGCGAGGATTGACGACACTCCACTTCCGGTACTCTCCAAGCAACAAAAGCAATTCACTAAAGTTTACCAAATCATCACAGAACAAGTACTGCTATTACGGACTAAATTTAGTGGAGAAGCGTAGCACTGAATACTCAGAAGACTGATGATCACTTGAATGAAACTCTGGATCACCCTGGTACTCGGCTTTGACACTTGACCTGCATCCCATGAAGCCTCGGGTAGGAGTATGCACCGTTGTTTGAGGGTTTCATCTATATTGGTGTCTACCATCTTTGTCCACATGGCCAAAAGAAAAATCATTCGACCCAGAGTTGGTATGTAGAAGTTGAATGCCCGAAGGACGAGAGGCGTTAAGCTGGTGAAGACTAATTTGGAAGTCGATGACCTGAGCCTCCTCGTATGGATCACCTCATGCTCGATGCACTGCTGACCGAAAGCAGTCATGCGGAGGGTCCGGATGCGCCACGGTCTAGACCTCTGGAGCCTGAAAGGGCGCCACGACTTCATGTGAAGATAGGATGCCGTCCTTACCGGAAGGTGTATAGCTGTTCAGACGGCGGTGACGCGCAACCAAGCAGCGGTCAGATTATCAAGCGCCCATGAAGTCATGGCGGCGGCGCTTAGTTAGAGAAAGCCACCGGACACGCGGCTGGACTGGCGTTTGTGCAACATCGGGAAGCGGAGATAGCAGAAGTAGACACCGTCATTTGCTATACAGTCAGAACGCAATCAAGATAGAATGAGCCTTTCTAGGCCAAGATGCTCACGCTCGCGTGTCGACTGCGGTATGGCGCAAAAGCCGCTGCCCCGTCTGACATCCCGTGCCCTTTCACATGTCAGCGAGGATGCTGCCCCCTCCTCTCCCAGTGATGAGTGGTCAATCCCTCAACACATGCACGGCGCACGTTCCCGTGAGCAGACGACCCTTTCGTCTGCCCCAGGGACCCTGACGATCCCCCTCAACGCTCCCGCAGGAAGCCAAAAAGTACCAAATCTCCCCAGCCGCCCACAGCATCGCGCCACCGCCGACCCATCTCCGCAAGGCAATATCATGCGGGGCGTCAAGTGGGCGTTCCAATAAAGACATCCCTTTCCGCACACCATCTGACCATTTGATGCGGCTCCGGAAGGGCACGGCCTCGACTGCAACGCAGCGATCGCCCTTGCCGTGCAGCTGTAGCTAAACAGTTCGGCGCAACCAAACCCCCCCTGCCTCCCTCGAAATAAGCTGCCCTCTCCCCACTCAACAGGTGTTTGCGGGTGATGCTTGTTGCGTCTGCCTTTTGCGACCAAAGGCACGCGACTATGTTTATTGCCGTGCCCCCCTTTCGATAACGGATCTGCCGCATATGCATGATGGCACACGTGCTCGTCATGTTGTTTAATTAGCTTTCCAGAGAGGCGGAACACAAAACAACAAAGGGATATCCCAGCGATTCGGGCGTAAGCCGCATCCTCATTTGTCCCTAGGGTTTGTCATCTGCCCTGCTTGTCTCAGTCAACGACAATAGTGAGGCAGCAACCGCTCCGGAAAGGCCCAATTCCAAACCCAACACATGTTCGCTATCTCCCATCTCCGTGTCTCTGATTGTGTGCACCCTAAACGTCGCCGGAAGCCCTCGTCCTCACCGCTCCGCCAACAAAACTCTACCGGAGATGGTGTGCGCCGGAAATGAGAGACGAGACAAAGAAAACCAAATTTCCGACTCACCATTGGGCCATAACCGGTTTTTTGACTTCATTTGACTCATTGCTTTGCAGCAGAGAGAAAGAGCGAGACCGGGCCGCGCTCACCTCACCCATCAACCAGACTTGCTTTCTCGCTGGTCTTGTCACTGGCGATCCCTCCCTCCCATTGTTTTGCCGCATTCCAATCAACACGCAGTCCCAAGATCTAGCCCTCCCTCATCATCGTCATCTTATTCCCCGACAAGCCACCCATCATTATCAACCCACTACCATCGTCCATCCGCGCGCCATATACACCGCACCCCGCCACCCAACAGCATTCCATCCAAGACACACACCCCCACTCCTCATCATCGATCACCATTCGCCAATCCCGCGTGCCGGTCGGAGGATTACTCACCGATGCTGTCAAACCACACCAAACGTCAAAGAACCGAAAAAGAAAAGAGAATTAAGATCGAAACTAGCGCATGACAGAAACAAAAAAAGAAAACAAAAAATAACGATCGGGCATAGAGTAAGTAGCAGTTAGGAACCAAAACAATAATCCGGATGGCGGGGGCGCGCGCGCGCGCGGCGGCGGTGGCGCCCGGCAGCGGGATGGGCGTTTTTACTTGAGGTAGAACCAGGGAATCGTGGTCAACGAAGAGCCACATAGGATCCAAGGGCTTACAGGCCAAACGTGCTTTCTTTGGCCTAAATCCTTACTAAGGCAATAGATTCGTCTGATCTCTACTCTCTCTTGCTTAGAGGTTACGGGTACAATGATACATTTTTTTTTAGCTTCCACCACCCGATCGAAAAGGGAGTTTTTGGTTGCTGGAAGGGCGGGATTGAACAGGCCGCGGCGCGCGAGGGCGGCTCGGGGCGCAGGTGTTGTGTGTGTGTGTGTGTGTGTGTGTGTGTGTATGCGTGCAGGTGTGGGTGTGGGCGTTGTGTATGCGGGCCGGCGTGCGCGCGCGCGTGTTCGTGTGTGTGCACGCGGAGCCTAGAAATTGGGGTGGATGGGTGCGTGCGTGGTGCGATGGTGAGGGGGGCGGGTGCGGGACGGCGCGCTGCGGAGTGGGTGCAGTTGGATGATGAGGAGGGGCGGGCAAGGGCGGGCGGGCGGACGGGCGGTGCGACCGTTGGGATGGGCGAACAGGGTTTACAGACGGGCAGGCATTGATGAGGGGAGAGTACGTAGATTGGAGAACGACAAGAGAAGACCAAGGGCGGGGTAGTAAGAAAATGATGCCTGTGGTGCAAAAACTAAGGGCTGGGCCGTTCTGCCGCCGGTTTGCTTTCCCACGGGTCTTTCGCATCAGCGCTTGTTGATAGTACCTTCCTTTGGTGTTATGTGGGGACGAAACACTACGGGAAGTAGTAAATGGATTGTCTTGGACAAGGATCTTTTGTGGAGAAGATGGCCTTAATTGTGCGCTAGAAACTACCACACCTCAGCCCTCGCTATCGCTATCGTGATTAAAACTCGAGGAAAATGGTGGGCCTGAAGACGCATAAGGTTCCTTTCTCTGCGGCCGTTTCGTCCGGAGGAAAAGGGGCGATGTGGCTGGCGCTAGCTTGTGCTGCCGCGCGAGGGGAAAGAGAAAAGCCAGAGTGCCAGATGACCTGCTGGGGCGGGGATAGGGCTGAGGTAAGGGCCATGCAAGGCATACAAGACAACAAAGAGAAAAGAAAAATTAATAATCCAGGGAGCGCGCCAGAGTTGCGCAGACGGATAAAGGGTCCCCTGGCTCTTGTCCGCGGTTGAGCAGACCGTTGTTGGTACCTCTTACCATTCATTTCCGTCTCGTTTGCATTCTTGTGCGTATCCGCGGCGGGAATGGTTGATTTCGCAGGCATGTTATTGGTGCGCCCGCACCCGTACAACGCGCGCGGACGGAAATGCGGTTGCGTGCGGAGATAGGGCTTGGAATGAATGAGGGGATGAGGAAAGAGTTACATTCGAGTGACCAAGCGGACTCACCGGCGGCCACGCACGCGGCTTACTATGAGACGGGATATCCGGGGCAACGGCTGGGCACAGGGCGGAGGAGCCGAGTAAACGGAGACATAATCTGGGGGCGGTTCGCGGAGAAGGCGCCGGCTGACGGGGATCGTGCCAGCAAAGCTGAGAGATGGCGCTGACACAACAACCTTCGGAGGAGTGCTTACGGCCCCAAGTACCAACTGCCCAACTTACCGTTCCATCGTGTCCTTCCATTTTGGAGCATGTGAGGATGGATGAGTGGTTCGATGGCCGGCCGGGCCAGGCTGAGGGCTGAGGGCTGAATGCGCACATGACTCAATCCTGCCAGGTCGACAGGTACGCTGCTGCAAGGCGCGGCCGTGACGACATGTGCCTGTAGCTTGTGGAGGGCGGCCGGTCAAGCGAAAGGGCGGTCGGGAAACAACGTGTCTCTGGTCGCATTATCTTGTTGCTATTTCCGTGTTGGTCTGCAGCGTCGTTGCGCCCAGGGGGAAATGGCCCGCGCCAGGTTTGGCGGACCTGCTTATCCCTTCCGCCGGTACTGTAGCTGAAAAGCAAGCTGCCGGCTGCTGAACGTGCGACGCAGGGGTGAGGGCGGTAATAGGCGTCCGCGTGAGCAGCAGGAGTGGCAAGTAAGAGTGTGTGTTGTACCGACTTCAATATATAGAAATCCTGGGGTCGGCAGACCCGCCGCGGCGGCTCGCCCTCTACTTCGACCAGTTGGTGAGCCTGACAGCTGATGAAACACGCTGCTGTGCCCCAGAGGCGCTTGCATGCCCGATTCCATCGTGCATTTGCCGCCGTCGTTGGAGGACGCAAGATGAAGGATCTGTCGTGCTGTCAATGCATAGGAGATTTTTCGCTGCCCTGGTGGCTTGTGGTGTTGCGGCCCGTGGACGTTATTTGGATTATCGCGGCGGCAAGTATTGGCCCATGTAGCGGTCAGGTCTGACCCGGCCTTCGTATTGGACCGTTCCGGCTATGTGCTCTTCCCGCAAAGGCCTGACGATCCCGGGGATTGACGTCGGGAAAACGACCATTTGGTTCCGGCTCAGGGGAACCCGCCGATGTGCGAAGGCGAGAAGAAGATGCAATCTACAGCTGGGCGGCTTCCGAAATGAAGGAACGGCACAGCAGCACCTCAGGGGACCCGAGGGAGCGGAACGGCGTGTAGAGGAGCACGTGGGCTGGAGTCCGGCGGGCTCGGCGTGGGGGAGCTAGAGACGCAGGGTGATAGGGAGTGACGTCCGCGCAGAAGACACGTACGTGGGCGGATAAGCAGCGAGTAGTGAGCGCGGACGCAACTTACCAACTGTAGCAGGTCATACACACGAGCAGTGGTACACGATGAGAAGGTCTGCCGCTTATCGAGCCTTGCATTGATGGCTTGAAGTTCCTTTTGCCTTCCCCACGAGTCCGTGCGTGGCTGAGCGGTTGCTCTTCACAACGCCGATGATGCCAGGCTGCAGGCGCGGTGCAGATGCCGCCGCAACGGCTGCGCGGCCCAG
The DNA here is from genome assembly GCA_009801085.1 of Lasiodiplodia sp. COLG20. Classification (NCBI taxonomy): domain Eukaryota; kingdom Fungi; phylum Ascomycota; class Dothideomycetes; order Botryosphaeriales; family Botryosphaeriaceae; genus Lasiodiplodia; species Lasiodiplodia sp. COLG20. The sequence continues at coordinate 4,364,775 of VNWV01000001.1, read as the reverse complement.
AGGCCAGGCGAGCGGTGTCGCGATGGTCGCAATGGCAGCAATTCGCGGAAATTGTTCGTCAATGCACTCTCCAATTTCCGCAATTGACCGGTGCGCCGGGAGCTGGGAGCGGAGCGCTGGGAGAGTTGCAAGCGCCGTGGAAAAAGGAGCCATGAGGCAGATGACCGCCGTGTTTTGGAAGCTCATGCGTGGGACGGCACGGCCGGCGGGAGGCGTCCCCCCGGGCGCTACCGTTGGCCGTACAGTTGCTTTTGGTGTTGCTGGATTCGCCCAGCGCATTGACGATGACTCTGGCCGTGGTACGTTCTCTCGGGCTGCCGTCGCAGCCCAAACGAGTCGAGACTGCTTCGCTTGGCTGGCTGACTGAAACGTGAAAAAGCCCGGGCGACGTAGCGGCACGGCGCGGCTCCGCCAGGGCCAGAGGATGTCGTCGGCAAAAGGCCGACGACGACGGCTTCGAATCCCACGAGGCCCAACACCATCGCCGCCACGCTGATAAGGCTGTGGGTGTCGGCACTTGCGAAGGCTCCGCCAGCGTCAGCCAGGCCCATCCACGGGACCTGCGAAAGCCGGCAAGCCCGTCTTGGCCCGATCCGACTCAGGCCTAGCCGCAAGCCTGTTCCGGGTTGTCGGGTCCGATGGCGCTCTCCGGGGAACTGGTTTTGGTGTTCTGCTGCCTACCCCCACCTCCCGCCGGAGATACAAGAGCTTCTGAGACGAAATGACAGCGTCGTATCGTGAAGGAATGTGGTGCGCTCCCTGCTGCCATGTCTCGGTGCGGGATGTCAACACCATGGTGGTGGTGTGGTGAGCAGTCGTGGACAACGCTCACAGGCGAAGCTCGATGTCGCAATCGGGTCCGCTGCCGCTTCGGTCGGTGGTGTGGCAGCCCGCCAGCTGATGGGTGCTGCGATACCTGGAGCGTGGAAGGCATTGCTGTCTCAGTCGTTTGTGCCATCACATGGAGAGCTCATTCACCGCCTTCATGCGCGACGGGAATCAGCCTGTTTCACGGCAGCTGGCAGCGCCGCGCCGTCATGGCGAGCGTCGTCGCGGTCCCCTTGCCGCGAGCCCTCGCGTCAGCGTGTGCGACGTGCAGACGATACATCGCCAACTGCTGCATCGGCGAGGCGGGACGGAATCGCCGCGCCCTGCCTGAGTGGTCCAAGTGTCCGGGGAAGTCGTTTTGCGTCTATGCGGCGGGGCTTGCAATCCGGGGACTGCACAGCACATCGTGTCACTTGCTGGCACGCCCGCGACGCGACTGGCAGAAACCGCAGGCAAGTCGACGAGGCACGAGGCGGGCGATCACGGGGAGGCGCATGGGTGGTAAAGCTCCGACGAGATTACCTGATCTGCCTCTCGAGGGTACCGGCCGAGACTTTGGGGCCGGTGGCAAACCTGCCTGCGCTTGTGTACCCCCTGGTAGACTGCGGAGACGGGCGCCGGGGGCTGCAGCTCAGGGTCTGGTCACGCATACAGTCGCTACGGTCGAGAGGCCTGCCGTGCCACCCAGGTCAGCTGCGCTCTCCTGGACCTGGAGATCATGAAGCAGCGATCGCCGTGCTGAAAACAGCCTGTCGCACATGATGGGCTCGCCGCTCGCTGACACTCGTCAAATGACTGCCGCTCGACTGCCACTTCATCAAGCCCGGCGGCACAGCGCTTCGACAGCCTCGTCGAGAGCGTCAGAGTGAGGCCAGGGCAGCTCACCTCATTCTGCGCAACGCTGCCCGTCGCCGACTGCCGAGAAGGGAAGGTCAGCTGCAAGCGGAAAATTCCTCCCGCACATGTGATGCTCCAGCCACAGCAGCGACAACAGCGGCGTGGCGACCTGCGGTTCCTGGCCACAATCCCGCTGTCCCGCGTGCTCACCGGCCGGCGGATGGCAGGCGGCGGCGGCGGCGGCGGCGCGGTGGGCGGGCGGCGTGCTGCAGCAGAGGACGGCGGAGAGGGCGCGGAGAGAAGTCCACTCGAGACGCGCGTGAATCATCCGCCGACGTTTGAGGCGTGTTTGCGGCCAAGCGCCGGCCGAGTTGGGCACGCCGTACCCGTGCCGGTATTTATCCTGCTACGAACAGCCGGCCAGACCACGGGCCTCGGGCGCGTGCGGTCGCCAGGGCAGCAGCGGCGGTGGCAGGCGTGCTAGCGGCGCCTGTGCGCGTCGGCTGCTGCGGGCGCGTGGAGGAGGCAGTGGGCGAGAGCAGCTCCGGCGGTGTCGGGGCCTGACTCGGCGCGGCTTTGTTCTGCTGCGGTTCTGGAAGAGAGCTTCTTCAGGCCGCCGGAGCTGCTCAGCCGCGCGGCGCTCGATTGGGCTGGGCTGCCAGGGGACGTCGGCGCTACTCTGGGGAAGAGCGGAAGCGTCGCTGGCGCTGCAGCCGGCTCCACCGCGACTCGTACGCGCTGGCGGTGGCCTTGCACGTTTTGGGACGCACGCCGCAGGCTGAGGCAGATCCAGCGTGCGCTCTTGTGACTTGCATTCCGAGGGTGCCCCCCCGGCACGCGCACTCGCTGCCCGCGCTTCTCCGTGCCCACGCCCCCCGGGCGCGCCCCGGCGTGTGCGCCCCCCATGCTCTGCCGCTCCATGCCTCTGCCCATGCGCAAACGCCTCAAGTCCCACGGCGCCGGTTGGTGCTGGTGGTCGCAGGCACCGCGAGCTTGTGCGGTTGACTTGTCAGACAAAAGCACTGTCTCTCGCTCTCCCGGATTCTTATGATCCAGAGCCCCCAGCTTCCCATTCCGCAGGCCCACGCACGCACACCACCACCACCGCCGACTGCAAGGCCGCCACTCACACTCTCCCTCCGCACACAACGCAGACTGCTGTCTCACCCCGCCCAATCTGCCACGCTGTCCGGGCATGCCGCATTACTTATGAACCCGCGCCGAACGCCTGCACTCAATCGCCAGCGCTGCGGTATTTGGGCCTGCCGATCTTGACGCAATCGTCTGCTCCGGAAACAGCCATCTCGCCCTTTGCACACACCCAACCCACCAACCTCATATAACCGCCACCACGACCGCGACCATCGTACCGGCCGCGCCGTCGCCCACCATGCCGTTCAAGCCCCAGGTCCCCATACTCCAAGTCGAGTCCAACGCCATCCACACCGTCGACACCCGCTCCGCCGAGCAATTGTTCGGTCTCTGGTCGGGTAAGCTCTGCCGCGCTTCCACCGCGCTCCCTCTCGCTGATCCGCTGTAGTATTCTCCAAATGCGCCGAGACCATGGAGGAGGGTCGCCGCCTCGAGAACCTGAGCTGGCGTCTATGGAACCGGGAGACCTTCTGCTGCGCTCCCGACCACACTAACCCCAACGCCTCTCTGTTCACCACCCCGCGTTGGTCCTATACGCGCAAGACGTCCGACTCGGGCTCCTTGTCCATTCCCGCCCTGTCGTCGAGCGTTGAGTCTGACGACTCGGACGAACGCGTCGACAGCGCCTCCACCCTGCACTCCACCACCTCTTCAAGACCTCACATTAGGAGACACGACTCGACCGAAAGCCGGAACCGAGGAACAGAAAAGCACATTACGCCTGTTGACCTCGAGAGCTTAGTCATTTGCATCAAAGAGAAGAAGGACCTGGAGCCTCTCGCCCCCTTGCCGATGCCCGCTCCCGAGCAGCAGGTCCAGGAGAACGCGAAGGAGCGACGACGCGTCGAGGAATCCATTCCGCCACCCACCAACCCTAAGCCCCAAATGGTCCCCGAGTCGTCCACTTCCACCGTCGCCACCACCCTCGACAGCGATCTCTCGAAAATGAGCCCTCCTGTCATTGGCTCCGACACCAGCACCTCGACCGACAGCAGCTCCCACAGCGTCGTCCGCGGTTTCTCGCCCGGCCGCGTGTCCTCTTCCTACCGCTCGAGGACGAATCTCCAGCAACAGGCCATGCCCACCCCTATCATCAGGCAGCCCCAGCACATCGCACCCCCGATGCAGAAGAAGAAGGGTGCCATGTTCACCCTCGGTGGCTCTTCCGACGAGGATGGTAACAGCTCTTTGGAAACTCACATGCAGATGAGCCAGATGAGCAACGCGCGCAGTTCGCTCTCGGACGGCCTCAGGAAGCCCCCGGGCGTGTCCCGCAAGCAGACCTCTTTCAAGGATGAGATCTCCGCCAGGATGCCCGAGCGTAAGGCATACGAGAGCGAGGAAGTCTTCGAGAGCGATAGCGACGAGGAGGTCTCCGAGAGTGCCATCGAGGACGATGACGAGAGCCAATGGGAGGATTCGGACGATGAGAGCGGCCCATCTAGCGTCAACGACAAGGTCTCGTTCCAGAGGGTCGACTCCAAGCCCAACCTCACCTCCCGCCGCTCGCTCCTGACGACCCTGATGCACGAGGGCGACCGGGCCCAGGCCCTCCAGAACGCTGCGTCTCGCTCCACTCCCGCCCTTCGCCGCTCGCGGGCCGCTTCGCCCAATGGGCCTTCCGTTGCGGCATCACCTAACACCCATACGTTGAGATACACCCCTGCCCAGCCTGCCCAGCCTGCGCCCAAGCCTGAGCAGGAAATCCCCAGGTCAAAGCCCATCATTATGACGACCTCTAACACACACGCCCCTCCGGCACTGTCCCCTCGGACCACCAGGCGGAACATGCTCACCACAGAGTTGACAGAGTCTCTCCGCAAGCATCTGCTGTGGGAGCGCCAACAGAAGAACTCGACCAACAACGCAGTTCTCAAGAGGAGACACACTTCGACAGATGTCAAGAACCTCAAGAACTACCCTGGCGAGGCTCAGCCATCGGCCCTTGCGACCGTAAAGGAGAACGCTGCCAAGGGCAACAACTCCTGGACCACCAACTACTTTGACTCGGGTCTCCAAGAGTACCACGAGCGGGGGTGGTAAAAAAAAATCAGTTTGAATTCTCCCTCCTGGACAGGCATCAGCCTCTCGGCCCGGACGACCCCGGGCAGTCATTGATTGCATTTCTTTTATTGCGAACATAGCGTGACGGTGTTTGGCGATTTTGCTTCTAGTCATTTTAATCTTTTTTCATGGTGTTCATGGACTCATGGGCTTCATGGCAGGAACGGCACGGGTAACATCTGACTGCTTCTGAATTTTTTTCGGGATACCATTTTGCACTTGTTCACAGCAGCACAACGATGCTACGAATCTTCTTCTTTTACTGCGGACTATTATTTCTTGGACGGCGGGAAGACATCGACACTGGCTCGCGCCTTGGTTGCATTGGAGGGGTTGGGGGGAATTCACATGCGAACGGAGCATACCGCCGCCGTCCATGCCCTGTAACACTATACGGAACTCTGTACTTGTAGGGGAAGCGTTTGGGTGGAGCCTCGTCGCATTCTGGCAGCCACCGACTCCACCGGGGCTGGAGAGCACAATTACCTCACGACTTGTAGATGGTAATCAGCTTAGGTAGCGTAATCACTGAAAAAGTGGATTTTGAAACAAGCCAATGGCGCGATGCACCGGGATGTTCAGTTGTGCGGTGGACTCGGGGTGGATTCACCGGTAAGAGGGCCCTGGGCGACAATCAGCAATTCGCATGAAGGGATTGCTCTCATGGAAGCGTCTGGCCGGGCGTGTTCCTGATGGATTCGAGAGGGGCAGAGCTGGGGGGCGTGGCAGCCGCCCCTCACAGAGTGACCCGGTGCCGTCCGATTTTCTGCCAAAGTTCCCCACCGCCCCAATAAGCAAAATGCATGGAAGAAACGGTCGGTGACGGGCACATGCAAAGAAAAGCCTCAGCGTGGCTCCGGCACGGGCTCTGATCCATGAGCCGCCAGGAGAGAGTTGCATAAGCGCGTGCACACCCTCATCAGAGGAGCAAGAGGCGGTAAGAGCGATAAGAGGCAAAGAAGCGCAGCGGCACGGCACGACACTGGGGCATGTGCTTGTGTGCGTGGGCGGTGGCATCATGGGCACGCTTTTGCCGGCCGTGGCTCGGGCGCGCCGCCGCCCGCCGCCGTCTCGCGTGCCGAACAGTAGCAGCTATCTACGCGCCTCGGTTGGCCGCCGGCGCGTGGCAGGGCGCAGGACGGCGACGGGCCCAAGGAACATGTGGAAATAACAAGTCAGAAAAAAAAGTACTTCTGGGCGTGTCACGGGCGGCGGCAGCGTGCAGGTGGTGGTGCTTTTTGGGCTGCGTGCCCGTGCAGCTGCCCCTTTGCGGGTGGTGGTGTCCTCGGGCCGACACAGGATGGCAAAGACACTGCAAGGCATTGGCAAGGCGCCAGATCAGATGGGCGGGTGCATTGGCACAGAGGCACGATGGCCGCTGGGGGCGGCGATGCGCAGGTGGAACACCGAGGGCGATCGTGCACACGATGCAGCCTTATGAGTCACGGCGCGGCGCGGGCGTGGTCAACATGACTGAGTATGACGGCAAGATGAGTTTGGGTGATGCTGCGTTGGCAGCACGGTAGACTCTGGCTCAACACCACAACCGGCCCCCAACTGCCCCCATATGAGGGCCTGCTGACCTCGCTCTGTGCAAACCCCCAGATCGCCGCTCCGCACCGCGATTGTCTCCCTAATCACAGTCTATTTCCAGCGCCTGCCTATCATCATGGCCGCGGAAGGGCGATCAAGCTTCCGCAGCGGCACGAGCAGCGCGGCCGGTACGTTCGTTCTGCCAACGCATCACTCTAGCCGCTGCACGTCCCGGTCATCTGCTCACTCCAATGCAAGCGTCCTCAGGGTCGCCCGCTGCCAGCGCATCAGAGGCAGCGCGTCCTCAGCCTCAACCCCAAGCCGCTGCGCCACGGCGCGGGAGGCCATGCCGCTTCTACGGCACCCCGTCCGGTAAAGCTTACGCGACCCTGCCCGTCTGTGCCTATCAACCCGCACAACACCGTGTGGGGTTTCTGTTGATCACCAGACGCCGCATCCCTGATGGCTGCTGATATGAGCGATTCCAGGCTGCCGTGCCGGCGACCAGTGCCCGTTTGCCCACGACGCCTCCGCCAGCGGCGGTCAGCCTGCTGCGAAGGCCCGACCTGCGCGTCAACGCCAAGCGGGCGACAGTGCAAATCCGGAACCTTCTCTTGCATCCACCACACCGACTCCGCGCGCTCGCGTGGTGCAGCGTCCCACTCCGCGCACGCAACAGGAAGATCCCCGCGAGTTTCAGTTGGCGCAGATCCGCCGCAGATTCAGCCCGGAAGAATCGCTCGACGCGAGCTCTGCCACCATTCTGGCTTTCGGCATGAAACCCTCAGACCCCGACTTTCCCTTTGACATTGACGAGCTGGCCTGCCGCCTCCGCGTGCCTGCCACCTACCCAATGCAGGGCCGTCCGTCGCTGAGCGTCACCAACGCCGAGATGGACAGGGGCTTCCAGATCAACGTCGAGAAGGGCTTCGATGCCCTCGCCGCGAAGCAGCTTCCTAACCAGACGCTGCTGGCATTGATGAACGCGCTGGACCGCCGCTTGGAGCAATTGCTAACCGCGCCGCCTGCTGAGACTTTCTCCATCAAAATAGTCCCGAACGCGGCGGCGAGGGCCGTGCCGAAGCATGCCGCCCAGGTCCCCACCCCGCCGCCGCCGCCGGTCGTTGTGCAACCATCCCAAGTGCCAGCGCAGCCGAGGGAAAGGCCACCGCCACCTCAACCTGCATACGGCCCTGAGCAGAGGGCGCAGGCCAAAGCGCGGCGTGACCAGGAAACGCGCCAGCTTGAGGCTCGGCTCGGCCGCCTGCCTCACTTCTCCACCCTGGCGGATGGCGCGTTTATCGTGCCTGTCGAGCCCAGGCGTAGGGCCGAGCTGCCCATTGCGCTGCAGGCCATCAAGACGGTGAGGCTGCTGGTGCCTGAGCTCTATCCGCTGCAGCCGTGCAGGATCGAGCTCATGGGCATCGACAGGCTGGATGCGATGCCCGCCGAGCAGGCCTTCGAGGACAGGGCGAGGCAGTTTGCAAACATGTCACTGCTTAATCACGTTAACTACTTCTCCCAGAACATGCATTCAATGGCCCAAGCGCCCCCGGCGACGTCGGACGACAGTCCGAGGGTCCTGGACCAGGTGAAGGAGCTCACCGTACAAGACAACGCAGCGGCCGAAGCAAGCACCGCAGCGTCTGGCGCCGAGGCAGACTCGAAGACGGGGACTGACCATGTAGACGATAGGAGTCACATCATCACCATCCCAAGACCGCCTGAGTGGCAAGTGCCAGCTTCTGATGACGATGACGAGGATTCCTACGACTCCTACTCTGATGAATCACACAGCGACGGAGAAGCGGAAGGGGGTGGCTCAGACCGCCTCGGAGGAAGCTCCCAGACGCCGGCCCTCGAACGCGGGGTTACGGTGTCGTTCCCGCACCTAGAGCTCTACGGCATCGAACTGCTCGAGCTTGTCAGCCTGTGTCTGACCGTCAAGTGCACCCGGTGCAAGGATACGTTGGACGTAAACAACATTAAGAACAATGCTAACGCTGACTATGCCGGCATCCGCAGCGAATCGTGCAAGAAGTGTGCGAATCCGCTGGGCATAGGTATATCCGTTGGGGAAAAAGTCTTTTTAGATCATGAGACTAACGTGTGAAAAGGGTATCGAATGGACATGATGCATGCAAACTCCGTTCGGGCCGGCTACCTTGATCTCGACGGATGCACTCCCGTTGACATGCTCCCAAGGTGAGGCTGCGAAAATAGAAAATGAGGTGGCGCCTGGGGATATTTGCGGCTTACAGTAGCGCGACTCGTACCCAAGCTTTCATTTCGCCCTAAGGGAAGATAAGTGTTGAGGGCTGACTGCAGACTCGCTAGCAACTTTATCCCGACATGCTCGGGCTGCTCTACGCAGTATCCCAGCCCCGGGGTGGTGTCTGTTCGCGGGGACTCGTCAATGGCAATGTGCAGAGAATGCCACCAGAAGATGAGTAGGTAGAGCCTAAAGCTGGATGATTTGCAAGGCTAACCGGTGCTTGTCGCTCCGTGCAGCGTTCAAGATCGCAGAAGTTAAATTTCTGTTGGTCAGCGCGTCGTCAGGTACGTTGCTAGCGGCGGGCGGAACAGGTCCCGGCGAGCCTACCGTAGGCGCATCGACATGCTGATTGCTGCGTGACCACAGCACAAGCAACCCGCGCATTGCCGCGAAAGAAGGTTCGTCAGGCCGCCCGCCGGTTGATGCACTCACAGCTGACGGCTCTGGAAGCCCAAGGAGAAGCTGGGAATCGTGGCGGGCCAGGAATTACCCAAACGAGGGCGCTGCAAGCATTACAGCAAGAGCAATCGGTGGTTCCGGTGCGCCGCAAGCCACAAACGTCTTTGCCGGCGTTTGGTCCCATCAGCCGGACATGTGCTGACTCCGCTCCAGGTTTTCGTGTTGTAGCAGAGTGTACCCATGTGACAGGTACCGTCATTGCCCGCCAGACGATCGTGAGATCTCCAGGCCCGATCGACGGACTGACAGAAGGATCGTAGGTGCCACGACGCTGAGGCTGATCACCCGAACGAGCACGCCAACAGAATGATTTGGTAAGTTCCTTGGTGTCTCGCGCCCACCGGTTGCTCTCGATCTGGCGCGAGGCTCCCCAGATCCCTGCTCCACAGTGACGTCGCGCCTGCATCCACCCCCGGCACAAGCTTTCCCCGCACGATTTACCTGTTGCGGCAGACCGTCGCGCTGTCTCGGTGCCCTGTCACCCTCGCGACATTCTTCGCCCGAGCCATCTGCAGCCCTACGGCCTGCCGTCGATCATCCCAACCAACCCATTGAGCGCGATTTTGCTGACGACGCCATTCTGGTCGCGTGTATAGTGGATTTTGTACGTCGCCGTCGCCTCCTCCTCGGCTACACGCACGACTAATTGCGATCACAGGCTCGCGCGAGCAAAATTACCGGCCGGAAGATTGCGGAATATGCCACGCGACGCTCGTCGGCAAGAAAGGGTCGGGCTTCTGGGAAGGTGGAAAAGGTACGTGAATAATGCCCAGCTTGTGATTATTGTGATTGCGCAAGAGTTCTCGCCCCTTTCTTAATCGCGGCCAAACTTCCCTGCCCAGACCCCTTCACGACCAGAGACAGAGTTTCGCTGCCCCCGGCGGCGTAAGCTGGCCGTTAGCTTTGGCTGCGCTTCGATTCGCCGGCGATGGGTGAGGAGGCGGACACTAAGGGCTTTGGGTGTCTACACCCGCTTCCGGCACGCCGTTGTCAGAAGCCAAGGCCACAGCTCACCTGTGGTCGAGAGCAGCGGCACCAGGGTTGAGCGACTCAATGCGGCGTCAGCATGCGCGTCGGCGCACCCAGCGTCGCACCTCAAAACAAAGACCGTAATTCGCGACGCCCCAGGACGTCTTCAGCTGCCGCAGTGGGCCAGGCCCTGTTCACCAGCTGTCATGAGGACGGCGGTAGTGGGGCAATAGACCGTTTGCAGCACAGGCAGCCGCCGCCGCGACTCGAGGCATTGATGAATGGCTGGCGCATGGACGCTCCTCGGGCACACATGGCATTATTGCAATGGAACCAAGGTTCTTCATGCGGCGGTTGCGCTTGTTTCCTCTGCCCTCAGCGCCAACCTTGTCGCAAATGGCAGTCCCGCGCTTCCGACCGAGGTACGGTAGCCGCCAGGCAGCTGCCGGCGGCTGAGCCGAGAGAGACGAATACGACAGGAAGAAGGTTTTGTGGCAGCCCATCTTGCAGGCCTCCCACGTGCGCGAGCCCCGCTCGGCCCTCGCAGCCCCACTTTCTGGTTGCTGGCTCGGCATTCTCCCCCAGGTTCTTGGGATTCGCAAATCTGGGGTTGGCTGTTCCTTGTCGATTCGACCACCCTCCCCCTCCTCCTCCACCAAGCTCCAGGTATTTTCGTCGACCGGGGGAGGATCTGGCGGCCGCATCGCCGGATTTCGGATTCCTTCCAGCTTGGCGGGCAAGGCAGCCCATTCCGGATCCTTTATCTCACGCTCCCGCTGGACCGTTTGCCCGCCATCCTCATCACGCTCGGATCTGGGGAAGGAACTGACCCTTTGCGTTCATCGCACGAGACTGCCCGCCTTGCGAAGCCTCGAAAAAAGCCTCAATGGGGCGCACGCGGTCACTCAAAAGACGCCAGTGTCCCTGCGTCTGAAGGGCCGAGCCCGCTGGGGCAATGCCGCAGCCAGCAACCGCAATGTGTTGACATTCTGGCTCGAAGCGGACTCATACGCGCAGTCATGCGATGCGCCCGGTGGTGTCGTTGGCTGGACCGAACTAGGTACATCCATCTGCTTAGCTTTCCGGTCGCGGCTCCGCCGGGGCTTGTTCCCCTCCTCCCCTCTTCTCGTCGAGAACCTCCACCGCGACTAGCCGCCTTGTCTCCGCAGGCCTAGACGCGCAACCTTCTTCAAGCTTCCGCTGCTTACCTTACATTTTGCTGTTGAGACTACCTGTAGTAGTTGCAGCGGAAGCAAGAAGTAGCGGCGCCCCCGCGGCGAAATGCCGCCGTCTCTCTTTCTCCGTTTCAAGTCCAGGCCGCGTGACACGGGCACTACCTATCTCCTCAACATGAGGAGTGCGGAGAGACGGAGATTTCTCGCAGAAACTGTCAGAGCAGGAATGCTCCGCCGCGCCGACGCTATTTCATTACACAATTCGTACACAAGCACTACTATCCGAGCACATGCTTTTCCTAGGGGTTTGTTCGGACTTTAGGCTAACGCAGGCGGTTCCGCTGGTTGGAATGCAGGTACGCGTGACCGCGTGCGCATGTCGAGGAAAGGTACGTTTTATCTTTTACTTTTGCCACCAATTACAACCGGCTCTGGTACTTGTTGCTTTTAGTGCGAGTACTTTTTTTTTTTTTCTCGTAGAGGGTGGCGATGGTGGTGTGATGCCATCCTTTCCAAAGAGTTTCGGTACCCTTCCATCCTTCCACCCCGCCTCACGGTTGTGTTTCAGCCTCTATTCTTATTTTTCCGGCCAAAGATGAGCCGTTGTTTGAGAAGCGCTCGCGTTTGGGCAGCGGCACACCATTTACCCATGGATGCGTTCTTTGTTTTCTCGTCATTATGCGTTTTTCCACCCAATCATCGTCCAGCACTTGCGTCTTATTTTTTGCGATTTTTTGGCTTTTGGCACAACCCCCCTGCTTTTTGTTAGTCGCGTGGCCTTCCTTCCGCTGTGCCGCACGCAACGCGTACCACACATGCAGCACGCCTCTCTACCCCCACGGTCAGGAAAGTAAACAACCAACACAAAAACACAACACACACGCGCGCGCGCACACGACGCCGCCCACTCTTCCTTACGTCGATCTATCTCTCCTTCTTACCGGTGCGACGTACTCCGTCTCACGCACATTCCCTTTATCTCTGTTCTCCGCACGCCCGGTTTCTCCTCTTCGTGTTTTTGTCACCTCCGCAAGTGGGGGGTGAGAGAAGTGCAGGGGTTAGCCGGGTGGTTGTCTTTTCGGCTGCATCGGCTGCATCTTCCGCCGGCGAACGTGGAGAACCGGGCAACCACGCTTTCGCCGGCGGTCAGGTGTATATGTGCGACCGGAGGCACGTGCAACGGGGGGAAGGGGAGGAGAGTAAAAAGCTTGGTGTCGCGACGTGTGTTTGGTCGTTGGTTGGGTTGTGCGTCGGCGTGCGTTATGCAGCAAAGGAGAGGCGCGCCCCACGCATGATGATGCTCTTTCCTTTTTTTCCTTTTCCCTTTTTTTGCTTCACGTTTTCCCCCAGTCACACATGATTTGTTGGTGCACGACCTCTATATTGAGGGGATGAAAGAAGGCAAGATGCGCTAATTCGAGACCGCTCGTTGTCACACCGCTAGACCCGAGGAAGTACAAACGTCGCCCCGGCGGTGCCGCGAGCGGCAGCAAGGACAAATAAGGGAGCCTATCGGATCTTCGAGGAGGTTTCATGGCTGTGACGAGAGGCCGTCCACGTGGTTGAGAGAGAGTCAGGTTGGATTAGGTAAGTGTCAGAGGTGTGATGGTGATGCGGGATATAAGGTTTTTGATTTGGTGTTGTGTTGTTGTCGTTTCGGATCATGTGGTTGGAAGTAGCAAGTCGGGTTGGCCCAAGCAGAAGCTACCTTCTTTCTCTGTTCCACGATCTGTTCTTTTCGGTGGAGCCTATTCATCAATGATCGCGTTACTCATCATCGTCAATTGACCACGCGGCGCCAGCGACGACTGATCTGCTGCAAGCATTGAGAAAAGCCAGGTGATGATGAGCTACTGGGAGCGGGCGTACGTACGCGCAACGCACACATGCGTGCGTGCGTGCACACCGTATCTATTTTTTGTCCTCTCTCACGATAGGGGCCCGAGCTGAGGGCTGGGGGGGCTGACTGACTTCTGCGTTGGGCTCGATCTTTTCTACTATTACTCCTTAAACTAATAAGCGACGGAGGAACACGCGTTGCAGGAATCGAAGTTTCGGGCTGCAAATCGCAGATCCTCGCCCGTTGGTGTTGGTGTCCCCGTTGCTTCTGCCTTGATTTTCGGGGCGCTTGGGGACGTTCTAGATTGAGGACTGTGGATTGTGGGTGGAGGGACTAAGGTGGAGTTTAGGTGGAGTTTGGGCCAACGTTTCGGGATCCGTGTTTTAAGGTACTTTCCGTAGGGCTGCTACTGCAGCCTATTTGGCGCGTGCTGGATGGTGGTGTGTTCTGTCTTTCTGTTGCCCTTTCTCACGAGAGGGTGGTTGGTGCGGGTTGGTTACTGCGTAACAACCTTTTTTTTTTCTCGTCGCGCATCGTAATAACGAAGTGTTGGCCGCTCCGTGCGTCAGGAAAAGGGAAGAGCGGGAAGAATGGGCGGTGATGACGATGCCATCACTTTACCCGCACCGCCGTGTTGCGGCTCTACGGACGTAGTCTGTCCCAGCCTTTTGGTTTTGTGGTCTTCTTCTGGAGCAACACCTCAATCGCCCACGTCTCTCTACAATACCGCTTCGCGCGACCGTGTCTCCAAGGGGCGCGGAATCGGGATCGAATGACCACCACCCACGCGAGTCGGACACGAGCGAACATGCAGAGGGACGAGTCGTCCTTCACATCGATCGCGCGATTCGGACGGTTTTGAAGTTGTTTGACTACTCATTCACATGATGAAGATGGGCAACATGGATTGGAGTCGTCGTGTAACGCATGAGGTTGTCTCAGCCGTTCCTCCCCCTCGGGGCGCTCCGTGACAATTGGACCCGGCTGCGATCCGGTTGGACCTTTTGCATACCAAGGCATATCGTCGTCACCGATGTGGTGGACCGATTTTCCTTTTCTTATTAAGCTGGTCCAGATCTCTCGTCACTTCTTTGCCCCCGACTCGGTACCCAGACCGTTGGTTCGGATCGGCCCGAGGACCGAAGGAACAAAAGAAGAAAAAAGGCATCGTGAAGGTTGGCTCTAGTGGTGTATCATCCTGCCGAACGGCTCCAATGACGGCGCTTCTGCTGCTCTAGCTTTGCCGTCCACTTGACGATCTCGACGGGAATTCCCATTGTGATATTCGGACGGATTTCTCCTCAACCAGCAAGACTATTGTGGTGTGGGAAAAAGTTTTTCTGCCCTTCTGCTTTCCCATTGAAGGGCATTGGCGGCGCCACGAAAAGAGGCAAACGCGATAGTCGGCAAACCTGCCTCCTCAACCGAACGCCAGTGTACGTACAAGAGAAAAAAAACTTTCTCCGAGCCCGCTTTCACGAAGATTGCTGCCCGACAACAGCGCGCGGAACCGGGGAAACACGGGAAGGTGGGGATTGTAATTGGAAGGAAGGGCGGGCGGGCAATTAGAAAAAGACGACACATCCTAAAGGGCCGGCGTGCAGGCAGCCGCCAGGCGAGAAATGGCCAAAACAGTGAACAAGAAGATGAACCCCACTGCCAACCACGGCTCGTGGCTGGGCGGGGCGGGGCTGAACTGGGCGGCTCGTTGACAGAAAGAGGCGGGCTGGGGAGGGGCTACTCTTAGGGCCAGACAATCCATGCAGAAAAACATCGGAGCCGCAGTTCAATTTGATACTCTCGCTTCGCAACCGCCCTTGTCCTATTTTTCTTTGCCTCCACACGCACATCTTTTGGGGGGGTCCCTCGTCTCACATTCTGCAAATCATTGGCGATGAAGAGTAATCATCGTCAAGTCTACACGCAAGGCACCAGTGGGCAGGTGCGCTGCTTTCGTTCCGGCGGAACGAACATCTCTTCTCTTTTTCGGTGCCCGTTTGCCCCCGGTTGCCCATTGCTTTCGGAAGCCGCCGACACTGCGGAGCAATGAGCAGCCCACAGACAGAGCTCGGAGTGTCGGAGAAAGGGGGGCATCCAAACCACAGGCAAGAAAAAAAATGAGAGAAGACGGAGAAGGCCCGACTGCGGGCCACCACTCACAACACAAGTCGGGTTTGTGTATGTCTCTCGGTAAGCACAAGCAAATACTACAGTACACGGCTACACTGTGCACACGCAACATAACTTACGACGCCGCCGAAGCGGAGGAACAACGTGGCAAATCATCCGTGCTCCTTCCTCCTCACTACTCTCCTCATGCTGCTGCTGCTGCCTCCATCCCTAACGCTTTCCCCGTGCGGCGTCTGGCCGTGACCGCCGCCGTTCTCGTGGCGTGAGGGGTAAATGGAGGTGGGTTTGGATGGGGGCCAAAACACCGGAGCGGCGAGGCGGAGGGGCCCTCTGGCACACCGGGGGGACGTGAAGGGATGGAAGCGGAGCCGAGTTCTGGCTCTGGCTCTCTTGTTGTTGCTTTTAGAGAAGAGACGATCACATTCATTGGGAACGGCGGCTGGCAGCAGGAATGCGACGTAGCCACGTAACTTGGCTTAGGCTTTCTTTTGCTAATTGTTACGGTTGCTTATGACTCCTGGTTGCTGGCTGGCTGATGATATGGTGGTGGTGCTGCGCCTCAGGGCAACGGGATTGGCCGTGTGGCAGCAGAAAAAAAAGGGCATTGTGGTGCGGTAGTAGCATCTCTGACTTGTCTACTACAATGCTACCTACCTATCTACACGCCCAATCTCTTTGGCCCCTGCATGATGGTGAGATGTGGTGACACTATCATCGTGCGTGACCTCTATTTGCTGCTGCTGCGGCGGCTGGTGCCCGTCGTCCTTGCTTCCTCGATCGCGAGGTATCGGTCGATGGTAAGCGTGCGTACGTAGGTGGTGGTGCGTAGTTCGAGACATGCTTTCGAGATAGCTCCATCGGAACTCTCGCTTGGCCGTCGGTCAGATCGGGGGCCGGATCGCCGGCACTTTTAGCGACGCACAGGCAAGGCCGCCTCGTTGTTGCGTGACTTCCCTTTCGCCATCTCGCTCGGTTTTGCCGGCGTAATTAGCTGCTGTCGTCTGCGGGCAACTGCCGGTTCGGGTCGGATATGAGCTTTCTCAAGCAGGGGCAAGCGAAGGTGACAGCGCGGCATGCGTGTGCACGTGTGGGGAGCAGAGACGGCAGCGATGACGTAGGTGGTGGTCGAGTGTCAGCGTGATGCCTTCTCAACCACCCGCTTCAATGTGCTTACGTACCGCGCTGAGCTCTGCGAGTAATGCAGGGCAAGCTTTCGGTTGCATGAGTAGGGCTGCGTGTACGTCCCCTTGGCGGCACACATTGGGACGGTCTAGAATGCTTTGATCCGCAGTGCAGACAGCTGGTCACGATGAGCAGCTGGGTTTTTTCTGGAGAGATTGGCACGCATCCCTGTGATATTTCGCCCTCCCGACGCGAGACACATCAAGGTACTGTCCTCATGACCGCTGATGAAAGGGCATCTCGAATCCACTTCCCCTAGACTGTCAGTCCATTGACAAACGACAGCGCCCGGGTTATCGCCGGCACTCCATATGCCAACGAACGCCCCCTCTCCTCCCCTTCTTTCTCCGCACCGCGCTCCCCACATAGGTGGCGCTGGGGCAATGGGGCAAAGAAAGGGTCTCATGAATCAGAACACGAGGTCGCTGTGGGCACAGCAGAGGGGCGAGTCGCCGGATATTGCCAATGGAGGCGCCAATCACTTTCCGACTTTTCCCATTGTCCGGGGGGTTCTTCTGGGGAAGCCGGACTTACGCCATCCCGTCAGTTAGCGACCCCGAGGACGTGCTTCAGATGCCCTTCTTCGCTGTAGCTCGGCTCCGGGGAGTTCTCTCGTCACTTCCGTTGGCGTGATGACCCCTCTAAGGGCCAGCGGATCGGATCTTCGTCGGGAATCATGTTTCCGGCGGAAGGGAGGAGCGGAGCGGAGTCGGGGCAAGGAAAAATGGCGGAGGGGCGGGGTGGCCTCTCTTCCAGGGCAGACGGTGTGAAGGTGGCGCTATGCTAGACGACGTTCGAGGGCAGACAACTAGTCTTTCGTTGCCTGCAATTGATGAGCCATTTTTTTGCTTCTCCTTAGCTGAAGCAGTAGTGATGTCGTCGTGCGGCTGAAGTTGAGAGACATGTGACCACATTCTCTTGATACCTCTCGACATTGACGGGCACGAGGGGGGTTGGCCTTAACGCCTATGACGTCTGTGCAGGACATGTGGTGGACCTGTCACCCTTTAGTTCCCTCCCTTGGCCAGCACCAAGAACGTTCAGATGACGCTTCAAAAATTGCACCTTAGATTCTTTTGAGATAGACGGGGAGACGGACATCGCTCCTGCACGCCTTGGTCGCGACGATCACTTAGACCGCCGCTGATGACGCCGAGGCCGCCAACTTGCGCCTCAAATTACCCCAACTAGACGCCCATTTCCTAACGGGGAAATCTCTTGGTGCTCTCGCCACTATGGTTTTCTCAATTGGCCAGTAAAAACGACTACAAGGAAAAGTTAATAGGCGGTTGTACGGAAGTGATGCCAACGGTCATGGCAACATGTCGATCGTATCGATGACGAAGTTTGCATGGCAACCTGAGGACTGTTCTACCCGTCGTACATTTTCACTAGGAGAATCCCACAATGGGTGCCGAAAAATCTGAGCCATTGTGAACTAATTTCTATCAGCACCATCTAAGCTCGTTATGTACGTAGCTGAAGCTACCATCCAGACGTAGGTGTGGAATTAGTCGGATGCCCCTGCTCGCGAATATAATTGCGGACCGTCATTCATTCTGGTACCTACTTCAATGCTTCACCTATCTCTGATTCGAGGACATTCTTGAATCTTATTCGCTATCCTCCCTTCCATACCATAACCAATACGGCCCTTTCAAAGAGTCCAGGCTTACATCACTACTATTACTACGACGACCAGCTGAATCCAAAACACCTGCACGTGCAACCTCAAAGTACGGTAGTCTGATTCTTCGCGAGTCCCGCCGTCACACCAGCCCCGCCAACCAGAAGCAAGGCAGCCCGAGTACCTCCATCAAGTATTTCTCCTCGTGGCACAAAACCCCGCACCTCTTGCTTCCACCCCTTTCGTCCTCCAAATCCCTTGCCTGCTAGACTGCCCGAGACCCCTTTTCCACGACAGCAGCGAGATACGACGTCCAGGTGGCGATACGGTGCACCGCGCGGAAGTGGTATCCGGGCATACGACAGCAAGCAGCAGCAGCGAAGGGAGTGCGCGCGCGAGACAAAAACGTGTGGGAATGCGGGGGAAATACATTCACTCCGTAGATTTGAGAAAAAATTAATATATTCCCGAATGTACAAATCGAAGCACACAAAGCAAAGGAAAATTAAATAAATGTCCTTCGTTCTTCTCTTAGTTCCCTCCTAAACCCCCACTCACCCTTTCTCTCTGCACGTCCACCGTCGTCCGGCAGATGGCTGAGAGCGACAGGAACAAGGCCTAATGCATGTACAAGACACGCTGCATGTACCGCGTTGCTGTGGTGTAATAGCCGTCATGTACAGTATTTCGAATACTCTACATGTACTCCACATCTGTAAACACTTTTGCTTTTTGTCTCCAGACATCTACACAAAGTACAGGGAAAAAAAACTTCTGTGGTGTCACACCTACCACATGTGCAGCGACATTAAGGTCAACAAGAAACAAAAGACATGTCTTCTAGAAACTCGCACGACAGATTCAAAACGCACGCCGTAAATGAAGCACGCGGACAGCAAGGGATGCATGTCTTTGTCCCGCAGATTCAAAGACAACGCGCACAGTAAGAAACGCGACGCGTACTGTAGCACATCCACGGAAAATTTTTGTCTTCGACTTTTTCTTTTTTCTATTGAATAAGTATGTTCCGCCGCTACATTACTTACTTTTCCATCCGACTGGGCAGCGTCCGCCACGACGTCATTGCTGTTCCTTTCTTATGCCCCAAAAAGGCCAAAAAGGGAGGATTGGAAGACCAACGTCCCCTGAGTGCTACATCATAAATGCATTTCTTCCAACCCACGCCTGGCGGGGCGATTATCATCTCCCATAATACCTTGGCTTGCATCTCCTCCCCAATGCCTTGTTTTCTTTTTTCCTTCATCCGTGGGGAACATGACGTTTGTCTCAGAAATCGTTCTCGTCGCTTCCTGCAATAATGACATTGTTGACCTGTCGCAAGGGTGAAGACACACGCGTTAGCCAAGACTCTCATTCAGATAAGCGGTGAAGGGGCGTTCGCGAATCGGGTTCAGAACCCAGACTCCGATGGCCTAGAAGCCTGGACGGGATCCCTGTCGAGGCGGGCGGTTGTGATGTGCACGGCGGGAACGGGGAAGCGGGGAAGATGCGAGACGATATGTTCCCACTGGCCAGCGACACAATCCCAGCAGATCGGAGGTCAGGGGCGCCGCGGCGAGAAGCGAGAGACATGGGGTGTGGGGATGCAGCCATCAAGGGCAGTCAGAAGAGGTCATGGGGGGATGGGCGTTATTTGTAACACCAATGGCTGCAGTGCAGAACAGGGGTTCAATGCGATTCGCAACTCGCCTCCGCCGGCCAGAAGCCATGTCGTGTAACCGTGGCTTGAGGGGGGACGTCGGGACGGCGCACCTGCACTGCAGCCAGACGTGATAACCTAACGGAGACGCCGTTGGGGCCCAAAATAAATGTGACTGGGGGAAAAGGGCTGCAGCTGAAGCACAACCGGGAAATTGTGAGGCGACCAAAGAAATCTGCAGACTCACCTTCAGGACCATGCGGCACAATTGCGTCGCAAGCAGGAGCTGCTGCCTCTTGGAGATGAGCGGGTCGATGACAAAGTGCTCGCGCATGTCTGTCACAATCTATGTTAGCCCTTGCATCACGCTTTTGTGTGGAGTGTGACGGCTCAAGTGATGCGAGTAGTAATTGGTGGTGAAATAGGTTAACGGAAGAAGGTACGAGCCGCTGCACATGCGACCGGGATCTCGATTCTGTGTATCCGGGATGTGCGACATCTCGTTGCGTAACCGCATCTGACTGGCAGCCACATGCAGTGCCGGTAACAGCTGGCAGTTGTGGCTGCAGATTGCGGGCAGGGAGCGCGCAAAACAGCGTTTGCAGGGAATCAAGCTCGGGATGTGATGATGCAAAGGGGAGCTTACCGTTGGTTCCTGTTTGCATGCAATCAACACCCAGGCGCGAGTTCTCCTCCTTGACCTGTCTCGACTTGATGGACGCAAGGGTCTCAATAGGGCTCAAGCCCGAGTTCTCAGCCAGGGCCATAGGCACTGCATCGAGCGCCTCGGCGAAAGCCCGCATGGCGTATTGTTCGAGACCGGGGCTCTGATAACGGCGTCAGCCACCAAAATATTGAATGCGCAGATGATTGACACGTCGTCACACGTACCTTGACAGCTGCGTCCTCGACAGCCAGAGAGCAAGCGACCTCTGCCGCTCCACCTCCGTAGACAACGCGGTTGTCCCGAACCAGGTTGCGAACAACGCACAGAGCGTCGTGGAGAGACCTCTTCGCCTCGTCGATGATCTGCCATGTGTCAGTACCAGGCTTCGGAAAAGCTGGGATAGGGGCCAATGTACCATCTTGTTGCTTCCTCTCAGGAAAGCGGTGACGGCTCTTGTGTTGGCGCACTCCTCGATCACCAGCATCTTGTCTCTTGTGGTGCCGAAAGTCATCTCCCTCACAATACCAGCAGTACCAAGCTTCTCCGCGCTGAGGTCCTCGAACCTGGGCACTATCCTACCGTTGGTGGCGATGGCGATGAGCTCAATTTCAGGACCACCGACCCACCTGACAGCGGGCAGGTTGTTGGTCAGGAGAAGGTGGTTGGCCTCGTCGTCGAAACCCCACTGGCAAATGGCGACATTGGCGCCAGTGTCCTTGATCTGCGTGATCATCTCGTTGAACTTGTCAGACTCGTACTGCTGGAGGCGCTTGAATTCCTCGACGTTGGTGATGTCCAGCTTGTGCTTGGTCTTGGGCTTCGGGGGCTCAAAGGCGCAGGTGAGGATGGCAATCTTTGCGTCGCGGACTTCGGACGGCATCTGGGGGTGGGAGAAATCCTTGTCGATGATGACACCCTTGACGAGCAGCGAATCCTCGAGAGAGCCGCCGACCTTGGTGTCCACCTTGATGAGTTCGAAGTCGACGTCCTTGCGCTCGAGATCGGCAACGGACAGAACGGCGTCGACAGCCATGCGGGCAAAGTGGTCGTGAGCCTTGGAGACAATCTTGCTACCCAGACTGGTCTTGGCGACCTTGAAGAGGTTCTCCGTGTCTTCCTTGGAGAAGGGGATCTCGTCGCTGATCTTGTCCAGCTGTGCCACAGCAACCTCACACGCAGCATCGTAACCGTCGGCTATCCTGATGGGGTGGATTCCCTTGTCGATCAAGTCGGCAGCCTGTTCGAGCAGAGCGCCAGCCAAAACGACGACACCGGTGGTGCCGTCTCCAATCTCGTCATCCTGGGACTGCGAGAGCTCGACCAGCAGCTTGGCAACGTGGTTGGTGATTTCCATCTGGCCAAGAATGGTAGCGCCATCGTTGGTCACGGTAATGTCTCCATCAGGAGAAATCAGAATCTTGTCCAGACCTCTCGGACCCTATCCACATGTATCAGCGCCTCCGCCTATTGACGCCATTCCAGTGTCTCATACCAGCGAGGTCTTGACGAGGTTGGCAACAGTCCTGGCGGCGAGGATATGTTGCTTCACCGCCTCGGTACCGTGAGTTCTTTGCTTCTTGCCCTGACTTGATGCCCGTCAATGTCCGCTCTCTTGCGCAGCTCCGGTGGATGTGTACGCACTCTCTGACAATGATGAAGGGGCGCCCGGACTCATCCTTCATCACCTGGGCTGTTCGGCGAGGTCAGCGGAGCTCGGGGCGGAGAGGTGCGGTCGGCGCCGTGGGCATGCATACCATTAGACATGTCAAGCTCTGTGTGGAGGAATGGTAGTTAGCATGAGGTCTTCGAGGGGCAGTGGACAGCTGGGTGCAGGGGGTCGGTGCTGCACGGGGGAGCTCAGGACGACGTACGCATAGCCATGATTGCGCGGGGGGTCCTTTGCAAAGGACCAGACTACAAGCTCGGCGGAGGGGTTGGGCGCGTCGCTGCGGGCGCTGACGGGCGTTGATCGGGAGAAGGGGCTGCGGCGGGGGGATGAGTGGTGCTGCTGCGGGACAAAATTCTGGAGTACGTGAAGTCGGCCAGCGCCCGCCGTCGCCCGCCTACCGCCTGCGCTCGGGCCACGTCCCTTGTCGCGGCCCGTCTTCGCGCTTCTATGTCCGCACGCGCATCCGCCGTCCGCCCACCACGAGCTCTTGCGCGTCGCGACAACCCACTTTGCTCACTGCGCACTTAACATCCGCGCAAAGCTTTCGCACGCCATCCCTCCGCTGCCTCCGACGCGTCCAATTGACCATATTACGCGTCTCATCTCGCATCACCATGCCGCGTATGTAGAGCTCCAACGCGCGCTGCTCGAGCTACCTAGCTAACTATTCTAACATAGCCGCAATTAGCGACGACGAGGGCTCGCCCTCTGCCTCTGAGGCTGAGATCCCCTACAAGAAAGCGGAGAAACCCGCGTCCAAGGTTGCCGAGCAAGAGGAAGAGGAAGAAGAAGACGACGACGACGACGAAGAGGAAGAAGAGGAAGAAGAGTACGACACCGCAGCTTACCAGCATTGGCTCTCCGCTGACCTGCGCCAGATACGTCGTCGAGAAAGTCATGAACCACATTATCGATGATGACGTACGACCCGCGCAACCATCTGCGAACCCAGCGACCTTCACTGACGCCGTTCTAGGGCACCATCAAGTACGAGATAAAATGGCAAGGATACGAAAAGAAGCAGGACAGAACGTGGGAACCTGAGGAGAATCTGTAAGACTGCGCGAGCTACCTGCGGGTCATGAAGCTGATTTGCGCAAAGTGACGGCGCAAGGGAAGCGCTCGAGGAATACTTCCAGAAGATCGGCGGACGACCGACCGTCGGCGGCGGAAAGAAGAGGAAGGCTTCTCAGACTCCAGCTGGCACTCCATCTGGCAAGGGCCGCGGACGCGGTCGGAGATCTCTCAAAGACGAGCAGAGTGCATCAGCCGATCCGGAAACGAAGCCTGTCAAGAAGGAGAGGGAGCCGAGCTTTCCAAAGGGAAGCTGGGAGGATCATATCCAGAGCATCGACACCCTTGAGGAAACGCCCAACCCGAAGACTGGCAACAGGGAACGTGCCGCACTGGTAGTTTGGACCGATGGCCGCAAGACGCGCCATCCGCTACCGGTCCTCAATCAGAAGTGTCCGCAGAAGGCAAGAGGGTCGGCCTGAAGCCTGCATAGTGCCATGCTGACTGTTCTCGCAGATGCTCGCGTATTATGAACAGCATCTGTACTTCAATTACAGCTAACCCCCTCCCGGTAAAGCCGCTAATAATTCGTTCCAAGGAAATTCTTTACGTCCGGTGGTGAGGAGATCACAGCCAGCAACGGCGCTGACGACGGTTAAGCATCCATCCGGCTCAATCGCTCTAGGAAGCAGCAGAACCACCGCCCGGCAAGATGGTGACTGGGTTGAGAGGGAATGGAAAGTCTACATTTGAAGGCGTTGGAAATGATTCACCAGGGTCGGGTGCTTATCCATGGCGTTCTTCAAGCGCCTCTGAAAATAGCGTGGAGTGAAAGCTTTTTGCTATAGTTGCAAGGTGTCCTGCCCGACGGAATTGTCAGGTCATCAACCCTGACCAATAGGACTATCTCAGTTCTCATCAGGATCTACGGGGCAGGAGTCTTGGGGTCTTTGCGGATTTCGACTGCTGTTGGGGCTGCATGGCAGGTGGATAGCATCTATTCGAAAGGAAAATAGCCTTTATCCAGCTTCCATCTGCAATGATAGTGGTCAAGACTATTTCGCCGTCTCCGGAATGCTACCCGGCGAAATATTTGGCCGTTTGGCGTTCGGGCCGATGACAAACGAGTGCTCGGCGCGTCATCGACACTTCTGTCTGGCCTCTGCCTGATTCAACTTTCGCCGCGTCGACGCACTCGTTGAGGACGCGCTACATATTGGATGTGCTTCCCCAGCCCGATATCTATTCCGAGCATGCTCATTACTCGATTTCCTTTTGCAAAGAAGAAGCGCGCGTTCCACAGCCATGGATGAGGACCTAGCCGGACTTGAGGTATGCACTCCCGACTCCCTTGCTTGATTATGTTAATCGTTTACAGAGGGAATTCTGCCCACCTCTGGACACTGCACTCGTCATTTCTATCTATTCAGACTACAAGGGCGAACCCGACGGCGTTGCACAAGCACGTGCTGTCCTCGCCCATTTCAAAGACGCTGCTGCCGTCGAGCAGCTCACCGACTTTGATCCTTCTGGATGCAGCACTCAAGCCGGCGAGCCCAGCTCGTCTCCCGAACAAGGCGACCAAAACCCTCGCGACCCCAAAACTTCGACCGAGACGGACGCCACGAGCCTGACAAATGGCGTCTCGTCGCTCGCTCTCTCAAGCTCGGGCGTTTCCACGCCCTCGGAGCCAGGCGCCAGCATGGCCTGGCTCCAAAACTTGGATATGTCGGCTAAAGAAGCCCAGCTTATTGAAACCTTTCCAACGTTGAGAGCTACCACCATTGCGTTTGTTTTCAAGAAGAACAAAGGCGATTTCGAGAAGTGTACCGATGAACTACTGAATCATGTCCTGTTTGAAGAGATGGACGGCCAGGATGGTGAAGAGAAAATCTTACGAAAGGGAATCGACACGTTCGCCGCCGACGACGTGGCAGCTCCCCGCGGACGCAAAGCTAAGACCAAGAGGAAGAACAAAAAGGCGAACTACATGAACCTGGATGAGTATGCCAGGTCCAGCTCGGAGCCAGCGGCTCCATCGCCGAATAAGTGGAAGACCATGTCTGATGACGTCGACTTCATCGCAACCAAAGTCAACGTCTCGTACAAAACCGTCAAATCTTCCTATCACAAGTGCGGTGGGTCCGTCGCAGCAACCATCACCGCGCTCATGGAATCCGATATCAAGACGAACAAGAAGTCACTGGAGGCAGAAAGCGACATTATCTTCCAGAACGTTCTTGATCTTACCAACGAATTCCCGCTCGATCACCAACAAGCCCACGCCCTCATCCGCCTCACCCACCCTTCCTCAGCCGCCGCCCACGAACTCGCAAAAGCCCTCACGCGCCCCTCCAACGCCAGTTCCCCCACGAGCCCCGGCGGCATCCAGATCGTCCCCCACTACGTCCCGCTCAAACCCTCTGACTTGGACGAAGACGACGACCTCCTCCACGCCGCCGCCAGCCCCGTCTCGCCGTCGTCCAGCCACTCCGCCGCCGCCCTGGGGCTCGCGCGCCACACGGCCTTCACCAAGGCGTCCGAGTACCACCGCAAGGGCAAGTCGGACCCGCTGATGAAGGCGGCGGCGGGCTACTACGGGCAGCTCGGCCGCGACAGCCACCCCGCGTACCAGACGGCCGCCGCCGCCGAGGCCGACGCCCTCGTCGCGGCGCAGTCGTCGCCCGCCCTGCTCGACCTGCACGGCGTCAGCGTCAGCGACGCCAAGCGCATCGCCCGCCACCGCGTCGCCGAGTGGTGGGCCGCGCTCGGCGAGGACCGCATCAGGGGCTACGCCGGCGCCAAGGGCAGGGCGAACGAGTATCGCATCGTCACGGGTGTGGGCAGGCATAGTGATGGCGGGAAGGCGAAGATCGGTCCCGCGGTCATGAAGATGCTCGTGGCGGAGGGGTGGAAGATTGAGGTGGGGAGTGGGTTTTTGACTGTGTCGGGGGTGAGGAGGGTGTGAAGTGAAGGAGCGGGGATGTGGAGGTGTTAAGAGAAGGGGATAGAAGAACATGAGGGGGAGCAGTGTTGTGCCTTATACTACTGGATTGTTGGCATATTAGCGATTGGAGTTGGCGGCAGCATATCGGATGATATCGGGCTATCTTGGGAGGCTTTGGATGGGGATTTCAATAAGACTTCTCTTCAGTATTCAACACCCTTTAGCACTGAGATCAACTAATGTAAATGATGACCTGAGACTATTGAGTCTGGCTTTGCTCCGCATGTGGCAAAGAATCAACTTGTGGTATCTATTCGCGAGGCATAATACAAAGAAATTTGATGCTCTGGCTCCAAAAGTATAGGTGCGCAGAGTAATCGAGCCCTTTTAGGATGAAGGGGAAACCGAAGAAGGAGAAGAAAATAAGCGGGTTGTGAATCTAAAAATCCGTCCCGTAATGCCCTGACACCATTACCAACCCAGCGCGTCTTTATGTTCATCATCATTCATTTGTACAAAGAAAAAACAACGTCAACTTCTTCCCACCGCATTTACACATCTCACGCCGTACTCGCGGTGGTGTTAATAACACCCAGCCGCTCAAACGTCGGCTTCTGACCGGTGACCCGCTGCCACTCGACCAGCTGCGGGTTGCCGTCGGTCCCGTTTTCGAAGGCGTACACGCGGCCCAGCTGGTTCGCGGCGATGGGCGAAAGCGGGAGCACGTCTTCCATGCCGTCGATCGAGTTGTCGGTGGTCCACGCGGAGCCGTACATGTAGGCCATCTTGACGCCGCCGGCGGCCTTGGTCATCAGGATCTGCACGTTGAAGTCGTCCAGTCTGTACTGCGAGGTTGCCGCGAGCTTCGCTCCGGTGTCCACGCTAACCTTGCTGCTGCTGACTGAAAAAAAGGGGGTAGAAATGTAAGTACGATGCGGAGTTGGAATTCTCGTGGCGGGAAAGAGAGTACTCACTGGTAAGCTGGTTATTCGTCCAATCGATATTCGATCCTCCATACAGCTCGACCAGACTATTATCCTGGACCAAATATAGCGCTACGACCGGATAACTCATGTCCCTCTTCGCAATTTTCGGGATCGGGGCGGCGGCCATGGCGGAGCCGTCGTCGGGCGCCACGCCGCCATTTTGCGCGTACAGCGGGCCGCTGCTGCCGCCGCTGGCAAACCATTGCAAATTCATGGTGGAGCTGTTGGATGACTGGAAGCCGATGAAGTCGGCGGAATTGCAGGTCGTGGTCATGTTGCACATGGGCAGGTAGTGGACAAGCGACGAGTTGGCGTCAATGGAGAGGAAGTTGTCGTACTGGTTCAGCACGCTCCAGCCCGACGTGTTATAGGCTTCGTAGAGCGTGAAGACGGAGCGGATTCGGTCGTTCTCGTCGGCCCAGACGACGCGGAAGTCGCTCAACTGGTTGCGATTAGTTTGTGGAGAAAAGGGAAGAAAAGAGGCGGGAATTTGCGCACTTCTGTTTCGTTTCTCCAGTAATTGCCGGCAGCGATGGGGGAGCCCATGCGGGGGGTCATGTCGGAATTGTTGTTCTGGGCAACGACCTCGCTGAGATACCACTCTTCGGTCGCATTGTTGAAGTCGGCCATCCATATGGACTTCGAGTTGTCCTGGTAGTAGACCTGCGAGTGCACCACGCCATCCGCGTCCGTGTAGTTGTTCGCCGCCAGCTGCGAGTACGAGGCCACGCCTTGCTTATACGGTGTTGTTGTTGTCATCGATTCGGAGCTTGATGAGTTGTTCTTTTTCGAGACGCTGACGCCTACGCCCACGCCGACTGCTACGCCGATGACAATGAAGAGAGCTATTGCCAGTAATATCCAGAAGATCTTTTTGCGCATGCCACATATTGTTGCTGGCTTGTAGGGTGGTGGTGGAGCGACGGCTTCTTTCCAAGGAGTGTGGATTGCCTCAGGCGGATCAGTGTTGATAACCTCAGGCAACGTTGTACGGTCCCGGACGTCAACCTCTGGCAGCGTGCTGTACTCGGGCTTTGGTTGGGTCATTTTGGAATGAAGAGCTGACGGCCGGCGCTGCAAAGGAAACGCAGGCGGTGGGAGTACATGAGTGTTGTCTTCCTTTGGGGGCCCAGTGTCCACTCATTAACGTGTTGGTATATTAGGAAGCGCCAAGTTCCGGTAGGATGCGTGCGTCGGATTTGCACGCTCAATTGGGGGTTGATTTGCTACCAAGGATTCATCGGCACTGATCCCTGCCTGAAAAGAGCGGTGCGGTCGCATAATTGTGGACCATCTTTTAGCCCCCACCACCATGCTGCGCCCCCAAAAAAGGCAAGACTAAGGTCCAGAGTCGTTAATTCATAGGGTTGGACTGAATTGACGTCAGAGGCATGCGGCTGAGGCTCTTCGCGCAAACGTGGCTAGCAATCTGTTTGCCTTGCATCCGAGCGGTACCTATAAATACTCCCGAAGCCTGTGCTCCTTAGTGTGGTTTTGCCCGGATTTTCCCACACCAACACTGATGTCTCCCTGATTTGTAAGGAAAGAAGTCGTTTGCCCCTCTCCCGGACGCCACAGTACACAAGAAACGGATAGTAGTCGCTTTCGCTTGTTTGCGTAGCACAGCTACTACTTCGAGGCCGGGTGCGCCTCCATCCGAGGTCCCTGAATCGTGGTATTCTTGTCGCCGCACCATGATGTGAGGTATGGAAGTCGGGAAGCATGAGATCCACGGCATGAATGCCGTCGTGTGAAGCTGATGCTTTAGGCGCGGTGATGCAGGGTGCAACCCTTTGACATTTCTGGTGAGGTGACTTCCGTCAACAACGTAGAATGTGGCTGGGCGCTCTTTCCTTTCCATTCTGCTTTATAGCAACCACAGCCATCTCGTTACCTTTCTTTCTCTCCAACTCCTCATCCAGAAGCGTATCTCAGCTCAAAACATCTATCATCATGCACGCTTTCGGATTCAAAGATCAATTTTGCCAGCTTCTGACCAGCGCATTGCTCGTTGGCATGTGCAGAGGACGTAAGTTAGCATGAAGGCTCTGTGTGCTGGTTTCCGTGCTAACAAGACCGTGTACGCAGTGCCCTCTCATATTCCTCCCGACATACCAACGTATGCGGCCACTGTCATCGATGGCTCATCCACTCAGGTGCCGGTTCCGGAAACACTAACAAGTATTCTCCGGTGCAACGAGGAGTATTGGTCGTACTCGGAGTCAAGAAAAGCCTGGAGCAGCGAACATTCCGCTACCTGGATACCAACAAGCTCAGTCACGACGGTGACATTGTATTCCACATCTACCAGTACCATCGAATCTGCACCCACCATCACACTTTGTGATGGCGTGGGGCGCGCCGGGAATGATTTGATATCGACAATTACATGGACCAGCTCCGTGTTCGTGTCCACGCGAACTTTCCAGTCTCTCTCTCACCCGGAATTCCCAATCCCGAAGCCTGGCTGCATTGCGGAAACCGGTCTGTGTTCGGAGGCATCTTCATTTATGCAAAGCCACACAAGTGACTTCCTGGAGGACTGGAACCTGCCCTGTGATTCCAATACGGCTCAGACGTGCACGGCCTGCGTCATCACTGCTAGACAGGTGAAGCTTTACCACTGGCCGCTTCCAACCACCATTGACTGCAGTCCAACGCCTGCATCACCGCTCACATTCTCCGGGGCCGACAAGGACCGTGCCTCTCCACCAGAGCCAACTGGCAGTACGGGTGATAACATCGTGACGTCTGATGGAATAACCTTCACCTCGCCGCTTCTGTACCTCTCTTTTTACGACATCAACGCCACGGACACTGGGAACGCAATCACTTGCGGTGGACCTTTGCCTACCGGAGCGCAGGCGATAGTGCCCTTCCATCCTTCGGAAGTGAGTAGCGTCCGCTTCGGCACGCAGCAGGGGATGTACTCCTTCAACGTCAATGATCTTGCACACACGACAGCATCAGACAGCAATGCCCCCATTCCTCTCGTCTCCTCAGCTGCGTATTACGGCCAGTACCGCTGCAACTTCGGCGGTAACCAGTGCCCAATTATTCGCGACGACTATCGGCCCACAGTTGCCATACCAACCGACGATCCCCAATTGAAGACGATGGATGAGGCATGGGCGAACTGCAATGCGTTTGATGCCGGATATGGTCTGCAGGTAGTCGCCGTGGAAGAGATTGGAAAAGGAGAGGCGGCATTGCCAACAGCCACAGAAATGACGGGCATAAAGACGCCGCGAGCAGCTCTGGCAGGAAGGATCACTTTTGTTCCGTGAACTGGGAAAGAGACGGTAAATGCAAGGAGGCGGGACGCAACTTTTCAGCCTCCGGTCATGGTGGAAGACAAAAAGACTGCCAGGGAGAGAGGTCCGCTTATCATCCCGATTGTTTCGGCCTCTTCTTGAGCTTTCCTTATTGACTTGTGGAACAGTATCAGCGTCGAGTCAGTAGAAGTTGGCTCTGATAGATTGCAACTCTCAAAGTAATTGGTCATGTTGAACAAGCTTCGCTTAGGTATCCCTGCAGCACAGGCCGCAGCGCCAAAGACATGATTTCAATTCAGCCTGTCTGCTTCTTCACAGAGTATTTGGCCCCCACTCAATAGTTAACTCCACAATTACCCCGCCCGGCTATCTCGATAGTAATCTAAATGGCAAAAAGCTTTGTTAGCTGACGTGATCCCCTGTCGAAGTTCTCCACAGCTGGCCTGAATATGTGTCAATTGGCCTTGTGTTTCCACGCGTCCTTCGAATTCTGCACGAACGCCCCCAATATCTGCCACGCTACTGTAGATCATTGCAGATAAGCGTGGGTCCTTTTTCCTGTCTGTGAGCTATATAACCTCCTCCCAGGACCCTGCAACAAGCCTGTAACTAATCCTTGAGCGCCTCCCTTCCAATTTTTGACACTTTATCTACGTGTCAACGGCCTGAACACTATCTCATTCCAGGGATTCGGACTTCCAGGAAAAAATGACCGAGCTCACAATTGAAGACCAGCAATTTGCAGGGTTTAAGGACAGTGTCGTCCTCATTACGGGTCAGTTCTGCTTCTGAGCACGAAATGAACATCATGATTCCTGACGAATGCAAATAGGTGGCAGCTCAGGTATCGGCCTCGCTACGGCCCAGCTTGCAGAAAAGCACGGCGCGAAAGTGGTCGTTGGAGACATCAACCCACTTCCTACCGACGCCGGCAAGGATATCCTCTACGTACCGCTCGACGTGACATCCTGGGACTCGCAATCCAACTTTTTCAAGAAATCGTACGAGAAGCACGGCCGTATCGATCACGTCTTTGCCAATGCTGGTAAGAACGCTCGCGGAATTCTCCGGCAGAACCGGGCCAGACAGCTGACTTCTCCGTAGGCCAGGCACCGAAGTTCAACTTCCTCGACGAGGTCCTGAACGAGAGCGGCGAGCTCCAGGAGCCCAACTATGACAGCTTCGCCATCAACCAGCGCGGCATCATGAACACGACGATTCTGGCGCTGCACTACATGAAGAAGCAGCCATCCGGCGGCAGCATCGTCGTAGCATCGTCCATTGCAGGCATCATCGGCTTTCCCGAACTCGACTACAGTACGTATAAACTTTTCCCAGCCCCCACCCCATCCATACCCACCCCACCCTCCCCACCTTCCCTAAACGGAAAATGCCCCTTTAAAAAACTAGCCCTTCTCTAACCACATCCCACCTCACACAGGCGTCGCCAAACACGCCCTCTTCGGCTTCGCGCGCGCCGTCGCCCACAACCTCCGCGCCATCCCCGCGCACCGCAACGCATCCATCCGCATCAACACGCTGGCCCCCTCATGGACGGTGACCAACATGGTCCCCGCGGCGCTGGCGCAGCTGGGCGCCAACATGCAGGAGCCCGACGTCGTCGCGCGCGCCGCGGGGCTGCTGCTCGTCGACGCGGGCCGCCACAACCAGGTCGTGCTCGTGCACGGCGGGCGCAGCTGGGAGTTGAGCGCTGCGTTCGACCGCGCGGTGGAGGATAGCGTGCCCCTGATCAAGCCGGAGGTGTTGGGCGTGTTTGGGGAGATGAGGGATTGGGCGTCGTATGATGGTGCTAAGGAGGAGGAGAAGTAGGGGGGTTTTTCTGGTGGGAGGGAAAGAGGGGATGTGTGTGTTGTTGAAGGATTGGAGTGTTCTTTTTGGTGCTTCTTTTGTGCTGCGGAAGGAGCGTTCGGAACGGCGTGGAGAATGGTATACAGCTGTCAGTCAGATTCAAATGTAATAGGATTCTTATGTACATGACTCCCTCAGGAAAGAAGATATCTTCTGGCTATATTTGGCAAGTATGAGTCAATATTAAAATGCGTGCATGTAGGCAGCCGATTTTCAACGTCCTTGTGTATTGCATGGTAAGGTTTGCGTCCCGTTAAGCTGGCTAAGCTTTACTTATTACTTCCTTTTAAGAAGTTAAAATGGGCCAATCCTTTGAGAGCGCAAATTTCCCCAATGTTCATTGGTTGATAGCCATGAGCATGCTTGATAAAATCAAAACTGAATATAGACTTTTGTGACATGAGAAACAGCTGAAGTATCAAGATGCTGCAGCCACAGAAAGCTGCCTACGGACATCTGTCTCAAAAATTAATTACACACTCCTAAACCAGGCGCCCGCCACCATTAATTAGGCGCCGACTTTGATGAATATGCAGACTACTCGTACAAACAACTCCACACAGCCCCCTAACGCCAGAATCCTTCAAGGCTCACTCAACTGTGGTATCAACCCATCTAGCAAACGAAAACCCATCCGCCTTGCTCCACACCCACTCGCCCAAGCTCCCATTAGCCACGAGACCGTACACGCACCCGGCCTGATTCGCCGCCAACGACGACCCAGCGGCAATCATCTCCAACCCAGACCCGCCACTGCTGCTCGTCTCGACCGTATTCCGCACCCACTCCGCATCCGCATCCCCATCCCACGCCGCCACCTCCACACCACCACCCTCAGCCTTGCCGCCCACAACGCGCGCGGCAAAGCTCGCCGTGTCATTGTACCCCAGCTCAAACGCCGCCAGCCTCGGCGCATCCGCATCCACCTCAACCGGCAGCACTCCCGCGCCGAGCTCAGCATCGCTCAACCAATCACTCCCATCCCACAGCAAGCGCGTCGCATTCCCGCTCTCCTCGCCCACAACATACAAACTAACATACTTAATCGCACTCTCCGACCACACGCCGCCGAGCGCAATGTCAGTACCATTCACCACCGCCCCGCCCGTCGCGCTCTCCGCAATCGCCGCCTTCTTCCACCCCTGATTCCTCAGCACGACCTGCACCTTATCCTCCGCGTCCTGAAACAGCACGAGGTTCGTGTTCGCGCAATCCTCACACGCGCGGCCGTACGACGCGATGCTCGAGTTGGCGCCGGCGACGAAGTTTTCATCCGCGATGGTGCTGGTCGAGTAGGGCCCGAACGGCGCGTCGTAGCCGGCTATGACGCCGACGACCGTGTTGTCGGGCGCCAGCCAGTAGACGTGGAAGTCGCGGCGGGAGGCGGACCACCAGTAGATGGACGCCGTGAGCGGCGTGTTGTTGCGGATGTTGTCGGTCTCGGTGCTGACGGCGAACGTGCGCCAGGTTGTCGGTGCGGAAGAGTTCCAGGCTGAGCCGTAGATGTGCTTGTTGGCGAGCTGGTAGTAGACGTGGTGGTTTTCGGTGCCGTCGGCGTCGGTGTAGTTGATTGAGGTGAGGCGGGTGGTGGGGAGGAGGGAGTTGGGGGAGGAAGGGGACGAGGAGGAGGAGGAGGATGAATCGCCATCGCCAGATGATGAGGATGTTGAGGAGTCGTCAGACGAACTGCTATCGTTCGTGCTGTTGGACTTCTTCATGGCCATGGCTCCTCCCACTCCGCCTCCAACTGCGGCTGCTATGATGATAAGGAGTGCGACGGCTAATACTATCCAGAATGTCTTTCTCCGAAGACCGCAGATCGTCCGCTCTGTGGAGGTGCCTGCAACTTCCTTCTGGTCCCGTACAGACGGAGGTACAACCTCTGGTGACGATGTGTCGATGTGTTCCGGGAAGTTCTCTGGCGCTGCCTCAGGATAGGTATGTTGATAAACCTCTGGCAGATTGTTCCCGTCCGAAACAACGTGCTTGTCAGAATCCAGCTTGGCGGTATCTACTTGCGGAGCATCGTGGCCATTCTCCTGCTGTCCTCTAAGCATCTTGTAGGTATTCTTCGGTTCGGCGAGAACGATTTTATTGTTGTATATAGTTTTTTTCTTTTCTTTTTTTTTTTTTTGAATGTTCGTTTAGCACTTTAGTAATAGTGTATGCTCAAGTAACACCTATTCGGCGGAGGCTGGCGATGGGTTTCGGCACCTGCTCCGAAAGGGGGCGCGGTAGCAGCAGCAGGAGCAACATCAATCGCGACAGAAGTGCAAGGAGGCATTTAGACATTTATCAGCAACGGTGCCGAAATCCTCGGAGGCCCCACTGCCGCCAGCCAACAGGGGGCCAAGGCCTTTATTGTAGCAGGCTGAAATCCTCCCGGAAGATGAACCCATCAAGAAGCCATTAAATGATGGCTTGTGGCTTGGCTGCAGCCCGCCCCCAAAAGCTTCTCCCTCTTCTATGCTGA
Organism: Lasiodiplodia sp. COLG20; assembly: GCA_009801085.1. NCBI lineage: Eukaryota > Fungi > Ascomycota > Dothideomycetes > Botryosphaeriales > Botryosphaeriaceae > Lasiodiplodia > Lasiodiplodia sp. COLG20. The sequence continues at coordinate 4,330,144 of VNWV01000001.1, read as the reverse complement.
TTGGCTGATCTTTTCCCAACATTGGACACGATGGGGCACCACTTTCGGTTCTGACTGCGTGGCTATGCGCCTTGCCGTTCGTGGGGGCCAAATTCCAATATATTTGTGTGACTGGGCCCACGAGCTCTTGCCAAGTCGGCTTTGTGCCTATCGTGGAAGACGGCCGATGCTTTGAATTCTCGAAATGGAACGCGATACAGCTGGGGCGAAGTAGAGTCTGCTACTAATCATCAGTGCTGTCAGCTATGATGAAAATTGCTCTCTGGAGTTCCATTTTTGATTTCTCGAACAACACGAACCCTAATGAAGGACCAGGCTGCTCTATATCCAGGACGCCGTGTCGCCTAAACACGACATCGGCTACGCGGATCACGGATCTACTTCATAGCCAACCTTGTAATCTCACTAAATGTCAATACATATAAAAAGCGTAGGGTCTAGCTACCTGCCTGTTAGCACTTGATACCTCATAGAAACCACACCTAGACAACCAATTCATGGATAGACATGCCAGTCACAGATCCCTTCGCAATAAAAACTACTACTTCTGTTCTGTATAATCATGATTGGGAGAATGTCCTCTTGCGCCCAACCACAGTAATGAGAAAAGCGAAAGATTTCCCCGTGGTACCAGCTTCTCCTTCCTCCCACCCTCGGCATATTAGTTGACCGTGCAATTTAACGCGCAGAGAGAACCGTCTGCTCTACATGAAGGAGTAAGCACGGGGACAATTGTTCAAAAAGGAAAGGACAGAAATGTGTGAAACTCCAGTCGCCCGTCAGCCAGCCAACCAATGACAGTAGGAAAAGGGACAACTGCGGATGGGATAAGATAATCTGATCATGGATATGAGTCGCCGAAAGGGGTTGTCGAAGAGAGAACATCTACGCCCTGATGAGAAATGCCCCCTCGTCGCAAAAGCAAATGCCCATAGATCCCCCATAAGTACCCATATTACGAGAATGAAGAACTGTCTGTTTTGTGATGCCCGCGCCACCCTAAGCAAGCAAGCAAGCAAACCCGTTTGTCCTTCCTACCATTTCTAACCATTACAATGCCAGAGAGAAGAACGACTCGACTTAAGAAAGGTGGAAAGCACCCTGTCCTTCTTTGATAGCAACGAAAAGCTTCTCCTTGAGAATCTCAAGGCTGCTGTAGTCGGGCATCTTGAGATAGTTGACGCAAGTCATGACGCTGGGGAGATAGTCATCCGACGTGTAAGGAGGCTCGCTTGGCTTGCACACAACCGTGAACATCGGCGTAAGAGCCTTGAAACCTATTCGACTTGTTAGCACATGTACTCAGCCATGGCGACAGACTTTACTTACCACCAATGGGAAGCTTGGGACTGCCCGTGACGAACTGCAGGAAGTCACGACGCTGAGACGCGTCGAGCTCACTCATGACTTGCAGCAGGTTGCGAACGCTCTTGCTGTCGAGGTTGTAGCCATGATCGGCCTTGATCGAGTCCATGAGCGTTTCCAAGGTCCAATCTTCCTCAGTGCGACCAAAGAGCATGACGAGTTCATCCGAGGTGAACGCTCGCAATGCAGAGTAGGGGAAGACCTGCGAAAAACCGGTGCGGAATGCGTCCACCTGCTTCTGTACACCACTTCCCAATGTAATGTCCAAAACCTTGTCAACGTAAGAACCGACGTTCTCAATAGTTACCGATGTGTTTGCTCCGTCTTCGATGAGTTCTATGCTGGGATAGCCTGGGAGAGTGAAGTCGAGACCCAAGTCCTCCACATGGGCGCCATCGACCTCAATTGCCTCAATCGCTGACACCTTTTCAGCCGGTGGCATGTTGGGATCCTCGTCGATCTTCTTTTTCTCCTTGGCAAACTTCTTCAGCAAAACAAGTGCTCTGGCAAGGTCGGAATCAACAGTCTTGACGGCGCCCAGAGACGGCTTGACGGCCGTGTTGTCTCCAATGCGGAAGAAGGTAGGATTGAAGGACACGTCGATAATGCGCGAGTCGAGCATGGAGCGAGCAACGAACTTGCCGAGGATCTTGAAGAGATGGAGTACCTTCTTCCCATCCTCTGTCTCTGCCTGCTCAGCACTTATTGGAGCAGGGAAGAGTCCACGCTTGCCAAAGGCGAAATCGTCCTTCTCGTTTGACTCGTTCTCCCGCCAGAGCTTGAGCTTCTTCTTGGAAAATTCCTTGGAAACCGTCGAATAGAATTCTAGGGTCGGTCCAAGACCAGTTCCAACCTCCTCAAAGTACTCAACCTCGAGAACACTGGGTGAGGAGCCGTAGAGTTCCATGACCTTGACGGCCGACTCGAGGATCTTGTTACGCGAAATGCGCACCTTCTGGCGCTGCACCCTTCCCAGGAATGGTCTCTCGTCGCGGTGGCGGTCGTGACGGGAGTCAGTGGAAGACTGCGCGTTCTGCCACCTCGCCATGGACCTAGAATAGCCAAATGATGTTGACTGAAGGAATAGATGGCGCGTCTCGAATGGGAACAAGAAGGGGTGAAGCCTGGCCAAATCCTCACTCCAATTGGGAAGGCAGTTGCTGGCTACGATGAGTGGCTCCTCAAGCTGCCGATTAAGCTTCGCAGTGAGCTTGGTGTTCACAAACTGAGACAATGGCTCGGCGTTGACCTTGATGGTATCCTTCTTCTCAGAGAGAACGTCATCAAGGTTGGCATTCAGCTCATGAAGAATGCTGAGCAGGCGTAAGATGGATGACGTCGTTGGGTTCTTGTTCAAAGACTGAGGGATACCGTTCACGTCGGACGCCGACTCCGGAGGAGGGGTCAGTGAGCTGGACTCCGCAGGAGGCGGTCCTGTCGCCTTCTTGAACTTGATCGTGTGCGTCGGAGACCAGATGTTCCGAGAGGCGTCGGCTCCGTCAGCCTGGCTCATGTGGACAGCACGGTAGATGGTAGTCTCGTTGGAGATGGGTTGGTCATTGACGCTGAACTCGATGTGCCAGTCTTGGGGGACAGCCTGGATGGCAGCAGCGTAAGACATGGGTCTGGAAGAAGCTGGGTTTCCGCCAAGCAGATTGCGTTGATAAGCAAGGCTGGCAAGCTGCTCGGTAGCCATCCTCTCAGCAAGAGAACGATCAGCCTGAGCCGCGCGTGCTGAAGATGGCGTAGATCCGCCCAACGGCGTTGCAACCCTGGTTCCATCCTCCTTGTGTGCCGTAGCTCTGCCGTTCGAAGCGACTTCTACGCTGACTGCGGACGGATCAGGAAGATCCTCATCCATCTCGTCCTCAAGGTCGTCCACGATCGCATCCAGTCCATCGCCATCGCCCAAGTCATCTTCGTCAGACAATTGAGCCTCGTCAGCGCACTCGAGAGGGTCTCTAATATCATCGAGTGAGGATGGAGCAGGCGGCGGTGGTGGAGGCGGTGGGTTCGCCTCGCCCTGGCGTTTCCGGCTAGAACGTCTAGGGGCAGAACCGGGCTGCTTAGCTGGCGGCGTGCTAGCTTCGGGATTTGCGCTTGAGCCTGCTGCCGCCTTCGACCTCGTTGTCCTCTTCGATGAAGATGCGCGGTTCGTGCCATCTGTGGGGGCCGGCAAAGGTGGTGTTGATGGGGCATCTCGGCCTCCAAGACCAGCGCTGCGACCCGCAATAGCCGCGGCGTATGCGGCGATTGCACCAGAAACTCCATCACGGGCCCTGCCAGAGGGTCTGGGTCGCTCGGCAAGGGCGATCCGAGGCCGGAGATAATCGTCCAGGGCCTTGAAGGTGGCGATGGCGTGAATGGAGACCATGATGTTCCTGTAAGCTCGAGGAATACCAGAATCATCATCAGCAACCAGTTTCAACCTGAGCTGCTTTGCGAGCATAGAAGCAGCGGAGCTGCGATTGCTGTCAAAGGTATTCTGATGAACTGTGATGACCTCGAAGTGTTCCGCGCGGCTAAGCAAGTCCTGGAGCTTGCTCACCAAGATGCTGAAAGGGGTGACCGGAGAGGCAGTGCTTGCAGTCTTTTGTTTGTTCTGGTTGGTAGTACCCATGAAAGCTTCCAGAAACGCAGTTCTTGCCTCCAACTTGCTGGATACGTTGGAATCGGCGAAGAGTTCGAGGAGCACATCGCCAATTCCAGACGTCAGGAGCTCATAGCTCGTAATGCTCTCGAGAGCATCTCCATCAAAGTACTCGGCCAGACGGACGAAGAGATCCTCGCCTCTGTCACAGGCAGTGCTGGAGTAGCAGGTTTTGATCTCCTGAGCCAAAGACTTGAGATCTTCCAGGATCGCCAAAGCCTTTTCACGCATTTCCTTGCCCTGATCAGTCTCATGGACCTCCATGAACTTCTTGGCGCGGAGAGTTATGATGTCGTCAATGTTAGGCATAGGTGCCCGGTCATAACGTCCGCCGGATGAGGAAGACGAATTGGAGTCATCATCATCGTCCTCGTCGTCATGGTGGTCGTCATGCTCGTTTTCCTCGTCGTCGTCCGAATGCATGTCGTCCTCCGGGCCATCGTCCATTTCACGGTCGATATCTTCATCCCCAGCATCACTGCTGGCTTTGCTAGAAGAACCATACGGCTCGGCCTCCAAAGCAGGCTTGTTAGGCTTCTGCTTTTCCAGGTCCTTAGTAGGCCGATCGGCCAGACGAGATATTTCCGAGATAACACCCTCGCGGTAGAACTGATAACGGTAGATAGACTCTAGCCGCTTCAAAAGAAGTTCCGCAGCCTGCAGTGCAAATGTGACCAATGACGGATGGTCTTGCTGCGAAAGGATGGATGCCAGATAAGATGCATAAGGGACGGCCCGAAGAGCCTCCTTCAGAATCTCCTCATCCAAATTGGACAGCATTTTCAGCTGGGCAGTCAAGACCTTTTGGCGAACACTGAGATTGACCGTGCTGGAGTAAGCATCCGTCAAGGTGGGTAAGAGAATGACGGCAAAGCGCCTGACTTCCTCTTTGCAGCCTTCCAGAAGTTCCAGCCTCTTGTCATTCGGAGACTTCCTCGACCTGGTTGACATCGGAAGGTACTCGTCTGTGGGATATCCAGCGTCGAAAATGTCGTCAAGATAGGTAAGGCCATCCTTCTGGACATTGGGTAAAAGCTCGCAAATCACGTTGAGAGTCTCAAAGACTTGCTCACGAGGGCGGTGGATCAAGGCCTGCATGATGACAACGCTGTCGATCTTGGTTGCGATGTCCTCAGTACCATCGGGTGGAGACACACCGGTAAGAATCTGGTAGAGAGTATCGACGACCTTCATCTTGAAGAGCTCCACGGAAAGGCGAGGCGAGGCGCGTGCCGTGATCGATAAAACGCGAAGGAAAAGAGTGTGGATGTTCTGCCCAATAAGATTCGTAGTGCCTGGCAATAGCAAACGGAGGATTGCCTGGAGCAATTCAGCGCTAACCAGCTCTTCTAGCTTGCCGTCTTGGTACTTGAAGCTTTCTACAATCCGAGAAACGCAGTAGCAGCCTTGCTCTACCACACGCTGGTCACTGCTGTTGAGCACGTTAAGGAGAATCGGCATGACATCGCGGACTGTGGGGAAGCAATCCTCTGGGATGTTACGGCAGCAATTAGCAGCCGTAGTCACCGCCGTTCGCTGCGTGCTAGTAGGGAAGAAGTCGAGATACGTCAGGCAGGCGTTCAAGCCTCCCTCTCGAACGATCGACGCGGGGAATTCGACGGAAATCTTCTCGAGTGTCTGAACGTCGTTAGCAAGATACTACAGGGTCTGCAGTAGGACTTACGCTGAGAGCTTGTTCAGCCAAGTCGATGAAGTGGATTTCAAGCAGCTTCTGGCTCAAGATCGGAACCGCGCCGCCGTAGACGACATTGGCGGTGGCAGCTGGAAGAGCTTCCATGAGGTTGGCTATGCAACGGCACGCGAGGAGCATGATTTCCGGGTTCTCTTCACCGAAATCGTTGGGTTGCATGAGCGAAACAAGCTCTTTGACATACTGATCAGGTGGGAAGTGACCCGCGAGGTTATCTTCAGTTGACACAAGCAAGATCTCGGAGAGCTCCTGCAGGGCGATCAACTGCACCGACGGGTCGTCTTTCTGTCTTAAGTTTTCCAAGATGTTGCGCAGGCGTGAGGACATGCCTGACATCATGCCACTCAGTGCTCGCAGCGTATTCGACAGGCCAGAAGGTCCTCCAGGACGGCCGAGGAAACCACCTCCAAACGGATCATCGTCGTCATCATCCTCGTCGTACCGCGGAGGCATTCCGCCCTCTCCAGTGCTGTCGTCGCTCATGCCATGCCGACCTCTGTCTGCGCCCTCATCTTGTCCGTCCACGATGTCATCATCGTCATCCCTCATTGTAACATCCTCGTCAGGCTTCGCTGATTGTTTCTTCGAGCGGCGGGTGGAAGGTGAGGTGGGAGCGAGTGGGTCTGTGAGGGGAATTAGCATTGGAAGATCTGGGCTGTGGTGCGCTGACGTAGCGTGGTGGTGCGCACCTTGAGGGTTTTTGCGGCTGGTCTTGCGCCTCGATGACGACTGGGCTGCTGCGGGGTTCGACTTTTCCTCTGAGGGTCCCGATGATGGTCTGGGCACGTCAGCGCGATGCATTGATGGGGGCTCGGGACCAGGACTGTACCCCGCGCTGGACATGGCCGTATCTGCTCGGCTGCCCTTCCTCGGGCGAGAGGTGGCGGACGGGGCGGGTGCGGGGGGTTCCGCAGCGTCAACCTTGACCCGCTTGCTAGTGCGCCTCGAAGCTGAAGCGCGTGCGGGCTCAGGTTCCTGGAGCTTTTGCTGCTCCGGACTCGTCTCGCGAGCGGCGGCTTTCCGTTTCCGTGTCGAGGGCGGCGCCCGGGCCGGCGTGGTGTTGGGGTTGGGCTGGGCGGGCGACTGACTGGAGGAACCTGCTGCTGAGAGCCTCGCAGAAGAGCGAGTGACTCTGGAAGACATGAGAACTTGACTTGTGCTGGCGGTGGTGCGGTGGACGATCCTGACTGTGGTGCGGCGTAGAGGGCGTCGCAGTGTCGTGGATCAAGGAAGGCGGGAGAGTGGAGCCCGTTTGCGTTGGTCACAACCGTGGCCGCTTCGCAGAGCAGGGCAAAGAAAGGTTGGCGGGGCTGTACCTGGAAGAGAAAGGCGTCGACGTCGAAGATGCGTGCAGCTGTCCAGGTGGTGAATGTGCTGGTGAATGACACTCCCGGTCCATGCCACAAATCTACGACCTGGCGGCCATAGGCGGGGCGTGCAGGCGGTGGTCGAAAGCGGAGGCGGTGTGGTGCGAGCTGCGTACGAGCCGTTCGGAAGGACCAGATGCCGCCAGGATGGAAAAGGAGGATGGGGGAGGCGTGCGGTGGGTGTAGTTGAGATAGACGTAGATGGGGTTCGCTTTCGGCGATTAACGCACTGGCGACGGAGCCAGTGCTCGCGCTTAATCAGAGCTGTGTCGCAACGGCCCAGCCCATTTCGACCCGCGCGCCCTACCCACCCAGCGTCCGCTTGCCACTCCACGCCTATCGCCGCCGCCCGGCGGAGCTTAGACCACGGCGAGCACGCGAGCAAGCAGGAATTGGCCGCGCCGTCGCGCTCGGCGGCCCGTTCGCTCTGTCTCAGACGCAGTGCTGAAGCAGCAAATTCCGCCGCGCATGGCTCAAAATCGGCAGGACTTATGGCGCAATGCCACCCAGGGACCGATTGCCCTGCTGGGCCAACCCACGCATGACGTGGATCCGCCCGTAATAGCCGGAGCATGGTCGCAGCCTGAAGCATCTAGCTACGCTCGGCCGTGGGGTCACGATGGCACCAGCGATATCGGGAAATGGAATTCGCCTATGGAACGGCGCCGCCCTTTGAGCGCCTAGGTGCTTTCACGCTTTATAATGCGGCTGCCTGCGACGACTGCCAGCTTATAAACAGTCCGGCCCGCCGCTTGCAGTCAGGGTCTTCGTTGCTTTTTTCGCCTTTTGAGCGCGCATGCTAAGCCGCATATTGCGTAGCCCGAGCTGCACCGCCGTGACCCCTCATCGTTAGTTAGCCTCAATCGTTTTCCGACCCCGCTAGCCTGCTCGACCGTACCGCGAAACCGTTCCTGGCCCTTGTCCGTCAACAGACGTTCCCTCGAGCCGGCGCCAGCCCGCCTACTTGAACCGCTCGTCCGCCCAGTCTTATCTTACACCTGCGCGCTTTCGCTGCCTGCTGTCGCGCCAGCCTTCCACACCGACGTCCCTCTCCGGCCGATCCGCCTCCGCCGCTTTGCGCACAGCCGAGGACGTCATCCACTCGACTCATACCCTCGCCGACCGCCATCGCGCACCTCTACCAAAACAACCGCCTTTCCCCTCACCAGCGCCGCCATGTCCCAACAAGAGCCCGCCACCCAAAACGGGGTCTCCCTCGCCACCTATGAGTTCCCGACCCAACGTCTCAAGAAGGTGTTGAGCGACAGCAGCAGGACACCCTTGGTCCTCGTCGCTTGCGGCTCCTTCAGCCCGATCACGTACCTGCACTTGCGCATATTCGAAATGGCCCTTGACTGGGTCAGGTACAACACGGAATTTGAAGTCGTTGGTATGTTACAATACCCTGGCTACTGCGTAGTTTGGATGCTGACTGGTCTTCTATAGGCGGGTACTTGTCACCTGGTAAGTCCCTTGGAGTCCGCACCGTCTTGCGTGCTGCTAACATGGCTTCCGCATAGTCGGCGATGCCTATAAGGTACGTCATTTTTCTCCGTCTTGCGACACATGGATCCATCCCAAATATCCCTCAAATTACGATTCTTCTTCCGCTTTTCCGCTTGGCGTGTATGCGCTGGGATAATCTTTCCCAATCTGCTCCGCATCGGCAGTCTGTCGGATTCGTCAGCCGAGCTGACTCAACAGTCGCAAATTGCGACGATCAATTTTTCGAGCGTTGCTAACAGTTGCTCAGAAAGCCGGTTTGGCCTCGGCAGAACACCGTATCAACATGTGCAATGTGGCAGTCGAAGACTCTTCATGGATTTCAGTCGACCAATGGGGTAAGTAGGAGTGCCGACGCAGGGCTCATGCACGTTGAGCTAATGTCACGTGACCAGAACCGTTGCACAAGGAGTACTTGCCCACCGCTAAAGTGCTGGATCACTTTGACCACGAGCTGAACGAGGTCCGCGGTGGAATCGAAGATTACACTGGTCAGAAGAGGAAGGTCAGGGTTGCACTGCTTGCTGGAGGTGAGTTTGCCACAATGGGATGATTGATTACCTAACGAAGTACTAACGGCATAATCCACAGCCGATTTGATCCAGACCATGTCTACGCCAAGTAAGGCTTGGAAACCTGTCACACGTAGCCGAACGGAGCTAATTGAAAATCAGACCTCTGGGCCCCTAAGGATCTGGACCACATTTTGGGCCACTGTAAGTCTGCCAAATGGAAAAGGTTGCACTGGACTGTTCTGACGCCTTGCAGATGGTGCATTCATTGTTGAGCGTGAAGGTAAAATACCCAAAAGCTTTCGGCTCCAGCTTGACCTAACCGGAAATTAGGCACGGACATTGATGATGCGCTTGCCAGTCTCCAGCAATGGCGGGACAACATCTAGTAAGCAGTTCCGGTGTAGCGCGTAATACTCATATCTAACGGCTGTAGTGTGATCCACCAATTGGTGAAGAACGATGTCTCCAGCACAAGAATTAGGCTTTTCTTGAAGAGAGACATGTCCATCCGCTACTTGGTGCCCGAGGGAGTCATCAAGTAAGTATCCGTCTTTCACTGCTATAGAGTAATGTGCTGACATCAATCCAGGTACATTGAGGCCAACCGCCTGTACAGCGATGAAGGCGAGAAGAAGGACGATAAGGGTAAGGTGGCATCGGCCTCCAGCTCTTCATAGAAAGCCTGCGAATCGGTTCGCACACTCAACCCAAAACAATTTGTTAGCCCGCACGGTCGAGGACCCGCACGCAGCAAAACAGGGCCCACCACGAGAGCGACAAGATTCACGAGACTCTCACGCTTGGCGTGATGGCATGATTTACGGTAGGATACCACAGAAAGGCCCGAGCCGGGGCCGGGGTGGCTTCGCAATAATGAGACTTGGGCATTTTCGGAGATTAGAGAGAGAGAGTGACGAGAAGCCGTCACCGGCATTGGAGAACGCCTGCGTCATCATGCTTCTCACTTTTGTAGGAATAGCTGCAGATACTGCATGATACCACTGAGAATTTGCATCAACCAGATGACGCACGTCCTCGGATAATCACCCGATGACCCCTCAGAAACGTGCAGAACTCGGGAGCTTGGTATGTTCGAGACAACCATGATTCCCTTTTTGTGTTCGCCAACCACATGGTGTTTGCATCGTAATGGGATGGCGAGCAGCCCGTTCGTCCGGTCGAAGGCCAATTTGTTGGCGGTTCGAAGCTAGGGGCAGAACACGCAAGAAGTATAGAATAGATTCGCTCATACAGCTACATGAATTTGTCGTTCTCCGAGACTGCATCACATCGTACTCTTCAGCCTCAAGGGGCAAAACCAGGGAGAGGCGGCTGATCGACGTCATCGACGCATTGACGCAAGGATCCCCCAGACTTGAGCGTCGAGCGCAGATGGTGTTTGATCGGTGAGTTGCTATAGCAACACCGCCGCGCCGCCCAGCTGGTGCCCAGATCGCGCCTAGGATGAGCCACCAGCCACTCGTTCGGAGGTGAACGCGCGCGCGTGGAAACGTTACGCTGTCTCCTCCAGCACCTCTAGCACGGCATCGTTACCTTCTTTCTTTTCTTTTTTTCGAGCGTGCCCTTTTGTTGCCTCCATTCCGCACGCTGCTCCTTCGTTTGACGAATCAAGTTTTCTTTTTTCTTACAGCTGTGCCGCGACGAACGATCCCCGCATTCGCAGCCAGCATTCCACGGTTGATCTTACCGCTCTCTGAAATAAAGCTCCAATGCCACGGGACTACCACTACGACTCGCCCCGCGAGCGCGACTACTCCCGCGACCGGCACGAAGGCGAGGGCTACCGCTCCGAGCGCGAACGCGAACGACGACGTCAGCGACGCGAGAGCCGCGGCGACACGGACGACGAAGAACGCCGCCGCCGCCGACGCGAGCGTGCCGCGCGCCAGGCTGCCGCCGCTCCTGGAGAACACACTCCGTCCAGCGACCGCGAACACTACGAGCGCGCGCAGCAGGAACGGCAGGAGCGCCGTCGTCGCCGCGGCCACCGCGCCACCGACTCGACCGGCGAGCCCATCCTGAGGCAGCCGCAGCGCTCGTACGACTCGCCGTATCGCGCCGGCGGCGATGGCTCGCCTAGCCCGACGAAGGCTAGACAGCAGCGCAGGCCAAGGAGAGATAGCAGTGGCCATCGGGCCAGCGGCGGCGGTGGTGGCTGGGACACGCCGGCGAGCAGGGATTCGGGCGCCAGCGCGCGTCCGCTGCTGCATGCGGATGCGCTGGCGCAGCTGGACGCTTCGAACGCCAAGAGCGGGTGGAAGGCGCACCGGTACGATGAGGCCTACGTGAAGCGGGTGCGCGAGCAGGAAAAGAATTTGGAGAAGGATAGGCAGCGCGAGGAGCGGAGGGAGAAGAGGAGGGCGAAGGAGGAAGCGGCCGCGGCGGCTGCAGCGGAGAAGGAGCGCGAAAAGAGGAGGAGGCATGAAGAAGAGATGGGGTTTAGGAGGAGTAGGCACGTCGATGCGGAGTTGGAGGATGACGATGAAGAGGAGGAGGTCCCACGAAATTATCCCAGCGGTAATGACGGGATCAGGGTGAGGGGGTATGACGAGTACCCCGAGCCGTATACTGACGACCCGTACACGGACGATGCCGCGGAACCGAGGAGGAGACGGAGAGAATACACGGACGATGAGAGGGACGAAAGAAGGCAGAGAAGAAAAGAAAGAGCGCTTGCCGCCACAGCAATTCCTGGAAAACAGAGGAAGAGTCGAGTTGTTAGTGGGCCGCTGCTCGAAGAGGGCGGTAAGGAAGATTACGAGTACCGCGTGGCGGCTAATCGCGGCGGTGGCGGAACTAAGGACGAATTCTACGATGAAGAGTTGAAGAAGAAGAAACGGAAGAAGATCTTCATTGGCATCGGCATCGTTGTTCTTCTCCTAGCAATCATCATTCCGGTTGCTGTTGTAGTATCGGGAAAGAAGAGTAGCGATAGTGGTGGTGATACCTCCTCTTCTTCAAGCTCGTCGGACTCGAGTAAACCGGACAACAGTAACCTGAACAGCATCTCCGAGGCCGACATCCCTGATTGGGCAAAGGGTGGGCTTCTGGATCCATTCTCATGGTACGACACGGAAGACTTCAACGTCACCTTCACCAACGACACGGTCGGAGGCCTATCAATCATGGGCCTCAACATGACCTGGGATGACAGTGTCCAAGCGAACGAGAACGTTCCCGCTCTGGATAAGGAGTTTAAATATGGCGAAATGTCCATCCGTGGTGTCAACGTCGGCGGATGGTTCAACCTAGAACCCTGGATTACCCCATCTTTCTTTGAATCCTACAATACCCGAGATGGAGTCATTGATGAATGGACGCTCACCAAAAGCATGGGCAGCACGAAAGCCAAATCAAATCTGGAGCAACATTACTCGTCCTGGATCACAAAGCAAACCTTTGCCGATATTCGGGACGCGGGATTTGACCACGTCCGCATTCCATTCAACTATTGGGCTGTGACCACCTATGACGGTGATCCATATGTTCCTAAGGTTTCCTGGCGTTATCTCCTCCGTGGAATAGAGTATGCCCGGCAGCAAGGACTTCGGGTCAACCTTGATCTCCATGGGTTGCCGGGCAGTCAAAACGGCTGGAACCACAGCGGAAAGCAGGGTGTCATCGGGTGGTTAAACGGGACTGATGGCGACCTCAACAGACAGCGTAGTCTCGACATCCACGACCAGCTCTCTAAATTCTTCGCCCAGCCCCGGTACAAAAATGTTGTCACCATGTACGGCCTCGCCAACGAGCCTCGCATGGTGGAACTCGACACCGACGATGTTCTCGGGTGGTACGACGATGTCATTCCCCTCGTTCGCAACAATAACATCACCGCCATTCTCGTCTTCGGCGACGGCTTCATGGGCTTGGACAACTGGCAAGGCAAGCTGCAAGACTACGAAGATCTCCTTCTCGACGTGCACCAATACGTCATATTCAACGTAGACCTGATCAAATTCTCGCACGCCGAGAAGGTCAATTTCGCGTGCAAAGGCTGGACGCAGCAGTCGCTCCGTTCGATGAACAAGAAGACGGGCTTCGGGCCAACCATGTGCGGCGAATGGTCGCAGGCCGATACAGACTGCACGCAGTACATCAACAACGTCGGCTGGGGCACACGCTGGGAGGGCACGTATAACACAGGCGATTCGGACACCTCGGTTCTCACCCCCACCTGCCCCACGGACAACAACCCGGTTTGCTCCTGCAACAATGCCAACGCCGATCCCTCCGACTACAGCGACACGTACAAGCAATTTCTCCTTCATTTCGCACTTGCGCAGATTTACAGTTTCGAGCAGGGCTGGGGCTGGTTCTACTGGACGTGGAAGACGGAGAAGGCGATCCAGTGGAGTTGGGAGAGTGGGATGAAGGCGGGGATCTTGCCGGACAAGGTGTGGGATCGCAGCGCGTTCTCGTGCAACACGAGTGACATTCCGGATTATTCGGGTCTGGGATTGGCGGAGAACTACTGAGACTCTGGCACCTATGCTAGAATCATTTTTCATACTTCTATGGATGTGGGAGGGGTTGTTTTTGTGTTTCCGTGTTTTGCACTGGCATGAGCGACGATAGCGTGTTTATTGGAGAATTCGCATTAATGCACTAGATTTGGACTTTCGGACTTTAAATTCCGTATTGACGACACCTCACGATAATACACGATGTCAGCTATCTTCTCATGCTAACAAATGCTCATGGGTATGTTGGCACTCTGTAATACTAACAATCGTGGAGGATAAATGGCAACTGTAGTGAGGATACCCGCTGACGACTAAACCAAACCGAGTACGACAAATTGCACCTCGTTCAACTCTTCACTTTCACAAACTTCGAAGCCTATACTATGTGCTATATCAGTACATACAGCCCCCTCTCGCAGCCGATGGCTAGCGCGAAGAATAGTAGGGGTGTAAAATATAGCGTAACTATGCCCCAACTCTACCTTAGAAAAATTAACATATGTAGGTATTAAAAGCTATCGTCCGTACGTATATGTAGAATTTTTAATCCGACATTCTCGTCCGGACGATAGCGTCATTTACCCACGACATGAGGAAAAACAAATACACGCTAGCCATCGGCCGCGAGAGGGGACTGTAGCAATAGCTAGTAGACGCCTCAGAAAAGCTGAGGTAAATCATTGAATAGATCCAAGAAGTGATTCAGCTACGAAAGGCCCGAAAGTTCAAGGACATATAATATTGAGCTCATTTCCTTGTCTTTATCCCACGTGTATGCCATCTTATGGAGCTGTTCATGGCTTCTACGACACTTGGTCGCTAGGCTATTTAAAACAACTTCGAGCTTAGTGATAAGGCTATGGTAAGATTTCGCATTGCAATGTCTCAGCCATACAGCTCTGCATGTCAGAATCCGGGGACAAATGGAAACGGTCAGCGGCCTTTGCGTACCTTCATGAAGTGTTGGTCCACGCCTGGTGATGGTTATCGAGTGCGTCAGTATGGTAAGCGTTGAAAACATGAGAAATGACATGCCACAATCCCACGAGTCTAGCAGAAGCAATGTATCTCAAACCCCGGTTTAAGTATATGGAAGTAGAGTCGCGGGCGGGATCGTGTGCCGGTGCGGACGACGAATCGCGATAGGGAAAAGATGCAGATGGAGATTGGCTTCACTTACTTCCACTTATGCCCAACATAGATTGTTTGAAGCTAAATGCTATTCAGCCCTTCACCATCTCAAGTGTCTTTGATATTCTTGATTGTAGGCACTTTTATGTCTTGTTTCTACTCTTGTGAGATTCGAAAGGTAGCTTGTAGGCGCTAGACTGCTCCCAAATGACAGGAAATTGCTGCGTGTCCGCGCGGCACTCTGCAGCGCATGTGAGACCGAGTCATCACCAGGCTGCTTCAGTCCAGAACCTGTTCACCGGTAATGTGTACGTCACGGACGAGAAGCGAAGAGGCCACTGCAGCACCGTCTTCCGGGCAACGCATCTCGCCAACGCGGTCGACCAGCCACCGGAAACACGGCAGCTTCGCGAAGCTTTGGAAGTACCACGAAAAACGCAAGTGCGTGCGGGTAAAAATAGGGGAGGCTGGGAGCCGGATTGCACATGCGCCCGAATGAGAGGAGACGTGTTCAGGGCGTCCATTCAGAGGATAGCTTTGGTGATGACCTGGCAAATAGGAATATCTGCCCGTAGGTGCAGGACATGAGTGGTCTGTCTGGTGACGATGCTGACGGAGCGTGCGCGCATGCAGTTGCTGCGGATGGCCCGCTGCGGGAGGAGATGTCGAGCCGTTTCCGGCCTCAGGCACAGAAAAAGGACGAAGGCTAGCCGGAAGGAGCGATGATCTCTGCAACACCGCGTCGCGCGTCGGCGTCGCGACAAGGACGGCCTTTCATGATTCGGCCATGTTTCTTTTAAGCTCGCCATCCGGCAAGAAGGTGGTTTCAGCTCGTCGCACGGCTCGCCGCAAGCCGTCGCATCTGCACGGCCAGGCCAGTCAGGCTCGAGCGGATGCGTCCTGTTCACCAGGACAGGGTTGAAACGGGGCTGGGAGCTAATGCATGCACTTTGGCGAGCGATAGGCTGGCAGCGCGCGATACGGCGGCTACATGCACCTTAGTCTTGCGACTCGCCCCCGCTACCTAGACGCGTCCAGGGCACCAGTCAACAAACATGTGCCAAATAAACCCCTCTCCCGCCGCTCCCCATTCGGCCTCGTCGCCCTATGCCATCGCTGCGACCGCTTGAGCGACCGCTGTGAGCATGGCGCATCACGAGCAGCGCGACACCCCCGTCGGGGACTCTGTTCTGGCCATCGTTGGCGCCTTCACCAGCGGACTCGATGTCTTCAAGCGCCTGCGAGAGAGACGTCGCCGTCGGAGGTCCAGCAAGAAGTCTCACCGCGCAACCCCCGCCCAACTCGAGCCGTCGGGCGACGAGCTACAACTCAGCAACTCGCTCAGGCAAAACCCGCTCGACATCCAGCGCCATTATGAGAGCAACTATGCCGCCGTTGGCGAGAAATTCGCACAGGGCGATGGTACGATCCTTGTCCAACCAGACGTCCAAGGCTGTACTGACCATGCCACAGCAATTGCCCACGCATCGCTCACCGAAGTTCTACTCAAGCTCAACAGCGGCCTCGTAGCCATCATCGGAGCCTTCCTATCCCCGGGCAAGAACGACCACCATCCCGACTACAAGTCGCTCACCAGTCTCTCCGACACGTCGAGGGCCGAGGCCATTGACGCTCTGGGCCAACTCTACCAACGGCTCTCTCAGTCACAGCTTGTCCTGGATCGGGTCCGACACAAATGCCCAAGCTGCGGCAGCCATCACCACCATGATTGTGGATCATCAGCGAATCCGAGACAACGTGGTGGTTGCGCCAACGCCAAACGGATACCCGGCGCTAAGCCCAAACCGAGACGATCCCAGACGGAGCTTGTCATCGTCCGGAGGCCTCGCAACAGTGCCAAGTATCCTCCTATGAAGAAGCCTTCTTCCGCGGCTTTAGCATCGAGGTCGCAACGGCAAAGCAATAATGCCTCCTCTGGTTCATCCGCCTCGACGCCTGTCACCTCGTCGTTCCCACCTGTAGACCTTCCACCCAGGCCTCAGCTTCCTCGTTCCCAATCAACCTCTACCTACCGGTCCGACCCTCCGCCCAGTTACAGCAAAGCCACAGCCATGTCTCAACCCCCTTCGCGTGAAATGTCTCTCACCAGGAAACCCGTCAAGGCTCCAGTAGCTGCTGCTCCAACGACCGCAAAACCCCAGGTCAAGGCCCCAGCAGCAGCAGCTCCAGCAACCGCAAAAGCCCAGGTGCCTGCTATCACTGTACCTACCCTCCAACGCCCGGAGACTTGGCCCCACGGACCTCGACCCTTACGTGAAGCCAACCCCCTACCCATCATCCCTCCACAGGAGCCGCCACAGCCACAGCGTCAACAGGAGCACCAGAACCCCTTGGCCCATCTTCAACCTGCCCCGCTTGTGATCCCGCAACGCCCGCCCCGCCAACAAGCCACCGCTGCCGCTGCCGCCGCTCCTACTTTATTCCAACCAGCCCGCCCACCCAAATTCCCCGTCTCGACCGCCGCTCTCGCCGAACTCCCTGGCACCAGCATCGCACCGGCTCCGCCACCACCACCACCAAACCCCAACGTCCTCCACCGCCGCCAACCCCCGGCGCCACCACCAAAGAAGCAGCACCTACAAGCACCGCAGCGCCCACGCCCGCTCAACTCAGAGCAACAACAACAGCCCCGCACCAGCCTCAGCAGCCGCAACCCCTCCTGCGCGTCATCATCCGCCAACCTGCACCTCCACCCGTCCGCCCAACTCTCGGCCGGTTCCACCTCCTCTCGCAACAGAGCCACCACCGCCGCCGCCGCCGCAGCCGCCCTGACCACCACGCCGTCGACGTACAGCTTCTCGTCCGACAGCACCAAGCTGGGCGAGATCCCCATGCGCAAGTGGACGGTGCCGTGGGACTACGCGGCCATGGAGCGCGCGAACGCAGAGGCGGCGGCGCTGAGGGGCAATTTGCCGGCGATGGAGGTGGGGCAGATTCCTGGGGATGGGGGGAGGCGGCGAGGGGGGTTGTTGAGGTTTTTGAGGAGGGGGGAGTGATTTGGGCGGATGTTTGACGCTGGGTTTCTCGGTTTTGGGACGTTCGTTCGTTTTGCTGGGGATGAGGGGCCTGTGCAGGGTTTCAGTAATCCTGTGTGTAGTGGGGTTGGTTTGACTTTGACTTCGTTCATTCGTTCTCTACACTTTTTGGTTTGTTTCTGGGGTTTGATGGAGTGGGACGGGAGAGCTTGGTGTTTTTTTTTTGTCTTTTGGTTGTACTGGGTGTGTGGGTGATGCGATGACATGAGAAACGACCCTTACGAATTATGACATGAGATCACGACTGTCATGAGATTGTCTTCTTGTAAGATGGGTTGAAAGACGAGAGATGGCTTTGGTATATACATAAAGTTTCATGGACGTTTTGGTTTGATTGTTTTCAGTGTGGGCAACGAAACATCTGTGCTTTCCAGCTTCTCATAGAGTGGAGATTACGGAGGGAGCTTTGTTGCTGAGGGGGATTTTTTTTGTCCTATCTCGTGATCATGATTGCAGTAGTGTTTGGCTATTCTTACTCTTATAAGTGAGTGTAAGCAGTTGCGCACGGCAGCGTATTATAGCCATCTCTAAAGAGAACAATTTTATACAAAGAAGGATTATTATCCTTACCTACGCTGTATCGGTGAAGAGACCGCCGTAGGATGTATCTGACTAAATTTGCAATTGGTCATATCGTTCTGTGTGTTAGCTCTAGGGTTTAAGTACGCTTGGCCTGCTAATCAGACAGTGAAGAGGGCGACAGTTTTGTAGGACCCTCCTGCCAGGCGTCTATCCCCACAGGCTTGCTGAGCTTCACTGAGACGGGATTACTACGTGACCGATATTGCCACGACAAGCTCTTGATGCTGTCCCTGTAATTACAGGCCACTGCTTCCTGTGCAGTCACTCCTCGATATATTTTCAAGGACTTCGAAGAGACATTGGAAAGTGCATATTGTTACTCTTTTAAGCTGATATCTGATGCACCATGCAAGGATCCTAGGGCCAATAGAACGTGTTTCCAAGATGGCCGTAGCGCTTACCCGGGCTACCAATTAGCGGAACACTGCCTCCGACGCAATGCGCACGAACGCATCTCGCCATAAAAAGTGCGCGTCGGGCTGCACTGTTCGACTTTCATCCAGAACTCATTAACACACTGATTGAGGTGGGAGAGAGCGCATCTATCAAGACGCGGTCAGGTAAAGTGATTTAGATAATGCGACTACTTTTAGAGGAGAAAATAACTAATTTGGTCACGAACCAGCAAATCACGTCCGATGCGGGCACGACATCTGCCATGCCTTCCACTCCGACTTGGATCTCTATCTACCCACGCGCCCAAATTGAGGATAGCAGTAGCTCAGAATGGTCCATAGAAGCCAAACTAGCCTTGCTTAGTCTGTTTGCGATGCTTCTCCTTCCTTTTGTCATTTTTCTTCTCCGTCGAAATCTACCGCGCATCCTCGACACTTGGACAACTATATGTCATGGCCGAATACAAACAGGTACGTATTATTTGGAATCGCATCTAGGCACTGCAGAAATTTAATGGTGTGAATAGGTCTGGAACAAGAGGATATCGAACTCTACATTGCATTATAGCGCCAGATTAAAGTTCGTTCCTAGCATTGCCGTTTTCTTGTCTCCTTTGTGCAGAGCGTTACCTAGAGGAACAAAATCACGGGTTATGAAACACTGTTTGGCAGGTAATCTCTGGTATTCTTTCGATATAGCTGGTTAAGCAGCTTCTGCCTGTCTCGCGGCATCCTCATGGATCCTTTCGCGTAAATTGTTAAAGAAAAACGCCAAACCCAAGCCTTTTGTCCATCGTAAATACTCCATGAAACGGTCGTTGAAGCCTCCAATACCACTTTTTTCCATCTGTTGAACCGGTTGCCGCCAGCTTTTTGACCCAAACGCTCTCTATGCGTGCAAGAAAAAAAGCTCTGAAACAAGACAATGCAAGAAAGTAACACCACCTGTCATCCTCTCATACCCCTCTGAGAGTGCATTTACACGGGCAGGGGGAAGGTGCCAGCCCAGGCGGCGATCTCCTTCTTGAGGCTGTTGATCTCGTCAACGGTGCCGGAGGCGACCTTGGCCTTGAAGTCCTTGAGCTTGTTGGCCTCCTTGGGCAGCTCACCCTGGACCTTCTTGCAGAGCTTGATGCAGACGTCGATGTAGTTGGCAATCTTGGCAAAGTCCTGCTCGCCGAGACCACGCGAGGTCATGGCGGGGGCACCAATGCGGATACCCATGGGGGTGAGGGCAGACTTGTCACCGGGGGTGGTGTTCTTGTTGCAGGCGATGTTGACCTGCTCGAGGACAGCCTCGACACGGGCACCGTCGAGAGCGAGGGGCTTCAGGTCGAGCAGAACCATGTGGTTGTCAGTACCACCGGTGACGAGGGTGTAGCCGAGCTCCTTGAAGGTGACCTCGAGCGCCTTGGCGTTCTTGATGACCTGCTGCTGGTACTGCTTGAACTCGTCGGTCTGAGCCTGCTTGAGAGCAACAGCCAGAGCGGTGATGGTGTGGTTGTGGGGGCCACCCTGGTGACCAGGGAAGACGGAGAAGTTGATGGGGCCCTCAAGGTCGTAGAGGATCTCCTTGCCGGTCTTAGCGTCGGTCTTGCGGACACCCTTGCGGAAGAAGATCATGGCACCACGGGGGCCACGGAGAGACTTGTGGGTGGTGGTGGTAACGATATCGGCGTAGGCGAAGGGAGAGGCGTTGACACCGGCGGCGATGAGACCAGAGATGTGGGCCATGTCCATCATCAGGTAGCAGCCAACCTTGTCGGCGATCTCACGCATGCGCTTGTAGTCGATCTCGCGGCAGTAGGCAGAGGTACCGGCGACGAGGACCTTGGGGCGGTACATGAGAGCGTTCTGCTCGAGCTGCTCATAGTCGATCAGGCCGGTCTCAATGTTGACACGGTAAGGGAAGGTCTCGAAGTAGGTAGAGACGGCAGAGATCCTAGTGGCTGGATTAGCATGCTGAAATTTACGCACGAGTGGCGAATTGACCTACTTCTTCTGGGGAGTCTGGTAGCCGTGGGACAAGTGACCACCGTGAGGAAGGTCAAGACCCATCAGCCTGTCGTGAGGCCTCATGATGGCCTGGTAGACCTGGAGGTTGGCAGGGCTGCCGGACAAGCACTGGACGTTGACGCCCCACTTCTCCGGGTCGAGACCAAAGGTCTGGAGAGCGCGCCTCTGGCAGGTGAGCTCAATCTCGTCGATGTGCTCGTTGCCACCGTAGTAGCGGGCACCAGGGTAACCCTCAGAGTACTTGTTGGACATGGGCGAGCCAAGGGCATCGAAGACGGCGCGGGAGGTAACATTCTCGGAGGCAATGAGGAGGATGGACTCGCGCTGGCGCTGGATCTCCTTTTTCTACGGATTGTTAGAGGACTCCATCGAGGCATTGAGTAAGAGGTGCGTACCATGATCTCAGCGATCTCAGGGTCGGTCTCAACAAGAGACTTCTCCATGAGCTGTAGAATTGAGTCAGCGAATGCGCCGCAGCGATGTCGGCGAGTTCACTCACGTCCTGGTGGGACTTGGGGAGAGCGTAGGAAGACATGGCGAGGGTATCCGAAGAGTAGGGTCGGAATGCAGAGAGTAGGAAGTTTGGGGGGTGTGGAAGAGGAGAAGAATTGGAGAACGGGCGTTGGAGAATTTGAAGCTTTGGCTCGGTGGTTCAATCTTTCGCGTTGCCCCGCGCAAAAAATCGAGCAGGGACCAGCGCCGATCACGGGCCAAAGCGGAGCTTTCGCGGAGCGCCTCGGAGACAATTGCTGCTTGCAGACATGGGCTGCGCTGCCTCTTTCAACCTCTACAAGCAATACTTGTTGCTATTGTTCGTCTGATTGATCCATCTTGCCCGGCAGCGTCGGGTTCCTGAGTCAATCTGGTTGGAGCTGCGCTGCTTCCCCGCAGTGAGATCGCCGAATGTCGCGAAGAGAAGGCTTCATCTTCATCCGACTGCAACCCGGCCCGCTCCAACAAGAATTTCCTCTCGCAATCTCACCGATTTCCCCGCCGCAGTCCTCATGACGGCAGCATGCGAGTTATAAAGTCCGGCGCTTGTGAGGTCAGACAGTCACGCACCGGCGATAAACGCGCCGAAAGACGCCGACGATTTGTGTACCTGCGGCACAAGACCAAGCCAGCACGGGACGGGCTAGAAAGAAGGGTCTGAATACAAAAGTTTAGCACGGGCCAGATCAAGTCGCCGCTGGAGCGCCGTGCTAGCGGGCGTCAGCCACACTCTGCCAGCTGACATGGCCCTGTTGAGGCGATGCAAAAGTTCGAACCAGGCCACCAGGCGACAAATGCGGTACCCATGGCAGCTGGATTTGACGTCGCTTCTGCAATGCAGAGCGCGTTGTCGGCCGTAGATTGGCTGCAAGCGCCACAGGGCGCGCCCGTGGATTCAGCTTGCCTTGCACAACACACCCTTGCCGCACCATCTCGGCGCCCGCACAGCTCAAAGCGGGAACCGCATGATTGAAGGCTCGGAGTTGCCGCTCGCTTGCGCTGGTGTGGAGCGGTGAATCTGGGGCATGGCGAATGCATGTGGCCGCTGTCAGACTGGAGACGGCTCTTGAGCGAATGCACGTCAGCGGACCGTAGGCGCGGGTGATGAGCAGATCACGGCCTCCGTGGAGCGGGACTGGCTCGCGACGGACGCGGACGGGGGCGCGGGATGGGGTGTTCGCGCTGATTGCGGGCGTTGAAGCCAACGGCGGCTGCCTCCGCCTGCTTGGGCACCGCGCGGCATCACAGCTGGACGGGGGCGCCAAAAAAATGCGGGACCGGTCGCGTCATCCCCTTTCCCTGCAGCCCCGTCACACAGAGCCTAGAGAATTCAGATAATAATGAACAGGGCGCCGTGGCGAGTGCAGGACCTGTGTTTTGTGTTGTGGCCTGCAACTTCGCGGAAATCGGCTCGGCCGGCAGATCTCTCCCGGATCCTCGTCGTCAGCGTCCTCAGCCCTACCATCCATCTCCCGACGCGGCGGGGTGTTCACAGGCCTCCTCCCTCCAGTCGTGCCCTCTAACCACCTTCTCACCCTCGCGAACTCTCGTCGTCGCTTCGCACGCCCCCTCAGATTCGCGCGACCTTGCCCCACTCGCCTAGCTCACCGAGCTTTGAACTCTTCGCGACATCTCCACCACCCACGCCGACACTCGGTGCGAACACAACATCAAGATGTCCTACTACCCAGGCCAAGGATACCACGGCGGCGGCGGATACGGTGGCCCTCCCCCGCCCCAGAACTATGGGCAAGGCTATCCTCCGCCTCAGCAGTACGGACCGTATGTACCGCCCCCACCCCGCCGTTTGTGCCCAAGCTCACAACAACAGCCCTCAAGGTCAATACGGCTATCCGCCTCCAGCCCACTCTCCCCAGCCTCCCTACGGCTATGGCACTCCGCCGCCTGGTCAGTACGGCGGCTATCAACAGGTATATCGACATGTCGGCAGTCGTGAGGAGCTGTGCTTACGCCCAAAGTAGTCGCCTCCGCCGCAGCAAGGATATGGCTATGGCGCGCCCAATGGAGCCCCGCCCCAACAGTATAGCCATCGTGCGTTCAACGGTTACTCAGTATGTTCTCAGAAACGCAAGCTGATCAGTTATAGCCACGGTTAACAAGGCCTCTCAGGGTGGTCATTCGGCGCCTGCTCCTCCCCCTCAGCAAGCCCAGGCCTTCGGTCATGGCGCTCCCTCCGGCTATTCTTTTCAATACTCGAACTGCACCGGTCAACGCAAAGCCCTGCTCATCGGCATCAACTACTTCGGGCAGAGGGGCCAGCTGCGCGGTTGTATCAATGATGTCAAGAACATGAGCGCCTACCTCAACCAGCACTTTGGCTACAAGCGCGAAGACATGGTTCTTCTCACCGACGACCAACAGAACCCCATGAGCCAGCCGACCAAGGCGAATATCCTGAGGGCCATGCACTGGCTGGTAAAAGATGCGCGCCCCAACGACTCGCTTTTCTTCCACTACTCAGGTACGCTATACCCCACAATTACGGCTTGAAACACATTCTCACACGTGAATAGGTCACGGTGGCCAGACAAAGGATCTCGATGGTGATGAGGATGATGGATACGATGAAGTCATTTATCCTGTTGATTTCCGCCAAGCCGGCCACATTGTCGACGACGAAATGCACCGCATCATGGTGCAATCGCTTCAACCAGGTGTCCGTCTAACAGCCATCTTCGACTCTTGCCACTCCGGTTCCGCTCTGGATCTTCCGTACATCTACTCCACCTCCGGTGTTCTCAAGGAGCCCAACCTTGCCAAGGAAGCCGGTCAAGGTCTTCTTGGCATCGTGTCATCGTACGCGCGCGGAGATTTGGGTGGCATGGCAAGCACCGCCATGGGCTTCCTCAAGAAGGCTACGTCTGGCGATGATACGTACAAGAGGAACCTTAGGACGAAGACAAGCCCGGCAGACGTCATCATGTGGAGTGGAAGCAAGGATACCCAGACTTCGTACGTTGTGGCAAAAACACATTACCCTGCGCTCGATGAGAGTAAAACCAGCAAGCTAACAAATTTCCTAGATCCGATGCCACAATCGGCGGCCAGGCTACTGGTGCCATGAGCTGGGCCTTCATCACCTCTCTCAAGAAGAACCCGCAGCAGAGCTATGTTCAGCTGCTCAACAGCATTCGTGATGAGCTGGAAGGCAAATACTCGCAGAAGCCACAGCTCAGCTGCAGCCATCCGTTGGGTACGTGGAATCCCCGTCTGTTTTCTAAATAAGCGTTGCTAACATGGTTCTAGACACGAATTTGCTGTATGTGATGTAAAAAAAGGTTCGTTGTTGTGACAACGGACTAATCGCATGGTTTCCTTAGGTTTGTTATGTGATTACGAGGCAACATGGAACGAGTGATCTGTACATAACGAAAGGACGTTGGTATACCAGAGTTTGCGGTTGGCTGGCGTCGATACTCCGTTCGGGTTCCTATGTTCTCTTCTTTCTACGCATGGATTCTTGGAGTTTGGTATGTACTACTTGCGAGTGATTTGTTCCTATTTTTGCTAACGCTCAGATAGGAACTTTATGCTTTATCTTGTGAATGATTAATGACCATTGCTTATGCTTCCTTCCCATTGCATGATTTCAAAAGGCGCAATGTCAACACAAATAAGACTGAAGAAATGTATGCCGAGGTAGCCAACTGTGAGTATGATTTGATCAAATCACTTGCCGAAAAATGTGCAATTCCACTCCGGTGGCTTGTAGGTATCACGCGATCTTTGGAGGGGCTCCACTAATCTGGCGGACCGCGGCGTTTATGGGGGCTAAAGCTAATGAGAATACGGATGTTGAAGCCCCTCTTTGTCCAGCCACGGTGAAATAACCTTATTCATGCTAGCCCCTCCGGAAATTGCATAGCATACCGAAAATGCTCACACCGTGGTTGAGAACAATTCTTGAAACCGCTTGCTTCCCAACTTACAGCAATTGACCGATGCTTACTGTTCAGCTAGTGGGAAGAGGTTCACGGACTTCTTCCCTGCGAGACTCGTTACCGGCGAAAAATTTCTATGTTGTAGAAGAAACATCATCAAAATGTTGACAGGTTTATCAATTATCATTCCGCGATGCTCGCATGGCCTCCAGTCCGCTAACAGTTCTCTCCTGGAGTATTTATATACTCAATTGCACCATTTCCTCCACCAAAACTGAATCGACACAGTCTCTTGCCTAAAACTCACTCGTAGCATAATGTTCTCGGCGGATTCCGAGCAGGGCTTTGCACGGGTTTCGTCGTCTCTGTCCTTATTCTCGTGGTGAATACCGTGTCATTTCGATAATACTATGCAGAAACTAGAAAACAAAGACCGGTTGGCGCAGTACAATTCGCGCTACGTCCGAGACGTCACCGACCTTTTTCTCAACATCGATGCGGTCGGTTTGAATTTCACGTTGTACAACACAACGATGATAGTTGCAACACCACAGCCAGGTCATTGGTCTTTGCGGGAAATTGGCAACTTCGAAACAACTCTGATGGAAGGTGCTCCGGTTGTGGCAGGTTTCATTACAAGCAATGTTAATGGCAACGAGCTTGATGTCCGTCCAAGGAAAGAATTTGACATGGCCTAAACCTTGGCTAGGCAACCCGTTTGAAAACAACAGCATCTCTCAGATTTTGACGTACACGAAACGTGCTACTTTGGCATGCCAAAACGAATGTGGGGCGTTATCTGGGCGGATAGAGCAATTAATTCAATGCATTTAAGGCGTTCTTTAAGCTGGTAAGGGCTGCTAAAAATGATCCTCGGCCGCTTCGCTATTTTGTCCACCGCGTACGCGGATTAGCTATTGTATCTGTGGGAAGGCCGCTGCTCACCACCCTCAGCCTTGTATGTCTGATGTTGGGTGATATAATAATAAATCGTCACTTCACTATTCATCAAATAATAAGAGCCGATGGTGTAATGGGTAGCATTAATGCTTCTACGATCACTTAGCCAAACATTCATTGTCAGCTAGTAGACACTCGTTAGCATTAGATTCAGGTTCGAGTCCTGATCGGCTCAGCTTTCTTTTTGTTTTATTTCTTTCTCTGGCTGTTTAATTTTTTGCTGCGACCAACTATGGAGCCGAAGGAACCAACGGAACCCGCCGCTGCAAACTCTTTCTTTCCCCGCAACACGCCCGTGGTCCACATTAGCCTCAGTTTCGATGGTACACATACACTCACACACACTGAGTATTGGATAGTTGTCTCCAATCAGTCATCTCGCGCGATTCCTCCACTATGAGTAATTTCAGCTTGAGCACAAGCGCTGGGAAAGAGCAACCAGGTTTAGATCAGTCTACACTTCATGGCCATTGTCATTACCTGCAACCTATGCAAATTTTTTGTAATGATCCAGACATTGATGTTCCGCAATGGTCCAATTGGATGCACAGATACTGTGATTCGCCAATGGAGGAGCGGTGGGTATCTAAAGGGATAATGTAGGTTTGATAACTTACTCCCACCTCCCCGGCAGGTGGGCAACGAAAAACATTCTTCCTCCAGCTGCCATACCGCTGGGCAATCCCGCTGACGGTCAATTCCGGCTTACTCCATTGGCTTGCCTCGCAAACCGTATTTCTCAGTCGTATGGAACTTGAAGATGCTGATGGAAAGTTGATTCCCGCTGAATCGAAGAGCACGACAGGCTTCTCGACTTTCAGTACCTCGATTCTCTGCACCGTTCTTCTGATTTTGGGGGCTGTAATCATGACGCTTGGTTTTCAGAAGATTGAGATACACGTGCCGCCGGCTTTGCATTGCGGTATGGTGATTGCTGCAGCGTGCCATCCGCCGCCAGACGAAGCCGAGCCGCAATTGAAGAAGGTTCAGTGGGGGGTCCTTCAGAACCGGTTCGATGGGAGCGTTAATCGTTGTATTCACAGGGGAGCCAGTGTCACAGCCCGAAGTTGGCAAGGAATATGCGTAGCGTTCAGCAAAGTCTAGTACGTTTGAATCCGTCCAGGCTCTTCCTGTAGTCCACTTTAGCGTATATCTCACAAGTAGAGCAGGCAGACAGTTTATTCGCAAATGCACTCAATACATGTAGCTTTTTGCCTACATGGATACGTTAGCCTGAGGTACGATAGTCATGTGAATGAGGTTGGAACAGTTTCGCATGTGCTGAAGCACACAGCCTTTACCTACTTCGGTATGACGCAACCCTTCCAGCCCTGGGACAAAGGTCACCCCTGCTCAAGCCCAGCTTCGTTGGAAAAATATCGTGAGACACTTTGGTCTCCCACTTTTGATGTCGACATGCCGGCGTCGCTCCAACAAATGTCAGCTCAGGATGCCCATTGCGTCATCGCGCCCAGGGTTTTGCGTGCTCAGCGCACGATAGGCCCGCTCCACCAATGCCGTCTCCGGCATCGCATAAGAGAGCCGGGGCCGGTAGTGTCGATAATAAAGACGACATTTTTCCCCTCTAATGCAAGACATGGTGTCCGACCCAACCAAAGCTTAATCAAGCTTATCTCCTGCGCTTATCGACGCCAATATCGCATACTCGGACAACAACCATGGCTTCCACAACACATGCAGACGACACTCTTCACGTCGCCATCGCCGGCGCTGGCATCGCGGGCCTGGCGGCTGCGGTTGCGCTCACACGAAACTTCGGCTCGCGCGTCGACGTGCAGCTGTACGACAAGGCCACGGCGCTGCGAGAGATCGGTGCATCCATCGCTCTGGGCCCGAATGGACTGCGTACGCTTGAGAAGCTGGGCGTGGAGAATGCGCTGGATGATGATGTTGCGTTTAGGGGCCCGAGTGGGTTGCCAATGATTTATCGGTATGCTTTCTCTCTTCCTCGCCAATTCACGCATTCTTTCTTTTCTCCCTCCGTGCATCTGTTTAATTGGATTTCCGTCATGGACTCTTCTCTCTCTTTTTTCGTCCCTACGTTGCGGGAACTTCGCACGATGAACTGTGAACCGAGACTGAGATATTGTTGTCAGGCACTGGAAGACCAATGAGATTGTGTCATACGACGAGTTTGTGAATGTGCCCGAGAGACGTCATCAGACAGCGCGGTTCGCGCGAGCACATCTGCATCAGAGCTTGCTGGAGCACGTTGATCCGGCGCGGATTCATTTAGGGAAGAAGATCGTTTCCGTTGAGGAGGTTAGTGAGAAGGAACCTTTGGTGCTGAAGTTTGCGGATGGCTCGGAGGCCAAGGCGGATTTGGTGGTGGGCGCAGATGGAATCAACTCTGTAAGTTTTTGCTTTTGTTTGTTTGCTTTGATTGCCTCTGGCGAAGGTTGGTTGCATGAAAGGAGATAATACGTGGCCATTGGAGCCGTGGTGGATGCCAAAGGTCATGGAAAACGTGGGATTGCTGACGAGTGATAACAGGGCGTGAGAAAGTTCTTTGTTCCTGAGCAGAAGCTGGGATGGACCACTCAAGTCGCATACAGAGCGGTGTTCGACGCATCGTTGGTGGAAGGAACACCGGACCTACCTGAAGACTCGACGCACTGGGTAAGTTCGTGTAGCGTACTCGTTGAACATCCACTGACTGCTGCAACAGTGGGGCCCAACCGGCAGCTTCTTCGCATCAAGACTCGGTACGAAGCCTTCCCGCATCACAACTTCCTATACCGTTCTGACACAGCACCGCCATCGCAGGCAAGGGCCAATTCACCACCGTCGGCATCATCTCGCTCGACCCCTCCGACCCAAAGAACGCCGCCATCGTCGACAACGCCCACTGGGACAACCTCGCCGACATCAACTTCGTCCGCGAGCTGTACAAGGTAAAAACAACAACATCACCAATCAACCCAAAGCGAACCTCAAACGTTGACAGCTGGAAATAGGACTGGCACCCCCTCATCCGCACCCTCTTCGCGCGCACCCCGGCGTCCTCCATCCGCGTCTACCCCAACCTCGCCATCACGGCGCCGCTGCCCGCCCACACTTTCCTGGGCGGCCGCGCCGCGCTGATCGGCGACGCCGCGCACCCGCACGGCGGCGCCTTCGCCACGGGCGGCTCGCTGGCCCTCGACGACGCCTACGCTTTGGCGCAGGCGCTGCGGGCCGTCTGGCCGACGTCATCCACCGGAAAGCCCGCGAAGCAGCACTTGGCGCAGGCGACGCGCATCTACGAGAAGGCGAGGAAGCCGCACACGACAAGGCTGTTGACGGTCGTGCACGCGTTGACGGAGAAGAGTAAGGAGAGATTGCGGAGGGCTGATGGTGGGGTGGAGACGGATGAGGAACTGCGGAAGAGGATGAAGGCGAGGGCGGAGACGAGTTGGTTGCACGAGCATGATGTGGATGAGGCGGTGAGGAGGGCTGTGGAGGCTGAGCTGGGTGTTGGTGGTGCAGGGAGCGTGGAGGCGAGGTTATAGGTAGGGGGCCTGAGGAGAGAATGCAAATGCGGGATAGTAGACGGGTTCGCCTATCTTCGTGTCCCCGGTTTCACGGTTTGAACGGTGCCGGAATAGGTTGTTTATGAGGTGCATCTACACGGAAACTTCGGGGAGCTTAGCCTGCTGACACGAGTAAGTGTGTCAGGCACGATTCAGGGGGCCTGATTTACCTACGTCACAGGTACAGCGAGATACTTGAAACGTGGTCGCTATCAAACGCTGGTGCAATAAGAATACGAGAAACGTGCGCCTTGGCAGATGCTCAGCCTAAACATGTCCTTCCCATTACTGTCCAAGGAGGTCGAGAATGAGCAGGGATACGCCAGAACGACACGATGACACCATTGGCTGTGCTCGCTACCCGTGTTCGGACGTGTTTCCTTCCTACTTACAAATACATGCGGGGGGAAGGCTTTAGGGTGCTCAAGCCTTGGCCCGGCGCGCACCCAAGCCCCGAAACGACGGCCATGCCAAGACTGGAGTCATGCAACAAGTAGCTGGGGCTAGTACCGTGCACCACCGTGCTATGTAGGGAAGGAAGGAAGCTGCTTCTCCGTGTCTTGTCAGGCAACCTGGCTCTCGAATCAGGTATTGGTCGTGCTGTTTGCACTACGCCGTATTTATCTCACTATTGCAACTCCTTTACATATAAAGCCTTTGCCCTCTACAGCCTCTTCCAACAAGCCACGCTTCGTACCCACGTCCAGCCACCTATATACCCCGACGCTTGAAGCCAATCCTCTCTTTCAAAACTTCAACAATCTCTCCAAACAAATATAATCATGAAGACCACCGCCGCCCTCGCCGTCCTCTTCGCCGCCGCCGCTCAGGCCGCCATCACCTTCGAGCAGTTCCCCGCCACGGGCATTACCTGCCCCAACAGCGATGCCAGCGGCCAGCTGACCAGTGACACGGCCGCCCTCAAGGCCGCTGCCGAGGCGGCAAAGGACGGCGAGCCGTACGAGCAGTCGGCCTCGAACATCGCATCCGGCGCGTGCTCGTCGTTGAAGCTGCCTTACTTCATCGTAAGTCACACAAGCTCTCTAAATCTTGTTACCAGAAAGATGGAACTGACCATGAATGCAGACCACCACCAACCAGGCCAATGGCGAGCCGGCGGCTAGCTTGAGCTTTGCCTATGATGAGGCGAACGAGACTATCTACTACTGCGGTGCGCAAGGACTGTTCAGCACGAACGGAAGTGGCTACCCGGATAGCTGCGATCAGCTCTAAGGGGATGGACGGCACGAGTATGGTGTTACGAGGAAATGTTGAGGACTAGTGGCTGGAATCAGCTCAGTGTATACAATGCATGTTTTGTGGCTTTCTCTATGTTTTCAGGGGAAGCGGTCCCTTTGTTCTCTTCGTCTGGTTACTTCACACGTGATTATGTTCATTGAACAACGCACTGTTTAACCTTTACAGATGTTTCATTATCACCATTCAGACAAGAGATTGTTTACAATACAGCACGATGTATATCGCACAGTGTTTATCAGATAATTGTGCACGAGACAAGCCAATCAGGCTGCTCTGAAATAGGAAAAAGCAAAACTCCATTTTATCTAATTTGATCGGCAATGAGGACAACTCGCAACATGTCGTGTCAGTAAGTATCATCTCCGTGTACCCGGGTATTCCAAAAACAGGTCGTAAAAGTACATCAAGCTCGTGCGTATCGTAACTCATCTCCAGCTCATCGAGAGCCCCAAGATTTTCTCCAACTCCGATGTGCGCCAAACAGAATGCCAATGAGATGTCAGGGGAAGCAAGAAATCATCTCTTCAAGGCGCAGCGGCCTGAGCCCCGCCATTACCGCCGTTGTTGTCGACCTCGATGATGACTCCGATCACCATCCTCACATAGCGGTCGACCTCCATTAAGGTCCTATCCGCCTGCAACGTCGCCTCGGCCGGCATCCCCGTGTCCACAATCTCCTCCAGCGTACCCTGCACGCCGCGCTGCCAGTCCGACACGACGCCGCCCGCCAGCTCGCCGGCGCCAGCGACGTTGACCCCGAAACGCTCGAGGTAGAGCGCGAAAAGCTGGAGCAGCAGCAGCCTGCGCAGCTGCGTCACCGTCGCCGTGCCGACGGCCTCCAACGGCTGCTGGTCCGGCTGCTGCGGGTTAGCGGCAGCGCTGAACTGGCGCACGACGCCCAGCGCGGCGGTGGGGAGGGCCGCGACGAAGCGCAGGAAGCGCGGCGAGCCGAAGATGGGCAGGGTTACGGGCTGGCCGGCGTCCTCCGGCGGCGGCGGCATGTTGTCGATCGCGTCGCTCATTAGGCGGAGCAAGCCGCCGCCCGCGTTGAAGACCTGCTCCACGCCGAAGCGCAGCGTCGGCGGCGGGACGTCGTTGTTGTGGGCGGCGGTGACGGCGTCGGCGGCGGTGTTGTAGGCGACGCGGAAGCGCTCCATGCGCTGCATGGCGCGCGTGAAGGCGATGGTGGATTGCTGCGTCGCGATGAAGGCGTCGGATTTGTTGCCGATGTGGGTGCGGCACAGGGGGCAGGAGATGGCGATGCCCGGCGCCTTGCCCATCCACCTCGTTAAGCAGGCCGTGCAGAAGGTGTGGTTGCAGGCCAGGAGGGTGATCGGGTCGGTGCAGGAGTTGTCGGGGGTGGGCTCCGCGTCAGTGAGGAACCCTACGAAGGGGAAGAGGCAGATCGGGCAGTCCGTCTTGTCCTCGTCCCGAAGTGCCTGAAGGGTAGCTGCCGTAGCAGGCTCCGTGGCGGCGTCGGGGCAGATGAATTGGATCGTTGCCATGTTGGTGTTTTCTTTCTTTTTTTAAGGAGTGAATGAAAGAGATATCCAAAAGGTTGGACTGGTAGGTATGAGGATCCCGGAAGCAGTGGACTTGATAACGGTGCTAGTAGCGGGATGCTCGAGGTTGTGAGAGTCGTCTGCCGAAAAAGTAAATCTCGTCCATAATTGCGAAGTATTAAATAGAAGAGGTCGAGAGAAGACAATGTATCTGTTTGTGAATGAAGTGTTGTATTTGGGAAGTGTTTACCCAGACAATGTAATCACTTTCGTGGTGAATGAAGTTCGATACTATGGGGCCTCCGATAGCTTACAAGCTCCATCTTAGGTTAGATTCTGCGAAGCCAGCTACTTTCAACCTAGAGCAGTCTTGCAGCCTCTCGGAAAGTGCCCATGGCACCATGTTGTTCCAATCACCATCTCGTATACGTTGTATAGATTCAGTGTTTAGGGATGACTGTATAATAATATACTCGCTGAACTCCCACTGGAGACGTTCGTTGTACTAGGAATTTAATATATACTAAATAGAAGGATTATTTCGAGCCGATAAGCTTCACATAACTTCCGGATAAATTTGGGCGATGATTGATGGTACCTGCTGACGGCAGAGATTATATACGCTGCCTGGCGGCTGATTGAAAAACAACTAGCTAGAAGCACACAGCAAACAGCAAACAAGAAGAGAAACTGTTTCACCCGAAGTCCATCATCTCGCTCTTGCACACCCAAGACACTTATGCCTCAGGGAACAACGTTTCATAAGTGTGCTGGTACATATCCTCGCTAATTTGCATCCACTGCGGATCATCGTTTGACTTTAGAAGACCGATTGTCACCTGAAACCATATCACAAAATCCCGCCACACCGTTTTCTGTTGTAAAGCATGCACGAACTTCTGGTACTCACGCCCGCCCATCAACTTGCAGTCGTCCGCCGAGAAGCTCCAGCTCTTGTCTAAGTCCTTGCAGAATAGAGAAATGGCCATACAGGACTTGATAGTGTTGGCCAACGCATCAATCCTAACCACGGAACTCTTTGGCTCAAAAGGACAGGGGCGAACGAGAGTTGCCTCCACCCAACCAAGCACTTGGGGATAGACGCGGATCCAAGCCACGACCAGCCCTCTGAGAGCTATGGGGCAGAAGGTTGTGCTGTCGAAGTCGTGCACGACCCCGCGCAAATGCTGTATGTAGCGCAAGGCAATCTTGTTGACGGATATGAACTGCTCCCGGTCGAAGCGGATAAAATGGTGGCGACGGTCTTCAGCGGTAATGGTGGTACTTTCTTTGAACTCTCGCAATTCCCCAATGCTTTCCCATGCACACAGTGGCCGCTTGTGAGCTGCTATTGCTCTGTTGAAGTAGACCATACCACTCCGAATTGCGGCGCGGGAGTGAAATGTTTCCACTTTCAGGACCTCGGTGCGGCAGATAGGGCAGGGGATGGTCCATTTCTGGGGTTGAGCGTCGCAGCATGCGATCATCCAGGATAAGATGCAGGTTCTGCAGAAGGTGTGGCCACAGCGAGTGGTGAGGGGTGTTCTGCTCCAGGTGTGCTCCTCTCCCTCGTCGGAAACGAATCCGTTTTGTATATTTCTGCTGATACTAGCCATGGGCTTTCCATTGCCTAGGTGTGCAGGCATTTGCACACTGGGCGCACCTTTCCGCGCCTTGAAACTCTTGACTCCTTGGAGGGGCAAGTAGCATATGGGACAATCTGTGTCGTTTCTTTCGATAAGTTGTTTCAACGTAGATTCGGTGGTGATCCAAACGGCGCCGAAATAGACGCTTCTGAAGGGTTCCATCGTAAGAGTGACCAGTGCGTCGTAACTTGGGGAGTGGAGGAAGAATTAATGGAGTGAGATGCAAAAGGGATGCTCCTCTATATTATCGTATTGTCGCAGTCAAAATTTTCGGTCTAAAATCTGTGTGGTTGCCTTCGCTTGATTCTTTTACCTTGGTTCTCGCAGTATTTCCCATGAATAGTCTGTACCATAATTCCCATCTATATCTCGCCCGCATGTCAGACACCGGCACGCCTCTTCTTTCTCCGTCGCGTCGCGAAACCATTTCACAACACACGAGAAGCAAAGGCTGTGCCCACATTCAGCAATCCTGATGAAGGAATAGTACTTATTGATTGCTGATAGAGTTGCGTCGGAGTGTTGGCGACTGGTTTGGTGCAAACTGGGCTGCGGAATTTGCTGTTTGATTATTCTTTGAGTTTCGCAGTGTCTAAATTCGTACAGTTGTGGGAAGGCTTCAAGGAGAGGGTGACTTTCATATTGCTGGCGGGATCGTTTTCAACAATGAGGATGCTCATGGAGGCAGTTTTTTTTTTTTCTTTTTTGGTGAAGGGATCCTTTGTTATATCGTTAACAGTCACATGCAAAGTAATAAGGGCGTCACTGAAGTATGAGAAAAGACTCATATTTGGTGTCCGCACGTCGATGCTCGGCCAGCCGCTTATACTTTTAAAGGACAGCAGGTCACGGTGGCCAAACACCTTATGCAGACGGCTAACTAATAAAGCACAAAAATCCAACTCTGACTCTTGGGGTATCAAACAAAACAAACAAATAGGCAAACAACAGCTCAAAACACCGATCAGTCACTCCGATAACTCCATGAGGTCCACTTTCTCATCGTCCTCCTCATACTCCTCCTCGACCTCCTCTTCCTCCATAGGCTCAAAGTCCCCATCTTCCTCGTCGTCTTCATCATCCTCGTCTTCCCACTCATAATCCCTCATCTCCTCATCCTCCTCTACACTCTCCTCCTCTATACTCTCCTCATCTCCCTCAATCTCCTCCCCTCTCTCACCCGCCTCAGCCGGCCCGTATATATCTTCGCCAATAAAGGCCAAGATATCTCCCCTATCTTCTTCTTCCCCTTCTTCCCCCTCACCCACTCCCTCGACTTCAAAATCGCTCAGCGCTTCGAGATCGTCAAGGTCGACCTCGACGTCACTGAGCGTGTCTTCGGGGATGGCGGTTTGGGGGTAGCACGGCTGACGGCACATGGGGCAGGGCGGGGCGTCGGGGCCGTGACGGTGGCCGTTCAGGTGAACCAGCATGCACACGCGGCAGAAGATGTGGCCGCATCGTACGAGTTTGACGGGGGGAAGGCAGGGCTCGGCCTGCTCCATTGGTGCTGTTGCTGTTGTTGCTGTGGTGGAGGAGGAGGAGGTGGTGTTGGTGGTGGTGGTCTCCTTGTCGGCTGGAGACGGAGAAAATTCGAAATAGCAGATGCTGCATTCGAAGATCTCGTTGCCGTTGTTGTGGAGATCGGCGGGCGTGGCGGGGACGACATACGCCGCGAGGTGGTCGGGCAGGCCGAGCACGCTCGGGACGAGGCCCTGTTCGTTGCTCATTTTTCTGTGTGGTGTGAGTTGACTGGCGTTGATTTAAAATGTATGCGAGTCGTTGTAAGATATGGAGGATGCGCTGGGAGGCTGTGGCGGTTGTGGAGGTTGTGGAGGTTGTGGTGGATGTGGTGGATGTGGTGGCTGCAGTGGTTATAGTGGTTGTTGACAGTTGTGCAGAAAGTCGAGTCTTAGGAAGGAGAAAATTTGCATCAGAGAGGACGGGGACGAGAACGCGGAAAATCTCAAGCAGCAGGAAGGCGCAGGCTGGGGAGGGAAAGAGCCTCTGAATTGATTGGCTTCTATCTCAGGGTCCGTACCACTGGTCGACTCCTGACTGAGCCGGCAGCGACGTAATGTTACCTGTCCTCCACTCAAACACCTCATGCGGTGCCTGGCTAATAGCGCAACTCGATCGGTAGCTATTTAGTGTCGGCTAGAGTCATACCCCAAGACCAGAGTTGCTGTTCGATGACCTTGCCAATAACGGCCTTCGTGAAGGCTGCGTATGATCTACTTTCCTTTTCGGCTGAGGACGGAAACTTCGTCAGATATGCCTCCGCCAACCGGTCGAATGCAGACTTTGGGTCGACAATATCCTTGTCTTTGCCGGCCTTGAACAAGAGAAAGGATGCTGGATTCAAGGTCCTAAAGATTTGTGTAGTCATTTCCCCAGGACCGGGGCCCATCGAAGTCATCTTCCGGCCTTCAGTAATTACGTTTGAGAAAGAAACAACCAGAGACGACGGCTTCTTTAATGTTTCGAACCGTAACACGGAAGCTTCGTAGAGTGCCGTGTAAGCCTCAGTGGCTTTACGGTTCCATTCGACTGTCTGCCTGCAGTATGCGCACAAGGGCGGCCCCACGTTCCGTCGCTGTGACCAGAAATCTCCAAGGAGACACGTGGCGCCGAAGATGTGACCGCATTGCAAGGTCACTGGCTGTCCAAGACACTTCGGCGACTCGGCAAGCATCCGAGTCAGCTCCTGGAAGGTGGGTTGATGACTCTTTTTCTTAGGACCGAAAATTCTTCGCATGGCCTTCCATATCCTCGTCCTCCATTTGCCAGTCTTGTTATCGTTCTTATTTATAGATAGGATCATCTTTATCAGGGCATAGCGACGGTCCAGTGGGTTGCTGCTGGATTCATCCGGAACCAAGCCTAAGTCAAAACCCATGCGGCAAGTGGGACAAGAATGGTCGTTCCGTCGTTCAAGTTCCTGACGCGTAGTCAAGGATATGAGGGGCATATAGTCGTAAGGATAGAGAGCACGCAATGGCAACGGGTAATGATCTAGAGCTGATATGAGTGTGAAGCATTTTATTTGATTCTCAAGTGAACATACTTTTGAGCTCAGCATCTTGAGGGCTAGAGTTAAGGCTGGCCATTTTGGCAGACTTGACTGAAAGAGAGGGGTAAGAGGGGAGACCAGGTATTTATCCACCCAGCGAGAATTTTGCAACGTATCTGCGAGGAAAAAATTGTTGCGCGATTATCGCTTGGACCAGCAACGTGCCTGCGGCTACCATGGCTCAGCCAGGGTCCTTCCCATAATATTTAGCACGCTAAAAGGGAACCAACGGTGGAACGGGGTACCAATCAGTTCGTGTAAACGTGGGCCTTGTCCCGCACCAAAGATGGGAGCATCGAAAGTGTCCACTACTTTGGTCCTGCAAACACTGTGTTCTGATCAGAAGTTAATCATCGTACTGTTCTAGACGATACGAGAAACGAGTCGAGAGGCAGCACTCTGTGATTGCGGAAAGCCAAAGAGCGAGGCTACGTCATGCGCCTCCGTGCCCCACGTCTTTTCCTTCAACACCAGCTCCGTCAGCTGAAGATTGCAACCTCCCAAGACATAGCACGCCATCAGCTCCTCTCAAAGAAGAACAAACACGCACACAAGTCCGCTCATTCAGTTGCCCGACATGCCTGAGACCAGCCTTTTCCCAGTCATCTGCACCGCCGAAGTCTCCACCTCCGTGCGCATCAAACCCCCCCTCAAAATCTGCAGCGCCGCTGAACAAGAACGAAAAAAAAAAAAAAAAGGTCATCGACAAGTTCCTGAGCGCAGCCCACGCCGCAAGCGAGCGGCTGGTGCCCGGTAGCGAACCCTGCCTCGCTGTCATCACCACCACCGCTGCCGGCGCCGCCGACGGCGCGTTGCTCCTCCCATCCAGCCCATCGCAGCCGCCGCTCGAGCCTTTTGCCTCGCCATTCCTCGGCCAGCCCGTCGAAGCTGTTGCGCAGCGCCTCCGCAGCACAGACGCGTGCTTCTTCGCCGTGCTCGACGAGCGCTCCGCCGCCGACGAAACGGCGCTGGTCGTCGCTAGCGGAGCCGGCAGCGGCGGCATTCAGATCGTCCGCGCCACCTTCGACGAAGTGCAGCGCCTACTTACGGCTCTGGACGTCGGGTCGCTTGGGATCGAGGAGGTCCGGTCCATTGCGGAGTCGAATGGGGGCGTCTATGGACCTGCTCGCGAGAGTGCGAAGAAGGGCCAGCCGGCTCCGAGGAAGAGGCTTGGGGCGTGATGGGTTCATTTGCATTGTAAGGGGCTTGTAGTAAGAAGTTGTGTGGGAAAGAAGCATCTTCTTGGTGTTGACTATAGACCCTTCTCAAAAGTAAATTATATTAACCCTTTCGTGGATCTTAAAGCCCTTAGTGGATGTTCCGCTGATGCTGTCCAAGCACCGGAAACCCTGAAACCGCACATCTCATTTTCTCTCCCATTACATCCACCAGAGGCTTATGAACTCTCTGTCTCCATTATCTTAGCCGTTACCGTTCGTATCCTCATTCCCATGACAGAATGGCTTCCACACAGTACCTTTCCGCTCTAGAATGTATTGTGTTAACAAAATCCACTTGAGCCGTCTCCCGGTCCGCCACCCAAAGGCCTTACATACTTGTCTCATGCCCCTCAACATGATGGTACATTGTTACACTGACACCTTCGCACTGGATGGTTCCATATTCACATCTCCTCTTCCATGTCACCCTTATTGTCGACATTGAGGGAGTACAATGCTGAGTCAGCTACACCGGCTGCAAACTCCTCTGCATCGTTGTTCCTGGCAGCCCGCATCATGCGCCACATCGAATCCGCAAGTACCGGATCAGTCTTGTCAATGCCCAAACCTCCGTACATGAACTCCCACCACTCCGCCCATTTGTTCGCAAGCTGAGTGGTCGGAGCGATTCGTGTGAATGTAGCTCCGCCGAGGCTGGGAGTCTCTGAACAGGAGCTGGGTCTGGACATGACCAAGGTGCTTGTTCCCGCTGTGGTGTAGTCAGAGGTTGCAGCGCCACCTTCAGACTCGACTTCAGCTACATGGAAAAGAGCTTTGTCGGTGTTAGCTGGTACGGACCTCTGGGGGGTTGGGTCGGACTTGACCCGCTTTGGGTCTCGACCTTTGCCAATGTCCGCCTGCTGCTGCTCGCTGTCCACAGACCTTCTCCTCTTCTGTGGCTTCTCCAGGTCCGTCTTCTCATCAGGGCTGCCGGTATTGGCCGTGATGTCCTTGATGATGACACCCCAATCCTTCCACTTCTCTTCCACATCCGCTGAGTAGCTCAGACTGCTTGTGAATGCCCGGCCTTCCAATACAGGCACTGAGTTGACGGTTTGCACGATGTCATCTAAGCTGGCTGCCCTGTGCATCGGGATGAACAGCCTCAGGCGCTCCGCGCGCGACAGCGAACGCATGCGGCCGATCCGCTTTTGCGCCTCGACGTCGGCAACACGCCAGACGTCTGGAGTTTGGACCTGGAAGAGCAGCACTTCTGGAGGGTGGTGTACCATGAAGACGAGCTCTTTGAAGCCATCGCTCCCAAAACTGTCCAGCTGACTGATGATAAATTCCGGCGTCCGGCTGAGCTTGGAGGGCTGCTGCTTGCAACCGATGGCGCGGTGATGGGAACGTGTGACGATAGGTCCGATGTATTGCGCGCGGAAATTGGCCGTTATGCCGAAGGACGGTTCTGCGTTATCGAGAGGAACGTGAAGGTTGAGACAAATGTGGTGGACGGAGCCTTCGTCGTGATCGCGACTGAAGGATACAGAGAGGTAGCTGGGGCGCCCTTTGCGACAGTGTCCCAGATGCTGACTCAAGCCGGTGTCTGGGTCGTTCCATAGTGCTATGGTGGATATGGGCCCAGGCGAGATGACCATGTCTATCGTCGTTTGCTGTCAAGCAGAGCCGCACGGCCGAAACGCCGCGTCGTGGCAAAGACGTGGTAGCTGGAGGGGGGAAGGCGAGACTGTCTGTTCAAGAGCGTTGACAAGCTCAGTGGCGGGGTTTGCAGAGGCTGGTGGTGCGGGAGACAGCGAAAGGCAGAGGGCAAGAGCGAGGAAGGCACGACCGTCCGACACCTGGAGAGCCCAAAATCCACTAACCAAATTTAGAAATGCAAACGCACTCAAACCCATTAGAATTGGAGAAGCTGGGACGGATTTCAACTCTAATGCAGGTGATGTAGACTCAAACCAGGCAAGCGGCTTGCTGCATGAGTGTCAAACACGCGCCGTAGGAAGCAAACCCCGAAAACGACCCCACCAAATAACCCGCAAAGCGCGGGACTCTATCGCCGCGGCAAAACCAAATCAACACCAAAATGATGCAATTATGAAATGAGGATGCTCCGCGTATTGGCCGGACGACGAAGCATCCAAAAGCCCTGCACGTTGGCCAGCGGCATGGATAGCCACCATACTGATCAGCACATCCTGACTACCGTTGCTCATCCGCATTTGCTAAGACTCTCAGTTTCTGTGTCCATAATCATCTCTTGATCCATGTAGTTATCATCGACTTCCACTGTGTCGCAGAGATCGTTGGAAAGCCCGGTCGACGACTGCGACACCTCAGACTCGGACCCACGCTGAAGTTCGGGTATGAGAACGTCATGCATCTCGATATCATCCGTGGACGTGGTTTCGTAGCCATCCGTGTGAGTAGCTACACCAGCGGGTTGTGTCGACTGACGCGAGATTTCCTCGTAGCCTTGAGCGAGGGAGATCGAGGCGGGCCAATTCGGGTATGTCATTTCATACAGGTCCAGGAAGTCGACTGCCTTCTTTCTGGTGCGCGGCCAAGGAAGCGTTTTGCTCTTCACCCTGTCTTTCGGCATCTTCTCCAGCAGACGCGCAATGAACAGTGACTGAGGGTCAGCTGGCTCCGGCCGCCATTCGGTGAAGCGAGGCGGGAGCCGGTAACGAGTAGCAGGCGGGGGCATGTCGGAGGGTGCCATGGAGCGGACGTTGGTTGGGGTTTCGAAATTTGGTGTGGATGTGTGAAGGCGACCGAGGCGAAAGCGACGCGAACAAACAACAACGAAGTGCGCGCTTGCCAGTTGGGCCAGCCGCACTCTTCCCGATTAGGAAGTCATGAGTGATTGGGGAAGTTCCATCCTTACACACTGTCTGGGTCTTGACTCGTGAACAAAGGATGTTAAACTTCCCGTTAAAGATAGACAACGCACTTTTGTGAATCGAAACTACATCCATACATGATCAGTAGGTAACACTTTTTTTTAGTTTAACACGGTCGAATACTTGAGCTTACACTTCTCTACCTCTTTCCACTATTTAAGGCCTTATCCTTCTCTCCTCACACTTTTCATATTAAACGCAGAAAATTTACCAAGATGTCATCATTTGCCGATCTCTACCGAGGTATTGCTGCAGAGCCTGCCACAGAAGTTACTCTACAAGCGCTCAAAGAGGAAGAGAAGCTCGACTGGCCAATTTGCCATCTCCCGTTTGTCGAGTTGCAGCAGTTCTTCCCAAAGCGTCCGACAAGCACCGCCTGTGTTGGCCTAATCCCTACAAGGCTCATCACCCCTTTCATAGACCACCCCAAGGAGCCGCATCCCCAGAACCCCATCAAAGTGCTAACGAGCATCCACCGCCGCCCAGCAAGCGCCACCCCGATCACCCTGAAGGCCTGCAACCACACATGCTGCTCTTCTTGCCTAATTGATTGGCTCTACTCCAACCTGCTCGTCGGCCAAAACACCTGCCCGTGCTGCCGCACCTCCCTGGCTATCCCGAAACCCTCCAACTGTATCCGCCTGACATCTGGGATCCGAGCAGCCTACACGTCCTCCGGCTTCGACTCGAATCCCACAAGCTTCGTTGAGCAATCCCTCGCCGCTTACGCTTCCGCCACCACCGACAACGACGACACAGACCCTTACGTCCACTTCAACCTCTTGCTCCTCCAGCTGGCCTGCATGCACGCCGTGACGACCAGCGACGCGATTCGCACCCCTGATCCAATCGCCAGAGCAAACGCACCCTGGCGGACTCCGACGTGCATCTGGGTCAACATGAAGCACATCTACTTCAAGCGCGCGACGGAGAACGTCAGCCTCCCGCTACACCGCCACGAGGCGCTCCCCTACTCGCGCGAGGCCTGGCTGCCGTGCAACCGCACGCCCGGCTGCTACGGCACCGTTGCGCCAGCGGCGGAGCTACGTCGCGCGCTGCTGCTGGAGCTGTACGAGCAGGAGCTGCTGCACTCGATGCGCTTGACGCCGTCGAAGCACGTGGTTACGGCGGAGGTTGTGAGAAGGATCCAGCGGGTGCGCGGTGCTGATGGGTTCCGGCTGGTTGAAGAGGAGGTGCGGACGAATGCCGAGTGGGCGCGGGTGGAGTGGTGCGTGCGGATGATGATCGGATGGCTTGTTCTACAGACCAGGAAAGCGATGGCTTGATGTGTTGCATCACTTCCCCTTTTGGCTCTACGTTTTGCGTTGCTTCAAATTTTGAGTTTCTATTTCATTGTCAATATGGCTACAATCAGGATTTGCATAATATCAGGATTTGATTGCTTTATAGAGGGGCAAATGTTGCTGTTGTGGGTAGCGTCTTTGCATCTCTCCTGGACGATTGGGTATCAGAATGCGGAAAAATATTGTAAAACTATACATT
Organism: Lasiodiplodia sp. COLG20; assembly: GCA_009801085.1. Lineage (NCBI taxonomy): Eukaryota > Fungi > Ascomycota > Dothideomycetes > Botryosphaeriales > Botryosphaeriaceae > Lasiodiplodia > Lasiodiplodia sp. COLG20. The sequence goes on along the minus strand of VNWV01000001.1, from coordinate 4,287,414 downwards.
ACCATCCAGAAGACAGCTTCACATGCTCATTTATGTCGCTTATCGTCTTAAAAAAACAAGCTGAGGCAGATTTACCCTTTGGCTGCAGTACCGCTCTGTACAACCGTCAACAGTAAACAATGTGCATTGTTAGCCAATGTATTGCAAGTATTAGGAAGAACAAACCATGATTGGATTATCAATTATGAAATCTTGTCTTGAGGCTGAGGTGGCGCCCTGTTGTATAACCCGTGCACATGGGACGGTGTTTCTATTCAGCTCCTCGTCACACACCCATTCCGCCCAAACAGCTGCCACATCGCTCTGGCTAAGACGACGGGTAATTGAAAAGGTCTTGAAGTTTTATTCTATACATATTGTGGGTATCTCGAAAAGTACGCACTCCTTAAGATGGCGCTGAAATGGCAACATCAAAAAATCAAAAAAAAAAAAAAAAAGAAGAGACGCCGAGAGCACCAACCAACCAGCCCAAAGAAGGAAAGGGAAATGACCTCACGACCGCCACTCCCCTCTACCCAGCAACCTCTCCTCCTCTTCACCAACTTCAACGACATCTTCCTTCTCCTCATCCAACAGCTTCTGGTACGCCATCTTATCCATGCGTGAACGCCAGGCCAAGACAACGGTGACACCCGACATCACGAGGGCTGCACAGACCATGAAGGCGAGGACAGTCGCGTCGCCATCCTTGAAGCGGTGGCCAAGAATAATGGTCTACAAGCGCAAAAAGTCAGCACAATGTCTCTCAAACAAAAAAAAGCCGGGGAAGATGCCACTCACCGAGTTCCTGATCTCATCATCAATCGAGGTGCCACCGGGCTCACTCGCACCGAGCACCCTGCCCTCCTTATCGAGCGCCAGCACGCGGACGTACCTCTTCGTGCTGACGCCGAAGCGCAACTCCGTCTCGAAGCCCGTCTTCTCGACCGTCTGCACGGGGTGCCACGACTCGCCGACCTCGTCCTCGAAGCCCTCCTCGCCGCTCTCGGCGCCGTCCATCTCGGCGTAGTCGGCGTCCTGCAGCACCCAGCGGTGCACCTCGGTCGCGCCGTTCCAGCTGACCCACACGCTGCTGCCCTCGACCTTGATGTCGGGCTTGGTCGCCGGCCGCCCCACCCACTTCGCCTTTTGCACGCGGTAGCTCTGCACGTCGCCGCTCTCGAAGCGCGCCTCGGGCTCGAGCCGCGTGTCGCACAGCACGCGGCCCTCGGCATCGAATTCGGTGAAGACGCCGTTGTACCCGTACCCGAGCAGCACGTTGCCGTTGTCCAGCACCTGCACCGATCCTTGCGACGACGAGATGATCTTCGTGTTCGGGTTCGTGTACTCGTGGGTCAGCGTCGCCGTCATGGCGATCTGGTCGATGGCAATGCGCATGCCACGCGATTGTTCCGACGAATAGACACCCGCTTCGGCACCGTTGTCGAAGAGCGTGATGGCCGTGTTGTTGTCGTGCCAGCGCGCGTCGTGCTGCCACATGAAGTCGGTGGCGTGGCCGTCGGAGAGGTCGACAAAGTTGTTGCGCTTGCCACCGAGTTGCCAGATGACGTCGCCCGTCTGGCCATCAATATACGTAACGCTGTGCGTGTAGCGGGCAGAGATGAGGTAGTTGCCCTTCTCGTCCTTGTCGACGCTGTTGATATGGAAGTAGTCGAACGGGCTCGATGCCGAGTCGCCGCCGCCTGAGTAGCGGTGGTACGTGTCATTGGCCATATAGTGGTCGCTCGACCGCCACGTAAAGAGCAAGTTGCCTGTCGCCAGGTCAATCTCCTGGAAAGCCCCATCCCACACCCATCCGCTGGACGGGCCGCCGATCGAGCTCAGGTCCATTGGCGTGATTTCGTATACACTGAGCAGGGCTGTACCGTTGCGCGTGAAGCGGAACTCGTGTAGGTCGCCCTTAATGGGCCCGACGGCCGAGATTTGCCGCACTTGTGTGTAAGACGAGTCGAACTGATTATGTCGGTCAGTATCGCAGTAACTCGAAAGAGTAATGCGGGGTAGGAGTAGGCTGGAGGCTGCCGATTTGGGTTGATGATGCGATTGTTAGGCACCGATGGCGTGCTCTCGGATCTGCGACACGGCGGGTAGACCCGTCGTAATGGCGCACAATGCCTATACCAACCCCGCATTAAAGAGCAACTCACCATGTAGTAGTAACCCTGGCCGTGCCCTCCTACCGTGTCATCTCCGCCCCAGAAGGTCAAATACTGCTCGCCATTCCATTCCTGGACGCCCAGGTTGTACGTCTCCCCGAACGGCCTCCCGTCCATGGTCCAGACCAAATTCCCTGCCTGGTCCAGAATCATTGGATTGGGGCCCGGCACCACTTGCCTTCCACGCGGGTTGAGAAAAATAAGATCATCGTTGCTGGTGCAACTGTCATTGGTGGCGACAATATTGACGCGGGGTCCTTTCAGAGGCGACGTCTGATATACCTGGTAGGGATATGGACCGAAATCGCCACGGTCGTAGGCCTCGTCGGCGAGAAAAGGTATCAGGTCGCCATGGGAAGTTGCGGAGAGTAATAATAATGACGATAGCGTCCAGCGGACGGATTGTAGAAGAGACATGGGAAGAGTATTTTGGAGGAGAAGTAAAGAAGCAGAAGAGAATTAAGAGTGTTGGAGATGTAAGGAATGCGAAAATTTCCTGAGCCTGTCGCCGATCATGCACTCGTCGGCTGTGGACGTGGGTTACGTGGACAGATGCGTGTGCAAAGTAGATTGTGGTGTGCGAGCACGCTTTCGGCCTGCAACGTCGGAGAAGAAAAGGGGAGGAGAGAGAGGACGGAGTGGGATTCCAAGAAGCTCGAGAGGAAAAGTATCATGGCCGTGCGAAGGAGGCGAGAAGGAGAAGAAAGTTATTAAGCAGCGCTCAGCAAACGGCAGCGCTCTCTCGAGGGTTGCGCCGGTTCTGGTTGATGTGCAGGCATGTGGAGGGGGACGTCGGCGCACACGCATCGCGGAGGGGCGCCTATCGAAATAAGGCTACTGTCCGCCCGCGGCGTCGTCAGCCGCCTTAGCCCGCACCCCTGCCACCAACCCCAGGCTCATGCTCCAACTGCAGTGATACTTAGCATGGCTGAAGTAGACACAGCTTCAAACGGCCTTGGCCTGGGTGCCGACTTCCGCTGACACTTGTCTTGGGCGCGCCAAGGTGCGGTTGCACAAGTCGATTCCCCGGCCTTAACTCCGCGCTATCCGCGTCACAGCAAGCGCATGAAGTCTGGAGTTTGAGAGGGCCCCGGCTCGGTCCCGTCGGCGGCAGCGTGCAGCCTCAGGGCTTACGCACGGCGCCACACGTTCTGCACCAGGTCGGGCGATGGGCGTCCAGTGCTACCGTCTGCGGCTCTAGAGAGGTGGAGCTTGCCGCGCGGACGCGACGAAACACAAGTCTTGGCGCGTCGTGCCAAGCTTCTCCTGGATGATGCGCCGCCCAATCGCGGGCTCCTCTCCGCGCGGGATTGGCTGGACTGCGCCGATGCGAATGACGAAGCTTTTCGAACTCGATCATCGACGCAGGCACTGCGGCCGCCTTCGTTCCTCCGGCCGCTATTTCCGTGCTCTTCTCGTCATCTTGAAGTCGCGTAGACGTTCGGTCTGCGGCAGCGGGGTAGAGTAGCGGCCAAGCGCAGGACGCCTGAGTCCAAGGTTAGCAGGTGGGTGGACTGCAGCTTTAAGGGATGGCCGGCATGAGAGGATTGCTTGCAAGGGCATTCGTCGGTTGCTGAGGTGCACGGCGACTGATGATTGCGAGCAGCGTTTGAGATTTGTGGAAACAGGAGACGGCAAAGGGTCTTCGGCGGTCGCGCTTGCCAAAGCCGCAACCGACAACACAAACAATGCCCCGCGCCGACTCTCCGCTCCATTCTTGTTCGCTCGCCAATGACAGCGTCGCTGTTTGCTGCTTTCCGCAAGGCCTGCCTCTGTCTCAGATCTAGCGGCCCGGTGACCTGGGTGAGCTTTCAGCAAAAACCCTGCTTTCCAGTTGTGCCATGCAGCGGCCCGTCCTGCTGGTGACGAGATACAACGTAGTACCCCACCATGCACCCCGAATCTCTCGATAGGCTCGGCCTAATAACTGACAACCGGGAATTCGGTCGGCTAAGGGATGTGGTGGACTGTCGCACGCCGGGGAGCGTGTGCAGATCACGTGCCGTCACACAACGTTCCGCCCTCATCACTTCCACCGCGGTCAGTCGTCTTTTGACAGCTCGGATATCATCAGGCGCATCATACAACTGCAGCCATGAAAGTCTCGGCCTGTATTCCTACCACAATGAGCGAAAACAATGACTGGCCGACTGGCATACGATGCACTAGACATAACTCATTCGCCCTAGCCACGTCCTTCCCCCAACTCACATACTTGGCAATCCCTTCTCGCTATTCCTTCGGATATTTGCGGTGCCTTTGATGCTGCCTCGACGTAGGCATCAGCATTGCCGCCAATCACGTGTGACCGAGGCATCCGTCATCTGCCGTCAGCTTTCGTTCGAACTGAAAGTCGATGACGACCAGTCATATCGTCTCCTGCGAACTGATAGCTGAGCCAGACCTCAACGAAAATAAATCTTTCGGCTCGGTCGAGACCCATGGACATCATCTGCCTTTGTCTGCTATGCTTTACGGATCCGGCCATTCCAGCCTATCTGACTGGAAAGCGTCAAGGTTTTTACGGCCGCAGAGCTCGAGAATGACGGTTCTTTCTGCATCGAAACGCGTTGGTGATGATTTTGGCTGTTTTATTGCTAGCGTCCAAGCGTTGCGAAAGGTTCAGAGTGGCGTCCTTATGGTGTGACCCCGCAAAAGTCGTTGGGGGCAAGTGGCCTGACCGCGCACCTGCCAGCCCCAATGTTTGCCAGCTTCCACCACTCCGACTCCACAGGATTCTCCAACACGTCAAGCCGGCCGCCATCCGTCAACGACTTTTGTTGGGCGAATCGCGAGACAATCGTTCGTGATGTCGCTTTCAGGCAGCATCAATTGCGAAAGAGAGACGGCGAAAGGGCGATGCGAGATTATATCTTTAAAGGCCCTGGCGGCCCACCGCGTTGGCTTGGGAATGCTGTGAAGAAGAGGCCTGCCCTGTCGCAACCTTCCTTTTTGGCCGCTCTTCCCATTTTCCGTCTTTCCCTTTTCTCTCTGGTGCGAAAGATTACTCATCCGTCGCGTCCATTCTCTTACCCTCTCGGGTAAAGAAATAGCCTCACCAACGATGGCTGCGCACCCGCACGTCACCGAAACGCGCATGACAGCGTGGAACTGGCCATTGCACGTCAACTGGCTTAACGTCTTCTTGACTGTACTTATCCCGCTGTCTGGTTGCGTTGCGGCTTTCTACGTCCCTTTAAAATTAACGACAGGCATCTTCGCCTTCGTATACTGTGCGTCCCCCTCGGTCTTTCTCCCTCGCCGTGACTTTACCCTGTTACAAATGTTCTCGATTATCAGTATTATCTGACTAAGTTATACACGCGCAGACTTTTTTACCGGTCTCTGTAAGTTCTTATTCACTTTCACAACAAGCGAAAGCGCACGGAATCATACGAAGGATCCGTCCAAAGCGGCTCCGCTACCGCATCTTCAAACGCCGCAAACACACTTCCTGCGGTACCGCAGGCTCCGCATGCCATTTTATCCATCATGCGGGGAAGAAAAGCGTCCGCACGGCAGCGGCTCCGCTTCTTCGATCAACATTTCCCAAACGAGAACTCCCCGCATTTTGATATCCGCACCGAATGACGCCATGCCCCCTGGGCTTGCCCATACCCACGTGTGCAAATGCTAACGACGATGTTTCCTCACGATAGCCATCACCGCTGGCTACCACCGCCTATGGTCGCACACGTCCTACTCGGCGACGCTGCCGCTCCGCGTCTTCCTGGCCGCCTTCGGTGCGGGCGCGATTGAGGGCTCCATCCGCTGGTGGAGCCGCGATCACCGAGCTCACCACCGGTACACGGATACGGAAAAGGATCCTTACTCCGTGCGGAAGGGGCTGTGGTATAGTCACGTAAGTTCTGTCGGATATTCCATTCCGCACTTGTTATCTTCCCTTTCAGGGGTTGATGGATTCGGGGCATTCTGCACCGAGGGGAATGAGTGGGACTCGTCTGGTTGTGCTTTTCCGCCTCGTAACCGCTAGGTCCGACCGAGCAAAGCTTAATCGGGGCCACGGGAGGCATCCCCTGGGGTCCAGGTGGATGAGCGGTATTCGGGCCATTTCAGAAGAACAAAGACCAGAGACAACTACACCAATCATGATGGAGCCAACACTAACGCCGATGCTAGATGGGATGGATTCTGATGAAGCAAAACCCGCGCCGGATCGGACGTACCGACATCTCGGACTTGAACGAGGACCCGATCGTCATCTTCCAGCACCGGCACTACGTCAAGTGCGCTCTGTTCATGGGCGTCATTTTCCCGGGCTTGGCAGCATGGCTGCTGTGGGATGATCTTATCGGCGGCCTCGTCTATGCTGGCATCCTGCGCGTCTTCTTCGTCCAGCAGGCAACCTTCTGCATCAACAGTATCGCGCACTGGCTCGGCGAGCAGCCCTTCGACGACAGGAACAGCCCCAGGGACCACTGGATTACGGCGCTGGTCACGCTCGGCGAGGGTTACCACAACTTCCACCACGAGTTCCCCAGCGACTACCGCAATGCGATTGGTGAGTGTCGGAGTCTATTGGGAAAGGCAGGAATATGAGCTGACAAGGGGCAATCTGCAGAGTGGTGGCAGTACGATCCCACCAAGTGGTTCATCTGGCTCTGGAAGCAACTCGGCCTGGCCTACGACCTGAAGCAATTCAGTGAGTCTCTCTCCCCCCTCATTCCGCCGCGCTCCTCCACGCCCCCACAACCCCTCCCGCTAACCACCTCGTGAAACACCTAGGGGCCAACGAAATCGAAAAGGGCCGTCTCCAAATGGACCAGAAGAAGCTGGACCGCAAGCGCTCGCAGCTCGACTGGGGCGTGCCGCTCGACAAGCTGCCCGTCATCTCGTGGGACGACTACGTGGCGCAGGCCAAAGACGGCGGCCGCGCCTGGATCGCCGTCGCCGGCGTCATCCACGACGTCAGCGACTTCATCTCCGAACACCCGGGCGGCCGCGCCCTCATCCGCGGCGCCATCGGCAAGGACGCTACCGCCATGTTCAACGGCGGTGTGTACGACCACAGCAATGCTGCGCATAACTTGCTGAGCACGATGCGTGTGGGTGTTATTAGGGGAGGTACGTTTGACTCTTTTTGCTGCTGTTGGAGTGGTGTGGTGCTGACTTTTTGCCTGCAGGTATGGAGGTCGAGCTGTGGAAGCGCCAGCACAAGGACGTCGGCGCCGAGTATGTCAAGGATACCTACGGAAACCGCGTCGTTCGCGCAGACGACCAGCCTACGAGGGTGCGGGCGCCGCAGGTGGTTGCCGCGGCATAGTGGTGGATGAGAGAGAGAGAAACTTAAATTGTACTTGATTGTGTATTCTGTGACATATAAAATTGAAAACACTCTCTTTGACACGAGTTCTCAATGCCGGTGATGATGCGCGTGAACGAGGTCTGGTTTCCCCCGCCTTTGCGTCGCAGCACCAGGGTCGCTCCGCCAAGTTGCGGCGATGCGGCTTGAGATGGCAGGGACATCAACTGTCATCCGAATGCAAATGTTAGTGTCAGGTGTCAGGCGAAAGCACGATGCGAGACTAGACAGGGATGTTTGCGGGGTTCCCGAGGCTGAGTCCAACCTCACTCGTTACTCCAACATGACAAAATTGTCAACAACGACATTACCAAGGGCTGTTTTGCCTTAATTTCATCGTGTGTCACTTCCGTGTCACGTCGGAACTCTCGATTTGAAGTTTTGTTGCTCGCTTGATGATGGCGACGCCCCTCCGGCTACTTTCACGATATTTGAAAGCCTCAAGAATCGGTGGTCAAGCGGAGAGAAGCGCTACAGCATCATGAAACTTCTGGACAATCCTCCTCAGGGCCTCAATGAAGTGATGTTCCCAGCCTGGTGGAACGGGCGGTGACGAAAGGGCGTCCGCTTCTTTTTTTCAGACTGACCTTGCTACTGCAACTCCATGCGACCGCCGCCAAAGCATGCGGGAGCCTGCCGACACGCAGTATGATGGCCTTTAGTGCTGGGATTCCTGGTTGGAACATCGCATGTGAGTTGGCGGTCATTCGCCGCCCTGCCTTCCTCCCATCCAAATTATATGCAGCCAGATGCGCGGCCGTTGCTGTTCGTACGCAGTTTCTCTCACTTTGTCTTGGCTCCGACAGGTTCGGTGCGTGCGAGCGAGCGTGGCTATAGCAAGGTCGAGGTCGAATGGCATCAAGGTGTGCGCGACGCAGAGCGGAGTTTTGTGGGAGGAGAGAACGGGGTCGTGGTGTGGTGCTGTTGTTGGTGAGCGTTGGACGCTGTCGGCGGCATTGGATAAGATGGATGCGAGGTGGTGGGCATTTAGAAGAAGACGAATGCTGTGCGGAGTTGCTGGAACGTCGGAAGTGATGGCGGGCGAAAAGTGACGGTGCGAGTAGGCGACGGCAGTGCGGGCGGGTGGGCAAACAACAAGAAAGAGCAAGGACGATAGGTGCGGGATCGTGGATGCGGCTATCGGGGGATTGGGTGCGCGGAACGGCGGTGTGGATGATGGTGCAAAGAAACAACAAGAGCGAGGGCGGTGATCATCAGCAAAAGGGTGCGGGCGGGGGATGGGCGCGGGTGCGCAAGCCCCCGGGGCTGCGTGGAACCTAACCACCAAGCCTGGGGTAACGAGAGGAACACGATGAGCGGCGGGCACAGCTTGTCGCCGAGCGGATGCGGGTCGATGTGCTGTGCTGCCCGGATCTTCGCCGGGTGCGCGAAGCCATATGTTTACTATATATATTAAAGACTCCGTCCTCCCTTCATCGCGCCACATCACCGGGCATCGTGGGGACGGACCCGTGCCTCGAAGGGCTGTTCGAGTCAGCTGGTGTAGTGGTATAGACAGATAGCAAAAATCTACTACGTCGTGGGTTTTTCTCACCTCCGCCAATTGAGCGGCTTCAGCCTTCGGGTTCAAGCCTGCCGGGGCGCGAGGGGAGTTTTTGCTTCCTTGAATTTCATTTTTTGCCATTGTAATATGTGGGGATGAGTCTCAGGTACCGAGTCGACTGCTTGTTCTACTCTGTGGTGGCTTGTTGGTTGCGTCTCTGTACTTTGTCCGTGGTAAATACTGCACGGACGCTGCTCACCACCGTCACCCACCCGCACCGCGCTTTAGCGTACGCTCGCCTGCCATTGATCTCAGCGCTGAGCACTTTTCAGTATGGCTGAGACAAGTCACCTCACTCCTAAGTTGACCGGAGAGGCAATCTGCGAAGCACTTGTCGCCCACCGTCCAAGCGGACGTTTACGACTGCAGTCGTCGTCTCTGACGGATTCTCAGTTCTTGTGACTTCAATTCTCTCAATTTCATTCTTAGGGTTTGGGCCTGAGGAAAGGGATGCTTTTGTCAGACCGGTTGTGGTTCGGACGCCCGTGCGCCTTGACTCAATGCACCACTCGGGGAAAGACTTCTGCAGAGCTCCATCACCCCGTCCCTTGAGAACCACAGCTTACTCGTCAATTGCATAAAATCGATTTCTAAAGCGAAAAATCTGCGTTCCCATGATTCCATCTACCGAGAAGTCTGCGAGGTGTGAAAATTTTAGTATGGGTCCGCCCATGATTTGCAACGGCAGTGAATCGGGGTAATCACAAACGCTTCTTCGATCCTTAAGGATATGACTTCCGGTAAATATATATCTCTTAAGACTGTATTTTACTTCTAGAATTACTGGAATACATGGGATTGGTCATTGCACACCAGAATCCGCCTCCGTCATCTCCCGATCTACAGCACAGTTATGATGTTGCGGAGATCCATTGAGGATAGGTCCTCAAGTCAAATTTTCTGAGTCAATTACTCGCTAGGCTTTATTGCAAACAATTGGGTCGGACCGAGCTTCACTTCTGTGAGAGTCCTTTGGAAGCCGGTCAGTGGCTACTACAAATACCGTCGTTTGCAGAGCCTCCCTCACTCACCTCAGATCCACGGTCACACGCGGAGCAGTGATAACTGTTCGTTAATAAGGCCATCATAATGCGGGTGGGGCAGCTCTGCCAAACGCAATGCGGAGAAGCCATGCTCATCGGCGATCGATGACCGACGACCAGATGACAATGCATAGGTCACTTACAATTTCCCTCCCACGGAACGCTCTAGGCTTGCCTGATTTGGCTGGGTCTCCGCTCACTTCAATATGTGAGTCCGATCACATGAGCCGGCCCACATGACGTCTGACTCCCAATTCCAGGCTGTGCCAAGCCCAGGGTCTCCTGCAGCTGCGCTGGCAGGGCAGCCTGCCTTCCTGGTTCGGGACGGAACAACCAATCTCGCTTACTTATTACTTAAGGCCGCCGTCTCTGGCTCCAGATCCTCTTCTTTTCTCTCTCAACTTGCCATATGCTATTTGGACACATATCCGCCATATGTTATTTGATCATTAATCTGCCATATGCTATTTGACGATATTCTGCCACATATATGATGTTCATTGTATTCCATCCTGCTTTTCTTTCATTCCGCTTTTCTCTCACATCCTCGGTCTTCCTCTTTTCATTTTCTCTTTCTCTTGCTGTCTCATTTCGTTTCCCTCTCGTAAATTCTCTTGTTTTCGCTTGCTCATCTTGTCTTTTCCGTGTCTATTTCTTAATTTTCTTTATGTTCCTCTTATATCCTTTGTTTTCCTTTTCGTTGCACGCTTCGCCTTGCGCGGATATGCGAGGAAGAGAATCTCCAAGAGTGAAAGCTCAGCTGAATGGCGACGCTGGATAAAGCATACGCGACTATGGCGCCCTCCGTTCTCGTTACGTGTAAAAGCTCCCCGTTTGCTCATGTTCTTCTACAGAAAGATGATGGAATCCTCTATAGCATGCCTTCAGGCTTAAACGGCGGCACTCGGTAATGGAGCTGAGCAATAAACTACCCCGCCCAACAATCTCGCCTTCCACCCACAGGCCGTGCTATTTCCATCGCAGAGATACAGCAGTGTGCAAGCACTCGTTGGTCATGGGAGTTGTCAGTGCCAATCCACAACAGACGATCACAGAGACTTTACCAAACCAATCGTTCCCATCTTCATCATGAGCGCGTTGTGAGGTGACACCCCAATACGAAGCGATGTAAGCCACTGCCTCACTTTTGCACACGTGCATTGAGCACATCAATGTCGCCCAATGCAGTTTTCCTCATCGCCCCGATGAAAAACTGTTCTAAAACCCCGCTTTCGCGGTGGCAAAACGGATCGGATTGGTCTCTGTGTGGATAACACGACAGGAAAATGAACTACTTGATGTAAGAGAGGCAGTAGCTATGTAGTTGGTGTAGTTGTTGCCATCTCGATGGTGGCCCAGCAGATTCGGATATACTCACTGTTCGCAAACTTCGCGCGTTGTACCCAGAAGCCCCGGCACCAGGCGTTTGACAGCTACACCCTATGCCAACTATGTCAATGGTGCGTTGCAGCCCATCACCGTTCCTGCCCATGATGTTTGCATCTCCCGTTTGCTGTTTGTTATTATTTAGTCACCTAGCATTGTATATATCTACGCTGCCATAATATCATGTGCATCATCTTCACTGACAATTATTCTGAAACAAACATAAGTCAAATATAGGAATACTTCTCCTTCTATCAAATTGGAAGAATGGGTGTTTTGTGGGAGCAAAAAAAGACGAGGGTCCCAATCATCTCAGCTACCCTGTTATTATGCGGGTGATTAGCGGCATATCGGTACCATACCGCTGGAACAAACGCTAAAATTTGAGAATAGCTACCCGAGAAAGTTGATGGAGAGGCTACTACGCCTAGCGCTAGTGAATGTAAGGTGGTGGTTTCATGGCCAGGTGTCGATCTCAGTCACAGCACGTTGGCCACTCGTTAACACAAAATTTTCTCCTCCACCTTAACACCTTTACATTCACCTTCTCTCAGCGCCCTCAAATATCTCTGTAATTTTCATCTCCAAACACAAGCACCAACCCGAATCCTCGTCGCTTCCCGCAGCAGGTGCTGCCAACGCCGTCCGCGGCCACTTTATTTTGCGATACCCAACATCGCACTCGACAACCTTCAAACTTATCGGACCACCTGCAGAGCGCAACTTGTCATGGTAGCTCACGGCTTCCCCATCAATCTACCCGCAATGGTGCAGTGGCGCGACAACGACCATGGCAAGTCGTATACTCTAGGCACTTTGGGAGATGCCAACACTGCATGCCCGTTGACGATACAGCTCGATTTCATAAACGGCCACCGAGAATACCCGGTCATGAAGTTGTCATTTACTCCATTGACTGCCAATATCGATTGCTCTTTCGCACGCGACGCCGGCACCACCATACCGCTTATCTATTGCACAGAACACGTTCTCAAGTGCTCCGACATCATCCATCCGAGCCGACTTACGGACTTTCCATGGGAGATTCGGTCTGAAGTCCGTCGGATGAGGAACTCTGCCAAGGGCAGAGACTACAGCCTGGTTTCCCTGGAAATCATCGTCAAGAAACAGCCAACCGTCCTTATGCCTCGAGCCCCGAAGCATCCTGTTGATGAGCATGAGCTCAAGCAAGTCCTCCTTCTCAAGAACCTTTCACGTACAAAGCGGTTCTCTCTTTTCATGTCCATCAATGGGTCGGACGAGGAGATCTGCCGTTTCAAAGACACTCTCCAGTTCGGAAGTGGCGGTAAAACTGGCCTCATGTTCGATAGTGATAGTCACGCGACAATGCAAAGCCCGGATGACGGACACTGGAACTGCATCTACATCAAAGCAGCTGGAGGCAGCATTGTCACCTTGTCCGACCTGGAGCGCCTCCAGATCAAGCTCCCAGGCGTGAGCACCTTCCGACTTCGTGGCGAGGGTCAACCAAGGATTGGGGATCAGAACGTTGATCTTGACTACGACAGTCCAATCAATCAGAAGAGGGCTCTCGAGAGTCCATCTGGAGGGGAAAAGACTTCAGAGCAGCGGATGACTTACCTCCGAAAGAAGGTTCAGGACCAGGCTAGTGCATTGAAGCAGGGCAAGGAAAAGGCTTCCGTGAAGAACGACCAGGAGGAAATGCCTTTGGCCAAGGAAAAAGTGGATACCATGCAGCAGGAGGCGAACGAACGCCCCAAGAAGCGCGTCAGGTTTGCCGATGAACTCGATGATTCCAAGACGCTCGCGGATAACTTCCTGACCCAACTTGGACAGGAGATGTCCATGTCCGCGAGCATCATCCAGCGCGATATGACCGCCAACATCATGGAGCAACAGCCTGAGAGCGGATCCGAGGTCAAAGACAATACGGCTCCTCAGACCACCGCTCACGCTGCTACTGTCACCACCATTCTGAATGCTCCTGTGCCCGAGCTGGCTCAATCTCCCACACCGGACAGCAGCCTTGGACTCCAAGCCCGCTGGCGACACTGGGCTGGCTGGGTTATCATGCAACCACAAACGAAGCCGGCGGTCATCGGATCCTTGCTGCGGGAGGCATATCAAGCTGCGGCGGGCGATGATGCGGAGGGCTTTGTTGGAAATATTGTGAGCATTCTGGAGAGTTTGGGAAGCATCAGTGGTGCCGGTGATGGCTCTGTTTAGGTGCTGGTCTTGGTAGTGGTAGTTGATGTCGGATGGAGAAGGAGAAACGGAACGAACTGGAATTGTGGGTGTGCGTCGAGCCATCTGCGCTTGTGTCTGTGTCTATTGTCAGACAGGGTATTGGATTCGAGATATTGTAGAGACTTTAATGGAAGGGTTCCCACAGCGAGGTAGTGTAGAATATTCAGGTAAAACAAAGCCCATTGGCACTGAGAGTTTCCATACAACGCACGCTAGCCCAAAGTCCTAAAACAGGATGACGTAAGGTGCTCAGTTGTAAAGAGCGGAGAATATTCTACAATCACTTTCTGGCCTGCCGGGATTAGCTGTTTCTCCGCTTGCCGTGCGCGTGCTTTGGGGCGCGACACAAAACTGCGACTGCCTTCGCCGACCCAACGTTCCATTTGCAACTCCTTCCACCGCACTAGTTCTCTGACACTGTGCAACCATGGCGTCGACCACGAGTACACCTTACACGTGCCTGACGATCGCCGAGTGGCGCCCCGATGGTTTCAGCGGCCGAGAGCGAAACCTTGGTATCTTGTCAGAGAAACCTTCCCGCGCTCACCTTTCCGCAAATTTCAAGTTCGAAAACTGTTCCACAGGCCCATATGCGGCTCTTCATTTGGGACTAGCTCCATCCACGGTCTCAGATGAGCACGACTACAGTTTTCCCGATCAGACAATCAGCATCGTTATCAATGCCGGTAATATCCACTCGATCTCTCAGGATTTGCCGGGCTGGCAGTACATGCCGACTTATGTCAGGATGGAGTACAAGAAGCACGAGGAGCACATGCACAAGCAGGGCATCTTCAACAGCCAGTTGAAGCAGGCGGTCCGCTTGGACCTCACTCTGAAGAAAGCGCCCGTTGTTGTCATGCCTAGGCATGCGCGCTCCCTCGCTTCCTCCCAGGACATGGCGCGTGTACAGACACTAAAGTCGCTCTCCAGGATGACCTCATTCGTACTGTTCTTCGTCAGGTCAGACCAAATGATAAACGATCTGCGCCGATTTCGCATTGAAAGCAAGGGATTCAACTTCGGTGGTAGCCTTGCTGCTGTGTTCGACAACCTGACTCACTTCAGCTTCAGCGAACCTGATGAGGCTCATTGGAGCAGGTACCGCGTCCAGCAACACTCCATCACGCCTATGGGACAGAAAAGATCACTTCAGGACAATCACGGCAACTCACGGGCGAATGAGGACAGTCATAGCGTCAAGCATACCAAGCATGATAGTACACCTGCATATGGTTCTGTCCTGCCCTCGCTCCGCCAGTCTGAGCCGCCGATTCCAAATCCTCACTTTGGTCAGGCTGCCCCTCAGTCTTTCTTCACCTTTGGTACAGCAACTCTCGAGAACACGCAAGCTAAGCCTTCTGCTGTGGCAAATGCCCACTCAAAAGCTGAAAGCGCGCCAAGGATCTTCAACCGTAGCCCGGCTCCTTTCGAGTCCGCTAGAGCTAGCCTGTTGCGTCATCGGGCCTCAAGTGTCGCGGATCCTGCTCCTCGCAGAGGCACGCAGTTCCCCACTGCCGCCACCGCAGAGCCCTTCGCGACGTCGATCATGAAGCTACAGACCAACAGTGATCCAGTTAGCTCCAGCAGCACCAGCCAAAAGCCCCCTATGGCCGCCTCTGCTCTCATCACTGACTCGGAGCAAGCCCCGACAGCCTCAAAGAAGAAGAAGACACATCATCCCCCTCGAAGGAGATATAAGCCTGGCCATGAAGAGGACGGAAATGACCCAAAGCGTACTGGAGAGGATGGCATCGCTAACGCTAGCTCGGCTATGGTACCGCATGTTAAAGCTGAACACCTTCTTCCTAGCCACTCCAGCTTTTGTCCAGTCCTCCACCCTAGCAGCGCTACCAACAGCTCCTCAGTCATTACCCCTGGCACTCAAGCTCAGTCTACGCCTGCCCTAAGCTATCCGCAGATTGGTCCCGACGAGTTGGTCAGGCGCTGGCGTGCATACCATGACTGGGCTGTACTCAGCAGTGCGAACTTCAGCCTTGACACAATGCTGGATATGCAAGGCATTCTCAGCGGTGGCCTGCGCGCGGCGAGGGCAGGCGATGCGCTCACGTTCGCAGCTAAAATGGCGGACATCTTCATTCTGGTCGATGAGAACAAAGAACATCAGGGTTGACTGGTGTGCCGTGGAGGGCTTGATTGGAAAAAGGCGATCTGGTGCGGATTCTGGTTTTAAGAGAAGATACGGGATTTCACTCGGGTTGGTAGTGCTTGGTAGTGCTTAGAAAAGAAAAACAAAAAAAAATTAAAAACGAGCTCGATGATCATGTGTTGACAGAACTTCGGTTATATAAAGGTACACCTCAGTCGAAGGCTAACATAGGACTGTTTTTTCGCTCATGCTATGACCAGTCGAAGCTATCATCCAGACTTATACGTATAAATATTCTTACATTTGCATCCGGACGATAGCTTCAACTACCCAAGTATGGTTTTTTTTTTTTTTTTTTTTGGGCGAAGAACCTGTGTTTGAAGGTCCCGCTATTCTTTGCGTTGTCCTTTTTCTGCGGCGTTCCTCCTCATACGTGTTGAGGTTTCCATTTGCGTGACGTTGGAAATTTCCCTTTTGGTGCAAGTTCAAGTTTCCTCGCTCGGTTAGTGCGACTCATGCTCCCTGGCTCTCAACCCCCACGTTTTACGGTCCCCTCTCACAGCCGATGGTTAGCGTGGATATTTTTTTTTTTTTGCTCATGTCATGGGGAGCTGAAGCTATCGTCCGGACGTGTATGTAGAATTTTCCTTTTGACGTTCTCGTCCGCTATCTCTATACGCGAGGCGTTTCTCCACGGTCCCGATCATGGATTCATGGAATAGGCACAGGTCGCAATTAGTGAAGTAAATGAGAGAAGAAGATCGACGAGTTCAGGTGAAAGTTAAGTGTTACAAGTTGGGCCATATTTGCGGAGTGGTCTGCCGTCCACGACGGAGGGTGACCTTCATACTTGGAAACACTGAGCAAGAAAGTTGCGCAACGCATGCGCTTCAATTCGCAGGTGAGAGCGTGCGACCGATTGCGATGACCTGACTTACCTCTCCACTCATCTGTAACTTCACTCGCGCGGAACTCTTGCTCACTTCTGCTCTGGATGCCCGGGCAATAGACAGGCCAAGTTGGTGCTCAATGAGACAGTGAGGTTGCGGAGGCCGCAGGTGTCGGTTTTACTGTCGATCAGGGTGCGCGGTAGCAGTAAGGATGAGGATGAGATCGAGCGGATTGTATTGGTGTGCGACTTCTCGTACGAAGGGATTATCCCTTCAAAGTGACGACGGACAAAATAATCGATTGAAGTATTTGTGAAAGGATCTTCCTCAGAATCCCGAACTTGTCGAGGTTTCCAACGAAAAAAAAAAAATAGTTGAAAGAATCCGGAGCGGGTCATGAATGACCCACCAAACGCAAGAGCCCCCGTCGCCTGATCCGGAACAACCTCACCCGCTGATCCCAACGGCGACTGCTCACGGGTGGACCCTGAAATAGAGAGGTAGCAGCGTCGGGCACATTGGGGGAAGCTGAACCGGGACTTTATGGGATGTTGGCATGACAACGCAAGAGCACCCGTCACCTCTTCCGGGCTCCGGCACAGATTCTCCCACTGATCCCAAGAGCGACTGCTCACGGGCGAACCCGGAAATCAGACAGGTAGCAGCGTCAGGCACAGCGGGAGAAGCTGTGCCGCGGCCTTATAGGATGTTGGCTCGAAGCGCAGGGCAGACTCCAGAATTCTTGACCAGGACGGCACAGGTCTTGTAGGTTTGGCAGTGACCAGACCTGATCACACTGCGTTGTTGGTGGCCAGCCAAGCGTGGTACACACCCGTAGCCTGTTCTCGAGATCGCGGAAACTTCCAGTTTGCACCGGTGCAAATGGACGACGTCGTGATCAAGAGGGGCTTTGTGGGGTTCGCATCGCCCAAAGAGGGAGGATCGCCCCCAGCCTTCCATCCAAATTAACCAGTATATGATTATGAAGAGGGTTTCCGAAGGAGGGTCGGTCGTCGAAGGAGCGTTGTCGAAGGAGCGTTGTCGAAGAGGCAGGTGAGGCGGGTGAGGCGGATGAGGCGAAGTGGCCGTTCAGCTGGTGTCTGGCAATGGATGCGTGGGTAGATATTCGGGGTTGCTGAGGATGAGAGGAAGGGGGGAGAGGAAGGATGAAAGGAAGGAAGAAGGGGAAGAGGAATGAGGGAGAGGAAGAAGACAGAAGGACGAGGTTTTATAGGCGGAATTTTAGGCAACAGCAGATGCGAGGTCCGTGCTCAGCAGCTGCATGCCGCGTCGCGAAGTGCTGATGACATCATTGGTCTGAAGCGCGGACAGGTTTCGCTATATCCGACCGCGCGGCACGACACATGACCAGTTCCAAGTCAGTTTAGCGCAGACAAGTCCACGTTTATGCTATGTCCAAAACCTTTCGGGGCTATTCTTAACTATTATTTCATTCATATCCAGATGCCCGCTGCGCATAGCTCATCCGCTCAAACCCCCACGAATACGACAGCGCCTTGGGCACAACAAAGGAGCTAGTGAATGGAGAATGGCAACGCTGTTGCAAGTCCGTAAGATAATGCGCTGTATCCAGCCATGAACATGTGGCTAAGAAGGAAGTCAATGATGGTGGTTGCCAAAGCGCCTGCATCATGCGATTGTGGTCGGGGCCGGAAGAGGGGCCTGCTACGCCGAGACACAAGAACGACTGTATCAAAACCACTTTATCACAGAGTATTCTTAGACATCCGTTTTGAGTTTGAAGCTGGCTGTTGCTCCGCAGATGACCTCTACTATATGTTCAATCCTGGTCGCATTCCCTCTGCAGCCAACTGCAACCCTACCAAACCAGCCTGTAGATAACTAGCCACTGTTATCATAACCATTGTAGTGTCACTCATGCGCTCGAATCCCACGTACGAATGCTCAATTCTTTGACATTTAATACTGAGGGGATTAAGGCGCACATTCGTCCCCTCGTCTGTAGGATATCTGGAACGGGAATCTGTATAGATGTGGCTGAATTTTGTAAGCACGTATCCACAAAAGCCAGCTTAGGGATTGATGTATTTCACTGCGTCGTGTTGATTCCGTGATTTTTGGATGAATATTCGTCGTGGACCATTTGTAGGGGCATTCAAGCAGACAGTGCTCAATGGGGACCTCGAGTATACGTGAAAGGATAATAAAAACATTGCAACCCATGATTAAGTGTCGTTGCCAAGTTCTATATGCACCTTCGTGCCGATGCAAGTGGATTCATGTGTATTATGAGGAGCATAGTCGCAATAGCGCAGATCCTGCAGGCTACCTATCACATATTCAAACAGTTCAACATAAAACCTTGGTGTGTGCGATGACTTTGTCGAAACTGAGAATCTTTCATCTGGGGTGTCTTGCCGACCATCTTCTATCATGTCTGTGAGCTAAATCCTCAAACCTGTTCCAGGGCTGCTGGTTGCTCAACACCAAACCAGCATGCCATTGTTCATATTTTTCGTTACTAGCTATGTTCTACTTTACCATTCATTGAAATTGTACATATGAAGTCCAGGAGAAGTTCATAAACTATGTAATCGTTTGGACAAAAGTGTTATCACATTGTACGCCTGGGTATGGCCGTGGAGCCTTCGCTGCCAAGACCCACATGGAACAAGCTGAAGCCGTTTATAAAACTTGTCCCTCTCGGGTCCGACTTTCTCTTTTCTTCTTTCATCAGCGCTGCCGCACTTCAATCCAGCCGTCCGCTCAACCCGAGTCAAGGCTTGCCGCATCCTCCACCCATCTAACTACACAGCTGCCTCCACTCTTCTGCTGCAGCTTAGACCGGCCACCCTTGCGCTCCATCGACAAGCTTACTGCTCATCAAGCCATCGGCTCGAGCTGCGCCACCAACAACCCTCGAGATCTTCCACCCACAGATCTAGCGAAGCATCTCAACGACAGCGCATTCTTACTACATCTTCTTGAGCCGCCTCCAACAACTTAAGAAGCTCCCGCCTGTAACCATGAAAAGGCACGACCCCTCCAGCCCGCACTCTCCGTGGCGCCCGCTCGCCCTGCAACAGGTACACGCGCCCCCGCCGCCTTTCTCTATGGAGCAGGCCATGCAGGCCGACGCCAAGATCAACAAGAAGGCCGCGGAGCGCCGCAGCGCTGACGCGGCGGCCGCAGCGGAGCACACGACGGCCTGCATCGTCGAGTTCTCTTCGCTGTCCGGCATCAAGCCGCCCGCTTCTTCCTTCCTCGGATGGTTCCCTCCGGTCGACAAGCGCAACAACCGCATCGAAGAAGCGCCGTACGAGTGCCTGCAGCTGCGCCTGGGCATGGACATGGACGTCAAGGCAGCCAAGAAGAAGGCCGACTGGTCGGACGATGAAGACGACGAGGAGGACAACAACGAAGACAACGACGAGGAGAGCGGCATCTGGGACGACTGGTACGAGGACGAGGACGACGACCGCGTCAACCTGGACCACCCGAAGCGCCCGGCGCCGCTCCTCTGGCTGCGCTTCCCGCTGCACACCATCGCGCCGCTGGGCGCGCCACGCGATGTCGACGACAACGAGCTGGTCCACCTGCTCATGCCCGCCTACGTCTTCATGCCCGAGAAGAAGCCCGCCGCCGACGACAACAACAAGTCCAACGTCGCCACCGCCGCCGGCCCCGGCGCCGCTGCCACCAAGCCCGTCTCCCGCACCAGCAGCTTCGCTTCTTCTTCCACCAGCACCAACAGCGCCGGCGGCTCCACCGCATCCAAGAACCACTACCCCACCCCCAACAGCGCCCCCGAGACCGAGTCCTCCTCCCCCGCCTCCGACGGCATCACCGCCGGCAGCATCAAGCTGACCCACTACACGACGGCCTACACCCGCACCGGCTACCAGCCGCCGCTCTACATCCGGCAGGCGGCCGCCGAATCCGGCCTCGACCCGCACCTGCTGTGCTACATCGACATCGCCCTGGGCTCGACGCGGCCCGGCGCCGTCGCCGCCATGCCCGCGCGCCCGATGAAGCTGCGCTCCGCCGTCGAGAACGTGCTCAAGCACGACGTGCGCGACGTCGGCGAGTGCAGCCACCTGCGCGTGCACGCCGTGTGGAGCCGGAAGCTGGCCGACGCGGTCGAGCAGTTCGGCCGCAGGGTCGAGGTCAGGGCCGCGAAGGCGGTGCGTGAGGGGGGTGTTGGTGGCGATGGCGAGGTTCAGGAGAGGAGGGAGATGGATAGGTTGATCAGGGCGGGGGCGCTGGCGTTGCCGGGGGAGGGGCGCGTCGGGGTTGAGCGGTGGGGCAACTTTGTGAAGTGGAAGCCTGTGAAGGGAGGTATGAGAAGGATGAAGTGCGATCACAAGCTCAGCACGACCGTGGAGAAGATGGGACTGGTTGAGAAGAGCGGTTGGGAGAGCTCGGATGAGAGCGAGGCTGAGGCTATTGTCATGGAGAAGAAGAGGGCCAAGACGAAGAAGGCCGATGTGGAGGCTGGCGTCAAGAAGAAGAAGGTCAGCCATGGCGATGGTGCCGATTCTCTGATCAAGTTCTCCGGCGGCAAGGCTTCAGCTAAGGATAAGGGCAGCAAGGCCTAAATACGGGCCCGGGCAGCGATTTCTAAGCGGATGTTGAAGGGTTCTAACGATTATGATGTTCATGGGTCACGATAACGACGATATGGCGGAATCAGCAAGATCAATAATGGATACGATCTGCGATAGGTAACTCAAGGCTCTAGACTGGAGCCACTGTTTACCAGATAGTTTATTGTAGGATAATTAGAAGAGCAATACAAGACAGGGTCGATACTCTTCTAAACATGAAAGGAAAGTGATAAGCTCAAAGTACCTCCCATAGAACAAACCCACCAGAGACTCTATACCCAAGTTCTCCGATCTCAATGCAAGTGTTCCCGAACCTCTTCTGAACAACCAAATCACGACCCCCATTCAGCCCAAAGGGTTCACGCCCCACGCCGACCAGTTCTGCACCATCTCCAGCACCTGCGCCACGACGAGGCAATCCACAATCATCTCCAAGCAAATCTCCACCTCGTCGAAGCACTTCTTCATGCTGTTGTGCGGCGACATCCGCAATCCCGCTTCCAGGCGGCGACGGAACTCCTGGTAGCCCTCGCAGCTCGTGCTCGGGAAGAGCGCGCCGCTGCGCACGTAGTCGCCGCCGTAGCGCATCTCGCGGATCAGCAGGGCCGCTTCGCCCATCGAGCGGATGAACTGCCTTGTGCGCGACTCGCTGCCGGCGAAGGGGTCGGCTAGGAAGTCGGGGGCGGGGAGGGTGCCGGCGGGCTGCTCCTCTTGCTGGTCTTCGGCATTGTCGTTGGAGTGAACAGAAGTCGAGGAAGGTTGTGGCTGGACGGGCTGCTCCTCCTGCTGGTCTTCCTGCTGCTCATCATGTTGCTCCACATGCTGTTGTTGGTGCTGCTCCTCAGCAGTCTTGTTGGACTGAGCGGCAGTCGGAGAGTGTTGTGGGTGGGAGGGTTGCGGGCGGACGGGCTCCTCCTCCTGCTGCTGCTCCTCCTGCTGCTCCTCCTGCTGCTCCTCCTGCTGCTCCTCCTGCTGTTGCTGATGCTGCTCTTCAGCATACTCGTTGGGATGGTCGGCACTCGGAGAGGCTTGCGGGTGGAAGGATTGCTCCTCTGGCTGCTCTTCTTCCTGGTGCTGTCCCTCTTCGAGATGCTGCTGTTCTTCGACATTCTGCTGCTCCTCGGCACGCTGCTGCTCCTCGGCACGCTGCTGTTCCTCGGTATGCTGCTGCTCTGCGGGACGTTCCTGCTGATCTTCGTCTTGCTGCTGCTGCTTCTCGCCATCAATATCCATCTCGATGTCCATCGGCTCGTACTGCTCTTGCTCCTCCGTCTGATTAACGGTGCTTGCTTCAAGATCGGCATCTCCACCGCCTTCTCCGCCGCCATTATCACTGTGGCTGCTGCCGACGACATCTACATCCATGCGGTCATCACATGGCACCGCATTCTGCCATGTAGCTGTTGTCCGTGTTATTATGTTCTTTGCGCGCGGCCGATTCCGGGTCCCAGCACTTACCGAAGCTGGGCATGGTGCCCGTCCAGTCGCAGTTGGTGTAAACAGGTCCTGGTACATAAGTGTTTGTGTAAGAGCCCAGGAAAACGCCAGGTACCATGCGCGTTGCCCTTGGCAGTTCTTGCGTGGGCGACCTTTGAGGGACCATTGTAACGCTGCTCCATTCGCTGCGGGGGGAGCTGTCGTTCGTGTCGGAAGTGGTGCCGAACATCTCGGACTCCACTGGGAGGCAAATTGGTTAGTGGATCGGGGTTGCGGCGCAGAGGGACAATAGAAGAGCTTACTGCTGAGAAGAAGCTGGACAAGGCTCTCGTACGTGCCGGGCGTGGCACGAATAGTGTCGCGTACGCAATTGATGAACTGGGCTGCGAGTTAGCGGCGAGGGCGCGGCGCACGGTGGAGCGTTGTCAGACTCACGGCGCTGTTCGGGCCCGTCAGCTTCCTCTGATCTTCAGTGGCGTCTGTCGGGGTCGCCTGGTGCTTGCGCAGGCGCGCGCGCTCGTGAACGTCCATGGCGGACGGAAGCAGAACCTGCAGGGTGGTTCGGGGAGAGGCTGCGGCAGAAGGTGGCCGACGAGGGAAGTGGGAGGAGGGAGGGAAGGTGGACAAGTTTGCGGCGAAGACGCGCCACGGACACAGAAGCGCGCCGATGCTGCTGGAAGCCTACACCGCGCGCCCAAGCAAGAGACACCAGACGCAGAGGAATCACTGTACATTGTTCTTTGGCATAGCCGCATGGGTATCATATTTCTGGCATATCAATCAAGCCACCACAGTTCATGTGTTCATGAAGCTATCGAGTCTACAGTTCTGTATGCTTGCATTCTTATTAAATGTTCTCCATACACTGCAGGCCCGCCAGAAGAACAGGAAGTCGGCTATTATCTTTCATCTACCCCAAAGAACCCTTCAATTCTCTCTCCATTGAAATCGTGAACAAGCCCTCGCAAGCCAAAAAGGATCGAATGTAGATCTTCCCCCACCCCTATCAGTACTGAGTCTCAGACTTAACGATGACTTCGTCATCGTCATCAGTATCAATCTAACCACTTATTAGCCAGCACGTATCTCATTCTACTAAGCGCCTCATTGCTTACTTGATCGTATCCGAACAGCTTGGAAGTGTGCTGTCCAGGAGTTTTCTTCTTGGGCGGCTTCACTGGAGCTTGAGGGAGCTCGCGCAGCACCATTTTGAGACGCGGGTGCTTGCAGACTGCAGACATAGAACGGCAGAGAGGGCGATTGCAGAATCCTTCGGGGTCATCCAAGTTGCCTAAGCTTGACTGTGAGCATTGGTGATTCCCACACATCGGAAGAACTTGTACCCACAAGCCTCAAACGCGACCCATTTGGTCGTCGTCGTAGTCATCGTCTTGGTCACCTCCTTGGATGGACCAGCTTTCGGGGTAAACTTTCCGTCAGTCAAGCAAACTTTCACATAAAAGAAATCAGATATTACTTACGCTTGATCTTCTTGGCAACGACGGAGTTAGCAGCACCAGTAGACACGGCGATCTCAGATGAAGCGCGCTTCTTGGATCCTCCGGCGAGAGAAGTAGTGCGGTTGTTGTTTGCAGAAGCAGACGCGTCAATAGCAGCGGGCTTGGCGGAAGACAACGCATGGGCGCCCTCCTTGGGAGAAGCCTTTTTCTTGGAGACAGTCTTCTTCTTGGAGTTGTTGTTCTTGACCTGGGTGTCGGCGGACGGTGCCACTACGCGTCGCGAAAGTCAGTAAGATGCACTTCAGAAGACGCGGAGGAGAAGTCATTACTGGCGACAACGAGCTTCTTGGCCTGGTCGTAGTATCCGGGAAACTTGTTACGGATCTCTCCGAGGGTCTTTGCAAGCTGAATGCAGGAAAGAGTAGTCAGCGACGCGAGCTCAAGTGATAGGGAGGCACAACTTCTTAAAGATGGTATGCTCACTTGGTCGAAGAGAGCGTCGGCCTCTTCATGCTTCTCCTGCAGGAGAGCGCGGCGCTGGATGTCGTCCATGGTGGCTTGGATTAGCAATGGAGCCAAAGGCGGGTCGCGTTGTTGTGGGTTGGGACGCGGACGTGATGGGATGCGGCGTGGACGCAGGCGTGAACGCGTGCGTGGACGCGTCTGCTAAATATGGCAGGCACCTTAGGGCCCATTGCAAGAATGCTCGGCGATTCAAAGCTCCGTCCCGCTGCTCAAGCAGGCGCCGGACTCTATATCGACGTCTTCTCCAACCGGGCTGGCCCCGATTGCATTTAAGTCGTGCTCTCTTAGATATAGAATAGACGGGATAGACAGTCATTTTTCCTTACATATTATATCATGATCAATGAGCGTTTTTCCTCCTCAGCTTCCTCCGCTAGCCTTCTTCCGAATCCGCTTCGAGAATGAGTATCGTGTGGCATCAGTGAGACAAAACCGGAGGCACAGTCATGCGGGATCATCAATCACATTTGTGCGACCCTGACTATGAAGCTGTCTAAGCAATGCCACCTACTACGCGACAGCGTCCGCCAGCGTCAATGAGGCGTGCAAGCTCAGAAGAATTCACCTCATTAGAGCCCCACTGGGGGCTAAAGCACAAATCCATGATGTCTTGCGCTGAACGGATTCTGGAAGTTATCCGTGAGTAGCCAGCAATCTTCCTCTGCATCTGCAGAAGACTAGTGATGCTCGCACTTCTTAATGCATGGGATCTCGTCGTCGTCTTCGAAGTCGGACTCCCTACCATCATTGGCAGGCTCCTCACGGCCGTCCTCGACATTGACTTGCTCCTGATGGTCATCCGTGTCGTCGACATAATCGCCGTCTTGATCATCATCCTCACTATCCTCCACATCCACATCACTTTCCTCGATCTCCGTGTCATCTTCTTCGAAGCACCGGTCCTTGGAATCCTCCTCGCCATCTTCAGCATACTTGATGTTGCTTGCAGCAGCACGCTTCTCACGCACGTTCTGTCTCTTCAACCAGTCCTCGCTGTCTTGAGCAGTTGCGGCGGTGTCGATCTCTAGCTCCTTTATCGCGTTGAGCCTGTCTCTGGACTTGTTCACGCGAACGCGCTGGATGACCTGCTTGACGGGGGCAAGACTCTCATATCTGGCTCGAGCCTTTGGGTTGCTGACATGCGGTTCGTGTATAGTGTGCCAGCATATGGCACCGGGCTTGAGATGGCACTTGCACATGGTGCCAGTAGGTGAGACTAAGTAGCGAGATGTATCAGTGATATAATTCAAGTGAAGAGAGACTTTCTGGTGAATACTTACTGACAACTTTACTAGGAGTGTCATCGTGAGAATCCGTAGAGAGGAAACGGTTGGAGGTGTTGTCAACTTTGCTCAGGTGTCAGCTCTTATAATCACTTTAGTCAAACGCTGGTGAGGGCCACTTACTGGCAATCCTTTTCGCCGATGGCTCAGTACTTGCTTGATCCTTGTTGTTCTGCGCACGCCTCTTTCTAGGCGCCGAAGGCTGCGATGCAACAAGTTGCTGATCCGGAGGGGTCTTAGGTGCCTCGCGCTTCTTGGGCTTGGAGCTCTGTGGCGGTATTTGTCAGTAGCTGCAGCTTCGACAAGGTGAAGCAAAGAGTAGAAGAGACTTACGCATGGCGCCGTGCTGTTATCAGCCCGCTTCTTCAAAGCAGGACGGCGCGGCATGGTGACAACGTCGTGCGTGCAGAGTTGCAGTGGAAAGCGGTCAAGCGGTGAAGCGGCGAAGCGGAACAAGCTTGGTGTTGAGCAGGAACACGTCTAATATAAGAGCGTAAGCACGTGAAAGATCTGATGTAGCACATGCTCATATGGCCGCGCGCTTGAGCCGTACAATACTTAATGTGATGTCATTCACCTCACTCCAATGTTCCAAGGTTCGCCGTATCTCAATTCGAAAGTGGCTTGAAGATTTGCTACTTCAGTTGTAGGCATAAGCGACCACATCCCACTTGTACCGTAATATCACGAAACATGGGCATTGTCGACCATCTCCAAGCCTATTCTGAAGGAGAAGCCAGTGAATTGAGGCTCAATTGCGTTTTATATCAAAGAGAAAGCCACTACGAGTTCGAATCACAAAGGGAAAGAAGAAAGAGGAAAAGCTAGTGGAGCAGAGATAAGCGGTAAATTCCTCGTCCAAAGCGAGTTGCCTAGGCGTTCCATTTCATTTGAAGCATAGAAAATTTGTACAGTCCAGCTGCAGGGTCCAGTACACGTGCGAGCGTCAGCGGCCGGCGGGCGGGCGGTCTTGCCCGCTCATGTGCCTTCCTGTTTGAGCTACCTACCTACACTGTTCACAAGCAACATGACCAAAAGCCTCCGCAAGATCAACCGCGCCAAGAATCTGTCGCGGCTCCTTCTTCAGGTACGTCTGTTGAAGTGAAGCCATCTGAAAATTGTGAACCATGCTTTTGTCAAAGCGGTCAACTGCATTAATCGGGTATATCCGCGCTGCACCATATCTACTACTACTACGCCAGGTCTCATCTACGCTGCCCTCCCGCTCAACCCCTCCACCACCCAATCCAGCCGCACTGCGCTGACACCACGCGCATAACTTCTATTCGTGAAGACAAACTCGGAAAACACAATCGCCTCGACCTTCTTCCCGAACAGCACGCTACTGGGATGAATCTGCACCGTCTGATTGCCGACCATCGTCCGGTAACTGCCATCGGGCATCAACCTCGCCGTATTCGGCGCAAACCCGCTCAACAGCGACAACAAGACATTATTCGCGACGGCCTCGCTGACAGCCTCAGCCTCGCCGTGCTGAACTTCCGCGGCGTTGAACAAGCCGAGCTGAGCGCAGAGCGCGCGCAGCTGCTTGCGGATGTCCATGACGTTCTGCATGGCGCGGTGCGAGACGAAGCGGCGCTCGCACCAGGCCTTGCGGTCGGCGTGCTCGGCGGCGTAGGCCTGCACCGTCGCCAGCAGCGTGAGGTGGTCGCCCTCGCGGCGGAAGAGCTCGCGGCGCGCCAGCTCCGCCTCCTCGCGCTTCTCCTCGGTGATGACGTTGAGGAAGACGTTCTCGACGCTGAGTGCCGCCACGATGTCGATGACGTGCTCAACGCAGCGGCCGCGCTCTTCGGTCGCGGCTTCGACGATGCACCGGCCGAGTGTCGGCGTGAGGGGCAGCTTGGCGATTTGCAGGCCGACTTCGCTGATGTCGCCCGTGTCGGTCAGCGCGCCGAGCTGGAAGAGGAGGAGTAGGGCTTTCTCGAGGGCTTCGCGCGGAGGGGGGTCGAGGAAGGGGAAGTTGAGGACGTCGTCGACGCCGCGGGCCTTCATGGTGAGCAATGCTGCACTCAGATCACAGCGCAGGATTTCAGGCGTGGTATCCTTTTGCAAGCTGAGGTAGTCCTTCTCCGTATAGAGGCGGAAGCAATTGCCAGGGGCCTCACGACCGGCACGACCCTTTCGCTGGATAGACGCGGACTGTGAAATCGGCTTGACAAGGAGAGAGTCGAGGTTTAACTGCGGTCTGAACTGCTTGATCTTCGACTTGCCACAATCGATGACATGACGTACACCAGGAACGGTAACCGAAGTCTCAGCAATGTTGGTACTGAGAATGACTTTTCGTGTTCTTGGCGGAGCCGGCTGGAAGACGCGTTGCTGAAGATTCTGAGGAAGCGCTGCGAAAAGAGGAAGGGTAAGAATCTTCGGGAGCTCAGGTCCCAGTCCGGCTGCATATTCGTTGACCAACTTCTCGAGAGCTTCAACGGTATCCTGGCCTGTCAAGAATACCAGAATATCTCCCGGAAGAGGCTCTTTATGGTGCACTTGGAAAATTGTCTTGAGCGCAGCCTCGACGAAATCCTGAGTAGGCTCCGGCAAGTAGTTGACTTTGACCGGGTACATGCGTCCTTCGATGTAGCAGGTCGTTATCGAGTCGTGGTGTTTGATTACTTCTTCCGAATCCTTGGTGCCAGGGACAGTTGATTGAGTAGATTTTTGCGGCAGCGGATTCTTCTTGTCCTTCTTTTTCTCATCCTTTGACGGGTTGGAAGCCGTGCCATTGACGCCGCTCGCCTTATCCTGGACTGCCGATGCGGTCTTTCCTTCTGCCTCGTTAAATCCCTCATCAAAAAATTTGAGCAGCCTCTTGGTGTCAGCCGTAGCACTCATGACGACGACCTTTAGCCTTCTTCCATTCCTGTGCTTTTTCCAGTCTCCGCAGACAATCCTTCTCAGAAAACCCAGCACGAGATCCACGTTCACACTCCGCTCGTGTACTTCATCCACGACGACAGACCCGTACGCCTTCAGCCACGGATCCCGCAGCAGCTCCTGCAGCAGCATACCCTCGGTCAAGAACTTTATCCTCGTACTCGGCGACGTCGACACATCGAAACGCACGCTGTAGCCGACCTTACTCGCCGGCGACGACGCACCCAGCGGAGTCCCCATCTCCTCAGCGACACGGCGGGCTAGCGATATGGCGGCGACACGGCGGGGCTGTGTGATGGCGATCATGGACTTGTTGTTGTCGCCGAGCCAGGACTCGCCGAGCAGGAACTGCGGGACCTGCGTCGACTTTCCGGAACCCGTCTCACCGACCAGTATCAGGACGTCCTTGTCGCCGCGCAGCGACGCCCGGATCTCGTCTTGGTGCGCCCAGATGGGGAGCGACTTGCGCACCGGCAGCAGCTGTTCGCGTTTCTTCGCCAGGGGCCCGAATGCCCGCTTCTCGCCGCCGTCGTGCGCTGGTTTGCTGCTGCCATTGAGACCTTCGCGATCGTGTTTCTTGTGATGGTGAGGGCCGGGAGCGTTCGAGTACTTGGAGGGCTTCTTCGAATCGTGGGAGGGTTTTAGGCCGTTGATGTGCGGTTTCTCGTCGCGGTCGCGTTTGCGCTTCTTGCTGGGGTTGAGGGATTCATTGTCGTGCTTGTGTAGATGTTTAGAGGCTTTGGCGGCATTGCCGCTGTTGTCAAAGGTGGTGCGCACGCGTTCGGGCATTTTGCGTGGGTGGAATCTATCGGAGAAGAAGCGGCGGAGGTGAGGCTTGAGGGCCGCACCAGAAATTTTGACAGGGATCATGATAAGATTAGATCGCACCATCTCCGCCCGCTTTGAAACCACCAGTTCAAGATTTCTCCGACTGCAGGCAGCAAGAAAGATGGCCATTCCATTACGTATCGATTTGTTGGAATGTTTGCTTATGGCAGCCATAACTCTTAGCACTTTCCTGATTTGTAAACCTCAATTTCGATGTGGCTTCAGCCGCTAAAATTTGTACAACTAATTCGCTGCACTGTGCGACACCACTTCAATCATCGATCCGCCATCTAACAAGCGCTTCCTCCGCTCGCGAACGCATTCAGATACTCGTTCCACAACGTCGCATCAGGCCAGACCTGATAATCCGAGTCGTTCGTGAACCACAGCGTGTTCACGCCGACGTTGCCCTTGAAGTCATCCACCAGCGCCGACAAATCCGCGCACGCGATCGTCGCCGGCACGTCGTGCAGCATCACCGCCAGCGAGCCGTTGTCCACATCCAGCCCCCAGATCAGGTCCTTGACCGTGTCCTGGTCCGTCGTCCACGTGCTGTACGCCTCCTCGTACACGAGCGACAGGTCCGGCACGAGCGAGTCGTCGTTGGCGTTGTAGAGGTAGGCGCGCGCCGGGGGGTAGCCGGGGTTGGTGACGACGTAAGGGGAGGCGCTCAGGCCGGCGTTGGCGAAGGAGCGTGTGTAGGTCGTGACGGATTGCATGAAGGTGATCTTGGCCGAGTCATTGTCGGTGGGGGCTTCGTCGAAGAAGATCCCGTCGACGGAGAGGGCGGCGTTGCCAGAGGCGGAAGGCCAGCTGCGTGGGGGCATTAGCTACCTTGTGTGGAATCGCGAGGTTGTCTTTGCATCTTTTCTCCCCAACCCCTTGTCCATCTTCTTTCCTGGATGCGCT
Organism: Lasiodiplodia sp. COLG20; assembly: GCA_009801085.1. NCBI lineage: Eukaryota > Fungi > Ascomycota > Dothideomycetes > Botryosphaeriales > Botryosphaeriaceae > Lasiodiplodia > Lasiodiplodia sp. COLG20. The sequence continues at coordinate 4,256,787 of VNWV01000001.1, read as the reverse complement.
CGCGGGGTTTGACGGGCTCTGGGCGAAGAACGCTGTGAACTTACCCTGCGTATTTGGCGACCTCGGCTTCAACAGTGGACTGGGCCTTGTTCGTCCAGTTCACGGCAACATAACCGACAAGGCGAACATTGTCGTAATCATGGAGCTTGAGAATCTCACGCTGGTAAGCGGCATCGGGCAGCGAGTTGGCGCCGGGGCCACTGTCAGGATTGACGATGATGGTGAATTGAGTACTGGGATGACCTTCAATCCTGTCATGTCGTCAGTGTCAAAACTCGACATCGGAAAAATAATTTCATGAGACCTACTGGTCATAGAGAGGTTGCCATGTCGTCTCCGTCTCGGGCCAAATATAGGCTGGAACGAGCGCTGCAGCAGCAACGTTCACTTGAGCCTGAACGAGCTGGGCGCCCAAAGCGAGCAGGCCGAATGCACGTTTAAACATGATTGTTGTGCTTGTAAGAGGCAAGTGAAATCAGTCAGCGAGCTTCCACTCGTGTAATGCGATGCTGAAGTCGAAATGTGCGGTGTGCTGACGAGCGTTTATATACCTTCCTGCTGCAGAAAGCCGAAACAACCGCTCCTTGTATACAGACATCTATTTCTGGTGCTCCCTACCGTGATGCGGACCGTGCAATGCTAGACATACGAGCCATAAGTTCGCTTCATTAAGTGGAACTGGTTAGCACCGTCCCTTAGTGTGGGGGCTGAATTGATCCGCCTCGTGCCAGGGTCTTGCCGAAAGCGACAATCAGGATTCGAATGCGGGGGGCTGCTTTTTCATTGTGGCCTGATCCAGCCCTTGATTTGTACGGTAGACACGAATTCTCGATCTCGGCTAGAACCTCATTCAGGGCTGGCACACTTCTGACTGGTCTGTACCATTGCTACTACTCATGTAAGCGATACCAACTTCAATGCTTTCGATCCTTCTGCCGAAAATGTTTGATCCTTCATGACAATGTAAAACAGTCATCGTCATGAGTGAAGAAGAGAGCAACAATGTCTTTTCCCGTGCCCGACGACTACAGTGGCAAAAAGACTATGACGTCAAGATTATATTAAATCCAGCTTCCAGGCTGCGCCAATACCCAGGTCCGTCAGGGTATCCTCATTGATGTTCAGGCCTCCGGTGGTTCAAACTTGCCCAATGCGGCATCTACAATGGTGCCCAGTCTTGCAAAAGCTGGGCATTATTGCCACCGCACTGCCATAGTTTAACTTTTCGCACAAGATCATAGAGGAACTGCGCAAAAGTAATATCATCAACAAACTCAGGTCCTGGACCATAAGATCTTGGACCCAATATTACTGCTGTCCATCTTTGAATGGCAGCGGTTCCACTTTGCTTTTGTCATATTGATGGTTCTCGCAGAGAAATCCGAAGGGATTCATCTTCTATCGTCATTAGTTCTCACAGCAGTTGCTCCTGAACTTTGTCAAACTGCACTTCGGAATACCCGTGTTGAGCGTGAGCTGATGTGGAAAAGAAAATCACTCACTGACCTCTCTGATAGTTTATTTGCAAACCTCCGTTATTATGAGTGGGGGTGAAGGATAGACTTATACGGTAGTTAGCTACTTATTCTTTCGTCTCTTATGATGTAGACGCCACCAGGCTCTGCATTTAGGAGGTGGCGAGAGGACTGCCCGCGTATGCGCTGCTAGTCCCGGCCTCGGAAAAGACGACCCACTTCGCGTGATCATCGGTTTCTGACTGTGGAATAGTCAGTAGTACGCGAATCGTTTAGCGACGCCACGCCGCTTAGCTTTTTCGTGTGATGAGTTGTCACAACGAGAGCCGAGAATCCTGAAGCGGAAATCTTCCTCTCACTTCAACCTCGTCAAGATTCACGTTCCACATCATTCGCATTGCCCTTGTTCCACGCCTATTTTTTGCGAAGCTCGACAATTGTCTAAGGATTCAACGCCACCGTGGAAGCTTCTCAAGAAGTCTTTCGTCCCGCCAATGTCTCAGGAAAAACCTATCCCACGTCCATATTCTCCTTCAATGCCCGACTGGCGGATCCAAAGTTTTTCCACTCCATATCCAGGGAACGAAACGGCAAGCGTATGCACCGAATGCCGCAACCAATTGATCAAGTTCATTCCACTTGATCAATGGACCTTTCCAGATGCACATCGTTCAGTAAATCATGTTTCTGATGCTGAATCAAGTTGTGCCATCTGTTTTATTGTTCGACTACTCAGTTATATGTGGCCCTATATGGACCTCATAGATCTTCGGTGTCAAGGTGATGCCAATTTGACAGTCTCAACGTTAGAACACTCTCGTGAAACAGGCGAGCTGAAGAACAACCGGGCGCATTCTATTGACCGGAGTGAAGTCTCACTACACACAGAGTCTGTGGATCCATCACCAATCGACTTCGAAAGTTTGAGACAGAAGTTGCATCTTTGCCTGGAGGACCACATTGACTGTTGTGGGAACGAGGACGAAGAAGATGTTCCTGGACTGCGAGTTATCGACTGTCATACCAGGAAAATTGACCCAGTCGCGCCTAACACAAGATACGTAGCGCTCAGTTATGTATGGGGGAACTGTGGAACTTCTGGGGATGTTTCGGAGACTCCTCTGACAGAGATGCCAGGTACAATGGAGCAAACTATCGAAGATGCACTGGTGGTCGTCCTGAACATGGGCTATCGTTACCTTTGGGTCGACAAGTACTGTATTGATCAGAACGACTCTGAGAGCAAGAAGCATCAGATTCGATGCATGGACTCCATTTATAGGAATGCCGCCTTCACAATAATCGCTGCCGCAGGGGGCGATGCCAGCTATGGACTTCCTGGTGTTACATCCCGGCGGGGAACACGGCTCAGAGTTCCAAAGACATACTGTATGATCGGGAACTTCCTGATTCGTTGCGGTGAGGATTCTCCGAGGGTATTGGGAGGTCCTCAGAGCAAACTGCTCAGGAATTCGAAATGGAACACGCGGGGTTGGACATATCAGGAAGGCCTACTTTCGAGAAGATGTCTAGTATTCACGGACGAACAAGTTTCGTTTGCGTGCCGGGTTATATCCGTCGATGAAGGCACCGAGTCGCGGCTAACTACGGAGATGGATGTGGACCATGACGACGACGGCTATAGCTTTACCCCTTGCCGCGGAGCTGGAAAGGATGCTTCTCGTATCTGGCCACGGATTTCCGCGTACTCTGAACGGCGTTTGACAAATCCTGGAGATTCCCTGGACGCATTCTCTGGGATTCTACGAGCTTTCCAAAAACACGATCCCCCGGTCCACCACTTGTGGGGAGTTCCTGTATTTCCTGTCATTGGTATTGATAGGAACAGATCGGAACTTGGTGATCAAAAATTCAACAAGATCTCGTCTAACGGTTTCTCTATGGGCCTATCGTGGACCATGAAGGGGATGGTCGAACGCCGTCACGGATTCCCCAGTTGGTCTTGGGCTGGTTGGACCGGCAAAGTATCGTTTAAGGGCAACATCAGTGATGATGCCGAGAACAGTTGGAGGATCATAGATGCTCTTTCAGATGATGAACCTTCATTTCGGGTATACGTGGAATTGGAGGATCAGACCGAACTGTCACGATCCGAACTTGGATCCTCATCCAGCCTTAAGTCTTCATCCGATCCCGGGTCCTCACCCGATTGCCGCTTTTGCTGCGACCGTTCCGGAACTTTCTCCTCAACCTCCCCCCGATACCATCGTGACGACAGCAGCAGCGGCTGGTCATATTTTCGCCGGCTTGGCATCGCCTGGCAGCGCCTTCGCCGCCGCTGCGGTCTTCGCTCCTCCACTCCTTGCAAGACGTCTTGTCAATTTCACCCGCCTACAGCCCGTCTCGCGGAAAAGCTTTCATGGGCAGATCTTGAAAAGAGGGGCTACCTGACCTGGGTAGATCTTGAAGACAGGGGTTACCTGATCGGTGACCACAACAACCTTTCCCGGTACCTATGGCTAGACACATGGGAACTGCAAGTTAGGGTGTACTGGCGTCCTTCGGAACAAGACAGTCACGGAAACAAAACTAAACTATATGCCATCAGGCGGGAAGATGATTACGGCGAAACGCGAGGCACGCCATTGGATTGGAGCTGCCCCCAATTCGCAAACCATGTTATGAAGGCAGGACCTGTGATAGCCACAGTCATTTCATTAGGAACCATCGACACTTGGTATTCTACGGGCGTAATTATTGAATCTGTTGAAGATCAGGATGAAGTCAAAGGACATCCATACTTCGAATGCCGAGCATCCCTTAGCTTTGACATGCTTTTTAGTTTCAACGATTATACAGATACCAATATTCTTAAGCAATATATCTCCCGGCGTTTGGTCAGATTGGGCTAGTCAGAGGATCATGGTAGCAGTGGAAGGTTCAACAGGAGACATGTGTACTGTAAAGCTTCTCTACTCATATTTTCACGACTTGGGAGTTTACTGCTAATGTCGTAACTCTCCAATTCATACATTCTCGTTTCGTCTACTTCGACAGCAAGAGCTTCTTCAGAGCAGCTTTCGTAGCCGCACCATCCCTCAAGAACTGCCGCATCATATCTGTCATCTTGTCATGCGCCGCGTAATCATTAAAGAGATCTGTTCTGAAAGCAGCCTCGTCATTCACGTAGGACTTGACCTTGGCAGATCCATTCTGCTTAGAAACTGTAATCATGTCAGTGTGTACGTAATGGTGGAAAAGCAAAGCAACAAACCACTTACCATTCTCTGCAATCAACACGGGCTTGATGTCGACATCTGCATCCTTCAGCTCCTGCAGCAACCCGACATTTATCGTCATCAAGTCCAGCCCCGCCAGCTCCTTGCACTCGTCAATACTCCGCATACTCGCGCCCATGATCTCCGTCTTGATCCCATTCGCCTTGTAATACTCCCAGATCTCCTTCGTCATGATGACGCCCGGATCCTTCTTCCCAGAGTAATCGACGGCGGGATGGTTCTTGTGCCACCAATCCAGCGTCCTCCCGACGAACGGGCTGATCAGCGTCGCGCCCACCTCCGCCGCGCGCACCGCCTGCGGCAAGCAGAAGAGCAAGGTTAAATTGCACTTAATGCCCTCCTTCTCGAGCACCTCGTACGCGGCGAAGCCCTCCCAGGTGCTCGCGATCTTGACGAGCACGCGCTCCTTGGGCACGCCGCGCGCGGCGTACAGGGCGATGATGCGGCGGGCGTAGGCGACGGTAGCGGCGGCGTCGAACGAGTGGACGGGGTCGACCTCGGTCGATACCCGGCCCGGCACGTGCTTGAGGATCTCGCAGCCGAACGAGACGAGGAGGTGCAGCAGCGCTTCGTCGACCTGCGCGTCCGGGTCGGATGTGGTTGTGCGCGCGTGGTCGGCGGCGGCGGTGAGGATCCAGGAGTACTCGGGCTTTTGGCTGGCGGTGAGGATGTGGGAGGGGTTGGTGGTGGCGTCTTGGGATTTGTAGAGGGAGAGGACGTTGAAGTCGCCTGTGTCGGCGACGATGGTCGTGTGTTGGCGGAGTTGCTCGAGGGATGAAGTCATTGTGGGCTATGCTTTTTTTTTCTCCTTCTTTCAGGGTATCTGCTGAATGGTTGCTTTTTGAAATTATTCTGGATCTTCCGATAGACTATTAGGCACATCTCTTGAAGCCTGTCGCCAATATATATTGTTACTGGTGCATCCAATTGCGTGATCCCATCCGGCGCCGAAGCGGCCGGTGGAAGTCGTGGCCGCGCTTCTCCGGCGCCGGAAGTGCCGGATGATGTCGTGCTGCACGAACCCTGAAGCTTAGCCATCTTTGGCTACTGAGGAGTGAGGACATGGGCCCCGCCCGACTCTCGTCTTCTCTTGTGAAGCTTTGCATCTCCTTCATCGATGCTGTACGACGTTTTGATGATAACAATAACCCCAAATGTTCAGTCCTGTTGATGATGACGCCTCCCGCATGCGCTCCGGTCACAGCTCTGAGCCGGGGACGCCTCCGGCCAAGACTTTCAAAGCATGTCGACATTGCCGCCGATTGAAAATGCGTTGTGAGGGGAACGGCATTCCGCCTTGTCAGAGATGCGCAACTTCTGGAGCCGAGTGCGTTTATGATGCCATCGAGTCATCTAAAAAGCGAAAGCGTGCTGAAGAGGAAGATCTGCGTGAGGAGATCCGGAAGTTGCAGCGTCACGTTGCTTCGCTGAATGAAGCACGCCTCAGACCTATCACATCCTACCTCCAAACCGTCGTCGACACGTATACCGCCAATACTCCTGAGCAGTCTGGTAATGACCTGGATCCGAGAGAAGAGAGTGAGCTCTCTCCGGAGCAGCTCAGCGCTCCAGTCAGCACTGTGCATGATCTAGCTCCAACCCCAAGAGCTTCGTCAGGGAATATTCACCATATCAACTCCCGCGACCGAGCACCAGATTATCTCAGAACTAGACAGGAAGCAGCTGTAATCCAGTCCACAGATGTGGTGGCCAAATTCTCGATTAACGAAGATGAAGCTCGCCGACTTTTCCACACGTTCGTTCCTCAACCTCCATATGAGACTGACCATTCTGACGAGCAATAGATACATGGCCGGAAGCAATCCCTATCTTCCTTTGTTTGAGCCGACCTTGGATACATTTGATAAGATACGCCGCTCCTCACCTTTTCTCTTCGCATCAATCCTCTCGGTTGCGAGTAGAGCCGATGGAACCGGAGATTGGTCAAGAATTTTCCATGAAGAGGCAAACCGTTTGGCTGCAGATAGTCTCTTTATTAATCCGGCTACACTCGAAACTGCCCAAGCGCTGCTGATCCTGGCTGCTTGGTCGGAAAAATCGTGGTTTGCTTTGAGTCACGCCGTCAATGTGGCTTTGGATCTCAGCATTGATAACTCTCTCAGCAAATTAACCACAGATTCGACGTTACCTGTTTCGGAACAAAACAGGCTAAGCCGGGAGACCCGAACCTGGCTGATAATCTACCATTTGGAACGTGAAATTGCATTTGGCACCGCTCGGAAATCTCGATTAGTCCGAATTGAGGAGGACAAGCTTCGTTTGTTTTATGGAAGCTCTCGCTTCCGTCACTTGGATCTTCGATTTCTGTCTATTATTGATCTGGTTCAGCTACGAGGTGAGTCTTCATGTTTACTTCATGGACTACTTACTCACAAATGAACAGAAAAATGGCAAATGATCGTCAGAGATAATACAAATATTGCTACGGATGCGATGTCCCTGGTAAGGGATGCAAAAGAGTCATTTGTTGCATGGGAAATTTACTGGGCCAAGGAACATGAGGGTGAGGATCCGAATTCTCATTATCCAAGCATTCCGCCATGCCTGACCAATATCACAGACCACGAATACGATATACACTCCTTCCAGCGAACTAGCCTCAACGTACAGAGGAATTATGCTACAATTCTTGTCTATTGCGCCATCCTCAGCGAATTAAAAAGACAGAAGTCCGGAGGAGACCGTCTCATCCTGGATGCTTTCCGCCAACTGAGCCGGAAAACACTTGAAGCAGTTACCGACCATCTGCAGTTCATCACGAATACAAGCTCGTATAAATGGCAACTCAGATTTTCGCCAACGTACTCCGCCTTAACAATTGCTTTTTCAGGTAAGAGCTTTTGGAGCTTGTGTGTCGTATTCCCACTAAGCATTCTGTAGCGGCATTGGCACTCACTCTTGCTAAAAACCATCCAAACATGTCCCGCGAAAAATCCCTGGTCAGCATTTCTCGGAAGATATCAAGACTACTTGCGGAGTACCCGAGCCAGAAGTTCCACTTGATGGTCGAATCTTTTTTGAAAAGAACGGTCAGGGCTTCCTCTCAAACTCAAGCTGAGAGAACCACAGCCGAGGGAACAGCTCCACCCGCGTCGGCATCGGCAGGGGTCCGTGACGAGCACTTTACTGGGACAACCAATGCTGTTTCTCTCGAATTCCCCGGGCACCAGAGCTTGAATGTGCAGCCAAACCCGGCTATTGATGGACTCGACAGCACTGGCTTGTTTAGTCCTCCGGATTCTTTTCAGGATAAGGAATTGGAGGCCATTCTGGGACTGCCGGCTGAAAGTTGGTTTCTCGATCCATTCTCGGTAGAAGGATTCAACTTTGATAGTGTTTGAATAGCGGCACTGAAGCCGTATCATGGAAAAGGGACGGCAGGACTTTGCACCATCAAATATTTCAACTTGCCAACATGAATTCTTCTTTCTTCCCCGCCTCCCGGCAGTCCGGATTTACTGTCGTAATTCTTCTTCTCGCTACACTTCCTCAACAACCAGTGAGAGGTATACCGTCCATTTCCGTGACACGTACGCTCACTGATAGAGGGGGGGGAATAGAAAGAAAGCCGAAGCCCGGAGTTTTTATCTTCAACCTGTTTATGAAAAGTTAGGGCCGCCTTTTCCGTTGACAAGCCAGCCACGATCTCAGGGTAGAGTCAACGATGCGAGTACTACTGGATAGCAAACAAGAAATTTCAACGACCTACGGTTACAGGGTCTCGCCTTGTCTCACATAGCGTCAACGCCGCTTACCAGACTGCCTCAACACTCCTGATCAACCAAAGAACCATCCACAGCAAACCTGTGGCAGTTTCTGGTAGCAAATCTTCAGTATAGAATCCTCAGCCGCCGCTTCCCCTTTCACAACACCTCCATCAGCTCCTCCAAGGAGTTCAACATCTTCGATGGTCTAGTGGTGATGATTTCCGCTTGTCAAAGCATCTGCTCTAGCAAGCGCGGGAGACCGGGGTTCGATTCCCCGTCGGAGAGTTCTTCTTTTGCTCCGTCGTAGTCCGAGCCTGGATAGCTTGGGCGTGGGCGTGGTGTTGAATTTTTTTTAGGGGCGGCGTCCGGTCGGGGCACCTCGCGGCCCGGGCCGAAGGGGTCCGTGCACCCGGCCAATCGGACCCGATCGCTCGGTGATTCGGAGATGCCGAGAGAGAGACAAGAGACTTTTCTTTTTGCATTTGGTTGCCTGTGGCATTGCATTTCTGGAGAGAGTCTTGTTAGTGTGAGTTCTACCTAGCGGCGAGTATGTACATACAACCGGCCTCTTGCAGTGAAGTGCCCTTGCCCTTCTATGCATTTACAGCCGGACAAATAGTGCGAAGTGGGAGTATAACCATTCAAGAGACACTAAAGTGAGGAGTGTGCAGTACAAAAATTATTGAGCTCAATGAAACCCGCTACTTCTCGACTTTTAAATGAGCCGGATCTCCGGAGTGGGGAATTTCTGGAAAAGTTGTCGTCCGCCTTTCTCCCAATCCAGCGTCTGGAAGACGCCAATTCGATAATACTCGTTCCTCCTTCCCGTAGGATCCAATAACAACCCGCACTGCTACCCCACTATTGAAGTTTATGCGGAGCACGCATCCAAATCTGGAATCGTAGAAACTCCGTGACGTCGAGACGGTGCAGAGGGCGTGAAATTCCATCTTCTACAGGAAATAGCAACGCCAACAATCATCCAAGCAGGTTGTGAGTTATGGCTTTCAGGACACTCAAAGCGTAATGCTTCCACGATGCCGGCGAAAGTTTGGTAGACGGGGTCGAGTTGAATGCCGATACCTATCACTCGAAGAAAAGTACATGACGAAAGGGATTACCTCCGAGACTCAAGATGCTTCATTAGCGGCTGGTATTGCTCTTTCTACGCAACCCGAAAGTGCGGCGCAAAATATTTTACATCCATAATCATTACAGCAGCTTTTATTCAAATTTCTGGTAGTCGATGCTTTTCACCAACAAAAGAACGCAATGAACGTCACGCTGGTCAGGCAATGGAAACAAATTTGGTTCGGACGTGACAAGGAAAGCTGTCTGGATGCTGGTCCTTTGAGAATCAATATGAAGGAATGCTAAATAGAGCTCTGCCTGATACTGTAAGGAGTGGTAATATGAAGGGGTACGTAATGGAGAATTGTTTAATATGAATAGGAACTTTTTAACGCTTGCTGCTAACTCCGCCAGCTCCGTCCAATGAGAGAAGTGATGAGCTAGGCTGCAGGCCCGGAAAGAAAGTAGTCGGCACTGGTGGAATAGTGAAAGACGTTGTGGAAGGGAAGGCGGAAGTATGATCATTAGGCATAGTGGTAGGAATCGAGTAATCACTGCCATGATCAGCATTAGTACTGTTGCCGGAGATCTCCAAGGGTGGAACAACTTACGGAGTTTGGGTGACCGTCTGGGCAGTGGAGTAGGACGCGAGGTTGTCAACATCGTCTCCAGCATCCTGCAAGCACGCGCCCTCGCCATAAGCGCTCTGACAGGACCAAGTCACGTAGTCACCATCTTCTGTCCAGAGATTGACGTTGTCAAGGGTGATGTCGTAGCAAGGCACTTCGTCAGCACATTCAATACGAATGGTGGGACGCGAGTTGTCGGTGTTGAATCCCTTCCAGTCCTGGATATGAATCAGTGTCTGCTTCCATCTCGGTATGTATGTGCAGCTGAAAACGTACCTTGAACGTCAAGTTACTGATCTGCACTCCATCGCCCGAATCTTCATCTCGGGACTCCCAGTTCTCGTTCACAGCCAACACATATGCGCCTCCGTGAATCAATACGTTTTCCCACAGGATGTCGCTCACTGTTCCATTACCACCATTGGACTTGAGGTAGCAAGCGTCGGCCTGGTTCATGTACAGGTTACGGTAATGGACATTCGAAATATTCGTATTCGTTCCGAGAGACCCGATAGCAGTGCCGCCGCTGAGATTGCAATGGATGCTCTCGATCAAAAAGTTCTTCGCGGGGCTCTTGACCGTGACACATTCATCTCCGTTCGACACCTCCACATCATGCACCCAGAGGTTCTCGCCCCAGACATCCACGCCGTCCGTAGCGCCGATCTGGATGCCGCGAATGATGATGTTGTAAATCTCGCCATTCGAGCACGAGTCGAACACCGAGTAGTAACTCGCCGAATCGACCATGGCGAAGCCGTGCACGGAGAAATTGCTCACGTAGGTGAAGCGCAGGAACCGCGCGCCGTACTCGCCGTTCTGAAGCAGCTTGTATCCGTAGCCCTGCAGCGCGCCCTGGGAGTTTCCGCTGAAAAACTCGAAGTCGGTGCAGTCGCGGAAGGAGATCATGTGGCCGCCGTCGTCGCCGTCGCGGTAGATGGTGCCGTCGAGTTGGACGGCCGACGCGTTGCCGTGAGTCAGACTCACCCACGTCGCCATGGCATACGTGCCCGGCGGCACATAGACCAGCCCGCCTTCTTTGCAGTCGTCCCATGCGGCGGCGAGGGCTGGGCCGACGTCATCGGTGCTGTTTGCGACGGCGCCATAGTCGGTTATATCGCAGACCTTGTTGCTCGCTTTGGTTGCGAAGCTTGTGAGAGGGCCAACCGCGCCGGAAAGTTGCGCACTGGTTGAACCTGCGAGGAAGAGGAGAGAGAGAAAGGAGGGAATGCAACCCAACATCTTGGCAGATAGCGGGAAGAAGCGAATGGAGTATGATCTTGGAAGGTGTCTTGGCTATGTGTTATAGAGCATTTATAGCTGGTTTATAGGAAGCTGAACTACTCCATGTGGGGTGATCTAAGGAGGCGCTCGAATACTTCCCAAAACGTTCTTCTATATTTATTGAAGATCTTCTTTCAGCGCCACAAGAGGACGCAACCAATGGGCCCATCGGACCTATGGAACTCATGTATACACAATGTGGATCTTCGAAACGTCCTTGTCGTCGTCAGTTCTGCATTTGGAGCGGGGGGAAATTAAAGGAGGCAGGGATCTTCGGGACCAACACTCGCGGGCACGCGTGTCGGCTCGGGATCCTCGGCGCATCAAGTCCCATCGGGAGAAGGATCTGTCGACGCATCCGCTATCGTGTGTCGCACAGCAAATTCAATTGACGGAACATTCCAAGAGAGATGAGGAGGCGGTCGAATTGAGGATACTGAAGACGACGCGTCTTCAACTCCCATTTTCGCCCGAGCTCCCGGTCGTCCGAAAGATGTATTTTATCCAGAAGATAGGTGATGTGAATACTATTCCGGGTTGAGGTGGTATAACTGAAGGATCTCCCAGCGAACGCATGCCATTGGTGAAGAAAAACTTGCTTTGGGTCCCACATAGATGAGTAGAGCTTTGTATACTTGTCACTTGCCGTAAACATGAATCAGAAGTAAGGTTGAGCAGTGAAACGTCAAACCTTTCAATTTCTCAAAATCCCCGCTTTCATCCGGGCTAGCGTTACCTCCTTCTGCCCGCTCCACCAGTAGCCACATCTGCCCTATCGGCCAGACTGACGACCTCGCTGATACCCGCCTGTTCCTGCTCATCTTCCAGAGCCCGAATCTCCTCACGGCAGTCCCACCATTTTTCCTCGGCTCGCTCAAATGCCATCGTCTTGATCTCTTTCGGCAATTTCGTATCACCGCCATATTTCCGTGACAGCTCGTCGATGATGACATTTTGCCACTCGTTCGTCGATCGGGCGTAGAAATCGCGCAGTGACTCGAAAGGCCGGGGGTGTGGGAGGCCGTCTTCCGAAAGCGCAGAAGCGGAAGTGTGCTTCTCATTTGCCGTAGCATTCTCATCCGCATCCTTCTCCTTCGCAGACGGAGCAGCAGAGACCGAAGTAGCAGCGGTGCTCGCAACATCGTCTTCGTCGCTGCCGATAGCCTCATCCTCTTCGTCCTCCTCATCCTCATCTTCATCCTCGTCTTCATCTTCACTCTCATCGCCCAGCCAGTCCTCAAGGTCGCGGCGGAAGATCTCCTTGACGCCGTCCAGCTTGCCCAGATCAATCGCCCACATCTCGTCGAACGTGAACTCGCGATCTGCCTTCTCGAATGTGCCGCCAAACATGTACAGCACGTCGTCCTGCACCGCGAGCGCGGTGTTGAATCGCGGGTGCGGCATCTCGAACATGACCGTCTTCTCCGGGCGGTCGGGCTTGTCTTCCTCCTCGCCACTGCCTGGCGTTCCCGTGCCATCCAGCTGCGCCGGAATGTCACCATCCTCATCCGCACCTGCTAGAGTACCTCTCATCTCCAGGGCCTTCAAGTTCCGCAGCAGCTCCTCCTCATCCGCCTTCCCGCGACCCCTCCTTCCACCACGCTCCCCAGCGTTCGCCTTCTTCGGCTGCGCCCGTGGCTTGCGTAGCGCGAGCGGGAAGTAGCGGTTGCGGTCGATGTTCCAGACGAACAGCTGGTTGAAGAACTCGCTGTCAATGCCCTCTTCGCTCTCCTCAACATCGTGCACGCCACCAAACATGATACCACGCCCCTTGTGGAAGGCCATGGTTGCACCCGCGCGCGGCGGGTTTGGCGCGTTGGTGGAGCGCTTGCGCTTTTCCCAATGCACCTTGGGGAGGGCGTTTTCGACTGGCACGATGCGCAAGAACCACGTGTCCTGGTGGACAACGGGCTTGAGCACGTTGCGGTTTGCGGGACCACCTTTGCCGCTGCCGCCGCCTTTGGCGGCCTGCTTGACGCGCGAGTAGCCGCCGAAGAGCACAGCGCCGCTGTCGCTGGGCAGGAAGGAGAAGGAGGAGCGCGGGTCGGGCCGCTGACCAACAGCCGGCAGCTTGGGCTCGTGCCACTGGTAATTGGCCGTGTCGTAGATCCACACGTCGTTGAGGTACTTGGTCTGCTGGCTGGTGTCCTGGAAGCCGCCGAAGAGGATAATGTAGTTCTTGAAGTAGGTCATGCGGTGCCCACTGCGGGCCGGAGGTCCTTTGCCCTTGCTTTCTAGCCGCGTCCACTCGCGCGAGGAGGGTTCAAGGCGCCAGAAGTCGTTGTAGTGGTAAAAGGTGCCTTGCTTGGGCGAGGAGAACTCGCCACCAAAGAGGTAGATAGCCTTGTCGTTACCGCCACGCGTCCAGGCGTGGCCAGAACGTGGCAGCGGAGAATTGGGTGAGGTGACTTTGCGCCATTCGTCGCGGTTGATGTTGTAGACGAAAAGATCGTTGTAGAAATGAGCGAGGGCGCCATTGAAGTATTCGCCGCCGAAGAGAAACAGCTCGTTGTCGTTGGTGGGTGAGCCGATCAGTGTCGACGAGCCTCTGGCTTTTGGCGGTTCGCTGACAGTCTCGGTGACTTTGAGAAATTGCTCCTGTTGACGGGCGTATTCAGCGAGCACGGCGTCAAGGTCAACGTCCTCGGCATCGCTGTCATCGGCGTCCTTGCCACGCTTTTGGTGCTTCTGCTCTTTCTTGCCGGCCTTCTTCTCTTGCTTGGCGGCAGTGCGGGCCTTCTTTTCGGCCTTTTTGGCCTTGTTGTCCTTCTTGGCCATTATGGGCGGAGAAGACAAGAAAAGCGAAATATGGAGATCAAGAGGTGAAAAACAGCAATTTGAAGCACGCTTTCCAGCGAAGTATGACGGAGTTCAGGTGAGTGGAGCGCGGTCCTACCCCGAGACTGGAGTAAATATCCAACCGAAATTGGGCAGATCAGCGAAGGGGTGTGGAGGGAGGAGCCTCACGGACGAAGCCGGGCAAGTAAAGGCGGAAGTGTGGTGGGCGTCGAATTGCCCCGCGATGTCCAAATTTTTAGCGTCCGCCCCGCCGCCCCTCGCCTTCCGCTCTTGGCATTCCGCCCCATGTCGCACCGATCTGACGCCCCAACGCCGGTAACCCCACCTCTTCCAACCACCACCAACGACCGCCCGCCAGCTAAGACCCTCTTCGGCAGACCCACCAGACACCAAACGCTTGCCAACTCACGTGCCACACTTCAAACACCGCTCTCAATCGCGTGTTCGGACTGGTACCAACTCCGAAATAAAGTGCACATCCCCGCCAATACCTCCACTCACCATCTCCTCCATTCTCAGCCTCGTTGCTTTTCTCGCAACGCATCTTCAACATGATCAAGATATCCCCCGCCAAGATCCTTGAGCAGCGCTCACATATCGTATCCGGTAAGCCACACCCTTCATCAGCCAAGCCGCGCATCGACCACAACACTAACCCAAGTTCTTATCCAGGCAAACTCAAAATCACCGAGTACTTTTTCGAAGTCCCCACGCATTGGCACAAGCCCGACTCGCGTCCGCTCCGGCTCTTCGCGCGCTCCGCCCGCAAGGCCGAAAAGCCCGCGGACCCCACCAGCGCCAGCGAGGAAGACGAGTCCAAGAAGCAGCTCCCCTGGCTCGTCTACCTCCAGGGCGGGCCCGGCTTCGGCTGCCGCTCGCCGCAGGACGTCGGCTGGACCCAGCAGGTGCTCGACCGCGGCTACCAGGTGCTGATGCTGGACCAGCGCGGCACCGGACTCAGCTCGCCCGTGTCGGCTAGCACCCTCGGCCTGCGCGGCGACGACGACACCCAGGCTAACTACCTGAAGTCGTTCCGCGCGGACTCGATTGTCAAGGATGCGGAGGCCGTGAGGATGGCGCTGACGGAGGGGTGGCCTGAGGAGAAGAGGAAGTGGAGCGTTGTGGGCCAGAGCTTTGGCGGGTTTTGCATCACGACGTATTTGAGCTTTTATCCCGAGGGGCTGAGGGAGGCGTTTTACTTTGGAGGATTGCCGCCGCTAGTGAGCGACCCGGATGAGGTGTATGCGCGGACGTTCCAGAAGTTGAAAGAGCGCAATGAGGCGTATTACCAGAAATATCCGGAGGATGTGAAGCGAGTGAAGGATATCGTGAAGCTGCTGAGAAGGTTTGGGGACAGCACTGTGAGGCTGTCTGGTGAGGGAAGTCTGTCAGCGAGGAGGTTCATGCAGTTGGGAATCAACTTTGGCTTCCACGGCGGGTTCGACATGATCCATGGTAAGTTGCCTCTGTCCCTTCTTCTGTGGCAAACCGCATCGATACTGACCTGCAATTGTAGACCTCGTCTTGCGCTGTTCCAACGACCTTTCCGTCTTCGGCCACCTCACTCGCCCCACCACCTCCCTCATCGAGCAGACCATGCCCTTCGATGACCACATCATCTATGCCATCCTCCATGAACCCCTCTACTGCCAAGGGTAAGCAGCCCCCACCTTCACCTAGACGAGCCTCTCACTAATCCACTACCCAACCACCAGCAAAGCGGCCAACTGGTCCGCACACCGCATCCAACAAGGCCTGCAGGAGTTCTCCCTGGACAAGACCGACGACTCGCCCCTCTTCTTCACCGGTGAGATGGTCTTCCCGTGGATGCTGACCGATTACACCGAGCTCCGCGCCCTGGCCAACGTTGGCGAAAAGCTCGCCGCCGAGACCGAGTGGCCGGCGCTGTACGACGAGCAGCAGCTGGCCCGCAACGAGGTGCCGGCCTATGCCGCCGTTTACATGGAGGACATGTACGTCGACTTCAACTTCAGCATTGAGACGGCGAAGAAGATCAAGGGCTGCAAGACGTTTGTGACGAATGTCATGTATCACGATGCTGTCAGGAGCAAGATGGATGATGTGTGGAAGAATATTTGGGCTTTGAGGGACGATGTCATTGATTAAGCACCGGACGTAGAGCAATGGGATATAGGTAGATGTCTGGAGATTCTGAGGTTTTGTTTCTAAGATTGAGATGGGACAGACAGGCATGTGATGCGAATGGCTGCTTAGATCGACTGGTATATATACCGTAAAGCAATCTACGTCTATTCACTAGTGCTACTATACGAAGCTCTTACCAGTCTATTGTTCTCATACACTTTGCCGCCCCTGTGCAGTGTATGTTATTGACAGCCAATCCAGCGCCTTCGATTTAACTTAGCACAACAAGATGCGTGTCACATTTTCAAGCGAAATAAACTCTACCAGTGTTGAAAGTCAACAAAGTAGCACATCAATGACCATGTTCGATCAGCATCATTTATTAATACTAACGCCGCTATATGTTGTCCTTAGCTATGAATGTAAACTCACTCTTAATCCCGATGCTCTTTACTTTGACCACCTCCTTATTTTTAGTATCCTATCTCTTGAATTATTAGCTCTATGATCGAACATCGTGGAAAGTATAATGCAACTATTGTAGCTCACGTGTCATATTCAGACGTATTTAGCTTATCCACGTGCTAATCGCCTGGCAGTGGGATGTCAATATAAAACCCCATCTCCTCATTCTCCAACGCCGCTTCCCTTCACTAGCTATGCTTAGTAGACATACCAGGCGAAGCCAAGTTCACTATCCAAACTTTCTTGCCTGCGTTGTTTGGGTGAGCTGCATGCCACTTTCGATGCTCTGCTGGAAGCTGCGCTGGCAAATTTCATCTGAGCTAGCAAACAAGAATCTTCATGAAAAGTCGCCGAGAAGCAGCAAAATATATTATTGCTGATGAGATATAGTACTCTGGGATGCGCGGCGGGTGCAATTTAATTCTCAGTACCGCTTTGTTGGTCCGTTTGGAGGTCATCTAGAATGGGGGCAAAAAAAAAAAAGGAAAGGAAGACGACAGCCAGAAGTGTACACGTCTTCCTATGTCGGTAGCGAGAGGACAAAAGTGGGCTTTACTCGAAGAAAAAAGTGAAACCAGGTTGAAAATGGGGTTTTATGCGACCCGTAGGCAGAGAAAGCTACAAGCGCACGAGATCTACCGCGGACTAAAACGGACGAAAAGTCCGACGAGGCTTAATAACCGCCGCACAAAAAGGGCACCAGATTCTGATGGTGTCACTAGGCATTCAAGCCTCGGATATAGATATATAGGCCACCATCCGTGGATTCGACCCGACATCCAGCCCTCGAAAGCTCCGCTAAAAGCGACAGTTTTCTGAATTAATTCCGTTCCTCCACCATGGCCATACCCGACACCTACCGCGCCTTCCGCCGCACCAAAGGCGACTACCCCCTCTCCATCGCACAAACCACCGAAAAAGTTCCACAATCTCTCGGCCCGCGCGATGTGCTCATCCGCATCCGTGCCGTGTCCCTCAATTTCCGCGATGTCGCAATGCTGCAGGAAGGGCGCTACCCCGCGCCCGTCGAGCCAGAAGGCATCCCTGGATCCGACTGCGCCGCAGAGGTTGTTGCGGTCGGGGATCAGGTGACGAAGTTTACTGTTGGCGATCGCGTCGCGCCTACGTCCAACGTGACGCATTTGGGGGACGATGATGAGGACGTTGGATTGGCGGGTTTGGGTGGCGATGTTGCAGGTGTTTTGAGGGAGTATGCGGTGTTTGAAGAAAAGTTGTTGGTAAAGTTGCCGGCGCATCTATCCTGGGAGGAGGTAAGTGAAGTTTTGATGGAAAGGCCAGGAGGCAGATCAGCTGATTGAGGATGCAGGCCGCGACAATCACATGTGCCGGTGTGACAGCGTGGACGGCGTTGAATTCGCTCAAGGGGGTGAGAGATAATTCTACCGCTTTGCTGCAGGGTATGGTCGTGATTGCTTGATATTCGCTCTGTTGTGCTGACTGGCGCAAACAAAGGCACCGGCGGCGTCAGCATGTTCGCCCTTCTGATCTGCATTGCAGCCGGAATCAAACCCATCATCACTTCCTCTTCCGATGAGAAGCTTGAGGCCATCAAGAAGCTCAACTCTAGTGTTGAAGGAATCAACTACAGAAAGCACGCAGATGTAGCTGCCGAAGCGCTACGCCTCACAGCAAACAAAGGGGTCGATTTTGTCATAAACAACACCGGTGCAGCCTCTTTGCCTTCCGACTTGGCGGCGCTGCGCAAAAGGCACGGCACCGTTTCCTGTGTCGGCTTCCTCGAGGGCTTGACTGCCGACTGGGACCCGAGTACTCTCCTGCTTGGCCTGATGTTCAAGGCCGCGAAGATCCAGTATGTTTCAACCTTGGCAAGCTCCTTTGTTCTATTTTTCTCTTCATTTACAGAACCCGCTCAGCAACTAACTTTGGAACCTTAGGGGTATTGCAGTAGGCTCCAGAAATGACTTCGAGGTACTTTGCAAATTCTTGGGGGACAAGGAAGTACAGCTCACTTCTATCATTGACCGGGTTTTCACCTTTGATGAGTCCTCGGAGGCTTTTCAATACCTGTACTCCGGCAAACATGTCGGGAAGGTTGTCATTAGACTCTAAATACCATTTTTGGCTACTTCGACATATTTTTGAACAAGATAAAATATATTTACCCTCCAGGCATCCGATTATGCCCATCGCGATATCGAAGAATGCGAGTCTAAACAAACAAATATACTGCAAATGAATACACCTTGGCGCAGGTCCAAAGGTGGTAAGATACCACTGCGCATGTGACCAGTCAGATGTCTGACCGGCCAAGGTGGGTAAGTTGTATAAAACATAGTCACGTTTAGCTCTTCACAATTGAAATCACTCAGTGTTGTCACTAGAGCAAAAGTCACTTCTGAAATCGAACCGAAAGACTCCCATTCACTCTTGGAGAATATGCACCTCTCGCGGCTTTCAGATCTGTTTAGGCATCATATATCAAATAGAGGCCTTGTTTTGCTATAAACCTTGAATACTGCTCTTCATCAATCTCTGTTCATGACGACTGAGAACATTGACTGAGGCAATGGAGCTGTCAAGCCATTTGCAGTAGTCTTGTCAGCTTCACGGCTCTTGAGCTCGTGCATAAATGGGGCAAAGGCAGGGGAAAACAAGTGCTAGTATTGCTTAGCAGCGATCATTCCGCTTGCGGGATCGCTCTGTTGAGCCGAATCTTGTGCAGCGGTGCGTTTAGAGACAAAGAATCGCTTTAAAAGATACATTAACCTGCAGCTAGTCTGGTGAACCTAGGCTTCCAGATCTAAAAGAAACCAGCTGTGGTAGAACGTCTCGCGGCAGTGCTGACAGCTGACTTTCTACTAAGCGCTGCGGCTGAAACAGAATACGAGAAAGAGCTTGTTGCATGTATTTAACCAATCTTGCACTGTGGAAGCAACCAACAAATTCTCAACTGTTCATTACACAGCCATTAACCAAGCCCTGATGCCGTACTTCGCGCGTGCGTCCGCGTAGTTGACATTCTTGTCTCAGCTCGAAAGCGAACACTGAAACCTTTGAGCCTCATGACTAGCAGCAAAGCCCAATAACACTCACCATCATTTCCACCCCATGATGTAGAGCGCTACTGACTCATAGAGCACACTATAGCCACCAATATTTCGATCAAACTCAGCAACTACCTCACTCAAGAGAGGGGCATCTCCAAATCCGCTCCAAAGGGCGGCAGACTCCCAGTGTGAGTGCAGATTTCTCTCTTGCTGCCACGGCTATATCGAGTGTCCTCGACGCACCGGCTTACGACCAACACTCATCTCCCGAGAACCAACCCGTTTTATAGATTTGCACAAAGGCCCAGCGCGGTGTCCACCTGGCCATTTGCCAGCGGGTCAGCCGCATCAGCCAGCCACAAGCCATCTCTCCCAAGCCACGAGACCAAACCACCTCCACCCGCGCGAAGCCCCTCGCCTCAGCATAAAAGCCCCGCTCTACCACCGCTCCACCCTTCTTCTCTCGGCAACAGGGTCTCGACAGTGGTAGCTGAGGCAGATTGAATTCTGCAAACTGTCGAAAGCTTTGAAACTGCAAGGTTACTGGCGTGCTCGAAAACTACATATGCATCCCCGACTTCGTCTCCGCCGCCGCGCCGCCAAGCGGCGTTCGTCGATTCCACCGGCTTGACACAGAATGGAGCACATCAACTACCACCGATGCTGCGCACCAGCACGAGGATCTGATGATGACCAGCGCAAGTTCCACGAAGTGTTGGACGCCAACATCCCTTAACCTCCGATGAGCAGTCTATGGCATATGGAGAGGAGAGGAACGGAGGGAAGTCTAGGCGGAAGGCAAAAAGAGCGAGCGGGCCAGCAAGTGCTCGATTCTCAGCGCTATTTTTCAAAGGAAAAACCTCAACGTCCAGTTGTTAAAGAGAAGTAGGGCAGACCGAGCCGCTCAAAGCTTTTATAAGCGACGAACCATGCTCCACTACATGCATATAGAACCACGTGCGCACCCGTTCATGTCCATCATCACATGCGCAAAGCCCCTGCAGCATACCAAGGCAGCGCGAATCACAAGATGACAATGCAAATCTTCCATGAATTCTAACAATGACATCAAAAGAGTACACAACCCGTTTCACTCCACTCCCTCTATCACATCAACCTCCCTCTCCGGATCCGTCCCCTAAACTCCACCACCCTTCGCTCCCTGCTCTCTCAACCCTAGCCTATACACACATCCCCCACTCACACAATCCCCCCCTCATCAAACGCATCCACCACGACCGCGCCCTCCACCTCGGCCACATCTACCCACCCCATCCTATACGTCTCCTCAAACGCCAAGATACTCAGCTGGCCCAAAAACGGCCGGACAACCCTGAGCACGAACTCCATCTTCCCCATGGCCTTCGCATCCGCACTATCTCCAAACACGCCGGCCTCCTGCGCCGCGCGCAGGACGGGTTGCAGTAGGGAGCGACGCTTGTTGCCGTCGTCGTTGCCTGCGAACGCACCACCACCGCCAGACGCCCTACCACCAACCGTCGTCGTCGGGCTGAGCGAGCCAGCATCTTCCGAAGCGCCGCCGGCAGAGGTGGGGTCATCAGAGGATGTTGCGGTCGCCGCCGCCGCCGCGGCCTGGCGCTCCTGCAGGGCCTCCGCGACCTCGTCGACGAGGGCGACAGGCCGCCAGTCGAGGTCGGGGCGGTAGACGGCGTCGATGGTGTCGGTGAGAAAGAGCCACTCGTGCAGCTGGAAGTCGTCGTGGGAGATGGTGACGAGCGTGTCGAGCAGCTTGCAGGCCTGGAGGACCGACAGGTTGTTGTAGCGCTCGTGCTGCTCCTTGTCGTCCGGCAGGACCGAAGCGATGGCGTTGGTGAGCTCGGACGTGATGACGGGCCAGACGGGCGCGAGGTGGACTGGCGAGATGCGCAGGACGATGGCACGTAGGAGGAGGAAGATGTCGGCGCGCGTGGCTGACGAGGGTGACGAAGCGGGCGTCGCGGTGAGGAGCTCGGTGAGCTTCTCTAGGATGCTGCCAAGGTTGGTTGTGTACGTGTCTTCGGGGTTGGCGAGGATGAGGATGGTCATCCTGCGCAGATTCAGTTGAGTCTTGCGGTCTGCCTCAAGTCTTGCGCTTGTTGCGCCCACACCGAACATGATTCCTGCTGTGGTCGGAGCACTGAGGCGGGAGAGCAGCTCAGGCATGCGGTCCTTGTCGTTCTGGCTCCACATACGAAGAACGGGGAGCCACTTCTCTAGTGCAAGCTTCGTTTCGGTGGCGAAGAACTTGCTGTCATTGAATGCAGCCTCGATATCACGTTTCCAAGCCTTGGTAGCAGCCGGAAGTGAAGAAGTACGTGTCAGCTCGTAAATGAGGTCGAGCAAGAGAGGCGAGACAGTCTCAGGGAAAGCCTTTGCCCGGAACGCCGGGCCAATGACATTGGTGCTGATAGAAGTAGCCGCATTCGCAATCCTGTCGTTGTCCACGAGAATGAGAGGGAGCTTGGGAAGTATAGACACCAAAACGGTGACAATATCTGAGGACCTGGTAGCAGAGTTGCCGTTCTCTTCGGGAATCTTGTCAATGGACGCTGACGAAGTATCCTGGAAGTATCCCATTGGACGAGTTGTGAAGGTAGCCGTCAACAGACGCATGAAGAGATCCTGGAACTTTGTCAGTACAAAAGCCATGCAGATTGTTGATCAGACTTACCCCTAGGTCACGGCGCATGCGACGCTGCTCGCCAAAGTTCGTGTTGTCGACCTTCTCCGCAAGCGTGGCAGTGAACTCCAGCAACGCGGGCAAAATTTGACGATGCGGCATAGGGTTAGCTAAGACGTCTCTCAGGAAAGTCAAGCAGTCCGGCCAGATCTCGTCCATAGCATCGTCCTCCAGTGACTTTGTGTAGTCTACCAAGAACGTGACCAAATCGGTATCGGCAAGGTCCGAAGTCAAGGTCGACATTCGGTGCGGATCCAGAGCATTGGGATTCGTTCTGCTGTAGACGGCATTGAATATCGCAGGTGTGGTGTGCTTGGGGCTTGATCCATTGAGAACATTGAGAAGGCTCATGACAGCATTCGCTTCTTGACTTGCTCGTGGAGATCGGCACCAGACAACAGCCAACGTCTCCAAGCACTCTAACGTTTCCGCCGTGAACAAGTGCTCAAGGATACGTCGGGCTCTATTTCTCATCCGGAGTGATGTGTAGCCGAACGACGCAAGAGAAGTGGGATCATTCTTGGAGTGGGCATAACCTCCCCAGGACCAGATTCCGAAACAGATGCGCACAGTATCCTGGAAGCAAAGAAGGACAGTGAGCCTGCTGTTCGCAGTGACTGCTCGAGATTGGTTGGGTTCATTAGCGAAGACACCGGAAACCATATTGCCAAAGAAACCTTGGGGTTGCTCCGGCGTTTTCACTGTAGTGACCTTCATTTCCTGCAAGACGAGTCTCTGGTGAGCATTTGCCAAAATCTGCTCCAACCCGTTCATCAGCGCAATCAGTGTGGACTCCGGTGAGATCGAATTCGGGTGGATGGCTTCGGTGAATGTTGACTTGAGCTGGCCGAATGTCATTTGAATTTGCTTGCATAGACACTCGACCAAAGGAAGCAAGTTCTGGAAAATAGTGTCCGCAAAGAGGGGCAAGACTTCGATCAAGAACTTGACCCAGTCATCCAGAACCAATCGGCTTGATGGAGATGAGAATCCGCTTCTGAGACACTCGACCAACTGAGGTGGCGGAGCGATTACGGGGGCAGTTTCTTCCTCCGTGACCTTCTCAACTGACTCCCGTATGCTTTCAGTACGGTCCCGGGACATCCTTTGTTCCATAGGTGATGTCGGTACCGCAGCGCGCAAGCGGAGCTGAAGGGCAGCCAGCGTGGCTTCGAGCAGCAGTGACTGCAATGACGGGCTGGCAGATTGAAGGCGGGCCATGAGGAACGACTCCAGCTCAAGATCTTTGAGCGGCAGAGAGTAAGGGTTTAGTAAGATAGCACGGATGGTTGTGATGGTCGTTCGGTACAGAGCATCAATATGCGGTTCTGATCCGGTGGATTTTGCCGAGCTTGAAACTGAAAGCGCGCGCATGCAGATGCGGACTAACAGATTCTGCAAAGTAACGTCCTGCTCTTCGTTCGCAGATGGATCTATGACTGGGACGTAGTCTTTGGAGAGAACGACCCAAGTGTGGTCGGAAGACCATCGGAAGATGTTGAGCAGCTGTTGCATGTGATACAGACACTCTTTCGAGTCGTCTATCATGACAGGTGGTCGAACGGCTGACGCTTCCAGCTGATTCGTAGATTGGTACTTGATGCAGTGGAGGGTCTGAAGGTGAGACATTATTATATCGAAAACACGATTTAAGCTGGGGAGGTCCTGAAGCCAGGTCCGGACGTAGAAGAAGAGCTCAGTGCCTTCATCTGCCAGAGCATCCAGGAGCAGGAAGAGCGGTCGAGTTAAAACCGATTGGTAGCCGCCTACCAGGGTATTGAGGCCGGTCAGAACGGGCAATCCGCTTACTCGTCTGGAAAGCCTGCTGGGTTTCTGTGCTTGTTGGTTCTGTTCGTGAATCGTGTGGGTCCAAAGTACTGCCAAGCGGCGGCCAGCATCCGCTGCATCTGTTGAACCAGACTTGGCGGTACTTCTCGTAGCCTGAGTCATCAATGAAGTCACGGCAGCTTCAACGAGGTGGTCTGACGCGGTCATGGCCTGGAGCTGCCACAAGCACCTGACTGCCTCGACGTGGTATTTCGGTCGGAACGGGGATAGGTAGTACCATATCGACACCACCAAGGAATTCACAAGGTCTGGCATACGCTCTGCTGGGAAAAAGCCAGGTGAGACGTTGCTGGGTTGGAATGCCGTCATTATTGTTGTAACCGCAATGATGGAAGCAAAGGGTATAGAGGGCTCAGAACCACGGGGCTTTTCCACTTTGATAGACTCTTCAAATGCTGTTAACAGATCGATGCTGCTGACAACACTTGTATCAGAGACCTTTGCTAAGATGCTAGAGAGCAGCTTTGTGCTGGTTTCTTTCATGATGTCTGACTTGCTGACGCGAAGAGAGTGGATGAAAAAAGCTACCGTGTCTTGCAATAAAGAGTCCCTCAGCTGGATCGGCGAGCAAGGAGCACCACTTGTTTCGAGATTGCCTTGTTGCTCGTTATAGAATGCTCGCACAAGTTCAGTGGTGGGTGTGCCCTTCGCCTCTGTCCCGTTTGCAGAACCCTTGTCAGCGAGTGCGCGGTCGGGTATACTCTGGACCAGAATGTCCGCAATGTCCAACTTTGTTGTCAAGATGGATTGTTCCGTCTCAGTTTGACCGTTGGCTGAAGGTGGAGTGCTGTTGAGCATTTTGAGTGTAGCACACGCTACCAAAGGAATATGGTGAAGCAACATCTCTTCCTCCCGGATATTGAAGCGAGTGATGATGAATTTGGCGAGCTTCAACTTCTGCAAGACCTCGTCCTGAGACTTGGTACCTCCTGGCATGGCTTCGTCCAGGAGCTCGAACAATTTGCCCCAGATGAGTCCGCTCTCCACACCATCGAAAAAGATACTGGCACTACGCAGGACTTCTTCGAAGTTTTCTTTGCTTGTGGATTCACCATAGCGTCGAGCGCTTTCGAGCAATGGTAGGAACACGGACGGGACAAGGAGCCCGCCCACCTCCCAGCGATCCATGAGGGACAGACAGACTCGGAAAGGCTTTGCACGTGCTGCGGGCGATTGGTCGCGACTGTTGATCATGGTCATGATGCCATTCGTGAGAGCCTGCAAGCCGTATCTTGCAAAGTACGCGGCGTGATGTGAGTTGACGTCTACCACAGGGCTCTTGGGGTCTGCCGGTCCATCTGCTCCGTCTGCATCTGTGCCAGGATCAGGCCCAAGAAACCATGACCACAATCTTCTGTTCAAACTCATATCCCTTCTCGTGACGACTCCGGCAGCGGCTGAGACCAATCTTTCCAGGTCCTTTCCATCGATCCGTACTTGGAGGACCTCGGAATGCAAAGGCAGTGAGTTAACCAGGAGATCCAAGTATCCTCTTTGAGTCAGCAATTGACTGTCGGCGAGACCCGCAGCAAAGCACCTGATCAGCAATCCCGGCTCAGGCGCAATTGCAGCTTCCGCGGCCAGAGACAGTGCCTCAGCCGGCACATCATCTCCATCCACGGTGGCCACAGAGCCCCGCCTCTGTTTTGTTCCAAACTTCGGCAACCTTCGAACCAGGTATGCGAGGGCTCCTTGGCGACGGGGAGCGTTGGTAATGGTGGCCAAGAAAAAGCATTGCCAGAAGTAGGAATCCTGGGCGTCGCCAGCACCGTCATTCTTGCGCCCTTCATCTCCACTTATTGTAAACCTCAACTTGTCCACGATCTGTAGGATGCGCTCAAAATCCTCGGCGGTCTCATCTTCCAAGCCAGGCAGAAGACACAGTATTATAGATTTGAGAGCCGGTCTTAGCGCCTGCGCGTCGACGGCGAGGACGTAGGTCTCGATGAGAGAGAGAAAGGCAGGTCGGACGGAGAGAGAGGCGAAGGATAGGACGGATGCGAGACCGGGGAAATAGACGTGGAGGTTGCGGGCGAGAGAAGGTTTCTGGAACTGTGAGCCAATGCTTCGCCAGGCAGCAGAGCAGTTGCTGACCTTGAGAATGGAGAAAATGTAGGCGTAAACCTCGAGGGCCTTCTGGTGTACGCCGGAGGGTAATGAAGGATTCAGGCATTGGGCCAGGCGGGTTGCGATGGTGGCGCTGTGCGGAACGTAGGGCACATCTTGGGGGTGTGTTTGGATGGCCTGTAACATGTGAGCGGGCCGAGCAGCGCAGGCAGCGGCGTAGTCCTGCGTACCTTCAGCAGCCTCCCCAGAAAGGAAATGTAGTCAGCCCATTCTTGCTGGGGGGTATCGAACAGAGCGAGGGCGCGCTCAACGTTGGACTCGTAGCGGCGGAAAGCCTTGTCCTTCTTGACGGGAGCTGCAGGCATGTGTGAGCGGGGTCTGAGAGCTTTCGCGAAGCTTGGTGGAGCTCCGGCGCACGACGTACATACCGTCCTCGAGTGGGCGTCGAGGCGAGCGGACAGCGGGCGATTGGCGGCCGGAGCTGGAAGGCGAGGCAGCGCGGGCCTGCGACTGCGGATCAAGCGACATGGTTCACAGGTGGGTGCATCAGGGAGGGAGGAGCGATCATCTCATGGCTCAGCTCGGCGCATTGCGCAGTCGTCGCGGCCGCGGGCTTGTGAGAGCTCCATGGAAAAGCCCACGCGTCAACTCCGACCGGCCTTGGCACCCGCCGCCAGGGTCCCGCCTGCCCGCTCGTCACCGCTGGTCACCGCCCGCCCACCTCCGCCCCTCAGACACGACATTCAGCCTCAACCATCCAGACTCCATCCAGACGTCGTCCAGTGCCGGCTTCCATCGTCGCGGATGCCTTCGGTTGCTATTCTAGTAGCAATGCCACGACCAACCACCCTGAAGCGCCAGACCCTGGAGGGACACGTTTTCTATTCCGCCTGAATGCGTCACTTTCATTCCGATTATCCGATTTCCATTTCTCAAACAGGCACAGGCAAACATGCGCGATTAACAATTATTCATTATTGGTCTCAAATCGCTATGCTTTCAATTTCATGTCCTCCAGCTTCCCCCATTATCATTCCAAAGAGTCGTTTAAGCAAGGGTGACGGTGATGTCGGAGACCTGGGTGCAGACGAAGTCGTTGGCGCCGTTGCCGCCAGCGTGGCAGTAAGGCTGGACATCGACGGTGCCCATGATACCGAAACTGTTACAAATTTGTCAGCTAACTCGCCCTTCGCGTTGATGAAAAGGTCACTTACGCCGTGCCGAGCTCCTTGTAGATGGTCAACTTGTACTGGCTGTTGGCGCCGGTGACGCCGAAGCGGTACTTGGACTCGCCGCAGGCGGCAACACCGTCGCCCTTCAGCTCGGTGCCGTCGTCAGAGCACTCGACGTTGGCCTCGGCGAGCTTGAGCGAGGCGCTCTGGATGCCCTCGTTGTCGCGAATGGAGAGGTCCTTGACCGTGACGGTCTCGGTGGTGGCGGCAGTGGCGGTGGCGACGGCGCCGAGGAAAGCAGCAACTGTGGTGAAACGCATGTTGATGGTTGAAAGAGGGTTGGTTTGGTCGGTGGAGCGAGTGTTGGTTTGGAAGATGTGCTGGAGAGTTGAGCTGTGGTGATGACTGGATTGCAGCGNCTTCGTTCTCGTATAAAATACTAGTTTTAGCCTTATTCTCTAGCTCTCTATAGTTAGAAACTATAGTATCTTCTACTACGCTCTTACTAGTAGTAATATCTATTATATTCGGCGTAGAACGGCTATTTATTAGCTTATTAAAGCTAGTAATAAAGTAGTAAACTACCGGCTTTCTCTTAAAAAGAGACTGTACGTAATCTACTCTATAATAATTTTTTAGATGGTTACTTAGCTCTATATTATTCTTAGATATCGGTTTATCTTTAACGTACGTGCTATTAACGTGTTTTTTAATATTAGAATAGTCTATAGTTCTAAATTCGTATTCTAAATAAATATAACCGTCTAGTATTTCTAGGTCTTTAAATAAAAATAAATTATCTTTTACTTTTTTAGCCTCTCTAGCGTTTCTAATAGATAGATTACTTAATTTATCTTCTAGTTCTTTAATTTCTTCTCTAGAATATAAATCTAGATGTTTATTTTCTACGTTTTTAATGGTCGAGCTTTTATATTCTAGTCCGATTTTATACGTGTCGTAAAATAAGGCTTTAATATTATTAGAGTAGTTTATATTTTTATAAACCGTCTCGACTTTAGTAAAGTCTTTAAAATTACCGGGTAAAACGGATATTTTTAACCGGTTTTTTTTAGATTTCTTTTAAGATAGGGTTTAATCTATAAATAGAATTAGTTTATACTTTATATAGATACGAATAAACGAGTAGCTTTAATAAGAGAGGTTAGAATAATACTTAGAATTTTTTTTTTTTTTTTTTTTTAGATCGTATTTAGAATAAAACCGACTGGTTTTTTTTTTTTTTTTTTAAATCGAGTTCTTAATAATAGATAAGAAGAGTTATAGTAGGGCTAAATCGTCGTCGTCGTCGTCGTCGTCGTCGTCGTCGTCGTCGTCGTAGATAGAGCTAGAGTCGTAGGTAAAGATAAAGCTATCGTATAGTAGATAAGTAAAAAGAAAGAAGAAGAAAAGAATAGCTTTAATACGTCTTTATATATATCTTTAATCTAGACTCTAACTAGTAGTTAAAGCCGTTATCTTATCTTTACTCTTATTCTTAACGTTACTCTTTTCGTTTATTCTTAGACGTTATCTATTAACTAACGATCTCTAACGTTACTCTTTTAGTATCTTTTAGAGCGTTAACTCTCTCTTAGCTATCTCTTAGCGCTACTCTATCTAGTTAACTAAGACGCTATCTTTATCTTATTAGCTAAAGATTAGAGCGTTAACTCTCTCTTAGCTATTTTTTAGCGCTACTCTTTCTAGTTAACTAAGACGCTATCTTTATCTTATTAGCTAGCTAACGTTAGCGTTAACTCTCTTAAATTAATCTTAGCGCTACTCTATTAGATAGCTTAAAGACGTTTAGATAAACGTATATAAACTCTTCGTTCTATCTCTTAAATCTAAGTAAATAGATATAGATTACGACTACGACTACGACTATAACCGCGATCGCGACTACAGCTACGACTATCTTCGCTATTATTATAACTCTACGTTCTAGTTAATATACCGATTCTCCCGCTTACGTTTTACGTAAAGTCTAATAATACGATTAACGTAGAAGAAACGTCTTCTAAAAAGCCTTATAATTATAAGTAAGTATAGTACTCTTACTCTTACTCTATACTCTAAATCTAGACGGACGCTATAGAACTAACGGTCTACTCTTCTTTCTAATTCTTAGATATAATATATCCGTTAAGATCGTTAAAGTTCTAGACGAAAGCGACGTAAGAGAAGATAAAAATCTAGTCTTTAGTAAAGAGTAGGTCTAATTTTAGCCGCCTCGTCTAAAAGACCGCTAGCTAATCCGTCTCTAACGTCTCTCTAAAAGATCTAATCTTCTTTAAGCGAAACGATCTTAAATATTATAAGCTCGATCTAAAGCTATCAAGCTTTTTCTACATACTAAAGACGACTAAGAGAAGGGTTAGTAAAAACGTTATCTACTACTATAATAGAGACTTTACCATCTTAAGATATATCTTATTTATAAACGTAAAGTATCTATTCTCTAATAGTAGAAGTAACTTTAAAATCTATAAGAAAGATAAGATAATTTCGATTTTAAGACTAACTAGTTAGATTAGATTCTAATCGTTTATAGATCCGTTTAAAGAGGTTAGCTTTAAAGTATTTAAAAATAATACTAGAATAGAAAATAAACGGCTGATTAAAGAGTTAAAAGAAAAGAATAATATAAAAGATAACTCTAATAAAGACGAGAATAGAAGAGAGAGAGAGAGAAAAAGTAGTATAAATATAGATATTTACTAGGCTTAGTTTAATTAAATAGCTAGTTTCTCTTCTATCTAGTTAAAGAGGTTCTCCTTTCTTTTTTAAAATAAAAAATATATATATATATATATATATAGATTATAGCCGTTATTACTATAAGATTAGGGTGCTAAAGCTTTTATCTATTAAAATAGCTATTAGAGTAGGCCGTAGTATAAAAAAAAAATCTATTCGGTATAAATCGTTTTTTCTAGATTCTAAAAGCGTACCTACTAATAGAGAGTCTCGAACTATATAGAATTAATATACTTAAGATAAACCTAGTTTATAGCTTAATCTTTTTAAAAGAACTTTAAAAAGCTTTAGAGTTATTAGTTTATATCTCTAACGAGCGAGAACTTCGACGAGTTCTAGCGCGACGGCTATCAAAGATATCGCGCGAGCTCGTATACTAAATTTATACTACTACGTCTATAGATCGACGCTACGACGAAATATTTTATAAATCTCTAAAACCTCGACGAAATTTTAGAGTTAGCGAGTAGAAACCTTCGACGAGCTCTAGCGCGACGGCCGTCGAAGATACCACGCGAGCTCGCGTACTAAACCCGCGCCGTCCGACTCGTAGATCGACGCCGCGACGAAATTTTTAAAGAAGCCGTAAAACCCCGACGCCCCCCTTAAAACCCCGACGGTAGGGCCGTTAGTTTTAAAATCTTAACCCTCGGGTTAAGTCGTAGAGTAGACGTCTCTAATAGCGTAACTATAAAAGTCGTAAAGAATAGAGTCGACTACTACGCGTTATAAAGCTAAGTTACTAGTTTTTCGTTTTTTATTTATTAATTATATAACTTTTATTAAAGCTATTTTAGCTACTTCTAGTTACGTTAGATTATATACTATAAGTCGGCTATAGTTAGCTACGAAAGCGGTTCTATAAAGACGTTATTTATTTCGTCTTAGACTATATCTATTCGTTAGTAATTCTTTATACTAGGTTTAATACTTTCTATTTAGTTAATAATCTTAATAACTATCTTTCTTCTCTTATAAAAATAATAGTTAAAGTATAATAGTAGACTTTTTCTACTAAGCTTTAAAATTACTTAGTAAATTAAATAAACCGTAGAGTTTATCTTAAAGAGATAAGAGAGAGAGAATAATAATTAGATAAAAGAGTATTATATAATTATATAATATATAGTAAGTCGATTATCTTTAACTAAAGAGTCTTAATTAAAACTTTAAATTAACTATAAAAAATTAATAGTCTAGCTAATAAGTATATTTATATACTATAGAAAAGCTAGTTATAATCTAAGAAGCTCTTATAAGCTTTAGCTTATAAGAACTTAGATTAAGTCGTTATAAGTTCGAGCTCGTAAGAACTTACTATAAATCGTATATAATTTAAACACTTAGAGACGTTTCTTAGACTTTTAAATAATCGTAATATTATATTATATCTTATTCGTTTTTTTTCTATTTATCTTTTAGCTTTTTATCTTCGTACGCTACTTTAAAACGATTATATATCTAGATGTTTAGCTTTTAGCTAGACTCTATAGTTCTTTATTTTATAGAGAATTTTCTAGTTCGTACTTTTTTTTAAAGTTACTACGTTCTCGTAGACGTTCTTCTTATATAGACTTTAACTACTATCTACTAGTATTTTCGTACGCGTCGTTATTTCGTATTCTCTAGATTTTCGTATAAAGTCTAGAGTCGTACGGTTCTTTTATTCGCGAGGCTTATTAATTCTTACGACGAGTTTTTTTATATGGGCTTTCTACTCTTAAAGTTATAAAGTCTATATTTTTTAAAATTCGTAATATTATCGCGTTCTTATAGACGTTCTTTTTATATAAACTTCTACTACTATCTACTAGTATTTTCGTACGCGCTATTATTTCGTATTCTCTAGATTTTTATATAAAATTTAGAATTATATAGCTCTTTTACTCGTAAGACTCGTTAGTTCTTATAATAAGTTTTTCTATACGAACTTTCTATTTTTAAAGTTATAAAGTTTATATTTTTTAGAATTCGTAATACTTACTAATTCTTATAACGAACTTTATCGTACGGACTTTTTACTTTTAAAGTTATAAAGTTCGTATTTCTTAGAGTTTATAATAGATAGATATATAGATTAAAAAAGAGATACTTAACTACGTATTAATAACGACGGCTTTACTAGCGCTATACTATCGCTTATTTATTATTAAAATCTCTATCGTAGTTCTTTTTAACTTTTTTAGTAACTATTCTAGTATACGTTTATAACTATTACTAGATTAGTTACGTATTTACGTCTTATCTACTTTTATTTTCGCTTTAACGCCGCTCTCTTTAATATTTTTTTCTATAGTATAGTCTTATTTATAAAGACTATTAACGTCGTATCTAATATAATCGTTATTATTAGTATATAGCGTCGTTAGACTATTTAGCGTTATAAAACTACTAATTTAATAAATTAGACGTAACGCTAATACGTTTTAAAAAAGAGACTATCGAATTCTACAAAAATAGTCTTTAAAGATAATATTCGAAGATCTATACGAGGTTTTCTTATAGATAGTATCTAGCTCGTATGGTAGAGGTAAATATACTATCTTATTAAACTAGTAGTTATAGTTCTTAGTAGTCTTACGTGCATTACCTGTACTGACATTATAGTTCCTAGTAAGAATTTCGTATAGTAAGGGAGGTCTTATAGCTAAAACTAGCTGGCTAGTGCATGTGGTACTGGCCGAGCCACCGGTAGATGTAGTTGTGGCAGAGATCGCTGCTAGGACATTCGTAGCCAATTTTGATGCAGAAGTTGTTAGTGCTATACTTGTAGAGTAGTTTCTTTGCAAGAGGTCGAACTGCTCTATGAGGTAATCCGTGTGATTGGAAGGAACGAGAAAGAGATCTTGCAGCCGCTTTCTCCACATTAATAAGAAGTATTCGCTACAGTACTCTGCGGAGGTCGATGAGCTTTTTTCGAGAGTAAATGAGGACGTTCTACTCTACTCTCGCATCCGACCGTTCTAGCGGGAGAAGAGGCGTGCTGTGTAAATACCACACTGCGAGGCTTCTGAGATGCATCGGACTACGTCCCCGAGAGCCCGAGGGGCTTATTTCTATTGCGCTGAGAAATTTGCATTTAAGCTGGAAGAGCAGTCTCCGGGCTGTATTGGCGGGGCCGGAGCTGGTGTTCCACTTTGTTGACTGTAACAACGGCGAAGGTGGATTGGTAGATTAAATGTGGTTGATGAGGGGAGTGCCTGTGGCGTTTCAGAGGTAGATTTGAAATTTGGTAAACATGGAGGGTGGCACCTGTGATCCGGGCGCGGACTGTGAAATGAAAAATAAGCAGAACCACAAAACTTATACAAGGCTCTATGCGAACAGTGTGGTTGATGAGACAACTTCATACCTGTGCGCATGGTCATCAGGGAGTGCAAAGCGTGCCCGAGACGATCGTCTAGAAAGACCCCTTTCCCCCCATTTGCGTTATGGGGGCTACCAATTCAAAGTCCCCGACCACCTCAACCTTCCCACAACAATGAGACGGAAAACGTCAGAGAGGGCCTCAGAGTCCAGCCAGATCCGCCATCCCGTAGGGTCCGCTTTCAACATCCTGCGGCATCTGGCACCTCAGTCCATCCAGGTCATCCGGTTCTCCTTTCCCAACACAACACTTAAAGAACGGATTCAAGCCCAACGCGATCAGGATAATCCGACGCTGGCAGTGCTTGAGTTTCGACATCATGTGACGTTCCTGCTACATCTTGACCCGGACACTCGGCTTGCTACGCTTCATGCTCCTCGGCCGGGTCGTGGCGAGCGCGACCCCGCTGAAGAATTCCTGCACCTCGATGTGGGAGACTGGGACTTCGCAGTGAAGCGGTTTACCGTCGTAGGTTTCAGGCTCTCTCCCCACACTTGCTGTGTTATGCTCACACGGAGATAGCTTTCCGCCGATGATTACACCCCAGCAGTGGTGGGCGAGGGTCTGTACCATATTTCGGGCCTTCCACCATCATCAGAGGACCACCGGGATGTATCGCTTTGGCGACTGATCTTGCGGCGCATACTGCCAACCGGTGATACTCAGGTGACAGAGCAGATGGAAATCGACCGTTTCATCGCTACGCTCGCAACGTCGTCGCGGGGCCAGCCATTCAAGTACTCTGTTCTCCTGCAAGAAAAACAACATCATGCGGAGGTATGCGCGCAGGTCTTGCAGGCAGTACAGCACCGCCTGCAACATGACCAGCAGCCACTCGAGGACGCGTTCAGGGAAAAAAGCCAGGAGTGCAACACGCAAATGGAAGAACATGCGCGACTGCGTGGGGATATCAAAACGTTTTCTCTAGCCAATACTAACAGGCTAAAGGCCGCGGTTGAGAAGCTAGAACTGGAATTGGCCGAGCTGAGTGCACGCCATGAAAAGGTAAACAAGAAGGTAGAGCGGCTACAGACAGGACAGCTACTTATTACACAGCTGCTACAGTCTCTATCAAGCACGTTTCAAACATCGCTGCACAGTCTTCGGGAGGAGTCGGCTAAGATAAACGACTTTCTCGCCCGCTATGAGGCGTAGATTTTCTAAGTTTAGTCGAATAAGACTAGAAATTACTAACCAGAAATACGGGGTGAGATGGATAGACTACAACACAATGAAAACAAGCTAATGTAATCTCCCATAGTTTGATTCTCGGACCCGTGGTTCGGAATGTTGGTGTAAGTAGATGATCTTGCGGTTGAGAGACCCCGCTTAACAAATTGTGTAGCCACCTACGAGCACAAGTTCACCAGCAACCTCGACAGCCCAGTGACTGTTCATAATCACGGCGTCCAAGCTCTGCCAAACGACCCGTAAGTCATCGCTCACCAAGTCAGAAGCATCAGCAGGAACTAAGAGTTCGGACCAGAACGTTTGTGGACTATAAATGGTCCACAGAAACAGGAATGCGCAACCCGATTGGTGGACTCATTGGATACTTCAGCCCGGCCACAGATGTTGCCAGTGCACCATGGCTGAATCGAGACGAGACACCTGCAGCGATGGGCACCAACACCACATTCCTCCAGACTCTCGATGTCGTCGAGATTGACATGGACGGCATGAACCTCGAAGATCTCCAGCTGGATCCATATGTCTTTACCGAGCTGCACCTCAACGACGAGGAGCTGGCCGAGCTGGGCATGAACAAGGAGGAGGATATAGTGCTGTTGAAGCAAGAGATGCAGCCCGTTGAGGAACTCGTTGAGCCCGAGCCAAACGATGCGGACGCTGGTACTGCTGTCTCGGCTCCAACGCCCGTGATTGAGCTGTCTCAGACAGGTGCTATTGCGTCCATTTCGGCTCCTGCTCCCACAAGGCAGTTATGGCGTGTCAGAAACGTTAATGCAACCCTTAAGGGGTAGCCGTTAGATATAGAATAGATAGTTGACTTAAAAATCACATGGGGCACAGCAGCCGTGGTAGTACATGGATATCTTCTCGGTCGTCGAGTTCCACCATCGCGCCCACCGATACGTATCTAAGCTCTTATTCATTAGCTGGAAACCTCAACACCATGCCAATTACCTGACCTGTTGACGAGTAGATTGCCCCTGATGCTAAGATCTGCCGCCAATATGCAATATCGTATCGCTGGCCAGAGACTCAGAAACATGAACATGGCAACTCGACGATGGGGGAGAGAACTTACCAGGTGCGCGACATTGTCGGGAATGTGAGGCTCAATCGAGCGTTAGAAGATGTTCTCGATTGAGCGGTTGAGTCTTAAAAGTTCGTGTG
Organism: Lasiodiplodia sp. COLG20; assembly: GCA_009801085.1. Classification (NCBI taxonomy): domain Eukaryota; kingdom Fungi; phylum Ascomycota; class Dothideomycetes; order Botryosphaeriales; family Botryosphaeriaceae; genus Lasiodiplodia; species Lasiodiplodia sp. COLG20. The sequence goes on along the minus strand of VNWV01000001.1, from coordinate 4,220,689 downwards.
GCAGCCGCGTGACATAGATGGATCAGAAGTGATTGCCACACCCGAACGAGAAAACTCCCCAGAAGCAGAAGTTTTTAACGCTTTTGATGTGGCAAGAAACCTGCAAATCCCTGCGTATGGCACTCGTTGCAATAGAATTGTTGAACGGCAAATACTCGGTTTTGGCCCCAGAAGTTTCTCGACTGGAGGATGAAGGTAAGCGTGTTCAGAAACCTTTCTATTCATGGATAATCTACCAATCGGATTCTCGGCTTGCACAGCTTTTCTCTACCTATTTACTTCTAAAAGTACGCGGTTTGCTTTCCGCCACCGACCGGCGGGAGCCGGCGGTAAGCGGGGGTTCTCCTGGTTTTTGCGGGCCCCTCACAACGTATAAGTTATACGAGTACGAGTGGACGAATCGAAAGGCCAAGCACGATTCTCGGTACTCGGAGCGTAAGGGCACCGGCAAGGGCTTCAGTCGCTGGCCGGTCCGGCTCAAGGCTTGGCATTTCGGATAGTGGTGGACCGGTGGCTACCGGCTATAGCATTGTCGCTATGCGGGGTGAAGTGTATATATCTTATCCCCTGCGGCCGACTGGGAACAGATGCAAGCAGAAACTCATCGTTCATCGCATCATGGCAAACCCGAAATTCAAAGTCATCATTGCAGGCGGCAGTATAGCCGGGTTGGTATTGGCCAACATGCTGGAGCAGCTCGGCATCGACTTCGTTGTGCTCGAAGCATACCCAGAGATTGCACCGCAGGTGGGAGCCAGCATTGGCTTCTTCCCCAACGGCTGCCGTGTCTTGGATCAGATTGGGTGCTTCGACGGAATCCGGGCCAAACTCGACAGAAAGATGACGGAAATGTACTTGAAGTCACCCGACGGAAAGATTCTTGGCGAGACTCAAGATGCCTACAAGCACTTCATTGCAAGGTACGAGTAAAACATATCTTGGTGATTTTGAGCTAACCATTACAGGCATGGCTACGATCCGGTATTCATCGACCGGCAGATGGCCATCCAAGTCTTCTACGACCACCTCCAGAACAAGTCCAAGGTCCTCACGGATAAGCGAGTGGCTAGTGTCAAGCAACTGAAAGACGGGATCCAAGTCACGACCAAAGACGGCTCGACATACACGGGAGATATCTTGGTGGGTGCCGACGGAGTGCATAGTACGGTGAGAAAAGAAATGTGGCGGCTGGCCGATGAGCTGTCGCCGGGCTACATCCCCAAGTCAGACCAGACAGGTAAGCAGCCGAAGCATGCTCGACTAAGCTGTAATTGACGCCAGCAGATGTGACGTGCGACTACACGTGCATGTTCGGCATCTCGCACCCGGTCGAGGGATTCGAGGAAGAGTCGTCGCACATGATAACCAACCATGGACGTAGCTACCTCGTGGTTGATGGACCCGGCGGGCGCATATACTGGTTTCTGTTCCTGAAGAACGAGCGCACGCTCCGCAACATGGAGGGCGAGATCCCGCGGCGGTTCACCAAGCAGGAGGAGAAGGCGCTGGCGGAAAAGTGCTGGGACGACGTCATCATGGAAGGGGTCAAGTTCGGCGATCTCTACAAGAGCCAAATGTCGGCCGTCCTGACGGCCCTGCCCGAGTTCGTGTGCACCAAGTGGCACTTTGGCCGCATTTTCCTCGTCGGCGACTCAGTCCACAAGTTCAACCCCATCTCGGGCCAGGGCGGCAACTCAGCCATCGAAACCGCCGCCGCCCTCGTCACCGAGATCATCAGCATGCTCAAATCCAAGGCGCCCGTCACTGACGCCGCCATCACCGCCGCCTTCCAAAAGGCTCAGGACGTGCGGCACGCCCGTGTCTCGGCGCTCGTCGAAGCCGGGCACAAGCAACAGGCCTTCATGGCACTCGAGACGCCACTGCACGAGTTCATCGCGCGGCAGGTGGTGCCGCGGTCCGGCCCGGACGGCACGCTCGCCATGGCGGCCCAGTCGGCAGCGGCCGCCATGCGGCTGCCGGTGCTGCCGATGCCGCGGCGCCCGCGCTTCGAGCCGTACGAGGACGAGCTGCCGGCTCCGCCGTTGCCGGGCGCGGTGCAGGCCGTGAGCTGGAAGGTCGGCGCGGCCGTCTTCGCGGGGCTGCTGGCAGTGGCGAAGATGGGGATGCGCATCGACTTCGATCTGGCGCCGACTCAGACGTTCCTGGACGGCGCGGAGCTGCGCAGGCGGTATACGGGCATCGGGCCGGTCGACGGGATGCTCGCCATGCTGTCTGCGTGCTTCGGCGACTCGGTGTACGGCGAGGATCCGTCTCATCCGGCCCAGTTTGCGTACCTGCTCGCGCTGCTCTTCCCGGTGCTGATCATCTGGACCGTCGAGGGCTACCGTGCTGCGAACCGTATGAACATCCTCGCGCTGCCCGTGCTGTTCGGCATCGCCTATCAGCTCCAGGGCATCGGTGTCATCGCGCCGCTCTACTTCCTGCTCTCGGCCTACTTCACTTCCTCTCCGACGCACAGCCGCGCCATTGGCCGCCCTGTCCCGCTCGCCGCCGCCCGCTCCGTCCTTCCAGCCACTATCTTTGGGTTTGCCGTCCCTACTATTTTGATGTTCCTGCCGTACGCCAACCCGCACACGCACCAGGGCGCCATCGCCTTCTGGCAGTTCATTCCTGTCTGGGTGGCACTGCTCACCAACATCGGGAAGCGCGCCCTTGAAGCCGTCAAGCCCCAAGGTCCGTTCGATATCTATGAGAAACGCGACGTGCCTGTGCTGCGGGAGGCTTATAAGGTCGCATTCTGGCTATCCGCCCTGGTGCACGTCGCCTTCTTCGCCTTCGTCGCCCTGACGAGCCTGCCGACCGTCACTTTTGCCAACATGTTCACCGACCTTCCGAACCCCGTGAAGCCGTGGAGCGCCCCGAACTGGGAGGAGCATCTCTTCATCTTCGTCAAGTACGACTTTGCCTTCTCGACCCTCGCCATTCTGCTGTGGGAGCTGTACACGGTGTGGGAGCTGCGCCGCTCGGGATTCACCACTACCAAAAACGCTGTCGCCGCCGCCGTGGCAGTGCTTGTTGGGCAAGTGCTGGTTGGACCTGGAGCCGTGTATGCCGGATTGTGGTGGTGGAGGGAGGGACAGTGGGCAAGGGAGGCCAGGTTGGAGGGAAGGCCGGACGATGTCAAGGCGCACTGAAGGGAATTCCAACTTTTCTTAGAGGGTAATCTACTTTTGAATGGCTATTGCGAAGATCAGGTTCTGTGGTTCCTGGAGTTCGGCGTAAATACTTCCTGCACTGAAAGCTACTTAGGAATTATATCTCCTTATCGTACGCAGACCGGGCAAGAGAACCTGACATGAAAATCTGAACCGGCGCTCGGACATGGGGTTGTGGCCTGACTGGACGCTAGCTGCTCGGTTTCTCTCTCGCAAGTTGCTGCCCTGCCGAGTGGTGGATGAAGCTTCTGTCACTTTCATAACCACCACCGTGCAATCCGGCAGCGCTACACTGCCCTCGGATGAACCTTTCATTGCGCTTTAGCTTTGCGCGCGCACGGAGCTGATGACGTGTTCTACGCATGCCGTTCCTCCTCCGCCGGCACGTCACACACCCTTTGGATCTACCCGGCACTCCAACCATTGTGCCCGCAATGAGCCTCTTTGGGACAACAACGAAACGGCGGTGTGGCTTAACCTTTATAGAATTGCCAAGTTCCAACAGACCAGAAACAGCTCCCGCCAAGCCCAGACAAACATCATTCAGGAGGTCGGAATCCTCGGACCGGAAACGACCGGAAACCGGTGGCTCGTGTTGACCCCGCAAAATCCATAAAAGCTACCAATGTAGACGAGCTGATGATATCAAACTACGACAGTTCTGTTCATGATGAGGGCCTTCTCATTGGCTGTTCTACTTGTTTCGAGTGCCACTGGCTTCAAGTTCAATCCAGACAATGATACGTCGCCATTTACTGTACGTACAGCCAAATTCAATCCACACTTGATATAGCTGACATACCCTTCACAGCCAAAAGTACCCACGTCATACAGTCTTACGGAATCCCAGACACTGGGTGGCTCCTACTATATTGGCTCCTTCCTGACCACGTCCGACTCAAAACAGTATTTTGTCATGTCTCATATCCAGACCATGACGCAGCAACCACAAGTGAGGCATGCCGTGCTTGACATCGCCGACCCAAGTCAATACTGGAAGAACTTCGTCGTCGAAGCTCCTGTGGTGCCGAAAAACTCCACAAAGGGCCCTGTGCAATACATCTTTGAAGACTACGGTTTCAGCGCACCCACAGAAGATGCAGTGTCCTCTATGCAGACCTGGGCCTCTGCTACTGATTATTCCTTCAACATCAGCTTTGATGCAACTTCCACCGCCATCCAAAATTTGGGAACTGGAACCTTTCTCTTCGGCTCAGGACTGACGAACCAATGGTCTCTTCCCGCTTGCCGAACAGAGGGAACTTTGTCAATCGCCGGGAACTCCCTGACAATCGACCCCGACAATTCCTTCACTTGGTACGACCGCCAATGGGGCTCTGGAGGACCTTCAAACTTCACCTGGTTCGGACTCCGATTCCCGGATTCCAAGACGAGCCTCAGTGTTTGGGCTTTCGACTACGGTACCACCGAACGCCGTCTGGCCACGGCGAGAACCCCACACGGAGACCTGCTTTTGACCCATACTCTTCACGCCGATGCCAAAAACACATGGACTTCTCCTTCTTCCAACAACACTTACCCCTCACGCTGGACCCTGGACTTTCAAAACGGCGATCATCTCGTTATAACAGCCGTACGCCCGGATCAAGAGGTTGGAACTGCCCTGACTGCATTCGCAAATGTTGAAGGAACTTTCCTGGGAAGCTCAGGGGGAGTTGGCGTGGTAGATGTAATATTTATGTAGTTTAACATGCTATTGAGCATAGAATTTACGCTGTGTCTACTTTAAACGCTAGTAGAAACCGTTCCTTCGGCGTCCTCCAAGAGACGAATTATTTCGGTACGGCCATGGGCACGGTTATGATTCTTTGCACAATATAGAGGTGTCCGATCTCTGGTATCTTTAATAAATGGGTCGGCACCCTTATCGAGCAAATGAGATACCAGTTTTACCAGTCCCCTATGTACAGCTACGTGGAGAGGGGTGCCGATTCCAAAAAGGGTCAATTGGTTGTATGACTGAGGATCGTTGCTGTACATGACCATGTTCACCGATGCACCATGTTGGAGAAGAAGATCTACAACTTCGATCTCATCCGACTTTCTCAGTACAGCGTGATGTATTAACTGTCCTTTCTTAATGCTCCCACCTCGTTGAAAAAACAAGTGGATGATCCGCAATGGCGCGTGCTCAATAGCGTTCGAGAACGGAGTCGTGTCCATCTAGGCTCTTGCATTGGGGTCAGCACCGTGATCGAAGAACCAATTGGTAAGGTCCCAATCCTTGACAGCGAGGCTAGAACACTTACAATCAGTCCTTCAAATACAAAGTTACGGTACGGTGAAGAAGCTTACTAAAGAGCTGGCGGAGCAATTCTCGACATTGGCTCGTTGATGTCCCATCCGAAGTCGAGAAGAACTTCGAGGACAGAAACAGATCTTATAGCAATTGCCGCCGAAGCAAGCCCTTCGGGGAGCAATAGAAATCCAGCTGAGAGCCAGTAAGGAAGCATGTAGGACAGAACGTCTGCCCGGCCTTCTTCGGCAGCAGTCAACAGGACGTCGCCAAATTCCCGCAGGTCGCGTTCCTCCCGGGCGACCCTGATAAGATAGCCTTGAAAGATCTCACGGACTTTTTCAAGCTGTCCAGAGGCACACTCTTAGAGAAGGAGGTTAATCTCAGGGGGATCGCGTCTTGCACCCAGGAGTTGTGCCGGAATTGGTAAGTGGTTGTCCGTCATGTCGAGTGTTGTAATTGGTGAGTTGTTGTCTGTCGGAAGTAGGATTTTAGTACATGGGCAAAGTGTAGACCAAATGGTCCTCTTGATAGGATGTCCAAAACCGTGACGCCGCTCCGCTGTCTTAGCTCGTTCCGGTCTGCCGTCGGTGTGAAGGCTTGTACCAATCAGCCACGACTTTTTTACACTCCATGTAGGGCATACATAGTAATAAGCTAGTTTTGCACTGTGCATTTTTAGTGTCTTTGCACTGTGCAGTTTAAGTGTCTTAAGCAAATTTCGCGCATCACTTAAAGCAACTCGAGGCGAGAATCGATCAAACCATAACTTAAAATTTACAAGCCCTCACCGTTGCCATTTTAATATCAGTTACAGTGATGGGATGTCGACAGAACACGCACGTCTACTCTAGTAGGCCCAACATTCACGGCTCCTCTACAAGGAATCCTTTCAACTTAGTCTGGGGGAGTTTACTATAGCTTCAGAAGGAGATTTACGTGTCTAACACAAGGCTGGGGGGCTAAAGGCTCCACACGAATAGGGATGCTTCCACAAGAAAGGCGGGTGGGAATTCTCGTGGACCGAGAAACGAACAACGCAACACATCCAGAAGAAACACCAGCTTACATCAACCAGAAAAACGCACGTTTCTTATCATTATTAACATTTAACCATCATCGAGTGTTGTTATTATTTACTTGGCACATTTTAGAATTCCACGATGCCAACCTACCTCTTAAGTCCACTCCAAAGGCAGCGCAAAACCAAACCTTGTATTTGACCACAAAGCTTTTAGCAAGCGATCATAGTCTACAAACACTACAGAGCAGTTCTATATTAGTTCATATACCGGGTTTGCGTGGCCGATGCATAGTAGTAGTATTACATCCAGGTTGTTGTCTACATTGAAGCTGTACGCCGGTTACATATACTCCGGTCCGGGAGGAAACATACTTCTAAACACTTAAAAAAGCATGATCATTCACTCTAAAGTAGCAGGAATCCTCGCATCCAATTGCAAGATAACCACAGGAACAAAAACAATGACTCGGATCTGGCTGATCACAGGCTGCTCGTCCGGCTTCGGCAGGGCGATCGCGCTGGCGGCAGCGGCGCACGGTGACAAAGTCGTGGCCACGGCGCGCGACGTGTCGAAGCTCGCGGACCTGCGGCAGCGCGGCATCGTCACCAAGAAGCTCGACGTGCTGTCCCCGGATGCCGAGATCCAGGCCGTGGTCGACGATGTTCGGTCCACGGTGGGTGACATCGACGTCTTGGTCAACAACGCAGGCTACATCCTGGTTGGAGCCATTGAGGAGTGCAGGTAAGGTTTCCCAATGACCGTCTGCTGCCGAACGAAAGGCTGAAAGACATCACAGTGCGCAGGAGATAGAGCGCCAATTCGCGACCAACGTCTTCGGCCAGCTCGCCGTCCTCCGCGCCGTGGTGCCGTCGATGCGCTCTCGCCGCACGGGTACTATCGCCAACCTCGGTTCCATTGGTGGTTGGCAAGGGTCTCCCGCAGCGGGCATCTACTGCGCGACCAAGGCGGCCATTGCCATCTACACGGAGTCCCTCCGCGCGGAGCTGGCGCCTTTTGGTATCCGCGTCACTTGCATCGAGCCGGGCTACTTCCGGACCAACTTCCTGGACGAGGGATCGGGACGCAAGACGGTCGCGAAGAAGACGGTCGCGGAGCTCGATGCCGTCGAGGGGTCGGCGGTGGCGGCCACGCGCTCGGCGTTAGCGGCGTACAACAAGAAGCAGCCGGGAGACCCAGACAAGGGCGCGCGTGTTATTGTGCAGGCTCTCACGGGATCTGGGCCGTGCCAGGGGAAGGACCTGCCATCGAGGTTGGCGTTGGGGAACGATGCGGTGGGGTTCATTGGCCAAGCGTTGGAGAGGAACCGCCAGGATTTGGATGCGTGGAAGGATATCGTGTCCCAGACTGACTGTGATGAGTAAATGATAGTCTGGCAGCTATTTGGTTCTCGAGCGCTACAAGGAATGCCTTCAAGCAGTAGAAGAATGAAGTTTCTCCATACACGGGTTCAATTGATAGAGTGCTTAATTCGATGCATTAGGAAATCTATCAGGCTTTGAAAAATCAGCGCGTGCATCCTTATGGCATCTTCGATTGACTATATCATCATATTGTGTTGTAAAATAGTGAAGGTGACAAACTGACTGCCTCACTGAACAGTGATAAGGTTAGTGATTGATACTCCGGTCCATGTAGAGCGCTGTATGACAAAATTGCTGCCAGCTGCAAGCATTGCGTACTGTAAATACAACGAGTAAGGCGACATTGCAAGAGCAGGCAAGGGACGGTGAATGAAGTTAAATTTCAGTACTACTGCTAAACTACTTGTGGTCGCTCAGGGCACTGATAGAGCGCCACTCGTTGATGGCGTCAAGCGTAGCCTGGGCGGACTTCGCAATTTCAGTGCTGGCATCACTGCCCAGCGGCAGGAAAGGCGGCAGTGGGCGGCCGGCGGCAACGCCAGAAGAAGTGACGACGTCGTAGATGACCTCTGCACCCTTCTTGGGGTCGCCCAGCTGGGCGCCGTGGAAAGCAGCGAAGTTGGCGTCGTTGCTCTTGTTGAGGTCTGCGTAGTCGGGCAGGCGCTGCTCGGGAGTGGTCATGGCGATGTTGGCCTGGGGGTTGAGCAGCTCGGTGCGGAAGAAGCCCGGCTCGACCAGGGTGTGGCGGATGCCCAGGTGCTCAACTTCGCCAGCCAGGCCGATGCCGAGCCAGCGGAGAGCAGCCTTGGAGGCGTTGTACAGGTTGCAGCCGGGCATGGGGTACCAGGCGGCCATGGAGCCGATGGTGACAAGGGTGCCGGACCGCTTGCTGCGCAGGTGCGGCAGCACGGCGCGGTAGACGTTGAGTGGGCCCAAGACGTTGGCCTGGAATTGGCGCTCGGCCTCGGAAGCAGGCACTTCTTCCAGCATGCCCGTCTGCACGTAGGCGGCGTTGTTGACGACGATGTCGACCGTGCCGTGGATTTGGATGATGGCGTCGATGGCAGCCTGCACCTTGGGCAGCGGCTCGTTGTGGTCCAAGCGCGCCGGGGTGATTCCCTTGGACTTGAGGTGCTCCAGCTTCTGCGGCGAGCGCGTGGCGGCAACAACCTTGTCGCCGCGGGCGGCTGCGATGAGTGCGAGCTCCAGACCGAAGCCTGTTGAGGCACCAGTGATGAGCCAGACACGGGGAGCCATTGTGATGATGCAGATGCGGGGAGATGCGAATGTGGGCGAAAGGCTGGAGGGTGGTGATGTAGGCGGGGTGGCGGGGCTGTAAAAAAGAATAAGTTGTGCTTCAGGACTTAGGAGCAGATATAAATGCTGCGGCCCGGCGTACTGCAGGCATACGGCGGTCCGAGGCGCTGGGAATATCAACAGCGGGGGGCCCGCTTTGATGCTGGGTAACGATACAACTCCACTATGGCTTCTTCAGTCCGTCGCCCCGTGTGGGTCGTCACAGGCGCATCTTCGGGCATTGGCCAGGCCATTGCCCTCGAGGCTGCGCGCTTTGCCACAGTTGTCGCCGTCGGCCGCAATGCCGCGAGGCTGGAGCCCGTCGTGCGTGCTGGGTGCCGCGCGCTGGAGCTGGACGTGGCCGCAAGCAGCGAGCAGCTGGCCGAGGCCGTGGCAGGCATCGCAGAGCGCGAGGGCACCATCGATGTTCTCGTCAATGCGGCGGGCTATCTGCTGGAGGGCGCAGCCGAGGAGACCAGGTGAGTGAGGGTTGCATGTTGCCAGGGGCGTTGAGGGCTGATGGTGATGTGTGACGCAGCGACCACGAGCTGCAGCAGCTCTTTGACACGATTGCCCTCGGCCCGCTGCGCCTGGCCCGTTCAGTGCTCCCGCTCATGCGGCGCGCGCGGGCCGGCGTCATCGCCAACGTTGCCGGCATTGGCGCCCTGCGCGGCTCGCCCAACGCTGGGCCCTACTGCGCCGCCAAAGCCGCCCTCTCGACCCTGACTGAGGCCATGCACGACGAGCTCGCGCCGCTGGGCGTGCGAGTTTGCCTGGTGCAGCTGGGCCACTTCCGCACCAACTTCCTGCAGCCTGGCCACCGACGCAAGGTGCAGGCCCATATTTCCGACTACGACGCCGTCTTGGATCCCATCCGCGCCGCATTCGACGGCCTCCATGGGGCCCAGCAGGGTGATCCGCTGAAGGGTGCACAGGCCATTGTCAAGGTCCTGGCCGGCCCGGAGGTGCCTCCTCTACTGGCTGTTGGACCCGACGTGCCTCAAGCCGAGCTGCGTGCCCACGACCAACGCCGCGCTCAGATGCTGGCCTGGCAGCACATTGGGGGTGGCACCGATCTGCAAGGATAGCAGTTCCGTCTTATCTCCTTAGTCCGTAGCTTAAATCCATCTACAAGCCTTTAAATCCGCATGGTTGTAGCTTGTGACACTCTTAACCGAGACCATTTGCGCTTCCTGTTGCCCGCCCCGCACCCCCCGGGACGTCGTCGCCCTTCCATCTTGTTCCTTGCCCTGCTCCTCGCACAATGCTTCTTAAAATTACCATGTGACGTAGTGTGGCACTTTTAGCTGATTGAAGTGCCCCGCCGCTGTAAATCCCTCATATGCAAAAAGAAATACAGCCGCACTGATGCTTGCGCGACCCACTTACCCTACGACAGGGTCTGTGTGAAGGAATGCACTCCACACACATGGCTCAGAACCTTCCCGCGCCAGAAGCAAGATGGCAGATTAAATTCAGAACAAATCATCTGTTAACTAACACGCAGCAGAAAATCTTAAAACTACGTCTCCGTCCCAGCTCAGCGACGGTAAAGAAGATAATAAATATCCTTCTCATAAAGAAAGATCAATGACAGGCTGAAAGACCGTTGACCGGTATTGGTAGCACACCATGACCAGCATCCTTCACCCACTCGACTTTAAGCGGGCAACTTCTGACCCCCGGGAACCAAACGCTGGAAGACCTGCGTCGGATCATAAATGGCTGCCACGTCCTTCAGCTTGGCAACATTCTCCTCGCCGTAGCTGGCAATGGCCTCCTGGTTCCATCCCGAGTAAGTGAGCATGCTGTGAAAGATCTACGTCAGTTTGCCCACATAACGGATTAACCAGACAGGATACACTTACATATAAGGATGCAACAGCCCACGGCTGGCCGCGAGCTCCTGCTGAGACTTGACAAACTCGTCGTGCGCGGTAAGCACGCGCTCCGCATCCTCCATGTTGTTGAAGGTAACACCAAAGTAGATCACTGCAGATTACGTTAGCATCTCCCTTCCACTCCATGGAGAATCTGAGAGAACCTACCTCCAAGCGTTGTGTTTCCAGCCTGCGCGTCCAAGCCCAGGGCGTTCGTGCCCTTAGCCACTCCTTGTTGCACCTGCCGCGGCGTGATGGGCATGTTGACATGCAGTCCGTAAAATCCATCGACGTCACGGAACTGCTGAAGCCACACCCGATAGTTCCACCAGAGGTCTTTGTACAGCTGGGCATCGGCATACACGGTAAAGACGCGCTGTTCCTGACTGCAACTTGTTAGTGCTTGGCGATGAAGGTGGGTAAATCACAGCTCGCTTACACTAGGCCATCTGCAAATCCGTCATTTAGCTCAATCGCCAAGTCCGTGTACTGGCGTTTCTTCAGCGTGCTCCTGGTGTAGTTGACCTCAATCCACGGCTTCATGATCTCGGGCAATTCGTCGACAGCCTTATTGTAAACGACCGGAGTGAAACTGATCGTCTCGTTGGTGGTACCGTTGAAGCCGTACTGAGGGAGCGTGTGGGTGTAGATGTCGTCAACCGCCTGATGCACATGGTAGTCGTAGATGACGTCGGCAACCTGATCGAGGGAAGACTCCGGATAGTACATGATACCACCGTACATCGCTCCCTCCGTGTCGACGGTGTGGAGGTCGTAGTGTGTGACAACGCCAAAGTTGTTGTTTCCACCCTTCAGCGCCCAGAACAGGTCCGGATGGCTGGTCGCATTGGCATTGACGATGGTGCCGTTGGCAAGAACAACCTCGTAGTTGATGACGTTGTCGACCGCCAGCCCTTCCTTGTTACTCCAGTACGAAATGCCCGCACCAACCGCGAGGCCGAGACCAACTTTTTCGTAGCGACCGATGATGGCGCACTGGTTGAGCGGGTCCAGAGTCTCGTACACGGTGCCGAGCTTTGCACCGGCACCAACTCTGATGTAGTGCTCATCCACATGTGGCTCTTTCACATCGATTTTCTCCATGGGCATCAGGATGCCATCATCAATGTTGGCGGCCTGAGGAATCGCGCTGTGGCCACCGCCCTTAATGGAGAACTTGCATTCGTTCTGCGCAAAGAGTGCAACAGCACCAGCCACCTTCTCCGTAGAGTCGGGAAGAAACACACAAGAGGGGTCACGGATCTCCGTGGCAGCTGTCCCAATTAGTATGAAAGGTGGGCCAGCCTGGGGAGCGCTTACACCAAAAGTCCGTGTTCTGAGCGGTCCACGTGGACGAGTTGCGCGCGAACACATCATCCGGATACTGCTGGGCGAGCAGGGTACACTGTAAGAGTTCATTCGTCAGTCTCAGATCTGCTCCATGATGCTGGAAGATGATCACTTACGCATTGCTGAATCGGGGCAGCACTGGCAAGAAGCGCCGAAGTGCTGAGAGCAACGCCAATAGAGATGCTAGAAGAGACCATGGTGATGAACGACTACTGCAAGGTACCGTTTCAGTGCATGCAGGCAGATCTTGTGTGTGGGACTACGCGGTATAAATTTCTCGGCACGGATGCTTCGGACCAAACACTTGGGGGCGGGAATGCTGGATGCGGACCGGCGTACAATCTGCTCACGCCATCGCTTTAGCCGCTTGCCTACCGTAGGCACAACTTCAACCCGGGTAGTGAAGCTGTAACGCGGCTCGGCTGCAAGTCATGAAGTCATGAAAATCATCTCTCTGGTATCCAGCTACATATTCCCAGCTCAAGACTCTTTCAAGTGCACGCCTCCGTCTTTGTCCCTTCAGAAGCCTGATCGCAGCCATGAGATTCTCCCTCATCCTCTGCATCGAAGCCGCTCTTGCGGTAGCCACTCCTTCGTTCTTTTCAAAGAGTCCGATTGAAGCTCAGGGCTCTTTGGCAACCGAGGACTGTCAGATCCGGTGCCCCACAAGCACAGATCCAGCTCAGGTCGTGCTCCCGGCCCTCACACAGTTCAAAAATGCGTCCGGGCACTGGGAGAACACGATTGAGTGCTGGCAAGTTGATACAATCTCCACCAGCCTTCCGGGAATCGACAACGCCTTCCGAATTGATTGGGAGGGCGGCTTCGATGCTGCCTACCAATACATCTTCTACGGCCAGTCTTTCATGCCCGCTCACCCCGCGCCTGAACCATCCCTTATCCTGATGAGTGCTGGAATTGGTAAGCATTTGCACATGTCCCTCAGATTAAAACAAGTGCTCACAACTGCTTGTAGGAGATTTAAGAGTCCCCTCTGGCCGCTGCCTTCGCGTGGGTGCAGGCGACATCTTCTTCAGCGTTGGGACCGACGGCAGACAAACGGCATGGTGGTCCGAAGGAACTGTTGTTTCAGATTTCTACTTCAAGGGCGGGAAGATCCCTGATCATGTCGTGGTTTCGGAAGTGGAGGCTGGAAAGAGCACTTTTGTTACGCAAGTCTCAGATGGCGAACTTTGAGCTGGACAGTAGCATTTAGTGGGAAACCCCCAAAGCAATGCGCATGCCTACGAAATTCCATGAAGTCAAAATGCGTTGTGATTTGCTGCCACAGGGCGAAATAATGTAGCAATTCTTAGAGACCTTGAATGATGTTGAGTTCCATCTCTTTCCACCCATGTTCTTCTGCATCGGTAATAGATCGGAAACATCTACTTGTGAATCCACTGCCGTGAGTGATACTCAAGGTCTCATTGGCCAACGTAGCTATTAGTTGCATCAGATATATGTTCTCCAATTGGTGTTCTCCGCGCCAATGCTCGTATTGAGCGGGGCTTCTTAGGCAGCACCCACATGCAGCTGTACTCCGGTCCCAGACCCACATCGTGACGCTCCCCACCAGGCTCCGGTCTGGGGCACACCATGATGCTCTACGCCGGGCTTCGAATGCATGGGCACCAGAGAACAACACCTCTGCAACACGATTTTCAACAATGAGATCGCTATTTTACCGCTGGACGCGGCGTGTGTCGTGAAAGCCCCAGCGGCTTTTTCATACACGACTCGCGACCATGCGGCCATCAGCAATTTTCCTCGCCGCTCAGGCTCTTCACGCCCAATACACGGCAATTGAAACCTCTTCGCAATCCTGCACGGACTATGACATCAATGTCAGCGTCGAGCGAACCACGCGCGAAACCTTCCAAGACCACGCATACAGCGCCAACATTTTGTATGCGCTCGCGCGCAAGGACATCCTCGTCTCGAATGAGTACACACTTTCTTCCCGGCTGTGCACTCCAGTTGAGGAGGCGCAGGAGGACCACACCGATACCATCCAGCTCCTTGTTCATGGCGCGTCATTCAACAAAGTCATGTGGGACCTGCCATACCAGCCAGAGCGGTACAGCTGGGTCAAACGCATGAGCGAGGAGGGATACCCTACACTGGCAGTCGACTTGATAGGTCAGTGAGCGGGCACACGCGGCTACAGCAGCAAAAGCAGCAAGATCAATCGAGCTGACAGCGGTGGAAACAGGCAACGGAAACAGCACGTTCCCCGACGGCTTGCTCGAGGCCCAGACGCAGACGTACGTTGAGAATATCCACGAGGTAATCCAGAAGCTGCGGCGTGGCGAGGTCGATGGCAAGCAGTGGAAGAAGATCGTCTTTGTCGGCTTCTCCATCGGCGGCATCGTGGCCAACTCGCTCGCGCAGCAGTACCCGGACGATGTCGATGCCATCGTGCTCCATGGCATCTCCTGGGATGCGTCGTGGATCTATCCCGCCTTCCTGTCCGGCCTGCAAGCTCCTGCACAACAAATTGATCCAGACAAGTGGGGACATGTGCCGGCGACGTATCAAACGCAGTCAACACGGGAGGGACGCATCACTGCCTGCTTCTCTGGTGCCTACGATCCCAACATTTTGGAGGTCGACTGGTGAGTCTTTGTAAAGTCTTGTCTGACTGTGGTGGCTCACGACTATGGCAGGAACACTCGAGACTTCGACTCCTTCGGTGCTGCCATGACCTTCACATATCACCTTGTGGATGCTCCTGAATACAAGGGCCCTGTTTTCCTGGGCATTGGCGAGAGTGAGTTTGCCCAACCAACAATCTCAACCTTCCTGATGCAGACACTAATCGGCGTTCGTGATGCCTTTAGGAGACTCGACTTTCTGTGGAGGCGAAGTTTGCGGCAGCCAGCCGTATGCCCTCTTCGACAAATTTCCCAAGGCATCCGCCCACGACATCAAGGTTTATCCTGAAACCGGACATTTGATTCTCTATCATTACAGTGGACAGGATTTAATGACAGACACGCTTTCTTTCCTCAAGAGCGTCGGCTTTTGATTTGGTTGAGCGTGTTGTATGATGCATAAGGAGTGGAATTAGGCAGAAGGATGTTCTGAAACATTCGACTGTAGAAGAAGATAGCACCTGGAATGCTTTTGTGATTTGAACCGGTGAGAAGTTGTAAAGTAGGTACGAAAATCAATGCAAAGCTTCAAAGCAATAAATGCATCTTCGACAATCAGATTGACTTATACATTTACAAGTCGAATATGGAGATACATGCGAATTAGACGTGTACTTTCTTAGACAAATAAGGATACAGACAGTCGTGGCTAAGGATCTTCAGGTGGTTTCCTCGGGATACTGCGGCATAGAAGACTTCGTATTATTGTTTCAGCTTAGTCATTAGGTAAGTGTTCAGTATGAACAAATTTGTGCAGGCCATGAACGATCATTTGATTGAAACGTAGCGAGAGCAGTTATCATCTACGTAAGAAACCCCAGCTTCTTCCACCTACGAATATACTCTACGACGAGATCCTTACCTATTCCACTCTCTCCCCACAGGTAAAGAGACGCCTTTCTGGAGGCACTCGTTTCCAGTACAGTAGATCCATCCGCGAGACTTCGAAACTCATTCTGAAAGAAGTTCATGAGACTGGAGGCATACCCTGTTGCGGCAACCCGGTCCAGCCAGGTCTCGAATGGAATGGGCCTCTTCTGCTGAAGCTTTAATTCATCAATGATAAAGGTGCCTACATCAGCCAGCGGTTGGCGAATAGGATTCTCAAGGTGGTAGAAACGGCTTGGCATCTGCCGGTCCTGCAGGAGGATGTCTGACAGGGCTGCTGCTGCGCGGTCGACTGGAAGCCACGAGAAATTCTGTGTGCAGTTAGAAAATGACGGCAATTGACTATGGGAGTTGGACATACTCCTTTCAAGCTCGGGAATGCGGATATCATCTGAGACGCCTTCACGAGGGCCGGGAAGTGTTCCTCCGTCTTCCAGATCCCTTCTCGTTCAGGACCGCTCAGCTGACCGATACGAACAACCATCGGAGTTACCTCGTCAGGGTACATCTGACCCACTCGGAAGAGGAATTCTTCGCACACCCACTTCGCTTCTGCATATCCCATCGCCGCTGCAACGCGTGGGTCAGGCAACCGCTCCTCTGGAACCACTGAGCTTCCGGTGAGATCCGGGTAGTGCCTGACGACAGCAATGGAAGAGGCGAACACAAGTCTCGGATTGAAGTTTCCCCCTCGGGCGTGGTGTGCATCGCGACACAAGCTGACGAGCGCCTTTAGCGCCTGCAGCTGGGGCTTGAAGCTGTGGAGCTTCCTGTTGAAGTCCATGGGCCACGCCAGATGCACGACATGGGTGACGGTGCGGGCGAGCTGCGTGCGCTGCTCCTGCGTAAGTCCGAGGTCGGGCGCCTGCGTGTTGGCGGCAACGAACTCGATCTTGTCCCACGCTTCCGAATCCAGGACGATGCCGGCAGTAGCGTTGACCTGCTCCTGGCGCTCCCTCAGATCAGATACGGTTCCACCCGGCTTTGCCCGGTTCAGGCAGATGATGCGCGTGATTTGGCGCATTCTGACCAGTCGTCCGAGCATGTGGCAGCCAAGATTTCCGGTGGACCCGGTCAAAAGAACAACTTTGTGGTGAAGACTACTGTTGTCAACAAAATCAAAGGCGATTCTGTTCCTGGGCTGGTCAGTGCGAATCTCTTCGACCAGTTCGTCGGCCAGAGCCTGCATCTGAATTGTCCGGTCCTGCATGTCTGCTTCACTTTCACTCCTGCTCGACAGCGCTGCACGGATTGCTTTTGCCAACGAAGATACCGATGGGTGTTGATATATGAAGGCAGCTGTAATGCGGACATCTTCTCGATCTCGTGGTAGGAGTTTGCTGAGGGAAGAATTTAAGAAACGCGCAAGGCGGGTGGCTTGCAAAGAATTCATTCCAAGCTCGAATAGATCATCTTCGGATCGGAACCAGACATCCTGGCCCAAAACCGTCCCTATCAAGGAAGTGATGCCGTCTTCCAGGTTTTCCGTGTTCAGAGTTGCCGAAGATGCGAATGACTCCAGATCCAAGGCTTCATAGGCTGCGTTGATCTCCTCCTCGAATAGATCATGGACCTCTCTGCGCATTACCGAGCCTTTGTCGGATCGTGGAATCACCTTGTGGGAGGGTTTGATAATGACTGCGCGTTCGGAGGAGATCTGTGCATGCTGGTCCACGGAGCGATTGGCCAGGCACACGAGTTGCCACACATGCTCAACCAGTTGGTCTGCATCTGCAGGCGCTTTGTTTGATGGCTCAATGAGAACTGCCAGCTCAAACCTGCCTTGACCGACACATACAGCAGTTTTGATGGTTGGGTCCTTCATCAAAACTTCTTCGATGCCCTGAGGAGATACCTTCTCTCCCGTTTTGAGCACAATCAAGTCATCTTGCCTTCCAAGGATCTTCACCTCGACGTACTTAGAGCCAGGTCTCTTCAGAATCTCATCCTGGATGTAAAAAGGTCTGTTCCAGCCAATGGGATAGCCAACGAGTCTGTACCTCATTTCGTGTTCTGGAACACTTTCTGAGCTGGCTTGCTGGAGCTCAAGACCCAAGTCGGTCCGCAGACGCAGGTATCTCCAGTCGTAGTCCGCACCCGGCCGGAAGATTGGGGCAATGGCGCCAATCTCAGTGGCACCGTAGTGATTGAGCACGCTGACTCCTCCGGCCACAAGAGCCTCGCCGACCTCGGGTTTAAGAGGACCACCGCCAACCGCAACGAACCGGAGGGGCTTGAGGAGAGAAAAGCCGGAAGCACGTTCGGCAGGAGCCAGGTTCACGATGTCTTCCAGGATGCTGGGCACCGTCATGAGCGACCCTGCTTTGAACGTTTCAAGAAGTTCCAGGGTTGAGTGTGCGGCTGGGATGGTTGATGACGGTGGAAAACAGCATGTCATCCCAATTGATAGGCTGAGGCACGGTGCCAGCAAGCCAAAGCCATG
This sequence comes from Lasiodiplodia sp. COLG20, assembly GCA_009801085.1. NCBI lineage: Eukaryota > Fungi > Ascomycota > Dothideomycetes > Botryosphaeriales > Botryosphaeriaceae > Lasiodiplodia > Lasiodiplodia sp. COLG20. The sequence continues at coordinate 4,202,335 of VNWV01000001.1, read as the reverse complement.
GTACAGGGGTAATGTTGAGAGATTACACCAATCAACGGCCTCATCCGCTGGAAAGAGGTGGCACGCTGCATATCCAAGGATGTAGCGATGAGCCAGTCGGATGGGCTTTGGGAGCCCAGTTGTCCCCGACGAATGAAGTATCAGCGCATTACAATCCCACTCGCGAACTGGAGTCCGCCGGAACGTGCTGTTGGTCGGGGCGCGTTGATCCTTGGCAGAGGACTGCAAGAAGGCAGTGTAAGGTTGAATTCGAATCACATCGGAAATTCCTTTAACATCGGCTGCGATGGTATGCTCCGTCCGCTTGGACAGCAGAATGGATTGGGCATTCGTTTCCTTTAGAAGGTGATTGACGCTCGCTGCACTGAGCCTGGCCGATAGAAGCAGCGCCTGCGGCATGTATTAGCACAATGAAAAAAGAGTGCACCGTGGCAGTCATACCGGAATCCCTGATGCCAGAAGTGCGGCCAGATATATGAAGAGGCCAACGTCACTTTCAATGTACAAAGCAACCGGTCGAGAGTCTGGGACTCGAGACTGTCCAACGTTCTCTACCAGCCATTCGGAACAAGCGCCAACAGCGTTCTTGAGATCTTTGAAGGAGATTCTGCGAGTCCCAAATTGGGTTCCGCTGTCTGAAGGGGGTCTGGCCTCTGCTTGGATGCAGAAGGTGTGGTCCGGATTTGCCTCGGCATTGAAGTCGATAAGATCTGGCAGAGACCGGATGGTGTCCTTTTCTAGATCCTGTGAGTGCGGTGTGACAGGGCTGAATCTGGCACGTATGAATCTCGAGTTCTTTAGGCTGCCCATAATTCAGAAGTTGATGTTTGAGTTGTGAGCCCGAACAACGAAATCAGTGGTCAACGCTTGGTCTGCTGAAGGTAAAGGGCAGCCGCAAGGCCTATATCCAGAGAACTCCATATCAGAATTTCGGTTCGGCGGCTCAACATCCTCTTGGAGCAATGCGTTGGGGCCGGAGTACCTGAACATACGCGGGTCCGTGCCGTTGTGCAAGTTGACACCGCCTGCCTCAGCCTCGCAATCCTTCACGCCACAGTAAGCATGTCGGAAACGATTATGCCGAATTTTTCGTCTGTAAAAAACAACAGTTTGAACTATGCCATATGTCTTCGGTGGTAAAAAGCTATCAGACCCGTTCTAAAGCTGTGGAGAACGGTATTCTCCAGTGGCAAGTTGTACCAAGACGGTGTCTGATACGAAACGTTCCCTGACACAAGACCATATCTCTACAAGCGGAAAGTGGGAGGCGAGGCGTGCGTGGCGTTACCTATAATTGTGTCCTTTTCGTCGTCCACTCGCACACTGAGCTCAACATTCCCGTCCATACTACACAAGTCTCAATTTCAACAATGGTGTACCGGGACATTCTCCTCTTTGCTGGTCAAGGGTCCAGTTCGTTTGGCTCTGACCACGTCAACACTCGAACTGCGGATATCCTGGCATCGTCACACACGGCGAACTCACTCCTCAAGGCTTGCCACGAAGCGCTCATCACTGAGCTCGATACTCTTGACGACAATGACAAGAGAGTCCTGCCTGATGATATGCGGTCATCGCTCAGCACACCAGAGAGCCTTGTCGATCCTCCCTCTAGACTGTGCTCGAATCCGGTGGTGCAAGGAACGACCCTATTCATTCATCAGATGCTCGAATTCATCGCCTATGAGTCAGCACTCAACTCTCCTCCCGAACTGGCAGAAACCAGTGGATTTTGCTCCGGTGTTCTTGCAGCGATTGTCACGGCTTCATGTCCTTCTCCAAGCTCTCCTGGCTTTGTGGATACGGCTGTGCATGCATACCGCCTATCCTTCTGGATTGGCCTTCGAAATGGCCTTTTCTGCCGGCGTGTAATAGGCGGTTCTCGGGATGGTAGTTCCTGGTCTTTGACGGTGCTGGGAATGCCGGCGCACGAGCTGGAAGGTCTGGTGAGTGAGTACAACAAAGCAGTGAGTCCCGGTCCACACCCAGACAAGGTGAGAAGAGCCACTGACAGGCACAGCGAAACCAAACTCCTCCCATACGTATCGCGGCGGTTCTTTCCGAGAAGGCCTTTTCTCTTGCCGGGCCTGGAACGGCCTTAGAGGATTTCAGGGAGAACAGCCTCCCCAAATCCACACCCTCTCTCCCTGCGAATGTCCACGGATATTATCATGGCGGGCCTTTATTGCACGACATTCAGAAACAGATCCTGGATGACGTCCAGCGGCGGGGAATCAACTTTCCTGCCTGGGAAGCACTGAAGGTGCCGGTCCGCTCGACATGTGATGGAGAGTACTTGGATGCAACTGCTCAGGGCATGTCCCTGCTGGAAGCTGCGTTGCAGAGCATACTCGTCCAACCTGTCAATTGGTGGTTGGCATCGCAAAAATTGGTATCCTTCGCAAATGCGAGGTTGGATGAAGACATCAATCTGTCGTACCGAATCCTCGCCTTGGGTCCAAACGCGAAGTCTCTCTTGAGGGCTCTCAAAGAGAACAAGAGCCGCGACCGCCTGCACATCGCGGATGGTGTTCCAACGGCAGATCCAGAGCCATCACCGAACGATATCGCAATCGTCGGCATGAGTGCCAATTTTCCACGCGGCAAAGGAACAGCTGAGCTATGGGATACTCTTGAGAAAGGCCTGAGTGCTTTGCAAGAGGTAAACACCCCCTCCCTGCATTGGTTGGTGTAGTCCAGGCTGACCAGTATTCAGATACCGCCATCTCGATTCCAAATCTCCGATTACTACGAGAAGGATGCGGATAGAAAGCAGGCAACGCGGAAACTTGGCTCCAAACATGGCAATTTCCTGGAGAATCCGTTCGAGTTTGACAACGGCTTCTTCCAGATCTCGCCACGAGAGGCCAAGTCGATGGATCCCCAACAACGTCTTCTTCTACTTGCAGCACTTGATGCACTGGAGGACGCAGGGTACTCTCCAGATGCCACTGCATCTTTCCATCGAGACAACATGGGCGTGTACGTTGGCGTTGCCACCGGAGACTACACAGATAATACGCGCGACGACATTGACGTCTACTATAGCCCAGGTGTGTAGCAAATACGACTCCCCTTTTGGCTGACAACTGACATGAACCACACAGGAACACTGCGGGCATTCCTCAGCGGGCGTATCTCGTACGCATTCCAACTGAAAGGCCCCTCTGTGGTCATCGATACAGCGTGCTCCTCCTCGTCAGTGGCGCTTTACCAGGCATGCAGATCTCTGCAGGCTGGCGACTGCAGCTCAGCGCTTGCAGGTGGCGTCAATGTCATCTCCAGTCCCGATGTAAGCCTCCATCACCACCACCCCGTTGCCATGCATTCGCTGATGTATTCAGATGTACCTCGGTCTTTCTCGTGCACACTTTCTCAGCCCAACGGGACAATGCAAGCCATGGGATGCATCGGCAGACGGATACTGCCGCGCCGAGGGCTGTGGGCTGTTCGTGCTCAAACGGTTCTCGGACGCGGTTGCTGAGGGAGACCGCATCCATGGCGTCATCCGCGGCATTGAGGTCAATCAATGTGGAACTGCCAAGTCTATCACGCACCCGGATGCAGATACACAAGCTCGCCTGTTCAAACAACTCTTGAACAGGACCAAGATTGACCCTAGCACCATCAGCGTTGTCGAGGCTCATGGTACTGGCACGCAGGCTGGAGATTTTGCCGAAGTAAGCAGTCTGCAGGCTGCATTTGGATCGTCGCGATCGACGACAAACCCTCTCTTCCTGTCGTCGATAAAGGGCAACATGGGCCACTGCGAAGCGGCTTCTGGTGCCGCGGGACTGACGAAGCTGCTTCTCATGATGCAACGGAAGCAGATCCCACCGCAAGCCTCATTCAAGACACTAAACCCCCGCCTGGCGACCATTGAACAGCACCACATTGTCGTCCCAACAACAGCTCGCCCATGGCAGGCCCTTGGCCGTTTGCCACGACGAGCGCTTCTTAACAACTTCGGCGCTGCAGGCTCCAACGCAGCCTTGATAGTTGAGGAGTACCAAGCCCCATCGCACCGGAGCGGCTCACCTGCCCGATCCTGCCATGTACTCAACATCTCAGCCAAGACTTCCGATGCTTTGGAACGCTTGCGAGAGGCTTATTGCGAGTATATCAGCAGGAGCACTACCAAGAGCAATTTCGCGAGCCTCTGTTGGTCTGCAAATGCCAGGAGACGGGAATACGACACGTATCGCCTCTCCATCACGGGAACCTCTCCGGACGAGCTGTTGCGCAAGTTGCAGCAAGCGGAATGCCCGAGCCGGTGGTCGCCGCCCCCACATGGAAGCGCCAATGTGTTTGTCTTTTCGGGGCAGGGTGCCGTCTACCCGGGCATGGGTGCGGAGCTGCTGTCCACTGCTCCAGTCTTCGCCGAACAGGTGCTCCTGTGCAACGGAGTCCTGACTGCTGCGGGATTCCCAAGTGTTGAAACGCTCATTGGCGACGACGACGGGACATTCGGCAAGCTCGATGAGAAAGAACAGGTTGTCGTGGCTCAGTGTGCCTGCTTTGTCCTGGAGTATTCTCTGGCCAAGCTGTGGATCTCGTGGGGCGTGCAGCCAGACATGCTGATTGGGCATAGGTAACATCTCAAAGAACACCCCAGACCATACAAAAAAGACGCTAACATGACACAGTGTTGGGGAATTCGCAGCTTTGGCCATATCAGGTGCATTGTCATTGCGTGATTCCCTGCTCCTCCTGGCCAGGCGAGCGAAGTTGATGACGGAGCTGTGCGCTCCTGCTGTTTCGGGTATGGTGGCCTGCAACATCTCCACAGCAAAGATGCAGGCTCTTCTTTCTGAACAGAGCTCTCGACTGTGTTCAATTACCGTTGCGTGCAAGAACAGCACGAGCGATTGCGTTGTTGCTGGGCCGCTGGACCAACTCAAGGACCTCGTGGCTTTCTGCAAGTCAGCCGGCATCAGAGCCAAACAGCTTGCCGTCCCCTACGGTTTCCATTCCGTCGCCATGGATCCAATAATTTCCAAGTACTCGCAGGCCGCATCTGAAGTCAATGTCGGCGTTCTCAATATTCCAGTGGCCTCAAGCTGTCTCGGCAAGCTTTTGCAGGCTGATGATATCAACGCGGAGTACCTTGCCAACCACACGCGCAATCCGGTCGAGTTTGAGGCAGCACTCGGCTGCGTGGCTAGCGCAATGGACCACCGCAACACGGTATTCTTGGAAATTGGTCCTGCAGCAACCAGTAAGTTATTGTCCTTTCACAGCACAGACTAAAGCTAATACACGAATCACAGCTCTTCCCATGGCAAAGTCGACCCTCAAGACCATGGAAGCCTCATTTCTACCTTCACTAAAGCCCAGCGAAAAGCCGTGGGTCAGCCTCAGCTCCGCCCTGAGTTCACTACACCTGCACAGGCAGCCTATCCGGTGGCGAGAGGTATATCGTGGCGCAGGCGCAACGTTTCTGGATGACATTCCACGATACCCCCTCTCGCTGTCGACCTTTGTCGTTCCGTACAAGGAACCAATCGGCAGTAGTCTTACCAGCGAGACTGGAGACTCTCATCCATCCGAGTCTCCATTCAAATTCCTAAATGGAAACCACACTCGCGACAATGCAGGCGTCGTCACATTTGAAGCCAAAGTCTCGGACTTGCAGGAGTTCATCAAGGCACATTCAGTCGGCGGATCGCCACTTTGCCCAGCCTCGGTTTACATTGAGTTGGCACTCGAAGCACTGAACTCTTCACGACAAGGCGAATCCCACCGGGCCTTCCATGAGCTCACGGACATCACCTTCGAGAGGCCCCTTGTATACACGGATGACGCAGATTACAGCGTTTTCACCAGCATTGGTGAAGATGGCTCCGCGTTCCAAGTGAAATCAGACAGCAGCAGTCCGCACTGCTCGGGGACAGCGGCAGACGTGACTGATGCGGCCATCGAGAAGGAATTCACACGCAGAGCAGCGTACATCAAGCGGCAGCGGGCATCGGCTCAATTTGCAGACAGGTTCTCGTCGCGGATGATCTACGAGGTGGTCTTCCCCCGCGTCGTGTCCTACTCCGGTCCGTATCTCTCGCTCAAGGAGATCAGCATCACGACATCCGGCCTCGAGGGATATGGAACTTTCCAGCTCCCTCAGGAGGGAGTGCCAGGCTTCGTCTGCCCGCCTGCATTCACCGACACTCTCCTCCATGCAGCAGGCTTCATCGCCAACAGTAAGATCAGAGCGGACGAGGCTTGCATCTGCGTCCAGGTAGATCGCGTCACGGTGCCAACCAACAACATGGCGATATACGGGCAAGAGATGAATGTCTACTGCAGCCTCGTTGAATGCCACGACGACATAATTGGTGACGCATATGCGCTTGACGGCACCGGCAAGGTCTTGGCTGCAGTGCATGGCATGCATTTCAAGCGGCTTCGTCTGAAGGCGTTCCAGGCTCACCTCGCCCGCGCAATACAGAAACCTCTGGAGGCAGCCAGGCCAAGTCGTAGCCCTCGTGTGCCGGCTCTGGCCACTGTTAGCCGCGCCAAGAGCCAGCCAAATGCTTCCCGTGCAGTTCATGAGAAGGTTGCTCAGGTGTGCGGAATCGAAGGCTCGATCGATCCAAACAGCAGTCTGGATGATTTGGGCATCGACTCTCTGATGTTCATCGAGCTGGTGCAAACATTGCAACAGGAGTTCGCCCACCTGAGCATATCCAAAGCCGATCTGGAGGACTGCACAACGCTGCTGCAGATTGAGCAGGTCATCGCCGGCGCCTCGGGGGAAGTGCGAGGAGTGCCAACGCCATCCGAATCCAGTGAGGACGAGACTTACGCCAGCCGCAGCAGCAGCGTGTCTCCCGAGGAAGCCCATTCCAACGACATGGAAGCCCTTGACGCTTTCTGCAAGGAGACATGCGGCTTCTCACTGCATGACGTCGACCCAGATGCTGATCTGGCCTCGCTCGGCGTCGACTCGTTACTGTCCATCGAGCTGGCGACGGGCCTAGCCAACACTTTCGGCATCCAACTCGGTGACGACAGCCACGCCGCAGTGCCCGCTCTGCGTGTACGCCAGCTGCAGGAGCTGGTATGCGGCGATGAGAAGCCAGCAGCAATTGACAGCACGTCATCGCCGCAATTACCATCATCAGCGGCGCTGTCATCATCACTCAGGGACTCCTCCGATCGTCCCCCCACCTTTCCTCCCGGCGTGTCCGAATTCCCCGCCGAACTGCAGCAGCAGCAGCAGCAGTCCGGATACTCCGGGCTGATGAGCAGCCCGCTGTACCTGTTCCACGACGGGAGCGGGCTGTGCAATGCCTACGCGCGCCTGACGCCCTTGGACCGGCGTGTGCGCGGCGTCTTCGCCCTCGACTTCTTCGGTGCCGACGCGGCGATCCAGAGCCTCGAAGATCTGGCGGCTCTCTACATCGAGCGCTCTGGCTTGCTGAATCATACAGAGCCTATCATCCTTGGCGGTAAGCAGAACCTCCCATCCCCACTCTATGCTAAAAACGGGCAAAAGATGCTGACAATCACACCATCAACAGGCTGGTCCTTCGGCGGCGTGCTCGCGTTCGAGGTCTCCCGGCAGCTCCGTCAGAGCCGCTCTCCGCGTGCTGTCCATGGCATCGTTCTGATTGACTCGCCCGCCCCCATCGACCACGTGCCTCTCCCCTCAGCTGTCATCTCGCACATTGCCGGCCGTGGTGCCGGTTCCAATGCCTCCAAGACTCGTCTCTGCGTTGAAGAGCAGTTCCGCCGCAACGCCGCGCTGCTGGGGCGGTACAAGCCGCCTCCGGTTGGTTCGGACGTCCCTGTTGTGATGCTGAAGTGCAAGCGCACATTTGATACACAGCGTCTTTGTGGTGTGTCATATCCGTGGCTGAGTGATGAAGGGGCGAGGAGAGAGTCTGTGAAGGTGTGGGAGAGGTTGGTTGGAGGCCAAGTACGGGTATTGGATGTGGACGGCGATCACTTTGATTTGTTTGCACCGAACAATGTGAGTTCCCTCCCCATTCACTTTGTAGGTTTCGTTCGTTCTGACTAATAGTTCCCTTAGATTGAGAGCGTTTCTTCGGCTCTAAAGGAAGCTTGTCGGATGCTGGAAGCAGGGCCGTGACAATTCTCACGAAGTATCAAGTAGATTTCATGATATTCGCCTTTCTTCGATTGCTTTTTCCTATTTGTTACCTACCGACGCGTACATGTTCTACGCCACCCCGCACATAGATTGACGATTATTCTGTGCATTCTTCAGATTCATTTCTTCTCAGTTTATTTCTGTCAGCTAGAGTAGAACAGTAGATACAGAATGGCGATTGATTAGTTTCAATACTTAGTGTCACAATCTGATAACGCATGTGTATCACTCTGCCCTGCGCACACTCCGGTCCGCCAAGCCTGCATGCTGAATTATGCAAATCCCAACTTAACAGCGTAAGTCAATTGAAAGGGCCAAGCCATGAATATACGCCCGAAAATCTTGAGTACATTTGAAATATTTCTAGTCATAAGTTACCTTGGACGAGAATATTTCCGACAGTATTTAGCTACAAAAAAGAGCTGTGCAAAATGGTTGGCCGGACACACCGTCTTTCTTTCGAGTGGTTTTTGTAGAAATAACTGAATCTTGAATCACTATGAAACGTGCCTGGAGTTTGCACTTTGACTTGGTTTGCAAAGAGTAGATTCGTAACACGACACCCAACTACAACGTCCTCCATCCTCACTCACACACTCTCCGTCTCACGAACTTTGCAAGGAAGAAGGAAACCCCCAAAATACTCCTCCACCCTCTCCACCTCGCCCGGCTGCACGCCCATCCCAACCCACAAATCAGGCCTCACAACCGCCAGCGCGCCAGTCCGATGATTGACACCCCACGTGGTATGCGCATCCTCATCGGGCGCGCGGTCATCATACACAACCGTGGCGCACTTCCTCAACGCCTCCAGCTCCCGGCTACCCGCGACAACCTCGTCCATCTCCCACGGCAGCCGCTTCACCACGAGCACCACGTTGAACCGCTCGGCGCCGCCGTACCGGCGGTAGAAGCCATCCGGGCCCAGCGCCTTCTCGGAAAAGCGGCACAGCTGCCGGCGCACCTCGCGGCCGCCCAGGGTGGACGCGAATAGCACGAGGTGGAAGCGCGCGGCGCCGGTGAGGACGTCGTATAGGTAGCCCGTCTCGTTGGTGGAGAAGCAGACGCGGGGGTTGGGCGCGCGGACGCCGTTGTTGACGGCGAGTGGTGAGGTTGTCTTCTGCTGCGCCTGAGCTGGGGTGAGGACGGAGGCGTGGAAGGGCGCGTCGACGCCGAGGAGGAACTGGCCGTTGCGGGCGAAGAAGGAGGACAGGAATTTGAGATCGTCTTCGCGGGACTGCGGCTTGTTTGTGCCGTTCGTGGCTTTACCATTCGTGGCTGTTCCGTTCGTCGTGGTTCCATTGGTGCGCACTTCAGCACCTTCGGGGTCGCGGACGTTGGCGATCGAGAGGTCAGTGGCACAGACGAAGCGAAGATATTCGCCCGAGGTTTCAATGATACGGCAGGCGTGGTCGCGGCGCTCAAGGTTGTAGGTTGGCATGAGCGTCTCGAGACCGGCTTTATTCTGCGCCACCAGGCCCATCTTCCACGCCAGGTTGCTCGCGTCCATGATGGAAGCATTGAGCCCGAAGGCTCCCATGACACTGTGCACGTGGCTATTAAGATTGAAATTGGATTAGCACATGCTCTGGGAGTACGGAATGGAGAGGGGATACTTGCCCTGCATCACCAGCAAGGTGCACCCGGAGATCCGGGGATGAGAAGGTTCTCGCCACTCGCTCAGATACTATCATTTCATCAGCAGTGTTTGTGGTGCCAAGCCGTAACAAAACATACTCTTCCACACGGCGAACCAACTAAGTGAGGAGGCAAATCTGAGTTTGTAAGGAGAGAAGATCCTGTTAGCCTGCTCAAGCACCTCTTCCGGGGTGATGGAGTGGACGTCAACACGGCCACCTGCCTCGACAAACGACGGGTCTTTGGCCTGGCGGGAAGCTGCAATTGGCCCAGTCTGTGACACATCGAGTTGAGTGTACAATCTGTTTGCTGATCAGCTTCGGCTGTACTGAAGAATTGAATTGCTGCACCAACCTGATGTACCCGTCTTCTCTTGGAATTATCACGCAGCCGCCATGCTTGGAGCTGATGACTGACCTGTTGAAAATTGTCAGCTGTAAGATATCAAGAAACGACGATACAAGATGCCTACCCAAACACCCAAGCGTGGGGATAGTCACTTTCGAAATCACAATCCATGATCCCCCAGTAGATGTCGGTACTCATACCGTCGAAGGGAATGGAGAGCTTCTTGCGAATCATGCTGGCCGCTCCATCACTGCCAACGAGAAACTTCGCCTTTACCGTCTCCTCGGCGCCTGTGCGCTCGTTTTTAAGCGTCATCTGCACCGGATACGGTTGGTCCTCTGAGACATGGAAGTCCTTCAGCGTGCTGTTGCGCTCAACAAGCACCCGATGGCGCATGAGATCGCGGATGTAAATGCGCTCAACCTGACCCTGGGTAATTATGTGCAGCCCACGATAGCGCGAGTCGCACTGGTGTGAGCGCGAGAACCACAGCTTCTTGCCGTCCTTGTAGATGGCCGTGCGTTCGATGATGGGGCCTTCTTCAGCCACCTCTTTTGCCAGGCCCCATGAGTTGAGGATCTCCAGGAAGCGAGGCTGCACGCCATCGGCGCGGCCCGCATCGAGAGGGCCTCCTGCTTTGTCTGCATAGTGTTGGTGTTAACGCTATGGAGCCGCAGAGATGGTGTTGGCTTTGTCTCACCTATGATGCGGAAAGACACTCCCTGTCTCACCAGGCTAAGTGCCACTTCGAGCCCGCTTGGCCCAGCTGCAGGGGATTTAGCTCGGAAGATACCAGATGCAATGGAGGGTAGACGCACCGCCGCAGATGAGCACATCTACTTCGCTCGCAGGCTTCCACCAATCAGGGATTCCATGCGGGTTATTTGTGCCATCGTAGAGCGTGGGCCAAGTACGTTGCACATTGATTCCAAGGTCATTGTGCACTGGCGAGGAGACGACTTCCTTGGAGGGAGGCGTAACGTACTGTTCCGGCCCGTCGTTTTCGTTCGGGCCCCACTGCCATGGAGTACCCGACGTAGGCTCCCTGAAGCCTCGCTGCCACGTGTGAGGAGAAACTGCTTTAGCCATGCTTGCTAGTTGGACGTGCAGCTTGATGGTGGCTGCGCTGCCAGTATTTCTCTGCATCGGTTGAGTTGAGTGTAGTACTCCGGTCCCGTGCCCTCACACCACCACTGCTCCCGTTGTCCACGATTGTATTTCCATTCCAAGTATCTTACTCTGGTCTCAAATCTCAAATTGATATACTCTGAAGCCAATTCTGATCTTCGGACTTGCTAATTTTTACAGTTTCTCAGTACCGTCAGCTCGGCTAAAATTCAGCATGGATTCCAACGCAGCCTCCGAACTCCGCCAGCTTGGCAACCTCATTCAATCGTCCATCAACGCCATTCTGGGGCTGAATGGATCTGTCGACAAGCGCGTTGACACAGACTCGACCATCCCCGACAAAAGGCTCTTCGATGCTCAAAGGACGTTGCTTTCCGCGGCAGGGAAGCTGACGGAGCTTGTGAGCCAGCCAAGCGGCAGGCTTTTGGAAGTGTCGTCCCAGTACTACGAAGCACGATGCTTGCACATCGCTGCAGACAAGCGTATCCCTGACCTTCTGGCTGCATCCCCTGACACGGGTGTGCACATCGACACTCTTTCAGCTGCAGTTGGCATCGAATCTCGAAAGCTATGTGCGTTGACCCATGTTCTCTAAATGCATACGAACAAAGCTGACCTCAGCAGCTCGCATTTTGCGGTGTCTCTGTTCCCTCCACATCTTCCGCGAAACGTCTGCAAACACGTTTGCCAATAACAACGTCTCTGCGGCATTGGTGGGCAATGAACCACTGCGGGCATATATTCTGCTGTTGTGAGTATCTGTACGGCTTTTTCATTTCAAATCTTGCTTTCTAATGCGGTTCTTCCCAGCGGCCTCGACCTTTACAGCGCATCCGACTACCTGCCACGGTACCTTAGCACTTCCGGGCAGGGCTCCTCCTACGACGTCAAGCAGACCGCGTTTCAAGCCGCAGCCAACACATCAAAGCCCCGGTGGGAATGGCTGGAGGAGAAGGTTACCGTCAAGAGCCTTCAAGATGGCAATTGTGGTTCCGACGAGACTGCCAGCGCCTATCCTGGTCCCTTTGGGGCGGAGCTGGAAAAGGCCGTAGCTGGCAAATCCCCAGAAGAACTGGTCCCTCGGCCTGAGCACGCAGTGTTTGGTCTTGCCATGCTTGGAGGCGGGCGCGTCTTTGGGAAGGCACACCTCTATGGTTAGATAAATATGCCCCGAAGCCTCTTTTCCGGTGCCCTAGCTGACTGATTGGCAAGACTATCCGTGGGACTCGCTGGGACGGGCCACGGTGGTCGACGTAGGTGGAGGCGTCGGCGGTTTCTCCATGCAGCTCTCTCACCTCTATCCGAACCTCCGCTTCGTCGTGCAAGACCGAGCTCCTGTGTTGAAGCAAGCCGAGTCTGAGGTGTGGCCCAAGGAGAATCCGTCAGCTCTGCAGGAGGGCAGGGTCACATTCACTCCTCACAATTTCTTCGACAAGAACCCAGTCAAGGGTGCAGAGGTGTACTGGCTGCGCTACATTATCCATGATTGGTCCGATGAGTACTGCGTGCAGATATTGTCTGCTATACGCCCGAGCATGGGGCCGAGGTCGAGAATTCTAATCTGGTGAGCATGCTCTCCGTCCATGTTCCATGTCGATGATACTGACAACCCACAGTGATCAAGTGATGAATACTACTCTGGGAACTCCAGAGCTGCCAGCTGCACCAGCCCCGCTACCGGCTAATTGGGGCTACTACATGCGATACTCGCATCAGCGGGACTTGGCCATGATGTCTATCATCAACGGCATAGAGCGGACTCCGGCTGAGTTCAAGGATATAATCGAGCGTGCAGGGCTGCGGCTGCGCAAGATCTGGGACTGCAGGAGCCAGGTTGGCTTGGTCGAGGTTGTCTTGCCGGATTCAGAGCTGCTGTGACGGGTCGAACAGTATTTCTATTTCTACGGCGTAGTGACTTCCTTTCCTTTGCACATTCGTTTCCAATCGAGATGGTCGCCGCGTCTAGCAATGTTGAACAGCTTATGCTGAATGTTGATGTTTCTATTCCCGCAGATAACTCTTCTTATCCTTCCTGCGCCAGTTCCAATCCCCCGAATGAAAACACCCAAAACACCAGACACTGTACGAAATCTACTTCATCTCAATGCGGAACTTTGTCTTTGAGTGCACAAGCACCCCCATAACGCCTGTCACCGTCTCCATTGACGGGTTCTCAATAGACAAAACGAATTGGTGTGACGGCTGAGGGTCAAAGGTCATGTCGAGGCGAACGCCCTGTGGATCGCGCTCGGGATCGAATTGAAATACGGAGGACGGATCAGGCAAGTCGCCATTGTGCATCGCAGAACTGCTCGTAGTTGTCAGATCTGAGGAATCATCCAGTGCGGGGATATCCATTGGGATATCGAAGTCCATGGCTGTCATGGACATGAATGCGTCTCCTGATGTCATGGGCACGTCTAAGGAACCAAAGGGCTGCACGCTGGGTGCGTCGGTTGTTCCAAACATGTCAAGATCGAAGGGAGTGGTTGCAGTGGTGTTCATAATGTCGTGGGGTGCGACCGACGAGTTCCCCTCCGTCTGGGGCAGCTGGACTGCGATCGTGTCGCCAGGCTCATCGGAGGAGTTCTCGCTATCATCTTCCGAGCTTTCGCCATCTGCGGCTCGCTGAGATGTCTGAATGGTGTCCGATCCCGCTCGAGAGCCTCGTCTTCGCGTCAATGTCACATACCTTGGCTTTGTGATTAGGATCGCCTGAACTGCAGCGTGGGAGAGACGGAACACTCACCGGTTCTTCACGTTGTTCGTTGCTCTTCCTGGGAAGTAGTTGGTTTTGATTTCCTTCCATGCACGCCCGTGTTTTTCGACAGCGTGTAGCAGTGTTCGCTCCTGAAATCTTGCAGGTCAGCCCCTGTTTCCTCAGCGGGATGCGTGGCTCCGCACTTCTTCCTGTGTCCACTTGCTGTGATCCAGATCCGGGTTCAGTGAGTGATGCCATCGTTTCGCACATTCTGATTCCCGGTCAGTAAAGTCAACCAGAGACAACGTGGAATGCCACTCACGATCTGCGCTGCGAGTTCCGACTTCTTCGGCGACGAGCGGCCACCTGTGCGGGGGGGTCAGTACGGCCGGGTTGCATAACTGTTTGGATAATGTGAGGTATACTGCTGCCCATGCTCCTTGACACCAATGGCAAGACGCTGATCCTCGCTCGGCTCCCAGGCGCCCTTGCGGAGACCGCCAATGAGGTGGTTGCACCATCTCTTCCGGCAATCCTTGTTGCTCCGCTCAGGGAGCGCTTCAGCAATGGCAGTCCAGTCCTTTGCTTTTCCTTGGCTGGCTAGGGGGGTGTTAGACAGTCGGGTCCGGTGCAAGGTGCCAGGTAACGACGCACCGGCGAGCGATATTTGATGCAGAAGAATTCTATCCTCTTCCGGAGTCCACTTTTTAGGGGCCTTGGACATTGCTCAAAAGAATTCTCCGAGGCTACGCACGAGCAAGAGAATTGGGCGTTGCAAAAGCATTTATAGCTAGTCACCTCCTGAACTCCGTGGCGTGCGACAGCTTCCATTGACTCAGTTTGTCTTATTTTATACTATCGTCTAGTCGCCCCGGGAAAAATAAACCAAGGTGTTGCATAGTGAGGTGCGAAGGATTGTGGCCCATGCAAGCCTCTGGGGTTCTTACTTTTCTAAGATGTTGCATTAGCTTCGTTAGGCATCCCAGCCGAGTACGTGCAATGTTGTTCCCAGCCTCAGCTCCGTTGCCTGCTGCATGTTTCAGAACAGCACGGTGATTGGCGAGATGCCCTAGTCAAGCGCACGTGCTGATCCAGGGGTTTGGTTGATGTCGGCGGGGGACCGGCGTAACCTGCAGGGGCTGGGCTGCGCACAGAGCAACACCTCGGGATGCAGCATCCTCCTCGAATGTGATCGATGGCTGTAGAAAAGTCGATGCCATTCCAATTCTTACGCCCGAGGGCCATCTACTACTCACGCCCGTGGACTTTTCCCAGCCCAACGACCAATACTTAATTTGTGGCCAACTTCGTGATATCCTCCAATGATCACATTTTTGAATTCAACGTCCACTAAACGAGATACGAGAAACTAAACGCCACTATCCAAATATTAAAGCGTGATGGATAAAAAATTTTAGCTAGTACACAAGCCGTAAACCGGCCCCTGGGTACTAGCATGGGAACGGCCCGCAGCTAGGCAGCCAAGAAGCCGCAGTGCGTCGTGAGCGGCTGAAGCCAACGAGAAATGGCGGTGCTCCCGCGGTTCCCGACCATCGGGATTTCGGGTAGGTGGGCCGATCCGCCAGCTAAGACGCTGTTTGTGGCAAGTAGGCAAGTTTCTGCGCTCTTGGCATCCAGGGTCCCGCAGCCCGTTTCGCAATGGCGCCATGATCTACCGGACACTTCTTCTCTTCTTGTGGCACGCTGTGTTCAGGCTTACCGCTTCTTAAGCACAAAACCTCGATATGTAAAGTTGATCGCTGCCAGTTAGGCACTATACGCCGAACCGCACAGAACCTTGGATCTTGGTACCACAGAAAACCCCCCACTACGAGTACGGATCACGCATGGATGCCTAGACTCTGAAACCTACCCAATTGCAGTAACGGGTCCAGAAAATGCCAATATCTTGGACCCACCGTTATTATGCCTGCTTATCTTTGTAATTTCTCAACTGCCTCGCCTCCGTCACTAACCGTTGATCGCGATCGAGCATTTTCTGTCAGCCCACAAGGCTCGCGTCAACTGTGGGCTCGTTCAAACTGCAAGCCACCCGCAATCCTTTAAAACAGCACGGCCCGAGCAAGGTACGGCATCCTTCCGTCCCACAGCCGCCGCCAGCATGACGCTATCCCGCGTGCGCCAGAACGCTCTTAAGCTCCGCCTGCAGGAAGCCTTGCAGCAGAAAAGAAGAGTGGGCGTTAGCGCAGCCGCCGCCACTACCACCTCCGTCTCGCATCTTCTCCCGCAACTGCTCGACCATTCGCCGGAGTCGCCGGAGCTCCACGACCACCACTTGCCGCATCAACCGTAGTCCTTCCTCGCCTACGATCCTATAGGATCCGACCCAAATCTCCGGGATCTTCTCGACGACGCCGTTTCCGTTCCTTGCCGATGCGCCGCCGCCGCACGTGCACAGCGCCTGACGATACGCGGTGGCCACCCTTTGGGCCAAGAAACATATCAGTAGCAAGTCTGACTCCTGGTGATGGGCACCGCACACGAGAAACCGCGCCAGCACCGCCATTGCGGCATTTGCGTGACGCAGCACATGGTCGAATGCCGCAACAACACGGCCACCACCGCGCAGCGCTGCCATGGCGTCGGCGGCGTCCTCGCCACAGCGGCAGAGCGGGCCATTATTGCCCCCCAGAAACAAGCCTCCCTCGCTTTCGCATCCGGCAAGTGGTCCACGCTCGCGGCCGGGTGGCGATTTGGGCGGCGGGCGCAGAGCCTCCTCTTCCGCAGCTATAGCCGCCAGCGGCAGCAGGTTCCTCCCGCTCCGCTCGTCCGGGAGACTGAAGCAGATCGGGGTCTGGATATCGATGTTGAACCACTCGAGCGGGATCGTCGCGTATTCGCTTGTCGAACCTGAAGCGACCGTTGTCGGAGGAGTGGTGGCCGCGGCGAGCAGCAGCTCATGCGGTGTAGGAGTAGCGGATGTGGCGGAGGTTGGTCGATACCAACAGTTCCCGTCGATATCTATGGAGCTGTCTCCGCTCGTGTTGTTGGTACTTGGGGACGTGCAGATCTCGAAGGCCAGACCACCGTGGGGGGTGGTGGGACTACTGATGCCGCTCGGCATGGAGCTGACTGACGCGCTGGACTCTGGAGTGATGGGCTCGTGCTTGGAACTTGGGGGCGCCCCACTGGCAAACGTGCAATTCTTCCGTCGGCGAACGCCGCAGCTGGACGCCGATGGTCTTCGGCCGAGGGGTAGCGGTGGGTTGCGGGTGCAATCGTTACCGCGGCGGATGCACCGGAGGCAGGAGGGGTTTGTTGGAGGCTCGAATGCGCATCGGACCTTGGCCTGGCGGCATTGGTCACAGGCATTGCGGAGGGACGATCTAGTCATGACTGCGAGCAGATCTTTGGTTGGCCTTACAGCATCATGTTGCACGTTCTGTAATAAATATCAGTTCGTTGGAGGACCGGAGTAAATACTTTTGAATCTAACATTCCATCGAGAAATTGAAATCATTCTTGCACGAGGCTAACATTGCGATAGTTCTTCCGAGAAATATATATTGTTGAAGTGCTTTTAAGCTCGACCGGTTATTGATGTAAGCATAAATTTCTAAAAGATAATCTAGAAGCATGGGTCTAGAACAACGACATTGTAGAGTTCTTGGTATTTCGGCCTTCACCATTTAATGATACTGACTAAACCACTCCATTGCAGCCAAGTTTGACAGTGTGGACGGACTAGCAGTTGACGAGATGGAAGACATTACAATATCTTTTACTGACCCCTACAAGCCATCCCTGCAATTTTTTTGGGCAGTGCAAGTGAGCTAATTAACAGGGTTCGGCTCGGTTAGGTGTCTGTGCTGGCCCGATCGTCAGCCCGATCAGCGACAACGCCACGCCGGCATTGACGTTGGCAAGACAGCACATTACTGCCCAGCCGTGGCAGTGTCATGACCGTATTCGGGCGCGGATATGACAGGAAGCCGCGGTGCACAGGCATTCGAACCTGCAGTACACGTATTATCTCTGACGTGACCTCGCGCTTAGCGCTCGATAAGGCCGAGCACTGGCATCCCGACACGAAGATAGAGAATGACAGGCCAGTTTAGCCTAAATGCCGAAAATAGTGTAGGCCTTCACACACCGGCTAATCAGCATTGCCTGATAAGGCAATATATAGCTATAAAAACGACGCGATGCATTATTTAGAATTTTAAAACGACTGCAAAGAAGGTAGATTTCAATGTTTAGAAATACAGATTCGAATCAAAGCGGGAGAAATGAGCGAAGCTTTACCAGCCAACCAAGAGAATGGATAAGTGCTACAGCTTTGTGTCTTCGGCCTCGTGAAGCAATTTTTCTGGCCAAATCGTGTCCAAACGCAAACGAAGCACATGAACTGAAACCCGAGTCCTACTTTGCCAGATGGTCTCTAAACCTCATAGCAAGTGCTGTCAAAGTGAGTGATCCATTCGCGGCTGGACTGAATGGAAAAATAGATAGATCGCAAACATAGAGGTTGCTGAGGCTCTTCACTTGAAGGTCCTGATTCATCACCCCCTGCCTGAATCGTTCGGATGGGGTGACATTGCCTTCTCAAATATACTTTTTACCATGACTCCTGGCATCTGAGGAATGCGTTGTTTCACGGCGCTTGGCCTTCGGGGTGCCTTAAGCTCTTGGCGAGGGGTTTACGAATCGCTATCTCCGTCCGAGGGCGTGTTGTTCTTCTCTATGCCCATGGCGCCAACTTTGTGAGCAACTGACTCAACGCCTAGAAGAGCAAGCATATCATGGTCCGTTGTAGACCCATATTTTTCGGTGAATCCAAACGCTGTGCGTATGCGTTGGGACAGGTTGCGCAAATTAGTCTTAAATTCTTGGCTATCATCGAGTCGCTGGCACGAGATCTTCACCGTTGAGTCCTTCTCATTCCTGCAGCCCGTTACCCGACATCGTTCAATTCAGCGTTGAATTGGAGCGTAATGTTGAGGCAGTTGGCCAGAGGTATTATGTTGGCTTTCGGAAGCCCTGAACCATCAGCGAAATCGTGAGAGAAGAGCCTCTCAGCATGGGTGCAGATTGTCAGTAGAGCTTGATTGTCGTGAATTGAGACATAGCAGGATAGCTCCACAGGTTGAGAATCTTGTGCCTCTTCGTTCTCAGCGTACTCTCTGCAATACCTCGATATCCATATGTTATGGTCGGTCAACCCCTGTCCGATAAGAGGGTTGCCGAGCAGATTTTGAAGGTTGCTTCGGCGTGCGATTGAAGCTGTCTCTACTGCTCCGGCGCAAAGAATGACGGTCCTTCCTTCAACGTTGACGACTCTCTCTTGGTCCTCATTATTGTTGTTCTTGTACTTGATCACCAGTCTCGAAATCTTTCGGTTTCCATCCACTCTCACAAGCCGAAAGACCTGGACATTCACGAATAGGTCCAAGAGTCTGTTAGACTCAAGCCCCTGATTGAGGAGGTAGTCCACTGTGTTGTATGCGCTTTGCGGGAAATAGCAAAGCTTGTTCCCTCTCGTAAACTCTGCTCCGATAGGTGTCGGAAACACGTGCTGCACACCCGTCGCTTGCCTGAGGTTGGCAATAGCTGTTTCTGTGGCTGATCGAGCCTTTTTCTAAGTGTGTCTTGGCTGTTGCAAGGTGATTGGGAGCTCGATGCTTGGACGATGCTCAGCCATCAGCTGGGAGAGGGGGTATTGTGGACCACCAAGCGGAGAGTTGGCCATGATGCGCATAGCTTTAGTATAGCCGCTTTCCCTTTCGTTCGGAGTTCCCCAGGCGATGGCTCTAGGCCCTGCGAGTCCGTAAAGATAGTCGATTACTTCCCGGGGAAAATAACGTCTTGCAGTCTCCAGATCCATCTCTGGTGCCTCCAAGCCCCACTGTAGGCTTCGACCACCAAGCACAAAGACTGAACCTCCACTAGAGCCCTCTTGAGAACCATACCGTGTTCTGATAGCCTTCTTGTCAACATCAACCGTGACCCCTTACGTGTTCAACGTCTGTTTGAATTTCTCGTCCTGAAATAGGACTTCGTTATCGCGACCAGCACCGTTTGGGCTTCTGTTACCGAAGTGTGGTCGAGCTGTGTTCAAACAGTGGGTCGAAAAGGAAAGGCCGCCTCTCTCAAAAAAAGTAACCTTCTTGCCTTTTTAAATCAGCTGGCGAGCAACCATCCCGCCGCCCATGCCACTGCCAATGAAAATGTACTTGCAGGCATTGTCCAGTATCAGTTCATTGTCAAGTTCAGGAGTCTGGGTGACATCGCCCAATTCCGCCCGCGTAATTAATTTCAGGATGTCATCCATAATACCATGGCAGTAAGAAGGTCAGAAGGGTATGAGAATCAGTAGAGGTGTTAAATATCTTTGTAAGAGTAACGAGTAGGGTGATTTGGCATGCGAAAGAAGATGGGAGAAGAGGATACGAGAGCTCATAGAAGTGCTCCAAATATATACACAGTTAAACGAAGACAGCGTCAATCTGTCCGAAGCTACGTAGCACGGAGCTATACCTATGAAGAGGAAGATATTCCGCAGGAATGGATATGCGTCGATCTCACATGCGTAGTAAGGCCGCGATGAAGATTACTTGAAGTGATCAATCGACTGTCCAAAACTTAATCAAACAAATCATGGTTAGCATTGCCCGAAGATGTATTTTTGCTAAGCGCTTGATAAGTTGCCAGGCATGTCAAGCGTATGCAGTCTACATTTTTTACTGGTAGTCTAAGGCCCCCGTGCTTGCTAAGAGGGTCTTTGGGCGAATATATGCACGAACCCAATAATTAATTTATATAGACTCAATAAAGCGGTCTGGACTTACTCATTTGCTATTTGAGTAGTATAATTAGTACTGCTAGAAAATCTTTCTCCTCGTGTGCCTATTTCGACTTCGCGTAGTGAATTCCCATTGCAGTCCTGGGTGCTCGAGGGCGAGGTGCGACCGCTAATGCCGAAGCTATACGAATAGTTCTGCAATAATCTACTACCCAACTCATGTAAATTGCGGGGTAGCCTGCCTTTGGTGATGATCGTACTAGCTGCATGAAGCTCAAATTGTATCAGCGGCGTATCTGCACATGATAAACACAGACTAGTTCATGCAGTCAGCAGAGCGCAAGTGGGCGTCAGACATAGTATATAAACGAGTCTAATGAGCGAAGTGTTTAGCCAAGTAAGAAAAGGACTACTCCAGCAGATCAAGTGCACGTGGCGATGTAAGACACGGCGGGCGGACCGGCCCGTCACTAATTCGTGCTATATCTTAGATAAGATTCGCCTCAGTGATCAACTTCATCTATCTAGACCACTCATTGGTAACTTCACACCCTTACTATCCATACGACCTCGACCCCGCTCTTACACTCCTTGCAGCCCCCGCACCCTTCAGCTTCCCCACCAATGCTACAGACATCCTAAAAAGCTCTTTTGCAACCCGCATCATCACCGATCAGCCAGCCACTGCGTCTGCCTTTTCACCCCGCTCTCGCACGACATCTGTCAATGGACTCTGCAATCGCTAACACCCTTCCAGACCCCGCGATCATCCAGTCCACGAGCCTGACTGGCGGGCGTATGCAGCTTGATGTACACGTCTTCGTACCTTGGGCCACTGCTCCGATCAGGGCAGAGGGCTGACGTGGAACTCCACGCCAAGAAGGCAGCAGTGGTCGGACTGACTGTCACTGCAGAAAACGGCAATAGCGGAGCCGGAAGATGTAGTGTAGAACGCTTCGGCTGTGCTAACCAATCACCAGGAGACCGTTGTTAATTCTTGTCCTGACTTGCTGTTTCCTGATATGATTGCACGCTCGCTCAAAATGTTCGGGGCTGCTACTTTGATCACCATGGCTGACCACCTGCGTAGTGGACTCGGATTGTGCAAACGTGGGATTGGGGGAGTCAGTTGGTAATGCAGGGGGCGAGTGGCTTTCAACTTCTTGCAAGCGCGGGGTAGCTGAACCCGCTGAACTCCCGATTTTGACTGCGGAGCAGCCCATCACCGATCGACTGACTTCACATGTTGACAACAGCTCCCGCTGAAAGCCACGGCAGCAGGCCTCATCGCCTAGAATCCCAGAACAATTGCCCATCGAGGCTGTGCTGTCTGAGGCCGCCCCGTGCATGCGCAGGCGACAGAAATTGGAATAGGCCAACAAGCCGCAGCAAGCAAGGCTATCCAATTATCGAAAGATGTGTCTCCTTACCAATGCGGGGCTTCACAGCCGCTGCTTACATAGAATAAGCAGGAACCGGGTTTGCCATCCGCAGCTGACAAATGCAGGAAGCCTCGTCACTCATATGGAAGCGCTGAAACTTTTGTCGCAAATACGAGGTTAGAAATTTCCAACTTAAAGGCTCAGCTGTTAACCGACCGAATCTTCTACCTGAGGCTAACTTTCCCTTCTCCCTACTGCTGAGTTAATCACTGCCCGATCAATCCTTGCTATTGTCACTCGAGGACTTTCTAAAATGGACTGGACATTGGACGAGCAAGCGAGGAGGTACTATTACTATGAAGACGACTTGAACGAGACTGTGTATGACGATGATCGAAGATTTGAGTACGTACTCCTCCTTTGTTGCTAGCCTAAATATGATCCCATGAAGCTACTGGATACTAAAATTGAAACAGGGGTGTCAGGAGAGATATGGAACCGGGCAGAGCAATCTTACTTGATGCGCCTTATGACATACATGAGCACCCAACAGGATTATTCCCGGAGAGAGCCGACGAGTTCTCAACGTCGTTCCTTTCAGAACCATTCGACGAGGCTCGCTATAAGTTTGTGAGGGACCTAGGTGAAGGCACTCAAGCGACAGTGGGCGAGTACAAAGACGGAGACGAGGTACTCGCCATCAAGACCTACCAGTTCCAGTTCTCCATCAACGAACTCTACCACAACATCCAGCGAGAAATCGAAATCATGGGACGCCTTTCCGGGCAAGAAGAAGCACACGACTACATGGTCTCCCTCATCCGCTGGCACAAGGACCCCGACAGGCATGAGATCAAACTCGTAATGAGCCCTGTTGCATCAGATGGAAGTCTTTGTGATCTTCTGCTCCGCCAGTTTGATGAAACCACCGAAGTCATCGGCGAACAGTTCCTCCTCGATGCAATCGGAAACCTGGCACAGGGCCTCGCATTTATCCACTTGTCGTCAATGCGCCACAAAGACATCAATACCCAGAACGTGCTCATCCACAAGGGTCGCGCCATTTACGCCGACTTCGGTATCTCGCTGATCTTTAATTGTTTGATCTCGCCAATGGGCGCCTCGTTCAACCCCACTGAATCCACTCTGTACGAGAACGCGTATGCCGCACCCGAAATAGTAGACGGGGCGCCTAGAAGCACAAAGTCGGATGTGTTTTCTCTGGGATGCGTGTTCTGGGAGCTTTTGGCTGCGAGAAGCGTAGCAGTGTTGGGCAGAGATGATTTCAAGATGGAGACGGGATTTCACTGGGGAGAGAATCAAGCAGATGGGTACGCGAGGAGGGTGCGGGATGGGAGTTTACGTATGGTTTTCGAGAGGATGAAAGGGGAGGACGGTATGCAAAAGTATGGGGGGATTGTCGATGTGATTGAGATGATGGTGAGCGAGGACCCAGATGAAAGGCCTGAGGCTAATGATGTCTTTGATCTAATTTTTGGATAGGCGCTCATCTGGTGGGCTGATGCTTAGGAATTGCAAGTCATTGTATTGTCTTCTCCATCTTAACGAGCACATTGTGATCTCTAAAAGCACCATCACAAAAGTCAGGAACAGTGCAGGCACGTGGAAGGCGAGATGCTAGTGTGGAGCAACCAGCATCTTTACCGCCATCGTCTCCATTTCTACAGCCCCAGTGTGCTTCATGCGCATTGCATCATAGAGTCTATAAGGCCTTTTCTGAGAGCACCACGCTGGTTCCATTATGGACACCAACAAGCCCATTCTCATCCCTGGAAATCCTGACCAAAATATGTATGGATTTCGGCACGCGAGTCTATCCAGTCCGACGCCGCAGCTATTAGACGCCGTGATCGGACAGCATTTCAACCAGATTCTGGTGCCCTCCGGCCGAAGCAGCACGAACAGCATTGCCGCAATGTCCAAAAGCGCCAACGTCGGCTCCGTTCTCCAGCAGTATCCGAACCACGGTTTCGTGTCCCCTGTAACATGCAGCCTGGAGAGCATTTCCAAACTTTCCGCCTTGTGCGTTGATATCTGCGCCACTTTCAAGCAGCATCTCGACGACCTTGTCGTGCCCCCGCCATGAGGCGGCCTGAAGGGCATTTCCATACTCTCCACCTTGGATATTGGGATCCGCACCTTTGTTGAGTAGTATCTGGACTATGTTGTCGTACCCTTCCGATGAAGCAACGTGGAGAGTATTCCCACGAAAGCCGCCATGGGCATCAACATCTGCGCCTTTGGCGAGTAGCATGTGAAGTACGCTCTCATGCCCTGGACATGAAGCAGCAACGAGAGCGTTTCCGTACATGCCGCCTTGGGCATTAACGTCGGCGCCCCTTTTAAGTAGCATCTTAACCATCCTCCTACGGCCTTCAAATGCAGCAGCCTGAAGAGCATTGCCGTACATGCCACCCTGAGCGTTAACATCAGCGCCTCTGTCAAGCAGAATCTTGGCCAACTTCTCTTGACCTCCGGCCAAAGCAGCCTGCAGAGCAGTGCCGTAGTCTCCGCCCCGCGCATTGATATCCCCACCCTTGTCGATCAGCATCTGCACGACCTTTTCGTGTCCTGCGAACGAGGCAGCCTGGAGAGCATTGCCGTTGTATTGGGCATGAGTTTTGGCCTCGGCCCAGTTCGCAAATAGCTCTTCAATATCCTTCTCGTACAGCCCGAAGCCGGTAGCTGCTGCAGCCTGGATGGGGTCCCCGAAGTGGCCTTGCTCATTCATGTCGGCGCCGGCAGCGAGTAGTATCTCAACTACCTTTTCGTGACCCTCGTACGAGGCAGCGACAAGAGCATTGCCGTAGAAGCCACCCTGAGCATTGATGGCCGAGGGGTCTTTGTGGATTATCGTCTGAACAAGGTTCTCATCTCCATTCGATGAAGCGAGCTGAAGTGAATGTTCATTCTTGATCGTAGCGGTTGTATGGCTCGGATTTTCCATGTTGTTGGATGTCTTCAGTACGAAAATATGCATTAGTGTTTGGGCAGAACTAATATTAAAATGAAATATTTCAAAGATATAGTATAGTTACCATGGAGCGTTGATTAAAGGTACCGGCAATAGTAGATGTTGTACTGACGATTTTTGATGGGTTATCAGGATGATACAAGTTGTGAGGCTGTATATATTAATTCTCGTATTGAATAGCACAGCCTCGTTGTTTTAATGACGGGTATTCTCTTCAGTGGAGACCGTGTGGCTTAGACGTTCAGCCACAACATTCCGCCTTAACCGCCTCCCAAATCTCGGGGTCACGGCACTGATTTCGTGATTCATTTTTTAAGCTGGTCATTATGGAAACAGTTAGTCTCTGCAACCTAGGCTGCAGTGTAGCGCTCAATATTTGCATTTAGACAATTATTAAAAGGACTTCGTCAACACTTTGCGTGAATATATTAGTGTACTGATTACCAGTTTCTCAGAAATATAGATTTCCACGAAGTGGTGGAAGTGGTAGACGATCTTTCGGGTGGCCGCAAATAATGTGCGCTTTGCTACAATATTGCGGGACTGGCGGCAAGAACAGAAGGCTCAATCAAGCAGCGTAGGTACAATCCTAAATATCCACAACTCTGCACCACTCGTGCCAATAGCAACGTCGTTCCCGGACACTGCTGAGCGGGCGGGCCGATACTTAGCAGGCAGCCAAAGCACAGGCTTGTTCTCGTAAGTAATCCACTCCCCACCCGGCGCTATACCAACACCCTGGAACCGGGCGCGCTGCGATGGCAGCGTATCAGCGTCGTCGGCCAACGTCGGCGACGACGGGGCATCAAGCGCAATCATCCCAATATCCACGCGCACACACGACCCCGCCGCATCAAACGCGATGTCGTACAGGAACTGCCCAACGTACAACACCTGCAAACACGCCCCGCTGCCCGCGTCCCAAACCCTGACGTGTTCGTCCCACCCCGTCGACGCCAGCCTCGCGCCGTCAGCCGCCCACGCCACGGCCAAGACACTACTCCCATGCCCCTCCATCTTCCTTAGGCACTCGCCGCTCACCACACCCCACACCGCGACGACCTGGTCCCACGACCCCGACGCCAGCCGCGCCGCGTCGGGCGAGAAGGCCAGCGCCGTAACGCCGCTCTCATGCCCCTCCAGCGCCCGCACGCACTCGCCGCTCGCCACGTCCCAGATCCTGATGGCGCGGCCGCCCGACGCCAGGCGCTTCGAGCCGGGCGCGAACGCCAACGCCCGCACCGTACTCTTCCTCCCATGCGCCTGCACCAGCGTGCGCACGCACGCGCCGCTGCGCGCGGCATCCCATATCTTGACCGTGTTCGACCAGTTGTCGGCCCACGACGACGATGCCGACGCGACCAGCGCCGAGTCGGGCGACCAGACGGCGAGCTCGCGCCCGCCGCTGTCGAGCTGGCTGCCCGCGAGCGTGCGCGCGCGCTCGCCGCTGCGGGCGTGCCAGATGTGGATGGTGCCGGATGTCGAGGCTGTGGCTAGATGCGGCGAGGCGGGGGAGTGGGCGAGGGAGATGATGCAGGGGCTCCAGGAGGGGGGCGGGGCGACGCAGGTGCGCCAGGTGCTGTCGGAGGGGACGGCGGGGTGGAGGGAGACCCAGGAGGGTGCGTGGTGGGGGGAGTAGAGGGTGCGGATGGGGCTGGCGGCGGGGCTGAAGAGGAGGGCGGAGGCGTAGGCTTGGAGGGGGGCGTGGGAGATGGCGGGGGTGTGGGCGGTGATGAAGTGGTGGGCGTCTTCGACGAGGGTGTGAAGGGAGGAGACTGCTGCTGCGTTTGTTGGGGAGACCAGTGTTTTCAGCTTTTCCATGGATTCGACGCCTCGCGGCATGTCTTTGATAAGGCTCAGGGCCTCTAGCCAGTAAAGGTACTTCTGCTTTAGAAAGTCGTGTACAGCGCCTTCGTCCTGAAGGCTGGCGGTGTGGTCGGGTGAAGTGAGGGTTAGGTGCGAATCGTCGAGGTGGGCTATCCAGTACGAACATGCGTAACGCGACGCTGCCAACGGGTCTGGATCTGGCCGCCTGACCTGCTCGGCAAGATATCCCGGGTCTTTCAGGTCGTACATGTCTCGATGGAGGGCTTGAGACATGATTTGGAGCGATCTGGTAAACATGTCGTAATGCGTGGCATCTTCCCATCCTGGCGGGAAGAGCTTGTCGAATGCCTTGTAGAATTCCTCGTCGAGGGCCGTGCACGTCTCGTTGAATCTCTTGTCGAGTTTCCGGTTGGCTGATTCTTTGATAAGAAAGTCCTTTGCGGACTGGTGCACAAAGTAGACAGTGTCCTCCCGCACAACAAGGAACGAGCTGCAGGAGCGGATAATCTCCTGAACCGACTCCAGCATGGATTCCTGGTCGTCAGCTGCGTATTCCATAAGAGCCATCAATTCTCTCATCGCGACCGGTCGGTAGGCAGTCGCGACCGAAGCCATTACCTGCTTGCAGAGATCAGTGTCGCACGACTGACTTATCTGCACAATCGCCCGTCTGTACAGAGAGTCAAGTCCAGGCGGAAAGGCACCCAAGGCATCCTTGACCTTCTGTTGTGGAACCTCTCTGAGATTCCGACAGACCAGTGCAACCCAGAGAAAAGTGGCGTTCGCATTCGACGCCAAGTACTCTAGCACACAGTCTCGAGTACTCTCGTCGTAGTTGTTCAGATCCGCGAGCTCAGACACCTCATGCTTGATCAAGGTGCCAACGGCTGCCGAGATCGACTCTTTGTAGCGTTCAACATTCAGCCTCGTGGCGTGCGGGAGACGCACGTAGAGCTCCGGCGAATAGCGGCTCAAGATGATAAACTTGAGGGGCGAGAGCAGCTGCGACGTCTGATAAACGAAGTCCAGGAGCTTCGAAGAGTCAGTGGTGCACTCATCGAGCCCGTCGATGACCAAGTACGTCTCTTTCAGCCCTTCGTCCTGCAAAACGGCAGTAAAGAGCTTCGACAGCGCAACCCACGCATTTGCACCCTCGAAACACGCTCGCCCGTCAAACTGGTACTTCCTACAGACGTACCCAATTAGCGACGGCTGCTGCTCCATCAGCAAATACAACCAGCCTCGCAGCACAGCCGTAGCGCTGTTGACGCGGTCGTCTCCGGCCTGGCAGAAGAAGTATAGCAAGTTAATCGACTCGTCCGACTTCTGCAGCTCGTTGATAATCCCGCATAGCGCCATCGTTTTCCCCTTGCCCGCATCGCCCGTGACCCACAGCATTCGGATTTGCGAGTCGTCCCCGTGCCGCCATTCTTGGAACACGTCGTTGTTGAGGATCCAAGTGTACGCGTCCTTCAGTAGCCCGCCTTGGAGCTCCTCTATGCGCTGCTTGGTGGCTCGAGGATCGGTGGCGTGTAGGGCTGACAGACACTTGTGGCGCTTTTTGGCCTCGGGTGGCGGCTTCTGCTCCGCTGAGGTGGATGGAGAAGTGGCATTGCTGGGCATGGCTGGTGCGGAACAGATACTTTTAACTACAGGAGCATTGGGATATGGGGCTGGTTCTCCGGAGCCAAGGCCACACGCCAGTCGACTAGCCGACTGTTGCCCCAGATGATGATGATGATGATAACGATGATGATGGATCCATAGGTTATCTCAGACCGTTGCCTGAGAAGCTCAGACGTCCGAGGCTGATCCTCGGATCGGATGAAAGTCTGACGACTTTGTCAGCAAAGCTGACTCAGCCATCCTCTGCTGCCATCTTCCTCAAAAATTGGCCCTTGCAATATCCTCTGGTCGATCTTTACTCCATCATTCACCTAATTCCTAGGGTTTTCCTCTGCCTTGTCTAGACTGCCGTCACTTCCAGTCATTCGAAAATTCTCAATCTGGGGTGCGTCAGACAATGGACAACTTTCTGCACAGAAGTGATAATCTATAGGAGGTCCTGACCAATCAGGCATCGCAAGTGGTGTCTCCCTTGTCGTTTGCTGATGAAGCCGGTTGAGGCATCAACAGTAGAAGTTTACGTCCGTTAAATCCAATAATGCGTTGCTAATCGTCGGACTGGAGCCTGTGCGGCTGAAGGAAGCAATGTGAGCAGATGGCGAGAAGGATGCAGGCTGGTATCTTAATACGTCTCTGTTTGACAAAATTTCTAATGACGACGAAGATAAGTCTGGCGAGTAAAATACTAGCGACGACGGCTCCAACTTTGCAAAACTACTTACGTCGGCATGGACACAGGCTGACGTGTAATAATAGATGTTTCTCTCCTTTGTACCTCGCTCGCCGAAGTATGTCACGCTAGAGAGGAGGTGAGATAGGTTAGACGCAGACTAAAAGCGGGGTCGATGTTTATGCTTCTCGGAGCGTCCTTTTCCTGCCGCGGGCCGACTGACGATCGGCCCTTAATTCCGGCTACGACTCTTGAAAGCACAACTAACTCAGCTATTACTGCAAATGCCTATGGTGCACAAATTGGCAATTGAATGCTCGGTAGAAGCCCCGATGATAATCGTGTTTATCCAGGCGAGGTCTTGGAAATAGGTGAGGTGCTATTACGGATGCTGACGGAACGCTTGGACCACCGGCTCTCAGCGACGACGTCTGTCCCGTTCTCTGTCAAGTTGCTTCATGCTCCATTCGCCTACACAGAAGCGTGTTTCTTCCAGTGCAGAGTCTCAGCCTTTACCGATCCAGGGGCGCAGTCCCGCTGTTAGTGCGAGAAGTGCCGCATCGGCAGACGGCAGACCGCTCTGTTTCGCTCGTTAGGCTATGCATCTGACTAGCTAGTTGATGCGCACGTTTATTTGAACTTGTCAGAACGCAACTAGCAATGTTTCAGCCAAGACAACCAGAACGGTCTCCCTATACAGAGTCAGGTACCAGATGGCTCTGTTTGTAACGAATACGGCTGCTTCTCTACTAGCACACGGTCCACTACGACTGGACCCATTGACGTCAACGTCACTCCACCTTCCATCACGGGCATGGATGTAGATAAGCGCGTCGATTTAGGCAAGCGAACTATCCTAGCAAAAATTTCTCTTGTCTGCCGACATCGATCCTGCCAAGTATTGTACAGTAAGCGAGCAGCTCTGAATCCGCTTGACTGATTCAGCATGCCTACCTCCGCTTCCGGCCTGAATCGTCGGTTGATGGTGATGCGCTGTCCAGTTGAATCGTCGGTTCAAGGGGATGCGCCGCACCTTAAATAATGGACAGCGCATTACCATCAACCGACGATCCATACACACCCACCCACTCTCCCTCCATTCGTTGTTTTATTACTGAGTCCGAATCATGGACTCGTCCCGTTCGTTTTGCGGTCTGAAGAGGCTGCTGGTCCAGTCACTCCTTTTCGCCAGCACCACGGCCGTCGCGGCTGCCCAGGATTCGCTCGAAGAATGTCTCGGCCAAGTCAGTGCTACCTTTGATGGCGAGCCCACCTGGGCCAATGAGACGTCGCCGTGGCAGCTCCGCATCACGCCGAAGCCTATCACCGTGGTCCACCCCGAGACGTCGGACGACATTGCCACCGCCCTTTCTTGCGCCCAGCAATTCTCCCTGAAGGTCGCTGCCCTGAATGGTGGCCATTCCTACGGAGCCTACGGCCTGGGCGGCAACGATGGCGCTCTGGTCATCAACATGGAGAAGTTCACCGACATCAGCTACGACGAGGCCACCGAGACTCTGACGTACGTAACCCCCTCAACTCGCAACTCAGCCCGCAAGCTAACAAACCCACAGCTACGGCGGCGGCAGCCGCGTCGGGCCAGTAGCCACATGGCTGTGGAACAACCACGGGCGCCACTTTCCGCACGTGCGAGCCAACTGGGTCGGCCTGGCCGGCTCATCCATCGGCGGCGGCTTCGGCACGACGTCGCGCATGTTGGGCACGCCCATGGACTACCTCTCCAGCGTCGAGTACATGCTGTACAACGGCAGCATCGTCACGGCCTCCCGCACCGAGAACCCAGACCTCTTCTGGGTCGCGCAAGGCGCCGGCTCCAGCTACGGCATCCTCCTCTCGCTCACGACGAAGACGTGGAAGCCCGAGCACCAACTCGTCACCAACTTCACCATCACCCTGCCCAGCAACACCAGCCTCGACACGGGCGTCGACGCGCTGCTCGCGATCCAGGACTACGCGCTGACCACCGCCCCCGACACCTTCGCCATCCGCTGGCAGCTCGGCACCGCGCCACCGTTCTCCGGCTCGGGCTACTTCTACGGCGACCCGGCCGAGTTCGACGCGACCATCGCGCCGCTCATGGAGGCTCTCCCCGCCGACGCTACGCTCACGACCGCCGTCGAGTC
This sequence comes from Lasiodiplodia sp. COLG20, assembly GCA_009801085.1. Taxonomy (NCBI): domain Eukaryota; kingdom Fungi; phylum Ascomycota; class Dothideomycetes; order Botryosphaeriales; family Botryosphaeriaceae; genus Lasiodiplodia; species Lasiodiplodia sp. COLG20. Next base: position 4,171,000 of record VNWV01000001.1, on the reverse strand, counting down.
CTTCTGGGATATGGAGGTCATCGCTAGCCCGGCGCTCAACGGCTCCGCGGATACTTTCCCGCCGCGCAACATGTACCTGCAGGCCGTCGTGCTGCGGGCTGACCAGGGCTTTACGCGGGAATCGGCGCGCGCGCTGTACGAGCACACGACGTTCGCGTTCAACCGCACCGACCTGACCAAGTTCGGCTTCCTCGACCTGTGGGGCGGAAGCCCCGCGAAGGCGCTGCAGGACGCCGACACGTCGTTCGCGCACGCGGACAGCCTGTGGCTGGTGCGGTGGGAGGGAAGGCTGCAGACGGGGTTGAGCGAGTGGCCGGCGGATGGGATTGAGTACATGCAGGCGGGCTTCCGGCCGTTTTTGGAGCAGCTGCGGGAGGAGGGCGTGCCGGTGCGTGGGTTTGTTAATTATCGGGATACGGAGTTGAGTGAGGCGGAGTGGAGCGAGAGGCTGTTTGCGGAGAATTATCCGCGGATGAAGGAGATTAAGAAGGTGGTGGATCCGTTGGGCATGTTTACGACGAATGATCAGAGTATTCCGCTGCCGTAGGTTGGTGGCGTTGAGAATAGATTTGTAGAACAGTGTACACTTGAAATTCATCATTCTCCTTCAACTGTGGAATCGAAACTATAGCAAAGTCTGTCGATTGCGAAATTACTCCTATTAAGTGAAGAAAGCGAGAAGCATCCTACTGCATGCACATAGTAAGCAATACCCTAGACTACTACTAATGCTTTTGCTGCTTCACGCCCTATTAGACAAACCTAACTCCTTAAGATATATTGAAGATTCAGTGCACTCTAGGTCGATAAAGAGGAATTCCGCCATTATTTGCTGAGGTAGGCGGCCGCAGCGTGTTAGCCATCACGACAGGGCCGCACTTAAGCGGTGGGACTCCAGTACATAAAAAATAACATGGAGAAAAGATTGACATTAACATATGGTTGCCATGTGAAAATTCAAATAGAGAAACTCCAAATCGAGAGCCAACAATACGACTACCGAATGTTAGGAAAACATTACAAAAGGGTGCTCCGCTCCTTCCGACCAGCACAATGCCTCCCCTTCCAGTTCTCCTTTCCGCACACTGAGGCGTCGTAGATGATCCAGGGTGCTTTCACCGGCGAACCGCCCCCATTGCCTCGTAAGTGGAACTCGAAGTGTCTTCAAGCCTGCCCAGAAACCTCTTCCATCAGACTCCAAGCCCCCCACCGAGCCATTTTCAATCTTGCGTTGTTGAGTATAGCGATCCACCAACAGCCAGCGCCGGATTTTTGGAAACTTTCGGGCCTCTTCAAGAGCGCTAAATGAGCGCTCGTGATTGGCGTAGGTCTCTCTTGCCCCCTGGCGGACAAAATATTCCACAGCACAAAGACGACCGGCTGCGCAAGCTGCCATAAAGGGGGTTCCTCTTTCCCCGCTCTCTACCTCGATGTCCGCTCCGAAGTCGACGAGCAAGGCCAGGATACCGACGCTCCCAGCGACGACTGCAACGTAGAGGGGGGTCCAGCTGTTACAGTCTGCTTGTGAGCTGATGTTGACTCTGCACTGACTGTTGTGAGAGAGCCGCTTCAGTAGCTTCTTCAACAATGATGTTCTTCCATCGGATATAAGTTGATAGGCGCCAAGTTGGACAATATGGTCTGCATCTTCGACCATCGTCATTGAGGTGTTAAGGGCTAGAGATTTGGTCTGAATCTTTGAATCCCATAGCATGGCTATGGGGAAATTGCCCGTCGTGCTTTTGGTCGATGGACACCCTTTCTCAAGAAGATAAGCTAGCATCGAGACGCTTGAAGATTGCAGTGCCAGCTCCAAGAGATTATGGTCTGACCGTACCGTTTGCGTAATGTCGACTCCATAGTTCTCCAGCAGGACCAAAGCTTCCTTCTGTCCTCCTTGAATTGCATACATGGCTGGTGTCAAGTGCTCCCAGTCTCGCGAATATACATTCGCACCGCGATCTAAAAGGGACTTCAGCACGGACATCGATCCCCTCCACGCAGCGAAGTGAAGTGGTGTCGCGAGCTGATTTGTTTGCCATTCTATGTTTGCTCCGAGTTGTATCAGCAAACGAGCTGCATCGTCATTGTCAATGAATGCGGCAACGTGCAAGGGGGTACTGCCATCGAGGGTATCTGCAGTCAGATTTTCCCCGATTTTGTACGGGCCACGGTTTGCTCTGGAGTTTATGGTAATGTTGAGTATTGTGGCCCTCCGGTTAGAGACCAGTAAATCACTCTCTGAGGCCCAAACACTCTCATGCCCTAAGGTGGTCATATTTTCGACGTTCGCTGAGCGAGGAATGTCGATGTCACTCAGACTGGAGACAGGATTGGGACCCAGTCTAAGATAGTGTCGAAGGAGATACGACAAGCCCGTATAGTTCGATAGCCCAACCGCAAAATGCAAAGGATGAATAGCATGTCCAGTATGGATGTCTTCTATATTACTCCGGGAAAGGGCTAGTTGCAAGACATCGGAAAGAGCATCGTCCAGTAGGGCCAGGTGCAAGGCGGAAGCTCCAGAGTATGATCCAGCTGTGCAAATCTCCCCGAACAAGGTGAACCCCTTACTGATCAGCAAGTCAGTCAGCGCAGAGTTTTTGGATTGCAAGGCAAGCAATGTGGGACTGCAACCACAGCAGCCTTCGTGTCCTTGATCAAGGTTTGTATAGCGTGTCAGGATCTGCTCAACAGTCTTCTGTGGTCCATTCGATATGGAGTTGATTAAAGCCTTGCGGGCTGCGAAGCTAGCGAATTTTGTGTCAGGGACCTTGTCTTTTTCATCTGTTACAAAACAAAGTCAGGTATAACTAAAATTTGCTGAGCACATCTTTTTCTTTTTTCGTACGACAACAGGGTAGACCGAGGAGTTTCAAATCAGATTAAAAAAAGGGTATTATTTTTTCACTCAAACGTACCTACGGTTTCTCTACCATGGCTCCAGATTATTGCTGCTGTCTCAGGATGGCCGCTGAGCAATGCCAAAGTGTCTGGGGTGCGATCTTGTCTGTTGGGGATATTCTTGGCGCCGTGTTTTAAGAGTTGGTGCACGACGGCATCGAGTCCACGGTGTGCCACATGATGGAGAGGAGTGAATCCATCTATATCTGGGGAATCCACGTCCGCGCCCTCGGATATAAGGAAGTCAATCATATCAGACCTCTCGTAGACGGAGGCAAGATGCAAAGCCGTCTTTCCATCCCTGCAACGAGCAAATGGAGAAGCTCCACGGGACACAAGGAGCCGGGCCGATTCGGCAACCCCTAAAGCGGCAGCGACGTGCAATGGGGTTTGGCCAAGTTTGTCGACAGAGCTTACGTCTGTAGACGGGAATTTGTTCAGGACATATTCCACAAGAGAGGTACTCGCCGTGACGAAGTGGATAAAAGTGGAGTTGGGAAACAAATGTGAACAGCAGGGAAGGATGAATGTTATGCGTAGTCGGTCGATCTCAAAATCTCCAAAGGCCTGAAGTACGGATGCGCTGGTTGCAAAATGAAGAGCGGTCGATCCTTGGCAGTCCACCTTCATCATATCTGCTCCATGTTTGAGCAAAGTTTCGATGTGGCTTGTAGACCCCGCCTCAGCAGCTAGCATCAGACCCGTAAGCAACGTCAGCTGACATGTCGCGTTTACGTCTACTCCAGCCCTTATAACCGCTTCAAGATATTCCGGATGGGCAAGAGTCTCTGTGTTGCAACATATATGGACTAAAGTCTGTCCAGAACCGGGCAACGGTTGGGCTAATGTTTCCAATGAGGCTTTCGAGAGTAACTTCTCAAAGGTTGGGATGGATATTCTTGATTCCATCCCAACTTCAAGAAGCGATTTGTTGCCTTCACAGGATATCGCTTTGTAGACATCATCCACGTGGTCGAGTAACTTGTCAACCAAAAACTCCTGCGATTGTTGGACTGCCCAGACAGATAGCCGTAGTGCAAGATCGTCCTCCTGGAGCAGATGGGACCCAGATGGCTCATCCAAGATTTCGAGGAACAAATTTGTGTATTGTGTAAGTATCCCTGGCACCATTTCGAGACTTGATGCTGCTTCTATCAAGGCTTCGAGGCAGGACTTCCCAGATGCGTCTATCGCAGAGATCAACCCCGATGTCTAGGAAAATGCGAAGGACTGACACTGATTTCGCGTGGGTTGAAGTGTTCCGTAGTAATCTAAACAGGGGAAGATTCCCCTGGCAATCCTTGAGATGAACCAAAGCGGGCGTGGCCACTTGGGTCACGAGATATGTGAAATCGTCCTCGCTCATCGGCGTGTCATTACCCAGAAGAGTGCAAAGAGGTGTCTTTCCACTGTTGTCCAGTGCGCATAGATCTAGCCCTTTGTCTACTAGGAGCGACAGCTTCTCTCGTTGACATGAGAATTGTCCTTCGCAGCAGATGTGAAGTGCAGTCCGACCCTGCCCGTCTCGGAGGCCATGATCAATGTCTTTTGACAACACAACTTTGAAAGTTTTCAAAGACAGTTTGAGAGAGAAATGGATGATGCCTGACCCTGAAACGGATGATGTACCGGAAATGTCATCCGAGACTTCCAACAGGTGGAGAAAACAGTCCTCACGGGCTTCCTTTGCGGCTACAAGGATAGGCGTAAGGCTCTCTGTGTTCCTTCTTTCGAGACTATTCTTGGAGAATCTTGGATGTTGTATTAGATTCCGTAAGACCTCGACATTCCTGGAAGCAGCGGCAGTATGGAAAACGGTGTTTCCATCCTGATCTGTATCGTCTGCAAAGGCGTTGTGTTCCAACAAAAGAGACACAATAGGTCCTCCGAAGCTCCTAGCACAGCAATGTAACGCAGTTTCGCCGTTCCAGTTACGTCGCTTAATGTCAGCCCCTGCCGCCAAAAGAAACTTGGCAGAGTTGTAGGATCCGTTCCTAGCAGCGGCATGCAAAGCGGTTCCGTCAAAACGACATGTTGTTGCCTCAATTTCTACCAAGCCAGCTTCGATCATGCTCTTAAGCCTTTCTGGATAGTCCATCCGAACTGCGTGATGAAACATCTCGATGTTGCTGACTAAAGTGGTTTCAGTACCCTCGCCACGTCCTCCAGAAATCCTCCAAGTTAACGGACCACTATCTTTTACGATTCTGCATAAATGAAAGTATGCACACTTTGCCGAGTCCTCGATGTGATGCTGTTGGAAACAACTCAAGATGGAGGGAGAGGGAGTCCAGCCTCTATCGATCCCCTGCGAGTCCCACAGTTCCACGACGCAATGTTCATCAACTTGTGCGTTGGCTTCAAGGAGGTATCGGATAGCTATCGGAAGTTCATCTTTTTTGAAAGTTACTGTTTCGTCTGACAGTAGGCATAAAGTCGGAGTAGTCGAATCAGCACAGGTTAAAGCATATCTGGCATCTGCGCCGGCATCAATAAGGAGTTTGAGCAGTTGTAGGGAGCTTGTGTCTCTGTAAGTTCCTTTGTTGTTGTGTACAGAGTAGTGCGGCAACATTTCCCCAAGGAGAGCCCAGTGAAGTGGTGTACCAGCTGAACCAAGTTGATTGATGCAACAGCCACTGTTAATGAGCCATTGGCAGAGAGGTACGATCTGGAGCCCAGCGGCAAAGTGAAGAGGAGTTGACCCTTTCGAAAGCGAAAGTTGCATCATTGTTTTTTCATAGTTTTCGGCTTTGTGTACTGGGAGGCTTTTTATGGTGGCGTAGAGGATAAAGTAATCTTGAGCCCATCGAAGAAATTTCGGGGTCTTTTGTGGCCAAAAGAGGTGTGTTAAAAGATTAAAAAGAGAAATCTCCCCCCAATGGTCTTCGCCGTATTTGCTGAATTCTAACACAGCGTGCTTCCTGAAAGGGAAGCTTTCCAATGTATTGGACCATTCTGAATATTCTTCAATTGGATCTCCATTGAAGTCTTCCAAGTCCAGATACGTTAAGCATGTTGTAGCAAGCTTGCAATGGCTCGATTCTTCTGACAGAAGGTACGGTGCGATTGTTGACGGTCGGATGTCGTGGTGCATCGTGAGAAATTCCTTGACGGTGAAGTGCGCAATTTCGAGATAATTTTCTTTCACGGATCTTCGAACCAAGCTACTGCAGTACTTTAGAATGGTTCCGACAGTAGGTTGGGCCTCCGGATCCAAGTGTTTCGTATCTGCCTCGATCGAGACAGCTACACGAAGGGCATCGTTATCCAATTTCTCGCTCGAATGGATAATCCATCTGAGTGTCCTTTGCACAAGGGACTGCACCCTAGGCCCTTGATTATTTACTCTTTCCAGGATCCGCTCGTAAGTTGAATTGAGATCAGGCGGTAATGACTTAAGTGCATCTCTTCTAGCCTTGTCGTGAGGCTGCTCGCAGAGAAAGTCCATTTAACAAGCGACCCAACGAAACCTATACGCTAGTTAGTAATTGATGACGTATAGAACGTAATATAACACAACATAGTATAAGAGAACACTTACATGCCGTCGGCGCCATCGACTAGAGTCTGTAATATATCCTCCTTCAAGTTTGCACTATTGATCTCTAGCCTCCCATCCATAGTTCGGTCTTCGATCTCCGCGGCAACGTACAGCCTCAAGTCTTCGCTTCGAGCGGAGATTTCAACATGGATGAAGTCTTTTTCAAGAAGCCGTCTAATATGCTCCTCTTTACGGGAAAAGAGAGCTACTTTGACGTCTTGTCCGCTCTTCACGACGGAGTCAAGGCCTCGAAGCAATTTTGTGACTTCCACTGTATTCTTTCCACACTCATCAAGCCCATCGATGACAAGGAACATATCGTCGAATCTCATCGTCATCTGTCGGAACGTGTCGATGAGTGATGGAACGTCTGATGGGATTGGCATCCTACTAGCAGAATGAGGATGGCAGCGTTGATAAAGTCCACGGAGTAACTCGAAACACTCAACGCTTTGCTGAGCCATTTGCGTGATGAGAGATCTTAGAATCTGGTGAGGATCTTGGCTGTTCGTATCCTTGTAGTCGCAGTAAAAATATGCGAGAGCCTTGAGAGAGATTTCGGAGTGCTTCCGTGCCTCCTCGATGACCACGGATGCCAAAACGGTCTTTCCAGCTCCAGGTATACCCGATAGCCACAATTTCGATTTCGAAGTAACACCTCGCATCCATGCTTGAAAGTCGTTGTCCTGTAATAGCCATAGCCCCGTCTCTGGGTGATGAAGAGTCAACGCTGTCCTGTGCCTGTTCTCGGGTGACTCGCTTCTAAAGAACTTGAAAACGTCCTCTTGCTCTTTCACTGAGTATAGTAATGAAAGATGCGCGTCGAAAGCTTTTCTTTGCTCAGCAAGAGCTTCTTTAATATCATCTATCTCGTTTTGGAAAGATCGACTAGCCGATAAAAGGCTCTGGAGAGCTTGAAAGGTATCTGCGGATAAAGCTAAAGCAAGGGTCGCCTTATGCTGCTCAATCTGCTCTACCAGCTCTCGGATCTCAGATGTCGAGAAGGGCCACGTGAGTTGTCGTAGTGTTGATTTTGTTCGACTCAAGCCGGCTTCTGATGGATCGTGCTTGTCAAGCTTGACCCTGATCTTCCTCAGTAGTTGCGAACATGATTGAACTAAATGAGGACGGTATTCATCCGGTCGATTCAGTGTTTCATCTTCCGCATCTAGCAGTGACGTGTGATGAGAAAGGGTGTGAAGTGCTTCTGACAAGTTTTTCAGGCCAGCTGACAGGGCCTTGATGTCTTCTCTCGCACCTCTCGCAAGTTTGATGTATTTGAGAGTGCGAATGAAGAGGATGTCTGCCAGGGTAACGAGCCCAGCCATGCTGGCAGAGACAGAAACAGGGTCGCCCATTGCCAAGGCGTATCGAGGAGGGCTGAGTGGGGCTGGATTCCTATCGCTGCTGCGCCGACTTGTAAAGAAATTTGAGTACTCTCGCCAGTTTCAGGATAAAGCAACCATGTATATAACTTGCGCACTGCTCAGAACCCTCGTAAGAGGCAGATTCCGAGGCGGTACATGAGGCATATTTTCAGGTTGCATGCACGAGGCTGTGCTAAAGCCAGGTGTCATCATGCGTGTTGTCGTTTGGAACTGCGCCAAACGTGGCTGCTTATATGCGTTTTTTGCTATGAAATGCATCATCACCATCCTTTTCGAATCTATTGGCCGATTCGCCGATGGCTATGCACACAGACGAGGGCCCGAACAGAGCAAGGCTGGAGCAATGACACCGACGGTGGAACCCGCAACAGCTGCCATTTCTGTATGACCTGGACTTTGACGGGATGTACCGGTAGAACACGCGTGAATTAAGCAGCAGAAACGATGTGTTGAACGGGAAAAGGGGGATACACGTCTATCTTAAAGGCCGTGTGGCTGGACAGGATACATAAGTACATACCCCACCCTAGACCCCGGGTGGTGGCCGGTGTCAGCTAGGATCAGATATTGTGCAACACGACAAAGATTTGATGGAACCAATAGCATGATGCATGCAGGCGGGATGCGGGGTCGACTGGGCGTAGAACGAAGCGATCCGCCTGATGTCAGCCTTGCCAACCAATTGACTTGTCCGGCGTAAGCCTTGTCCTGAGCCTTGCAGCTTGCAGCACATGCATTCCTGATTTCCCACCAGTGTCCTCTCGCCCGAGAAGATGTGTTAAGATGTCATAGGTTCAGTGTTAGATGGAAGCCTACGAAGCGCCAATTCTTGACGTATGGCCTTTCTTAACGGCCAATCCGCATCACGGTTTTGTGGCTGGGGCTGAGCGCAACGCTGCAACACGTCAACATGGCACAAGTCCACAAACCTGGAAGACCTTCGATCGCTGCAAGGATTTGCCGATTCAAGGGCTTAACCCGAATAGAAGCTTAGACAAGTGACTGATATGTGAATTGCGACTTAAACAGGTATTGAGAGTTTTAGCTCATACAATGTCTTGCGTCTCCACTGGGGCACCGTGGTTAAGAAGTGTCATGAAGGTGTTCCAATTTCTCAATCTCTGCCCTCCTGTTCTCCGTCGAAGCTGTGAGAACAGGAGAGTGACGCAATGTCGCGCTCATCCCTCAGCATCAGGCTTTCTGCTGTAGTCCAGCTCCGGCCCTGCCCTGAGCGCACCAGTCTTGGCCTCGATCTCCGCTTGCTCCCGTGCAATTTTGGCAAACGGCACTCTCAGCATTGCAAAGTACGCAGTTCTGGCAATAGTGCCCATGTTGTGCACCTTTTGCTGCTTTGACCACTTTTGCATGTTGTTGTGCCTTATCATGAGCTGAAGCGAGTAGTCCCCTAGATAGAAAACGTCTTTACTGTCTGTATTGCCTCCGAAGGGTTCCCCAGCTTTGATGTTGCGAAACCTAGTACCAGATGAGTGGATTCGGTAATATCCCCTTATGGAGTAAAGACCCCTACGCGGTGGATTTAAAAAAGTGCGATAGATTTATCTTAGGATACAATAATACCCCCAAAGCCCGCCTCCGCCCTTGCGCTAGAACCCTCAAGCCGCCGCCCAGGGGTGGCCGTCGGGGCCGAGCTTCGCGCCCAAGCCCACGTTCAAGAGCTTCTGGTCTACAATCTCATCGACATGGTCAAGGACCTCGTCGATATCCCAGTTCGCGGACAAGAAGGTGCCCGTCAACCTATCCGCGCGTGGATCGGTGGCCAGGAAGAGCGATAGGCCGGCGGCCAGGGCGGCCTTGTCCTTGGCGAAGGGCGTGAAGGCGGGCACGACCATACCGCGGCCGTGCTCGGCCTCGACGAGGCCCGGGTGGATGGAGAAGACGCGCAGAGCCGGGTGCTCGAGGCCGACGAGCTCGCCGAACTTGATCTGGGCGAGCTTCGCGGCCGCGTAGGACGACATGTTGGGGGCGGAGAGGAAGGCTGCGAGCGAGACGACGTTCACGATGGTGCCGGTGCCGCCGAAGAGCTTGGCGTAGAAGTGCGTCGTGAGGAAGGTTGCTTTGACGTTGATTTCCTGGAAATCTGATAGTCAGCTCTGCGTGCGCGCGACTGGCGTGGTGTCGTCGTGGGATACATACGAAGTCCTGCCACCAGGCAGTGGGACTGATGTCCTTAATCCCGACATCGTGGTGCATGGTGCCGGCGGCGTTGACGAGGGCATCGAGCCTGCCGTACTTTTCCTTGACGCTCGCGAAGAGGGCCTCGACGTCCTTTTCGCTCGTGACGTCGGCGGCATGGACGGCAGCCTGCGGCAGGCCGCTTGCCACGTCGTTCAGCGCGTCGGCGCTGCGGCCCACGAGCACCACGGCTTTAGCACCCGCCTGGCTCTACGCCTGGGCGACGTTCTGTCACGCGCTTGTGTTAGCCCTCGCTCGCTCGCGTCGGCGCTGCTGAACTCACGCTGCCGACGCCCCCGCCCGCGCCTGTGACGATGACGACTGTGCCGGCGGCGCTGAGGCTTGGGTTCTCGGGGTCGATGGCCGCGTAGGGGCTGCGGCGCATCGTCTTGGTAAGCTGGAAGGGCTTGGTGAAAGCGTCGGCGTCCATGTTAAAATATCATAGACTTAACAGAATATCTTTAAATAGTTTGGAGAGTTCTCGGTCCTGCAAGCGTCTATATAAATGCTGAAGATGCTGCTCCGTCTTGAGAGTGCTTACGGGATCCCTCGGTTTTCTGCGGGCTCCGTGAAGCGTCTGTCGGTCGTTGTATTGGTAATCTTGCGGCGAGTTGTTGTGATGAAGTGAATGCCTGACTCGGATTCTGGATGGCGCAATGGAAATTATCCGAGGTCGAATGCTGAACTCGTTGGAGTAAATCGGCGTCTACTTCCCGAAATGGAACAAGTATCTTCATTTTGGAAGAAGCCGGGCGCCGATTCCGTTGTCGTTAGCCGAAAGATCGCTGTTGTCAAAGATCTGGAGTTCGGGGTGTTGAAGTAAGGTCACGTGATTCAAGCTTCACTGTTGTCTATATATTCGACCCTACCCTGTATATTAGCATATTATTAAGCGATCTACTCTTCTCTCTCTTACTACTCCACACTTCAGATCGATCTTCAGCACGGGGACCGCATATGGATCAGTGCTCAACCAGAGCTTTGTGTCGGAGCTGATGACCGATTTCACGCCCAAAAAGGTGTCTGCGATTGTAATATGCTTTGGCGCTAATGCAACCCACTGACGCGCTAAACGAAGATCATGTATCGCGTCATGTGGCGTCAGCCGTTGAAGCACGTCCCCTTTGGGCAACCTAAAGCAATCGGCTCAGTCCTCAGCATTTGACATTTTCGCTTGATTTTGAAAAGAGAAGGAGCGCTATTATCACCCTTAGCTCGGTCTGTAAAGCTGTTTAGAGTGCTGTATCCGTTACAACAGTAAACGACGATATAAGCGCGGGAAATAACGCGATGCCATTTTGACGTGGCATAGACTCAAATAGCTGATGGATGGGTAAGGGGCGATTGGATGGAGAGGGTAAATATAACCACGATTCAGTTGAAAAAACAACCGCAGTATGATCAATATCAGTTACCCTATTAAAAGCTTCTGCTATTGGTACTGCATGCTTCTCCAAGCCTACTATTTTCCCTAGTGATATACGTTGCCATGTAATGGTGGCGACAGTGTCCCATCGTCTTTCTCTTCCGCAAGACATAAAACCAATCTACTACCCGTATCAATTTCGACATAATCACCTCCACCGACGGCGCTTACAGCATCGACCGACTCTCCATCTTCGAACGTTCTGAGTGGAATTGCCTCTGCCCCGGAGAATCCGCGCCGTCCCGGCTCTCGATCATCGATGAGATGTTGGTTGCCATCCTCAGAGAGGCTCTGTGCATAAGGGCGCTCGCAGTCACTCTGCACTCGCTCATCAAGACCGGCGCCCTGCGCTACGACGGCGCCGTAACGCACCCTCTTCTTCCCCACCACCTTCACCAACCCGCCCAGTTCTTGATTGCTCCCCGCCTCCGTCATGAGAGGGCTCCTGAACGCCTTTGCTGTCTCCAACGGGCTCATCGAGACCACACGGCCCAGGTTCCACCAGCCAAAGTACAAGGGTAGTACGGCGACGATGTTGGCGAGCATGAGGCAGAGACCCGCCATCAGGTAGTATGGATTCAGCTGGTAGACGACAAGGCTAACTTCCTCAGTGCCGGGCGTGGTCTGGAGGGTCGAACTATTGGAGAGCCCGATGGATGCGCGGAAGACAAGCTCGCGGAGGGCGCTGCGGATGTCTGGCATTGGATTGGAGTAGGTGATACTGCATTTATTGTATTGGTCGTTGGTTTGGTACGTGTAACGCATAGATCCGTTCCCCTGAATGGTCCAGTAGGGAGGGTGTGACTGCAGATAGATAATGCTGCCAAACAGCTGGTTGGCAACAAGGTAGAAGCCGCCAGCTGTTGAAAATTGATCCACAATTGAGCCCCCTTCATCTCGCACTGGACTAATAGACAGGCTATCGTTGGCGCCCGCTGGGCGGAGGGTAGCGGTGTTGTTCACGATGGTGATAGGATACGAAACTGTGGTTAAGCGAAAGGTACAGTCGACCGTGTGGAGTACGCCATTGCAAGCAGATTCATCCTTGTAGATGACACTGGCATTAAACTCTGCTGGGATGTCTCTAGAAAAGTAAGTATTGCCGATAATCATCTCGTCAACAGAGCCCTTAATATGTCCATGGGGCTCATTAATGATAGTCAAGTTGTAAGGTATGGTGCCTTCTACGCAACGCTCATCGAAGCCCGGCGCAATCACATGTGTCTGGCAAACGCCTTTGCACCCAGTTGCGTTCAACCGTATGTCACTCCGAGACTGATAGTTGTGGACAATCTGGCCAAATCGCTTGGTAAGGGTCGTTGGATTGAAGGACCGAACAGGAATGACTCCGGAATACCCGTACGGTATATCTTGGGTGCTGAGCTGAGTAGTAATGGTTACATTCCGGGAAGTAAAGGTCGTGGTAACTGAAGACGAGCGTTGGAGCAAAGGCCCATCAACCGCAACCAAAGTAGTGATAATACAGGCCAGTGCAACGGTGTTGAATCTCTTACATGAGAGTAATGACTTGCTGAAGCTGGTGGCGTACGCCCAGGATAGATGGAGCTCCTTGAGAGTCGCCCCCTTCAAAGCTTGCCTCCACCAGAATAGCGCGAGACTCTCGGCCAAGGCGTAGCGCAGAGCCGAGTTTGCGACCGCGGATAGGATGGCCAAGATGACGGTAGGCTGTAAGGTATACCTTGTAGATGGCCATGAGTCGATGTCTCTGCCGTTCGAATGCAGTAGCGTTACAAGAGCGGCGATGCCGGAAACAATGGCGGTGAACAGAGCTAATAATCCAGACCAGGGTATGGTTTTGGTACCTCCTGTCGACCATTCCTTGAAGGTCTTTAGAGGCTTGTGCGATTGAAGCGCCATAGTGAGAAGTGAAAAAGGATGAAGGATAATACTTCAACTGGAGGCGTTTCTCCGGCTTTTAAGTCCTGAACTACAGGGCAGTAGTCTGGAAAAACTGCTATAAAAATATAATTACCTCTCGTACATTCGCCTATGTCCGAAGTCAAAAGACACATGTTGCCCAGGAAGTAACACTACTTCTTCTGAACGAGTAATCAAATCGCATGTACAGATTTTGCACACAAGGCCTTGCGTCTAGGCAGCAACTAGAGCCCAGCTTCACTATCAATAGCATCCAAGTCGGCTGATAATTGCGGCTGAGTACAGTTGCCCTTCGAAAGTAAGCGCCGCTGAATGGAATGACAAAGAGATTGGGAGGGACAGCAGGCATACAAAAGTGGCTGGGGGAAATGATGGTCTTACGGCGAAGGCAACCATGGACACACAAACAGGCTACGCGCTCGGCCGAGGGTATCGCCGTCATTGCCAAGAACCACCAGATGCCTTTGTGAGACGTGGTGCAAATTCGCCAGCCTACAGTATGCGGCTGCTGATAAGCTTGATGGCCAGTAGGCCTGCGTTCAAAGATCCTTGTACTACGCAAAAACTTGTTTTACTTTTCGCGTGTCGGGTCCAGTCACAGGAAAGCAACTACGAAAGCAGCAACAGCCATAGCCAGATTTTTGCATTCCACTCAGTAGCACTGAGAGTCATTAATCGGCTTTGGAACGCTTCATGCCGTGCCAGATGAAGCTTTGTCAGCCCATAGCAATGATTGAGTGCGTGCGCCTGAGATCTGTTGCCAAGGGGTCGAAAAACAAATTTCGAGAAAAGAGTAAATTTCAGCCCCACACTTCTGGATGGTCTTTACCAGTGTGTTCTGATCAGCCAGTGCTTCAGTAATAGTATCAGTAACATCACTTCATCAATCAATTTGATAGCTTTGCTGGGCGACCGCTCAATATTCCCGGCAAGACCTGTTATGAATATTCCTTGAATTCAGCCTTTTTACGTTGGCGGCATGGAGTGCGGGGTACCTCAAACAATAGTCAGCACTAATTGTATGCGAGGTCTAGGATGAGGCTGAGCTGGTAGTCTTACTAAGCTCACAGTGTCATAGTTGCCATTGTCTCTCGCAGTTGCTCTGCCTTTTTCCCCGTCCCGCAGAGCATTTCGTTGCAGCCTAGTCTTCACCGGTGCAATGATACGTAACACGTGGCACTACCACAGTGGCAGCCTACAGATCCCTGCATCACCGTAGTATAATGCCCCACTCCCCTTACCCAGCCTCTCCAGCAATACTCAAGACTGGTCCTACGCCGTTTTTATTTACATTTCTTGGCCAGATACCATCTCATTCCGCTTACAGTATTCTATTACCTTCGCGACGTTATACTCGACTCGACTCAATCAGTATCTTCGTCAGGCGATGAAGCAACTTATTCCTGTAAAGACGATCAGAAAGCACTTTTCCCTGGCAAAAGATCGTACGACTTTCTTCCTCACCATTCACAATTCACCGAGAATGTTTACGGGTCGCTATTCCATAGCTGTACCGTTCAATCCGCGGTTGTGTACGGACTGTCAGCGATGGGACAACCCCATGATCATCTTCGAACCGACCGTCGACCCTAGTATCGTGTCGCTGGAAAGCATCTTGTTGAACAAAGAATGTATCACCTGCCGACTGATCGGTTTGGTAATTCTGGACAAGCTACAGGCCACTGATCGAGATTTCCATGCGGTATCAAATATCAGAGTACACATAGGCTCTGCGTTCCTTGTTCAAGACGCGCAGATCCAGGATAAACGTGCCATGGAACACTACTTTTCCGAACATGTCAGGCGTGGGGATCCCATCAAGTGTATTCTTTATCTTCAAATCCAGGATATCCGGGGGGATCCCGAGCCTCCCTCAGGCTTATCGTGGCATTGGCTTCCTGCTCCAAGCATCGGCGTTCAGCTTTCTTTGTGGTATCAATGCGGCCCAACCCGATTAAGCCAAGTAAAGACCTGGGACACACCAATGTTCGACACGCATCTTGTAAAGAGCTGGGTAGCCAAATGCAAGCATCATCACAGAGACTGCAAGAACTTTACAGCTGCCCTGCCGCCCGGATTTCGACTGATCGACACTGAGAAGCTCTGCGTTACCAAGCCTTCTAGGTCAAAGTCCTTTGTTGCACTGAGCTACATGTGGAACATAACTCAGGGTGGAAACGACTTGCGGCTTTGCCGAGGCAATCTTCGAGAGCTGCAGGTACCTGGTGGAATCTATGTCCATGCACTACCGGCTGTGGTAGCTGACGCTGTAGAGCTTTGCAAAGACCTTGGGGAGAGGTATCTCTGGGTCGACAGGTTATGCATTGTTCAAGATGACAGTTCCGCAAAGCACACGCAGATCAATGCTATGGGCTCAGCATACGGCATGGCCTCCTTGACCATAGTTGCTGCAACAGACCCAGCACAGGCAATTGGTCTTCCAGGAATGCGTGGAAGGCCCAGAAGATCCTTCATATTCAACGATACCCGACTGTTCAACTTCGAAATGGAAAGGGTAGACATGAATCCCCATGTTACTGTCGACCAATCTGCATGGAATACAAGGGCCTGGACCTTTCAAGAGCGTGTCCTCTCATTACGGTGTCTTTATATCACAGATTTTCAGGTCTACTTAAGTTGCCCCGGAGTCTTGTTTCAAGAAGAGATTGGTGCAGTACCGAAGAGAGATGACGACGGCTGGGGTCCACCCACAGACCCCAGCCTTCCCTGGATAGTCAAGACAAAAACCCTGGACGCGTACTTGAACTACGTCTCGCAGTATACGGCCCGAAAACTCTCGTACCCAACGGATATACTGAACGCATTCGCTGGCGTTAGTCATATACTTTCCAAGCAATTCAGAACCAGATTTATCTTCGGTCTACCGGAGAAATACTTCACGCAGGCTTTACTCTGGTATAATCCTGGTCACGAAGCGCGAAGATCAGGCGTTCCAGAGATTCCCAGTTGGAGTTGGGCAGCGTGGTCAGGACCCGTCAAGTTCTCCCATCTCTATCTAGCGTCACAGCTTATTTCTGAATCGGATACCGGTGCGCTGGTGAAACTCCACATACAGGATTCTGAGAAAGGCCTCCAGCCTCTAAATCTGGAGGAAACATGGTTTGATGACCTACAGAAATTTGAAAAGGGCTCGTTTCCCGAAGGGGAATGGAAGGAATTGAGCCAATATCACGTCAATCTGTGGAGGGGATGCTTGCAGAATCCATGGGAACTATACCGACACACAAGTCTCGATCCGGCATCCTGTGCACTCGCACGCAATTATCCAGGATGCTTGGTATTCAATACAACTATAGCCACTCTACGCCTGACAAGACCTCCTCTCAACAACCAGGACAGTACTGGAAGTGATAATGAGGGGGCTGGGTTGCTCTTACACCTATGTAACGAAGAGCATCGCAAGATTGGCTATATGTTCATAGGTGATCAGTGGGCGGAACAAGCAATCGATATCAAGAAGAAACACTCTTTTATTGTTCTATGTGCGGGATTACTCCCAAGGCCATACAGAAAGAGACTCTACTTTGGCCTTCCGCTCCCTTTTGGTGTTGTATTTGAAAGTCGCTGGCTTCTTATGGTGATGCTCATTCAGCGGAATGATGGTGTCGCTCGTCGCCTCGGTCTAGGGTACGTGGAGATGCCGCTCTGGGGCACAGTGGAACCAAAATGGGAAACCGTAGTTTTAGCATAATGTTACGCGCTGGGCTAATTGATTCCGCTGAACTCAAGCTAGCGAGGAGTAAACCGCCCTGTGCTATCCCCAAACTCTCTCTTTAGGACAAATCAACGAGATAGTCGCGGGACCGCTTCCAAAGAAGCTATAATTTCTGGGGACATCCATTAATAGTAAAGCAATTGAGGTTGAAAGCTACGATTGGCTCATCTCTCAGGCCTTTCACGACGGCTAGCTCGTGGGTGAGTTTAGGGATACAGACACGGATCATCAGCTACGTTGGAAAACTACGGACCCGACGAATACCTTAGAAAAGTGGATGCTGCTTTGGACTGGTCGCTACTTCTTGCTTTCCTAACATCGGAGCAGCCTGCTCACGGACAGAACTACTTACGCTCGAGTAGTCAAGTTCATCCCCACTTTTACTCTATTTTTACCCCTGTGCTCAGTCAAAGCTTAGTGATACCAGGACCACTACTTTAACTTCCGAGTTATTATCGCGCAAGGATCTCATCGACTTTTTCGACAAATCAACGGTCGCTTTGCCTACCCATGGACTTGCTTCCGTTGCGTTCACCGCTTCCGCAGAGCCCTACCGCCTTGGCAATATCCATACCGGGGGATCACCACAATGAAACCCATCTTCGAACCGAAAACGGCTTTCATATGCAAGGATTCAAAAGCACGCCTTGCAAAAAGATAAAGTAGTGCTGACATCGCATATGTAGCGTCGTCCATACCCTGTAACAAAGACGTGGCCATCATCACTCCACCTCGGCGATCCATGGATGTTGCGGGTACCTTGCCCAGACGCGTAAGGCGGGGAAAAAGAGACTTGGAACTACAGCGAATAGAATTCCAGGATCAGACGCGGCAAATCAATAGCATAGTGCAGCAGAAATCATTTCCTGTTTGGGTAACCATCCCGGCTTAAGCAGCGGCTAAAACAATCATGACTATGGGGGCCAAACCGAATCCCTGTCCAGTTCACGTCGCGACACATACAACTATTTAATCAGACAAGCAAAAGTTTTGCTGTGATTAGCCTTCATTAATTTGGTCTCAACTTTCGCATTGGATTCCATCTCAATTGCTCCTCGCAGCCATGGAAGAAAAGAAAGACAACTCGGTGCACAACAAGCAGGCCATCAATGTGGCGCTGCTCTCCCAGGAAGAGGCCGACCAGCTGCGATCCCAAGCCCTCAGTTCTGACCGAGCAACCCTTCCAGCTGGCTACTACTCCAGCATCCGCATTGTGGGGACGTTCGTGGGCATCGCGATATCGCTCGTCGCCACGTACTTTGCGTACCAAGCGGGGGCGTCGGTGATCATCAGCATCAACAACGACATTGGCCCGAGTGAGAACTCTTCCCTCTTCGCCATCGTGTGGAGCGCAGCGCAGCCCATCTCGGTTCTGCTGTTTGGGTCCCTGTCCGACCGCTTTGGCCGGCGCAACTGGGCGCTGGCGGCCATGGTCCTCGGTATCGTTGGCGGCGCCGTGGCCGCGACCGCGAAGACGATGAACACGCTGATCGGCGCCATGGTTCTTCTGGGCCTTGCATCTGGCGTGCCGGCGTCGTATCCGCTGTTGACTGGGGAATTGGCGACCAACAAGGGCAAGTTCCTGGCCACCGTGACCGTCGTCGTGCCGAACATCATTGCAACTGGGTTCGGTCCGTACATTGGACAGCGCCTCGTCGTGTACGCTACGTGGAGGTGGATATTCTACATCTATATCATCATGATGGGTAAGTACATCCTCTCAATCTACCTTTGGTTCCCGCTAACTCTCTTTGCAGTCCCCGCCACCGTCTGCTTTTACTTCTGGTATCACCCACCGACGTTCGTGCAGCTCCACGGCCACAACTTCAAGCGCTGGGATGCTTTCAAGCGTATTGACTTCATCGGAGTCTTTCTATTGACGGCAGGCCTGACGCTGTTCCTTCTGGGCGTCTCCTGGGGCGGCACGACGACAGCGCTGACCTGGGACTCGCCGCGCATCCTTGGGCTCCTGATCTCTGGGATCCTCTGCTGCATCGCCTTCGTCCTCTACGAGTGCTTCGTGCCCGCGTTTCCTATCGTCCCGATGCGCTTTTTCAAAGACGTGCGTGGCTTTGCCTGTATCAACGTCATGTCAGCCGTGTTCGGCTGCATCAACATTGCCGTCTTCATTCTCTGGCCCTCGCAGGTCATCCACATCTTTGGAAGCACTGGCAGCTGGGAGCAGACGGCGTGGATGAGCTGCACGGTCAACTTTGGGATATGGACGGGCATCATCATCGTCGGACCGCTGTACCACATCATCAAGCACATCCGATGGCAGCTTGTTGTCGCCACGGCGTGGATGTCCATCTTCCTTGGCGTCCTCACGACGGCCAACAGCAGTCAGCGTGCTGCTGCCATCGCCGTCTCATTTCTTTCCTGCCTGCCCATCGGCTGGGGTGAGGTTGTCACCATGCTGCTCGTGCAGTACCTCGTCGACGATAAAGATTTGGGCGCTGCCTTCGGTAAGTATGAGTCGTGTCCTTCTCCTCTTCACTCACAGCGGATTCTGGTTTCCGCGCGCCTATTCGCTCCATTCAGGATGCTAATAGATAATAGCGGTGACTTCGGCCAATCGTACCATCCTCGGATGTATTTTCACCTCCGTCTTCTCTGCCATTCTCACCAATAAACTCCCCAAACAATTGTCCTCCAAGCTTGTTCCAAGTGCGCTCGCGGCAGGACTCCCTGAGTCATCCGTCCCTGACGTCCTCGCTGCCGTCGTGGCGGGAAATGACACTGCGCTCAGCCTCGTTCCTGGCATGGATGACCCGGCTGTTTTGAAGGCGGTGAACGAAGGAGCAAGCAATGCCTGGGCGGGCTCGTATGCCTATGTTTACTACTGCGCCTTGGCGCTTGGGCTGTGTTCCGTCATTGCTGCTTTCTTCACGAGGGATATGGACAAGTATTTGACGGGCCATATTTCGCGGCAGATCTACACGAAGGACGAGGGAGATGTAGATGTGCTGGAGAAAGTGGAAAACTCTTAGTATTTGCTTTTCAGAGCGCTGCGGAACGGGTTCTCGGTGATTTCCCCCGCTCTCGGCCGAGAGCACTTACGCCGAGAACTGCAGCGTTTCCGGTGCGGGGCATGCGCTCGTAATATGCACCTACTAGGTTTCAGTGTAGATCGTATGCTACTTGCGTATAGTAAAAGGGTGGATCAACTGTCTCATCTGCACCATCTACAGTCGGACCCGGATGCCTTCGAAGCCGACTGCATTTTCAATGTTTTTCGCAAGGGGAAACAAGTATATAAAGCTTTTAGAAGGGGACGTCTTGCGCCACTTCAAAATAAGCTCAAATCGTTTCCGCGATCTACGAAGCCACCATGGAGCAAACTCAAGCTTCATCCGCCAAGTCAGTCGTTGGATATATCCAGCCTTCATATTTGGCCGCGCTCTTCTTCAGCTATATTCTAATCACCATTCTCTACCGCATCCTTTTTCATCCACTCCACCGCATTCCTGGTCCTTTTCTGGCAAAATTCACGGAACTATGGCGAACTCGCAAATACCTTGCCGGGAACTGGCATACAGACATCCTCGATCTGCACCGCAAGTACGGGCCCGTGGTGCGCCTCTCTCCGAATGAAGTAAGCTTCGTCGACAAAGAAGCTCTCGCCCAGGTATACGGCTACACCAAATCAGCGAAGAAGGTACTGCTCTTTTATTCTCACTCTATCTCGTTGCCACCCTACTAACACCTCCGCCCAACAGAGCAGCTGGTATGATACATGGAAGATTCCCGGTGTCGAGAACTCTTTCTTCAACGAGACCGACCCTCGATACCACTCCTTCCTCCGCAAGCGCGTCTCGGCCACCTACTCGATGACGGGCATCCTGCACATGGAAAAGGGCATCCAAGGCGTCGCGGACCTGCTCTGGCAGCGTTTCCGCGAATTCGCCCGCAGCGGCGTCGTCGTCAGCTTCCACGACTGGGTCCCCTACTTCGCCTTCGACGTCGTCGGGCAAGTCGCGCTGGGCGGGCCGATCGGCTTCATCGAGGCCAGCGGCGACCCGGAGAGCATCATCCCGGCCGTGCACAGCTACTTCTTCCTCGCCTCCAACACGGGCTACCTGCCGGGCCAGACGCGCACGTTTTTCAACCCGCTCGTGCAAAAGGTTCTCGGCCTGTTCGGCGACAACACCGATGGCGTCACCTTCCTCAACGGCTGGATGCTGAACCAGATGCACCGCCGCCGCGAGCGCGGGCCGCCCAAGGACGGCGAGAAGGGCGATATGCTGGACCATTTCCTCGCTATGAAGTGTACGCAGGGGAACCCGGCGCCCGACAGCCAGGTCCTTGCTGAGATGGGCAACATCATCGGTGCTGGCGCCGATACGACGGCTATCGGCATTCGCTCTGTTATCGGCCAGCTGATGCTGCACGAGGACTCGTACAAGCGGGTCCAGGAGGAGGTTGACGAGGCGTACCGGCTTCACGGATTCTCGGACGAGCCTGGTTCTGGTGGCATTCCGTTTGCTGTTGCGGAGAAGCTGCCGTTCCTCAATGCGTGTGTCAGGGAGGCTTTGAGGCTGCACCCCAGCATCCTGTATCAGCTGCCGAGAGAGACTCCCCCGCAGGGTATTACTATCAAGGACTACTATATCCCCGCTAACACGACAGTCAGTATGAGTCCGTTGTCTCATAACCGATGCCCTGAAATCTTTGGGGAGGATGCGGATGCCTGGCGCCCTGAGAGATGGATTGCTGGAGAGGGTTCGACTGAGCAACGTGTGAGGGAAATGAATAAGTTTGACACTACTGTAAGACACCCATCCACAGCAGAAACTTTGCAAGTACTGACACTGAATTGTTTAGTTTGGCTACGGCTCGCGCACTTGTGTGGGCAAGAATCTGGCCTTGGTTGAGATTCACAAATTCACCGCCCAGTTGCTGCATCAGTTTGATGTGGAGCTCGTGAACAAGGAGAAGCCATGGGTTTTGAAGTCCATGTGGTTTTCCGATCAAGGTGAAATGTTCGTGAGGATCAAGGAGAGAAAGTGATTGGGGCACACAGATATGGAGTGGAAGTGAAGTCAAGCTAAGTGATATTTGTTATGGCAAGAGGTTCGCACGCATGGAACACATGATTAGGGATATCGTTTTGCCGAAGTCATCATTTGAGCTCGTCTCTCTTATTTCTCATTTTCCTCCTTAGCAGCTTCTTCTTGTATATAGAACTAAGTCGATTGCCAATTTATTTCGTTTCCTAACTGTCTATGAAATCGATATCTATGAAACTGAAACGCTGTAAACCAACAGAACCTAAGCCTCAAACTCCCGCAGCTCGCGAACAATATCCGCAGAATACAACCACGCCAGCTCACCATCACCGCTACTCTGCCACATCTCCCCGTCCTTCAACTTCGCCCGCTCTTCAGCCGGGAGGCGCGTATTGTTCAACTGAAGCGTCAAAACAATAACCTTATCAACCCTCTGCTGCCTGTACCTCTGCCACCTCGCCACCTCCCCCAACCACTCCTCCCTCCCCACCCCCTCGAATCCCCCCACCAACTCCGCAAACGTCACCGCGTCCTCCAGCGCCTGACTCGCGCCCTGCCCCGCCGTCGGCGGAATCGCATGCGCCGCATCCCCCAGCACAACCACACGCCCCGCCCCCTCCTCCCCCGCCGACGCCCAGCTCTCCAACTTCGGCACAAAGTAAAACGGCCAAATCCCCAACGTATCCAGCGGAATATCCTCCAACGCCCTCCTCGGAGTCACCGACCACTTGCCCTCCGCATCGGCCTTCAGCAACCCGGCCAACTTCTCCTTATCCGCCGCCAGCGCCTCCCACCCGGCACGATCCTGCTCCGGGAACGCGATCTGCGTCCCGGCGAGCAACTCGGACACGCCGTCGGGCGTCTGCGGCGCCATGACGAACGCGCCGCCGGCGCCGTGGATGGAGAACGGGGCAGGATAGGAGTCCGGCAGCCCCGCGCGCGCGCGCGGCGTCGCGAAGGTGATGGCGACGCGGCCGCCGTACGTGGCTGCCGTGCCGGGCGCGACGTGGTGTGTGCGGACCTTGGAGTGGATGCCGTCGGCGCCGACGAGGAGGGAGGCGGTGCGAGTGCCCAAGCCGTTGGCGAGCTCGAAGGTGACGACGCCGGTTTGCGGGTCCTCGGAGGTGATGTGCGAGAACTTGTGGGAGTAGTGGATGGGGATGGCTGCGGCGCGGGCGGTGGCGCGGAGGGCGAGGAGCAGCGTTTGCCGGTACACGCGCAGGCAGTCGTAGCCGTATTGCGTGGCGCTGCCGAGGTAGTAGGAGTCGGTGGTTTCTTCTTTCTCGTTTTTGAATGAGACCGTCTGGAAGTTGAAGCCTTGGGAGCGGATGCGGGCGTAGACGCCGAGGTTGTCGAGGATGCGGAGGGAGTTGGGGGAGAGCATCAGGGCGCCGGGAGTGGTGGCATCCTCGGGGCGGGCTTCGTAGATGACGCAATTGATCCCTCTTTGGTGGAGGGAGAGGGCCAGTGTGAGGCTGGCGAGGCCACCGCCAATGATGGTGATGTTAGACTTGATTGGGGTGGACATTTTTATGATATGGTGAGAAGGTGTTTGGGTGGAATGTTGAGAAAAGCTTTGGTTGATGGCCGTAGTTTTCAGCTGCGGAGAGTTAGGTCTTATATCACTTCCCAGCCACGCTCTAGATATGTAATGTAACCATTTAGCCGCCGTTCTGGACTTTCATCCTTCTGCTTACATGCTTTGAGTTGTGGCGTGCACTGCCCTGTATACCAAACTTGGCACTTCCCAGACCGGCTAGCGTGGTGATCCGGATCCGAATGGTGGTCGGATCCGAAAGCTTCGGATCCGGAACTTCATGTATAAGAGAACCACAGTTTTCACTGTCAGATAAACATCATCCTACACAGCAACTTCATTTTACAAAGCTTTTATCCAATACCTAGCCATGCACTTTTACATTCTCGGTGGAAACGGCCGTTCTGGCCAGCTGGTCATTGACGATGCGCTGCGAAGAGGTAAGCTCCCTCACGATTTCGGTGCGAGCAGAACTAGTTAACATCTTGAAGGACATACCATTACTGCCATCGTCCGTAATCCCGGCTCACTCGAGCCACGAAAAGGCCTTACTGTCGCCAAAGGTAATGAACTACTCTCACACGGTGTTTGACAACGCCGCTAACGAATGTACAGGGACCCCATTGTCCAAGGAGGATATCGAGGCCTCGTTCTTAGTGCCTACACGTCCCGATGCCGTAATAGTCACGTTGAACTCAGCACGCGCCTCGGACAGTCCTTTCGCAGTATCCATTGCGCCGCGCCGCATGATGGCAGACTCACACGCCAATGTCACCGCCGTGATGCAGCAGCATGGCGTATCCAAGATTGTCACCATGTCGGCCTTTGGCGTGGCAGACTCGGATCCAAACGTCTTTTGCGCCATCCGTGCGGTCCTCCGCAAAACGAACATGAAATTCCAGTTTGAGGACCACGACTTTGTCGATGAGGAAATGAAGCAGAGCGGAGCGAACTTCGTTCTTGTGCGGCCAGCCATGCTGACCGAGGGTGAAAATCTGCCAGTGCAGATCTTTGGAAACAGCGGCGAAGGAGCTGGTTGGATTCCAAAGATTTCGAGGAAGAGTGTTGCTCATTTCATTCTTGATGCCTGCGAGACTGGTACATGGGATCGCCAGACGCCTGTCATCACCAATTAATGTCTTTGAGAAGAGAGAACGAGGGAGCATGTCGGAAATTGTACTGCTTGTTTGCTTTGATGTTTGCGTTTATCACGGATAGATTTTGGAGTTGTCATGTTAATAGAATAATTAAAACTCTTTCTCTTAAGTGGAAAATGTACAGCGGAGGAGGACAGACGTGGCGTATTATTTTCAAACCAGTCGATCATACCAATGGCACAAAAAAGTCTTCTAAAGCCAAGCCTCTTCAATATGAAGCAGCCAGTCCGGTGATGGATCCAGATCGATATCAAAAGCATTATCCGACATTAAAAGCCCACCAAAGTCCATGTCCATCATTAAAGACTCCCACTGCTCACTATTCTGAGTAAATTATAAGTAACTGCAAATAGTTGGTGGAGCAAGTAGATGACACTTACCTCTGTCGAGTCGGAAAGTCTGCCGCGTAAGGAAGTGAGCGTCTCCTTCAACCCTTTTCGTACGACGTCCTTCTCTTCTTCTCCGCCGCTTCTCGCTTTGGACAAAGAGGTCGATATGCTCAAGGCAAGAATGTTTTTTAGACTTTCACGTTCAAGAGGAACGCTCTCTACAAATACCTGAAGAAATGATTCAAGAAGCCGGAACATGTCGGCAGTATCCAGTGACGAATCAGTAGTGCTGGATGTGGAATGATCAAGACGTATGCATATGAGCGCCACGGCTTTGTATACGGTGTGGGTGAACTCAACAAGGAATTTATTGAGATATGGCCTCAGTGTATTCCTTTCCTCGCCCTCGGGTGCAAGAAGTATTAGAGAAGTCAGAATATCGGCAGCTCCCTGAGTACACTCATCACTGGAGAAATCATTTGTTGTTAAGAAGCGCTGGAGAGAGAGGAGCAGGGCGTTATGGAACGACTTTAGGGAGACGGCCGCGGACTTCGACCTGGGGTCCATTGCTGCAATATCAGAATCCACCAGCTTTGGGAAGTGTCCCATAGCATCTTGCACATCATCCCACAGTTTCCTTAATCTGACTCGAGATGACTCATCGCGTGCGCGGCTGAGAATGTTGACAATGTCAAGGCGACTCCGCAATGAACTTCCAAAAAAATCCTGGACTGTGAAATGGAAACCTCCTGTCGGTGAGCCAGAGAGGTACACTCCAAGGTCCAAATCATCGGCACGGATACCTGGCATGCAGTCGGTGTCTTCTGAACAAATGGCCGTTGGCATCCCATAAGACAATGAAGCCCACAAATCCATCTCGACTATGCTCCACCACAATCTCCGTCGGAGGTCAGCCTCGAGGGGAGGGATTGGCTTGAATTGTCTCGGGTTGCGGTGGAGTCCCAATACCATGGCCGCTCGAACGAGTGCATTCGTTGCCTGCCAATGCTCTTCAGCTGGCTGGCCGCTGGCCTGTTGAGAAAGAATGCTCAGAGCTCTTGCCTGCAAGACTGATATTTCGGCACGTGATTTTCTTGAAAGGGAATCAAGCCACGTATCAATGGCGATGGAAGGATGATGGCTAAGCCATTGCTTCGCTGCTTCCTGATGTGGATTGTCTGAGAATTGCAGGTGGTACGCTGCCAGCCCCATTGCCGCGTAAAATTGTGCTTCTACACCGCTACAGCTCTGAGCTAGATCCGCTCGGTTCTCCATGAAATGAGAGTAAAGCGGCATGAAAGTTGGTCTATGCAAAATGACTAATCTTTCCTCATACATCTCGAAATAGGTTTGGACCAGAGCATCGCAGACATCCTTGGCTGGTAATTTCTCTCGTAGCTGAAGGATCTCATTCTTCTCGCTCTCTGATGATGAAGTCTGGTTGCTGGGCTGAGCCTTCATCAACCCCTGGACGTGCTTTGCCAGAGACCACAGATCGGGGTCCACGGATGGCTGAAGGATCGACGTAGCCGTGCCCTGCACTCGATCAAACAAGCCGCTTTGGTATCCGTTTCCGTAGTAGCGGCATCTGTTCCCCTTAAGCGAAAGGATTCCAACGGGTGGCTGAGCGCTCTTGTGAGATTTGTCGGGAGACGCCCCACTAGCAGAAATGATCGCTTCGAGTGATGTAACTTGGGCTTGGAGGTCTTTGATGATGCTGTCCTTTTCTTGTAAAGCGGAGCTGGTGGTATCCGGCCCTAGCCTGATGCGGACATTCCTCGAAACTTGGCCCCCATTCCTTTGGGGCTCTGCTGCCTGTGGGGAAGCAAACTCTTTGTCAAAGACGCAGAGCGTTTCACGTTGCCCTTTGACACATTGCTGGCACGGGTGGGTCCGGTCACACCGCAGCTTCTTTTGGCGGCATTGGCGGCAGGACAGAGTAGGTCTTGGCCGTTTCTTCGAATTTTCCATTGGGCGTTCGATGGGCGTTTAGCAGAGCCTCGGCGGCTGTGCAAAATATCAAGGCAACCCCGCATTCCTGCCAAAATCCTACCACGTGAAAGCCGTTTCACGATTGGCCGCCCGCGGAATCCGCGCAATGTCAGCGCGGGGATCGCCGGGGCCGGCAAGGCAGACTTCGTGGGCCAAAATCATTAAAATAGCCTGTCGCGCATAAGCGTGTGTCATGATCGGACGGCAGGATGAGGCCTGATGGGCCCTGATGGGCCCAGGCAACAGCCACCAACCGCAGTCTGGGCTATGCACCGGCCACTTGGCTCGTATTCAAGCTTTGCTAAGCTTTTTGCGCGCACCACGAGCCCTCCCCGTGGTACCCCTATTTTCCTGACTCGCCCCCAAGGCTGTGAAGCTTTTCGAAATGCTTCGACGTTGCCTTGGCCGAGCTGCAGCTCTTTGTTTTGACTTTCCTTGCCTTGCGCCTTTTTTTGGAACGGGACCTGTTCCCACTCGCAGGTGGGCCGGCCAGCTTCAACCGGTGGTTCGGCTCAACGGCACGGTACGCTTGCGCTTCGAGTGGACGGCCTTGCCGACCTCCGTGTAGCGTGCCGTATCCCACAAACAGGCAGGCAACTGACACGAAATCAAACGTTTCACAAGGTTTCCAGCTGAAAACGCCCTTGCAGCACTCGTGCACCATCCTCGGTTACACACTCGCAAATCTCCCGCGAGGCTCTTTTCAGGCGCCATAGTCGTGATTTGACGTGCCTGACGCCATTGGTAATGGAATGCTGTGCTAATGGGCTTGGCACACGTACAGGCGAATGGGGAAAGGGGTCTTGTGATCAAATAGGAAGGCTTGAATAAAATATCCCTTTTACGAGTCAGCACTTTCCATTTTGCCTCGGAAAATAAGGATGCGTTGGTCTGAGCTTGTAGAGAATCCCACCGTCACAGGTCGGTTAGGTGGCTCAGCTCGGCCGGTGAAATTCCTCGAATCCTGCCTCACAGAATCCACAGCTGTGCTTCCCCGTGTTGCACTTGATGCACGGTGCACAGCCTTAGTGCGCTGGGAGCGCGGTGGCGCGAGGCTGGTAGCTGACCACATATAGCTGCTGGCACCCAGGCACGCGACCCGCCCGCTTGTGCGCGCCCCCTTCGAACTCTGCAGCCATGAAGATTCCCTCGTTCTGGCAGCTGAAGGCCAAAAGCCAGTTCGCGCTTTGCTTTGTTTCTTCGTTTGCTGCTAAACTTCTCCATCTCTACAGCCACCGGACTTCACTGCCCATCCTGCTAATCGTTCTTTACACGCCTACATTCCTTCTCCCTGACGTCATTTTGATCCTCTTCACCAAGTTCATATACCGCCAGGACAGAGGGAAAATATGCAAGATCTTTGGAGGGCTCTACGCGTAGGTACCTGATCGACGCCTTGAAAATCTGCGGCTGACCTTAATTTAGCCTATTTACCGTTACTGCCTCGGCTTCTCAAATCTCCTTCTACATGACCACGGGCGGTGAAGTACAATGGATGGCCGCTGGAAATCTTGCCAAGGACCCTGGTGGCCTCCGCATGCTTCTATCTGAGCTCCCGAAATTCTTTATATGTATTCTCGCCTTCACCCTCGTCTCGTGGCTTATTGCGCCTCGATTCGATGCCGTCACGACCTATATTTGCAAGACGACCAGCCTTTCATTCCGGCAGATGTATCGTTGTATTAGAGGACGACCTCAGCTTAATGAATACCAACCGCTGGACGAGAACTCTGACAAGAGGTAAGTCGGACCATACACTGCTCGTTCTACCAAGTCATGCTAAAGAACAGCTCCAGCATCCCTTCCCGCGAAGAAATTCCATCTCTCCGGAAATCGGCCGCAACTTGCGTCACAGTCTTGACTGTGGTTATCACCGTGCTCATCCTACAAATCGTCCGCCCGAGGAACCCGCCTTATGCTCACATGAGCGGATCCCTTCCGATTACGCTTTTCGAATCCCTCTTTTTCAGTCCCATCAATGCCGACTTCTGCCTGCCGTATCCCACGCGCCGTGTCGAGTTCCCCTTCGAAGAATATGCCAAAGTCTCTGGACATGCGCCGCCGGCCGAGTGGAAGCCGATCACCGAAGAATGCCGCCGCCACCACCATCATCACGAGAGGCCTGATGAACCACCTTCACCGATTCACCCCATTGCATGGGAAGAGGCTGAACACGCACCCCAAACACCGAGAGGAGATGGCCCGCCCAGGCACAAACACCATGGGGGCTATGACCCTTCCTGCGATCCGCTGAAGCTGTCGAACTTGGACCAGAGCCCACTGGATGCTCTGATGGAGGCCGCAAAAATCAAGCATGTTCTCTTTGTTACTCTAGAAAGTACTCGCAAGGATATGTTTCCTTTCAAAAAGGACAGCGCTGTTTACAACAGCATTCTCTCGTCATACGGCGCCGCCAAAGTCGACGCCGCAGAAGAGTTGGACAAGAAGCTCAAGAACCTCACAAGAACAGCCGCCTTCCTGACAGGCGAGTCCACCGGGTTCGGCCAGGACGAGACGCTGAACCGACCATGGGCATCCGAGTTCAAATCCGGCCACGGCGGCATCAACGTCCAGCGCGCAGTGACCGGCAGCGCCTTCACGCTCAAAAGCCTGGTGACCAGCCACTGCGGCATCGACCCGCTGCCCGTCGACTTCACCGAAGAAGTCCGAGGCAGGATGTACCAGCCGTGCTTCCCGCACGTCACCGGCCTCTTCAACAAAGCCCAGCAGCAATCCGGCTCCAGCGCAAGCCACCCGTGGGACGCCGCGCTCGTGCAGAGCATCACGGACCAGTGGGACTCGCAGTACACGCTGGACGACCAGATGGGCTTCTCCCCCGCCAACGTCATCCTCGACACGACGATCGAGGACCCCAGCGCCGCGCACTTCCCGCCCAAGGAGCCGCGCTGCAACTACTTCGGCTACCCGGAAACCGAGTCCCTCCCCTACCTCCGCGACATGTTCGTCAACGCAACGAACTCCGGCCGGCGCCTGTGGGCCAGCCACATTACCAGCACCACGCACCATCCCTACGCCGTGCCCGCGGCGTGGGACGGCGTGGAGGAATACGTCGCCAAGCGCCGCTTCGCGGGGCTGGAGAACGAGGAGTTCGACCGGTACCTCAACACGATCAAATACCAGGACGCGTACCTGGATACGCTGATGAGCATGCTGCACGACGTCGGCGTGCTGCGCGAGACGCTCGTCGTCGTCGTCGGCGACCACGGCCTCGCCTTCACGACGCCCGACGGCTCCAAGTCGACCTTCGAGAACGGCCACATCGCCAACTTCGCCATCCCGCTCGTCTTCGTCAACCCGGCCCTGCCCCGCGTGCAGGTCGACGCCCAGACGTCGCCGACCAGCATCCTGCCGACGGTCCTGGACATCCTGCTGCAAACGCAATCCTTGAGCAAGGAGGAGGAGGAAGTTGCGGAGAACCTCCTGCCGCGGTACCAGGGGCAGTCGATGGCGCGCGAGCAGAAGTGGAGCGTCCCGACCATCCCTCGCGCCGGACCGGAGGAGAACGCCCCAACGCCCTTCACCAACGTCACCGGCCCCCAGCCCTTCCACTTCTCCGTCATCAACCCCGGCGGCTCGCTCCTCGCCATCTCCCAGCAAAACTCGTCGTACCGCCTCATGCTGCCGCTGTGCTCGACCCTGCCTTTGCGTTTCACCGACCGATCGACCTCTCCACACGAAACTGAAGAGCTGATTGCATGGAGCGCGCGCGGCGTGGTCGACGCGGTGCGCAAGAAGCACGATGGACAGGCCGCCGAGTGGGTCGACTTGGCGCAGAAGCTGGGCGAGTGGTGGGTGTGGGAGACGCGGATGCGGTGGGGCTACGATCAGCCGGCGCGGAGCACGGACAGGGGCGCCGCGGGGACAGGGGCCGCGGGCAGGATTAAGAAGGAGCATTGGTGGGAGACGTGAAGAGGAGAGGAAAAATAAAGGTTTAAGGCGTTATGAGTGGATAAATTCTAAATTCTTTTTTTTGCGGCGAGGCGTTTTTGTTGATTTACGATGTAATGCGAGATTTAATACACTTTGGATCAGGGTGTGGCGGAGACAAGTGGCCACCACGCCTGATTGCACAAATGAAAAGATTCATCTGCATTCTGAGTCATCTATGGCGTGAGAAGTATGTTTATCGTATTACGATGGGTACCTCTGATAATCTTGTGAGAAACTTTCTGTGATCATTTCCCAACTGTGGTACCCATGCAAAATATCCCACGCGACGAAAGCTACCGTGGTCTCCTTGTAAAACAAGTCCCTGGATGGCCCATCTGGCAATGAAAGGTAGGCGCAAGTACCGCAATCTTGCTACATCATAGACAATTGGAAGACAGAACAGTTCAACCTCTGAGCTCATAGGTTGTACGTCGTCAAAGACAATGAAACCTTCTTCCACCGGGATACATTCGGCCGTGCCGGAGTTTCGAAGCTGACGTAGTGGGATAGTGTGTGCGTTGTTGATATGTTGAGCAACCCTGTCATCTAGCATTGGTACGGCAATAAGACCCTTTAAGCTTAAGCGGCCCTCAACGAAGGTGCCGGAATTGCTTGTCGATGTGCTGGCTTGGACATCCGAAACTAATGTTTCGGCATTTGAATGCATATTTTGGCCGTTCTGATCCAAGTTGCCTTCCGATGCAGCCCAAGACCAGGATGGTGCACGCTCTTCTGCCAACTCTCGCCGCCTCGGGTTGGTCATCATCCATAACAGGCTTCGAGGAAGCGAGATAGCCCAAATTCCTGCATGATATTTGTCGTCTGCTCCGAGACTCCGCAGCTTCTCTCCCATTTGATTGGCTAGTCCGGATATAGCAACTAGCTTATCATGACCACGGGTCAAACAGCGTCCAGAGTATTCGTGCACTGTTTGGTCCCACTCAAGCATGCAGTAGTCGACTTCATCTAACTCGAAGTGCAGTGGGGGCATGTTGGGAGCTTTCAACGCCACATTCAGTGGAGTCTTCCACAGTAGTCTCTTTTGGTCTACGGAAGCGGAGGCTGATTTGAAACTTGGCACGCCGGAGGGATACGTCTCACAGCAGGATGTGGATCTGCATTCCCAGAAAACTTGTTGTCGACCAAAGTAAAGGATCCTCTGAGAGAGGAGCTGCTCTTGCAGTATCCATGCACGCTTCGTGGCAGGAGAATCGAAATGCTTCCCCCAAGTGACGGCATTTTCGAATAGTAGATAGGGAAGCTTCTCTGACTCACTTCGGATTGCCAAAGATACCTTAGTTGGAGCTATATCGGAGGGGTTTCGGGTGAAAAAACAGCCATCTGAGTCACTAGACGCTCCATGAGCGCATACTGTGACGAATGCGCTCGAATATACATCTTGCATTTGGTTCGACTCGCGAAACCAGTCTTCGGGTGAATCTTGAATGATGCACAGGCGGTCCACCCATAGGAGCTGGACTCCGAGCTCTTGTGTAATCCTGAATGCGTCTTGTAGAGTCTTGGGCAATGAGCTTAGGGAAACGCCGAATTTGAGCATTTCGAAATTTGCCTGGGACAGCTTGAGCTTCTCTTCATCATCTACTCCCCAGCAGTAGCTGAGCGCAATGTACTGAACTGTCGGACTCAAGTTCTCCTTGAAAACAAGGGAGAAGCTTTTTCTGAGCGGGTCCAGCTTCAGCAGCCTCGATGGCACAAATTTTTGGGGCTGCTGACAAAACACATGGCTGTTGAGACAATTGGCGAGCCAGGTCTTCACCATGGTCCAAGTCGTTAACGAGTCTGTGGATGCTTCGAGCGGAGGATGTAGCCATGCGTCATCTTTGCCCACGCTGTGTTAGCTACTTAATAAAGATGAGCTGATGCCATGACGCTCAGGTTACCTTTAAGGCTGCAAAACTTGAATTCCCGCATGCCCAACCTTCCGTTGTCAAGTAAAACCAAGATTTTATCTTGCCTAACGACGAAATACGAGAAGAATTCTTTCTTCCTTGGTGTCGCAGCTCCCTCAGACGCCAGAAGAGCGAACATCACGGCGCATATCGCACATTCTTCTTCTGCAGACTTCTGTAGGGATTTGACGTTCTTGTGGTGACCAAAAAGGTACTTGAAGATCTCTGGTCTGCCTTGATCATCAGAATCGTTACGATCGCCAAGCTTTGCTTGAGGTTTGCGATAATTCTGGAGTCTGGATGCAAAGGACTCGGGGGAAACACCGGGCTCCGCATCGAACATAAAAGCCATGGCATCCGCCGGGTCGATGTCGGAGCTGTCTATTTCTTCGGTTCGTGGCGTCTTCTGCGAGTCCCAAATGCCGTCGAATGCATCGCGACAGATTTGACAGATCATTTTGAATGAACTCGCCTGGCTTGATACGAGTGAGAAGGCAATGTGTTGTTTTAATAGAGGGGTAAAGGCCGACAATCAGCGCACGCTAAAAGAATTTCAAGGTTGTGCCCCCACTCTAGGCAGGCTCGAAAAGGTTTAGTTCTCAGGCCAAGAGTGTAAGGTAGTTAGCTGCAGTTGTGGTGATTAGATTGTAGTGGCCGTTACGAACCTCAGGACACAAGGCCTTTACAACCCTGCGGGTCTTACTAAGACAGTAGCTGGAGCTTATATAGGACACGCGCCCATAATGAGCCCGAAAACCACAGGTGGTGGCACGAGTCAGAATTTCCTACAGGGGGTATCCGCATGTGGCGTTGTTTAACAGGTGATCTTAGTGAAGCGAGACGCCCAAACTGTCCACCAGCGAACTATTGGTTGATTTCATACATGGGATGACGCACTTGCATCTTTTATTCATCATCTGCGCAATTCAATCGTAAAATATTGATTTTCACTTAGTCGGGGCTGTTCCGGAGATGATCACTTGCCCAAGTGCGACTGTCGGAATGATCCCGGGCGGCGGGTTGGGCATCTCGGAACCATTCCGGCAACCGGATCGACAAGATAACAGCAGGCAAAAATTCGATGCCTGATCTTCTGACAGGTGCATAGCCCCTCAGAGTGTGGTATAAAGAGACTTTGAGTAGCTCGTTAGCCCTGTAGCCACAACTGCGCGGCGTACCTCACAACAATGTCTCTTGATATATCCGAAGCTCTCACCGACAAGGATGACACTCCGCCTCACGATCGAGCCGCATCAGCGGAGGACGAATTCCAGGCAGACGTATCAGAACTGGAGAGCGAAAGTCTGCACCAAATCGCTTCTCGCATTTCTCAGCGGTTGCAGATGGATTCCGGTCTCAAGGATGGCATATCACCTGCGGCCGATCCAGAGCTCGATCCGGACAGCACCTCGTTCAACAGCGCATACTGGGCTAGGATGATGTTACGAAAAGTCAAAGGAGTTGGAGGAGGCTTTCAGCGGTCTGGAATTGTGCTGAAGGACGTCACGGTCAGCACTCGCCGCACTTCGGAAGATGTCCGCAATGCCACCGTTGCGTCCATAATTCCAATGGCAATCAGAAGTGCATTCCGCCGAAGTACCGCACCAGAGAGAAGCGTCATTCGAAACGTGGATGTGTTGGTGAAGAGTGGGGAGATGCTGTTGGTGCTCGGACGGCCCGGGAGCGGATGCTCGACGCTGCTGCGGACAATATCCGGGGACCTGGAGAACATGACGATTGAGGACTCGGCGATCATTCACTACAACGGTATTCCGCAGTTCCACATGCTTAAGGAATTCAAGGGCGAGGTATGGTTTTCTGAACTGAAGACAGAGATAAACTGGCTAATGTTACCCCAGGTCGTCTATAATCCCGAAAGTGACCTGCACATCCCGCATCTCACCGTGAAGCAAACCCTAGAATTTGCAGCCGCAATGAGGACCCCCAGTCCCGGAACAGAGGACTTCTCGCGCACCGAGTGGGCGCAGACCATGTCACAGATTGCCATGGCGACATTCGGGCTCTCCGGTGTAGCCGACACCATAGTCGGCAGCGACTTCGTCCGCGGTGTATCCGGGGGACAACGCAAGCGCGTCAGCATCGCCGAGATGGCGCTCTCCCTCGCGTCCATCGTATGCTGGGACAACTGCTCGCGGGGCTTGGATTCGACCACGGCACTCGACGTCATCCGCACCTTCAGGTTGGCGGCGGAAATCCTCGGCTCGTGCCAGGTGCTCACGCTCGAGCAGTCGTCGAACGCCATCTACGATACTTTCGACAAGGTTACAGTGCTCTACGAAGGACGGCAAATCTACTTTGGACCAGCTGCGAAAGCCAAGGACTACTTCGAGAGGATGGGCTGGATGTGCCCTCCACGCCAGACGGCCTCGGACTTTCTTACTGCCGTGACGAGCCCAGAGGAGCGCACCCCCCAGCCTGGGTTCGAAAGTCGCGTGCCAAGGACAGCAGACGAGTTTCAACGATACTGGAAGAGTTCCGACGAGTACGCTGCTCTCTGCCACGAAATCAGCATGCATGAGGCAGAATATCCGCTCGATGAAGCCAAGACAGCTCGTGATTCCAAAGAAACGATGCGGCAGAGAAACATCGACCATGGAGCATCCGGATCCGCCTCCACGCCAAGCATCACGCTGCAAATAAAATGGTGCCTGATCAGGGCCTGGCAACGTGCCATCAACGACAAAGCCTCCACCCTGACCGCCGTCATCGGCCAGGTCGTGCTGGCCCTGGTGTTCGGCTCCATGTTCTACCAGACGCCCGACGCCTCGGCCGGCTTCTTCTCCAAAGGCGCCGTCCTCTTCTTCGCCGTCCTACTCAACGCCCTCATCTCCATCACCGAAGTCAATAAAGTCTACGCCCTCCGCCCCATCATCTCGCGCCAGGCCCGCATCGCCTTCTACCGGCCCTCCGCCGAGGCATTCGCGGGCTTCATCCTCGACCTCCCCATCAAGCTCCTTGCCGCACTGTGCTTCAACACGATCCTCTACTTCCTCGTCGGCCTGCACGGCACGCCCGCCGCGTACTTCACCTTCTTCCTGTTCAACTACCTCGCCGCCATCACCATGGCCTGCATCTTCCGCGCCATCGCCGCATCGACGCGCTCCGCGCCGCAGGCCCTGGCCGCATGCAGCGTGCTCATGCTGGCCATCGTCATCTACAGCGGCTTCGTGCTGCCGCGCGCGTCGATGCACCCCTGGTTCGAGTGGATCGGCCGGATCGACCCCGTCGCGTACGCCTTCGAGGCACTCATGGCGAACGAGTTCCACGGTCGTGAGTTCGTCTGCTCGGAGTTCGTGCCCGCGTATCCGGAGCTGTCTGCTGGCGCGTTCGTGTGCGGTGTGGCGGGGGCGGTGGCGGGGCGGCGGACGGTGGCGGGAGACGCGTACATCGAGTCCAAGTTTGAGTACTACTACGGGCACGTCTGGCGGAACCTGGGGATCCTGTTGGCGTTTCTGGGCGCGTTTCTGGTCTTGTACCTTGCCGCAACGGAGTGGAGCGCGGCGGGATCGAAACTCCAAACCGCTTCTGGAACCTCTCGGAACCGCAATCACTCCAGCGAAAAGGCAACACAAGACGAAAACGACAGTGAAGTGGAGAAGGGAACCGAGCCATCGCCTACAACCGACGACCTCAGCCCCACAGAAGAAGAGGAACAAATCACGCTGAACCACGGCCGCACCTTCACCTGGCAAAACATCTGCTACGACATCCCCATCCGCAACGGGCAGTCGCGACGCATCCTCGACGACGTCTCCGGCTGGGTGCAGCCAGGCACGCTGACCGCCCTCATGGGCGTCTCCGGCGCCGGCAAAACGACGCTGCTTGATATCTTGGCCCAGCGTCGATCCATCGGCGTAGTGGCAGGTGATCTCTTTGTTGATGGCAGGCCGCTCAGCGCGTCGTTCCCGCGGCAGGTCGGCTACGCGCAGCAGCAGGACGTGCATCTCGAGACAGCGACGGTGCGCGAAGCGCTGCGTTTCAGTGCGGTGCTGCGCCAGCCGGCCTGGGTGTCCACGGAGGAGAAGCACGCGTACGTCGAGCGCGTCATCAAGATGCTGAGAATGCAGGACTTCGCCGACCGTCGCGTGGGGGCGCCGGGGCAGTCGTTGACGGTGACGCAGCGGAAGTTGCTGACGATCGGCGTCGAGCTGGCCGCGAAGCCCGAGGTCCTGTTGTTTCTGGACGAGCCGACGAGCGGGTTGGATTCGCAGAGTGCGTTTTCCATCGTGTCGTTGATGCGGCGGCTGGCGGACCACGGGCAGACGGTGTTGAGCACCATTCATCAGCCCAATGCTACGCTGTTTGGGCAGTTTGATAGGCTGTTGTTCCTCGGGGAAGGGGGAAAGACCGTTTATTTTGGCGACATTGGGCCGCAGTGTTCGACCTTGCTCAAGTATTTTGAGAAGAACGGGGCTGGCAAGTGTGGCATCGATGAGAACCCCGCAGAGTACATCTTTGATGTCGTTTCGGGATGCAACGGAAAGGGAAAGTTGAATTGGGCTGATATCTGGCGGAGCTCTACCGAGTCCACTGCCATGATGGGTTTGCTGAGCCGATTGGCCGATGGTGAACAGGAGGACGGTGAATGCACACTGGTGGCCAAATTGAAAGACTCTGAGTATGCGGCTTCCTTACCCAACCAACTCCGCACCGTCTGGCATCGCACCTGGCTCCATTACTGGCGCTCACCGGGATACGTCTGGTCCAAAATCGCTTTGGTCATTGGATCTTCGCTTTTCAACGCGTACAGCTTTTTCGACCCGGGCAACTCGCCACAAGGGACGCAAAACGCCATGTTCAGCGTGTTCATGCTCACAGCCGTGTTTGCAGCCATGGTCCAGCAGATCATCCCGCGTTTCTCGACGCAAAGAGAGCTGTTCGAAGTTCGTGAGCAGCCATCCAGAACATACGCATGGCCTGTTTTCATCATTGTCCACATCGTCATCGAAATACCCTTCCAGGTCCTCATCGGCATTCTCGCATTCGCTTGCTTCAACTACAACTTATTCGGAATCCTCTCCTCGGAAAGCCAGGCGCTCGTTCTCCTCTACGCCGTCCAGTTCTTCGTCTTCGCATCCACCTTTGCACACATGGTCATCTCGGCCATCTCCAGCCCCGACACAGCTGGAATCCTGAGCGTTTTCATCTTCATTCTGACTCTCGTGTTCGACGGCGTCATGCAGCCGAAAGATGCTCTGCCTGGGTTCTGGATCTTCATGTACCGGGTATCGCCGCTAACTTACTGGATATCCGGGATCCTCACCTCAGGCCTGCATGGTCGAACAATGGAATGCTCCGATTCAGGAGTCTACCGTCTCAGTCCTCCGTTGAACTCAAACATGACCTGCGGAACCTACCTCTCTCAGTATCTTGCAGTCGCTCCCGGATACCTCCGTAACCCGGATGCAACAGAGGATTGTCAGTATTGCCCTGTTACGACATCTGATCAATACCTTGGTGCTTCGGATATGTATTGGGCAGATCGCTGGAGAAACTTTGGTCTGGGATGGTCGTACATTGCTTTCAATATCTGTGTGGCAGTTTTGTTTTTCAGATTGAGGAAGATGAGAAAGACGTAGCCTGTGTATATTACCAACCTAGAATGCGGTAACATTTTAATATCTCCTTTATACATTTAAGAATATCACTAGAGGGCGAGAAAGTCATCAATATTTTAGAATATTCGACAATGTCAGTAGAATATTTTATTAATTTTTGTATTCACTCTCATCTCTCAATACTGGCCATGATGCCACATAAATATTTAAAATACTCAAAGAAATCCCCAACAGTAAGCCATTTCCATTGGTAGACATTGCCAACATAAACCAAATATCAGTGCAAAAGCAAAAACGACATTTCAGCTAGCTAATACGCCTTGTCTGCCTCAGGAGACTCTACGGCCATACCCCTTCCATCCTTTTCAAACACAATCTCGAGTTTGTTGTCTTTAGTCGCGCGTATATTTACAGGCTCCCGGAAAGCAGAGAGTGTTTCGATTCCTGCACTGGTATTCCGGAGTCTGTCGGTGGGAGTGGAGAGAATGGCCAGGGCTGTAAGCTCGGAGATAGAGTCCCAAGCACTCGAGCTTTCGGGGCAAATCGATAAGATGTAAACGATGGAGAAGAAGACGTAAAGACTGTAGGCGAAAAGTACGACGAGGGCGATAATCATGGGGATACCGCGAGGAGAGTATGCCAATCCCACTGAAGTGAATTCGGCATCCAAACGAAAGCCGCAACGTGGATCTGTCGGTAATACACCCCATGGGTTCTGTGCTGTTCCATTCTGAATCTCTGTGGGCTTTGCTTCATGATTGTAGATCTTTTGAAGCATTGTAGAATTATCCGGGTTGCCGACTATGTTCCATGCTGCAGTAATGGTTTGAGACATCGCAGCAACAATAAACCCGGACAACAAATCCTCAGTTGTGACATTGGCGTGGCGCTCCTCGAGGGCTGGAGGCATCATGGTGTCAAGTAGTGTCGTGTTGGGATCATTTGCGGAGGGCCAGTTAGATAGCAAGAGATTTGCCCATTCTGAGGATATCTTAACCGCCGTCTTTGGCCATGCTGTAATATTACTTTCGGCTCTTGATGGATTGCCATCAACAACAACCATGATATCATTGGCCCATGAGGCAGCAATTGTACACGCAAATGCGCTATAGGAAGAAGGGGTTCCGGGCGTCTCACCTCTTATACTAGATGTTTCTGGTAAAAGCGATGGGGGAACGACGACAGCGGCGATAGAGACCGGTAGCTCCTCTTGATTCACATCAGCCCAGACAACGCGCCAACGGAGCGATGGTTTGATGTCCGGGACTTCAGCTAAAGAACGATTATGGATCCCTGGAAACTCAATACTTTTAGTATCATAGGGATTCAAAGTCTCATTGCATTGTGTCCATGCAAGAGCTTGTTTGCTGTGTGTCGTAATCCGTCGGCTGAAGCTCTCCACTTCGATGTAATCCCGCAGCGCGCTCTGTGGTGCATATTGATATTGCATTGAAGTAGCAACAAATGCTTGAGCAAGCCCCTTTG
The DNA here is from genome assembly GCA_009801085.1 of Lasiodiplodia sp. COLG20. NCBI lineage: Eukaryota > Fungi > Ascomycota > Dothideomycetes > Botryosphaeriales > Botryosphaeriaceae > Lasiodiplodia > Lasiodiplodia sp. COLG20. The sequence continues at coordinate 4,130,964 of VNWV01000001.1, read as the reverse complement.
TAGTTGCGGTGACTAGCCAAGTGTCTTGGCGCCCTTGTTCGTTGAGAAAGGACAAGAATGGGGACTCTGTTTTTTCTGGCCCGAGTGTAAGGGATATGAATTTGCTGGCATCTCCAGAATCTTCGCTTGTAATTCCAAGTGGTCGGATATCACCGTCATTCATGTATTTACCGAAGCCGGGAAGTTCGACAGCAGTCCCAGTCTTCACCATTTCAAGAACTGTTGGTAACGCGCGCCATGGACATTCCAGATAAGCGGCAGTTCCTGAGCTTGCTCCGGATGTGGCGAAGCACGAACTGGGAACATGGTTTTTGTTCAAGTGGAGGGGAAATAAATCATGTTCCGAGCCTTGGAAACATCCGGAAACTGGTCCGAATGGAAATTGTTGCTTTCGCGGAATCAGCGCAATGGCAATTGACGGACCCACGCTAGCGGCAAGAATGACGTTGAAGCCAACGAGTACGGCAAATATGAATCTCTTGGGACGCGAGCACCAGTTTGCTGACAGTGTTCCGATGAACTCAAAGGACCACAGGTAGCTGATACTGGTTGTTTGAAGGCCTGCAAAGAGGGCACCGAACGGGATCGCTCTTTGGCCCAAAGCTTGATGTCGTATGTGAAACAACACAAGGTGTGCAATGGAGGCCTGAGTGAACAGTTCAATGGCCTTCGCTGTGAATTGTAATGCGGGAGTCGACGGCGCTTTCCTCGGATACCAAGTGACAAGATTGACTGAGATCAGAAGGACTGCGGACAACAAAGGAATAACGTGAACACTCGATCGGACAATAGCTACGGATCGGCGCCGACTGAAGGCAACCTTTGGAATCTCCTGACTTGTTCTCCAGGGATTGAAGGATGTGAGCGATAGCAGCTGTAGGCTCCGTAGAAAAGCTGGCAGTAGCCCATCCGCACGCTTTGATACGGATGGCTGGGATTTGGACGGGCCGGGCGATAGCCTTGAAGAAGTGTTAGTATAGTCTAATGACCTTATGACCGCGAAACTCGCACCCGATAGAACTATGGGTATCTGGCTGCAGAAGTTGTTCCAGCTGACCAGCCACATCGGAGGCGGCGTTGTTTCGCATTGGTGGGCCATCTCGACATCTGGCCCTGGACCTCGCTGCCGTATTCATCTCGCAAAAATTGATGGAGGTGGGCTAAATCGTGCCTGGCTTGAAAGTGGGCTGAAGGAAACGGATCATTTTCCCATTACCGGGTGCAAATGCCTGCAGTTATATTCGGGCATAGTACAAAAAGATATGACGTGGTTGTAATACGATATATCCAAACAGTCTAGGACGATTCAGCGCAATGTTCGTGTGCAAAGCACAGAGGTTGCATGAATTGCGCTATATTCAGCCGCAGTCCAGAGCTGAAAGTCGAAAGTGGTACACGCTTTGTAGGAGTGTAGACCTTGTTGCACGCGACCTTGCATCGTGTGTTCAAACTTTTACCAAGGTTACACATTGTAGCCTTGGGAGGGAATACACCGCGAATCAAATTTGACTAGCCTGCACGTCGGCGTAATGCAAAACCTTAGCACCGCCCTTCTCCACCTACATCTCACAAACCATAGTAGCCATACGCCTGAATCACGCAGAAGGTGCAACGATAATAACGCTTATTCTATAAATCTGACGAGTCTGGGGAAAAGAAAAACCCATTAGTAAGGTTTTAGGTCGGACAGTGATGTCTCCCTACCAAACAGCAAAAGCGGCGTACCGAATTCATTTCGGTGGCCTTGTCCCAGAAAGGGTTCCGCTCGTAATCTCTCCCGTGGCCTCCAAATCTAGCTTCAGTACTCATGGTCCATGGAGATGGCGATAACAACCACCTGAGCCCTCCAGACCACCACGAGAAGCTCTCCTTCCCATTCTCGCAGCGCTCGTAGATGTCTTTGTTCGGCCTCGACCACGACTTGACCGTTCAACCTCCCACCCCTGCCTCTCGACGATCAGCAGCCGCTCCATCGGCAGAGCCAGCTGCAGCGTACAGACGTAGACGTAGTGGAGCCGCTGATACCGCCGTACTCGCTGCACATAGCGCGCTTCTTCGTCTTCATGACAGTGGCGGGCGGTATGCGGCTGCGCACGAGCAGCAGTAGTGGCCTCAGGAAAGACAGGGTGAGGATATGGTTTTAAGATTGACAGGGTCATGAAATGGTTGCTATTTTTTTTGTTTTTCGCGCGATATACCTGAACAGTGCACCGTCGGAGCCCCGTCCCCCGTTCTCGGCTGCTCGGGCAGTCCCCGAAACCGAGGCAGAACGGGGCGGCAGGCGGCAGTCCACGCACGGAGTGGGTCTGACCTGAAACATGCAGTGCGATCTTGGGTGGTCCGTCTTGCCGCTTTTCCTCAACGGTCGAGATGATGTGCATAACTCTGTTTACATATACTGCTCGTTTCGGATGCCGTAAGGCTGATCTCAGCCGCAAATTTGTGCGGCTACCTACAGCACTGTGGACTCCATGTGGGTGGAAAGGTCTGGACCTGGGTGTTGCTGCTCCCTTGTGTTGGTTTAAACAGCGTTCACGGGGTAGCCAAAAAGCAACAAGGAGGTTCTGGACGGCATTGGCCCCATCACATTTAGGGATGCGGATATGCGGATCAACCTTCATGCCCCACTGGGCGCTAGCCAGCTCCAAAATAAGCAGCTTCCATCATTGGCTGCACGCTTTGGAGACTTACTAAAACGGGCAATTCACCTCCGCAATTATGTCCAAAGCTTGTACATCCGCTTTGCCGCTACCGGTGGAGCCTCTAGTCGTTTGAAACACTTCGTCTACGAGAACACCAAACAACTAACAGAAGCAAGCGGCATCTTCTGTTAAAATTACGCTCTACACCCGCCCCTTTCTAGCAACTTATAAACATCCAGCATCAGCCTCAAGGCACTACTCCACAGCGCCCTTCCATTCCCCGCTTCGCGCCCACCACGGCCGTTTTTTCTCTCTCCGTCCATCGTTGGTTCGATTTTTCTGTTTCTGCAATCTCAATTCTTGAAAGGTATCTTTGAAAGATATTATTCATTACTTTACCGCGATGCTGAGCGTCACCATCTCCGTCCTCTCGGCGGCCGCGGCGGCCAACGCCTACACGGTCATCGTGCACGACCAGTTCATGACCAAGAACATCGACCCGCTCGTCATGCCCGGCCAGTACAAGAGCCATATGCACTCCTTCTTCGGCTCCGACGCCATCACCAAGGACAAGCCTACCTCCGCCGAGCTTCAGCAGGGCTGCGCCTCAGGCGAGAACCCCAACGACCTCTCCGTCTATTGTAAGTTTCTGCCCCTCTCCTGCTCCCCGGCCCTCCACCGCTGGACCAACATCCGACCCCATCCCACCAACATCCCAGCCCCTTCTTCACCCATTCCCGCCGCCGCCATCCCAAAGCCCAAGCCGCTGACCGGTTCACCTACTCAACCAGGGGTCCCGACCCTCTACCACGTCGACTCCTCCAACACCTACACCGAAGTCGTCCCCCAACGCTTCAGCACCTACTACGAAAACATCGCGGACGCCGACATCCCCCTCCCCGCCGACTTCTCCGCCATCGCCGGCAACGCCCTCGCGCAGTCGCGCGCCGACCTCGACGACGACAAGAAGGCGCAGGTGTCGTGGGCGTGCGAGGGCGACGCCGCCGTGCCCGCCGACAAGGACCGCGCCGCCTTCCCCGAGCAGACGTGCTCCACGCACCTGCAGGCGCTGGTGTATTTCCCGGACTGCGTCGAAGAAGCGACGCTGAACAGCACGTACAGCTCGGCGCTGTACTACACCGACAACTGGTGCCCCGAGGGCTGGATGCGCATCCCGCGCCTGCGCTTCTCTATCCGCTACGACCTGCGGAAGATCGTGCCTGAAGGGTGGGAGGGCCCCGCGCCGCTGGAGCTGGCGAGCGGGAGCAGCTTCTCTATGCATGGCGATTTTATTAACGGGTGGTTTGACGACGCGGCGGAGAGTATGCTAGAGGTCGTGAGGGAGAAGAGGGAGTTTGGGATGGTGGATGGCGCGCATGGCGAGGGGAAGAGCGGGCCGACGTGCCAGGCCGTCGATGCCGATCCGAGTGGGGGCACTAGCGATCGTGAGGTGAGCCTGGCGATGATGGGGATGAGGAGGGCGGTGAGGCGGGGGAGGGGCTTTGTGGGTAGGAGGGCAGCACGGAACTGAATGCGGCCGCTTGTGGTGTTTGATGAAGGGAAGAAAGTGCAAAGAGAGCTGAAAGAGGCTTCGAAGGGTATCTTGAAGTGGACACGGGGTTGAATTGGTTGATCTTCTGCTGTAAATACGAGAATAATACGTGAGTAATGTCATCGAGAAAGAGCCGAGCCATTTTCGAGGTCACTTTATTCTACAATAAATTGCTGACCTAACCGTTGACTAGATTTGAGTCTTTTCTGCGTGTGCAGTGTTATTGAACAGTGTTGAAGCTGTCGCGCTTACTAAGGAAGGTCTTCATGGTGAGCGCGAACTTGCAATGGTCTGCTGCAGTATGCAGGAATCCGAAATTTTCATAGAATATATCAAGCCATTTACTATGGGTTTGAAACTTCCTCCAACACCATTGAGCTTTCACCAGTCGACGCCACCTGCGTCTCCCAGACCGTAATAGCCACATACCTGAATAGTACAGGGGCCGGATCGATAGTATCACTAATAAATTTTCTGTAGTAGTAGCTGAACTACTTATTCTAAAATCAACGCATACTCTGTACCACCACTATAGGTCATCCTCCAACGGGCTCAACCCCTGCGCCGTCCCAATTTTACTCTCAAACCAAAACCTCACCCTCTCCACATTCGCACGATCCGCCATCCAATCCCCAAACGCCGTCACATTCGTGCCAGGCATATCAAAAATATCCGGATACGCCGCCGGCTGGGGCGAGAGGTCCTTCCGCGCGCTCCAGCCGCCCGTCGCGTTCTGCCACTCCTCAGACAGTATAAACGAGTGCAGCAGCTTCGCACTCTCTGGGTGCGGCGCGTCCTTGAGGATGGCGCCCGTCTGCGGCCAGGACACGAACGGCGCGGACGTCTCGGGGAACGACACCGCGAAGGGCGCGGCGGCGTTGAGGCCGCGCGAGCTGGTGAAGGTGGCGGCCCACTGCGTCGAGTTGTCGCCGACGACGGTCGAGGGCGTGCGCGTGCCGCGGACCCAGCGCGGGTTCTGGGCGAGGAGCGAGTCGAACCAGGCGTAGCCGACGTTTTGGAGGCTAAAGGTTGAGTTCGTGTTAGTGGGGAGACACGGGGTGGGAGGGAGGGAGGGGAGATAAACGTACATCAGGTCGAAGGCATACAGCACGGCATCGTCGTCGTTGGGGTAGGTGAGGACGATCTTGTCCTTGAGCTCTGGCTTCAGGAAGTCGGCGTACTCCTTGATGGAAACGTCGGTTTTGGCCGTGTTCCACACGTTCGACCAAGCGATGACGAACAGTCCACTGTAGTATCCGTCGGGGTCTTTGAATTCGTCGTACACCTGATCCCAACCCAGAGGCTTGTATTGCAGAATGGACCCATCCTCCTTCCAGCGCGGGTAATCGTGAAGGGTTTGGAGGATGACGCTGTCTACGTAGACGTTCTTGTCTTGGATTTGCTGGTCGAGCTGGATTTCAAGTGTTAGCTGCGGCAGGTCTATCCTGGATTGAAGTGTCTTACGTTTCCATCATGGTACTTGGAGAGATCAACAGTGACATTGAGAGTCATTCCAGGGAAGCGTTCCTCGAATGCCGCCTTGAGGCTATCCCTGCTGTTCTTTTCATCTCTGGGACGGAGTCAGCAAACTGTCACGCCTTTGGTTTAGTAAACTTACCCTCCATGCCAGCAGGTGACAACGCCACCCTCCTTCAGGGCTGCTTCATGGATCTCGTCGAGCGTACGTGTTTCAATCTCGACCTGGGCCAAGGCGGCAGTGGCGCCCGCCAGGAGTGTAAGGAGCTTCGCTGAGACCATTGTGCCTGAAGAATTGGTGTACCTCTGCTGCTGTAAACATTCTGGTCGTCACATATATATACTAACCATCGGCTCCCACAGAAACACCAATGTGCTGCGGTCTTTTCCGCTGGTTTTCCTGCTTGGCGTGAGATGAGCCGAGCACGGGTGATCAAGCTGACACCGTTTTCTCAGGCAGCCCACAATGCTGGTAGCTTAGGGAGATCCGAGCACAGGTGAATTGGCACTGCAATAGGAAACAGAGAACCGAAACAGAAAATGCTCGCGCCATGATGATATAGCTTCGTCTAACGTGAACTCTTCGAGCAGCCCCTGTGTGAATCATGCGGCGGAGGAAACAATTCAAAATAGGCAGCTGGACGTCAGTCACGCCTTTTGCTAGTACATATCGAGTAATTTGTCAATGGTGAGTGTTTCAACACACTTTAGTAAGCTACGGAATTCCGCCGCAGTCTCCCGATTATCCGAGAAACGTCTGGATAAAATCAACCCAAGCACGCAAGACCGAGAAGACGCCGAGAATACACGGTTACGTTTTCCATTATCTTCCTTGCCATTGGTCGGTCTTATAAATCATTTTAATAAGAAGACATTTATAGAAGATGCGCATGACTCTACATCTGGGGCTTTATAGATTTGATTAATCTCCAGCTCGAAGAAGACTCCGACGTCCCTACGCATGACTGGCCCTTTAACGGACACGAGTACGATACTGCTACCGCTGGGCAATGTGCTCCTTAACAACGCCAACGCTGGTGTGACGTGGTCGCTGCTTGGACCAACGTTCCGGTGGGATCAAGGCCTAGATCAGCCAAGACGGCGCGCGCACAGTTGCGTGTGGTGGTTTGTGCTGTGGAAGGACAGCTTCCTATCAACCACCTTAGACTGGACTACATCGACGAGCTCTGTGGGCGACGACGAGGCGCCGCTTGCGATCACATCGCCGCCTGATTGCCGCACTTACATCGAGTACCTACGTGGCTGCGCGACGTCGGGCTTGCCGTGCTTAGGCGCCGTGCATTTGACTAAGCGAGGGCAAGCGGCGAGAGTTACTACAACTCGAACATTCATGGTAAGTAAAAACTAGAAAACGGGGGGCCTGCTTCGTGTGGCCCAAGCGCAGTGGGTATGCGGAGAAAACCTACTGGCATTGCCTCAATCGTCATTTGTAATTTCAAGTCTGTGCCCCTCGGTCAACCGTCCCCTGCGTGCTCGAATTGAAATTTATCGGTTGGTTGCCGAAGCGCTTATGGGCTTCGCATTTGAGGAATGCGAATGGATGACCGTTGGTAGATGCTGCGAGTGGTAGTAACATACTACTAATCGAAAAAGAATAATGCCGTACTAGTAGCATTAAAGGACCAAGCTAAGCAAACAGAACAAGCAATCGGTAAGCCGTTAGCTTCTTAGTAAACCATGTTCGGCGGGCTTGTCAACGTTTATGTGCTATACCATACTCGAATAGAATCCGTTATCTTTTAAGGGTCACGAGCCGGCTGTTGCTCGGTTTCCAATACGGCCATGAGCTGGCCTCAAGGGTACAGATAAAAGGCGGCTTGCCAAGCCCGCTGGCCGGCTGGCCACCGCTTCGCATCGCTGCGCTGGCTGCCACCAGCCACACCACCAGCCACTGCTGCCAGCCACACATATGCGGCAGGATTGTGACACCAACGGGTTAATTCTCTATACTAAATGTAAACGTAAATGTATAAATAACTACGGCTTAAAAAATGTATAAAAGCTACCACTTAACATCGTCTTAGCCTGAGAGTAAGACGCGCTGCTACTAAGCTAGCCTATTCTATACTAGGGATTTGTACTCGCTCCTTGGCTGCAATGGTGAATATAGAGTCAGCTTAACAGCGACGTGTGGTGCAAGAGAGGTTGACGACGCTGAAATAATGCGTGATGTTGCCCTTGTTCTCCCAGATTAAGCTTAAGACTCGTCCCGCTCTTGCGCGGGTCTTGGCGATTAATCTTACTAGAAAAGGAAACTTTCGGCTCGGAAAGATCAGTGCCGGTTGAGAGCCGGCTACACCGGATCTCGAAAACGAACGGAACTGCGAATTTGACTGCCGTTTGGAAGGGATGACGCTTGATGAGGTACAGTGGTGAAATGGCGCTTGACCGTTTAAAAAGGACTCTCCCACTTCATCGTTTGTAGGCATACACTCCTCTTCGGCAGCAAAAAGCCACCAGCCATCATGGAAACATCCACAATATTGAACTCCCTCAAAGACTTTGGCGTAATGCGCTATTTTGGCGCAGCTGCAACCTTCGTAAGAGCAATAACGGCACCATGGAGGGGATGAACTGACATGCATGCAGCTCCTTGCCAGCTTTATTGCCACAGCAATCTACAATATTCTGTTCTCTCCTCTTAGAAAGTGTCAGTCTGCTCCCCTTCTTGTTTCTATTCCACTTACACAACTAACATACGACGTAGTTCCGGGCCCCAAGTTGGCTGCTGCAAGCGTTATCCCGTACTGGTACAAGACACTGTCTGGTAATAGTGTGAGCTGGACAAAGTCCCTCCATGAGAAATATGGAGATGTTGTGCGCATTGCTCCAGACCGGCTTAGCTACATCAACCCTGAAGCCTGGAGAGACATCTACGGGCATCGCACGGCTGGCCACAAAGCAAACCCAAAGGATCCCCGTACGTATCGCAGAGAGAAAACTGGAGCGTATTCCATTGTTTCCGAGCCAGATGATCAAAGGCATGGCGAAGTGCGGTATGACTGAATAATGAACCCACCAAGCATCTTGAAGCTCATTTTACCGTCACAGAAAAATCTTCTCAAACGCGTTCTCGGAGAGAGCTTTGAAACTCCAAGAGTCCTTGATCATGAGGAGCGTCGATAAGCTCATCGGAAACATCCATGCAGCCATCAACAACGATCCCAAGGTGCGACTGGATATCGTCAAGCTTTACAACTGCACCACGTTCGATATCATGGGGGAGCTTACGTTTGGGGAAACTCTTGGCCTGCTTGACAAGTCCGAGTACTCCCCCTGGGTATCTGCTATCTTCCAGAGCGTCAAGGCCATCGAGTTCGGCCGGCTGTCTCTCGACTACCCACTTCTCCGCCGCATAATGGACATCGTCCTCCCAGCTAAAATCTCCAAAGGCGAAGACGAGCACTACAAGTATTCCTCAGACCGTGTCGACCGGCGGCTTGAAAAGGGCGCCAACCAGGCCGACATCTGGAACCTGGTGCTGCACAAGAATGAGGGGGTGCTCAACCTGGACGAGATGCATGCGAACGGTATGGTCTTCATGATTGCGGGTACAGAGACCACTGCGACTCTTCTAAGCGGACTCACTTACTCTCTCCTGACGAATCCTGACAAGCTCCAAAGGGCGGTGGAGGAAGTAAGATCTCTTCCTGAGGACCAGCTCAACCTGGAAGTGTTGCCGCGCTTGAAATATTTATCTGCGTGCTTCGATGAGGGTTTCAGGACTTATCCTCCAGTTCCGACGGCCATGTTGCGCGTAGTTCCCGAAGGTGGTAATGTCATATGCGGCGAGTGGGTTCCCGCCAAGGTATGCTACTCTACTCCTGATTACGGTGAAGTACGGCTAGGGTGCAAAGCTAACATCAACAACTCCCAGACACGGATTGGCGTCCCTCAATATGTTGCGTATCATTCTGCGTCTAACTTCAAGGACCCTGACTCCTTCGTCCCAGAGCGGTGGCTACCAGGGACCGGTTATGACGACGATAAGAAAGAGGTTCTACAGCCATTTTTGTATGGCCCTCGTAACTGCATTGGCAAAAAGTATGTTCAAGAATTACAGAAGCGAGTATTGCTGAGTGCTGATCAAGATGTAGTCTCGCGTACCATGAAATGCGTCTTATATTTTCAAAAATCCTCTGGCACTTTGACCTGTCTCTTTGTTCTGAGAGCAGGGAGTGGACGGATCAGAAGGCGTGGGCGTTGTGGGACAAGCCTCCACTCTGGATCAACGCAAAGAAGGTTGAACGAAACTGACTTGCTCATGGATCTTGCATGTCTTGTTGATTGGGCATGTACACAGTGCGCCATTTTCCGAGCTGGAACTTTGCTAAACTCTGATTGCGAAGCTTTTTACTTTTGTAGACGGGTCAACCTTCCCAAAATCAAGGAAGCTCGGAAACCAATCCGAGTCTAATACAAACAAGGAATCTGAAACACTCAGTTAGCTGCGCTAACCGCTTACGGTAGCATTATTCGCCAAGAAGTCACGAGTGTGCGCACGAGCCCTACAACCGATTCACCAGGAGAGCATCGTCGAGCCACTTCACATCTTCCACCAGCATGCTAAAGGGCGCTGGCTAGCCACAAATTTTGCCCTCGCTAATCCGATATCCCCGGGAATAGTGTGATCCGAAGGGCCGACTAAAAGACTGAAAAATGAAGATTCGTCGGACGACCGTCTGCCACACTTGCCGGTCCCGGAAGCTAGCAGTAGGTGGCTTCAAATCCTATTGCAAACAATTCCTATTTGAATAAATACATAAATGAGCTGACCCAAACTTCAAGTGTGATGGCAAGCGGCCAGCATGCTCTCAGTGTCTCCTCAGAGGGCACAAATGTGCGGGGTACCAGCATGATTTGATCTTCGTCAGCCACGAGCCGGCTGGTAACGGGATCTCCAAGCCATTTCGCCACTCCCAGCGGATGATCCACCCGACCCCGAAGCGAGACGCCTCACCGGGCGGCTCGGCTATCTCGGAGAGCCTGTTGCCGAAGGGCGCCCCACAATTGACATGGGAAGTGGTATTACATGTGCTCGCCAAAGAGTATGCGCCGGACTCGACGTTATTCTCATCACCCCACATATCTTACGATCCTCGGGACTGTATCTGTGGCATGTGGGTTGACAGGCTCCTCGAGCTTCCTCCCTCGACAGCGCAGGAGCCTGTTGTTATTGCTGCTTTGACAGCTCTCGGAGCCACAATTCTGAGCAGAGCATCTCGGAAGAACGTGCTACAGGATTCAAGATTTGATCTACACATTTCTGCATTGCAACTCCTCACAAAAGGGCTACAAACATCAAACAGGCCTCTGACACATGAACTCGGGATAGCGATCATGTGCTTAACCATGACTGAGGTGAGTTAAGCTGAAATTCCGAGCACGGGCGTCAAAACGATGACCAACAGTGTGCAGCTACTCTCTCCAACCTTCTCAACGGCATGGATGATGCACGGAAGCGGCGTAGCGGAGTTGTTGCGCATGTCTGGTCCAGAACACTTCGTATCCGGCGTGAATCACTCTGTCTTTATTCCGTGCAGATCCATGTTGGTAAGTGGCAGAAATTTATGTAGCACAATGCTGAAGCGAACTTGTATCTAATCTTTTCCGCAGATCTACCAAGGGATCCTTGCCCGGAAAAGTGTATTTGTAGCATATGGAAAATGGCAAACGGTACCATTTTCCGTCCACCGACCGAGCGAAATGCACCAACTTCTTGGTGTTATTGCCCCTGCAGCTGCGCTCCTCGAGCGTCTCGACGTGATAAAGGCTACTCCAAGCGATGTTGATATACCTGCCGTCCTGGACCTCCGCGAGCGATTCATTGCCGTCTTTGCGGCGTTGGAGAAATGGACGCAGGACTTCCACGTCCGCTATAGCCGCGCCGCACCGCTCTACTGGCAGCACAGGCAGCACAACACACTATCCCACGCCATGTCCTCATCGGGACAGACATCTCAGCATGCGCCTGAACAGGCGGTGGAAGCCACCTTGGGGGATGACGAAGGCGACATCTGGTTCCCCACAATCCTGACAGCCAATGCCTTGACCAACATCTGGTCGTTCCGCATCCTCATTCTCACATCTCTCCTCACGCTCGACGCCCTGAGCTCTCCTCACCATACTACTTCCAACGGGCCTGTTGACCGCGAATCAAACCCCACAGACGAGAACAAGTATGTGGAATTTCTCTACGGAAATTTCTTGTCAATCTCATCTTCTTCGGCGTCCCTTCTCAGTAGCCCTCATGCTATCAGTGCCAACATCCTCCGCATAGCACAGAGAATTCGACAGAGCGTCTCATACCATCTGCAACCTGGGGCTGGTTTCTACGGGTTGAGCACGGCGGGCTTCCTGCTCAAGATGGCGCTTGAGGGGTACCAATTCTTGGCCAATAGGACCCAAGAATCGACGGTAGCTCAGCATCAACAGGATCAGCAGCGACAGCAGGCTCGGGATGGGATCAGGCAGTGCCAGAGAGCTATACGTGAGCTGGAGGGCAGAGGATATCCGTATATGGCGTTGTTCAGCGAGCGATGATGAAGCGAGACTGAGGGGAAATTTTCAACTTTCCACCCATGGCCTGTTCGAGAATGGAGAGAGGCCATGCAAAAGGCAGTGGCTAAACCATTTCTCGGCCTGCTTCGGACTGCACTGAACGCACTGTTTTGCTACCGCCTACATCGACATGGGCCATGCAATCGCTAGTTTACCAAAGATGCAGGCTTCACTCGTCTATTTACTGCTGGAGATAATTTCACCACTGTCAAAAATCTCAAAGATGGCATTCTACTATAGTAGAGCTTTCGACTTCGCCCTATTAACGTCAACATCTGGCAACTTGAATACCCTTCTCGCGTTGCCCCCCATAAAGTCTACTACAACCTCCTTCCTCAACCCGCCCTCCCCCTCTACGAGATGCGTACCCACACGCTTAACACACTCCTTCCATTCCAGCTGCGGGAAGTTCGTCCCAAACATGACCTTTTTCCTCCCCGTCGTATTCGCAAACGTCAGAAACTCTGGGGGATAAAACCTGGGCGACCAAGCACTCGTATCAAGAAAGACATTCTCATGCTTCCACGCCACCGCCACCGCCTCGGCCGTCCACGGGTATCCCAAATGCCCACACACGATTTTCAGCTTCGGGAACGCGAGCGCAACCTCGTCCACGTACGGAATCGGCCGGCCGACTTCGCTTGGGCATAACGGGCCGGTATGTCCAATCTGCGTGCAGAACGGAACATCGAGTTCGATACACTTGACGTACAGCGGGAAGTAGCGCTTGTCGCTGGGCGGCAGGTTCCACAGCCAGGGGACGATGCGTAGGCCCTTGAAGCCCTCGGTGGTGACGTAGTGGTCGAGCTCGCGGACGGCGGCGACGAGGTCGCCGAGGAGGTCGACCGAGGCGAGGCCGAAGATGCGGGTTGGATACGCGCGGGTGTATTCGGCGACGGCGGCGTTGGAGAAGATGGTCTGGCCGGGGCGGTGCCACGCGGCAAGGCAGATCTGCGCCACGCCGGCGTCGTCCATCAGGGCGATGAGCTCGTCGGGGGTGAGTTGGCGGCGGGTGTAGTCGGGATTTGCATGGCTGTAGGCGAAGAGACGGGCGATTTCTGGTATGGGGTTCTGGAAGTTGAGGTATGAGGTATAAACCATCACCAATGGCTCTGGGCATTGACGCTACTTACACCAGTAGGGTTGGCCCAGACATCGACAATAGGACAGCTCGACATGTTGGCAGGCTTTGGAACGAGTTCAATAGTGCCTAACCGAAGGCGTCAAAGAGTCGGCTAAGTAGTAAGACCATATTGAGATTAATCAACAACAAGATGCCTCGGTCCGAGCCAATGGCAATGAGAAGAATTCCCACCCCGCATTACGCTTTAAATTTAGGTTCATTTTGGCAGCCAATAGAAGGTGTCGGCGGTATTTGCAGTGCTGACTACCATTAGAAAAAACAATGTCAAAGTCGTACTGGCCAGTCAGCCACCACACAGGTAGCCAATCTTACCATGTGGCAGACTCAATACAGCGAAGCAGATATATTTGGACTACCCCTGGAGATATATGACAACACGAATGGAGAGATACAAGAAGGTCGGTTGCCGAGCATTCTCGTTCGGTCGCCTACGACATGCTTGAAGCTCGCTCGCTGTCCTGGGAGGTACTCATCTCCGGGACCTCCCAAGCTAGTCTTGGTTATCTACTTCCTACCGAGTCACTTACCTGTTCACGGATGAGGTAGGCATCTTTATACCTGGCATGGTCGACTCTCTTACCTCCTACGCATTGACATCTTTTCTCTTATCCTGGAGGCCCTACCGCCTTGGTACCTGTGCTCATTATCCCAAATGCATGATGCTGATTCGCCGTCCGAAAACCATATCGGAATGTGACAGTTTCGAATTATGATAGCGTAAGATCTAAAATCCGATTTATGGTCAGAAAGAACGATGGCAGATGGGACAATTCGGAATATACTCGGGAAGCAGGACTCCGTAAAGAGAAACGGCTTACTACTGAACCGAACATCCTCTGAAATTATTCACATAGTTGCTTAAAACTTTCTGTGCATCAGGAAACGTTGGATAATATACGATTAAATCTAAGAAACACCCGGTAGGACTGTCATCTCTATTATGGATTTGAATCAGAACTTATTCGTCGACATTCCGGCCTTTAGACTCGAGATCGATGATAGAAAAATGGTTCTCAAGCCCGCTGACAGGTATAGAGAGCTACTACGGCAATTCTGTCTGTGCTGCTTTAGTTTCTTACTTTTGTCACTACGAAAGGTAAGATGGCAATGACTTTGCCTGCCAGCCAAAGATTCTTTTATAGAGACTAATATATATTTCTTAGTAAAACCACTCTGGTAAATTCTTTTAGAAGATAAGCCGAGCTCCGCTACTAATTAAAAGTCTTGGACCGTATAGCATTTATCTTCTAAATAGCTACGTACTATACGAGTTCACACTATTTATCATGGAAACTTTCTATCTCGTCTTGTGCCGTCTTCCAGCTTTCAACATTCCAATGTCATACGTCTACAGCATAACTACGTACTTCCGCCCAGGAGGCGTACTCGAGCTTCAAGCACACCGGCACCCAATACATGGTGAGCAAAGTCCAAATCAACCCCCAAACGAACGGCGCGACCCAGCCGACACCGTAGGCATAATCAACATCCAGCGTCCACACCAGCGCGGACGTGCCCAGCGCGGTAACAACTCCTCCCAGACTCCAGAACAGCGAGAGGGCGCGCAGCATGTGGCGGAAGCGGTAACTGCTCCGATACCTCAAGCTCAAGTCCTCCCTAAACTCCGTCCCCCCACCACCATCGGTAGCGACGATATCCTCAACGACAGCGTAGACGCCCGGGCGGAACGCAATGCCGGCGGGACACGTGGAAATGCGGAAAGGCGCCGTGGCACGGCACAGGTGCAGGACGTCGCGCAGCAGGACATCGACGGAGAAGACGGCGAGCACGCTGGGCGCGGGCATGGCGAGCAGGCGCTCGATGGGGTCGGGGTAGGCGTTGCCGACGACGAGCTCGGCGACGGTCACGACGATGGCGAGCAGGAAGACCCAGTGCGTGTGGTCGAAGTAGGCGCGCGGCGCGGCCTTGGGGCGGCAGCGCGAGGAGGCTTTCCACAGGTGGTAGCCGCGGAGGAAGAATTCGAGGACGAGCGTGCCGCCGGTTAGCGCGGTGGTGATGCCGAAGATGGTGGCGTTGGACAGCCGCGTCGAGAAGCGGAGCGAGTAGTATAGCGCGACCGGGATGATGCAGCAGTCTAGCACCAGTGGCGTCCAGAACCGTGCGATGGCTTTCTTGCGCGTGCGCAGGGTGTAGTGCAGTGCCGGCGGGCCGAAGGGGTCGTCGTCCGGGTTCTCCGAGGCATTCATCGCTGCCCCGTTTTCGTGGCTTTGTACCATGTCTGACTGCGACATACTGAAGACGACATTGTAGTGCTTACGACGTGCTCAGTTCTACATATACTGCAGTGCTGCGGGTTGAACGGGCGATCGCTTCTTGTTTGAGGTGTTCGTATCGCGGTCACAGAGCCATGCGCGGATCAACGGCGAAGCTTTGACTATGCCGTAGATGGAAACAGCTAAACGAAATAGGATATCATAGTGCGATTCCGGGAAATCCACCCCCGCTATAGGTATACGGAGTACGTACGCGTCTTCACCTGCTGGCTTATTCGTCGCTGCTCGATACTACTCGGCCGACCGTGCGGAGTTCTCGGAACTATAGCAGGGTTAAGAGGACGGTTAGTAGACGTCATCATAGGTATCTTACTTTAGTCTGCTATCAGTACCACTGGCGCTGGGGACCTCTGCCTGAGGTATCCGCCCAGCGCTCGGCCCCTACGAGGAGCATGCGACTCGCCTACCGGGCTGTGCTAGTCACGTGCCTTCGGCACACGAGTCTCTTCTTACGCCTCGCCAGAGTCCCAAATATAGCTTTATTGAAAGGTATTGTTAGAGTTTTTGATTTCTGACATATTGTAAAGACAAGAATTTAAGTAGGAAAGGACTTCTAAGAGCTGTATACGATGTAATCTCGAACGATTATAATGGATGCATTACTAGACGAAGGTCTGAAATTTGTAAGTCGCTGGTGGCGATGAAGAAGAAGTTACTACTAACAACTCTTTACTCCTACTTGCTTTGGTCTTGCTAGCGGTTTTATTTACTAAGGTTATCTCTTCCTTCTAACGTCTATCTGCTTCGACCGATCACCCTGGACTCCTACCTAAACATCCAACCCCTCGTCAATATCGGCAGAATTTTGACGGAGCGAGGAGGCGGTAAGATGCGGGAAGGCTTATTTGAAAGCGGAAAGATCCCTCTTGGAATATAAGACGCAGAATTCCTTAGATTACAAAGCTCGGGTAACGACGAATCCGAGATCTGATTCATCGTCAATATATAGGTCTACCTCATATATGAGGACACAATCATCGAATAATTAGCTTACTCAAGCAATTGCAAGATGAACTTCACTAGCAGAGATTACGGCAGATGGGTACTGCAGACCCAGTCCGGTTTCGACTCTTTCGAATACACAGAAACGCCGCTCTCGTTCCCCCTTGGACCTGACGATGTACTCGTCCGCCTCTATGCTGCATCGCTGAATCCCCGTGATATTGGGCTCTCACAGGTAACTGATGCCATAGTTCTATTTCAGACAGGGGAAACTGACCGTGATATTGCATAGGGAACCCCAAAGGTAACAAACAACATCAGCTTAAGTGGAAGCTTTATCTAACAATAGAGCTCTACAGGCTTTAGGCTTTCCACCTACCAAACCCTCACTCGTACCTGGCTCAGATGGCGCCGGCGTCGTTCTCGAAGTCGGCTCGGCCGTGACGTCGTTTCATGCGGGTGACAAAGTCGTCACGCATATCACCCCACATGTCCCTGACGACGCACTCCCAACAATGGCCGAGTCTGCAGAGGGATTAGGCCACAGGACGGATGGTACTTTGCGTCGCCTGGGCGTCTTCCACCACACGGCACTGGTTCACATGCCCAGGCAGCTTTCCTTTGCAGAGGCAGCGACACTGACTTGCTCTGGTCTTACCGCTTGGAACGCGCTGATGGGTGCCCCGGGTCGCTCTTTGCAGCCGAGTGACTACGTTCTCGTGCAGGGAACGGGCGGTGTCAGCATCGCTGCTCTCCAGGTATGGTTACTCTCCCCACATGACACTGGAAAGTGCGAGGAATGAATGATAAGTAATAACTTGATTTACCCTTTAGATTGCAGTGGCAGCAGGCGCAACGGTCATAGCCACGACCAGCAGTGACGAGAAGGCAGCACGTCTGCAGGCTCTCGGTGCTACGCACGTCATCAACTACCGGACAACGCCTGACTGGGGCAAGGTTGCACGGTCATTCACGCCTGATGGTCGCGGAGTGGATTATGTGGTCGATATAGGTGGATATGCGACCATTCAAGAGTCCATCACGGCCACACGACTCAATGGCGTGGTCAGCGTTACCGGTGCTTCTGATGGATTCGAGGCGAAGAGCCCCAATGTGCTCCAGGTCTTGTGGGCTGGAGTCATTATGAGAGGTATACTGACTGGAGGAAGGCAGATGTTCAGAGATATGGTCAACTTCATCGAGGGAAAAAACCTGAAGCCTGCACTTGACGACGTTGCCTTCGACTTGAGGGATGCGAAAAAGGCTTACGAGAGACTGGAAGGGAAGAAGCATTTCTCCAAGGTTGTGATCAAGATGGATTAGTTAGCAGCCTGCCGTTATACCAGTCTCCTACAAGTTAATCGATGATGATCTTAGATTTGCACTGCGGTCCTACCTTCTGTGCGATTATGATATGCAAGCTGACTCAGACATCTCCAGAAGCCCACACCGACTTCCCACGATGCCAGGTCTCCAAGACATTCGCATCCTCAAAATTCCCCTGCGTAAGATCACGATCCACAGAAATGAAGTTTGCGAGCTTCCCCTCCTGGATACTACCGAGCTCATGCTCCCGTCCCACCGCCTTCGCGCCTTCGATGGGGATGGCTCGTAAAATCTCCTCAGTCGAAAGCTTACCAACAACAGCCTGCAGCGTCGGAAACAGATTCGGCGTCGGCGTGAGAAAGTAATCCGTGCCGACAGTCATGCGCACATCATGGTCCAGCATCTGGCGGAAGGGCCATCTCAGCAGATGCGGGACGAGCTCGACCTCGGGGTTGTGGAAGATGGCAGGCGACATCGCAGCCGTGACGCGGAGTCGTTTGAAGCGGGGGATATCATCTATCTCACTTCTAGTAAGCCCTCCTTCCGTGAATGGGAGGAGGAGGAGGAGGGCAATAATCACCTTCATGCACGGCGTTGCAGTGCGCCACCTCATGGCTCGTCAAGTCTTCTGCGGATCGAGAGTAAAGACGCGTCCATTGATGTACGCGAGAGCCATCTTTGAACATCGGCAGAGTTAAAGGAAGACTAGTGTGGGGAATGGTATTCTGTAACAACGGAATTCAAATGCAGCTGTAAGCAGCTCCTCTAGATGTTACATCCGTGAGAATGCCAAGACACATCCCCGCAGCTCGACCGCTGGTGAGATTCGTTCATATTACCCCTCTTGTCAGCATCCAGTGTTCGTGGAACGGCCAATCGTGGGAAACCGAAAGATAAACGCATCGAGTCCGCCCCGCATGTGTTCGCCTCAAAGACGACAAGGTCAAAGGGCATAGCGCAAACGCACTCAATTGATCTGGAAGGACATCTGCAAGCATCTCACGGCTGGCCACAAACGAAACTAAGAGGATTCAAAAATGTATTTCAGGGGAAAGGGAAACAATCGAGTGTTCGCCATTGCTTCCCCACCCAACAACAACCGCCACGGCAAACCGCAGCAAACCCTCTCCACCAACCCAACCCACCCCACCACCAAGCGCCTCCTCAGTTAACATCGCCAGTATCAGGGTCCACCTCCTTCTCCGCCCTAACAAACTCATAATCAAACGCCTCCCTCACCACCCTCGTGCACCGTCCCCCCGTCCCCGTCTCCACGCCCTTAAACCTCTCATCCACCCACCCCAACCACTCCGGCGCCGCCGCCGTCAGCAACCCCGAATGATCCTGCTTCGGATACAACACCAAATGCACCTCGCCGCCCGCCGCGCACGCGTCCTCCCACGCCTGCACGGTCGTCTCCGCCAGTATCGCCGTGTCGTTCACCCCCTGCACTACCAGCACCGGGCCGTGCGCTTTCGCGCCGTTCGCCGGCGCCATCCGCGCCTGCCACGCGGCGAGCAGCGTGGAAGTGGTGGTGTTGTTCGTGATAGACGCGACACCGCCGAGCAGCGCCGACGCGTCCAGGTCCAGCGTCAGCCCGAGCACGGCGCTCGCACACAGCTGCGCGGCGTCGGCCAGGCCCATCCGCGCCGCGAGGACGGGGCCGAGGAGGGATGACGTGTCGAACGACGGGAACATGCGCTGCACGGCTTGGGCGAGCAGCGGGAGCAGGCTGGCGGCGGAGCTGGCGTGGATATCGGCGGCGGGGTTGGCGAGCGCCTGGGTGACGGCGAGGTAAGCCATGTCGACGACCTTTGTGGCGGGGGCGAGGGCGACGGTGCCGATGTAGTTCGCGGCGCTGTTGTTGTGGGCAGAGGCGAGGTGAGAGATGTCCTCGGCGAGCTTCCACACGGCGCCGCCGCCTTGCGAGTGGCCGACGGAGAGCCATTTGGCGGACAGCACAGCGCCGAAGGCCTGGCGGGCGGCGGTGACGGAGTGGTAGAGGTCGGCGGCGTGGGCGGGGAAGGCGCAGTATTTGTGGGTGGTGTGGTTTGTGCCCAGGCCGGCCTGTGTTTGTCAGTGTTGAGGTTTGGATGAAGATGGCGATGGGGGGGGGGGGGGATGGGAACAGACGTAGTCGGTGCCGACGAGGGCGTAGCCCCGCGAGCTGAGGAGACTCCAGCTGTTGTAGTTGAAGAGATCAGGGCCGTTGGAGATGGCGCAGCCGGCATTCGTGCCGACGGTGCCGTGGGCGAAGGCGACGAGAGGAAAGGCTCCGCTCTCGGGTAGAGAGAATGGAAGAGCGATAAAGCCGGTGACGGGGACGTAGGATCCGTTTAGGTCCTCCGAAACGTATTGTATGCGATAGACGGAGACTCCGGAGATAACGGTGAGGGTCTCGGGGTCGACTGGCTTCAATTTGAGCAGATCGCCGGGCTTCGCGGTCGAGAAGTTGCTGGCAACGGCGTAGAGATCGTTGTCGAAGTCTGTGCCAAGATAACCACGGTCGGTCGCCAAGTTGTGTTGAAGGTACGAGTAGCAGTCGTCGCCGCATTGGTAGGATGCTGCTGTTTCCTTGGTGACATTGAAATTGGCGGCGGGCGTACAGAGCGCCGGGGCAGCAGCGAGGAAGAATGAAAGAATGAAAGCTCGCATCTTGGAATTGCTGAGGATGATGTCGAGCCGTCTCAGGTGGCACTCTCTTCTACCTTTTATCGGCGAGCTGAAAGCACCTCTTCCAGCTGGCAGTATACAATCCAACTCTCGTTCGGGCAGGTCGACGCACGCCGTTGCTGGCAGCTGCGAACGCTAATCCAAACACGGCATGTCGACGCTGAGGAAAGAAGCAGTCACGGACCAACGGCTGCCATAGCCCGGTGCGTCGACATGCCCGATCCAGCTTAGCGCCGGTGCTTCCCTCTCACCTTTCTGGCCATGACGCCAACGGTGAGGCTGTGCCGCTGTATCTGATCGCAGATTGAGGGGCACTGTCATTTCTCGGATACGACGGACGGGGATATTTGCACACGCAAACCATCTTCCCTGCGCGAGCCTTTGCCGATTGTCTCGGATCACCACCTTTTCCGCTCCTTCCCAATGCCGTCCTCCTAAACCAAAGCAACCTCCACCCCCCGCGCTCTGACAATCTCGTCCACGTTCCCATCCCTCCCCGCCCTCCTCTCCTCACAGCACGCCGCATACGCCCACGCCAAATCCCGCATCCGCTCCTCGCCCTCCCGCTCCGCCAGCAACGCCCACCATCCATCCACCAGCCCATGCCACCGGCGCAACCCGTCGACCGGCTTGATCTCGACGCCCGCGTGCCAGAGCGGATACACCAGCGCGTTGACGACCAGCAGGCCGCCGCGGCCCCCGCCATCTCCACCATCTTCACCATCCCCACCTCCACCGCCGCCGCCGCCGGCTTGGAGGATACCGCGATGCAGCGCGTCGACAGCGCTGACGAGCCGACTGAGCACAAGCGTTGTGCTCACACCCCCCACCACCATGCTGTCCTGCGTAGAAGCCGACGCTGAAGACGCCGACGACCGCTGCCACCATCGCCGCCGCGCCCGCGCGTCCAGGATGCCGGCGAAGCGGTACGCCTCCCACAGCTGGCACTGCAGCGGGTCGCCGGGGTAGCCTTTCCAGTCCCAGAAGCGCTGTTCGCTTTTGCTTCCTCTGCCGCTTCCGCCGTTGCAGTCGTCGTCGTCGCCGTCACAGTCGTCGTCACAGTCGTCGTCATCGTCGATGCGAGAAAAAACGTCGATGAGGCTGCACGGCAGGCCGCTGACGGGCTCGACGTGGTCTTCGTCCTCTGCGCGGTGGTGGCGGGGGCGACGACGACAGTGGCGGGCCCAGATGTTGAGGGGCGGAGACTTGCGGCCGAGGGTGAAGGGGGGGAGGTCCATGTAGCCGAGGGCTTCGAGGATGGCGGATGTCATGGTGGAGAGGAGGGGGGACATTGGACTGTGGGAATTGAGAGTTGCGGTGGTGGTGGTGGTGTGAGATAAGCGGTTTTCGAGGATCGAGTTGGCGCCGTGGAGGTGGATGGTCCAGTCTGTGCTGGTGATGATCTGGTCTGGTCTTAGCTGGGAGCTGTGTGGCTGAGAAAGAAAGGGTCGAGAGAGAAGTGGAAACGGACGCCGACTGTGCATAAGAATATGGCCGAGGCCAGCGTGCCGTCGTGCTGAGTTCGGAGCGGGTCGTCTAGTTCCTCGCGGAAAGCGCGGAGGGCGTATCCGTAGTACTGGCTGGATTCGGAATCGGCGTGTTGGCTGAGGTGTAGCTGAATGCATATGCAAATGTAGTAGAGGGCTCTGCTTTGGCTGATGTACGCGGGAAAGGCTCGGATCGCTTGAGAGATGGGGCTGTCGGTGATGTCGATGGAGAACAGCTGGTACTGCCCACTCTGCACGACTGTTTCACATGTCAGCGACCTATTCATGCCGCATTGCAAACTGAAGCCTACAGTCTTGGAATAATTCCTGTTCTCGGGCCGATGAAGAAAAGCCTCTAGGCTGTAGGCTTTGACTGTCCTCTTGCTGCAACATGCTTGCTGCCGGAGCAGAAGAACAGTCTCGCTACCTTCAGGTCAGATACCAAAGCTCTTCACCTACAGTCTGCAACCTACGGGCGATGTTCTTTGCAGTCTACCATCAGCGGCACCCTTCGCCGCCTCCCCGCTAACACGCCGCGCCCTCATCATATCCCTCTGTCGCCCTCTTGCCCGCTCGGGCACGTTTTGAGGTGTATGCACGCTCGCCCCGGTGTATCTCCCGCGTGAGGCAATGCCCACCCCCCACTGGAGCTGCTGCGCATAGCCTCCGCACACAAGCCCGGCGCGCCAGCAGATGCCACATTCGGGCCGCTTCTCGTCGCATTTGCGCCGCCTACGTTTGCACGTCTAGCAGCCGGATCGGGAGCGTGTTGTCATATGGCGTGTTGAGACCCGGGGGAGTGCGGCGAGGCGGGAGGGAGGTGCGGCGGCGTTCCGGACACCCCGTCTCGCCAAACCAAATGGGTCGTGCGTCGGCAGGGGCTAAGAAGCGGACAGTTTTAGTCAGACAACGCCATGCTAAATAGATTAGTCATCTTGACCCAGCATACTCTGCATATTCGATAGAATACTACGTATTTATACTCATCGTAGTCCGTACCGTAGTTGTCACGCCCCGGCTGTTACTTCATTCTGAACACGGCCATACACTTGCCCTTTAAGACAAAGCTGAGGCAGCTGCCACTTGCCTGGTTAAAGAGGCACAATTTGCGAACCGACGGTAGGTTTACTACCAAGCATACATATGTAAGCCAGCTTCACAAGCTGGCAAATGACTACAGTTTAACACCGCATATCAATTTCATCCCATTATATCAATGGCTATCAGCACTTATTGTCAATTGCACTAATTAATATCATCTTAGCTTAAGCGTAAGATACGCTGCTACCAAGGCGGGAAACGCTCCTAGTCTAAGGACCACTACAATTGGCTCGTGGTTGCCAATTAATGGAGAGACCTTAAAGACTACCGTACAAACCGCTGCAGATATCATCTGGGGGGCGGAGACAAACGAGTTATGCAAGCCCGTCAATATGCCTACAGAACTAAGCTCCCTCTCAGCAATTTCCATGCCCAAGATGGCGTGAGGAATCCAGGCAGTCAAGGCCCAAGGAAAGCCCAACATTGTGATAATTAGCATGCCTGCGCCCTCAGACCGAACGAAAAGGGTACACAGCATTGTTGCCGCGAAAAATGAGTGGCTGATAATCCACAGATTTGGCAAAGTGAGCTCCTGAAGTTTGCCGAGAACAGCTCCTTCACGCCTTCGAGGGCCGTGAATCGAGTTCTGGTAGATGTATGGTACGAGGGCGCCTGTGACCAAAGAGAGCACGGCGAACCCCACAGCCGCTCCCGACGCCATGCGCACGCTGTCATCATGAACACTGCCAAGCGCACTCACCCCCATCCACGGATGTTCGGAATACATTCTGGAATAGTAAAGGTCGGCAACGTATCTGGGGATTCCGTCAGTAAGCATCAGAACCGGGGGCTCGTTATACAACTTACCTGGTTTGGTAGTACATGACGGGAAACCAGGCCATCCAGGAGTAGAATTGGATTTCAAAAAGCTGCCTGATGACCTTCGAAGGTGGGCCTAGCTCACCGGTGATAGTCTGCACCGCCTCTCTGGCAAGATGGCGAAGGCGAAGGTTCTTCCCGGAAGGCAGAGTGATGCTTGGCCGTGGAGCAAGAATGCAGGTCAAGGCAGTCAGGAATACGAGAAGGCTCGACACTATCGCGCACAAGATCTGGAATGGTGTCATTGCACCAAAAATGGGAATGCAGCTGAGCTCCAGCGTGTTGAGGAGATAGCCGCATAGATTACCGACAGCCACAGCAACACCACTCCACGCCGTAGCTGGAGCTTGCTGGTCACGCGAGCATGACTCCACAATGGACGTTCTGATGCCCATCTGTGCCGACTGGATGGAGATGTTAAGGACCCAGATCCAGATGAATGCCAAGACACATCGGAGCACCCGCTCAGAGTCGCCGCTGATTTCTGGTGGCCCAGATAGCTTTCGGAGAAACAACGCTGTGTTCTCGGCCCAGGCAAGACCTGTGATAGACAACGCCACAGCCACAGCACCGCAGAGGATAAATGGTTTCCTCTGACCCCATCGAGTGCTGCAACGGTCACTGAGCAGCCCAAAGACAGGCTGCAGGACCATTCCGCAGAAAGGGGCCGCGATCCACGCTACTGGTGTGAGATACTCAGGAACACCGAGCGAAATCAGGTGGTCCTACAAGTCATCGCCGTTAGCAAGAGCGGTGCATGCCAAGGGGCTACTTTATTTGTCTTACGGTTCCCCGAGCGAACACTGTGCTCCAAACGAGTTGCAATCTGGCGACAGTAAGGCGAACTACTCGATAACACCGCTATGGCTGTTGAAAAGGCTACTCACCCAAGTATAGAGTAGCTAAATGCAAAGAACCCCGTTTTTCCAACATTGTGGTTTGTCTTTTCGACATGGCAAAGTGCCGTGCTCGAGCTCTCCAGGTCATATGCACTATCGACACCGTGCATTGCGGTATCTCGTCTTCTCGACTACAGCAACGTGGGAACTGGATGGTGAGGGAAGAGATAGACAAGTTGACGGGGTCCAGCAGGAATACCCATAGATTGGACGAAGTGGAATTCTCCAAGTTTGAAGTGGTCGGTGGCTTGAATCGCAAACTACGTGCTTTGATTGGAGGGATATTTATCACGAGCTCACGGTGATAATAACTCACGAACATTCGAGAAACGAAAGCTCAAGTCGAAATCGCTCCAATGAAAGATTCTGATCCACCCTGTGCAAACCATTGTTTGAGGTTCTCACGACTTCTTCATGGTCTCAGCCCATGAGTCGAGTGCCGGTGCGATATTTTAGCCGCTGCTGGTGAGACTAGTACTTCGGTTACTAAACCTTATTCACGTCCCGATACGAATGCCACCACAACGCTGCGTACCGCGATCGAACACGGCTGTTCGAATCCAGGGAAATCGGTAACCAAGCCTTTCCTCTTCCGAAACGGGTACCTGACAAGGTTTCTCCGGTCATCGTTGATAGCCGGTGGTTGCCGATCTTCGGCAAAGAGCTAATCTATCAAAGCTTATCTACCGGCCGTACTCCACATCATTGCTTGTATCTATACGAGAAATGGCGTGCCCAGCACACCTGACGTCATGCTAACGAGACGGTTCCTGAACACCGTTGACATGACGAATACGCCGAAGATATCAGGGTCTAGTCTATACGAATGAATTGTTCGCTGCTCTAAAGCTGAATCACGGCCTTGCGCACAATGCACTTTGCCCCATTTGCTACGGACTCTTGACTCCTGACGCCGAATCCAGACATCGACTCCGCCAGCATAGGGCTGACTCGTCTAGTGTGCCCTATAGACGAAGCACTGAGCCCAAGGCTCATGTTTGCTTCTTTCTCTCCCTTTCCGACCCAACCGAACTGACTCAGCCGAACTGAGCATGCTGACGAAGGTAGCATCGTCGCTTAGCGCTGAACAGCGCTCGTGTCTGCGTCACCTCCAGCGACCTCGTGGTAGCCGGATCCAACAAGAACTTCAGACAGTGACCGATGTGATGCTGATCGAGGTGCAGATTCAGGGCGGTGGGCGGCTCCTTGGCACGGAACCGGAGGGAGGAGTTGAGCATGTAGGTGCAGTGCTGCCAGTGCTCTTCGACCGAGACGTAGGCTTCCGGGTACTGCACATAGTCGCCTTTCATCAGCTCCGACATGGCGACGGGCCGCTGCCCCTCACGGTCCAAGTAGAAGCCGTAGTCGGCGTCCGCAGTGATGTCGCGGTACATGTCGGCGTCGAAGCACGCGTCCGGGAGCCAACCGTAGAGGAGCACGTCGAAGGTGCACCCTGCTTTTTGGGCGGCGTCGGGAGACTCTGTCGGGCATTCGATGTAGTCGCCCAATTCGTCGGTCTTGATGGGGAATTGCTTGAATGATGCTGCTGCTGTCTTTGGAGATGCACTGAGCTCTGTAGACGCCGCTGTTGCTATTGAGAAGACGGCGGCAATGAGAGCAACGATCAAGACCGGGACGGCTACCCATGCTGTGCCTGTGCACTTCAGGGAATTAAAGAAGCTCCTCGAAGGTCGATGGCTTTCAGAAAGAGGATCGGTTTGGAGAAGCTTTTCCTGCTCTGAAGACGGGCCTTCTTCAAGATCCGAGAATGAGCCTGAAGCATCGGAAGGTCTGAAATGCTCCTCTTTCTGGCGTTCGCCATTTGACGTGGTTGATTTCATGATGCAAGTAAGCTGATGTTGTGTAGGCGACCCAATAGAACAGAAAAGCAGAAATTTGTGAGATTGAAGTTGAATATGCGCACTATAGGAGGCTTCCGCAAAGGTGTTGCACTCAGCAGCGCTTGAATCGCTGGTGTACGTTGTACTCGGCAACTAGTGGCAAATTAGCGCATGCGAATCGCAAGCACCCCAAGACTGCCCAACCCGTTCCAAGATACATCAAGCATTCATTTCGATAAGGTTCAGCTATTTCATGACGACTATCTGTGTGCAAGTCTCCACATGCGCCTGCCTCGTATGGTCGGGCCGTCACGCTTGCATTCTCCCTAATACTCGATGGAAGCTAAACTAAGCGGCAATCACCGACATGCCATGAGGCTCTTAAACGGGCTCACTGAGATAGTGCAGCCATGAACCGGACTTCGATTTCCTTTGAACGCTTCCTAATACCTTTCGAATTTTTGCCCAGCTTGATCCATACCATGGGTCATTCTCAGGATGATGAGTGTTCCGAAACGAGCACTTTCCTGCCTCAGGAACCCCTTTTGATCAGCAGTCGCCAAAGGCATGGGAGCCGTGTGTTGCGATGGGTGTTGATTGGAGCACTTGCGACCAGTCTCATGATAAACTGGGTCTCAATGGTCGTTTTGATTCGGTTCAGCAATGCAAAGCCCGACTTTGGTGGTGACATCAGCAATGTCGCTCCCAAATGTAAGTATAGAATTTCACAACCCGGTTCAAAAAATGTGTTTACTGAAGTTGCCTCCTATAGTCTCTCAGGAGCACATCAAATTCTCTTCAGGCATGGCTGAGTACACCCTCAACTATACATCTTCGGAAGAGGCGAAGATTGTCAGAGAGCGCTGGCAGGATCTTCTTCCAAGTGAGTTCTCCCTTATCTCCGCGAGTAAAAACGGCATTCTCATGGATCGATACGCAGAGGGCGGAGGAAATGTGCATATTCCTGATCACGAGAAGTACGACAAACTTAGCGAACCCTTCATCAACTCGGAAGGAGTGCCGATGTGGAAGGTATCATGGGCACACCAACTCCACTGCTTGTACTATGTCATGGACGCCTACGATCAAGTGGTGCGTTACGGCGCGAATGGGCAGGAGAACAAGGTTCAAGATGGCCATCACTCCGTGCACACGAACCACTGTTTCGACTACTTGCGCCAGGCCATTCTGTGCAACGGCGACACGACCCTTGAAGGGCGCACAGAGCACGATAACACGAAGGGCACCGATGGCTACGGACATACTCACGTGTGTCGGAGCTACAACGAGCTCGTTCAGTGGGCTGAGGAGCGCAGACTTGTGGATGAGAGGTGGATCATTGCTTTCGACGCCCCATTGTAGACAAATGTCTCTGTATTCTAAGTGGTGGGAATTTGTACACCGGTCACTTCGCTTTAGAAAGTTAATCATGACTCAATTCTTTGTGTGCTGGAGTATGGACAGACTGTCCATGTATAGTGCTAAACCTTGTATTTTGACCACCTTGGATTTTGCAGATGTAACCAGTTCGTTTAAGGAAGCATTAAACGATCCACTACTCAGTCAATCACTAAAATCCCGCGGTCTACACTTGTCATCTACTATTGTAGTGAACCCAAAAGTAGGGACCGGCCCACTTGGCGCCGCGCTAACGCACTAGCCACTGTAACAGGCAATTCATACGATCGCCCGCCGCTGACGTCAGAGTTCATCCATGACTAAGTAGATGGTATCGCGCAGATTCAGTGAGACCGAAGCACTAGTCGTCGAGTTGAGTAGTTCATCACGCAATGTCGCGTGCGGAGGCAGACAGGGCGTGTGAATCATTGTTGTTGTTGTAGACATTATTAACTTCGAGTCAGACGCCGAGCTACTGACTTGGCTGTTGGTACCCGAATACGGATGACATCGCGCAAGAGCTGAGGCTTCGCAATTCAGAAACACCGGCCGCGACCGCAGACTTTGCTCTTGGGAGAAGTGAATCAACAAGTGACTCAGTGTAAGGCTCCAGGTCCATTGCAATTGCAACACAGCAAACACTTCTTCTTCCTTGGCGGAAGCTTCCGCCTCCAACACCAACCATTCATCACTGCAAATCAACTGCTCTTCATTCGTTTTGGAAAATCCCGCCACAACGATGCTGTCGTTATCACAACCGTTCAAATATACAAGTCTCTCCAGAGCTTCCAACAACAGCGATGACGCCTTCGAAGAAGATGGGTTCGCCGACAAGCCGATGAGGATAGCGCCCTCTCCACGCCGCAGCTTCCTCAGACGGCACTTCGCAAAACTCTCGGTGGGCATCCTACTCCTCCTCACCATGGCCGCCATCGCGGCCCTCACCCGCGCCGGGCACCTGACCATCCGCTGGAACGCCTCCTCCCGCCTCCCCATCAACCAATGCGGCTCCACCCCCGCCGAAGCCCGCGCGCTTGGCTGCCGCTTCGAGATGCACAACTTCGCGTGGGTGCCGGCCGCGTGCTACGACGAGGAGCTAGGCGCGGAGTGGGACGGGCACGCGGACTGGACCTTCTCGCGGACGGCCAACGACAGCAGCGACACGGACGCGGCGTTCGTGGCGGCGTGCCGCGCCGGCGAGGTGCGCGAGGCGTGGGTGCCGTGGTACCAGCACATGGCGCACTGCTCGCTGATCATGAAGAAGTACATGCGTTCCGTCATGTTTGATCGGCCGATGGACAATTGGACGGCGGATTGGCACCACGGGCAGCACTGTAACAATATGATGCCGCGGTATGATGTCGATCCGTGGTTTTTCAATAGCTTGTTGCATCTCAAGTTTCCGACGTGCGATTATTCGTGGAGGGATGTGAAGGCGGATCCGGAGACGCATGGGGTGATGCCGACTTGGCATGGGCATCAGTGAGGTTGCTGTCTGATGTATATAGTTTGCTTGTATCATAGTTGAGGGCGTGTCTTCATGATCAGGAGAAAATGGGAGGGCGATGGCAATTTGAACAGATGAACATTTGATCGTGAGCAAGAACAGTGAATCAAACGATGATGTAGGGTACAAGCTTCACGATCATCTTCACACTGTTGGTTCTGAGGTGCTGAAGGACGTATGACAAGGAGCAAGGCAAAGATGATTTTCAGAAAGAAGTGAGTTGAATTCCCTTTCATTTGACAGAACTATATTACACAAGCGAACAAGGCCGAAAGGAGCATTTCTCAGTCAGACATCTCAGTACTCCGTATGCGCCAAATAATCATCCATCTCACCCCCAACAAGGAAGCTCGCCACCAGCCTCTCACAATGTTCCCCATGCGTTGCCTCCTCCTCCCTATTCATCGGCAACAGCGTCCCATCAAAACGGCTCAGCGAGATCTTCCGCCAAACAAACATGCAGTGCAGCAGATGCCACCTGGTCGTCTGCCACACCATCCTGCCAGGCTCGATCAGCTCGATCACCTGCGAGACGTTGACCGTCGTCATATTGCCGTCGATCTCCGTCCTGTAGAACCAGGATCCGTCCGGGCCAGGCCCAGCCCGCGTGAACTCGTCAGTGATGTCCGCGTTGATGCATTCGGGCTTGGTGAAGCGGTTCTCCAGCTCGTCGAACACGCATCCCTGCCGCCTCGCCTCGACTGCTATCTGTGGGCACGCTTTGCGGCACCAGAATGATGCGTCTGAGATGTGTGGGTGCGCCAGGCGGGAGAGAAGCGGTCGTGCCGCGCGGTGGCAAAGGTCGAATGTGCCCCACAGCGCTAGGAGGACGACGAGGAGCCGCCATGCGTGTTGCCATTTTGATTGCCATCGCCTCCGCCGCTGATGCTGCTGCTGCTGCTCCGCACCAGGTGCCATGTCTTCGTAGCTCCCTTCGTGCTTGATCTCGGCGTCGGGAGTTTCTGGTCCTCTCCCCATGTTGTCTTCGTGCCACGGCCTGTCATGTGCCAAAGGTTGCTCTTCCCCAGCTGCACGAGAGTAGCTCCCTGACCAAGTTGGAGGCCACATTCCTCGGAGCCACTCTATTTGCTTTGAGAAGGTGGGAGACATATTTCTGGTGAGGTCAGCAACAGAGTGGGATGGAGAAGTGGGGAAGAATACGTCCGTACCTGACAGATAGATCAAAGTGTGTGCCGGCAGGAAAGCAGGTGGTTTCGACGAGGTAGGTGGACAGGACCCTCGGTGACCTCTAGCCAGCCGGATGAAAACTGAAAGTCTTGTCTTGACGCTCCTTAGGCAATCATGCACGACGTCTGTCGTTGGATCTAAGTTCATAGACAGTTTCAGATTCAGCCGTGGCCCATCCCCTTCGGGCACCTATCGCGCGGGCGCTCTTGCGTCAACCAGGTGAATAATAATCCTAGCAAAAGTTTCAATTTGTGTGTCGGCATGAACCTTCGTGTTGTTGCAGCCGATAAGATGGACCCTGGCCATAGCGTCTTCTCTTCGGTGATCGGTGTATTAATCGCGCGGCGTATTCCTGTAGATACGACGCTGCACGACATCTTCATCGTGTATAGCGGCTACTAGCGACTAGCCAACATTAGGTGCCACTTCGGAGATTCTGCTATCCGAGAAAGCTTGTACGGTACTACAGTGTCAAGCACGCAGATCCAATAGGCTTGACCGGAGTCGAGTCAAGGACCTGCCCAACCAAGTACGTCACGCTCGCTTCACGACTAAGGGTGCATTCCGCAACACATCTTGGCAGAAGCCGGTGACAGTAGGACTGAAGTATCAACACCAACTGCGAGTCGCCATTCATTGCATGACTTGCGCCATTCAGGCTGGAATCGAGCTGCCCAAATCGTCTCGGAGAGAGTGCTCCTCCTCTGGCGGAGTGTCAAGGAATGATGCAACAGAAGAGGCCGACGGTGTACTGATCAACACATATATAAAGGCACAATGCCTGCGCTGGACGAAGGAAACCAGCAGAACACTTGTTTCATTCGTTGCCGATTGGATCCTCGATCATGCAGTCCAAGATCTCCGCCCCGACCGCTGTGGTCATGCTTTTGACCGCCATGGCTGCGGCCACTCCTATCGGTGTGTATCCAAGTTGCCCTGGTTGAAGTTCACATCACTGAGACTTTCCGCAGCCGTGCCCGCACCCGTTGCTGATTCCGACGCTGCGGTGCAAAACATCGACGCCCGCGATGCCGCCGAGGCTGCTGCCGCCGAGCCCAATGCCGTCGACGACCAGAAATACGCCTGGTACAACTTCAAACGGGATGAGGCCAAGGCCGATGCCGTCGACGACCAAAAGTACGCTTGGTACAACTTCAAGCGTGACGAAGCCAAACCCGACGCGGTCGACGATCAGAAGTACGCCTGGTATAACTTCAAGCGTGACGAGGAGAGCGCCGCTCAGGCTAAGGCTGCCCCTGACGCTGTTGATGACCAAAAGTACGCCTGGTACAATTTCAAGCGCGACGAGGCTAAGGCCGACGCGGTTGACGACCAGAAGTACGCTTGGTACAACTTCAAGCGCGATGAAGAGAGTGCCCCGGCTCAGCCCGCCGCCGACGCTGTTGACGACCAGAAGTACGCTTGGTACAACTTTAAGCGTGGTGAGGAGAGTGCTGCCGAGGCTGCTGCCCCTGCTGCCGTCGATGATCAGAAGTATGCCTGGTACAACTTCAAGAGGGAGGAGGGAAGTGCGGCCCAGCCTGCCGCCGACGCCGTTGATGACCAGAAGTACGCGTGGTACAACTTCAAGAGGGGCGAAGAAAGCGCCGCCGAGGTCTCCCCCGATGCTGTTGACGATCAGAAATACGCCTGGTACAACTTCAAGCGCGACGAGGAGAGTGCGGCTGAGGCGGCTCCTGATGCGGTCGATGACCAGAAGTACGCCTGGTACAACTTCAAGAGGGAGGAGAACAGTGCCGCTGAGGCCGCTACCCCTGACGCTGTCGATGATCAGAAGTATGCCTGGTACAACTTCAAGCGGGACGAGGCGACCGCCGACTCTGAGTAGACGGCCCAGGTCCAGTTACTTGGCGATCAACTTGTGGTCCGGGCGGCAGACCGGGCATTTCGACGGGAGAAAGTCTAAGAACTTGTGGATTAAGTGATTAGTCTATTTTCAAACAATTCTTCCGTTAACAAACTTCGTACTTGCATTGCAACTACAATAGTGAGATAAATGTCTTGAAATCTACAGATGTACCAGGATCGAGGCTATTGATGATATTTCTTCACCCTCCGCTTCACTGAGGAGGACGCCTTTGCCCGAGTATGTAAGCCAAAATGGTGTTGCGAATACGAGATAATACGAATATGCGCTAAGTTTTTGGCCATACCACATCCGGCAACTCTACCCACCTACATACGGGTTTCCATATGCACCGCCAATAAACTTGCAGCAAGTACGGTACGGCGACTACTTCGATCCATGGACTAAGCTGTGAGTTGAGTGTGAGAAGCCGGTGTGTCAACAGGCAAGGACTCTGCGAGGTCAGTGCTTTGCATCGGCACGCATAACCAACCGCTTTCCGAGCAGAACGGGCGTAGCGAAACACGTGGACTTCCTAGCACCCAGGAGCCGGCAGGGGGGATATAAGACGCGGTGCGCCCTCATACTGTACTCCTGTCAGCATCATCTCGCAGAGACTACACATTCGCTTCAAAGATCTGCACCTTACCGCTCGTTTCCCAATATGCATTCACTCCTCTTTGCAGCGACATCAACGATGTCACTGTTGCTACCTTCTTTTGCCCAAGCCGGGCCAGTTCATAAAGACAAAATCTTCCTTGAACCCGCCTTCCACAACGGCACCGTCCAGATTGAAACCCTCTCCGTTCCCGGCAACCTCGATGGTTTCAAGATGCGGACGTCTGCCAACACGACATCGTATGACTACTGGTGGTTCGATGCCATGTCCTCGTCAGACGGCTCCGCCGTGAACATTGTTTTCTACAATGCCGGCGACATCGGCACCTCCCAGCCGTTGGCCGTCGAAGTGTCCGGCGTGTTTGCGAATGGGACGACATACTGGAACCAGGTACTCGCGCCGGGCGGAGCCGTCATCAGCAACGGACCTCACGGCGTGGAGGGCCATTGGAAGGGAGCCGGGGCCAGCTTCAAGGGAACGAACCTGGAGGCCGAGAACGTGGAGTACGACGTAACGTTCGACTCCCCCGAACTCGGCATCCACGGCACGCTCAACTTCAAGTCGGTAAGTCACAGATATCTGAAGCCTTCCAAGAGTCTCTCCACGCTCATCGCACGTGTCCCCAGCGCGCACCCGCGCACTACCCCTGCTCCGCCAACGTGCCCGGCCAGACGCAGATGCACCTCCCGCGCTTCTTCTGGTCCAACGCGCTCCCGGACGCCGACGTCTCGGCCGACCTGACCATCAACGGTACCGCCCTCAAGTTCACCGGCACAGGCTACCACGACAAGAACTGGGGCGACAAGACGGTGCTCAAGAGCCCCAAGTTCTGGGACTGGGGCCACGCCCGCCTCGGCCCGTATTCGCTCGTGTGGTACGACCTGCTCGACTACAGCGACGTCGAATACCACCGGAGCTACATTGCCAAGGATGGAGAGATCATGCTGATCAGCTGCGAGGCGGACGCCGTCGTGACGAGGCCCTGGGGTCTCAATGCTACCTGGCCGCCTGCCGGGGGCTTGGCTTCCGTTTCGGGCGTCGAGTCGAGGTTCGATCTGGGCAATGGGGAGACGTTCGTCGTCAATGTCACCAAGGAGTTCCTTACGTATGATAGGGTGGTGTATACTCGGGGCACCGGGCTGGCAAAGGGGGGCATTGAGGGTCGCAATGAGACTTTTGAGGGGAAAGCGTTCTTCGACGAGTTCACTTATGGGCTCAACTTTTGATTCAATAGTATGGCGTACATAGAGCAAGGGGTAAACCTGAGCTCTGATTAAAACCTTGACATCTCGGTGTATAAATCAGATAGCTGGCCCCAAGCTCACCTATCCGTTACGCGTAGACAGCACACCGAATTCTACTATGTCGCCAAATGTATACCTGCTCTCAATGCACGAAATATTTCACAATTCTGATTAGTTGTTTCTTCGGGTTAATTCTTCTGAGGTGACTCTTACACGCTTAAGAAACTGTTCTTGACCTTCCTTGGTGGCTGCTAGGGCAGCTCGAAACGAAGGGTAAGGCGTCGACTCGCTTAGTCGTTTGTAATGAAGTGAGACCCAGGGTTACCTTAAAAGCATTAGCACCCTGCACTTAAAGTATTTGTTCAGGTTGTGATTTGCTCTATCGAAGAGGAAGGGTGCAACAGCCTACCACTTTTCCCCCAAATGTGGCAGCGTGCCCCACATGCACACGCGGATGTGGGGCGAGTGCTACTCATACGCTGGTCAAGAATTACAATGATCATCTTGACGGCGGTTCTTCTCGGTCGTGACGTGTGAAAGTGGAATGTAGCGCGATTAAATTGGAAGATCGTAAAGTGCCGTATTCGTATGTTTTACGAAGTCCCGACACTCTGCATTTGTCACTTCAACCCAATTGCAATGCAAAGTGGGCAATCTTGGAACGAAAAGTTCAGAATACGTAGTTCGTTCGTTAAACAAGACTCGAAGTTGTGGGTGTTGGCAGTCAGTACCGCGGCTTTGCGGCATTTACGTTTGCAGCTGCTCTCGTAATCCTCCTTCTTTGTGTGCGCTTAATTAACCTTGCATAGCCGTCCACCTTCATGAATAACCCATTCATCACTTCCCACAGCTGTAGTTGCGTAAAAGACGTCATGCGGGTCATATTTTGCTTTGACACTCCTCAGTCTGTCGTAGTTCGCTCCGTAAAAAGCAGTTTGCCAATCAGGTTGGTTGTAGTCCGCCTGGAACAGTTATTCAATTTGGAATCTGGGATGAATTGGGTGTTTCAACAAGCATACCTCGTTCATATAAGTACCAGACTCTGGTGCCAATGAGCTGAACATCGGAACGTATTTGTTCGTTATTTTTTCCTGGTCGGCCACCATTTCCGACCACGGGGCAGTAAAGTTCCACAGTCTGCATAAAAGAGGTGTCAGCATAAAAACATGGGTAATAGGCAAAGGTTGCACTGACGTCGCAATGACAGACGCCATATCCGCGTCTCTCCATGCTGGCAGCACCGCGTTATCGACATCGCCAGCAACCTCTTTCGAGGGCCTCAAATGAAGATTGACAACTATCCCCCCGTCGTTCGCCACGCTCCGGAAAGCCGCTGTCAACTCATCGTTACGTTCCCGCACGACGGCTCTTGGAATAATCCAGCTGCCGCCCTGAGTAGTGCCGACTCCCTGTACCGGCGTCATGGCATCGTGTTGAGCAAGATATCCTGGAAATTGGACGACGGAATGCTGGTATGGGATCCCAAGACCATCGAGGTGGCTGAGGTACGGCTGAAGCAGAGAGGATAGCTCGTCTGCAGTGATCCCTGGGGCGGTGATTGGTGCGATCGCGAAACTTGTGTTCATTGCGTACGAATTCGCAACAATGCCCTTGTCGAGAAGCGGAGAGACCACCTCTGACCATTTCTCAATCGCATTCCAAAAGCTGTCTGCTGTAATATTAGCGGAAGCGAAGCTGATGTTAGCTCCGGACACTGGTATGTCTTCGTAGAGCTTAGCCGTCATTGCCAGAGCCACGCCGTAAGTGCTGCCGCCGCCGCCGGACATTGCCCAGTAGATGTCGGTGTTGTTTTGGCGGTTTGCGATATGGACATTGCCCAGCCCATCTACTACTTCCCATTCCAATACTTGGTCGGCTGCCATGCCGTACTTTGAGGCAAGAGGCGTATGCCCTCCGCCTTGAGAATATCCACCTTCACAAGATTAGCTTTTGCAGAGTCCTTGCCAACGTCTTGATCATACCTGCAATTCCGACAGTAGGGGAATTTCCTCCAATGGTGACCAGGCCCTGGGCGTCTGCTGCATCTGCAGCCTCTCCGGCTTGGACACCGGCGCCGAGCTTGATTGCTTTGCCCGTGAAGTGAGCATCCGAGTAATCAATGATTTCGATGTCTTTCAGATGATGCATCCACAAACCCAGGGACCCGGCTCCGGTAGATTTGCCGAGGTAGCTTAAATCCACGTCAGTGTTCATTATTCTGAGCAGTTGGAAGAGCACTTACTCGTGGCCGGTGTTTCTGATGACCAGGCGAACATTCTTGTCTGTTGCGAACCGGATTCCCGCAATTGCATCATCGGCACTCGAAACGTTGATCGCGTATTGGACATAATTGCCGAGCGTGCACGGCGTGTCGGTAGCAGTGAAAGGGTCGCAACTGTGGTTCGCGAAGAAAGGGGCCATGACCGAGCTGGATGATTCATCGTGAAGCTCTGGCGAGGTCCAGCTTGCTTGCAGAGTGCTGCAGACGGTGGCATCGTAGGTCGGATCGTGGCACGGCGCGCCGAGGGGAACCGTGGCGATGAGCCGCCCGCCAACCGTGTCGTTCAGTGTGGCCCAATCGGCCACCGACGGCCAGAGATCGTCGCCAGGGAAGTAGCGGCATGACTCGTTCTGTGCATTTGCTCCCCAAGCTAATGCAGCAGCAAACGTGAGGCCAACGACTTTCTCGTACATCAAACCGAAAGCCTCCATGGTTGCGGGGATTTGTTCTTGGACCTTAAGTACGCATAAAGTGGTGTTTCGATGGGTGTATTTGTGTTCTCTGAGGGCGGTGAGATTTCCCCCCAAGAAGTGTTGGCATCAGCGCTAACGCGCCGTTGCTTACCGGGTTGACAAATTAGCCCTGGGTGCCAAGATAAGCAAGCTTCTGAATGTAGTTTATGCTGAGCCCTTGCCTGTTCCTTGCTGTCATGTCCAATGTCCGAGCGGCTCTATTCCTTGTTAATACTACATGGCATCGCGGCGACCGCCGTGATCTCGATCCTCGGAATGACCCAATTCGAGTAAGCCGAGCTCGGGACGGTGCCGGCCATCTCTTAAAAATGCTGTGTTTGGAACTTGCTCAAAATATGCCTGAATCGAATCTCGGGTAACACTGAGACACGCTTCCTTCATATCAACCAAAGAGCGGTGTCTGTGCCGGCCCACGACCAATGAGAACACGGCTTATCTCTCGACAGATGTGAAGCAGATCCAGACCACGCGTAAAAAGAGCTACCATGTTCCATGCTCGTCTGGAAGAAATATCAAGCGTCATGGCGCAGGGCGCGGCGGATCCACTCGTCGATCACTCACTGGTGGTAGATAAGAACGACGCACTAGACGCCCGGACCGTCCTTCTTCGGCACCGTCGCTATCAAGGAGAATGGCTCGGGCCGGTCGGCCCTACCAGGTACTCTGCCGGTGGCGCATAAGCCGCAGCAGCTGGTCAGCCCGGATGCCGTTTCCTTCAGGTCCGGCGCCATCCGTCCGGGTTGACATGCCGAAAACGTAATAGACGCATTTAGCACGTGACGTGGGGTCTGTTTCTACCAGCTTGGAGATTCTGCCACCGCCGGATTTCGGACTTCGGATAACTTTATGAGAACCCCGCCGTCCACCATCTGCACTCCTTCAACCACATCTGTGGGATTGACAGCACAACATGAGCAGCACCGAAACCCGGAAGACGCCTGCTCCATACGGTCAGTCTTGCACTAACTGCGTGCGGGCAAAGATCCGATGTATGCTGCGCGAAGCTGGGAAGTGTGAACGGTGGGTTGAGGCTTCTGAGGTGAAGAGAAGGTTGCTGACTGTATGTCGAAGGTGTCACCGTCTCTCGAAAGAATGCACGCCCTCAACATCTGTCCGTCAACGGGGCGCGAAGAGAAGCACACCATCGAAACGATCGCAATTGGAATCCAAACTTGAAGACCTGGTATCGCTGCTAAGAACACAAAATGTCACCCAAGACATAGCTCCAATCTCTCAAAACGACTCGGTCTCAACTTCAAGCTCCATGGCTCGACGCAATCCAGAAAATACACTCTTTACACCGCCCAGCTCCTTGCATTCATCTCAGCCCTTTGTCAGCAACCCAGTCATCGGCTCTCCATTCCCCAGCACTTCCTCATCCACAGTATCAAGTGATTCCCCTCCTACGCTTACCGACCAAGATCTCCGTGACTTCCGTGAAGATCGCCTGAGATATTTGCCATTTATCTACATCCCGGAGACAACGACGGCAGCACAACTCCAGTCTACGAGACCAATAACTTGCGCCGCAATCCAAGCCACATGCTTCAAAGCCCACCCGCGCCAGGACGAATTGAGCAGGAATGTCCGGAAGACGTTGGCGGAGAGAATCCTGGTCGACGGGGAGCGCAGCCTCGATCTACTTTTGGGCGTGTTGGTTTTGATGGCGTGGTAAGCCTCGTGCAGTCCCCGTTCAGCAAATCGCACAACTTCCGGCATCCGTGGGGCTGATGGAGAAAGCAGGTCAATGCACAGCACGCACGGAGGAAAGGCTCATCTCGTGTCCATGTCCGGCCTTGCAAGATCGCTGGTCAGCAATCTCAGACTCGACAAACCGCCCTATTCGGCCGGGTGTGCTTCTGGCGGGCCGATTCCCGAAGACAAGGGCTCGGCGACCAACGAGGAGCGACGGGCGTTGCTGGCTTGCTTCGCGCTCAGCGCTATGGTTGGCCTGGCGATGAAATATGACCCGATGCGCTGGTCCGCACAGGTCGACGAAGCCTGCCATCGGCTCATGCAAGACGAAGAAAACGAGGGAGACAGGACCTTGGTCTACATGGCGAGGATAGCACGGCTTTCCGTCAGCACCGCGGAAATAACTCGACGAGCGCTTGAAGATCCTGAGTTTGGACGACATGCAATACTCAACGTCGGCTCGTTGAAAGCAGCCTTGGAGCAACTCAAGAGTACGATTCCGAGTGAGCTGTCCGAACATAGTACGATTGCGGCGTACTTGTGCAGTGTAGAGGTGGGTATCTACGAGCTAGCGCTGTACCATCATCCAGCCTCTCCATCAACCGTCACCAACAGCCTCCCGTCATCGGAACCAGAAGTGGAATCGAGGCGTATAGCCTACCTTACCACCCTTCTCCTGGTCTGTCAATCCTACATCGAGTTCTTCCTGACCTCCGATATAATCTACATCACGGCACCTACCATGCTCGTCTTCCCCTACTGCCTCAAAATCGCGTATAAGCTCCAAACCCTAAAGATACCTGCGTGGGACCCAGCACTTTCCAGGGCAGTGCTTGACCCGGTCCGGTGTCTGGAAAGAGCTGCTCAAGCAGCAGAAGTGGGCAATGAGAAGTTGAAGGCGAGGACAGGCGAGGATAGCGTGTTCAAGGCTATGGCGGAGACTCTGAGGAAGTCAGCGCCGATATGGAGGGTAAATGTTGATGTGGAGCAAGAAGTCGGCGTGCAGAGAGATACCGGAATGCAGGACGTGGCGGTGGAACCTACTCATCTCAGCGGCAATGTCGGTGAGCTTAATGGGAGTTGGATGGATGCGGATTTCTCGAGTGACTTTTGGTTGTCGGGGACTTTTGACTTTTGACAGGATGGAGAGGCCCCTGCTGCATGATCGGGAGTCGGAACGATACTGTATAGGTCGTCAAATGCCACAACACTGCCGCCTGTTACATCTAGATTGCTTTGCAGATTATATCAATTCTATTAATTTAGGTCAGCATCTCAAACGATTACAATGCAAAGAAAGCGCCAACTGTAAAAGTATTTACGCTCGTCCAAGCAAGCGGATGATGCTAAAGATCGATCTGAAGTGTGGAGTAAGATGAGAAAAGAGTAGATTGCTTAACTATAATAATATACAGGATAGGGCCGAATATACAGACAGGAGTGTAGCTTGAATCACATGATTTGACTTCAAAAGATGCAATGCATGAGAGCGGTCCAGCCCTTCAAGTCGCCTCTGCCTTTCCAGGCTCGGCAGCTTTCTCCTCCTCCTGCTTCTTCTTCTTCCCAACATTCTTCCAGCCCATGCCCAAGCTAAACACCGTTGCGCATGCCGCGAGGCCAACCAAGAAATAGAACACATTCCGCAAGCTCTCACTATACGCCCGCAGGATACCGTTCAGTTCATCTGGACGACCAGCAGGAACGAGCATTCGCACGGCTTCAGCGCTAGAGCCTGCACTTAGAGCAGCATGCGGAGGCACGGAAGGCGCATAGCGCGGGACGGTAGACGTCAGGGTTTGGGTGAATATCGTGTTGCTGATTACAACGGCGACGGAGGTCCCAAAGGTCTGGAAAAAGATGACGCAAGCCATGCCGATGGGGATTTTGGAAGTTGGGATGGCGTTTTGGATTGCTACCAAGGACTATCAAGGGTATCAGTGGCTTGAGTCGAGACATCGCGCATGTGTGAGCAAAGAGGTGAGATGTAAACGATTTGGGCGAGAGAACCAGATGACGAAGACATACCATCTGCATTCCCGCCCCCCTGCCAATGCCCATCAAAACCTGATATCCGATCCATTGTGCAGAACTTGTTCTCGCATTGAAGGTCGACACGAGACCATTGCCAACCGTCGTCGTGACACCAGAGAACAGTGCAAAGGGGAGATAGTATCCCAACCTCGCTGTACCGGCTCCAGAGATGATAACAAAGATAAGTTGGCTGATTATCGAAGGGAGAAGGTAAACTCCGCTCATCGTCGGTCCTTCACCCTTGACGGCTTGGAAATACGTCGGAAGCCAGTTCGTTGCAACAGAGACACAGCAGACCAGGCACGTCCCGAACGCACAGCTCGCCCACACGGTGCGTTGACGGAGCAGGTTGCCTGGAAGCATCGCCTTGTCGCCCTGATTGTATTCCCAGGCAAAGAAGATCAGGGCGAGAACGCCAGAGCCAACGAATAGACCAATAACTTGGGAGCTGGACCATGCGTATGTACCGGCGGATCCAAACTGTAACGC
This sequence comes from Lasiodiplodia sp. COLG20, assembly GCA_009801085.1. Taxonomy (NCBI): domain Eukaryota; kingdom Fungi; phylum Ascomycota; class Dothideomycetes; order Botryosphaeriales; family Botryosphaeriaceae; genus Lasiodiplodia; species Lasiodiplodia sp. COLG20. Next base: position 4,089,394 of record VNWV01000001.1, on the reverse strand, counting down.
AAGGAGAAACATGACAGAGCTGGGAATGAATAGCACGGACCCGATGAGGTCGAGCTCTGGGATGATTTGCCGGATCAGTGCGCGTGAGACCCGTTCTTTCTTCGTCAGCTCCGGGATCTGAACGAAAAACAAAAGGATTGCTGCAGCTCCGCCGGCTGGGAGGTTGAGATAGAAGCCTGTTCACACGATAAATCAGCAAAACCTGAGCTGTGCAACGAGGATTTAAAAATCCACAGAAGAGCCAATGAGAAGGATGATCGAGGACTCCAGCCCAGGAAGCGTCTGATAAGGGTCAAATATACGTACACCAACGCCAGGTTACATGTTGTGTGAGGGTGCCTCCTATGATCGGGGCTGCTACAATACCCATCTGGGCGGTACCAAGAAGAATACCGGTGTAAACTGCGGGAGTCGTTAGTAACTACATGCAATTGTGCACCTCAATTCTTCAGAAACACGTACGAGGTCTCTTGATCAACGGCACAGCACCGCTTATGATGGTCATTCCCCCATTTATGATACCCGCCGAACCCAGTCCAGCAATCGCTCGTCCACCGATGAAAAGCGATGAGGAATTGGCCACAGCGCATATTAGAGAGCCCAATTCAAAGAATGCAAAATACACAAGGAAGGTGTACTTGTTGTTGAAGTACGTATACAATTTCCCGGACATCAGTTGGAGAGAGGCGCTGGCGAGTTGATAGGCACCAATGTACCAGCCGGCGTCAGCAAGCGCGTTGAATTCGGTCGTTATTTCCGGGATAGCGGTGCCGAGAATTGTGATGTCGAGGAGTATGAGGAACACTACAAGGGTAAGGCTGCCGAGGACGAGGAAGAGTTTTGGGCCGGTAATGTAATCTCTGTCATCAGACTCGGATGCATTGGCCATCGAAAGTTTCTCGGCAGTGCCATCCAGTTCGGATGTTGGAGTGGACTTGTCCACGTCCGTGGTGGATGTCGTGGTGGATGTCGCCATTATGGGATGAATCAGGATAAGGTAGAACCGACAAATGTAGGGAAATGACGTGTGGACAGAAGTAAGGAAAAACTGGGCAGGAAGGGTTAGTGCAGCCTAAAATATACTAAAGAGAAGATTTTGTTGCCTGATTTTTTTTTGTTGTATGGCGTTCGGGGTTGACGAGGCATTTCGCGAAATCCGTGCCGATGCGCAGCAAAACGGCGGTCGCGAGTCTCACCAGCTGCTCACACACGGGTTTCGCGGAAATCCGATCGTATTTACGGCCCCATCTTGCAAGGGAAAACATGGCACCGAAATTACCAGCCGGGCGCAGGCTGATGATCGAGCAGGTATTCTCTTAGCTAACGAGTAGAAAGATATCTGATACTATAACAGAGGAAAACAGAAAGATCAAATAAATCGGGGACTATGGCAAAGATCAGCCAATGACTAGGCTCAACCGGAAGCGAACAAATTAGCAAAACCTGAGTCTGATGCGAAATGCAGCTCCTCCATTGTCTCCTGCCAGAGCCTATCACGCATTTCTTGACCCTTTTGCGTATACATCAAACGAGGATATCTAGAGGTTTGTCCGTTAGGAGACTTCTTTGTCGATTGAAGGGTATTTTTGAGACTTACGGCTTAATTGCCCAATCACTAACGAAGCTTCCGTGGCTCTCCCGCCCCTCGGCCACCAGTGCATGAACATAGATACTGGCTCCTGCTTCGACAGAGCGCCCAATGGTCTTCACGAACGGTGGGATGACCAAGCGGGAGGCGAGTCCCGTGTTCTTGTTGTCCCTTTGAAGTTCCGTCCCGGCCGTCAATCCCGGATTGCACACGTTGATGAGAACATCATCGGGATTGACTTGCTCGGCGAGTCGAGAAACGAACATCATCAACAGCATTTTCGAGTCTCTGTACTGGTGAAACCCTGAAAACCGTGCCGGATCGTCAAGTTGAGGGAGGATGGGCCCTGACGTTTCGAACGTGCTGAAGTACATGGTATCCGATCCAACGATGCTGATAATCGGTGGCTTGTCTGCCCCGTGCCCCTTCTTCTCTTTCATGACTGTAGTAAGAAGCAGCACGAGTAAGACGGTTGAAAAGTAGTTGGTCTGGATTGTCATCTCATGACCAGTTTTCTCGTAGCGGCTAAAGCTGCCTTGTTGCACAGCAGCGTTGAGAATGGCGAAATCGAGACGCTCCAACTTCCGGCACCGGTCTGCGAACGCGACGACAGAGTTGTAGTCCGCCATGTCCACAACCCAGACATGTATTTCTGCATTTGGAAATTCCTGGCTGAGCTTCCGGGAGGCGTCGTCGCCTTTTGCTTGCGATCGCACTGCCAGGATAAGACCTGATAATCCAAGCCGGAGAAGTTGCCTTGCGGCCTCGAAGCCGAGACCGCTGTTGGCGCCGGTGATGAGGCCAATCTCTCCTGATAGCGACACAGAAGACGGGAGGGGTTTTGGGTGGACAAAGAGTTGTCTGTGGAGAATTCCACGTATGCTGGATTCCCAGGCTACGTCTTTCTCTAGCTTGAAAGACATGGTGATGGAGTGGAGGTGAAAGGATGAAGAATAGACGTGGGCGCCGCCGGCGTATAAGTACACTGTAGCTGTCTCAACAGTCAAATTACGCTAGTCAATCGCCCCGGTGATGTATGCACGGGAAGTCTCGTGTGGTTGTCGCGGCCGGTTTTCGGGTCTCTGAAGGAACAAGATCTAATGGGTGCTCAATAATGATCAACCCGCACGTCGGTTCGGCCCCGGAGTTAAGTATTAGTTCCGTCAGACTGCCACCCCCAGCTTTTGACTTCGGTCATTGATTCGGCTATTGGCCAATTATACAAGCGGACTCGGCAGGTCCACCATCCGAGTGGAACGTTTAGCAGGCAGGACAGCAGGGTTGCTGCCCCTGTGATGCTGAAATGATTCATGATTGCCGATGTTGCCCGAGAGTATCCGATCGGACTTTCGGATTTTGTCGTGGCCGGCATCAGCGATATTTTGCAGCCTGCCCACGTGCTGTGACAAATTGAGATAATAGTAAGCCCAATCGAGGCATATTGGTCCGCCATAGTAGCTGACAGACAATTTATAAGCCCTCCTCTTCCTTCTCGAAATGAATCGCAAAGCTCAACCATTCTGAAACAAAAACCACGATCCTCTTCACTCCTCACAAATGTCTGAAAGGACCATCATCTTGATTACAGGTAAGTCTCATTCTAGTCTAAATAATATGTATATATGTAGTGCCCTGTATCTCACATTTCTGTAGGCGCCAATAGTGGTGTCGGGTTCGCTGCGGCTGCTGCTCTCCTTGCAGAATCACCTTCTCATCATGTGATCGTAGCTGCGAGAGCAGCCGAGAGAGGGCACGCCGCAGTGAGAGAGCTCCAGTCCTGGAATCTACCGGGAACACTGTCTTTGCTTCAGCTCGACGTGACGAGTGCCAAGTCCATTGCTTCGGCGGTTGCAACTGTCGAAGGAGAGTTTGGCAAACTGGACGTCCTTATCAACAACGCCGGTCTTATGTCTAAGCTCGACAGCCTCGAGGAACAGCTGCGCGAGACGTTCGAGTTGAACACCTTCGCCCCCGCACTGGTGACCCAGGCTTTTGTTCCGCTTCTTAAGCTGTCTACAAACCCGCGCCTCATCCATATCTCCAGCGACTTGGGGTCCATTGCACTTAAGTCTGACCCGAACTTCAAGTATCGCATGATGGACCATATGGCCTACCGTATGAGCAAAACTGCGTTGAACATGATGACTGCCTGCCACGTTACGCAATTCCAAGACTGGGGCTGTAAGGTGTGGAGTTACTGTCCGGGTTTCGTGGTCACAAATGCGTGGAAGGACGGCGAAGCAGGTAGAGAAGCTATGAAAAAGGCGGGGGCCGGAAATGTCGGAGATAGCGCCAAAGGTATTGTGGCCATTGTGAAAGGGGAGAGGGACACTGATGTTGGACGCTTTTTACACAGAGACGGAGTGCATCCGTGGTAAAATAAAGACCAGCCTTATGCATATAGAAGGGGAATTTACAAATTCATCCACCAACTACGAATATATACATATTCCTCTCGTGCTCGAATGTGGTTGAGACATAGCGTTCCAATTGCAGTAGTTTTTACTCGAAACCCTACCTGGTTTTTCTGATCATCTCTAAATTTCAAATGGAAGTACCCCCTGTTAATACTAACATTGCGTCATGGCGATCGCCCAGTGACGATGATCATGATCCCCGGAATGCATCCGATTTGGGTGTGTGGAGCTCGGGACGATTCCGGTCATCACTTAAGAACGCCGCATTTGGAGCTTGCCCAGACCACTGTCAAATTGAACTTCACAAATTCTCGTGTAAACATTGAACAGTGTTGATTTTACAGATTCAAAGAGCTGCTTCGACAGTATGGAGGACCATGTGATTGACTGGCTAAAGGACAAAGCCACGAGTTGGATTCAGCGGGCGCCGGTGAACAAAATCGACACGCATCACCATTTTGTGCCTGATTTCTACAGAAAGGGTTCGTCATTATTGAGGAACCTTTGATTTTCTGCAGCTAATGTTCTTAGTCGTCGAAGAGAATGGCGGTGAGATTTCTCGCAGTAGCTGGTCTTCCGCAAAGCTAACTAGAAGCATGATAGGCGATCCGAGCGGCTGGCCCACGCCCCGATGGACACAACTAAGTTCCGAATTGGTTATGAAGCGGCTCGGCATTCAGACTGCTATCCTATCCGTGACAGCTCCCGGTGCTTGCATCATCGAGGGCCAAGCATCATTTGATCTGGCTCGCTCCCTGAACGAATACGCCGCTGAAATACGCAACAAACACCCCGACAAATTCGGCTTCTTTGCATCCTTTCCTAGCCTGCTGGACACCGAAGCTGCTTTATCCGAGATTAGACATTCACTCGACACGCTGCACGCCGACGGCGTCATCCTCTTCACCCGCTACGGCCCCTCAAACACGTACCTCGGCCACCCGTCCCTCGAGCCCATCTGGGCCGAGCTCAACCGGCGCAAATGCGTAGTCTTCATCCACCCGACGCATCCCGTTGACACGAACAAGGTCAACCCCCGCATGCCGCAACCCATGATCGACTACCCGCACGAGACGACGCGGGCGGCCATGGACATGATCATGAACGGCACCCGCGAGAAGTTCCCGGACTGCAAGGTCATCCTGTCGCACGCCGGCGGTACGCTGCCGTATGTGATCAGCAGGATTGCAACGCCGCTCAAGGCGGCGCCGAGCCTGCTGGCAAACGAACTCACCGGCTTGACGTACGAGAAAATAATGAAGGCATTCCGCAGCTTCCATTACGACCTTGCGCTGTCTGCGAGCCCGGCTGTGATGACAATGCTCTTGGAATTGGTACCGCATGATCATATTCTCTACGGGGTAAGTGACGTGAGGCGACTTTCTCAGATGCATGGCGCTGACGGGCTCTCTGCAGAGTGACTTTCCTTACGCACCGCCGCCGGCCTATCCGGGCTTTTTGCAGGAGCTTGAGGCTTTCGAAATGGACAGCGAGCTGAGAGACAGGATCAATTATGGCAACGCACACAAATTGTTCCCACGACTTGCAAATGAGACACGTCTTTGAGTTGTCTGAGCATTTGCAGCGAATGCTCATAGTGATAGGGATTGGTAGCCCTTCATTAGTGACTTAAATGGTGAAAGCAATAATTCGAAATGAATAGATAGTATCCTCTCTAACATCCTGCGTACCATAACATATTCCATAGAGGATAAGTCTTGTTTCATTCACAACAGAACTCGTTTTCATCCAGAGACAAAATTCGGAAAGCCCCCCTCGAAGAAATTCATGGAATCAAAGAAGCCAAACCCCTCAGCTGCGAAGTCAGTCATGCCGTCGTTACCGGAGAGATAGTTGTCGACCCCCTGGCTTTCCCACGCCGGTCCACTCTGCGCAGGTTGATCCCAGCTTTGGCTGGCATTCGGCATTGACGTTGGCTGCTGCACTGCAGATCGACCTTGCCGCGGGTTATTGGTAGAGCTGGATAATTGCTGGTCCGAGACACGCTGCGCATATGCCCGTTGGAGCAAGTTGAGCTGGTTCTTCGATGGGAGGTTGAAAGTAGATAGATGCTGCAGAATTTCGACACAGCGTTCCCATGACCGCTTCAACCTGGTCTGATCAATGGAACCTATGACCTGAGGGCATGAGTGAGCCATGATGACTACGATGCCTGCTGTAGATGCGTCTGCAGGGTTGTCAGATTCAAGTTTGCGTTCGCTCTTCATCTTGCGTCTGCTTACAGAGTCCGTTGTACCACCAGGCATCAGTCGCGGACGAGAGATAAGTGTCGTAAACATGGTCGAGAAGGTCCATCGCTGTGACAGCACATGACAGAGCGCATTGGGTTGAGACAGCCGAATAGAGAGGGCTGGTGTTGGTAGACGTGGTTGATGCGGGATTGCATAGGAAGGTAAATATAGGTCGATAGAGCATTAATTTCAGGTGGAGAAATCTGTTACATAAGTTAGTCTAGGTTGAAGAATTTCGGAAATAGCGATGCGTGCCTAGCATGTAGGACATTCTTCTGTTGTTGGTACATTGACGATCTTGCAGCGGTTGTAGTAGATGTACGGCTTTCGGTCGTCCAGGAGATGAAGGACGGAAGGCGAGACTCGAATTCAGACAAGTTCAGATCCAGCTTGGCGAGGACATCAACGGCAGTAAAGATTTTCTGTGATGCAGAATCTGGAGGTCCGAGGCAGTCCGTGCCAAGCCATGGTTGGTAAATCTCAGACATGATGGCGGCGCAAATTCTGTTCAGTTTGATTGCCTCCACGAAGAATCGTTTCCACGAAGGTTGTTCTCGCCCTGGATCTGCCACCGCTCCTCTACAAATATCCTCATCTTCAAGCACAGACGGTAGTGGAAGAGGTGATGGCAAAGTCGCTGGGGGTCTTCCGAGCATCATGCTCACAGTACTCAAAGATTTGTCAGCCAAGACAACGAACAAGCTATGGAAGACTCACATATCCATATGCACGCATCCATGCCAGGTCCGGCGGCGGATGTCTATTCCGAGAGCATCACGGGAGCCATCACCAACTTCAGTATGTAGGCCCAGCCCTTGAGCAACACGGCAAGCGACACCAACGGCATTCCAACAGCGCGAAGGAAAAGGAGTGCTCTGTAGACAGAGGGCAGTCAACAGCAGGGACTGCACCACGCCGATGCTGTTGACCTCCAGAAGATCGAGACCAATAAAAGCTTTCGCACGTAGGAAGAAAGAGAATGCAAGCGGCTCCCGATCTGCCGCCGGTAAACTGGAGAAGTGGCAGCCCAGTGCAAATATGGCATTCAATGCGCAGTGAAACACCATAAGATTCCCTGGTGTCTCCGGACTCCCACCCAAACCTACCGCGGCACAGGACGGTGTATCATGGGGCACACTTGTTGCGGGCACCCACAAGCGCTCGTATTGCCGTTCGAAACTTTTACGATGGAAGAAAGGATACAGACAAAATATCCTGTCCCAGAACGCTTCCAAGAGATGGTCCGCCAGAGCCCGAGGCGGCAACACAGCATTGCGCAATTGAAGTTGCGCAGACGACTGCGTGCCAGCAGCACATTGCTCGGCAGCGAATGCGAGGTAGTGACTGGTACTCGGATGCACTCCGCCGGCCGGATCGAGGCAAGCCTGCTGCATGAAAGAAGCGGCGGAAGAATGGCCGAAATACTCGGGCGTTGAGTGGGTGTACAGATGTGCATCCCCAGCCGCAAACGTTCCCATCGCGCTCACCTGGGCCTCGGGCTGTGTCGGCTCGAGGTCGTTTTGAATGGCGCTAGCGGGCGTGCGTTGTGAAGGCGTTCCCGCCCCATTACCAGGCCACTGGCTGAGTTGGGGCGTAGGAGCAGCAGCTGGAGCTTCATTGAGGGTCTGCGGAGCGGGGACAGGATCTACTGGACGTGCGTTATCTTGGCCGGTCTCTGATATGCCTCCGGGATGATGGCGGGTGCTGGAAGCCGGCCTCGGAGCGCTCCCGGAGAATGACGGTTCTAGTTGAGAACCTCGATCGGGGGTTTCCGGCAGACTTGGAACGTCGACGCCCGCATTTTCGCATGCCTGCTCCAATTCTCGAATACGGAGGTGCAGTGCTCGAACGTAACTGGCAACTTGTTATTGTGCGCGACAGCAGGAGATGAGGTCAGACATACGTATTATTGCTCTCCGATCGCGCATTGTCGGCTTTGTAGACACATTGCTCGAGCGTAAAGGATCGGCGGCGACAAGATGCGCATATCGGCTTGCCTCCGTCACAACGCGACTTGCGCTCCCGGCAAGGCTCGCATGCAAGAGCAATCTTACGCCGGCGCGACGGAGTCCCACGTTCTGCAGGCATGGCGGCGAAAACATGATGGAACACAGGAGAAGGCCGTGACGTGCGGGTGGAGCTGGATCTGGAGACCGCGGATGAGATTCCGACCGGAACGGTTCCGGGACGGAAGCTTCGGAATGAATCCGTTGCGCCACTTCTACCCTACGTGTTTTCTTAAATTCTTTCAAGCAAAAGAACGCCACATGCTCATTTTTGTTAAGCGGGACATGGTGCAGGACTTATCTTACAAAAAGATAAAAATCCATTCGTATCCTCCCGTACATTACATGATTTTTTTCATATGTTCTTTCCTTTAACTAATATTATACTCCATCTTTATGTGGAATTAAAGGCTTATTGTTTGGATAAAAATAGTAATAACGGCTGAACTGGGAGCTTCCCACTAATATCAAGGAGTACACGGCGAAGTAGATAGGCCCTGGTCCCACCTGCCAGATGTCAAGGTGTCAAGGCTGCCTAAGGCCTGCTTGGGTACGCCTCTAGCTACCGTTCTGCCCCACCGAGGCAACTGTCACATTTATGTGTGGGGGGCGGTTTAACGCCGGCTAGCACGGTGCATCCTCACCAAAACCTTCAGTTTTGATTCGTTGGGCAGCGTCTTCGTCGTTTTTCTGGTGTTCCTTCAACCATCACCCGGCGAATCTGCATGAATTTGGTGAGGATGCCAGGGATGCACCGTGCGAGCCGGCGTAACACCGCCCCACACACATAAACCGCTCTTGCAAAGTACTGTACATACAGGCCAGCTAGCGAGCGACTATTTGCATCTGCAGCAGCCATCGTAATCTCTTTTAGCCAACCGGGGTCCGGCTACCCCAGTAATGAGCCGTTGCCACACACCACTACCCATGTATTAGCTCCTTGGGGTAAGCACATGCTCCGAGTACGAGAAGGCTGCCCCACAACATACTTGTCTTCTAATCATTGGTCAGTCAGCCAATCGACCCCGCGGTAGATAAAACACAACTCGTTCTACTCACTGTTTCCAGCTTCAAGAATAAACTTTCGCTAGCAATCTTCAAGAAACGTTCTACAACCTATAAAACCATTCATTGAAGCGGAAGTGCAGTGAATTATCGCACTGCTTTCAGCCATTAGTTGAACTCTTCTAACGCTACCAACCTAACTATAAGTTATCATTGATAGAGCGTGTGAAAGGCTACTTTAGCTCATAAGGGTCGGCTAACATAGCGCGCGCTTTTAGCCACAAATCTTCATACAATCCAACTGCAGCCTCATTCGATCAACAATACTCACAATCCTCTTACTCCTATCGAGCAGGCGCGACCTGAAAAAAGCTAGCAGATCAAAATGACGGACAATCGAGTAGTTCCCAAAACTGACGTGGACTGGGCACACTGGGAAGCTACGTCTATCGACGATCAGCTTTCAGAACGTTGTCCTTTTTGTCCCTGCTTGAGCGAATCCTTGTTTAAAAATTGGGCCCAGAACGTTTCAATCTTGCAGAAGCGGAATCAAGTGTTCCATTGTGGGCGCTCTGGCTTTCGAAACGCAGCACAAGGGGTCTCTTTGTGCCTCTTCTGCCAACACCTTGACCTTGAGAAGCAGTTCTGCGAGCCTTATCGAACAGATGATGCATACACAGAAATCGGTATAGTTCTAGGGACATTGGCAGAGCTCGAGGCTCGGAGTCAATGCGCTTTCTGCCGCATAGTCATGTGCACAGTACGAGCCCACAGCGCTGTATACCCGATCAATGAGGATCTGATCTCTGGGGATCACCCTATACCTATTTCCTTTACGTACCTCCGACATGGCTCGATAAAGCTGTCTTTTGGCCGAGGCCCCGCCACTTTAATGGCTGTTGAAAAAGTTTCAACAATACATCACGACTCCATTCTCGAGGTTAATCAGGTCGTTAGCCCCTCGATCCCCTGGAATCAAATCCGACAATGGATCGACTCATGCAGCATGAGACACGTAGAATGTCTTCCAACCGCCACTTCTCCATCGGGAATGCGCCTTATCGACGTCAAAGACAGAAAGATCACCCCCGAACTGAATTCATGCGATCGTCGCGAATATTTTGCCCTAAGTTATGTGTGGGGCAAAGACATCGATCGAAGAAGATGCGTGCTACTGAAGGAAAACACGACACAGTTGGAGCAACCCAGAAGCCTTGTAAAACTTCCAAAGACCATTGAAGATGCATTGACGATATGCGAGATTCTTGGCCAGGGATTCTTATGGGTCGACAGACTATGTATCGTTCAAGATGATGGGGCGAAAAAGAGCCGTCAAATCCATGCAATGGCGGAAATCTTTCAATCGGCCGTACTCACACTTGTAGCAACCAGTGGCGACAGCATGGAATCCCCTATCCCGGGCATCGGTACAGAACGACAAACATCCCAGGTGCAGACGCGCATCGCCGGTATCCAGGTAACTAGTGGGCTTCCCCACCTGTCGCGGGCTCTTTCCGGAGCACCCTGGTCCAAACGCGGATGGACGTATCAAGAGAGTATGTTGTCTCCGCGAAGGCTCTACTTCACCGAATTGGAGGTCTGGTTCACATGCAACCGGGATTTCCAACGCGAAGATGCTTCCCTCAACCACTTCGACGGCTGGTATTCATTGGACCACACCATCTCCATACCTCAGCTGCGCAAGAAACATTCTGGTCTTTCAGGGTTCGATGTTGTAAGGGACTACTGGGGACATTTGGAAGAATACACTAAAAAGTCGTTGACCTACCCATCGGACATCTACAACGCCTTTGCAGGTATTCTCTCCGCATTGTTTGGAAAAGACAAGACGATTTACGGACTTCCTGAGCTATATCTCGACAGAGCTCTTTTGTGGAGACTGAGAGGAGGTACTTCTACATTTGATCTTCGTTCCTGCCCTCCGGGTGACCAAAACCTTCTGTATCCGTCTTGGGCATGGGCATCGATCAATGGAGTAGTGTGTCAAGGTCCAGGATTTCAATCCATCGATTATGTGGTATCACTAGTACTATGGTCCCGTGTGGGTGAAGATGGGAAATTTATGGCTACTGACGTCATGTTCGAGGAATTGTCATGGGAAAGTATCAGATCTCTGGTGTTTGCTTGGCATGGAGGTTGCTTTGAGGAGCCTTTACCTAGCGACCTTCAGGCAATACTTGCGTCTTATGCAAACTCTGGATACTTATCGCTTGAAAATCACCTAGGAAACCTATTTCAACGATGGCCAACTCAGAAACAGTTCTGGAACGAAATGTATTTGCGAGGAAGTCCTGAAACCCAGGTTCCGTCGACCATCTTCAACCATCTTCAGCCTGATATGCTGTTGACACGAACGCAGACCGCTGTCTTCAGACTTGGAATCTACCAAAGACATTACGATTTCGAATATTTCGAAATCCTGAACGAAAACGGCGAAATGGTTGGCGTAGTCGAGGCTAATGAGCTCCGCTTGAAGTCAAAAGCTGAGGAAAAGCAAATACCAACAACAACCACTTACGAACTGATGGCTCTTGCATTATCTCAAGTACCGTATGACCTCAGATCCCGGAATGAAGGAATAGATCCCATTGGTTCATATGAGCAGGAAGTGCTGTGGAGCGCCATAGTGAATGTTCTTCTTATCTCGTGGGACAGGAACGCCACAATAGCACGCCGTATAAGCATGGGTTGGGTCTATCTCAAGGTATGGGTAGAAGCAAAGAGAACTTGGAAGACGGTTGTTTTGGAATAGTTCTGGGTTATGTGGTCGAATCAACACAGCGTTCCGATGAGCTCGATATGGGTTCTCTTTCTATACTAGCGTTCCTCTCCTCTCCATCTTTGCTCACCTTATTGCATTCTGACGCTTCCCTCTCGCTAAAGTGCTTGTTGCCTCAAATTAAAATGGAATTCCTTTTGTTTAACTTGGCTACTAACGTAGTTGACTCAACCTCTAAGCGGTTTGTGCTTTGATGCAACAGCTAGAAGTTGTAGTGATTACGAACGTTTCATTCGCACGCAGTAGATGGGAAAAGTTCAACCAACTTCCAGATATGATTTCGAGGACTGCTGGAAAGCGCCTGAAGCTTCCAGTGAACAAAAAGAAAACGCTTAATTATCATGACCCCATTTTCTTTCCTTATGCCTTCAGACTCTCTGCAGCCTGCTGTCCGGCGATGCGCCCAAAAACAACACACTCCAGCAAAGAGCTTCCACCCAGTCTATTAGCCCCGTGAATGCCTCCGCTCACTTCACCGGCAGCCCAGACGCCCCGGATCGGCTTTCCTTCCTTGTCGAGCACCTCTGCCTTCTCATTGATTACAACACCGCCCATGGTAAAGTGAACAACGGGCGTCACCCTGCCCACGTACACGACCGAGTCCGGCGCCACATCCCTAAGCTTCCAGTGCCCAAAGTCCTTCCTCCCCTGCGGATCCTGCGCCTTCCCAGCCGCATAGTCCGCGAAAGCCTGAACTTCCTTGACCGCGTCCGCGCCCCCGAGCTCTGCCACCGTCGTCTTCTGCATCAGCCCCTTGAACAGGTAAAAGCCCACATGGCTCTTCGCCGCCTCGTACGCCCCCTCATCCATCACGATCTTGACATCCCACAGCTTCACGCCATCCACCACCTCCGGCTGCGTCTCCATAATCCGATCCGTCACATGCTGCCTCGTCTCCAACTCATTCACAAACCTCTTCCCACCCCTGAGCATCAACCCGCCCTCGCCCCGCAGCACCTCCGCCGCCAGGAACTTGACCGGCTTGCCCTGCTCCTTCGGGTCCACAAACCCCGTCGGATGCACCTGCACCATCTCCATATCCACCTCCTGCGCGCCCACCGCTGTCAACAACGGCGCGCTCCCCGGCCACGCCTCATTCGTCGACGGGAACCCGGCCAGGTCCGGCCTGTACTTCTTCAACATGCCACCCGCATCCCCCGCAAACCCGCCCGTCGCGAACACCACCGGCCCGCGCAGCTCCTTAGCCACACCCTCCGCATCCTTGAATTGCACCCCGTCAACCCCCCCGTCCGCACCCTGCAGCACCCCCGTCACCGTCGCGTTCGTCAGCAGCGTAAACCCCGGCGCCGCCTGCACGTCCTTCAGCAGCGTCGTCACGATGGCGGCGCCCGGCGGCGTCGGCCCCGCGCCGCGATGCGTCCTTGCGCGGCTGTGCCCGCCGAGCATCGCGACGACGCTCAGGTCGATGCCCTTCTCGTCGGCAAGCCAGTCGATGGCGGATGCGCTGCGGGCCGTCAGCGTGCGGATCAGGTCCTCGCGGCGGGCGCGCATCGTCTTCTCCGATCCCGTCAGCGCGGCGCCCGCGGACCGCACTGTGTCGCTGTAGAACAGTTCATCGGGGGGCGAGGGTTGGTAGCGCGTTGGCGCGCCGTTGATGCCGGAGGAGGCTTTGATGCTGTTGCCGCCCGGCTTGGGGAGGCGCTCGATGAGCGTGACGGGGTGGTGGGCGGAGAGGAGCGTCGAGGCGGCGGAGAGGCCGGCGAGGCCGGAGCCGATGACGATGGCGTGCGCGGCGGGGGCGGAGGGGTTCGGGGCGGAGGACATGATGGTGCTCATGAGTCGGGTGTAGAGCATAGAAATGAGGGGGATGGAGAAGGTGAGTGCGAGCAGCAGGAGGAAGGTCCGCCTGCCGGGCATCGAATGGGATTTGGAGAGGAGGGGGAACTGTTTCTGCGCATGATGGGGGGCGTTATAAGCTCGTAGGGCGATGGGATGATTGTTTCAAGAGGTGACATGAGATGGGGCGCGCCGGGCGCGAGAGATCACTCCACCACCCCACCACACCCCACCAACGCCATTGTTCTGCAACCCCGCCATCGGACCCTGTTTCGCCCGATCCGTGAGACGCTGGAAATGGCCAGAGCTTTCTGGCTGACGAAATCGGCGATGACGTATGATGCGTGAATTAATGATGCACATAAGGGAGAGTAACACAAGGGTTTTAACTTTAAAGACGATTTTCAAAAGATGTGCGGTGCCGGAAGTATATTTATAGCGAAGCGACCAATGAAACATGAAAACGCCAGCGATGTGCTTCTAACGGCTTAGCGGGGGAAAGAAGGGATGCGGAAAGGTTATTTGTGCGGGAAGTTTGTGGGCGGATCGTATTCTTCAATGCATTTGTGCCTAATTGTGATGCTTGTTTCAGCGTCGGGCATACGAGCACAATGCGCACCCTCTTCCCCACAAAAAGATCTTCCCGTATACCACATGGACCCATGCTCGCTTCATCCTCAAATGCTACTTCGCAATAGTCAGCTACTCCAAAGACAACCAGCAGCAGTCGTTCAAGATCGTGTTGTGGTTTGGTCCTCAAATTCCGGAGCTAAAAACAGCTCCCGGTTAAAATACGAAGAGCCGCACATAATATTTACCCGGAATATAGCCCGTTTGGGCTTAGTCCCGCCTTTGAGTGTACATAGTCACTACTAGTCGCGAGCCCCTTTAGAGAATCAATTTATTATGGTTTCAACGGACTACGGTCCAGATTCACGGAGGGCTGCAGAAGTCTTCACGATCTTGCAATTCGGGTGCACTATGAAATGTGTCGGCTTGCGAAGTTCATATGATTGCCAGCTCTACATATGCCACGCAGCGTGGGCATGCCGCTGATGCTCATCGCCGCCAATAAAGATACCATAAACAATCCCCGCCGCTCCGCCATCCCTCGTCCACGACAAGCCGGGATTTCTCCCTTATTTGCCGGGGCAGCCACGACCCCAACCGGTCTTGATGTCGCAGCAGTCGGCGTTCTGAAGATGTGTTAGTATCATTTTGAAGGTTTGGTTGGACATGACTTACGCATTGCTTGCGGGTGATACCGTAGTCCTTGCAGTACTTGTGAAGAGGGCAGTACATCTGAGCAGTCAGGAAGTTGGCCCAACCGCCGAGCTGTCTGTTGCATGCATCCCTCGACGAGTAGCAGCAGTTGTACTTCTCAGTGCACTGTGATCAAATTAGATATTGCCGAAGAAAATGGGTGATGATTCGGCAACGTACCTCGCCATCCTTCTGGCGAGCCTCGAGGACGGGGTTGGCGGAAGCAGCTCCAAGGAGGAGGAAAGTGAAGAGAGCGGTGAGTTGCATGTTTGCGTTGGAATGAGTGTAGATTGTTTGGAGAGAATGTGTTGGTTGCGATGCTGTGATGATGTCTCCTCAAAGGCCCTTATTTATATCTACTGAGGTTCTACCTAATCACTCCACAAAGTCATGGACATTACAGACGAGTCAACGGGCGGCGTCGATCCTTGGCGCGCCCAGATCGACAAGAAGTAAATCTGGCGGGTGGGGTATGGCTGAGAGTTTAAAAACGGTGCCTTACGTCGATATAGCGCTAACGGAGCTGAGAGCGGAGCGCAGGATGGTCCATGGAATCCCACCGATTCTCCTGTCAAACGATAGCCGCTCGTATCGGGTCATACAGCCCTCCAGTAATCACCCAACTCGCTAGGCTCATACAGGTGAAGGATAAACTGTATTCACACCTGATACAGCCCTCCGCAACTCCGCTTCCATAATGAGGAAGAATATCAGGAGGCCTGACTGCCAAGACGCCACTGGGCGCATCCAACACCGCCTCACGGAAATCAACACTGACTTTCCGTGGTGCTATAACGACGCCCTAGTATTGATCAAAGAAGGTTTACCTTTTCTCTCCACGTCGAAAATGGGAATGATGAGCATTCGGATTTCCCGTGTGGTGCGGCCGCTTTTAAATGTGTCTGTTGGTGGTGAAATCCCTTCGATGGCCTTCTGGAAGCCGAGAACTCGGCCCGACTCGTCGTATTACCAACACTCGGATCGCCAACATACTTCACGCTAAAACCGTTACTAAATCATTGTCCCTTCCCGTTTTGCTCTTAGATCTATGTCAGATCTTGCGCTAGTGACCGTACTTACGATTAAGTAAATAAGCATAGCTCGTATAGGCAGCCTCAAGTCAAAACACCTGGGCTGATATAGTCAGGCTCTCAATCAACCACACGTGAGTCTAGGCGCAGCGTCGATTCAAGTATAAAATTGTTACCTGCTGTCGTCCTCTGGAAACGACCAGCAAACACATTCTCTCGTTCTCAACACTACTCATACACGAACACTCGTTCCACTTCACTACTCATCCAAAATGAAGTTCACCAGCGCCATCATTGCCTTCGCCTTCGTGGCCAGCGCGTCCGCTGCTGTTAGTCAATCCCTCTCCTCATCACGCCGATGTCTTTGCTAACTGAAGGTCTCCGAACAGTGCACCATGCAAGTCGACAGCACCGACCCCAACTGCTGCTGGGGCGGTAAGAACGGCATGGACGCTTGCTTCCGTCAAGCCAAGAGCCAGACCTGCCGCGACCCTAACGAGAGGAAGAACTTCTGCGTCAACATGGGCATTCCCCGCAGCAAATGCGTAAGAGCTGCCCTCATCAACCTTGCTTGGAAGAATGCTAATCACCCATCGTTCAGGACGCCGACTGCTGCGACACCAGGACCGGATGGGGCAAGCCTTGCCCCAAGGGCAGGAACGCGTGCGAGGACCCCAACAACTGCCCCTTCTAGATGGGGAGCGCAGCAAGGGGGAGGGATTGAGCTTTCTATTCTTGTAGAATTTGAAGAAAATACCATTTGTTTGAACGCGTCATTTCTCGTCCGCTTTTTTTCTTCTGTGGTGCAAAAACTACA
This sequence comes from Lasiodiplodia sp. COLG20, assembly GCA_009801085.1. Classification (NCBI taxonomy): domain Eukaryota; kingdom Fungi; phylum Ascomycota; class Dothideomycetes; order Botryosphaeriales; family Botryosphaeriaceae; genus Lasiodiplodia; species Lasiodiplodia sp. COLG20. The sequence continues at coordinate 4,072,418 of VNWV01000001.1, read as the reverse complement.
TGTGCTTTCCTCAGATGTCTAAAAAAAAAAAAGTGCTGGAACGTGCATGACCGTTGTAAAGATGGTGCACAAGATAATTCGTAGAGGATTTACAAGTAGCGTAGACTATGGACGCTGTCAGTAGCTGACAGACGGCAAACAACAAACAAAAGGAGGCGAACATCATGGAGTCCGCCAGATACTCCGTCGCGTTGTTTGATGTAGTATGTCATAGTTCTGATGAAACACAAGGGGAAACCTTCAGCCTTAGCGGGAGTGCTAGCCGTAGGGCTGCTACTAAGTAAGTCATTTCGAATGAAGTCATCCAGCCCCGTGTCTCCTGATGCCAGTCATTAGTGCCGTCGGTAGTCTCTGGGCGGTTCACCAATAGCAAAAGAATGGGTCCGCTAATCCCTGATCTGCGCTGGCTTAACGTTATTTTTCGGCTGACGAGTCAGCCTCAAGACCGTGCCCTTACCCCGCGGCGGAACGCCTTATAGTATTACCGGTAAGGCTATAGTGGTGGCTTGCCAAGTTGCAGCCCTGCAGCGGGTAGCTTGGGTTGCTAAAATTATACGAAGTCTTGGGCGCACTTCGCTCGACTCATAGCAGCGCTGCGGTAACGGCGGTGAGATACAGGAAGATAGTGCCTACTTCAGTCTAGCAAAAGGAGTCCGTCTATCGTGCAGCCGGAGAATGGACTCGTGAGTATCAAGCAGAAAAGCTCATCGCGATGGAGCTCTGTGGAAGACTGAAGTAGAAAAATCTGTACGTTACAAGCAATGCGAATATACTTCAACATGAAACCTATCGACTACCATTTCGTGGATGAGGTAACATGAAACAGGTGCATTCTAATCACTCCAGACGCGAGGTATCACCCCACTGCGCCACGGCGCCATGACTCTCGTTGTCTGCATTTCCGCCTTCAGCGCCGACCTCGGGGGCGTTTGTTGGATCCTTATCACTACCAGAAAAGAGAACCCTTGCGTTGTTGAAACCGTCCAAGTGACTTGGAAAGCCAAAAACAATTACTCATTAGCAGCAGACCTTGGCAGGAGTATAAAGTTAACAGACCTCCATGCTGCAAGCAGTGCGAAGCGGTGTCAGCAGGTAGCTATGATATCTTCCGTACATTTTGGCGAGATATTGCTCAGGACCTGGGCTTGCGTAAAGAACCGGGTGAGTTCCCACAGATATGGCCTGGACTATAGAGCCTGCGGTCGCGTTCTGGAAGACTTTTTTTTTTTTTTTTTGACAAGCATCCTAATGAAGTCGCTGCTTTGGTCGGCGCTTAACGCCCCGGTGTTTCTTCCTTTCCCTTTGTTGCTATCATCTACTCAGCCGATCTGGATGTACTTCGAGGCTTGTAAAGGAGAGAATCCCTATTGACAGTAGATCTTTTTGACTGTACTTTAATTGAGGACTGTATTTAGGAAAGCTTCCGTGTGAACAGCAGTTGAACACGTGTTAGTTGATCCAAAGAGAGATTTATAGACGACTCTGGCCCTATTCCTTACTCTGACTCTAAATTTTAATACTGAATCCTACGCAGTGTATCTTCGAACATTTTTGTTAGAGAAGCAGAGGAGAAGTGCCAAAGATGCAACGATGTAGCGTAGCTAGGGTGGATATTCGAAGGCGCTTAGGGTGAAATTGTGCGCCCCTATTGGTCGAATCTAATGGTATGTCATGTGACTGTCTACGATTAAGAAAGAAACCATTGCATTCCTCGCCGCGCGTTTAACGTCGCTCCTATCCGTAGTCGCTCTCGTAGTATTTCTCCGTACTTGCAGCTGAACTTTCAGGCTCTTTCTCAGAACGGTCCAGCTCACTCCCCAGCTCCACACTCTGAGACTCTTCGCTACGTTTACTTGAGTAGGTCTCTCGTTCAATCTGCGCGCTGGTTATATTTTTTCTAATTATACGTTGTGAAAGGCCAACTTGGCCGGTTTGAATCACTTGCATCCCAGTCTGCTAACTAAACCTCTCAGCCTTGTTCTGCGTATGCATCAATAGTCATGCGTTGTTGAAGTCCCAGCCTGGTGAGGCGCAGTAAAATGGGCGCGTGTTAATTGGGCGCTTAGTTATCGCCAAGACGCGCACACATCACTCTGCTTTCAGCTTCCTGCAAGGCTGAAACAAGAGCTCCATCAGTCGAATTATACGGCTTGCAGCCCGCCCATAAAGTAGAGGCTTCCTAGCCACTGAGTCATTCCCCTACTTAACCGGTTCAGCCCTCTCTCCCCTCTTCTTGTTGTTTTTCGCTTTTGTTTGGTTTCCCTTTCGCCACTACGATGTCTGCTATTGGGAAGATTATCGGCGCACTCGTCCATGGAAGTCAGGAGACGACCCTGGCTCTAGCGAACCTGAATTTCGATTTCTCCCTTGTCAAAGTAAGCTTGTTTCGCGTAGCAAATCCTCAAATGCTGAGCAGATAATCTAGGTGGATGCACCGCCCGAATTCCGCGGACTAGGCGCTGCTCTTACGAAGAAAAGGAGAGAAATTGCGGAAGATGGAACCAGCCATATCACGGCCCGTAAGCTTGGCGCGCTCTTCAAAGATATCCTCCCTCCGACGCCGAACCTTATTCGACAATACGGCACACGCGCATCCGAGATTGCAGAGAATCGCGCTGTAAACCCTCTTGCTTCCCCAGCGGATGGGGTCTTCGCCGACCATGTCGGCATTGACGGAACCAGCATCTGGGCTGCTGCAACATCTGGTGACGGCGCCATTGCCGTCCATCTGCTGGCTTGCATGCTTGCGCGCATGTTCTCGGCTCCTGAGGCTATTTCCATCTGGTACGAGCTTGTTGAGAACAGGAAGAGTGAAATCCTCGCTTCCCCCGAAAACGACCTTTTACACTTTGCTACGCTTGCTGCCGCAAAGGTTAGCCTGTCGAGGGATCAGCTGGCAGAATGGGATATGAGTGCTCGATCCTGGCTACGAACCGCGGATGAAGCAAAGCGAATTCAGCAGAAGCAGTTGATGCTTATTGTTAGAAACATCAATATCCCTGTCCATTCGGGCGATGGAGGCACCTATAATAATGTGATTGGTGCCTGGAAGACTGCATTGACTCTTATGGAACGGCTTCTACATGGAGAGCCTCAGAGTGTGCAGGGTGGTGATTTACTTCTTGGTGTTGCGAGCTGGCATATTTACCCCAATCTTTGTGTAAGTTTTGTCTTCATGCTCTTTGCCCTTTCCTTACCGGAAGTATCAGGTTTTTGGCGACCGCAACGTCCTTCAAAACGATCCTCTCGTCCCTCAAGCTGGTGTGCTTTCGATCGGTATTGAACGTTCCCCAGCTCAGAATGACACCGGCCCTGTTTGGTCCTTGCCGCTTTCACATTTTCGTTATTATGGTGCATCGTACACGGCCACACGCTTCATGTGCGATGATTCGGAGAGATTGAGCCTGGAAGAGTTCCTCCTAGTTTCTTTAGGCTCCCTGCTCGGATCCTGGGATGGGGAAGGCACGCAGACACTCCGATTGGCGCGGATCGTGGCTGAAGTAGGATCTCAGCTCTCTTCAGCCACCCAGCCATCGCGACATACACACTGGATCAAGCTCCTCGGTCAAACTGCCAACCGATTTTTATCCTCGAGCGATGCGGATCGGCCAGGATACCAGCGCCTTACCTCGCTAGGGAAGCGCAGAGCGAGCCACTTATTGCAGGACATTCCCGAAGTCTTCGGCCTGAAGAATATACCAACATTCCTTGACACTACTGGTAATCCTGAGGGCAAAGTAGAACTGCTGCGCCGAGTGGCTCTGAGACTGGCAGAAGCCGAGCAAATTGATCCCAAAAGCATGTGTGTGGTGTATCGCTTCCAAGGTTTCGACGAAGATACCTGTGGATGGAGAGGAAGCGGAGCCCCTCGGAGTTCTCACTACGTGTACACGACTGTTGTTGCGCAACAAGAAGACTCTTTGAAACGGGACTCGGCCGGACAGCCAGTCTCGCGTAAGAGACATGCGCGTTGGATATACTATTCGAATGCGGAGCAGAAGCGTACTGGCGAAGAATATTTCGCGAGTCTCAGGGGAAGTCTCCCTGGTCTCACAGGAATGGTCCCCGACGACGTCTGCTTGCATTTAGAAATGCCGCCGGAAGACACTCAGGAAACAGCCACCGGGGATTGGGGCTCTATTGACCAAGTATACCATTCAGTTGAGTCCCACTTCCTACCAAAAGATTACGAAGACCCGGAACTGAGCGTACGTTACCTCAACCCCAAGTCAGCCAACCATGAAATCAAATTCCAACCTTACGACTTCATTTTTATTGCCGGTATTCAAGGCAACTGCGGCGTCTATGTTGACCCAACCCTCAGCAGCCGGCTTCGAGATCATTACGATATCGCGACATTGGATGATGTTGAATGGGCACTTTCTAATCGTGTCTTTCTCCTAGAATCGTTGATCGATCCCTTTAGCCCTCTGTCTGAAATAGGTCCAATGGGGTTGGATTCCATCAAATCATTCGCGGCAGTTGTGGAAACATATTCTGATCTTTCCAACTCAACGATCGCGCTGAAGGCTACTTATCGACCTCTCTACGACCTCAAGTGGGCTAGCGAGCACCGATCGAGTCACATTGGCGCCGAAGGGAATCTCGGCGGTAATATTATTCCCCCTCCGCTGAGCAGGGTACTCAAATTTGCGTTGCTGGTGTATATGGAAACCGGGAAGATCGATGTCGAGCCGTCAACCTTCGATCGTGTGGTGGCCGTATGCTCTGGAGACTCCATATTCGTTTCTGCCCCTATCCTTCTGGACCCTTTTGAGAGCACAACCGGTTCAAGCAACCGAATGCGTTGTCTGCGCGGCAACATTGGGAGGGCAGGTATAGCGTTGTTGACGACACCAGTCGATCCACTGATGAAGAGTTCCCACGAAGCGAACTGGAGGGTGATCGGACACAAACCCTTCGATGGCGAACTGCTGGATTCTTTCAAAGGCACTTCACTGCAACTCGGCTTCACCAACTTCAAGTTGCCAATCGACACCGGCAATTTTGGCGCTTATGACATGGACCTCGTATTCATGGAGGCCATAATTCGTGTCAATGATCACGAAGGGGCTTGGATCGGTGATCTCAACATTCTGAGGGCGATGAAGAACTGGAATCCAGTGATTATACGGATTGATTGCCACCATGAGGGTGATGATCGTTCCGTCAGAAACAGTCCATCTGCAACCGCTATTGACAATTGGGATGAGTTTATAGACCAGCCAGATGGGGCTATGGTGTTCAGAGCTCGAGAAAATTGGATTGCACGACTATCTGCAGCAGGTTTCGGCGGGCAACAGGGAAGAAGATCAGTTGTGATTTTACCCCCCGGTGGGGATATTTGTTGGAGGTGCCTCTACGGTTCTGTGAATGAAAAGGATTGGCCAAGGGTTCTTCTTATTTGTTAATACTAGTTTAATGTTTGAATTTCATTTCAATTTCAAAGCACCGTGCAATGAAAAGTAGTTCAATAGTGAAAAAATGGATGGAATCGCACTGCATATACGAAAATTGGTCATCAGGTAGCCAAGATGCTTTCTCTAACGTGCATCGTACTCTATAAAAGAACAAAGAAGAAACAGCAAACCCCCGCCACTACGCCGACTGTCCCATACTGGAAATGATGTCCACACTCCCATTCCCGACCCCGACAAACTCCCGACCGCATCCATTGCCATGCGAAACCTTCGCCTTCCTCGCCGCAGGAGATCCCCATCCACCACCGCCAGGAGTCTGAATGACAATCCTGTCCCCCTTACCCATACTAGCCGTATTCTTACCACCCAGATTAATCACGCGCCCACTCGCCTTAATCCACAAATTCTGGCCCCTCTCCCCCTCGCTCCCGCCATGCAACCCATACGGCGCCACAACCCTCCTCTCACTCAAAATCGACACCTTCATCGGCACCGAAAACTCCACATCCCTCACAATCCCATCACCCCCATTATACTTTCCAGCGCCGCCACTCCCCCCCCTCAAACAAAACCGCCTCAACACAACCGGATACCGCCTCTCCAACACCTCCGGATCCGTAATGCGGGTATTCGTCATATTCGTATGCACGCCGCTCGTCCCATCCCCCCAGGGGCCAGCGCCACTCCCGCCGCAAATCGTCTCGTAGTAGCCAAACCCGCGCTCGGGGTCGTTGTCGATGCCGAAGGTGAGGTTGTTCATGCAGCCCTGCGACGCGGCGCTGGCGGCGAAGGCGCGGAAGATGACGTCGACGATGCGCTGCGAGGTGAGGACGTTGCCGGCGCAGCAGGCGGCTTCGGGGCCGGGTTTGAGCAGGCAGGCGTCGGGGACGGCGACGGTGATGGGGCGGATGCAGCCTTGGTTGAGGGGGATGTCGTGCGTGACGAAGCAGCGCAGCGAGAAGATGATGGCGGAGTGGGTGATGGCGATGGGGGCGTTCCAGTTGCCTGTTTGGGATGTCAGTGAGTGCGGAGGGGGGAGAGGAGAGGAGGAGGGGAGGGCAAGCTGCTCTTACCGTAGGCCTCGGGCCCGGTGCCGGTGAAGTCAAACACGGCGTCGCCCGTCTCGCCGTCGATCGTGACCTTCAGCCGGATCGGCGTCCCGTCATCCATGTAGTCCGTCGCTTCCAAGCTCCTGCCCCCAAACTTCCTGTACACGTCCTTCAGCAGCTCGCGCACGGCCAGCTCGGCCGCGCCCTGCACCTCGCCCATGTAGAAGTTGACGACGTCGCGGCCGTAGTCGTCATACAGCGCGCGGATCAGCTGCGCGCCGCGGTGGTTCGCCGCCACCTGGGCCTTGATGTCGGAAACGTTATCCTTCAGACACCGCGTCCCGCTCGACCCCTCGATCTTCCCCGGCGCCATCAGCAGCGCCGTCAGCTCCTCCTCCTTGAACTGCCCGCCCTGCACGACCTTGAACGCCTCGACCACCGCGCCCTCCTCCCACAGCTCCCGCGAGTTCGGCGGCATCGACCCGGGCAGCACGCCGCCCACGTCCGCATGATGCCCGCGCGACGCCGTCCAGAAGATGATCTGCTCGCCTTTGCTGTCAAACACGGGGGTAATAACCGTCAGATCCGGCAGATGCGTGCCGCCCGCGATGGGGCTGTTGGACAGAATGACGTCGCCCGGCGCGAGATCGCTGCCCCAGCGCTCGATCTGCCATTTCACGGCGTACGCCATGCTGCCGATCATGGCGGGCACGTGCGGGGCGTTGGCGACGAGCCCGCCGTCGGGCGAGAAGACGGTGCAGCTGAAGTCGAGGCGCTCCTTGATGTTGGTCGACACGGATGTGCGCTGCAGCGCTCGGCCCATCTGCTCCGCCACGCCCATGAAGCGGTGCGCGAAGATGGAGAGCTGGACGGGATCGGCTTGTGTGCTGGAGATGCGGGACTTTTCACTCGAGTGCAGGTCGATGATGATTTTGTCGGCGGCGGAGGTGGCGGTGGCGGCGGGCGTGACGACGATGGTTTGCGTGTTGTCGAGGATGAGGGCTGGGCCCGAGACGGTGCTGCCGGCGGCGAGGTCGGAGAGGTGGTAGACCGGCGTGTCGACCCAGCCGCGCTGCTCGAAGTAGACGGGGCGCAGGCTCGTCGATGCTGGTGCTGCCGTCTGGCTGCCCGCCGCCGCCTTGCCGCTGGGAGCGGCTGACGATGATGATGACAGCTCGATCGGGCTCTTGCCAATCGACCGCACGCGAAAGTCGTCGACGATGACAGCCCGGCCCTCCGGAATGAAGCCAAATTCCTGCTGATGCGCGTCCTTGAACGCCTGCAGCGTGTCCCCGCCCTCCCTCTGCTGCACCATAATCGCGGTATCACTCCCATGAAACCTCAGACTCAGATACCGCTCCGTCGCTATGCGCGCCGGCGCGATGCTCTGCCCGATCAAGACGTCCTCGGCCTTCGTCGCCAGCTTCTCGAGCGCCTCGGCGATGGCGGGCAGCGTCGCGGGCGAGTACTGCAGCGCTGCGGGTTGCCTTTCCTCGTGCACGACGTCGGCGAGCGCCATGCCGTACGCGGACAGGATGGACGAGTACTTGTGGATCAGCACGCGCCGGATGCCGAGCGCGGCGGCGAGCGCGCACGCGTGCTGCCCGCCCGCCCCGCCGAAGGAGGCGAGGTTGTGCAGGCTGCTGTCGTGGCCCTTTGCTTCGGTGAGGATGCGGATCGGGCGGCACATGGATTCGTTGGCGACGCTGAGGAAGCCGGCGGCGACCTCCTCCATTGTCAACTTGACGTCGACTTCGCTGTTGATCTTGGCGGTCATCTCGTCGAAGAGCTTGCGGCTTGCTGAGATGTCCAGCGGCTCGTCTGCGTTGGGTCCGAAGATGTGGGGGAAGGAGTCTGTGAGAAAACATCAGCTGGGAGATCAACCTGGAGTTTGTTCGTGTCATACCGGGGTTGATCCTTCCAAGCACCAGGTTCGCATCCGTGATGGTTAGTGGTCCTCCTTTTCTGTAGCAGGCTGGGCCGGGATGACTGCTTGCACTCTCGGGCCCGACGTTGAAAAGACCGTTTCTCCAGGACAGGATACTTCCACCTCCGGCCGCCACCGTGTTGATGTCCAGCTGTGGCGTGGAAATGATCACACCAGCAGTCGTGGTTTCAAACACATGTTCCAGCTCGCCTGCGAATCGGGAAACGTCGGTGCTCGTGCCTCCCATGTCGAAGCCGATCAAGGGAGTCTTGTCTGTCTCGTCGTAACAGGTTCGCGCGTAACCAACGACTCCACCTGCCGGGCCTGACAGTACTGCCCGCAAGCCTGATAATCTATGCATTCTGTAAGCAACTTATCTCGCTTTTGTGCCAGTCTTGCGTACCTCTTGAACTCAACCAGCCCACCGTCACTCTGCATGAACTCGCACCGGCAATCGCAGTTCTCCAGATCCTCGAACCCTGACACAAACCCGTCGATGTACTTCTTGATCTCGGGCGTCAGGTAAGCATCTGCAACGGCTGCGTGCCCTCTCGGGACAATCTTAATCGACGGCGCTGCCACGGACGACAGCGAGATCTGGCTGAAGCCAATCTCCTCTGCAATCTCGCCAATCACCTTCTCGTGGTCGGGGAAAGTATACGAGTGCATGAGACACACTGCCACGGAGCGGTAGCCCTGCTCGTATGCCGCACGCAGGTCTTCCCGGATCTTGGTTACATCTGGCAGTCGTCAGCTGGTAATTCCCCTACAGCAGAGATAGCACCAACCAAGCGGCTTCAACACCCGCAGCCACTCCCCGGTCACGCCTTGAATGAGTCCGGTGGTGTCGATCTGCGCGCTGTCCCTCCGTTCTGTCCAATCCTCCAGAGTCACTCTCTCCGAAACTTCAATGACGTCTGAGTAGAGAACTTCGGGCCTGTTAATTGCCAGGTCGAAGAGACGGGGTCGTGACTGGTTTCCGATGTGCAGCAGGTCCTTGAGGCCTTCAGATACGCAGAACACGGTACGCTCGCCATTCCTCTCCAGCAGCGCGTTGGTGGCCACGGTGGTGCCCATCTTTATGGATTCTGCCGCCCGAGTCAGCTACTGCAAGAGAATTACGAAGCTGCACATACCGACGTCCGCCAGCGAGATCTTCTGACCCTTGGGGAAGCTCTTCCCCGTTGCGAGCTCGAGCACTCGTCTGATAGCTTCCGAGGGAGCATCCTTGTAGTTCTCCGGGTCAACCGAGAGCAGCTTGATAACAATGTCTTCCCTGCCCGGTACAGAGGCAACGCAGTCGGTAAAGGTGCCGCCGCGGTCTTGTTGGCAAAATCAGCTGGGATACTTTTCGCCCGTGCGATGGGGGTTCAGTCCTACCGATAGAGATACGGATCTTCTTTGGCGTTTCTAACGAAGGCATGGTTCACGCGACAGCCTAGCACTGCAACACCAAAAAAAAGATTAGAAGAATTGTGGGAGTTGGGCCAAGATCTGAAAGAGGAGAGACAGCCGGAAACAGGCCAGCATATTCCCTATATGCTAAACCCTCCACCACCCAATTGCATCAAGACCACACCGCAGCACAACAGTGCCCCTACATCGGCCTAATCAGATCGGCGACCGCTGCCGTGCACTATTAGCTGGTGCGGGGTAAACTGACTTTCCCGGGCGCCCGCCGGCAGGCCCGTTGCGGGAGTCTCGGCACCGCTCGCACCCAGCCGAGCGGACGTTCGAGCTCCACCATGTGGAGGATCGCCGCCGCCGCCCCTCCACACAACCACCACCACCACACCACATGCCGGATCGCGTGCGCTGGTTGCAATGCCTGTGGCCCGACAATGGAGATCCTTGAAGTAGCACGTATAAGCAGCCGGCTGCAGCAGGCGGAGCTCTTGGTTTGCAGTAATCCATAGCTTTTCTTCGCATTTTTGTTTGTCCACCTGCTCCCCGTCCGCACTCCACCTCAGTCGTTGTCCACCATGCCCCCCTCCGCCATCGAGCCGTCCATCCCCACCGAAACGATCAAAACCAAGGTCGCCAATGGCACCGCCACCGCCACCGCCACCTCCGCCCCCTCCTCATTCGCATCCCGCTCCACCCCCTACACCGTCCTCGAGCAGCCCAGCCGCACGGGCCGCAAACTGCGCGTCATCGTCATCGGCGCCGGCGCCAGCGCCCTGAACTTCGCGCACGACGTCGACACTTCTTCTTCGCTCGACGTCGACCTGGTGTGCTACGAGAAAAACGCCGAGATAGGCGGGACGTGGTTCGAGAACAAGTACCCGGGCTGCGCGTGCGACATCCCGTCGGTCTTGTACCAGTACTCGTGGGCGCCGTCGGCGGAGTGGTCGTCGTAGTATGTTTTTTTTTTTTTTTTGATTCCTTTGCCCTCCACCCGCCCTGCCTCCCCGGGTGGGGGAACGGGGCATAAGGCTGACGCAGCGGGGTGGCAGTTACTCGCGGGCGCCGGAGATCCTGGCGTATTTCAAGAAGGTCGCGGAGGATTACGGGTTGCTGAAGTACGTGCGGCTGCGCCACACGGTCGTCGGCGCGGCGTGGGATGAGGAGGAGCAGCAGTGGCGCGTGCGGGTCCAGCGCGGCGCGGATGCGGACGATGTGATTGAGGACAAGGCGCACGTCCTGATCAACGCTAGCGGGGTGCTGAAGTGGGTTGTCGTCCAATCCCCCTGTTTCCGTCGGGGAAAGAAAGCTGACGGCTGTGTTTTTGCAGCAAGTGGAAATGGCCGGCGATCAAGGGGCGGGAGACGTTCAAGGGTCCCATGCTGCACAGTGCGGCCTGGGATGATCGTATTGACTTGGCGGGCAAGCGTGTTGCTGTTATTGGGGGCGGGTCGTCTGCTGTGCAGATTGTGCCGAATATTCAGCCTGGTGAGTGGGGGAGTGGCGGTGCTTTCCGGGCGGTGTGCTGATCTTCATGAATAGCTGTGAAATCGCTGTCGTGTTTTATCAGGAGCACATCTTGGGTCACGGCTGGCTTTGGTCAGAGATACGCAGGGAAGGATGGGGCAAACTTCAATTGTGAGTGGATCCATCTCAGACGCTGGCGTGGCTGACAGGTTCCAGACACGGAGGAGCAGAAGGAAGTTCTTCGGAAGGACCCGAAGAAGTACTTGACTTACAGAAAGACCATCGAGTCCGAGCTGAACTCCCGTTTCAAGTTCATCATCAATGGCTCAAAAGAACAAGCTGATGCCAGAGCGGTGAGTGCCGCACTCTCACCCTGTATGCCCAGAAGCTAATAGTTACACAGTTCGCAGAGAAGGAGATGCGACGCAAGCTCAGCGCCAAACCAGAGATCGCCGACATGATCGTCCCGACAGACTTCGCAGTCGGCTGCCGCAGGCCCACTCCCGGAAACGGCTACCTCGAGGCGCTCTGCGAAGACAACGTCACGGTCGTATCCCAGTCGATCCAAGAAATCACCGAGAAGGGCATCAAAACCGCCGACGGTGTGGAACACGAATTCGACGTCATCGTCTGCGCCACCGGCTTCGACGTGTCCTGGCGCCCCAGGTACCCCACCATCGGTCGCGGCGGACGCAGCCTCAGCGAAGAGTGGAAGGACATCCCCAGCACCTACCTATCGATATCCGTCCCGCACTTCCCCAACTACCTGAGTACGTACCAGCCCAGCCACCCACCACCCCCCCTGCTCGCGCTCTCTCACTAACCACCGCCACCACCAGTCTTCAACGGCCCCTTCGGTCCCTACGGCCACGGCAGCTTCTTGCCCATCACCGAAGTCCTCTCGCGGCACTTCATCCAGATGCTGGAGAAGATGTCGATAGAGTACCTGACCTCGTTCGCGCCGACGGAAGCCGCCGTCGCCGACTTCGCCGAGCACAGACGCGTCTTCCTGCCGCGCACGGCGTGGACGTCGCCGTGCCGCTCGTGGTTCAAGCAGGGCACCGTCGACGGCGAGGTCATGATGTGGCCCGGCTCGCGGACGCACTTCTTCGAGAGCATGAAGGCGCCGCGCTGGGAGGACTACGAGCTGAAGTACGCGGACCGGAACAGGTTTTACTACCTCGGAAACGGCTTTGCGGCGAGGGAGATTGATGGCAGGGATATTACGTGGTATTTGGGCTTGTTGGACTGTGGGGATGTGCAGCCGAAGTTTTCGGATGATGATATTCGGATATTTATGGCGCAGTAGAATTGAATGACCATTTCCTTTCGAGCTCGAAATTGCTGTCTTTTATGAAAGTTGTCTTTTGCCTGAATTATTTTTGCGGCTACTGTCGCATGCTCTTCTCAAAGCATCGTCTGTCGGCATCAAATTTCCCCTATAGGACGAGTGTGGCGTACTTCGCAGCCGCAAATAGGTTAATTTCTTTCTAATCCGCTCTTTCCATTGAAGTTCCTCGGCAGGAAAAAAAACTGTATGTGCGCAACTACACAAAAGCATGAAATAGAGGTTAATTTGAACTCTTCACAATTGTATGCTAGCAGCCGACAAGACTGTTCACTTAAGTGGGAGTATAGCAAGCTTTGTTGGATACCGAGTGGAATAAAAGGTACACCTAAATTAGAAGCAAATATTCACAGACCCGTACTTTATCTGCTATTGAGCATACTCCCCTTTTGAGTATCAAACACCACGAAATTCAAATATCAATTCAAACGCTTCTTGCACCATGCCAAACCGCCTTCATACCATAATTAGACAAGAAAACATGACATATACCCGACCCCGCTTCGTAGAGAATCTTGCAGATTGCTGATGGAAATATTCCCGATTTAGATGACGTAGCGGAAGTTCTTCTGCTGGAAGTCGGTCAGATCCGCAAACTCGTTGTCAGCTTCATCCGAAGCATCCATATCCATCTCAGCAGCAGCCCTGTCTCTCCTCCGGTTCTCCATAACATTCACGAAGCGAATGATGAGCAGCGTGATAGCAGCCAAGCCATACATGATAGCCACCATCAGCTTCCCGTAGTAATAATCAGGCGCATCATTCGACCTGAACGTCTGCGGCCCGATCCAATTGCCAGCGGCGTAGGCCAGAATCTGCAGGCCGTTGACAGTCGCCTTCTTGGTGAAGCCAAGCGTGTTCGTCGAGATCATAGCCATGACCAAGCACCACGACGCGCCCGCCGCGCCGATGAAGTAGTACCCGACCAGCAGCGCCGCCTTGTGCGTCAACGGAATCACAATCATCATGATCCCGCCGACCATCGGAATCAGGATCGCGACGAACGCCGGCAGCGACCGGTCCAGCAGCTTGTCCGACACCCACGGAAACAGCAGCTTCGCCGAAATGTCGACGACGCCGGTCGGCATGTTGAGGAGCAGCGCCATGCGGTCGTCGACGCCGAACGACTTGATGACGATGGAGCCGAACGTCGTGATGCCGCCGTTGGGGATGTTCATCAGCAGCGAGAACAGCACGTACAGCCACGTGCGCACGTCGCGCAGCGCTTCCCGGAACTGGTCCCACTTCCACACGCGGTTGCCGATGCCCTGGTGGTTGCCGCGGATGCGGTCGACGGCGATCTTCTTCTCGCGCAGGGTCAGGAACGCCGCGTTCGTCTGGTTGTCCGGCATGAGGAAGAAGGCGACGGCGCCGGTGACGACGGTCAGCAGGCCGAGCATGAGGAAGAGGATCTCCCACGCGGGGAGGGATGCGTTCTTGACGCCCGACAGGCCGTAGGCGATGGGCCCCATGATGAGGAGCGCGATGCCGTTGCAGCTGAGCCAGTAGCCGATGCGTTGGGCTTGCTCGTTCTTCTTGTACCAGATGGAGGTGAAGAGGACGAAGGCCGGCGTGATGGTTGCTTCGAAGGCGCCGAGGAAGAAGCGCACGGCCATCAGGGCTGAGTAGCTGTGCGATGCGGCGTGGCAGGTGAGGATGGCGCCCCACAGGAAGATGTTGACGGATGTGTATTTGCCGAGCGGCAGGCGGCGGAGCAAGTACGTGGTGGGGAATCTGTGGCTGATGTTAGATACTTTTGAAGTGATGCGGCTAAGGGGGGACTTGCTCCCAGAATATGTATCCGGCGTAGAAGATGCTGGAGATCCAGCTGTACTGCTGCGAATTGGGATCGAGATTTGCATCTTCACGGATCCCCATCAACGAGGCGTAGTTGAGCGAGGTCTTGTCTGCAAATTGGATCATGTACACCCAGCAAAGCAGGGGGATGATGTTCCAGTCAATCTTGCGCAACACGGCTCGCTCTTCCTCCTCAGAGTAGTGAATCTCCTCTGCACCGTTTCCGGTAAACTCCAAAGCCTCGTCGACATTTCGTACATCCTTGACCGCACAACTGCCAAATTCGACATCACCACCGGCGGTTTGGTGTTCGATGGGACCCTTGTCGGGCTGTGGCGCAGTCTTGCTCACCTGGGCGTCCGACATGGTAGTTCCCCGGCTGATTGGAGTGGAGTGTGAACGAGAAGGTAATTGTCAGGCAAAGATCATTCCACGGAGCTCCGCATGGGCAGGTGGATGTGAGCATTTCATTGCAGTGCTGAGAAAGCTAGTTGGATATAGCCGCCTTCCTTATCAAGATAGCCGAGGATTATCGGTCGTGGCGCCTCCACCAAGTGGAGTCGTGACGGACGCTACTAACCGTTCCGATATCTTCCCACCACATTGCAGCCGCTACATATCCGGATATCCTAATACCACTCGCCCTCGTCGATGACTGGCTGTCCCTTATCCGAAGCCTCCAAGAGTTCCTTCACCGTCCAGGGCCTGAACTTGAATCCAGGCACCGAATTGGTGTTCTCGAAATGCGTACCCTCGAGGATCGAGCGAGCAGCGTTGCCGTAGTTGTCGTAGACGTACTGCTCGACATGATGCCGGCCCAGCCAGTCGCCCGCGAAGACACCCACCGAGCCGGGGTCGTTCTCGACGCCGTCCCAGTCGGTCTTGTGGAACATCTCACGATTGCGGAAGCCAAGCTTCTGCGCGCAGCACACGCGCTCGAACCTGATTGCACATAAGTTACTTGACTTCTTCATCAAAACCCACAATAACTCGACGGCAGACCAACCTGAAGAGATTATGCACTCTCAACGCCAGCGGCACGTTACTCTTCCCGCTCAACTGCAGGCACGACGCCAGGCTGCAGCCGTCCTCCAGCGCCATGCTCGCTCCCGCAGCCGACGTGGGCAGGAAGGGGTGCGCCGCGTCTCCGATCTGCACGACGCGGCCGAGCGGCGACACGCACTTGGGCTGGGGGTCGCGCCACATGAGGCGCCAGAGTAGAATGTCGTCTTCGGGCGCCGTCTTGACGAGCTCCTTGTAGAAGGGCGCCCAGCTCTGCATCTCAGCCAGGGCAGCCGCGGCGGAGCCCTTGCCGCCCCAGTCCTCCGTCGCGTCGGGTTGGTCCTGTCAACCGTATTAGCGTGATCTGACGATGGCTTGAGTAACGAAAGGGGAAGCAGAAGCTGGCCAACGCACCCGAGTGATCAAGCACCACGTCGTCTCCCTGGGCGACTTGCCGATGACGAAGTGCGCGCCGGGGCCCAAGTTGAACATAACACCGCTCTCCAAATCCCCAAAGCCCTCCTTGACCACCGGGTTCGCCAGCGCCCTTTCCGTCGGATACGTCACCAGGTGCACCGAGAAGCCGCTCGGCGTCGCCGCCTGCTTCTCGCCGGTCACCAGCGCCCACGCGCGGGACCCCACGCCGTCCGCCGCGATGACCACGTCCGCCGTCTCCGTCGAGGCGTCGGCGTACGTCACGCCGCCGCGCGACCCGTCCTCGAAGTACTCGACGACGCTCTTGCCCAGCGCGACGGGGATGCCCAGTTCGCGAGCGTAGTCGTAGAGCAGCTCGTGGAAGGACGGCCGGCTCATCGGCATCGCCGGGTGCTTCGAGTTGCCTAGCGGGAAGTCGCCGATGAGCGTCTGGTCGCTTTTCATCATGCGGACGTGCGGCTCCATGGTGAATTGCTTCATGCGTTGCGTGAAGCCGGGCCATTTTTCGAAGACTTCGAGCGCCGGCGCTTGGATGCCGATCAGAGCACCTTAGGGGCGAAAGAACGTTAGCATAGAGGACCGTGAAGATCGGTAAATGGAGGTGGATGTGGTGGAGAGAGGAGGGCGAACAAGAGCCTACCTTTGTCATGGAAATTCGGCCGCCGTTCGACGATTCGGACATCATGGCCTTTGCGGTACGCCTCGATTGCAAACCCAAGTCCGCCGATGCCAGATCCAACAACTAGAATCGACAGCCCGGTTGGCGGGTATCTTTTCATCGTTGAAGCTGCAGGGATGTTGGCCATTTTCGTAGGATTCGGATTTTCGATTATGAGATTTTTTTTCTGGCTCTTTGATTGGAAGATGATCTCTTGATTTGCCTAAACTGAAAGGCTAGCGTTAAGGTACGTTTCTTTATAGTGATACAAAATGTGCTTTGGTTCCGAGATGAACCGATTTAAGCCGGTCCAAGACACAGATCTGCAATACATGGCGTGAGCTTTCAACAGCCCGAGCTGGTTAATGTTTTTCACCTTTAGTTTGTTGGAAAACTGAATTCACAGAATTATCAAAAGACAATAGGCTGCTGTTGTGGCGTTGTGGCGTTGTGTTCTTGTAATACAGGCCTTTTTATCACCGTTGGTATTCAACATGTTTCTACCGGCGTAAAACTGACTACATTACCCCCCTCTATGCGATACCGCCATTCACACCGCTCGGATGTTCGGCTTGCCGAACAAAGTACACCTGACTAAAGCTGAGGCCCCCAGCATGCTGTTTCACACTGCCTTACGCGTACCACCCTTACTCCGGATATTTTACGATCCGAAAATATGTCAGCAAGGAGTTCCGGAACAGAGCAGTGCCGTGCAGGGTTTAAAAAGCAAATAGAGAGCCGTATAGGTTGCGATGACCGGAATCTCTGGTGTGCCGGGCCGAATCTTGGGATTTACGGCGGGGATCTCAACAGGGAACCTATGAATAGGGCGCCACTTACTCTATGGGCGAATCATCGCCCAACGGATAAAATTAAGTTACAACGTAGCCAATCAAGACGGTCTTAAATTATGATTGACTTTGGCACCTTTAGTCTGCTTCGCATACGCTATAAGCTTTGAAGCATACGAGCTGACCAGCTGACGTATAACTGCACGCAATCCATCCCGCTTATCGTGTTCTTCGTTCGTCTTCCGCCTTCCTCCATTTGTCCCTGAACATCCTCCTGTAGGAGATCCCGTCCTGATGCTTCCGGTATTCTGCTCCCCGTGGGTGAATTCTTTTCTGCGGGTTTTATTTGCTTCTTTTCTTTCTTTCTTTCTTTGCAGCTCCATTATGCACTGGACTCTTCTGGGCCTGCTCCTTTCATACCGGATTCCTTACTTTACAGTGTCGCCGCTTGTCATACTTTCAGTCTCTGCGTGCATAAGAGAATTTTTGCCAGGTCGGAGTGTGTCAATTGCTCTAAGGTCAAGACGAGAGATATTTGTGGTGGTTATCGTTGGTTATCCACCTTATCAAGATAAGCGGAGACTATTGCACGGTAATGCCTCCACATTGCTGGGAACTCGCAAAAGCCCCGAAAGTGGGGTGCGATTTCGGAACGCAACTCAAGGGATATATTGTTACCGCTGAGCTATGTGCTTACGCATTGAAACAGTACGCCGTTGCAATCAATGCATACAATATAATAATCCGGCATGCCTTATCTATTTCCTTTACCCTGAATCCCTGCAGATAATTCCGTGCGAAGGAATTTTAAGAGATCCCTCCACGTATCTTCGTCAACATTAACCTGCGATATGATTGGTCAACGCCAAAGACTATGTTCACTCCACCAAGGTGGAGGAGCTGACGTTGCCAGCGCACTAACCTTCCCACCACATTAAGGCGCCTTGTACATCTGCGGGGAAAACGGAATGACCAAGTGCGGGGACACGAACTCGGCAGCCAGCCGTGTGCCGAGCAGATGCGGGAATTCCGATCTGGCGCTCGGACGCATGGTGGAGTGTGGTGGAGCGCCACTCAGGGCCTCGGACAAGCCACCCGAGGAGCCGAGCCTCCAACTGCCAGGACAGGACATCCGGTACTGCATTTAAGGAATTTTTTCCAAGGGTGGTTTTTCGAGTCCTCATCACATAACATCGGCTGACTGATTCGGTATGGCTATCCAAGAAGCAAGAATCGGCTGGGTAAGGATTTCCGCAAAAGCGATGGCAACTGGTGTAGATTGCTGACTTGGGACAGTATGGCCTGGGCTCCATGGGCCTTGGCATGGCCCTGAACCTGGCACGGCATCTGAAGACGGTCGGCGCTCCGGCCCTCAGGTACTCAAACCGCACTCTCGAAAAGGGAAAGCCGTTGGAGGCAGCCGGCGCATTGCCGGAACAGGACTACGCAAGCGTTGTGAAGGCATCGGATATTGTCTTCACCATGGTAAGATTACAGCTTTCACACCGCTGTGTTTTACTAATGCTCCCCAGATCTCGAATGACCAAGTTTTGAAGGACTTGACCTCCATTGCCACTGAGTCATGTGGCTCGATCAATGGCAAGATCTTTGTGGACACGTCGACCGTGCATCCTGATACCGCAGCTTCCGTTTTCGAAACCTTGTCGGCGAAGGGTGCCACATTCATCTCTTCGCCCGTTTTCGGCGCTAGTCCGATGGCGGCAGCCGGCAAATTGATCTTCGCCATGGCTGGCCCCTCGGCGGCCCTCGCCGCAGTAAAACCGTTGGTGCTCAATGTAATGGGCCGAAGCATCATCGAAATGGGCGAGGATGTGCGGAAGTCGAGCTTGCTCAAGATCTCTGGGTAAGATACAGTCCAAATCCACGTACTCCATGCGCTGACCTTGTCAAGAAATATTCTCGTGATCAGCTTCATGGAAGTCATCGCCGAAGCCCAGGTCTTTGCGGAGGTCACGGGAATTGGCTGCACTCAGATGGAAGAGTTCATCGGAAACATGTTCGGACCTGTCCTTGAAAGCTACTCGCATCGGTCAGTGCACACCAGCAATTACGTCTCAGGGACATATACTGACAAGGAATGAAGAATGACCTCCGGCGCGTGGGCACCGCCACATGGTACTCAACCTGGCTTTGCCGCATCGCTCGCGGCCAAGGATGCGAGGCATGCGTTGTCCATTGCCCAGAGCAACGACATGCGCATACCCACGATGGACACGGCACTTGCCCACCTGAAGCTCGCACGCGCGTATGCAGGAGAGATGATTGATAGCAGTTCTGTTTACGGCAGCCTGCGCACCCAAGCTGGGCTTCCATTCTGGTCAGAGAACAGCAGAAAGGACCCTTAGAAGGAGAATCTCTCATTAATTACTGGGGTTGATTCATACCCAGTAAGAAATGTAGACTTTGGAAAGTTGGATTTCATGGCTCGGGATGAAGCTATAACCCTCCTACATGCTGTATTATTTACTAGCCAATCCAGATCGCAGACGTAGCTTAATGTTGACTGGAAGCTAAATCGATTGCAAAAATGGTCCCGAGCTCTCTCATATAGTCAGAAAATACATGAATCCATTACAAAAGCTAATTGTTACAGCAGTATTTTCCAGCTGAACGCGTTTTAGTAGCCACAAGCGAGCACCTCTATCACTATTGCAACGGTAATAGAAGAGACACGGATATAGATTGCGAGATATATTCTCGCGGTTGCAAAGACGTTCCATGGGCTTAGAAACTCAAATCATATTTTGTTGCTGTTCCAGTCATACTGACTGTAGCCGTAGTGACACCACATGCAGTACAAAGTTGTGGAAGTTGCTGGCAACACCATCTCTATCGTATGTCCACATCCTCCTGGACATCGATACTCACCATAACGATCAGTGAGAGCCTTCAGTTCTTCTATATCAGATGAGCGTCGAAAGAGAGCCCGTGCAAGGTCTTTGCCAAAAGACCCCACCTCATCCATCATCGTACGATAGCCATCCTTTTCGAGGAGCTCCTCGATTTGAGCAGCTGCAATCTCGACTGCAACGTCTCTAAGACCGCGATCTGTCTCCGGCGTGGTATTGTAGATTGCGTGAATAGCGTCTGGAAATGTTGGGCACCCCCAAGATGTCCAAGCAAGCTTTTTGAATCGACTCTCCGCAAGATTCTTGATGCCATTCACACCGTATATGTTGCCGATCGCGTAAATCTGGACGTGGAAGAGCATGTCTGCACTCTCTGGGACGGTATAATCGAAGTCGTAGAGAAACTCGAGCAAGGCTTTGACAATTTCTGGAGCGTCATCCTCAAGCCGAATAACGCTGTCGTTCGCTTCCTGATTGTTTAGAACTCATCAGTCATGCATATTCAAGTGCCTGCGATGGTATCGCTGGCGAGCAGGATTTGGGAAGAAGGAAGAATTATGTGCAAGATGACTCTACCTTGAAATTGTATTCTGGATTGCATGCATTCTTGAACACATGGCTTTGGCTGCAAAGCACGAGCTTGTGTGTTTTGTACGTATCGCCATTCTTGAGCTGCACGGTAAGATCAGAATATTCGCCCGTATGGAAGCACCTAGAATCTTGTGTTATTTGATTGCAGTTTATATGGTTGAGATAATGCTTACTTTCTCATTCCATCCCTCATGGATTCCGAAAAGTCTTCGGGAGGCATGTCGGACGTAGTCGAGTAATGCTCTTTGCGTCGCAAAATCCAGCGGAGTTCAGCTTTTCAATGTCCTCGCAGAAAGGTAAAAGGGAAAAAAGGGAAATGTGCTCAAGGTTTTTGAAAGGACTGCGCTGAAGATACAGCCTGCAATTCACTCTGCATCACACCACTTGGAAATTTTTTTTTTGTTGAGTGGAAGAGTGGAACGTTGCATGCGCGCCCCAAGTCTTGGAAATGTATCACTGCATAGGGTATGACTTATCAGTGACGACTCAATCACAAAATGCAAGGATTTTGCCACTGGCTTGTGTGACCCGTCCGCAAGGGAAAACATTCAATCGACTAGGAAATCTTAGAACAATAGAGACCATCATGACATTGCTCTTTCCTGATTTAGGGAGTGCGCGTTTGAGGTCGTCAAATGAGTATTTTAAACTTAAAGTAACCGGCGCTGTGGGAAGCAAGGCATACCAAGGACGATATAATTCGGCTTAAGCGAGACTGATCAACCCTTACTTCCCGCCAAGAAAGAGCACCTTGCACCGTGTAGGCACACAGGCTCGCATGGCATCTATTAATAGTTCGTGCACGCACTTCATGAGGTGGCAATGAATAGTGACTCAGAAAATGTCAACATTTCTGATGCGCTATGCACAGCAGAGCGAGCTGGACCCTCTTTCTGAGGGTGTGCGAGAGTTTGGACCCTCGTGGTGACTGGGAGAAGAAGGCAGGTCGTATTGCAAACCATCGCCTGCTTTCTAGCGTTTCATAAATCTAGGCATTTCCTGGACGCGGCTGTGAATTACAGCCTGCGCAGTGCCTGGCACAGTTGCACTCAATTACAAGCCCGTTGACGAACCACGAAAAGGTGCTCGACCCAGGGAAGACTTTTGAGTTTCTCCTCAGGTCGATCGATGACTTCACATACCTCACTTACTGCCACACAGGTGATCCAAGGCGTGTCGAGCTCACCGGCACGTATGAGACTATAGCTAGAGTATATATCTGCTTTTCTACTGCCTCACTCACCCTCATTCCGCTCCAAATCCTCCTCAAAACCCCATAACAGCGACCGCCAACCCGCTGTGCTCATCATGCAGCAAAACTGCAACTAGCAAATGCTAGCGCTGCAACTGCAGTTGGTACTGCTCGAAGGCTCGCAAGAAGGCAGTTTCACCCGTCCACAAGATTATATGTAGGGAGTATAGAGAATTCGACCTCTCGTACCCCGAATACGTACGCCCTAGTTCCTCCAAACTAACTGCCCGTGGAGCGGCGATGAGGACATGGGACGGTGACAGCGTGCAAACAGCAAGCCCTGCCTGAATGCATCTCTGGGAGTGAGCCAGATCCAGTCCAACAGCGTGTTGAAACGCTCACTTGCCGAAGCCATCCGCATCAATTATTGGGATGTGTTTCTCATCGATGGCTCACCGCAAAATCTGACTGTTTAGTCGCGGTGCCCCCGGTGTAGCGAACCCAACGATTGGCGGGGCCCTCTCCTTGCATATGGTTTGCAAGGGCTTGGTGTGCCGAGAACCTGCATCGAACCCAACAACTGTCGTGACCTTGGCCTCAACGAATTCCGTCACATGGTCGATTTTTCCCCTCAGCTACGGGAATTAGAGGGTCATGTGCCTCTCACTTTCGACTAAGCGGAGTGGAGGTTGCTGGTCCGAACGTTTGAACATAGAACGGAAATAAAGGGTCTCGTGTGATAGAAGACTGGCCAACAGCTATCTACGAGAATGAAATTCGCAATGCATATGACGCTGCTGTCAGCATTTACGACTGATTCTATCTAAGAGTATGTTTATGTATGAAAGAACAATTTAAGGATTGAAGCTGTAGTATGCTCTGAGAAATCTGTGAGATGGAAGTGGTTTATCGGGAGGGTGGTCCGCGTTGATGGTGGAGACAACGTGGAAACTTACTGTTTGAATATCAACATCGCTTGCCAGAGACATTCCAGGAGTCATCATTGGCGAATGGTGTAAAAGCGAGTCGCCTTCGGGAAGAGGGCAACATCAGCCAATTAAAACCCCCGCACGCCGCAAATACCCGGCGTCCCACTCGATCGGCAGCATCGGAACCTCGCGATCTGAACCGGTATCTTATCTACCCCGCACAATTTCCCTGCCACTCCATAAATATCCACAAACATCAGAGTGCATCGATCATGCGTGACAATGAGCGCTCCGCGGCCATTCAGATGCAACGTGTGCTCGCAGGAGTTTACGCGGAGTGTGAGATAGCAGCTACCCATGAGATGAACTCGCTGCTTACGTCATGACTCATAGGAGAACCTACAACGACATAGAACCTCCAGTATGTTCAACCAATACATGGTGATCTACCAGGATACTAAACCATTCCAGGACATGGAGGCGGATCACGTCATAAGTTTGAATGCACAAAGTGCCATACACGGTTTCATCGCAGGTACCATGCCCGCATGCACGCACACAGGGAATGTCTTCTCATACGTTTCCAGAGACGTTTGTAAGCGCCACGCTGAGCGGTGCAATGGCCATGTTTCGTACTCCCGCTCCAGGCGACTGAGTCCCGAACCTGGATCAGCACGCAGTGTCACTCGAACCATCCCTGCACCCAGCTCGCCCGTGCCTGATCACTCTGAAGACGGAAACAGTGAAAATACAGCATCGCTCGGGTATGGCACCTCGTCACGCGTGGCCGATCCATTTCGCTAAACATTTTATAGGATGCCCGAGGAGGTTGTCACACAAAGGGTCAATTCATACTTTGCTCACTTTCATCGCTCGTTCCCAATTCTACACAGGCCGACCTTCTCCTTGAGCACAGTTGCAGTCAGCCTGCTGAGAGTCGTTGTTGCCATTGGGAGTCTCTATACGGCTTCCGCCCTGCCTTTACCGGAGCGTCAGCCTATTCTCAAAGAGGCCGATGAGCAATGGGAGCGAAGTAGAAAAGACTTGAAGTCTCTGGTACGCTCTGCCCCTTCAGCGCCATAATTCAAAAGAAATGCATCTACGAGGGACTTGAAGCGGACATCCGAACAAACTTGTGAAGTTCTTGAACCCACAGTCTCCGCCGGATGTTTGCTTCAGCCGCCCTCGTAGAGCTTCAGTCCTGACCCCGATACTAAATGCCGACAGGTATCCAAAGACCCCAAGGAAGTGCGCGAAAGCAGTGTAATCAAATCCTTCGTCCTCCTCATCCTCTACGGCATCTACCGCGACAGCGGGTCCAGATTCCAAAAAGCGCGCTCCCTCTTCCGCACCATCATCGACGTACGCCCCCGCCTTCCCCTCCCCCTCCCCGTCCCCACCCCTCTAACCCCTCCACCCACCACAGTCCCTCCGCGACCTCGAACTCTTCCACCAAACCCTCACCGCGCCCTCCGACCCCACCTGGTCCACCGACCTCTCCCCCTCCCTCGACACCAGCGCGCCCACCCTCCTGCACTCCAAATGGACCGCGTTCGTCACCTCCGAATCCCTCAAGCTCTCCCTCTACGCCCTCCTCTACCTCGACACCCAAGCCTTCGCCTCCGCCTGCAACATGCGCCCCCTCCTCTCCCCCATCGAACTCGGGTGGGAACTGCCGCACGCCGACTCCCTCTGGGAAGCCAACGACGCGTCCGCCTGGCTCGCCGCGCTATACGCCTGCACCCCCTCCTCCAGCGGCGCCGCCGTCTCGCTGTCGCCCTCGGGCAGCGCCAAATACGCGTTCTCCAGCCCGACTGCCGCGACGCGCACGCTCGCGCTGGCCACGCAGTCGCTTTTGTCGGGGAGTGCGTGTCCGCACCTGGTGGCTGCGCTGGCGGCGGCGCCGTTCGCGGCGCTGTGCGTGGCGGCGAATGTGGAGGGGTTGGTGCGCGACTTCACGCGGTGCTATTATATGATGCCGCCGAGTTTGTCAGATCCGTCGCTGTTCCACATCCTGACGCAGGCGCAGAATAAGCATGTTGTTGCGGGGCTGAGGGCGGTGGGGGAGGCGGCGGCGAAGGGGAAGGGGGGTGCGGCGGGAGATGGGGATGGCGGTGGCGGCGGTGCAGGAGGCAGCCAGATCTGGCGTGCGGTTGACCTGGTGCTGGCGTCGGCCAGGGCCGGGCTGTGCGCGCCGGACGACCTGTTGATCGGGGGGATTGTGGATAATGGCGTGGCGGCCGGGCTGGCGACGAGCGCGCATTTGACGCTGGGCAGTTATTTCGCCAGCAGGCGGTCGACCATGCAGCAGCAGCAGCAGCAGGACGCTGGGGGCGGAGCGGTGACGTCGTCGTCGTCGGAGGTGAATGTTGCGGGGAGCTTGAGTTTGCTGGCTGAGCTGATGCCGGCGTTGGAGCAGGTTGTTGTAGGGGGTGCGGATGAGGTTTGTGATGAGGGGCCGTGGGTGACTGTGGTGATGATCAGGCTGCTCATTACCATCTGGAAGACGGTGAGGCATGTCGTTGAGCACGTGCGGCAGAGGAGCAGCAACGGCAGCATGGCCTTTGATCCAGCTGGAGTGACGTTGCGGGCTGTGACAGAGGCTGTTGCAAGGTACATACGGCTGCTGGTGCCGGACTACGAGCCCGATACAGACCAAGACTCACAAGAGAAGGACTGGGGGTATCACGAGCGCTCTCTCCTCTTGCTGACAGTTGAGTTGTGCAAGAGAAGATCGGCATGGCCTGTTGGACCGGCACTGGCGACGGTTTTTGAAGAGATAATGGCCGCAATCATTTAAATTCCTGCGCCGCAGGAGTTCAAGTCATCTACCACGAACTGATCCACCTCCGCACAACTCGCTCCAACCAATCGCCATTCTTCAAGACATCCGCCAGCGGCACATCCCCCAGACGTGGCGCCTGCGCGAGCGTGGTCTTCGTCTCGTGCCTCAGCATCTTCTTCCCTCCCGCTCGCTGCCCGTACTTCCCCTCCCAGAACTCCAGCAGCTTCCGGCTCGGGTTCTTCTCCACATCCGGATCACTGTCCCGCAACTTCGCCAGCCATTCCTCCGGCGACACCACTTCAAACTCCGGCAGAAGCCCCGTTCTCCGCAACGCAGGAACGAAGTCCCGCGTCCAGTGAAAGTGCTGCGGGTTGAGGATGTGGTACACCACCCCACCCCCACCCTGCCCCTCAACCCTCCCACTCTCCTGCTCCTGCGGCAACGCGATATCCAAAATCGCCGCCGCCGCCACGTCAATCGGCAGCCACGACGGACTCTGCATTACAGTCAGCAACTCGCAACCACCCCACCACACCAAACAGGAAAAACAACTCACCTCATCCAACGCCGGCAGCACACCGGTACTCCACACGCCCCTGACGAGCAGCGGAATCGCCTCTGTCGTATTCCAGTCTCCAACACCATACAAATCGCCCACCAACTGCCCAATCCGCAACACCCGCGCCCGCAACCCCTCCCCCGCCGCCGCCGCTTCAACCACCTTCTCAGCCACCAACTTACTCCGGCCATACCCCATTTTCTGCGCCGCGGCGAGCGGCTGCGGGACGGCCTCGGGCACCACCACCGTCACATCCGCCTGACCGGCATGCGTTGCGGCCGCCAGGCTCGCCATCCCCCCCACCGCCGAGACGCTGCTGGCAAAATACAGCGCCGCAGGTTTCGTCGTCCGCACGTCGAGGCAGAGCTGGAGGAGACCGTGCAGCCCCGCGACGTGCGGACGGAAGGCGCGCACGGGCAGCGTGAAGTTGACCGGCCAGGCGGCGTGGATGACGCACGTGAGGCTGTCTCTGAGCGTCTCGAGGACGGCTGCGGGGAGGCCGAGGCGGGGCAGGCTGAGGTCGGTGGATGGGACGGCTGTGAGTTTCATCAAGGGAGAGGGATCAAGCGGGATGCCGCGCGAGGCGAGGGAGGCAAGGATGCGGGACTGCGCGGTGGCGGCGTCGGAGGCGCGGGCGAGGGCGTAGATGTGCTGGACGTCCGGGCGCGAGAGGAGCGTGCGCAGGAGGTGCGCGCCTAGGCCGCCGGTTGCACCGGTGAGGAGCTGGGAGGGGGGTGGGTGTTAGCTGGCTGGGTGGCGGAAAGGGGGGAGAGAGGGTATGGTTGGCGGGACTTACGACGACTTCGCCGGCGGGCGCTGGTGCGGTGCCGGGGACGTGTGGGCGGAAGGAGGAGTACTCCTCGACGAGATCCTGCATGGCCAGCAGCTCTTCCTCGTCGCTCTGGCCGATGTCTTCGCCCGTTCGTAGGCCGTACAAGTGCTTCGCCAGCGCCCGCAGCGTGCCTTTCTCGTACACGACGTTCTGGCTCAGCGCCTCCTGCTTGCCGCCCAGGTCGAGCTTCTTCCGGATCAGGCTCCAGATGCGCGTCGTCTGCAGACTGTCAACTCCCGCAGCGAAGACGTCTGCATCCACGCTCTCCAACCCCACGCCCAGGTCGACCCGGAACCGCT
This sequence comes from Lasiodiplodia sp. COLG20, assembly GCA_009801085.1. Taxonomy (NCBI): domain Eukaryota; kingdom Fungi; phylum Ascomycota; class Dothideomycetes; order Botryosphaeriales; family Botryosphaeriaceae; genus Lasiodiplodia; species Lasiodiplodia sp. COLG20. The sequence continues at coordinate 4,045,063 of VNWV01000001.1, read as the reverse complement.
CCAACAACCACTCCTCCAGCTCCGGTATACCCAGAGACAGCAGCGCCTCGCCCTCGCCCTCCCCCTCCTCCGCGCGCTCAAACCTCGCATACGCCTCATCAATAACATCCTTGAACACCTCATACACCTGCTGCCTCACCGCCGTCCCCTTATCCGTCCGCGGCCAACTCGTGCCCCGCGGCATCACCACAACCAGCTCCCTCGGCACCCGCGAAAACGACTCCGCGCCGCTATTCGCCTCCTCAACATCCCCCCAAATGGCCTCTACGAAAGCCTCCTCCGCCATCCCCCTTGCCGTCGCGTCCTCTTCATCTCGAAAGACTAACATCCCCGGCACACTCCTCCCCGCCCCAAACACCACCGCCTCGGCGACCAACGGGCTCTGCCGCACGCGCCCCTCGATCGGCAGCGGCAGGACCTTCTCGCCGTTGACCAGCGTCAGGCGGTCGTCCAGCCGTGTCAGGTACTTCCACCAGTTGTGATTCACGGGATGCCGCGTAAAGAGATCACGAGTGCGATAGGAGTTAGGCGGATCATCGCAGTTGGTCGGCCCGCGCGAGGGGAGCGATTCGAGGGCCACACATTCGTAGATGTCGGGCGAGATTTCGTCCATCAGGATGTGCGGCGCAATGTGTGGCGGCATGCGGAGGTAGGACCAGGCGGTGTCGCCGGTGGGCCGGAGGGAGGACATGATGGCGCCTGTTTCGGAGCTGTGTTGAGGGTTTGGTTAGTCTGATATATGGTTAGGGGGAGGGAGCGGGAGGGCAGACGAGAGGACAGGCGACGGGAAGGTGTTAGGGGGAGAACACAAGAAGAAGAAGAAAAAGAAGCAGCACTCACCTCCCATAATTCGCCACCAGCCGCACGCCCGCCCGCACCAACCTATCCCCAACCTCATCCGGACACGCGGATCCCGCAAACATCACCACCTCCGCCCTCCCCAACTCCTTAACTCCATCCTCCCCCTCCGCCAACAACCCCAACACAAACGGCACCGCAGTAACCAACCCCGGCCGCGCCACCCTCATCGCCCGCACCAGGTTCGCCCGCGTGACGGGTCTTGCGTGGTTCGCCATGTACATGGGCGCGCCGCGGTAGAAGCAGCGGAACAGCTCCATCAGCCCGTGCGAGTGGAAAAGGGGAGAGGCGCAGAAAGCGCGCAGGCCGAGGCCTTTGGAGAAGTTGGCCAGCAGCGCGCGGTGCGAGAGGGGGATGGGTTTGGGGAAGCCGGTGCTGCCGCTTGAGTGGATGATCCAGGCGGTTTTGGTGGATTGGAGGGCGATGAGGGAGGGAGGGGGGGTGCTGGGGGTGGGCGGAGAGCGGTAGTCGGGGCGCGTGATAAGGGGGATGGACTTCAGAGGGGGCTGAGAGGGGCTGGTGGAAGAGAGGGAGGAGGAGATGGCGGGGATGGTGGGGTGGTAAACGGGCGCCACGATCATTGTCGTGCAGTCGCACATTTGGAGTAGGCGCGCGTGGGCGGCTGGGACGAGGCGCGGGGAGAGGAAGAGGAGGGCCCAGCCCAGCCGGCTGACGGCGAGGATGGTGACGATGACTTCGAAGCTGGATGGGGCTAGGAGCGCGACGACTGGAGTGCTGGGGGACGTGGGGTCCTGCTGGAGTTATCGACTGCGTCTGATTGGAAATGAGGATATACGTACCACAGGCTTCAGACCGAGGCTCTTGTACTTCGCCGCTGCGGCCTCAGTGTATCGATCGAGGGCTTTTGCGGTGTGCTCCTCAAAATCATCAATGTCGGTGACAGGATATGCTACGAGGACGGGATCATCTGGACGTGCGGCTTGGGCTTTGAGGAGCTCGTCGATGGTGGAGAAAGTGGACAAGCCCATGGCCGGAGGGGCCGCAACTGTAGCAGTGACTGTCTGAGACATGCTGGGTAGATCTGGGAGATGTTTTGGCAGTTTGGTGGTTTCTCACTCTCAAACAGAATGCACCTTTGCCCGTTTATACAAGCTTCATCGGTCGCCCTTAAGCTTTGCGGGTTCTTTTCCGACAGCGTGGGGGTTGCGGAGGGACAAAGCGGGGTCGGCTGTGAGTCCGACAGCAAATGGAACCGCCATTGGTGCGGAAATAACAACAACGCGGGGGTGGAGAACCTGCACCCCACGCAAAATGGGGAACCGAATGCGGAGAACCTTGTTCTTTGCGGGGTGCGAATGGACATCAATACCAATTCGGACCTGAGGAAGAGAGAATACAGCTCATGGTGGTATTTGTGATGCTGACTGCAGTATGTCGACGTAGCCCGTGACCCGGTTGTTGTACAAGTCTACCCCCACGTTACCAAATGCCTGGTCGACGGTGCACATGTATAAGATGCCCTCACTATTTACCTGCTGTTCTCTCCTCATCATTCCCGCTTTTCTCATCCGACAGCGAGGAACTCGACCAAACATGGCGGGCACAGCAACCAGAGGACATCATGGCAATTCAGTTCGGTCGATAACAATTGCATTTGCCATCTCCCTGGCAGGGTAAGTCAACCGAGCTCCAGCACTTCATCAGTTGACAAGCGTTAGGTTCCTGTACGGACTCGACACGGGCATCATTGCCACCACCATCGCCCAGTCCAGCTTCAAGACCTACATGTACGGCCCTGACGGCGTAGACTCCTCCCTCAACGGCGGCATTGTCTCTGGATACTATGCCGGCAGTTGCCTCGGTAGCGCTGCCGCTTCATGGACCATGGACGGCATGAGTCGGCGGTGGAGTCTACTCTTTGGCTCCACTGTGAGCGTCATCGGAGCTGCCATACAAGCTGGAGCAATGAACCCGGCCATGATGATCGTCGGTCGTGCCTTCTCTGGCTTCTCAACCGGCATGGTCTACGCCGTGGCACCCGTGTACCTCTCCGAGATGTCGCCGCCTGAGAATCGAGCCTTCCTGGTCGGTATCAAAGGCCTCATGAATACCTTGGGTGCCTTACTAGCCAACTGGATTGGCTACGCCGGTAGCTTTGGTGCCGGAAACATTCAGTGGCGTGTTCCACTGGCCATGCAGGCTCCACCGGCCATGCTCCTCATGGCATTGACCTTTGTGCTCCCATACTCACCACGATGGCGTAAGTCTCTCGTCCCATCATCTCCACCTCCCACCTCCTACTAACACTATCCAGTCATCCAACGCGAGCGACACGAAGACGCCATGAAAGTCCTCCGCTACCTCCACGCCCACCGCGGCGAAGAGTGGATCACATCCGAATACACCAAGATGCAGAGCCAGATCACGTTCGAGTCCGAGATGCGCCGGCAGAGCAGCTACCGGGAGCTCTTCACCAGACGCTACATCCGCCGCACGCTGCTCGGCTGCCTGATCGTCAACATGACCAAGCTGTCCGGCTCGAACATCATCCAGGCGTACCAGACGGTCATGTACAACGCGCTCGGCTTCGAGGGCCAGACGGTGCTCCTCATCGCCGGCTGCTACGGCTTCATGGCCGTTATCGCCCAGATCCTCAGCCTCTTCACGCTGTCGGATTTTTGGCCGCGGAAGCGGACGGTCGGTGAGTGCCACCCCTCCATGCTAACTAAGCTCGACTATAACTGACCACCACCGCAGTCATCGGCCACATCGTCCTCGCCACATGCCTCAGCATCCTCACGGCGCTCAGCCGCTTCTACCCGGACGATCACAACCTGTCCGGCTCCCGCGCCGGCGTGGCCTTCATCTTCCTCTTCGCTTTCCTGTACTCCTACTTCTTCAACACCGTCGTCTGGGTGCTGGTCGCCGAGATCTTCCCGCTGCATCTGCGCGCCCGAGGCAACGGCTTTGCTGTCTTCAGTCAGGCTGTCACTGCTATCTGGCTGAGCTATGTTGCCAGCATCGCGTTTGATTCGATATCATGGAAGTTCTACTTCGTTTTCATTGCGTGCAATCTCTTTGCTGCGACTATTTATTTCCTGTACTTGCCGGAGACGAACCAGATGACGCTGGAGCAGGTGGCTGCCGCGTTTGGTGATGAGATTGCTGTCGAGAGTAAGGATGCTAAGGGCTCTGTTACTCATATCGAGGTCGTGCAGGGAGGGAAAGATGGTGCCACCGGGGTTTAAGGAGGACAGGATTAGGGAAGAAATTTGAACTCTCTCTGCTACACTTTCGATTGATTGACAGCTAAAGCAATTATATGGCATGCATGCGGTAGTTAGATGTATACACAAATGTGTTCGGCATCATATTCAAAACTATTCTCGCTAAAGCCATGCTAGTGGACAAGTCCCTCGTGTGTCCCAGAGAACCTCTTTTTTAGTTTCCGCACAAAGATTCTCTGTGGCTTGGATTGCGACGTGGTAGATCGCAATACCCGTGTCAAAATCTTTCCCTTCTTATTCTGATCCAAACTTGGAGAACTATCACGAATGTTTTTGTAGAGCTTGAAGTCTGGCCAAAATGCTTTCGGATCATCATCATCTGGAGTAATCGGATCCCCGAGAATGCGCTGCTCTCCAAGAAGACACTCTTCGATTGTTTTGCAGTTAATTACCATATCACAGGGTAATTCGTTAACAATGAGGCATGCTGTCGAGAAATCTCTGTCAGGAAACCATATCGCAGAGCTGATTCTTCTCTCGTTACGTCCCCTCAGAGTCAAAGTCACTTCACCAAGTATACGATATTCGGTACCATAGAACGAGATGCTCGATGGAAGAGGTGTGCGGCTCTTGAGAGAATGGCTCTTGAGAAGTTCCAACATTTTCTGGGTGGTCCTTTCTTCCGGTGCCGTTCGACCAGGCTCCTGCTCGGGAATTGCCGTTCCAGCCAGCCGAGTCAACGCTTGACTGCTGACAAGGTTATGTGCATGCCTCATGAAATCGAACAAAGCTTGGAAATCCCCGTGCAGGTGTTTGGCGTTGCTGTTCCGCCAATACGCGTGGATGACGTCCACACTTCTCCAAAAGGATTCAGGCTCCTTCACAGTGGGCTCATCTTCGGAAGACCTATCGAGCATGTCGGCAATGGTGTCATGTAAAACTTCTGGTGATGGACCCTGAGTAACAGGCAGCGGAATGTCAATTGCGGGATTATCAAATCCCTGTCTGATTTTCCCAAGTCTTGTTCTTGCAGCCTGATATTCATTCGAATCCGGTGAATCGGCTAGGTCGTCGATAACTTCTTCAAGTAGATTAGCTGCAAGATTCGTGCGGTCCCACTTCATGTGGAAACCAGCCAATGCCAAACGAAGTCGTTGGTGGTCCAAGCTCAACTTGGTAGCCTGGGGAAAAACATTTGACAACGCAGTGATCAGATCGAAGTCGGGTTTCTTGAGTATGGAGTGCGACCGAGTGCAAAGAATGACAAACTCGGCAAAGGCACGGGCCATGATTGTACCTGGAGGTGGCATCTCATTGGCGAATGTTTTTGGATAGTCTGGTTCCTTTCCATCCGGGGATGTTTGGTCAAGCCACTGCCTTAACCCTTCACGAAGCAAAATAAAAGCAGGAGAAGGCTTCCCCTTGGAGCTGCACGCAAATCCTACAATCAAGGCTTCCTCCCAATTCGTAGCAAAGGATGCAATCTCCTCGTTTCCGACATCCAAGCAGGTGGCTCGGACGATTATCGCAGCCATACTCTGGGCCGAGATAGGTTGTCCAGCGCTTTTCTTCGCCCAGACAGACCTCTCCTTGCCAGATGACTTGTAGATCTGCTGTATCGCCGCTTGGGTTGTTGCCGACACTTTCTCATCAGATGATGTGCAACATAGAAAACGAAGTATGTTTCCAGTATTCCAGGTGTCGGAATGAATTGTTTGAACGGAAGTTCTGAACGAGGCGAGGTTTGCGATCCTGTGCATGGCGTTCCGCAGCCCTTCCGAAGGATACCATAGTGGCAGGGTATTGAGGAGCCGAGTGAGAAAACGGGCTACATTTTCTCTGACGGAATATCTACTCCGGAATTTGTGAGTTATGGCGATACTGGTCTCTCCATATCTGTGACTTACGGCTTCCCCATCAGCCCTTCAATTAGTTTGTCGCAATGTTTCAGAATCAGTGGTAGACAGCAAGAGTCTATGACAGACCAGAGGAGTGAGCACACCTCCTCCCAGCCAATCTCAATATAGGGATCAGGCCACACATGCGCAAATATACACAGTGTTTCAGTGTCGGATATATCCTCTTGAGCTAGGTCTGGTTGGGAGTGTCTGCGCGTCAACTTCTCTGGGCCACGGCTGAAATACTCTGAATGGAGAAACATCTCCTTCTCGCATTTCCACGCCCACTCTGGGACACCAGCTTCTTGAGGTTTGCGGTGGTCGCGATTTCCCGTTGATAGATTCCATTCGAGGTTCTCTGTGATGGCCCGTTCGAAAAAGCAGAGAGGAATTGAATCGCATTCCAGTCGTCTGAACAATGTATGCAGGTAAGGCGCTTGTTCAGCGGAGGATTCGAGAGGAGCGGGTGGAGAAGGCATCATGGAGATATAGGTCGTTGCAATAGGAGAAAACTCGCTTTGCGGCTATAGGATACTGAATAAGACGCAGCAGCCTCGACTCTGCGCGATACTTGTCTTGTAGAGAGATCGGTTACATTGTAAGCGAGGAGACGGTTTGCGACGTGTTCCATAGTGATTGGAGGGGAACCCACGTGCTGCATAAGCATTATGCATATGCAATATTCTGACTGATACAACACATGACTTGATTCAGCCACTTGCGTCGGATTTTTAATCTTCTTTCGGCCACAAGTGAATTATTGCGCAAAGATGCAGTTTCACATGTCATACAGAAGATACATGTGAATATTCTATTTATTAGCAAGCCCATGAGCTTGTCACCTGGTTCCTTGAAATTGCGAAAGGTCTCAGCTTATCTCCAATCAGAACATCCAAGCCCAGGATCCATTTTCTCTTCTCGTGACAGTCCACAAGCATGCCCTCTCCTGCCTTTCAGAACAATACAGCAGTTCGCTTTGAAGGACACGGAAACTACAACAGGCTCCAGTCTATCTTTAACGACAAAACAAGAGAGTGGAACGACAATGGAAGACCTGTTTCTATTCAGTACCTGCCGTTAAGAGGTGTCCAGGATGCTGTTCGAGCATACGGCGTAGTCCGCTTCCCACACTCAAAACATTTACCAAGAGCAGAAGACATAGAGACTGGCACAGGACCAGGGATGACATGGTGGACGTTTGACACTCAGTTCTACGGTCTCACAACTCTCTTCGGAGACAACAAGACGGTTACTATGGAGTTTGTTGATCGCATGAAGTACCTCAGGAGCACACACTTACGGTATCAATAGTGTTTGTTTCATTCATGGATTGAATGGCCATTCCTTGGAGACCTGGACGTCAAGGAAAAGCGGAATACATTCCACGCTCTCTCCAGCCGAAGTCATCACCTGGATTCACAGTTTCCTACCACGTAAGCTGCATGATGAATGCAGAATCATGACCTATGGCTTCGACGCAGAGCTCCTCAAGCGCACGGAAGGTTATCGTCTCGAATATTGCGCGAAACATCTCTTACACGAGCTTCAGGAAGATCGGGAGCGTCTAGACATCGTAAGCCTCTTGTTTTCTTTCCCAAAGCTGTAGGCTAGAAAGTCTCTTACACATTGATAGACCAGTGAGCGTCCAATCATGTTCGTCGCATATTCAATGGGTGGCCTTGTCGCACGCAAGGTAGGGAATCGACGCCTGTGTAATGACACTTCTTGATGCTTATGTTTAAACGCTACTACAGGCAATTGAGATACTTGACAGCGACCGTTTTGTCAAATCTCGATCTACCAAATTTTCTCGCCTAACGGTTCCTGCTTCCGCAATCGCGTTTCTTGGAACCCCACATAAGGGCTCACGTCTTGCTGGCGGCTGGTACATTAAGGCTCTCGCCAATTTACGGAGCCGTCGGACTTCAGATATTATCCGCATGCTGGAGCCTGACAGCAAGGTCATGGAACAGAACGAAAGGATATGGCAAGATTCACTCCAATGGTTCTGTCCATTCGCATGCTTTGTAGAAACAGAAAAGACGTCATACAAGTGGTTTGGCAAGAAGGAGGTAGGTTCAAGTAGATGTAATTCCACTCAGGTCTTAAACACCAAGCTAATTTGCTCTTCAGGTTGTGAGCGAAGATTCGGCCAGCTTTCTTAACCGGATTGTCATACCACTTCCGAACACTAATCATCATACCATATGTACATACCGCCAAGAGTCGGATGAGGGATTTAGAGTGTTTTTATGGCATATGGTCAAACTATGGGGCGAGGTACGCGGTAGGAACAACATCCATCAGGAAATTGCGAGAAATGGAGCGCTTAAAATAGCAAGGCTTCCGGGTCACACTGAATTTTAGAATATTTACAGTGTTTACGACGAAAGTATTTTAGTATATATTAGAAAATAACGTGAATGGACTTATTCAAAAAATTGTACTCTCGTAAGTAAAGTATCCTACTATTTAATTTAGATGTATGAAAACACATAGCTTTAGATGGCTGAATCAGTTTAGAGATTACGCTTCCACTGAGAGATAGCTACAATAAACAGAAAACGTGTGGCATATGAATGCAAAAGCTGCGACACAGGAAAAGACAACTGCTGTCTGGAAATTCTTAGTCCAGAACAAAATGGTATTGGATCAGTAGGCTTAGCTTACCTTCCAGTCGCTAGAAACCCATAGGCCATCTCGATGTGCCGTGTTCCACAGAAGAATTGTGAGCCCTGCCAGAAAAAGGTACACACCAAATCGTAACATCATAACCGGAATCTGCCAAATAAACAACTGTACTGGGCGCGGCTCAGTAGATCCGAGCATGCGTTTGGCAATGCTGAGATAATCTGGATGGCTCTGGAGTCGACGGAGCATGATGCTTTGCTGCGTCGCGCTAGCGATGCTAGCAATGACGAACATAAGACCCGCGTACCAGCATGCAAGCACTGGCCAGATGGCTCTCTCTGCTGCAGGCCATGTGAATGCACTGCCAAAAAGACTCGCAAGTAGGGCACTCTATTATTGTCTCAGCACACCGCTCATGATTTTGACGAGTAGTCCATGTACCGTAAGGCCGACGTAATTGAGTTCGTGAAGCTTAGCTTCATACCACCTCTTGGTAAGTGGATACGGAGCATTCTCTTTAAGAAGCTCTTCGATGGGCTTTTCGCTGAATGTGAAGGGGCTAAGTATCGCCTGCCAGATATTCGACAGAAAGTCTAGTAAAGATGTAATCATGTTCACAGTGTCGGATGTCCTTCAAGCCCTGGGATTTCTCGTTAAGTGGGATATGTATCCGAGAAAAAGGTATAGAAGCAGTCTTGTCTGCTCCATTATTTTTTTCCTACCAGGACACATGAACGCGCGGTCGTGCAGAAGGGAGGCTGACCCTACAAGCCGGTTTTCGTTCCCAACAAGTGCGCAAGACCAATCGTGGAGGGTCCCTCCAGGCCGCACCTGCTTACGTTGCATGCATAATTGAACTAGGATACATCGAATGCGTGGTTATCACGACTGACAAATGAGATTACGGGAAGTTGCATGCAAACATAACGGAATGCCACGTCAGCAGCACTCGACACGACAAGCCGGGTGTCGGCAACAAATGAGAATTCTACAAGGTTTGTAGCGTGCTTACTGAGCCGGCAGATGAACTAACATTGCGGCAGCGAAGATGATTGAGTGAGCACGCCACGCATGGCCTGCTTTGGATTTGGGTGAAGCCGCATCGCACAGGGCTGGCATAAACTCTTCGCTTACTGTTCATCTATTGGCATAAATCATGCGTTGAAACACTAAATTGCTTGAAAGAACTTAGCATTGAGTAGAGTATGGTACATGGAAGTGCAACGGCTTCGCAACCGCCAGGCGAACCGACATGTTGCCACGGAAGCTGCGTAGCTGTTAATGGAAGATATTTGCGTAATAGTCATCCCCCGTGAAGAATACACATCTAAAGCCCTCACCATTATTGGATACGCAAAAGGAAAGTTACTGATGCAGCAATCCCATGACCCAGGAGTGATCCACCCTAGAGTAACTTTGACTCAAGTTATGGAGTGTCGTTGAGCCAACTATCCAGTAACCAGATCCTTATGTGTAACACTGAAAACTACGATAAATTCCTAGCCGTAGGTTGCGCCTGCGACGATACAAGCCTTTCCGCAAGAAAGTTTGTGAAGATTCAGATTATTGGATGCCAGAGCTGGCGGAAACCCAAGACTGTGTTATGAGGTATTTGTGGTTCAGAGCGGCTCGAAAAGTGGTGGATTGAGATGGAGAATGAGAATGGAGGAGGCTTGTAGGAAGGATTCGAGAGGGAATCTACAACAAGTAAGCTGGACGGCGGGAAAAAGGCTGGTAAATCAATTCAAAAGACATCTTATTAAGAGGATGAGAGGGGATGGAGACTTCGCTAGATCGAGAGGCGGTCAAGACGCACACCCAAGTTTCCTGACCGGTGGGTGTACTCGGTTGACAGAATTACGAATCAAAGATCGACAGCCTCCCCACTCTGCGCGACCCACCGTCCAATAGAGGCAGCACGACTACCGAGACACTTGACGATATCCGGAATGGGTGTCCACAATCATAGCCGCTGTATCCGCGTGGATTCAGCCCACGTTCTTGTGTCCCCACCAAGAAACCTGTTGCAGATACCACGTAGTTAGCTTAGCCGTCAGCAGAGGATAAGAACTCGCCAGCGGGCGAATCCTCCCTCTCGCTCACCACCAACAATCCACACGCATTCATGATCCTCACCAACTGCCACAAACCCGTATTCTACAATCACACCAGTACCTCATTCACGCTCACCAACCCGATATGGAAGCTGAAAGACGAGAGGACGCGAACCGCGGACCCGCAAACTCTACTTGGCCATGGCTTCCAGATCCCCCAAATGTACCAGCACCACTGCTGCAGCGGCCGCTGGACACTGTGTCCGATTGGATAAGCTCTGAGGAGCTCTGCGATGTTTGCAGTAAATTGAACATTGATGAGGTAGGAGGCATTGGATACGAGCACCGAACGGCCCAGGATCTGGAATGTGTTGCTGGAGCGACTATGCAGGCTGGTCAAAGGTGTTGTCCACTGTGTGCGATGATCTGGAAGCGCATGAGGGACCATTTCGTTTACTATTTTCCCAACAGATGGATTCGTGTCGAGACGGATCGAGACGCGGTGCAATATCATACAAACACATTCAGGAAGTGGGCCGACTTGGAGGCGTGGCAGAATATAGACAAAGAGGTGGACGAGAAGGCCCGAGAAATGAAGTTCTCATGGCTAATGAGTCAGAGTGATGAAAGGATCATGCTGCACGAACGGGGAGAGCGTATCAATATTATCCACGGAGCCAGTTCGGACTGGCCTCGTGTCGAGTTCTCAGATAAAACTGAGGAACTGAACTACCTTTCTCGGACACTCAGTCTTTATACTTTGCCTGGTAGGGGACATCAAATATTTTAACGAGGCAAGTGAGCTTACCACCTCCGTAGATGCGCCATCTGCAGGCAGAGTTAGCAATCACATACCTTGGAGAGACTTGACACAGGCTAGTCAGTACACTGCTTCATGGACTCGACGATGCCTACACGAGCACACAATGTGTCCAAAATCAATCGAATCTCCGCTTCCCAAGCGTCTAATAGACGTCGGAGTTCACGGGACTCCAGACAAACCGCGCATCTGGATCAATCCCTCGTTAGTGTCTGCATCGAAAGGAGATATTCTGCCGACACCAATCACGGGAACATACCTGGCCTTAAGTTACTGTTGGGGCCTGGAACCCTTTGAACTGATTGGCCCACATAATCTCGCCAAAATGACAGAAGAGATACCAGTGAAAAGCCTTCCTCTAACAATCCAAGATGCCATGGAATTCACTAGACTTCTTGGGGTTCGATATCTCTGGGTCGACTCACTCTGCATTTTGCAAGGAGAAAGTGTCGAGGCTAAAGCAGACTGGAACGAGGAGTCCGTGAAGATGGAGACAATCTACTGCAATGCCCTTCTCACTATTGGGGCCGGGACAGGGAAGAGCGCATATCATGGCATTCGACCGACCGCAGATCAACCAGAAATGCCATTTTGCCCTTTGCCAGAGAGATTTGGCGGCACAAAATGGCCCGGTCAAGTATACGTAGGCTTGAAGCAGATAGCGCATCGCCAAGATGTCATCCAAACGAGAGCCTGGACATTTCAGGAGTTCCTACTGTCCGCTCGCTACGTTCATCTGGGAGACAACCAAATATTTTGGTACTGCAAACAAATTTCCTGGGACAAGCGAAGAAATCGGACAACGGAACCGTGCCCTCCAATTCCCGACGGAAACGGATTGACTGATAGTATCGAACGGGACAAACCCAACGCCGAGTGGTACCGAATAGTCCGCGACTATACCTCTCGATCCATCTCGAGGGCCGAAGATCGACTCATTGCTCTTAGCGGTGTCGCGAAAGATCTTTGGCTGCGCCGGGGTCAGCAAGATGAGTACTTGGCCGGCTTGTGGAGGAACACCATCACCCAAGATCTAATCTGGAAAACGAACCAACATGATTACGGCCCACTCTCTCCTACGCTTCCATCATGGTCCTGGGCTTCACGGAATAAAGAAGTGTGGTACGATGATGACCATGGAGAGTGCTCTGCGGACTGTGCGCAGTTCCTTGGTTCTCGAATCGTCGGCGACCCATTTGGACATTCAGTAACGGGAAGTATCAGATTGAATGGCTGGATCAGGAAGGCCGTAATCCTTATAGATGATGAAGATTATGACGACGATGAAGACGATGTTGTTCATCTATATGAGAGCAAGAACGCACGAGAGTCCTTTGGATGGGTCATGCTGGATGGGCCGCTAAATTCAGTAAAGAAACCAATCTCTACCTGGTCTCGCGAGGGACATTCCGACACCGACGAATATTTCGAGGTTGTAGGTCTGGAAATCCATAGATTTGGCTCCGGACTTCTATTGTCGCCTGAAAGTGTAGGAAGTAACAGATACAGTCGCATCGGAATCTTTTTTCAGTGGGATTGGACTAAAACCTGGGGTGTTTTTACTGGCGAGCGATGCGATTTAGAGCTTATTTAGTTTCTACTTTAAAGTGTACGATCATGATCATTTTTTAGTATACTGACTTGCTTCCGTTTCCCTCTGAAATTATCATATTATGGGTGCATAATTCCGGAGATACTACTCTATAGAGTTGGTGGTAGTAGTATTATTCAAAAGTTTAGCAGCGTATATACCCTATAGCCACTTTATACCAGACTCTTTTTCTAATATTTATATTGATAATCTTTACTATTACTTTCTAGAGAGTACGGCAGAGAGAGTTCATTCGTTAACATGGAGAGTTACTTTAATATATTACTGTTGATCGAGAGAAGCTAAATTAAATCAAAAAAGTAATATATTACTGTTAATCTTGGTAGCAACCGGTAAGTAGGTGGTAAGCCTTTGGTCGCATTGCAAATTATGGTCACCTGCTGCTTCTTAATGCCAGAATACGATATTCGCAGGCGCAGGCTAAGGAATAGCGATAGTCTGGGAGGTCAAAGAGGTGTGCGTAGCCGCAAAGGATGCATAGCGAGTCATACGGGGGAGACACAATGTCATTCGGAGCGAACCTCTACAAACCCCATCCCTCACGATCCCATGCCCATGCTCATCCCTACGTGGCTACTGATAGCGCTGTGTCTGGCGCCTGACGCGGCCGCCATTCACAATGTTGCCCGGGTCTACCTGAGCAAGCAAGCGGGTCTTGCGGCGAGGAGCTGGCGGTGGCGGCGATGTTAGTGTTACTGATGCTGCTGGCAGTGGTCGCTGAGCTTGCTCAAAGAGCAGCTGTGCACTTGGAGAGCCATAGGGGCTGGTCTGCTCAGCAGTGCCTCCATTTTCGGAGTGGCGGGCGGGAGAGGGAGTGCGTGGCGGAGAAGGCAAAGTCTCCCTGTTGTCATTGTTGTTGTTTGCTGCTTCACGGGCTTCCCTACGAGCACGGCGGTTGCGGCGGTTGCGAGCACGGGCGAGGGCGCGGGCGAGGACGCGGGCACGGTTGAACGGCCTAGATACTGTCAGCCTACTTGCTCGCCAGCCAAGTCTACAATTGAGAGGGATAGGCTCACCAAGAGATGAGTGGCAGCTTGCCAAGGAAGCGTTGGGCGCGGCCGATGGTGTGGTATTTGAAGTATCTTCCAATGCGGCCAGTCACGTGCTTGAGCTCCGCCCAGGGGAAGCTTGGGGCGGGCCGGTTGCCGCGTATGCGAGGCATGATGGCGGAGAGGCGTCTGGGCGGTGACTGAGCGGGAGTGGAGCGGCGGGTGGTGGTTGTCGAGACTCTGATCGGTGGTCCAAATATTGGAGCCACCACAGACAGGCCTGAATTTGGCGGGGACGACAGCGGAGCAGGGGAGCCGTGGGAGGGTGGTGGTGAGTCTGATGGGGGCCCAAAGCTGGGACGCACCCGGAGGCAGCCTGGACGTGACGACGGCGATGGCGGGAGCAGGACAGGCAGAAGAAAAGATTGGCGCAAAAAAAGTCGTCGATCGGGAGATACGTGGCTAGATAGCGAGGACAGACGGGAGTCGAGGATGCGTATGCGTGGGCGGGGCATGTTCGCTGGACTGCCTTGTGAGGAAGCAGCACCCAACCTTGCACCTTCCGGAGTCCAAAGAGCGAACCCCTAACGCCTGAAAGTAGCAAGATCGGACAAATCGGTCTCGTCATTCTCTCGCCTCGGCCGCGGCACTGATGCTCAGTAGTTTGAAGCTTCGGCAGCGAGTTCCTTGCCATGCTTGCACGCCACGAACAGGCCCCCAAGACCGCAGCGCCGGACTCAGCAGTGTCATCCTTCGCAGCAGTCACAACGCTTCCGCTGATGCCACCGGACACCCTCAAGCTCGTATCAAGCTCTCCATGTTCGCATTCGGTAGCTGGGCGAGATCGATCCAGGTCTGCATCTCCTCTCTGCTAGCACAACTACAGCGAGCCGTATTTCGTGACGAGTTGGTTTTTCAGTGCAGTTCGTGCGACAACGAAATGAATGCTGCGCCATCCGCTCTGTCGACCCGGCAGATTCATGGCGATATTCTCGTCACATTCGCTTCTGGTGCAATCCAAGCTCTTTCTCAGTACTCGCTCACCTTTTCATCCCAGCCCATGCACCCTCGAGACAGAAAAGATTGCGTGAGCCGGCCAGCGAGCATTTAAACTGTCTTCTCGCACACTGACGCCGCCGTCAAGCTTCCCCTGCCGCCTCATTGCCTCATCTCCGGCCGACAAGCCGAATGAAGAGCACAGCACACAATGGCATAGAGAGGTGGAAAATGGAGGGATTGACGGCGCGTGGGAATGGCATGAAGTTGAGACAGGCTATCGGCTAGGCAGGCGGCCGCTAGGCCTGGTGCGGAGAGGCCCAACGGTCGGTGCTGACCGCTAGCCGCTACCGGTCGTCGCTCCACATATAAAGCCAAGTCTGATCTCCTGTTCTCTAAAATCTACTCAGAATGCTCAAGTGAACATGTAACGCGGGTTCGACTGCTTCGATTCCCACCGGAGTTCGGCGTGTTGGCTGGCCGACGTGCGTCCACGCTGATGACCAACACGTACAAGAATCCATTGCTGGCGTCATGCTCTCGAGGAATCTTTTTTCTTTTGCGAAGATAGCAGGCTTCAGGAAGCGCTTGATGACGTTAGTTGGCCGCAGCCTGCAGTCCTTCACACAAAGCTACATGTTTGCCTCATGAATCCGGCCTCTCCCGAATTGCCGCATGCGGTAAGCCGGGTAGTGCTGCCCTCCACAACCCCTTGGTTTCAACAGGTTTACATCACAGCCGAAGGCTAGCATGCATTTATTTTTGGTTCACGCCATGCATACGTATAGCTTTAATACACATATATCGTTTATTTCTTCCAAGATATGTAATCGCCAGACTGCAGCAGATGGAATCCACTCTTGAGCCGTGAGAGCTGCACCAGGAATATGCGCCATAGACATCTCGCTTCCACGTAGCCAGGAGCAATTGAGTTATAGTCGAACATAGTGCATTGATGGATGTGACAATTTACTCTTAAACATTACGTTGCCATGGCGCATATCCTCGCACACAATATTCCCATACGTCCCCGTACTGCCCCCTCCTCATCCCCACTCCGCCTCCGCCTCCCCCCTCCCCCCTCCACACCCCCAACCCTTCACATCACCACCCGCTTACTGGTAGGTGCAGACCTTGTCAGGGTTCTTGTAGGCCTGGGTGACCTTGATCTCGAAGGGGATGCAGTTGGCCTTGTTCGGGGGGTTGGGCTGGACCTTGGCGGAGTAGATGTAGAAAGCAGCGCCGTTGTCGGGGCAGGCGAGCCAGTTGGCGTCGCCGTCGTACATGACCTTCAGCTGGTCCTGCTCGGAGCCGGCGATGGAGAAGTGCGTGTCGCCGCCGTTGTCGCCCTTGGTGAAGCGGAGCAGGCCCTTGGTGCCGTCCTCGAGGATGCTGACGAAGCCTGCCGCAAAAGAAGGTTAGCGAGACGCTTGCGGGGAGTTTGGGTGGTTGGGGGGGGTTGTGTTGACACGTACCCTGCTGCTGGTTGCTGGTGCCGTCGTTGTAGAACAGCATGTTGCCACCAGAGTTGACGGTGATGTAGGGGTTGACGTCGCCGCAGGAAGAGGTCGACGGCTTGCTGATGTAGAAGGACTCGGCGGAGGCGCCGATGACGACGCCGTCGATCTTCGTGTTGGGGGCAGAGGCCGCGATGCTGTACCAGGTCTCGGTGGGAGCGGCGAGAGCGCTGCTGGCCGAGGCCAGGGCGGAGGCGAAAACGATGGCGGTCTTCATTTTGGCTGGAGGTTGTTTGGTTGGTAGCGAGTGGCTGTGGAAAGCGAGTGTGGGAGTTGTTTGGAGTTGCTTGCTGCTGGTGGCGTCGTAGAGGAGGGATTGGGCAGTCTTCTTATACTTCGTTGATGTGTGTCCGGAGGCTATGCCTCTCGTACAAGGTAGCTAAAGATAATATTGACGTCATGGCCCCTTGGTGGCGTCGCGGGAGACCGGGTGCCCCGTTCGCTCGTATAATCCCGATGCTTGGGTATCGGCGGCAACCACTGCTATTCACCGGGTTGAAGTCTACAGCACATGGAATGTACGAGCGCTACGCAAGGGTCCCAGAGTTTATGGCCCAGTCGCAGACCCGCAGGTTCCGGATCTAAAGCTTGACTGTGCTCCGGAGAGCTTGGATCATAGGAATACGAACAAGAACTACAACATGATTAGTCGCGGCTTGTGTTGTATAGCTGTTAAGTGCAGGCTTTCTTGGGACATATGACGATTTCCGTTATCCAGCAGTATTGTTCATTTGGCTGAATATGGTACTGACCCATGTCTTAAAAGCAAGACTGTTGAAGTTGCGCCAAAAGCTTAGCCTGCGCCATTGTCCCGCTGGCTGGGCGCCACAGCCGCAATGCGCCCCACTGCATCGTACAACACGACACCATCTCGCTGATCAATCGGATGTTTTCTATCGCAAGCTGATCATGGCATACGAGCGGGAGTACAGAATGTTCGCAAGAACTTGGTGTTGCAGGGCTGGCCCCGCTGCCGAGTGGGGGAACCCCTGAAGTACGTGCTGACTGCGAGTATGATCATTCGACCGGAAGCCACAAAGCTTCTCTACACCGGTCTAAATGTCAATAATCGCGTTACGTAAAAAAACCTGGGGAATCAGCCCTACGAAGGCACGGTCTCAATTCGTCCACCTGTACGCACGACCTCCAACGTCTGCGCCAAACCTAACCTCCTGTTCACTCATCGATACAAACCATGGATATTATCTACGATCCTTTCATCTTTTATCGTAAGCACGTTCGTAGTCGATGAGTATACTGCTAAGAAGTTGCGTTGTTGATCCGCCAACGCTGGTCAGCCACGACAAACTCCACTGCAACAGTTTCACCACTAATTCTTACCGGAGCATAAGACCTACAATGCAACGAGCTCCTACGTAGCATTCAAGTGTGGACACGTCGGAGATAGCCGGTGGGAAAGCGTTTGCTGATCTTTCCAACTTTTAGTAGAAGAATTTCCTCGTACTTGAAAAAACGGCAAGAGTTCCCGGTGGCAGTGCGAAAAGTATTTTTGGAAAAGGGGAATGGATGATCATTGTCTTTTACCTCCCTAGTACCTCCCTAGTAATACGAAAAGCTGATTATTTGAGGTTGGCATGTACAACCGTCACCATTTGTGCTCTGCCGTATGGTAGCGGCTCCCTCGTGAGTCTAAGTCAATAAAGGCTCGCTTTTCCGTGTTTCACCGAAGACTCGTGCTTTCATGGACATATAAATACACTGACAGGACGAGGTATGGCACATTATAAGAGGAATTCTCCATATTTAGCTTCTAAATCTAAATGTCCACCTAATATGGCGTTTTTCTGAGAGTAATAGCACACTTTACCTCCAACAATGACATATGTCTTTCCGCGAGAAAGAAATGAGAGATGATCGAATTTCTGTCAGATGGATTCTCGAACGCCTAACTATTCAATACTTTGCAACTTTCGCTTTCTGCTCCCATAATTCTTCAACCAATCCGCGATTTCTCGATGGAATCTAATATCAGCCAACTCTCGAGGGGTTCGTGCCTGATTATCCAACACCCATGTATGCGCTCCTTCTTCAATAAGAGTTTTCACAAGTCTGAGTTGACCCGTCTCCGCAGCATAATGTAGTGGAGTCTTTCCTTCAACGTCCTTGATGTTGGCATGATAGTTGGCAGACATGTTATGTCCCTCATAATCCTCCGATTTTGCAATTGCGCCATATTCTAACAACAGTTGAACAAGCCTGTGGCTTCTTATCTCGACTGCCCAATGCAGAGCTGATTTTCCGGTAGAGTCCACCAGATTCACGAAGGTGAGATCGACATCTGGCGTCTCGAGTAACTCACTGACCGTGCCAACATCTTTGGCATGCACAGCCTTGTGGAGCTTTAGGGCCGAGGCTATGGTCGTGGGACGGTGTTTTGGTGGTTCCGTTAAGCGATCTTCGTGAAGCGTGGTCTCTGGCGCGCTGTTAATGTGCTTCATCTTCGATGAAGCAGTGAGCGGATCGAGCCGGATTCCGAACACGTCCAGATGACCAGCAATCCTGGCGCAGTCAAGAGGAGTTTGGCCGGTGGTGCTCTGTACGCCGAGATCCGCTCCAAGATCCAGAAGCATCTTTGCAATCTCTGTACAGCCTTCTTGGGCAGCGTAATGAAGACAAGTCATTTTGTCCGCACATTCATGTTGGATCTGAAGTAGAAATTAATTTCGAATGACCTCAGTACAGCGACCAACGAATGGGGTTCAAATTAAGGAACATATGGCTTACCTGGAGTGCATCAAGACAGGTTTTCCCTTGCTTGTCTGGATCATCGAGACTCCAACCTTTCTTGACAAGCGCTTCAAGTATACGGATATTCCCCGAAGTTCTCCGTTCTGGTGCTGCCAAAATATGCAAAGGAGTGCGGCCATGTATATCTCTAAGAGAAGGATCAGCCCCAGCATTTATCAGGATCTCAAAAAGTTCGGGAGACGGTATCCTGGCTGCTATATGAAGAGGAGTTGACATTTCCTCTCTGCAAAAGTCCGTGTTGAGCATCTGAAAACCACGTGGGTCTTGCAGCAACGCCGACACGGTCATAAGTTCGCAGGACAGAATGGAATAGCGTAATTGACAAGCCAGTTGGAATATTGAATCCCTCTTGGAAAGTTTAAGCTGATTGTCGATGAGCTGACAGAAGTCGAAAGATTTTATCTGTTCGCAAAGGAGTTAGCCTCTCGGTTATTTAATACATGAACTTCTGGGGGTCCAAAAACCACACATGAGTAGTCTCTCCCACTGTGAATGAGGAGTCTTTATCATATGGTATAGAACCTACTTCCGTATCGAGTTCACGGAACTCATCCAATGGTAACCCAAGTTCGGTGGGTGAGAATATCTGACATGTGTGATGGTGGCCTTGCAGGAAAGCGGAAAGGAGAGGGGTTCTAAAAGAATCATCGACGGCCTCAGTGTCCGCGCCGTGACTGATTAGGATTCTTGCGACTTCAGTTTGTCCTTCTCGTGCAGCGCAATGGAGAGGTGTCTCGCCAAATCTATCCTTGAGGTGGATATCTGCGCCTCGCAACTTAATTAAGGATAGTGTGACACCAACGTATCCCTTGCTTGCGGCCCAGTGCAAATCTGACCTACGATACTTTCCATCATGGGTTCCTATGAGACTTCGTGTTGCTAAGTTCTCATGACTCGAGTCGTTCACCATACGTAAGATGGTCTCTACGTGGTGGACCTCACAGAACCGGAGGGTATCGACGATTGTGCTCTCGATAACCCCCTGTGAAACAAGTGACGGACTGTTTTCAAGAGTCCAATCCACAAGGTCCTGGTCGCCATAGAGTAAGGCAGTTCGTAGGACCTCGCCAAAGCCACTGTGACCAAATGCAAGCCTGTTCAAAGCCTTCTGCAACCAAAAGGGTTTCTCCAGCCAATCGTGAAACTTTTCGGACTTCCAGAGCCCTATCTCGCACTTCATAGTGTTCAAGACTGCGGAAGTGAAATGCTGAGGGTCGAGTGTGTTTTCGTAGTGCTTCTGAAGGATATCGACCACATCTGGTTTGTCGAAGTACATCGCTGCGTTTAGAGCTGTGCCATGCTCTCCTCCCTGGATATGACTTTTAGAGTCATGCAGAAGAAGAGCTTCGACGATCGAAGACCACCCTTTTCGTGCTGCAAGGTAAAGTGCCGTCTCTTCCCTTACGCGGGGCTTGCACGAACCACCACATATACGAATGAGAGGATCGAACTCTGAAAAGCTGGGTCTCAGCCTTCCCAAATTCAATCTCGGTGCAGTGCTAGAGAGCGGGATCGTTGTATTCTCTGAATGCCTTGGTTCCATACTTGGCGCTTCGACATGTTGATTTAGCAGATATGACGAGTCGTCCCCAGTCATCGTTGGAAGCAAGTAATCGTCCAACTCAAGTGAGCTCAGGATCCACAGATGATCTGAAACATCTGGAAATTCAGCGTAGTAGTCAGTCTTGATGCTATCCCATCTGTTGTACAGTCGCACAAAAGAGTGATATGCATCAGACGTGAAGAAATGCGCGATTTCCTTTACTACGCTCTCTTCCTCATGTAGCCCATATGCAAAATATGGCAATTGCATAGCGAAACCAGTCAAGGGATACGTTATACGCTCTACCACGGAGCATGGAAATTTTGGTATGTGGCGCAGATAGCCAAGACTGATTTTCGTGAAAGAGATAGCTGCCTCGGGTTGTTTGAGTGCGTTCTGGAAATCTGGGGGGATTTTATTTGAAGTCAAGTACTCCCGAACAGAGAAGTGCGCGATGCGGAGAACACCAGATGGCTTTTCTGGCCGTAGCCAGTCTATAGTGACAAGGGCGCCGCATACCCTGGCTAGGTCACGCTGTGATGGGAATCGATTGATAGGATCAAATGCCAGATCCTGTGAAGGATCGGTGATGATTGCGTCCAGTGCCATCTCTGTGCTGAGCAGATCACTGTGGAAAAGTAAGAGTTGAAGAATAGTGATAGCTCGTTGTCTTTGCCTCTTTGAAACAAATCCATCCAGAATTCGAGTATAGGTGTCCTCCAGTGTCTGGGGTAAAGATTGCAACGTTTCAACTAGGTCTTCATAGTTGCAGCAGGTGCGCAGTTCTTCAAGCTGGCAGAAGACTAATCGAAACCTGGAAGTCTCTCGTTAGAACGATATACAACCCGGTTGGTTTTGTTTTGTGCTTACATTCCATCAGACCTTTCAACAAGAGCTGATTCTATGGCTTCCAGAGCTTTGGGTGACCCATTCCACTTTTGCAAATCTGGACTCTCACGTATCCTTTTTTCAACGTACTTTTTGATGTCGCCTTTCACCACGTCTCGTGACAGGACAACTGTCTCTCCCATATTGCCCAAGAGCAAGTCAATATCCTCTTCTTTTCTGCTGGTGACAATCAGCCGGATTCGTCCGTTGGGAGCGTCTGCTGTAGCCTTGATCCACTCAAGCAGAGTATCCAGATCTTTGCGATGTTTGATCTCATCCAACCCATCAATCACGATCTGGACCCGATTGAAGTGACTGACCATTGATTCGAAGGCCTTGACAAGGTCTTTCGTTGGCGGAAGTCCGTTGTGGTTGTTATCATATAAGCTCTGTAGCGCGTCTTGTGCCTCCTTTTTCTTTGGGAAGAGGTGTGCGGCAAAGTTGCGGATCATGCCATCAAATGTAACATTACCGCTCGCTTTGTACTCAAAGTAAAAGTACAAAACAACGTCAGCGGGATCTTGAGCTTTCGTCGCGACTTCGTCTATGATGGAGGAACTTAAAATCGTCTTCCCACTTCCTGGAATTCCATGAATCCATATTAGTGGAATGTGACCGTCTTTCCATCTACTGAACATCTCGCTGCTCAGAAACCAATGGCATGTTCCAGCTTGATGCAGGTCTCTTGCGTTCTTGTAAGCCGCTGATGTGTCTGGAGGGTCGAGCCACTGTTTTAGCTTTCGCTCCCGGCTGTCCCGAGCGAGATGGTTGGTGCGTATTATCAATTGCTTAACATCTACCCATTAATTAGCCTCATTTAATCTAAATAGGCGCAGCAGATGGAGTTTTCAGCCGAAAAAAAAAATGATAAATAACGGCTCAAACATGTAGCTACTAACCGCTCTCAGCTATCCTGCATTTCCTGACCTCATCCACGGGCATATGAAAGAACAGCTGTCTCGCGTACGCCGCAGCCGTTGCCGCGGCGTACCCATGCCACTTGTCGTTCTTATGGGAGTCAGAGTAATCCGAAATACCACGTATAACAAGACAGGGGAAATCGGCCAGAACCCCAGCCGCTTCCATCTCGAAACAAAGTATGCCGTACTGGTTGGCCAACTGGTCGCGCAGCAACCCGTCCTTCACGACCAACTCCCCAGCCGCGATCGTACCCCGGTGGACCACTATCTCTTCTCCGTTCTCTCCATCCTCCTCGTCGCTGTCGTCGCTGCTGCGATCAACTCGCTGGCTCGGATCGCATCCACACTTTTGACACGAAACCTTCGGCTCCGGGTGAACATAGTCGGCTCTGTAGAGGTGGTCCTTGTCGGCTCCGGGATACTTGTAACGTCGCAATCCGCGGATAGTCGTATCGATTCTGCTCAGGTGCGCGAGAAGCGGATCCGTCCTCGACCGCGAGCGTCTTACTGCGAGGTCCTGGGCTGCGTTGAGCAGGACGGTAGGCGGTGCAGCGAGGAAGCCGGTCCGGCGGAACTGGCCTGCCTCAGCCTTGCCGTGGTCGTACTGCACGGCCCCCGAGTGCTCGCCAGTAGGCTTGCTGACAACGACATGGCCGAGACGGATGTGCCCGTTATCGGTAAAAGCGGGGACTCCTCCACCGATACCAACGAGGAGCCCGAAGCGCAGCTCCGCAAACGTGTTGCGCATTTGCGTAACGACGGTTGCAGCTGGATTGTTACCGGCGGAGGGGAGTCCTGCGATGACGACATTGTGCCCGTTGATGCTGCCGAGCGTGTAGACGTTGTGATCGTTGGCCGGCTGTGGCAGCCGCTCGTGTTCTTCATCAAGCATCTCCTGGGCCACGATCTGCTCAACCTCCAGCGGGCAGATCCACCCTACTGTGTAGTCTTCATGGCTCAACCGCCTGGCGGCCTGTTCAGGGTCGTTCATTTTGCTGCAGGTGCACTGCACCTATTCAAAGTAGACAGGAAGCAAATAAAACATGCCGAAGCGGCACGCAAACGAGAACTCTGGAAGGACGAAGACGTACGCGTGGGCAGTGGAGCCGAATAATAAATTCTTGGGGTGCACGTCAAACCAGCCGCTTGCGAGCCACTGAAAATCCCCAGAACCCACTAAATGCCAGGCAGCAACATTGTACAGCACAGATAACAGATGGCACCGCGACGGACCAATCAGAAAGACGAAGTGGTGATGTTTTATGGAGCCGGGCGGTAAATTGCCTGCAGCCCCACTGATCTTCAATGGGAGCTGAGACCGGGGCGCGAATAACCGAATCACACACTTTTGCTAGCACGGGTTGGTATCATAATTGTATATGTGATCTAATAGGAAGAGTATCCACACAATGCACCTAAGACGTTTCGGGATAATTAGGGTTCTTATTTGCGGGGAGGGCGTCTGCGATATCGCCAAGTTGCAGACAAAAAGGCCGGTTCCGCGTTACCTTTGCCTCAAAGTATCGTAGTACTAAAACAAGGATAGCCTTCATCCAACAGCCGCTGACCAGATGTTTTGCTAAGTTCCTTCTTTTATCGTGCTCTCCGTCGATAATACTGGTGAGTGGAGTGGTTACGGAGCAGAGACTACTTAAACCATCAATTACAATTGACGGCCAGCGAGGCATAGACCCTAAGGTATTGAGCTCTTAAACACAACTATAGAGAGTCTTTACCAATTGAGTGACTGTAACCGCAAAATATGGGGGTATAGCTAGGAAAGATTGGAGGCAGAAGCAAGCGTAGGAGGGCCACACTTTAAGCGAACGCCACGGGCTCAGCTATTCTAGGTAGAATGAATAGCCAAGAGGCCAAAGTGAATCTATCTGGGTACCTAAACGAAAATCTGAGAGAACTGCGTAATCCGTAGACGAGAGATATTTTTTTAGGAGTTCAGGCTTGGGCGCTTAAGATAAACGCCCCGTTTTGGATAAGCACATCTTCAGGCGTAACATCTTCGGAGCTCGACAAAAGGTTTAGCACCGCTACAAACAGCCATTAGAGATGAGGAACATACCGATAGGCAATTCTTATTAATTGCCCTTCAGCCGTCAGTGTCCCACACATCGTATTCAAGAGGCAGATCAGACGAGTGAGTCTAAACATAATTTCGAAAGATAATGTGGAGTAAATCATAAGTGTAACCATTTAGCGAGCTAAGAATACAAACAAGCTAAAGCACACTATACCCAGTACTCCTTCTGCAGTGCTTCTCCCTCCACCTGTGCTAACCCTGTGAAACCGAACTTCCCAGTTCGCGCCGAGACCGCTTCCCCCCTAGGCGAGGTTCGTCCGGAAGAACTGCGTAAGCTTATCAAACGGAATGAGCTCAACCCGATCATAAAGGTCGACATGACCAGCACCCGGGACCCAAACCAACTCCTTCGGCTCAGCAGCACGCTCATACGCGTCCTCGCTAAACTCACGCGAGTGCGCCTGATCGCCAGCAATGAACAGCAGCGGCCGCGGCGAGATAGTCTCAATGTCATTAAAGGGGTAGAAATTCATGAACTTCGTCATGCTCGAGAGAGTCGGGTGCGTGACGGTCTCGAAAGTCGCGCCCTCGGGAATGAACTGCGCACGAGGCGTGCGGTAGAAATCAAAGAACTCGCGCTGCACATCCGTCGTGTTGGGCGTGAGCTCGTTGTCCGTGCCGCCGGTCAACTGCACCTCACCGCCCTCGATCTCGACCCACCGCTGCTGCGCCGCGGCCGCAATGATCTCCTTGCGCTGCTCGACGCTCTGCGCCTTGCGCAGCCCGTCGCGCGCCGCGGCGCCCATGTCGTACATCGACGACGTCGCGATGGCTTTCAGCCGCGGGTCGATCTTGGCGGCGCTGATGATGAACGACCCGCTGCCGCAGATGCCGACGCCGCCGATGCGCTCGCGGTCGACGAAGGACTGCGTGCCCAGGTAGTCGACTGCGCCGCTGAAGGCGTCGGCGTAGAGCTCGACGGCGACGGCGTTGCGGGGCTCGCCGGAGCTGCCGCCCCAGAAGGGGAGGTCGAGCGAGACGGTGACGAAGCCCTGCTCGGCGAGCTTGGTGGCGTAGAGGTTGGCGCTCTGCTCCTTGACGGCGCCCATGGGGTGGCCGACGACGATGGCGGGGGAGGCGGTGCTGCGGCTGAGGTTGTGGGGGGTGAAGAGGTTGCCCGAGACGTTGGTGTAGAACTGGGTTTGGAAGGTGATGGGTTGGACGGTGACGATGTCGCTGGTGTAGAAGTTGTCGGCGCCGAAGGACATGTTCTGGGCCATGGCTGACATGGTCATCAGGCTGAATGCGGCGATTCCGCTTCCCACTGTCTTCATGGTGCTGTTGTCGGTCCTTGGTTCGAGTGCCCAGCGAAGTAGTGAAGTGAGAGTGAAGGCTTGGAGTTGGAATGCTGCTGTCTTGGGCGGCATGCCACTGGTTTTATACCTTGTGAGGTGGGTAACTGGGTCTTGCACTGCCATCATCTACGTCAGGAGAGGTCAACGGGAGATGGTCAGGACACAGCGGGACCGCGTGTTGCCAAGGTCTTTGAACGTCATGCCAAGGTGAACACTTCTCATGAATTTAGGAATTTTTGGCAGTCAAGAAGAGTAGGTTTGCCGTTTATGGAACAGTAGTATTACCTCATATTTACCCGAAGTTTATCCTCGGCCGCTGCCAAGCATCTTATGCATGCAAGGTACGGTTCATCCTGCTCTGTTGTGGCGCAAGCTTGATTTGTAATGCTATGTCCCTCTTGGCCGACTTTCAGCCGGAGCTTCTCGCCTGTTCCTTACTTGCGGATCAGGTGGAGCGAGTACGGCAGTGCCCTCGTCTGCATACAGGCCGTGCCGACCGTCATGGAAGACAGTGAGTCTCAAACATCAATGTTATCGTGCATGGTCAAAGCGGGGCGTTCCATTAGTAACTACAGTGACTAGCACTTCGAAACAGTGATATCCCGATAGTATTGATCCAACTTTACACCCTCTACTGTTACTCCTCTTGCATCAACAGCAAGCAAGCCAGGCTATCCTCACCGTAGGTGTGCGGGATTGCAAGCAAGGGCGGGTCCCCCGACAGGCCTGCATGAAACAGTGGCAGTCCCTTCACTCTTTACTCACGCCACAAGTATCACGCTGATTCCAGCAGCACACGATTGAGATTGAGGCGGAGCTGTCCACACCCGTCCAGGCCCCTGGTTCTATCTGCGCATCGGAACGGACGCTTCCGCGGAAAAGTAACAAGCGCACGGCTTTTACTCGCTATCGACCCACTGCAGAAGGGCTTGGCAAAGAGGCTGTGTAAGGACGCCATTGGAATGTGCAAGGCCATGGAAGCCTGAAGAGCGGTCTGAAAAAGTGTTCTGGTAGCGACAGTGCGGTAAGTAGGCCATGAAGACGGACGAATCACGGACGAAGGTATCGCTTGCAAAGGTTCGTAACTGCCGTGGATAACGGCAAGGACGCCATAAAAACTACGTGGACGACAAGGTATTGACATTTCGGAGAAATCGATGACGCAGTCCGTGATCATTTGGTGATGCT
This sequence comes from Lasiodiplodia sp. COLG20, assembly GCA_009801085.1. Classification (NCBI taxonomy): domain Eukaryota; kingdom Fungi; phylum Ascomycota; class Dothideomycetes; order Botryosphaeriales; family Botryosphaeriaceae; genus Lasiodiplodia; species Lasiodiplodia sp. COLG20. Next base: position 4,017,802 of record VNWV01000001.1, on the reverse strand, counting down.
TGGTCAGGGCGCGGTCGTGTCACTGAATGGATCTGGAGTTTGTGCCGTACATGACTACGTTCACAAACCTTTACGGCTTCCTGCACTACAATAACCCTACGCTGTCTTTTTCGCTCCCACTCGAACAATCTTTCATCAAATTCAACATCCTCCAACTTCTCTTGCAATGCGACTAGGCTTTGGCTGCATGAATACCATAACAGCATGCTCAATTCAAAGTTTCTTTCGGCCCACCCTAGCCGGAACGGTCGCGTTGAAGTTGACTTTCATATCTAGCTTGTTGGGGAAAACTACTGCCGGAAATAGCCTTCCTACAGGCATATCGAACGCGCCGCTTTCTTTCTTAGCAGCTAATCGCCCTGGAAACTGTTTTCTGCTGCTTATCTAGAAATTCATGATTCTTGAAATAGAAGATCATGTTCGCTTCGTAGTCGACCCCACGTCCGATAACATCGCCGACGTCGAATGCTGGGTAAGAGGCCTTTCGAGTCTCATCACCTTTAGCCAAGATGTATCCATCATTTCTGTATGTCCACTTGCAGTATTTGGAATGCCCAGGCCCTTTGGTCCTGTCAGGATAATCCATACAGCAGACATCAATTTCAAGGCTATTAACAATTCAGTATGAATGACTGCGAAGGAAACAGGTTGTCTATTTTACTACCTACACCTGCTAAACCAATCCCAGCGAAACCCACACCAGCCTGGAGTAGTTGTCATTTCTATTTCAAAGTAAGGTAGCAGCGGGTTCACGGGAAATGGATAGTCTGCCTAGACAGCCTTTTCTTTCAACCCTGCTATTATATTCATACACATAGGTCAGTTAAGTAACACGCGGAGATTTTAAGCGGAATATATTCCCGAGATAACCTACGGTTGGTGACAGAAAGGAATGTTTGCAGTGCCCTTCGATATTCTCGCGCTCCGCCAGTATTTGGCTGGCATGGATGTTGCCGCACTCGAATGCAATCAGCGCTGGAGCCCAGCCATGCCAATCCAGCCGACTTTTCTTTGCGCCACGGTTGAGAAGTAAGGTTATGATCTCAACCAATCCTCTGCTATGAGCGACGTGCAGTGCGTTGCCATGGTAATTTCCGTCTGCTTCGTCCCTATCCCCTCTCTGAAGCTCAACTTCACCTGAAACATAATAGTAGTCGCTATGGGTGCTAACTCTCGCGATAGACTCCATGTTCGACCCCCTGTCTAGCAATAGCTCTACAACCTTTTGATAATTCTTTTGACAGGAAAGCAGTAGGAAGTTTTTCCTCTGATTCTGTTCGCCCAAATCAGCCCCATTTTGCATGAGTAGTAGTGGGATGGACTCTGCAGAAGCTGGACGGCGGCTTCGAAAAAAAAAAAATCCAATGCGCGAAAGCCCCGAGAGTCTCTAATATTAGGATCGGCTCCATTGTCAAGAAGTAGCTTCACAGTATTCGAGCGATGGCCCGACGCCGCTTTGGCAAGAGCACTCCCGTCCTTCAGTGAATTGACATTTATTTGAGCACCACTCTTGAGGAGGATTTCAACGATTACATCGTGGCCATTGCCTGAAGTGAAGGTCAGAGCATTCCCTTTCCTCCTAATGATGGCTTCAAAGCTAGCAGCATCAACGATGGCGCTCGCCTCAAGCAGAAGCTTGACAGTTTTCGGTATCAAAGATGGGATCATCGTCATCGAGGTGTGTGTAACAATCGATCTCATCCCCATCACCTATGAGTTGATGCACAGTTCCAATTAGACCTTTTAAGCATGCAGGGCTCTGCATTGTTAAGACGTTTTGCCAAGTAAGACAAAACCGTCTTACAAGACGAACCTCCGCCGGCGTCTTGTCTTACAAGACGATCGTGGGTAGCGTCTTAGTAAAAACCCGTCTTATTTTAGAGATCTTAAACTAAGACGGTTTAAGACGCGCTAGAACGAGCTAAAACGGGCCACTAAAAACCTATATAGAACTCTTAAATCTACGTATAAGCGCTACGATATTAATAGTAATAATATATTAGTAGTTAACCGCTTATATGACGGGATATCTAAGAAAAACCTTACGATAGCCGGTTTGGTGTTAAGAAGCGTATTAGTTAATCTATCCGATACTAGCCGTATATAGTAGCGCTAAACCTATCGAGATAGCTAAGCGAGAAAATTCTTTTAAACCGTCTTATCTTTAACACCTACGACTCGCTAATACACTACCACTACAACTCGTCTAGACGCTAATCTAAGCGATAGAAGTCTAAGTTACACCTATACGACACCGGAAAAAAAAAGCCGAACGATAGCGATACGTTGCTAGATTTATACGAATTTTTAAAATGGCGGTAGGTGATCGATATGCCACGAATCAAAACACCAAAACGACTTGCCAAGACGCCAAGATAAGACAAATCAAGCCAAGCCATTCAAGACGACCCTCCTCAGCCGGCTTGTCTTGCAAGACGGCCGTGGGTGGCGTCTTGTTTTGGCCACGTCTTGGCGATGCAGAGCCCTGTAAGCATGGCCAAAATAAGGGATGAACTTCTAATCGCCACGAAGACTTAGTGTCGTCGGAGTTCTCGAGCAAGGTACTTAATTCCCGGTTCTACAATGCCATACCTACAACTTAAATTCACCCAGTAACTTTTGTGTGGGTGCTGCCTCGTGACACCAAGTTCTATTCAAGAGACCAATAGCGTTACAGTCTTCTGTTTTTCCTTTCTCAGTAAGTACTATGGTCATAGCGCACGAGACGCTAAAAGCACGCTAGTCATCGCACACCGACGATCCCATCTTGCGGGGTGGATACTATGTAGGAAGTGGCGAGCTGAAGATCTGCAGTCAAGCTGAAATGGCGCGCTTATAAGGGAGCTGAGCGTCATCCCCACGTGTCTCCACGAAGGGTCATGGGAGTGTCGCTCAACTACCCCATTAAGCAGATGCAGCGAAGCAGCTCTCACATATATAAAGATAGCAATCAGCGCTTGTATCACCAAACCCCCATCACTCTACACACCTTTATTCCTCAACTTCACAACCTCTATTCAACATGTCCGAGACCACCTACAGCACGTTTGGCGCTCCCATCCAAATCACCCTTCAGGATGAGGGGGTTTACGAAGTTACCCAACTTGACTCTCAGCAAAAGTTTGCCGATCTTTCATTCAACGAGGGCAACTACTCGATCGACTCCAATGTTGGACCTGTCAAAGTAAATCCAGCATCTATCATTGTTTCTCTAGGGTCTTCAGCTTACACTGTAATTAGTTTGGCGGCTTTATCCAAGAAAACTCTCTCGAAATTGGCGTCGATGTTGCTATCTTTGGCCTCTCGCTCGGCTCCTTTAACGGCAACGTCAAGGACGGGCTCGTTATCAGAGTCAATGTGGCGGCTGCCTCCGGCGAAATCAAAATATTTATACAGCAGGGGAACTGCATAATGGCAAGTCTCGACCTGCGCATCTTAGGCCAAACGAATATCGACAGGACGGTCAAGATTCTTACCCTATAGAAAGACACAAAGGCATGGTCGATAGGCTTGTGTATTTATTTCCAGTTTTCGTGGATCAGCCATGCGTTTGTCAATGAAATCCTTGTCATAAGCACGAGCAAAACTTTCTATTGTGCCCTGCAAAATCGCAGACTTCTATTTCTTGGTTTCCCCAAGACAACCAAGCCAGCAGCTCCTGAACAAATGTGCATATGTTGACAAGGGAACACGACGCGCATTTGGGACGGCGATGACAGCCGTGGCGCCGAAAGCGGGCCTACACAGCTGCTCGGTCGAATACTTCTCCGTCAAGTGGGCGCCAGGCGAAACCCAAGCAGCCCCAGGGAGGACTGATCTTCGCACGCGAACGTCACCGCTGGTCGTATTCGTGGCGGCGCGGCTATCTTCTCATTAGCGCCATCTCGACGCAAGTCATTGTCTTCAGCGTGCCAGGGCTCACGGAGGCATCTTCGGGCAGCCTCGCTTGTCGGCGTGGGGCCCGCTAACTTGGATGCGCGCTGCCGATCGGCACGTCAGCCGCAAATCAGCGTCGTGCCGGTCCGCCGCAGGTGCCGGTCCCTTCCATCAGCGTCTGCGCTGTCTTCCCGCTTTGGATGGTGGATTGGAGCAAACGTCGCGCAGAGGCAAGAACGCACTCGGGCCTGAAGGGCTGGATTGGATTCTCTGCCATTGAGGTCTTCGGCGCTTTCGGCAGGACTCGCTGTTTCTGATCGGCGGTACTACTTGTGAAGGGCTAGGTAGCCTCGCCATCTTGGCCCACAGCTCAGCTTGCCACGCATTGACTCGCTCATCGGGATAGCTCCCGGCCCCCTCACCGGAAATCCTTAGTGCCGTCTCCACACTGTGATGTGTCTTGCTACAGGCGCTTCAGCCGCCATCGTGGAGACAGAAAATGTATGTTGCAACGTGCAAAGCTGGATTACGAAGAACGCGAGCGATGTTTCGGCTGGAAGCTTTTTCGACCAAAGCAAGAATTCTAGATCAAGAGAAATGAGCAAGAAAGGTGAGCAGCAGATCGATTTGTTGTGGTGGACAGGTTTTGCATCTGCCGGAGCACGCTCCGGATGCGCTCCTCCACTCATGTTGACCTTCCCCAATCAGCGGTTCAATGGTCTTCCGTTGGATGTTAATAAGTACGTGTTCAGAGAAACGCGGATATCTCGTTGAGGATTGTGCTGGCAGGCACTCTTTATCGATTTCTTGGGCCATGGGTATACACCAAGATTCGGAATGGCTGGATAGGGCAGAACTTAACAATGTCGCTTTAGCCACTTCTGCAGGCTCATTTGAAGTTTATCTGTCACTGTTGGGAGAATGAGTCTCAAGTGCACGAGCATAGGATGGAAGTGTGGGAAAGCCGAGACTTAATTACTACACAAATGGTGTTTATTCTATAGCATTTCAAAATTTTCATTCCGTAATGAAATAATCCTACATTATAGACTCATCCAGGCCTGGATACCGACACCGTGGATCACGGATCAGCCTGCTTCCGAACAGCCACATGATGGCCAAATATCTCAACCCTACCCTTATGGGGTGAGTAAATCATGAACCCGTGGTCCGCGTGAAAAATGATCCGATCAAATAAATAGTTTCTCACAGCCTGAGCCTCAGCCAATTTTCAGACATCTCCAGGATCCAAGCACAAAGTAGTGTATATTGGTTCCTTGATCTCGTTCACCTTGACCGTTATAATGTGTAAATCCCGAATGAAACAAAGTTCAACACATAGCTCAAGTTATATCAATAATCACAGTTCCATGTCGCCGCCTTGGAGCGTTCAGGCTTCTGGGAGCGCGAAACACCTCAGGGCCACCTTGGTTCAGTGCATTACTAAAGTCTGGTGAGACATTTATGGAAGGTAGCGGAGGGGAGCCGATAATAGCGGAAAGAGTTGTGTAATTAAGAAAAAGATGAGTGCAGTGATTTGTCTTTTCCGAGAGTCCCGTAGCTCTTGGTTTTATGGTCCACATTAAAATACTGCATTACGAAAGAGATTAGCATGCCAACGGCAGACACTGAGGCACCACACCATTGTGGCGCGGTATAAATAAAGGATTGCGATGTCTCGTAAATTATGAACCTGTTCAAGTTAAAGGTAATAGGTGTTTAAGTCTTCTCCTTAACAATATACAAATAGTGACGGAACAAATGAGTTGAGGAGGTTGCCGAAGCGGCAAAGCTGTGGCTCACGGCTCAGGCATCCCCGTCAGCCACTGTGGGGGTCAGCGATCCTTTAAGCTGCTGACGGAGATCGGTAAGAGGCTTGTTGTCGATCCTTGCCAGGTATGCACTCTGAACCAAAAGCTGTGTAGCCTGATTCTGACACATCCAAAGACACTTTGCCACTTGCGGGCATTGCAGTTGCCTATTTTGCCTACTTACCATTGGGTCCGTGCTGCTGACAGACGGGGATAGCACGTTCGGTTGTATGGTACGCCTAAGCGGATCAGATTAAAGGCGGCGAAGCGAGCTGACATAAATAGGAGAAATTGCTGCAAGCGGGGGACGTAGGGCTGGACACAGCCGCACTACCGGTGCTTATCCCAACGGCAGAGTGGTACAAATGAATCCAACACCGCCGATCACTTACGCGGACGTGGGCCTTAAGCAAGGATCAAATGGCGGTGCATTGAACACCGCCATCTTGCCCATGGTATTCAAAAGGGCAGACTGAACTCAGCAAACGCAGGCCTACAGTCCAACTTTCATCCAGAATCAAGCAGCATCCCACCATGAGGCCCATCAACCAAATCGTCCTCCTAGGCTCCACAGCCACAGCAGCTGCAGCGCAAAACAGCTCTTCAGCCATCAACTGGCGCGTGAAACCCTCCGCCTCCAGCGATGCCGTCCCCGTCAACAAAGACTACATCGGCTTCGGCATCGAGATGAAGAGCTTCACCGACTACGCCGGCTACAACAACGCCTCCAACCCCTTCTCGACCTACCTCCTCACGCAGTTCTCCTCGCGCAGCGGCGGCGCGCCCATTCCCATCCGCGTCGGCGGCACCTCCATGGACAACGTCTACTACAACGAGTCCCTCACGACGCAGGCCGTCAAGGCGACGGGCGACACGTCGTGCGACCTGCACACGCCGCTCGACCTCGGCACGCCGTGGCTGCGCGGCTTCGCGAACCTCGCGCCGGCGCTGGACGTAAGGTACACGGTGCAGATTCCGCTGGCGCGCAAGAACGTGACGAACGGCGTCGCGCTGGCGAACGCGTGCGTGGAGGCGCTTGGTGGTGCAGATGCCGTGGACGCGCGTCTCGACGGATTCGAGATCGGGAACGAGCCTAACTACTACCCGACCATCGGGTGTGGGGGCGAAACGGACAGGAACGCGTCGTGGGGGCCGAGTGATTATGCTGCCGAGTGGACGGCGTACGCGGAGGACCTGGTCGCCGGGGTGGGGGCGTTGGCCGACAGTGGGGCTAAGGATTGGTTTCAGACGTATACGCTCGCGTCGAAGGCGGATGTTTCGGTGTGGAATTTGTGAGTGCTGCTGGCGGAGTGGAATCCTTGGAGGTTGAGTGCTGATCTTATACGATTCTCAGGTCCAACATTTGGGACGAGCTTGATCAGGGTGGATATGTCAAGACGATCTCGCAGCACTAGTAGGTCGATGCCTTGGTTGAACGGCGGAGCATGAGCTGACACAGGGGCAATCCAGCTACCAAGCAGATGCCACGCAGGATCTGAAAGGTCAGTAAACAGCTCCACATCCGAAAGCATCACACCACATCTAACCCCATCACACAGGCCAACTCCTCACCCACAACACCACCGTCGCCATCATGCAAGACAAATTCGGCGCCAACATCGCGCTCGCCCGCACCGCCGGCGTCGACTTCGTCCTCGGCGAAGTCGGCGCCGCCATCGCCACCGGCAGCGGCACCCCCAACTGGCGCCTGTACAGCACGCTGGGCGGCGCGCTGTGGACGCTCGACTTCCTGCTGCACGGCATGGCCATGGGCATCGCCCGCGTCTCCATGCAGCTCGGCACCAACTTCCGCATGTCTGCCTGGCAGCCCGTCACCACCGCGCTCTACCCCAAGGCCGTGCACGGCAACTACTACGGGCTCGTGGCGGCGGCGGAGTTCGTGAATGGTGAGGGCGACCTGCAGATTACGGAGTGGAGTCTGGATGATGTGGTGGGGTACGCTGGGTACAACGGCGGCAGCTTGTCTAAGATTGTGGTGCTGGATTTGGACTTTTGGGAGAATGCGACGAGTGTGAGTAGGCCGCAGAGGCCGCTTAACATTACGAATCTGGGTGATGATGTGACGGGCGTGAAGGTGTCGTACTTGACGGCACCGAACGGCGCTACTGACAACAGCACCATTACTTGGGCTGGCAAGCGGTGGACGGCGGAGAATGATGGCACCGAGTACACGGATGGCCCGCAGCCGGTGACGATTGACGTGCAGGGTGGCGTGCCGGTTCAGGATATTACAATTCAGGCTTCGGAGGCTCTCCTGCTTGATATCTTGAGGGATTGAGATTTTCTTGAACAAGTATCTCAGCTGATATATATTCATGTTGAGATTTCATGTATTATTTAGACTTTCATCATGGATTTTAATATTAAAATGCATTCTAAGGTTGTCTTTAACTACATAACGAGAACCAAAAGCGATATTATAAACAAGACCTCTTTGGCGACCTCTGTGGCGACTTTCGTACTAACCACGAGTTTTTACGTCCAAACATGGAGTCCATTAGTATTCCTTCAGAATTCAAGAACGAGGATACCTCATGATTGCTCAATGACCAGCTGTGAGACTGCTCGCAGAAGCAAAAAAGGAGTTCCAGGAGCATTCGGGAACGCCTGAGCCCCGGCCCCCATAAGGGATGGCCCCCACGAAACACCAACAAGTGTGGGCCTATAGCCACGTACGACATGAATCCCTCAGGATTCTTTACCAATAAGGATCGTGTTTCGAACCACAGCGCCGGGTCGAACCGTTAGCGAGGTGGGGTATCCCCACAGATTTGCGGGCGGTAGAATATATTTAGTGCCAGCCTCGTACTCATATCCGGGATATTTCTCGAACACCGCCTGCGATCTACAACCTCACATACCATATTAAGGACTCGTCCGAGCACCACACGGCCATGGAGCACCTGTTGTTCAACGGAGACGATGTCGCGCCCGTGTCAATACCGTACCTGGGCTCCGAATTCGATGGTGGCGACTTCTTCACTTTTCCGGAACGTCAGGGGTGGGATGTATCCTCCTGGGAATACGCTGAGCCCGAGGAGAGTGGGTTTGACATGAATGGCAGAAGCCTCGAAGAGATGGCTGCATTTCTCCAGAGTTGGCTCTTTTTCGGACTTCTTTCTGCCTTTCTCGGAGATAAGTGTTTACCGAAGGATTTCATCCGGACAGATGAAGCAGGGAACAAATTCATTACGACCAAGATTTTGGATAGGTATCTCGAAGAGTGGAGACAGAAGATTGAAGGATTAATGACGGAAGATGAAATTGAAACACGGGGAGATCTACTGGAGAGTTACCTGATGAAGGCAAGAACGGTCAACAACACCCTCAATTTCGTATTATTCTACGAAGCACAGCCCTCAAAGTCGGAGCCCCTGAGACAAACACTGTTCGCACAGATGCTATTGCTGGAGGCACTGTATGGGGCTACTGTGGAGGTGCTCAAGATCCAACCCTTCAAAGACAATCTCTTCCATGATACATATCTCCGAAGGCACCTTCTCTTGTCCGGATGGTGCAATACAACAGTAGAATACATGCAGTCCAAACTCCCACTTCAGCTTCAAGCATATGCCTTGGCCGTGGGTAGTACGAGAACTCGACTAGACCATTCGGAGTGCGCCCGTTACGATCCGGGTGGATGCAAGAAAAGCCAAATGGGCCCCGACTTTAAACAACAGCACGTCATCCCAGGCTGCCAGTGCACACAGCTCTCGGTACCGATAGACCAACTTGTTGAAATATTACGAGAAGGATTGATCCCAGTAGTCACTATCAAGCGGTCAGACAGCTCTGTCCATCCCATGGAGCTGCTCGTTGACGGTCTGGATCTTGACCACTCCAGTTTTGACGATTTTGGTGCTCCGTACTTCGCTTTTAGCCATGTCTGGTCAGACGGCCTCGGCAATGAGTCGAGCAATGCGCTCTATCAATGTCAACTAGAGAGACTGGACCGGATGCTCCAGTCCTTGGAAGGAGACCAAGTCACCATCGCCAAGAGCTTCGATACAACCGCCCGAGATCTCGGCACCGTGGCATTTTGGCTCGACACACTCTGCATCCCAGTTCAAAAGGAGCACATAGCCTTACGACACTACTCGATCCAGAGCATGAACAAAATCTACCGTAAGGCTTCTGGAACCATCGTCATTGATCCAGACATCCAGACGCTTCCCTCAGACGCGAAACCAGTGCAAGTCTTGACTCGAGCCCTTTGCTCGAGCTGGCGGGGCCGCATGTGGACCTACGAAGAAGCCGCTTTGGCCTCACAAGTTTACCTCCCCGTGAACGGTGCATGCCACCTGTTCCATTCCGAAGAGGAAATTTTCGAATCTCCTACCGCACCTACATCTTTAATAGAGCTGCAGCTGCTTCGGCTGTGCTGGGAGCGGTACTGCGACCTCGTCTGGGACAACCTGGCCAGCTTCTGCATTTCGAGGAAACCCGCGAGGGCGTTCGTACGCATGGCCACGGCAGCCTCGAACCGGAATACCACACGGAAAGGCGACGAGACGGTCTGCTTTGCGACGTTCCTCGGACTCGATGCTACTGATTTGGTTAAAGCTCCGGTGAACGATAGAATGCCTGTCCTCCTCTCGTTGCTTCCCGCCATCCCGCCAGAGATACTGTTTGCATACGGCCCGCACCTCGAGCAAAAGGGCTACAGGTGGGCACCGAAAATGTTCTTGAGTCCGTTCGGGCTTCGCGAGCATCTCCGGATCGTCATGCCCAAGGAATACACTCCAAGTGATGGGCCGACCTCCAGCGGCACCTGTCCTGTTCCCCAGCCATTCATTCATCCCGACAACCTCGGCCTTGGTGTATTCCTCTCCGGAATCCAGTTCCGACGTGACCCTACCGTGACTGCTCCGCTGCTTTTCTCGATCGCGACACAGAATCACGGGACATACGCGGTGGAAGCGATGGACTCAGGCTCTCATGTTCCTTGGATGCTTGAGGAATCCAACTCCGAGACAGAAACCTTTGCAGTTCTCTTGACGGATACTAAATACAGCAGTGTTGGGCTTCTGGTGAAGGTCATGGGAGAGACAGGTGACGGGAAACTTTTGTGTAAATGGGGAAGCATCGTGGAGATTACCAGCAACGAGGAAGAGAAGGGGTCATGGATAGGTCTGGCTGGGAATGCTAGTTTCCAAGGGGTTCAAGTTCCATTTCAATGGTGGGTAGTTGACTGAGATCCACACTCATCACAAGGAGAAGATACAGTGGGAGGTGTCAGAGCAAGGCAGGGCTCCTACGGAACACCTCAATTCTATTTTTTAAAAGGCCATATTATGTATGTATATAACGCACAGTCACTCAACCATTCCAGTCATTATTCAATTATCCATTCCCAGAGATCCGTAGAGGGTTGCCCAGAAAAGCATGCTTCAGACAATGGAGTCCTCATTCTTCGATTCGGACGCCTGATTCGGCTTGGCCGCAGTCTCATACAAGCTCGCGTTGGCGGCGAGGAACATTCCCAACCTTGTTGCGACCTGAAGCATCGACAACAAAGCCAGCAAGGAAAAGAAGACGGGGAGAACCAGGATGGGAGCGTGTTTGGCGAGATATGCTTGGCTGTAGAAGAGGAACATGACTTCCGACCCGTCCCAGAAAGCCAGGAACGTCCTGATGACGCCGTATCCGAAGAGGGAAAAGGCGAGGGCGAAGGTCCAAGCCTTCAGGAAAGGAGAAGCCTGGCTACAACGGCTGACAGCGAAGATCATCTTCGTTATGCCGCCGAGCGCAAGGATGAGCCAGGTAGTCTCCAGACCTTTGGACGCCACTATGTATTTGGGGCGTAAGAGGTCCTTGAGCAATTTGACATACCAAAAGCGCGAAACTGCGTCGTCGTCTTGCTCGATGGTAGGTTGCTTAAGGATGTTTTTGATGTCCACAATCATCATGGCCAAGTATATGATAACAAATATCGTGAAAAGAGTCATGAAAAGCTTCGTAGCCCGGTTCCAAAGTGGAGAAGGAGAATTCTGCAGGCGGTCCAGCCCCTGGCAGATGGGCCTTAATACAGTGGATAGCAGGAGCGATACGGAGATCCAGTGGAAAATTGCTTGTGCGATTGCCAGTTTGAAGTCGTCGGCCGCTGTATCAATAAAAGGACACCAGAGGACCAAGAAGACGGCGAAGCGGAACGTCGCATAGCTTGGTCAGGTTAGCTGTGGGAAGACTGGACGGCAAATTCCCAGGGGGATCTTACAATAGCCAGAAGGAAACTGTCAGGCCGAAGTTGTGCCATCGGACGACTCGGAATTTGCGCTCGATCTTTCGTTGCGACACCAGCCACCAGATACCAATCATGAAAAAACCGACAGCTTCAATGCAGTCGAGCGAAATCATGGCCTGCGCCAAAGGCGACGACAGCATGGCGAAGCATTTCCAATTCGATTCGTAGAAAACTCCATCTTGGACCGCAAAGTCCATTGCGGGTGTGGCCTAGGGAATTATCCTTGAACAGAAGCTGAGAGGCCATCCCGCCGAGAAATGGACGCTATATAGAACACTGGTCGAGCCTGAACGAGACCGTGTCACGCCGCCATCTCGTATTAGCGATGGCGCCACAGTTTAAGCGAGGTGGCACGGCCACAAGGTTTCGGTGATGCCGTTGGTCGTATACCGTAAGCTGAGCTGTTTACGGCTTCAAACGAATGCTGAGGAAGCTTGGCGGTGCTACGAGCGTGGGACAAAGAGGGTCAGGCTAGTCGTATTGGAGCTTATGCGGCCGCGGGTGGATCCTATCGGTCGGCTGGAAGAGCCGCAAGAGCTTGTCTGGACCCACCCAATACGATTCATCGCGTATGCGGCTCGACTGTAGCTTGAGAACAGAGTATGACCACGAGAGATATGTAGTAATAGCTCAGCCACCACCGGTACTGATATTCAGAAGAAGCAGAGCCGATAGCCCTCCGCGCTTCGCCTCCACTGTCGCTTCCACTCTAAACTCCATGAGGTTTGCCACCTGTCTAATCTAGAAATCTGCCAAGAACAGTCCCTGTCTAACGCACTAAGCGAGAAAGAATTTCTCGACTTTCAGGTCTCGGAATTCTTCAGTTCGTGGTTGGCGAACGACCTCACCGTCCATGATACCATGCACGTAACTAAGAAGGCGTGAGCTTGAGTTCAGTGTCTAGTCTATCATACCCCATTTACTTACCATTTACCTACTAGGTGATGCCATTCATCAAACTTCCTCATTACGAACGGAAATTCCCCACCGAAGAGCACTACGATTGAGTCACCCTTCTGGGCCAAAGCTGGACCCAAGCCTATCAGGCCCTTGCTGGTTTTGAAAAACTTTCGTCCACTCGTTGGGCCGTTTTGCTTATCGTTTGCTTCCTTAAAGAATTCACAGTTGTCTTCGTCCGACGGGGGGAAATAGGGGAACCAATCGAGCCTGGCGTTGGTGAGCGGAATCCGGGATCTTTGTTCATTTGAACCCGCAGATGTGTGTAGGTCATCATCCATCAGAAGAGTCCTCCAAAATGCCTCACGTAATGGTTGGCTGGTGTGTCGGTAGTTGCATTCGGTAGACAGGCCAGCAATATCTTTCCATTCAGAGAGAACATTGCAAGCAACTTATCGTGCTGAGAGTCATGCGCAACGCGCGAAGTTCGGGAAGTGCTAAAGATGTTGAGAACAACGCGCGAAATCCGGAAAGTGCTCATGATTTTGAGCGTCGAAGAAAAAGAGCAAGAATGAGGTATTAACATGAGGGCTGCTGCTTGATATCGTTTCTGAATTGATTCTCATTATCGTATCCTTCATTCTAGCGCTTCTGTCTGAGGAGTGATTTCATTTTTTAACGCACGGTCAGGAAAGTGAAAGTCTACAAAATTTCTGTTAAGCTGATATCTCACCCAGCGCAGCAGACAACATGGTTTATCTGGTTATGATTGAAATACATCGTAGCTCTGCTCTAGTCCGATTCATTTCGACCTGAAGAACGACGTTGCATCACCTGTTACACCCATCGCGCTGATAATTCTCACGTTCTTCGTTCACAGGACGTCTACCGTTACCCGTTCGATCAACCATCGTTCGCAACATTCATCCAACTCCTACACCATCAGCATTCTTTCCATTCCCACCACAATGCAGTTGAAGCCCCGTCCTGCTCCCATGTCGAGACGAGCCCCATTCTTTGCTCGCCCATCCCTCACCATACCCCCCGAGCCCGTTGCCGACTTCGCGGGTAAATGCGCAGCAGAGCTAGGGGCTCGCTGGCCGCATCCTTGCCGCGTGCTGATCCTCAAAAGGCCGCGTAGCCAGCCGTCGATGCGTGGAGGTACTGCACGCGGTCCATAGCCTTCACCTGGTCGATCAACGCCTTGTCGTACCAGGAGCGCAGCAAGCGACCGAGCTCTGGTTATCACATACATTAGCCATTGCGGTCTGCGATGCAGCTGTCTCGAATTGAAAGGAGACGTTACACACTGTGGCCGAACCCTGTCTTGCTCTTCCCCGCGGCCTCATCATCATCATCAACGTTCAGCAGCCCCCTTTCCTTCAACTCCCTGACCAAGTCTCCCATTTGCTCGTCACCGTCCTCTGCGCGCTTCGAGAATTCATGGAAATTCTCCACCATCCATGCCTTGTCCTGACCCGCTTTGGGCAGCATAAAACCCTTCTTGTCGCCGGCGACGATGGCGCCCATGACGAATATCAGATCCAGGCGGGCGTCGTCTGCGGAGAAGATTGTCTCCCACGCGGAGCGGAGTTCTCGGCAGAGCTGATCGTAAGAGGAGCGGGGGCGCGAGGGTCCCGCACGGACGTGTGCGTTGATGGCGTTGACGTTTTTCTGTGAGATAGTGTTACTCGGATGTAGAGGACGTTCGCGCACGGGGTCAAAGGCAGCTTACTGGTTTGCCACCAACATAGTAGGGCGTGGAGGAGATGTCTTCGAACTGGACGCTGACGAAGAATGACGGCGTGGTAAAGAGCGTCGAGTGGATCTTTGTGATGGCGGCAGCGAGAGCGTCACGCTGTGGAGAGGAGATGGGGAATTGTGACGAACTACGTAGAGAGGCATCTTCAAGCGCAGCGGATATGGTAGTGTGAAAGTCAATGGCTGACCAGTGCAATGCGGATACCAAGCTTGAAATGAGACTCAGGACACCTTTTGCTACAACTTCTGACGTCGCAAAGACGATGTTTACTGATCGTTAATGCGCCCTTCGACAACGGCGCTATGTCATATCTAACTAGCGATCTACAAGCGGGCGCGTCGAGCGGGCTACCCGTGGACCCTATCCCTGTTGCGCCAATCAAAAGCCTAGAAAACGACAGGGTAGGCGGATGTTCCGTTCTTGGGGCGGGTGTCCCGCTCACCACGCGGAAAACCCGTCGATGGGTCCCACCAATGCTCGATGTAGTTAACTTGGATTTTGAATTTCTTGGAGCCCTCACTGCTGCACGGCTAGCTTGCGACGAAGGATGGGCGGCTGAATCATCAATCCAGACATGAATTCACGATACATACGTGAACAAAAGCATCTGGACCAGAACGGCAAATAAAACTGACTGCAATTGAATAATTCTACACGCCGTTATTGAGAAGATCCCGTATAACGTCATCTGCATCAGGTTGATAGCCATCATTGAGCCCAGAACCACCCATTTCCGCCTCTTCTCCAGGCCCTAGGAAATAGGAGAGAACGTCAGCAGACGTGAACGAGTCATCTTGTGTTCCGTAGTAGCCAGTGGACGCAAAATCATCTCTTGTGCTTCCATTCCCAAGCTGAGTCGATGGGAGGAGATTCGGCGCCATACCCAAGTTCACCCAATCAGCCGGGTGCCCTTGAATCAAATCAGACAAGAGATCCGCATCTGCTTGAGAAGTCACGGTTGTTATATTGCTCCGCGTCGCGTTAATCTTATCGGTAAACCGCCGCATCGTTGCCATCGAGATACGATCCAAGATACCCCGGCTCCGAGCTGCCTCTGGCCAATACTCGCCCATCGCGCTCAGGACGTCAGATGACGCTTTCAAAGAACGCATGAGGCAATCGAAATTTGCCTCATCAGCCACCCCCTGCGGCGTCCAGACGCAGTAAAACATGACCATGACGCACACGAAAAGGGAGTGAGTGCTGCTCCAACCGAAATGCAGCGCCTTCGCGGTGTACAGCCGGTGGTAGAGCTTGCTGCACTCTAGCGCGCTGGCAAAGCATTCGCGAATAGAAGCTTTATCAGGATGCTGGAAAAGCGGGCTCGGCCGTAGGACGAGCATGACGAGTTCGTGGTATTTGATTTCGCAGAGAAGATTCATGTGGTATTGCGGGCTCCCTTCGGGATGGCGAGGAATGTCGGTCTTCCATTTTCCCAGCCGGACGAGCATGTTTTCTTTCCACCTTTCTACGTCGGTGATGGCGGGTTGGGTGTACGGTGGATACTGTCGGTCGACGCAGTACAGGACACATTTGGTTTCGGAGATGAGCCGGGTGAGCTTGAAGAGGTGGATTGCGGTCGTCATGTTGGTCAGAGTACCGGCCTGCTGGTGTGGCTGTTGGTGGAGGTCGCTGTCGTTGACATCGAGCGGTAACTAAACATGTAAGCTTCAGCTGCAACGATGTTCAGGGATAGTGGGCATACTCTGAGTTCGCACTGCTCATCCATGACACCTATCGGTCTGCCCATTAGAGTGCTCAGGAGGCGGTCGATTGTATAGATACTCCAGAATGTCCGTGTTCGCATTTGTTTCTCAAAAGGAGTGAACTTATCATCTGGGACTTCTCGCTGCAAGCCAAGCTCGATTGTTAATGCCAGGCCATGGTAGTGAAGAGGCCATAGGCTCAATCCAGATGACGGATTGTTGAGGGTATACATCTGGAGAAGTAAGATGCCCTGGAGCCCGCCGAGCGATGTAGCCTGGACTGTGCTATCGAGACGATCCATCGCAGACGCGTAGTAACCCTCAGCAGACAGCATCACCTTTGCCTTGCGCGACAGGATGGTAGCTCCTATTGCCAGTACCATGAAGACCTGGAATTCCAGCACCGGTCCAACGTTGATGCCGTCGTACATTGTTTGGATGGTTTGGAGGTGGATCTTCTCATGCAGGAAAGGAAATTGCAGGTGCACGCTGTCGAAATATGCCTGAGACAGCCATCGCGCATGTTTCTCATCAGGCGGTAATTCTCTTGGCTGGACGAGGAGCAGATCAGGAGGAATGGAGAGGCTATCGTCTGCCGCGGGATCCGGAGTGGATGGCCTTTCTATCTGGATCCTTCTTCCAAGGCCGGTCAGGACGAATCTCGTGAAGAACAAGCCGCTGGACGGGCCCAGGTAACGGAGATCCGCGCCTGCGGCTATCGAAACCAGCCCGATCTGGTCCGTGATCTTGCGAAGAGATGCATCTTCTTGGAGAGGATCTTTATCTGGCAGGAATGAGGAGGATTCATTGTGATTGTCTGTTGGGAACATACCACGTAAAGTATTGGATCGCGAGTCTGGCCCGGCACTCAAGTCGATGCTTGGGAGGTTCTCTCGAATGATGGACTCGAGCCACTCTATCCGGGCCTCCAATTCGTTCACGTAACTGATGGCCGCACCGTCAATATTTTCCTCCTCCGAAAATGCGATCAAAAATTCACCTTCGTGGGATTTCACGTGCCGTACCCCCGCCTACACATTGCGCCCCTACTTTCTGACACGCGCCACACGCGGGCAGCCGAGTATCGCACTAGAAGCCTTTCGTCATTATGACCTGTGTATCAAACTTGATAGGTAATCCTTGATCGATGTGTGGGGATTTGCCGGAAAAAGGACTTACACGGATCTTCCGTCTCTGACATCGGATGCACGCCGCGCCGATTCGTGATCGGATTCTCGTTGGCCGTTGCGCATTTTGATTCGAGGCTGAGGCCGGGGGGCCTCTATCCTGCGGATCTGTTCCGCTCTGCATGTTGTGTACAGCCTGATGACGAGAAGAGACAAATAGGTGAAGGCTGATTGAAACCGTTTCCTTCGTTTTCCTCTAGACAGTATTTGCGCTCACCGCACACCCGCTTTGTCAGCCAAATCCTTGGCAAAGTGGAAATTGCGGGGAGGTAGGCGGATGGTCAGACGCGGGGTGGAGATGAGTAATCAGCGAAGCGCAACTTAATCGGCGGAATCGCCGTTACCGATATTGGATTAGCATAAATGTTTCCGTTGGATCACCGATGCTGACACATTCTCGCTTGTGTGATACCTTGCGGAACGAGAGAGAACGTTGAGCTCGTATTCCATCAACTAACTATCCGCTGCAGCTGCTGTACAGAAGCTGCAGATTTACTCCATCGTCAACACACCCCTGAACCTGACCTTGCCGCTCAGCATATGGTCCATGGCCTCCTGAGCTTTGCTGAGTGGGAACTTCTCGATCATGCACTTCACACCGTGTATGCGTGCAAATTCAATGGTTTCTTCCGAGTCAAGCGCATGTCCGGACGGCCACCCATGAACAGAGATCCCCTTCAAGATCATCGGCACGGTGTTGAGCACAACGTCACCGACAGCTACACCAGAGTCAGTAGTGTTTGAAC
Organism: Lasiodiplodia sp. COLG20; assembly: GCA_009801085.1. Lineage (NCBI taxonomy): Eukaryota > Fungi > Ascomycota > Dothideomycetes > Botryosphaeriales > Botryosphaeriaceae > Lasiodiplodia > Lasiodiplodia sp. COLG20. Next base: position 3,999,552 of record VNWV01000001.1, on the reverse strand, counting down.
CATGATGCGGGCTTTTGTAAACTTACGTGCAATGATCAGAACTTTGCCACCTGCAGCACAACCATTGACAAGCTGGCCGATGATCTCGGGATTCGGCGCGGTCGCAACAATCAGATCCGCACCGCCGAGTTTCTGCAGAGCTTCGATGGTATCCTCCTTGCTGGCATCGATGTAGTCCGTGGCGCCGAGCTTGAGTGCAAAGTCTTTCTTCCTATCGTCGCGGGACAGAGCAACGGTGCGATAGCCCATTTTCCGAGAAAATTGCAGGGCTAAGTGTCCGAGGCCTCCGAGCCCTTGAATTGCAACGATGCTGCCAGGGACGACCTGCATTTTCCTGATGCCGTTGAAAACGGTCACACCTGGTAGTAGAGTAAGAAACGAGCGGCCATCACAACAGGAGAAAACTCACCTGCACAGAGCAATGGAGCCGCCTCTGCTGGGTCGATATCCATTGGGATGCGGACGACAGCTTCGGAGCGGAGAAGGCAATATTCGGCATCTGTTACGAACATCAGTTAGAGTTTCAGCGTCAGTGGTAGAGATCGAATACATACACCCGCCGTCGTGCGAGACACCATTGACTACTTCATTGTCACACATCTGGAAGAGGCCGCGGTTGCACTGCCTGCAAACACCGTCATGTCCGCCGTGCCAAGGCCCACCTACATTGTGTCAGCCCTAAAACACATTGGAAGAAGGAGGTGAGAGACGTACCAACGCGATCCCCAATCTTCCACTTCTTCTCACCTGGACCCAGGGCAACAACAGTGCCAATCACTTCATGACCTGGGATGCGCGGGCTGGAAGATGAATCAATATCGGAAAGCGAGCAATTGGCTAGACGGGATGTGGAAAGAGCTTACGGCTGACCAAATGTGCCCGTGCGAACAGCTTCATCAGTGTGGCAAACACCACAGACGATTACCTTGATCAAAACTTGTCCCTCGGAAGGCTCCTTGAGCGGCACATCTTTGATTGTTAGCGGCTCATTGGCCCTCTCAACGACGGCAGCCTTGAAAGTTTGGGGAAGTTTGAAAGACATTTCGGACGATGGTTGTTGAAGTTGATGTGTCGGGCATTTTTGAACTTCATGAACAGCTTTATATATGGAGTAGCAGTCAGTGAGAGCTGAACACAACTGGTAGTAAAGATATCGCGGGTGTGGAGGTGCCGCCAGCATGCTGCAGGCGGCGGGGTGTGGAGTCCCGAAGGCAGTCGAATCCGGGAAAGTTCAATGCGGAGTTTCCGTGTCTTGTTCGGAAAGGGCCGCTGTCGGTAGGATTCTTAGCGTGGTATCTGCCCACTTTGTCCTCCTTTCCGCCGCGCTGATTGGCTTAACAAGGATGTAGCGGACGGTTGGGCCGATCATTGGGGCCTCTTGCATGTTCACCCGGTAGAAATGATGCATACGATAAGTGGCCAATCCATATCAAGTATCTGAACAACAATACGGGCTTTGTTGTGGCCAATCAATACCCGCGATGTGGAGAGCAGCCTGTTTACTCATCAACCAATCGTGATTAGTTGGGCCATGCTCATTCACTACTAATCTGCCCAGAGTGTTCACTCATCTGCCAGGATGATTTCAAGAAATCTACTGGCTTGTTCTGTCGATAAGATCTAGTCTCTAGTGTGTTTACTCATGCGCTCATGGTGATGTGGTAAGCAGGGTGTTCACTCATAGGCTCATGGCGAAGCGGCAAGCAGCATGGTCACTTCCCATTGATGATGACACTGATGATGATCAAGTATAAATGGAGCTTAGTAAACATACTCTGGGTTGGGCGAGCTCTGATCAGCGTTGTGGGGACAAGGAAAGGTGGCTGGCACCACTGAGACACTCCCCCATTCTGTCTGCACTACCAACAGCAGCTCAGTAACGGGCATAACAAAGGCGATTTGTGTCAGTGTATTGTCCATCTGATTATTTTCCTTCCTTAAAATGTTGGACAATAAGAGTGGAGTTGAAGCGGTCGCCAATACCCAGAGTTATACACTCTGACATTCTCACTCAACCCCCTCGCATAGAACAACTTGATCTTCTTCACAGAGCAGAAAATGGCCAAACAATCATCGCCTTTCTTTAAACTGCCTCCAGAAATCCGCCTCATGATCTACGAGGAGCTGCTCCTCGCACCAGCTCCGACAGAAACCAGACCTCAACCATCCGTCAACCACCACGAGAACGACCAAAGTCCCAGCAACAGCGTCGCCGCTCTACGACCCCCTTCTCATCTCCACGACGCACGGCACACACTGAAAATCCGCACCGTCGACCCAGCATCGCCTCCGCCAAGCTCATCGTCCTCCATCTCCACCCGCCCCCGCTACCTCGCCCGCGACCCCCGCCACCGCGCCCGCACCATCACAACAACCTACACCCTCCACCACAACCCAGGCCTGTACCCCGCCATCCTCCGCACCTGCCGCCAGTGCTACACCGAAGCCCTACCAACGCTCTACGCCGCACACACATTCGACTTCGACACGCACATCGAGGCCATCGTGCCGTTCCTCAGCACGCTCGGGTGCGTCGCGCGGCAGAGCATCACAAGCATTGCTGTTGTCAAGCGCGTCTTGCCGGCTATGGGACAGGAGTTCGATAAGGCGGAGTGGCGCGCCGCGTGCGCGTATATGGCGCGAGAGCTGGCGGTCCCGCGGTTGAGGCTGGTGGTGGGCGTGGTGGGGGCGGCGGAGCCTCAGGGCGGGTGGGGAGATATTCCGGAGGTGACGGTAGAACAATTTAGGCTTGTGCAGCCGAGGGGCTTGAGGGGGAGGTGTGGGCTGGAGGTTGTGGGTAGGGACATGGAAGGTGTGACGGAGGGTCTAGGCGGTGGGGACGGTGTAGATGGTTTTGGGCTGAAGGATATTGCGGGTGTTGATTTTGAGTGGGTGCAACAGCTTCTTTGGTTGCGTTGGTTGAGGGAAATTCACATTACGTCGATTTTGGAGTCTGGTGCGGGGCAGAGAAGCGATTCATGGGTGTTTTGGATGAGCTTCTCGAAGAGTATAGAGGGAAGCTTCCGAAAATGGGTGGAAGGATTATTGTTGTAATTTGGCAAGCTCAATAATGAGTATAGAGGAAAACTCGTATATGTAAAGATGCGTGCAATTCTACATTTTCAAGGGAAGAAATTGTTCAGAACCCTCTGCTCCTAGTAGCGTTACAGCACTCTTAAATGCTTGCTCCACACTAATCCTAAGTATTCATATTATTCAGGACCTCTTATAACGGTGTCTAGCCGCCGTCAGCGGTAGGCTACAAGGTGTTTGGCTCTAGGGATCCTCCCGCCAATGGCTCCATCATCACTGCCAATGTAGCTACTCGGTTATAGGCGACAGTTCAGGCGATTCAGCTGGTATATCAAGGTAGGTAGATTGCTTTGGTGCGGATCTCATCCTAATTCTCCGTTTTCTAGCTTCCTTTTGCTCTGGAACGTCGCATATAGACAATATATCTTCATAAATCAGGGGGCGAGACTGGTCCGACATAGTTCTCCGTCTTGTTGCTTTTGGTCGTTTTTCCTCTGGACCGTTGTGCATAGATACAGGTTTTGAAACAAGGAGTTTCAGAAGAAGCAGTTCTGCTATATCGTGACTGAGCATCTGACGGGCGATATCGAAGGCTTCGAGAGTATATGTTCCAAAATCCAAGCCATTTTGGGTCAATAGTTTCACCACTTCGGTATTTTTCTCCCAGCATAGCTCCCGAAAGCTGCCATTTATAAAGCTCTGGTCAGGCAGGCCACGCCAACGTGCGCCTTTTTCGAGGATGAGATAGCTTACCAGCTTTTCATAATCCCCATGGAGGCTGAGAATGGTTTTTCTGAGTAAAGCATCATAGTCGCTTGGGGTAAATGTATTGTTTCCTGTTGTCAACGCCCTTACCAGCTTAAAATTCCCCTCAGAGCTCGCGAAGTCCAACAAGTACAATGGTACCACGGCGTTTGATCTGGAGAGGATTTCAGCGGATTCCCAATTGCCCTGAGCGCACACAGCCGCAAAGGCCGACGTCATCTCATGATAAGTGACGCCTTCGTTCAGGAGTCTCTTCACTATCACTGTGATGTCGAAATAGGATGCTAGATCCAGGGGTCTGGCCAGATTTCTAGGAACCTGATCCCTGATAATCGCCCTCCAGAACCAGAAAGCGTTGTTGTCTTTGAACAACTGCATGAGCTGAGGTAGGACGGCATGTTGCACTTCCTGCGATCTTGCAAGCTTCATCCAGTGCTTTGATGCCCAATCTGAGAAGGGATACTTTCTGAGAAGCACAGGCGGCGCTTCGGCTCGGTGTTTGAAGAGGTCAATAGTCTGCCTACTGGCTTTGCTGACTTGCAGTATGTAGGTGAGGCATGTCTTTGCAGCGCATATTTTGCTTTGTGTGATATCCCAAAAGCTGCGCTTCGACCGAGAAAGGAGGAAGTCCCTGACGGAACTATGTGCAAGCTGGATGGCTCGCAGCTGTACACCAAATATTTCCACGGTAGTCTCCGAAGTTAGGCTTAGAGCGATCTCTTTGATCGACCGCCAATCTAATTCGTCTTCCCAACAGACCTCGCTGCCTGTACGAATTTCAAGTGCATGTTTAGTCTCCTTCTCAGAAAGCGGCCGAGTCGAATAGGCCAATAGGCTCAAAAGACGCAATGCTCTCGATCGCTGTATGGCGGATATATTCTCCAGACATAACGAATAAGCGTCATCAAGAGTGGATGGCAAACGACAAAGCTCTGCCTCAAGGTCCCTTTCATTGACACAGGTCTTCAGATGGTCGAGCTGACAAACAGCGAGTCGAAATCTGCAAGATTGTCAGATGTACTCCCAAACGTCAGATGAAGGAATACTTACAGTCCACCCGCCTTCTTGCAAACTCCCCAAATGACTTTCGAGGGAGGCAATCCTGGGCTCCAAGCTTCATTTTCGTCATTGATCCGCCGACGAACGTATGCTTCGATCTCTCGGAAGAGCCCGTCTCCAATCATTGGTCGGCAAAAGACTGCTGGGAGGTCGGAAGCAGGAGCTTCCATGAACCAGTCAAAATAGGAAGACTCGTGGCACGTAAGCAAAATGCGCACATTGCATTCGGCCGTTACGGCTCGTATAAACTTCCTCATATCTTTCTGTTCTGTTGACTCGTCGAGGGCGTCTATGACAATGTGGACACCACTCGCCGCACTCAACATTTCTCTCAGTGCTGAGTACAGTCGCTCATTTAGATGTTGCTTGTGTCCTCCCATAAGCGCTGAAATGTTTTCTTCCAACCACAACCGGGCTCTTCCCATACCAGGCTTTGAGTATAGCTGGAAGGGGAGTGAACGTAGGAGTTGGTCAACAGTCTGCTTTTTGGGATCCCGAAAGTTGAAGAAGAAATAAATGCGAGTTCTCCAAAGCACACGGATGGCTGCGGCGCTGAGAGAGGTTTTCCCAGAGCCTGGTATTCCGTAAATCCATAGAGCTGATTTTGGAGCGGATCCCCAATCCCTGAATTGCTGGCTAGTGAGGTACCACGATCCTGCCTTCTGATGGAGTCCCTTCAAAGCTTGCTCGTAATTGACAGATGGATCAGGAGGAGACAGCCACTCTATTATCGCATCGTTTTCCCTTGCAGACACCAGTCCACGCGTGTCTGAGACTATGTGTTGCAATTTTTCGTCCACTTGACACGTCAGTTCAATGAAGCTTAAACAACAATAACTGAATTGACTAACTTGTGTGGATCGACATAGTCAGAGATTGTTCAGCCTGGACCCGGGCCGGAGGTATCAGCCGAAGAATCTCTTTACTATACGCAGCTGCTGTCATAGCCGAGTATCCCTGCCAGCGCTTGTTCTTGTGTGTATCGGAATAGTCGCAAATTCCCCTGATGACCAAGCACGGAAAATGATTCATCAATCCCGCTGCTTCCATCTCGAAACAGAGAACCTGATGCTCTCCCACAAGATGGTCCCGCAAGAGGGCGTCTTTCATCAGCTGGTTCGACGAGGCGATAAGCCCATAATGGATAGTTGGGTCGTCGTCATACTCATCACGCTGCCTGCGATGGATCATGTGATGTGTCCCGTTACCACAGCCATCCACGCAGCTCAAAAAATGGATCGGAGTGGATGTAGTCCGATTTGTAGAGACGGTCAGAGTCTTGTTCGGGTCGGCCATAATTCCTTCTGAGTCGAGGCGTATCCTTTAGAACAGCCTGGATGTCTTCGGAGATATTGTGACCGTGCGCCTCAAACCGTCCCTTCAAATCGTTGACTGCCGCACGGAGTAGCGGGGGTGGCGGGGCGAGAGATCGGGTATGCTCGAAATCACGTCCCTGAATTGTCTTGCCATAGTCGTATTGAAAGACTCCGCTCTTTCCGTCACGTGGGGCGCTGACAACAACGTCACCGAGGCGGATATCATTGCGCCTGCTGGGCGCTCCCCCACCCACACCAACCATTAATCCAATTTTGATATTCTTGAAGGTGCGCAGCATGTCCGTCGCGACACTAGCCGCAGAGCTAGTTCCATATTCGCCATCTGGAAGCACTGCGATGACAACGTTGTGACCGGCGATTTCGCCGAGGGTATAAATGTTGCTGTCGTTTGGCGCTTGATTGGAGAGGCGGCTATGCTCCTTATCGAGGAACATGCGAGCAGCAACTAGTTCTGTTGAGATCGCGCTGATCCATCCGACGGTGTAGATCCTCGGATCCGGATCGGCATCGACATCGGGCATCATTGGTGGCAGCCTGTGATTTCGAGAATTAGTTTCACATCTTGCACATTTGGCGTTTCTGAGTCGTACGCAGGTGGCGCTTGGTGATGTCCAAAGTGGTGATGGAAACAAATAGCAAGGCTGACGACTAAGAGAATGACCGATACGAATGTCAAGGGCATCTCCGCATCTTAAGTTATGCGCAATGGAACGACTAAGCGCAAGGCAGACATGTCAGCGTTCTGCCTTACGGGAAACCAATAAAAGGCTTAGCTTGTGTGACGTTTTCCACAAATGAGCAAAAGCCGCTTAGCTTGGGGCTTCCATTGATTGGCGTCTAGTACGCTGATGAGGCGGGGTTCTGTTGCACAAATGTGACGAGCCAATAAGATATGTCTTACACGAAACAAGTTGGTCAGATTGCTCAATGGACAAAACTACCCCAGCCCTGGCACAGTTGCATTCAGACGCGTGCACAAAGCACAAGATGATGATGGGCGTAGAAATCTGGACCCCGCTTTCCTGTATGTATGATTCAGCCTTATTGTTCGCACAAATGAGAACATCTACAGAGCGTTGCGAAGCTATACCTCTTTTGGTTTAGTAGAAGAACGCGCTTTCTTATCGGACCACGAGATTAAGTCGCATTTATACACGTCAGCTCTCAGCCTTGCGCCCTCTTGAAATCTTCTTTCACTATCCCGAATTCAAGATGGACCATCTTCCAAAGCCACTCAACCCAATCTTTGCATATCCTTCAATCCCATACTTCTGTTTGGAAGAATACGACTGTCAAGAATTCCAAGATTATCCGATCCGTGCCGGCTGGTCTTACGACGAGATCTTTGGCTCAGAAACGTGGGAACGAGTTGGAAAAGAAGGGCCCAGGTCTTCTGCAGAAGCAAAAGGCTTGCTGCAAGCATGGCTGTACTTTGGCTCCCTACATGCCTTCTTTGGCGACTTTGTCAGCTTCGATGACTTTATTGACGAGCACCCGTTCAAACCACCATCCATACACACAAGGAACTTGATGTACATAGCCGGAAAATTCATTGGACACACCGAAAATCATCCATTAGACAGACACGAGCTCGGCGCCCTGGGTCATGTTCTGGGAATTGCCCATAACGTATACTCGACGATAGTGGAACATTGCACACTCGAACCGAACTTCATCCTTTCCATCGGCTTCTTACTGGATTTTCTTGATACCCTACACTCTGGTCTCTGTCAAAGGGACCCGGATACTTTCGACCTCTATACATCTTGCAGATTCAATCCGCCGATGGTCTTGCCGAATATTGCTTCAGGGGTGTTACTCGAACACAATGGCAGAGTGGATTTCCTAGACGCTCAGCTTGCGGCCTCTGGCTGGTGCCCTCAAGTGGTGGGCAGACTGAGGGACGAACGACTGTCGTTCAGGTACTACGCCCTCTACCTCGGCCCGCCAGATGACCAACGCGACCACAGCTCATGCACGCTTGCGCATTGTGTCGCTTACCAAATCGACAAAAGTCGGTATATCCATCGTCACGCGGAAGAGAATTGCCACTGTGAGCACGTGGGGGTTGATTTAGAGGAGATGTGCTCCACTTTACAAAGCGGACACATTCCATTGATCCGGACTGGGGAGCTGATGGAGAAAGAATATGCGGCTCTCCTTAACACCTCCATCCCCGATGCCAAGTACGTGGCGATTTCACACGTATGGTCTGATGGCCTTGGAAATCCCTGGAAAAAACTCAGTCGCTCGCTGCCAGCTGCGTAAGATCTGCAAAGCAATCCAATCTCTACCAAACGGCAATGACTTTTCTGCATTTTGGCTGGATACCTTTTGTTGCCCAGTCAATCCGAGGGAGATGAGGACCCTGGCCATCAGGAAGATGAGAGAGACGTACCAACGGTCTGACGTGGTTCTGGTCCTGGATGGCGAACTCGAGAAACTCAGCCTTAAGGAAACACCTCTTATTGAGATAGCCGTAAGGATCTTCACGTCCGGCTGGGCAAGTCGCCTTTGGACTTGGCAAGAAGGTGCACTCTCGACGAAACTGTACATTCTTCTTTCGGATGGACTCTTCTATTTCGAGGACCTGTTTCGCTTCATGGCGCAGCACTACGACAAGGTGAGCCCCGTGAACTATTGCGGGATCCTAAGCGGAATCCTCAGCACCTACTCGCTGGTACGAGGGGCAATAAACACGCGTGAGGCCACCCCGACGACTTCGTTCCACATAGCGGATATTACGGACGCGATTGCAGGACGTACAACCAGCGTCTCAGAAGACGAGCCAATTTGTGTCGGAGTAATGATGAACCTCGATTTACGGCCCATACTAGATGCAAAACCGGAAGACAGGATTTACGCATTTTGGAAGTAATGTCCATCTATACCCATCCAAGTTTTGTTTTCAAGGGCACCACGATTGACGAAGCCTGGCTTTCGCTGGGCCCCTCCCACACTGCTCGACAAAAGTGACCACGTTTTCCTGAAATTCGGTGAAAGTGGAAAGCCCACTTCTCGTGGGCTACGAGTCCGCTGCCGAGGCTTCCTCCTTCTCGACGCCGTGGATCGGCCAATCAACTTCTCTGTCTGGCTCCGTGGCGCATCTGGAAAATGGCCATTCCATGTCTGTAATCCTGCAATGGGAGTGAATGGCGGAGGCGTATTTCAAGCTCCCATCCCGGATGATGCAGAAACGAGGTATAGTCATGCGGCGCTCCTAATCAAGGAGGATCTCACGCTTGACTCACCTTCAGCTTTCACGAATTCTGCGTTAGTTTACGTCTACGCTGACACGCATGGAGTTCTGTACGCAAGGCGAGCCGTGCGTACCGTGATCGAATTGATAGATCATCCACTCGCCAAATCTCTGGAATTAGAGCAGTGGAGGAATGCAGTCATCGACCCTGAAAGGAAAGATGTTGAGACGTCTGGACACAGGATAACTATCGACGGCGCTTGCCATGCAGTTGAATGGAGGACTTTGAGCGACGAACAAGAATGGTGTATTGATTGAGCGCAAAATATAGAAGCAGCTACAGACACAGATTGCACCACCCCATTGACAGAAGTGTGCTCCAGCATGTCAATAAAGTTTCTCTGTACATCTTGTTCATCTTAGTCCCACTTTCTGCACCTACTGAGGCCAACCAGACGGCAATTTTTCCTAATATTGGAATTGCTGTGAATGATGGCCGTGTGTAGCAACAGTGTTCGCACACCGTGAAATTGAGCAACTTGGTGTTCCTAGTCTTATACTGTTGATTCTCAGCATTCCATAACTGCTCCGTCGTCAGCACTCCGATGTCGGTAGTGGTAGAATAGGCGTCGGTCTGTGCCGACATCCGCGTGTCCAGCGGCAGACTCCGCCACCAGCTCAATCTTGTGCAAGCTGAGGGAGGGTGGCCTTAACGCCCTCGATATACGACTGTGTATCATGCTCTATTCTCGTATTATCGTCTGAACCCTGGTCGACATAGATTTCCGCCCAAGACTATGCTCTCAACCCCTCACGCACTTATTGGAAATGCCGTAGAGACAAGACTACTTTCCGGGCTTCATGGGACCGTCTCGCCTATCACATGGCAGTAACATGTGTGTCATCGTTATTTGGGGCAGAATCTAACGAATCTCCTTGCATTATCGTTGCGGGGGAAAGTGGTCGGCAAATTCGCAACATATTTCCTCATGAAGATACTCACACGAACAGAAGCAGCCAGGCTGACGTCGAAAAAGCCGATTATCGTCATTTACTTCGTCCGGTGACTCCGACACAGGCTCGTTACGCTATTGTCTGGGGAAGAAACTATGTCGAACACCCAACTCGCCAAACATTTCTCCGAAGAGGTTTCTGCAACAGCGGAAAGCGGCATGAGGGCATTAACGCAGCTTATTGTTACCTAAAGTGATACTCCAACGGGTATATCTCCAATATTATGATGACGTTGCACCGCAGAGAAACTTCATTGAAGTCGCGATATATTACCGTATAGAGAAGGTTACACAACAGAGACCATGACGACGTAAAGCGTCAAGAGATGTAGAGATAGTATTGAGCGACAACAACCGTGCCAATTCCCAATCATGAGTATTGCGAAGAATTTTGGAGTCGATAAGTGACTGGAGTTGAGAAAGGCTCTCCGAGTGGAGTCTGTTTCGGGGATCCTTGGAGATCGAGTGGCGGGATGGGCAGACTCCGCAGAATTGCCGGGTAATATTGCCAAATGAAGCATACGGATGGTCTGATGACGATAATGCGTTCGCAAAGCATGCAAAGAGCAACGCGTGGTGGGTTGTCGGTCTGGAGAGGCCCCGGCGTCCGATATCTTCGGGGGTGAAGCTGAACGCGTTGCAACATAATATGCCAGCCTATATATAAAGCACAAGTAGAAGGCTCTTTCGCTCTCCAAGCCAGCCCTCCTCACTATTCAGACAACCCATCTCTTTCCATTTCAACTTCACCATTGACCCGAGTCATCTGATCATGGCGCCTTCCATCTGTTTCGAAGACAACTACATCAAATTCGATTTGAAAGATGATGTGAAGGGCGTCGACCTTGACGGCAGGTACTTTGCCAACCATACTACTACGAACCGCACATGGACTTTCTGCACCAGTGTCCCGATCACTGTCTACTACCGGGAGAGCCTGGACCACCCGGAGAGGAAGTTTCCCGTCAAGCAAGGGGCGAACTTTACACCTGGTGAAACCGTCACTATCAAGGGTGGGTTTCGTGTTACATTCTGATATTCCATGCCTTTGCTGACCAGAACTAGGAGGCGCACTTTCTGACACTGAGGTCATTGCTAAAGACCCCGAGGCCAGTGCTTCAGGCGCCGACGCCCATACGGGAATTTGGGGGTACTAGAAAGGATGTTCCCAAGATGTTGCGGCATGCCCGTAACGGAGGCACGATATGGTGGACGTGAGCAATGTTGACAGAGTTGTTTCTTTTGTTCCATTTCCTTATCTCAGATTGATCAATCGCCTCAGTCTCTTCCGATTCAGTACTGCAGTTTAGCTAGCGTGGATTTTAGTCCACTACAAATTGACTCTTTTAGCTTCCTACGAGTTTTGTTGTTCAAGCTGATACGGCTCTCTGCCATTTAGCCCAAAAGTCCCTGAGGAATCCCTTTAAAGGAAGTATCAAGTGAGCAACTTTTATCACGCGGAAGTTAGCTGGATGGGGACAGAGCTCAGTGGATAGGCGAAGGGCTGCATTTGATGGGATCTTTCTACCGTGAGCTATTAAGGTACAAAGAGCAGCTTTACCTAAGTATTGAGAAGCCTGTGGACCCCCCTTAAGCAAGCATGTCTAGTTCTTCCGGAATATTGAACGGACAATTGACCCCACCACCTCGCAATCCCATGGCCTTCTCAGTCTTACTCTCAGCACACCCACCATTCGAGAAAGGTAGAGTGAACGCTGCCCAATGGTCTGAGTAGGTTCCGTCCGCAAAGGTATAGCCTGAAGCTTCCTCATACTTCCAATCAGTTAAGGCAAGCCCGCATTCCTTCACAGCATCCCTAATGCTTCTTCCCCAGTTTCCATCATCCCAGTTCGATATATCTACGTAATACCTATCCGCAACAAATTCATCAATTCTGTGGCAAACGACATGAACATGGCCAAGATGGTCTGAGTCTAACGTCGTCAGAGCTGGGTGATGTGAGCCTTCACCATTCAAATCCCGAACGCCGACTTGGAAAAATTCTCCTTTTCGCTCAGGTCAGAACTTATCTCGAGTGGAATGGACAATGCTCCCAGCTTACCGTAATTTGGACCGTTGATCCATGATGAATCATGAATAGGCTCCCCGTCACCATTATCTGTCATGCAGGTGTTGATCATCCGTTCGGTGGCATCGTAGCAATTCTGTCCAGACCCGGTGGCGTAGAAGTACGCCTCCTTGTGCGCGGAGAGCTTCACGGCGTATTCACAGCCGTTGTCGCCTTGGCGCTGCGCAGCAAGCAGGTTTGATGGCACACCAGCTACATTCTCACAGAGACCTTGGCATGCTTGGTCACGCATTCGGTAAAGAATTTCCCGTACCGGAGCTGCGGTGTCTTCAAGCTGGAACGAGGTTGGGAAGTTCAAGCCCAGCTGGCCGCCGCAGGTTGCCTCTTGGTCTTGTGGTATTGGTTTCTGTGCGGATGTGATAGAACATTGGTCGTCGGATATAACTATAAGTTCCGGGGCAGGCTCTTCTCCATTAGCTCTGGATCCGACCGCGGCCATGTGGTAAAGCACTTTGCTGGCAATGATGCTGTGCCCAATCTGGAGCGGATGAAACACTCGGACCCAAGAGTCCGGCCCGGAAACCGAGATGAAGGACACATCGGTTGTGGTTTCCGACTCCTGCGAAATATTTTGCTTACCAGCTTCTATGAGAGAAGTAATTTGGCCTTCAAATGTATGCTCTGGAAACGTTTCTGGATCTGTGGTCTGTCTCTTTTTCATTCCCGATCCTTCGTTTGTTCCATCCTGTAAAAGTTAGCTATAGGAATGAGAACTCCGTGAATAGATTCAACTTGCCAAGTAGAATAACAGGTTTGCACGATTTGGCGACGGCTCCTGAACACCTGGTAAACAGTATCTTCCTTCCAAAATACCGTAGTAAGCGTCGTACTGAACAAGCACAAACTGTGGCCCAGCTCTTTCGACTGCCTCTCTGATCTTGTTGTTCACCAAATCAACGAGCTCGTTCATATCTCTCCGACGCTGCTGCGTGAGGTATTGATAGTTGAGCACACCAAGCGGCCATGAGTACCAATGCCACGAGACATTGTCGCAGTCGTCTGTCGTATCATCGAAAAACCTAGCATACGCCGTGACGAAGACACTTCCTCCACTATTCAACTTTCCTTGGGCCTTTGCGTAGAGCACGTCAAGGCTCCGAGGTAAGTCATTCTCAATTTTTGCCTTAGAGTCGGCAATTGTCTGAGGGCAGCCCAAGCGAGCATTCCACGTGTAGATGCATTCGTTCAACAGATCAACAAGGCCAACATCATTGCCGCCGCTCGAAATTGTGATAGCATCTTGGCCACCACTGAGGCTGTCGAGTTGGCCCTCAACGTCTGAGCTTTTGGCCCCCTTCACGAGTGTTAGCCCAACATTCAGTGTTCACATCCGATTACTACGACAACAAACTTACCGAGCATGCCTTATATTCGAATGAATGATCCTCGTTCATCTCACCGCTGTGATCGATCAGGCTCGGATAAGAATTATCATAGCGGGAGCACCAGTAGTCAACTCTTTCCCCTGATCCGATTCCTGCCTTTTGACCCATTAAATTAGTTCTCGAATGAACTGTGAGTATGAGAACAGCCTACTGCGTATGAATCTCCAACAGCCGCCCAAATTTGAATCCATGGAATTCGGCCTGTCCCGCCACGGTCCTGTCTCTTAGACAACTGGTTGGTTGACGTAGGGGCAGATAGTACAAGGAGTGAAAGTAAAGAAACGGTAAGCGCGACGAACAAATAGAATGACATATTTGAAGATTAGCTTGTCGAATGTTGTAAGTGAAAAGCGGGAGAAATCTCATGCACGATCCCTTTCGTGTCTTCCTGACTTTCTCAGTGAGCAGTATTTAGGTTGAACATGAAACCGGCTTCATCAGTCCTATTCATAGCATCGAGCCATTCAATTTTCGTAATAAGCCATGGCCAGATATGTAAATATAAATAGCAATGGCCAAGAAGTCTGGACTCATGTAGTCGAAGTTTGGATATCACAATTGGACTGATTTGGAGGCAGTGTAGTCGCTGTAAGCATCATTATTCCGGGGGCGCTATGTGATCATGCCATTTAATTACAGCTTTGACAGCCTCGCTGCAGTAAAACCTATGTTTAAGTCGTGACCCCGCTCAGGCTGAAATTTGGTCCATTAAGCGCTTTCCTTGGCAGCGCCATCAGCCGCCATCCGGCCCCACTGGCATTAATCATCTGAGACAAATGCGCATTTGTCTTTCTACCATATGCTGTGATTGGGCATCCGTAATGCAAAGGTAGCTGCACATTTTTTCTTGCCTTATGGAAGCAACTGAGCCATGTTTCACCCAATGTGCTTGACACACATTTGCCCACAGGCACACTGCCGAGGATCCCACACTAGTTATCAACATATAAGACCATGTGACGGTAGCGAGCCTTAATATGAACACTTCATCCAATTATACTTTTCTCAACGTATCAGTGTCTCCAAGATGCGATCCTTTCTTCATTTGGCAAACACACTCACGGCGCTTCTGGCCCTTTTACCTCTCATCCATGCGAATGGCCGTTTCAACGTCATCAGGACACCCCAGGAAGCAGAAGACACATGGATTCACTACTCAACTCACGTCCTGCAGATAACAGACGGTAATGGCAATGTCCTTAATCTCGACGACACGACACAATTCTCCGATGGCCACTTGGTCGGAGCGGCCAGCGAAGCATGGCGTGAAATGATCGACGATACCGGAGTGGATTCCAAATGGAACCCCTGGGGGTGTGAAAGATTTCTCAATGACATGAATGTACCTGCTGTTTCGGAAAATACAGTATCGGTGGACATACCCGACGACTGGGACATTGATTGGGGGACAATTTGCTTTTGAGGAATTTGTCGCCATGATGATCACAACGGACCGTTGCAGGGTTGGTTTGTTGTTTAAGCCTTTTCCGACTTACTGTTTTTGTAGACATACAGGCGTATGATATTCCTTTTTAAAAGTGCGGAAACGGAAAATTTTGTCACCTCTTCTCTTGATTTACGGGAAGTGAAGTGTTTAACGGAGAATGTAACTATGAACTGGGCTCAGCCATTTCAATTACTACAACTTTATCCGTTAAATGGGCCTATAGCTGTACCTATGTTAGCGTACACACATAAAGACCTGTCCTGAGTGCTCCTTGCCGGAGGGAATTACGCTGGGACCACATAAATTGAACAACATTCATTGATAATTCGCCCGACTTCTACAAAATGCCTGATTTACAACAACTGAGCATTAATAGATAATCGAGAATTCTCATACGGGAGAGTTTTGTAGATTAGCGTCTCTCCTGCCGCTTATACTACTGATTTTGCTTGTCGCGGACGCAGAACAGCTGAAAAACGGAAGACCTTAATCCTACTAGATGATGACCCCTAACCCGTTCTAAACGTTGTGAATTTCCTACTGTATCAACGTCGCATACGATCTATCTCTTCCATCAGCTGCTTTGCGAGTGCTTCTCTTCTTGAAGTCAAAGCATTTGAATCCATGCCAATGTCAAAGAATTCATCCAAGTAGCCTGGATGTTTCCTCATGTCTTCTAGATAGACATTGATGAAATCGGAAGCGACCCATGCCTTCAATGGGCCTGGTGTCACGACGGAAAGAATTTCTCCATTGGAGTTGTCAACGGCTATAACAGGGTTGCGCTAAGGATTAAAATAAAATCAGTCACTACACTTGTATTTCATCTGTTGCATAGCTTACACTTATGGTTGTTATTTGTCCTCTACCGTTCTAAGTTAAGCACAGAGCCGTCAGCAGTGTCCGCGATGAAACATGGATTATTAGTGACACAAACCTCAATTTTCTCCTGCATTTGCCGGTTATGGCGCATGTCCACAGTTTCCATGTACGTAACTGGCTGAGCCTCTAGCTCAACAGCCCAGTCAGCGAGCTGGCTTATGAGCTGGTTCTCGTCCAAGTGGGAGATGAATCCTTCAGAGTCCTGAAGCTTAGATTCGAGCTCTTCGCCGAGTTCCTTTTCCTCTTCTTGAATCTCAGCCATATCTTCCAGGAAATTGGTGAAGTTCACAGATTCAGATGAGCCGTGTTTAATGCAAAATTCGTGTCCGCAGCGCAATCCTTTGGTGCATCGTCTCTCATTGCAGCAGGTATGTGTCATTTCCAGTTCTTCGAAAAGCCTTTGCCGAGTGAGGATGCGAACAGCGTCTTTGAGGACGTCAGAGATGCCGCAAGCGTCCATCACGAGTGAAAGCTCTAGTACCCACGGTAGCTGATAGAGAAGTGACTCTCTTTTCATGCTAGATGCATCTGGCACGCGAAAGAGCTTTTGCAAGGGTGTGCACCCATGTGTGGAACAGTAGCACATGCAGGAATCGCCATCCAGCAGGTTAGCGCCTGTGCGAGTGAGCAATACTGTCGAAGCAATGGCGTTTCTGGGTCCACAGTCTTCCAGCGTGAAGGCAGAAATGGAATGTTCTCTCCACCCTAGCAAGTCGACATGGTAATATGCGAACAGGGAATAGGTAGTCGTTATCAGACGCTCCATCGCGTGATGCAAAGCCGACATGTTTCGCTTATCCGTTATCTTGTCGTTGGCTCCCGCGTTGAGAAGGGCTTTAACGAGACCAGGATCTTCAAATTGTGTGACGGCCATCAAAATGGTATAACCGCGAGTGTTCTGGAGTGTAATTCTCCATTTTCCGTTTTCTGCATCCCGAGATTGGTCCAAGAAGGTGTTTCCATTAGTTTCCATTCTGTTTGGATCGGCTCCTAGATGAAGGAGGTGCGTGAGCATCTCCATCTGCGTGAGCCTCTCCTCTTCAGTCTGACAGTAATAAGGGTCGATTGTCAGACGTTGTAAGCAGAGATCTAGAGTGTTCTGTGTGTGATGCTGGGAGATCAATGCGATATAGCAGTCGAGAATTCCAGTAAATGCAGATGGGTCGCCATGTTTTAGTGCGTAATGGATTGCGCAGGACATTGAGTCATGGCGCCTCCACGTACTCGAAGGGCATTTCCATGGATTCGCGCCATGATCCAGAAGGAGCTTTGCCGATGTCAATTGCTTGGACCCTGCTGCATACATCAAGGGGGTCATTTCAAGGTGATCGCGTGCGTCAACCTCGGCGGAAAAGCCGTTGTCTAACAGGTACTCCAGGATTTGAGGCTTCTGAACGGCAACATGGAGCGCGCTATGCCCAAAGACATCTATCATTCCGCGGTGCAGTCCTGGTGTCCCTTTTAGCAAAGCCCTGACTTCGTCCAGCGATCCTGTCATGATGGTGTCATGGAGATCTGGAGTTCCTCCGTAAACTAACCCGGTCAGTGCCTGGTAGAATCAATTCTGCATGCATGCAACGTACCTTCCTCGGATTTGGAAATGTCAAAAGCTGCACGGAGGGAATCAGGAATATCTCCATCACGGGTGTTTCCGTATCCTAAGAGGCTAGAATAAGACACGTGATCGCTGCTGACATCAAAGGGCGGCAAGCAACCAAGGAACTCCGCCACTGAGAATCCATCTGCGTAGACGTTTGCAAAATGTTGGAGGCAAAAGGTGATCGGCCTATTCCGGATCAGCCATGCAATGTCAAACTGGATTGATCCGGATTTACCTTGGCGATCTCCACTGCACTCCTTGTTGAGTCAAGTATCGAACCACATCCATTATGGGCTCGGGTCCTCGGCGAGACGAATGAGTAGTTCTCAAAGCCCTCTGAAATTCTGTCAGTATAGGCCAGTAGGCCACTACGTCTGCGCTCTTACCTCCAGGTATCCTTCGTTGTCGAGCGTCACCTCGTTGAAATCTAGGAGGTTGTTCCTTCTAAGAATCGAAAGTGTCTCGATCGTCTCGACAGAATCGATTACTTCAGCGGAGAATTTTGCCAATACGGCTAGGCCAGGGCATGAGTACGGAACGGTGTTGACGAACTTCAAAGAAGTTCCAATCGAAATACCGTCCATCCAGGCTATTGACATGTTGAGAGACAATATTCTGTGCATTGCAAAGAAGGAGACGCCAACGGTGGTGTCAACGCATGTGCATTCAGATAAGAATGGGAAAGGAAGGTTGAATGAGACCACCCCAAGAAGACGGATCGTCATTCGGTGGCATGCGCAACCACAAGTGCCTCGTACGCAACTTTGTGCTGTTGTTAGAGGGGTCCATCGGCGAGGTCGTGCCTTTCTGATATTATCGAGATAAGCGCCACGGGAGGTGTCATGTGTGCTGACGTTTCCAGAGGCACCCTGCTGGCTTCCAGCTTGGTCCGGTAGTTGTCGCCTCGATATGCTTGCCATGTGGAATACCAGCAATTGTTGACATCGGTGTAGGCTGTTCAGAATATTCCTGACCCTCTTGCTATCCCGCAGATTGCGCATGGCCGCCCGAACACGCTTGATTCCGGTGTCCTTCTGAGCAGGCAAAGCTGAAGCGATCAGGGCGTCAAGTTCCTTGACCCGTTTCTCGCAACAGTCCAGGACTTCAACCAGCGCATCCTGAGTGAGGGCATCAAGGGTTTCATTGGTATTTTGCTGTCTTAGGATTTCGATGCCGTTTGAGAAGAGCTGAAGCTGAGCAGACAGTTCCCGAAGTTTCTCGTCATCCTCGAACTCTTTGAGACGGTTGCGGAGTTTGTTGCACGCGTCCACGACTGCGATGACACTCGCTCCAATGCCAAGAACTGCCACAAATTCGGCGCCTGACATGGTGAGTGTAGATGGAGAAAAGAAACTGAAGCCGCATGATGGGGGGAGGGTAGACCGCTATTAGAAATCTGTTGTCGGACATGAGGCTGAGCGTTACCTAAGATGCGGGGCTGAAATGCAAGGCTGACAAAGTTGCCGACTGCTCTGTTGCGTGGTAATCAGCCAAGATGCGCGTTAGAAGTATGACGCCTACATTTTCGTAAACTATATATTTGTATCAATTAGAGTGCGGCCCGCAGTCATATAGAACGTTCCGGTAGATGCATAGATGTGCAGCATTGATCTAGCAAACCACTGACGTGACTGCATAAGGAAATGGGTTCCACCGGGATTTGATTCCGAATACGGTAAGGCTTTCCGGAACAGCTGCTCCACCGGAATGCGTCATCAGCTGAGAAGCACTTCCACAACAACTCCATTCGCGATACCAACTCACAAGGCTCGTCAGTGTCGAATTCGCCTGCGCATGTATGGATGAGCCATTCACTTCAAAAAAGGTACCGAGTGCCTGCCAAAGATGCAGGCGGCAAAAACTCAAAGTACGATTCCCGCCACTCCCGGTCTCGTGACCTCGGCTTAACATTCTACGCATAGTGCGACGTCCAACGTCCATGCACACTTTGTGTGCGGGCCAAAGTCGAATGTTCCACTGCCGAGAACAAGGTCAAATGGAAGGCATACGGGCCAGGTAAACCCACCAAAAGAACTCGGAAGAGCTGCAGCACAACGGACCATTCGGCGGCAAAACGGATTCGCCGAGCAGCTCCACCGGAAGACGATACCGTGGAATCTCACCTATCTGAGGATGAGGTTGGCGCCGATCCACCGCCCGGGCCAAGCGGCGTTGACATGGGCCGAGTGAGTCCACGGGTGAGGGCATCACACTCCCCTGTGGCAGACGAGTCGTCCTGGAATTCAACCTCGGCGGCCATCAATTTCATGGAAGAGGTTAGTGCATCTGGATATGAAACACCCTGCCAGCATTCCAAGCTTACTAATGTAGACTAAAGGCATTTCACCAGCATGATGCGCCAACCCTCGCGGGGCAGGAAACATCAGCACTCTCTATGAGACCGTGGATGAGACGAGAAGCTTCCCACGAAGCGTTCGCACAGCATGAAGCTCATCTCCTGAGCCGTGGAAACTTCAAATCAGCTGAAGCAGAACTGCTATCGATCCTGCCTTCTATTGAAGTGGCTACGTTGCTTGTTGACAACTACTTTGACCGGATCCACTGGTTCATGTTGGTTTTCCACCAGTCAGACTTCAGAGAGGGCTTTCAACAGCTGTATGACTTCATCGGCCGGAGATCTACAGAGAAGAATGCCCGTCTGGGCTTCCTTGCTGTGTTTGCCGCCGTCGTTGTAGTGAGCTCGCAGCACGTTGACAATCGTCAGAAGGATATTGCCGCCGGCCATGGCGTGCAGCTGAATAACTTACAACAAATGCTGCTGACAACATTAAGACTAAGAATACTCGACATTGTTTCTCTAGGCTCTATTGAGGCTGTGCAGACTTGTGTTCTACTGGGCAGCTTTTACCTATACCATGGTGATCCCCAATTGGCATGGCCGATTTGCGGAAACGGTTTGAGAATCGCTCAGGCTCTGAATTTACATCGACGGCAACCATCAAAGGCCTCCCAAACCCCTGATTTGGATGATGCCGTTCAGCGTGCGGAAGAAACTCGGAAACGGTGCTGGTGGGCAGTGTATGAGATTGAAACTTTTTGTTCCATGCTCTACGGCTTCCCTCTCAGTATCAATGATGTTGACTGCGATATCGAGCTGCTCAACCCTTATCCTTTGAGGTCACATCACTCGGCCTGGACACCCAAAGATTGGAAGAAAACAGGCCAGGCCACCCTGCTTTCGTACAAATATTCCATGGTAACCCTATCGATCATTGTCAAGTCAGCATTGACAGAACTCTACGGACTACGTCAAGGCTTGCATGCAAATCATGGTTCCGCGGAAGTCAATGCATCTCGATTACAGAATATGGTCACGACTGTATCTAGCCTGGACTCAAGGCTTCAGTCATGGTATCAAAGCCTCCCGAGACGACTAAAGATCGACGACAAACGTAATGCCCCAAGTACAGACATCCATTCCACGGGGCCATCGGGCGATGAAGCAACACAGTCGGACAATACTTTTGAAAAGCACCTGTTCCAACTTCAAGCTCTTGCTCTAAAACTGGCGTTCGAGAATGCCAGAATCCTTGTGCACAGACCGTTGCTGTCATACAAGATGGTTGTGCATCCTCAGGCTTCCGGAGGCGTCAATGCATCCCAACAGACTCAGCTGTCGGATCCATTCCGTGTTGCAGTATTGGCTTGCCGAGATGCCGCACTGGAGATATCTCGAGTAGGAACCACGCCGACATTCAGCAAGTGTGCTGATACCTACGCTGTCTCATTCATCTCTCTGCACCTCTTCACCGCAGCGGTTGCACTGTCAATAATGACGAGCCAAGATCCTCTCAGCCAGGAATCTCATGAATCAAAGCTAGGGATGCGAAGGTTGATGGCCATGCAGGCGCAATTGAAGACCAGGTCCATTGTAGCTGAGCAGGGCTACATGATCCTAAAGAAATTAATATCTCTCGTTGTGCAAAAAGAGATGGAGAAGATGCTCGAGGTCCCGGAACCACATGACGAGGAGGCACAGGAATCAAGCCACCTACAACGTAATGAGCTCGCTGTTAGGGACAACACCAGTGAGACTCAAGCGAACTTGGGAACAGCCCTCGGCTTGACCGACGCCGGTGAGGGCTTTCAGGGCGGATTGGACGCAAATTTTCTTCCATCTTCAGAAGAATTGGACGCTTTATCGTTCGACTTTTATGAAGACCCAACCGTGACACAGGCTTTAATCGATTTTGAACAAGGTAACTCACGCACCATTCTTATTTGAAATCTATTCTAACCCGGCTTGTAGTTATGAATTATCCGCCCAGTGACCAACCTGACGAGGCCACTTTCGGAGCCACCGGCCCTGAATATGCGAGCGGAAGCTGCTTCGGCGGCCAGGACCAAAATTGGATATGGGGCCAGAATCTCCGTCTCTAGAAGTAAATGGTCTTCCGGTGCGTGGCTCTTCGGTCTCACTGATCCTGGATAATCATGGTGCCAATATCTCAACCCGTCATTAAACAATTGCCACTTACCGAATCTGGCAATGCATTCCACCGGAGCCGTGTCACTCCCAGCGAATAGTGGAAAGCCTGTTGTTCAAACCAGCTCTTATACAGAGTCTAGTCCTAAGCCCAGTTTTGATATAAAGCCATCGTCACCAACAAACAAAGATCCCATCCCCAGCATCAGAATCCCACCCATTCCAACGAAACCTCAAACCCTCATCAGCCCTCCCTCCCCTCAAAAATGGCCACCACCAACACCATAACCGTAACCCTCACCCAACTCGCCAAAACAATCGACCACTCCCTCCTCCACCCCACCCTCACCGACGCCGACATCCTCCACGGCCTCGCCATCGCCAAACACCACAACGTCGCCACCGCCTGCATCAAGCCCTACCACGTCCCCCTCGCCGTGCGCGAGCTAGCCGGCACCACCGTCCGCGTTTGCCCCGTCATCGGCTTCCCGCACGGCAACAGCACGACCGAGATCAAAGTCCTCGAGGCTTCCGCGGCGGCGGCCGCGGGCGGGAAGGAGATCGACATGGTGATCAACGTGGGCAAGGCGCTCAGCGGTGACTGGGCGTACGTGGAGGACGAGATACGGAGGGTGAATGAGGCGGTGGGGGCGGAGGGCGCGGGGCTGAAGGTTATTTTTGAGAACGATTATTTGGGGGAGGAGGAGGTGGTGCGGTTGTGTGGCATTTGTTCGGAGGTCGGGGTCGCGTTTGTGAAGACGTCGACGGGGTATGGGTTTGTGAAGCAGCCGAATGGGATGTACGCGTACAAGGGGGCGACGGTAAGGCATCTGAAGTTGATGCGGGAGCATTCGAAGCCGGGGGTGCAGGTCAAGGCGGCGGGGGGCGTGAGGACGCTGGATGATTTGCTGCATGTCATGGCGCTGGGTGTGACGAGGATCGGGGCGACGGCGACGGTGGCGATTATGGAGGAGGCTGTGCGCAGGGGGATTACGGAGGAGCCGACGACTGTCGAGTTCAAGCCCATGGCTGAGGACGGGGATGGCGGCTACTAAATCTGCATGGAAGAGAAAGGATGGGAATGGTGGTGGAGCGCAGAGATATCCAGATATACGAGTTTGATATTGACTCAAACCTCTTCGGGCATTCCTACTCGTTTTGTATATGGAAAATTGATTTGACTGTAGTTTCTGGGGCAAAATCAATATCTCTCCGATGAGATTCAATTTTTCCCGCCGCATATTGGCTGATATGGAGGAGACCGTTGAAGATGTCCCCAATTCTCATTTTGAACGCATGGCACTCTC
The DNA here is from genome assembly GCA_009801085.1 of Lasiodiplodia sp. COLG20. Lineage (NCBI taxonomy): Eukaryota > Fungi > Ascomycota > Dothideomycetes > Botryosphaeriales > Botryosphaeriaceae > Lasiodiplodia > Lasiodiplodia sp. COLG20. Next base: position 3,975,989 of record VNWV01000001.1, on the reverse strand, counting down.
CTCCAGCACCATTTTGAATGGATTGGAGAACGATATGCTTGACAAATATCGAGTCCTATCCGATCGAAGTCGTTCTGCACTTCTTCTGCAAGGGGAATGTTGATCGTCCTTGGAGGTACCATGCGTCATCGAGGTTGTATAACGAACGTTTCCTACGAGAACTGCTTAGGCATACCCGCTTCGGCTATAGGCACCTAGATTTAATTTGCGCCAGTAGCCTTGGCAACGTTGACGTGCCTGTGGTTGAGTCGGCGGTAGCTCATCATTGAGCATGCGGCCTCCACCGTGCGTCTAAATGACGCGGGTTTCAGTGGAAGGCCGTGCGGAACAAATAGACAATGGCCACTGGTGGAGACTACTATTTGATAGATTCTGCAGGATCGTAGGCGGATAGCTCAAGATCTCCTGCACTGCGAGCGCGTAGTATTTCCTCGACCGAATTTGACGCCGGATTCTTCGAATATCTCTCAGGGCCACGCGGGCTCGTCCATACGCCGTTGGGATGACTGTCGGCAGGCGTAGATGACCAATTCGATTTTCCGAGATATCTTCCGGCCACCTTGACCAACGGCCGTAAGGTGGGAAGGCAGCAGCAAATGACGGCACTACTGATTTCTTAGCATAGTAAGTCGGATGGAAGGATGGCTTGCCTGCATACGAATAGACTTCCATTCCAGTCCAGATCATGAGATCGACGGTTCCCCAGGTCGGATCTGTGAGGTCCAGCTGCGTTATCTTCACCAGGCGGATGATTGTGACGAAGCAAGCGCTGCAAGAACGGTGGTCAGCATGGCGGTGGGCCAATGGCTTGGGATTACTTACAACCCTCCGAAAATCAGCGTGCACGCAACAAGAATTTTTTGATACCGGGGTACGTTGCTAAGCCTCCAAATGTATGGTATGGGAAGAATCATCAAGCCGAAGTCGGTTATGATACCGCCGATGGCAACTCCAACGTAGAATTTAAAGATGTCGATGCAATTCTGGTTTGTTCCATCCCAGAAACTTTCGATGGGCCAGCAGGTGCGGATAGACGGTACATACTAATGGAGAGTGATCAGCGAATAAGCTACGTAGTCGCTGCCATGTCGTCTTACTGTAGCAATTGCCCATGCGATGATGACGAAGACAAATCCATGTAGAAAAAATCGCATGCTTAAAACGCCGAAGATGCGGTAGTAGAAGGCCACCAGCGAGAGTCTAGCACAAGCCAATCCAGTGGTGTAGAGAATTTCGTTTGCCACGATTGTTTGAAAGAAGCGAGGAATGTTGTTTGGGTCCTCTTGCATTACCACGGCAGCATGTCTGCCCAAGCCGAAGCGGAGCCACAGCATTGTGCCGACGAAAACACCAACCGTGCTTATCTGGAGGCCGAATTTGTAAGCGTTGCTTCGACGAATACGAGTCGTGTCGGCTCCAACATACTGCGGCTGTGAGCGCCAGCCAATCGTCCCATGACAGACGCTTCTTCGCTGCGCGTGCAGATGCGAAACGTGCAGGCACAATCAACATCATCAAAACGAAGAAAGAAATGTGCACGGCATACACCTCGCCCTGCCGGTTCTGAGCGAGGAAGGCTGCCTCCTGCTCAGGAGTCATGTTGGTGCCGGCCACGATGCGCCTGTCGACATCAAGATTGAGGGAAGGCGTCGGAGTGAAGAAAAGCGCTTAAGGATCAGATCCATTCCATCAGGAGAACTGCAAGCTTCCAGAAGCTGTCTTAGATAATACCAAGCGGCGGCTTCCGCCCACCGAATACGGACAGAGGGGCGGCAGCGGAAGCAAGTCCGAGAATTTCTCACTCTGCCGAATGTGAAACCAGCCGTGCCACCAGGATCTATATCCTTGCCCTTGGCATACCCCACTCCCGCTCCCGTGCGTCGCATCACCCGCGCCTCATTCGTTCGCCGCGCGAATATCTTCAAGGAGCTTGACTGTGGCGTCCACCACCTCCTCCTGAGCCGTGGCGAAGAAGGCATGGGTCGCCTGCGGCACCAACACCGTCCGCTCTATCCCGCCCACAGCCGCGTAGGCCTCCTGTCCGGCCAGCGGGATGACACGATCCGCTCCGCAGAGGACGTATGCGGACCTGTTTGCGAAGAACGGGTCCGCCAATGGCGAGTAGCTGACAGGCGAGTTAAGCGAGTTCAGGGCCTGCGGCTTGACCATCGAGAGGTAGCGCGTGGCGATCGGCTCGGCAAGGTCGTGGTACATGACGTCCCGAGCGCCGCTGAAGGCGACGAATCCGGTTGTGTCCTGCGGCACAGTTTGCATGTTTAGCGGGCTTGCAGCTCGTATTCTCAAGGAAAAGAAAAAACGAAAACACACACACATCGTAGTCGACCCAGGGCGGCAGATTGTCTTTGTCCGTTCCCATCATGTCCAGCGTCGACTTGCCGGCCACCGGCGTGACGGCGCTGACAAAGATCAGGCCCACGATTCCGCCCGCTTGGCCCGCCGCCTGCCGCTCGCCCTTGCTCAGCCCGTGCACCGCTGCCGCTCCGTAAACTCCGCCGTACGAATGCATCAGCAGCGCGACCTCTTGCCCTGACTCAACCAACGGCACGAGTAGGTTCGCCCGCAGCGAGTCAGCATCCCTGTCTGCCGTGGCGTCGAAGCCGTTCGCCAGAAGCACGCCTGGAGCGTCCTGGCTGACGAAGTTGTAGCCGCGTGCGCGGAAGCGGTGGGCGAGGTCGTCGAAGAAGTCTGCCGTGTGCCAGGCGCCGGGACAGGCGACAATTGTGGGTAGCATTGCTTGAAGAGTTGTCGAATTTGGTTGGGGTGGTGGTCAAATGCGGGATGTTCGTTGAAATGTAGTTTGAGGGTTATCGTAGCTGTTTATATAGCTTGTGGGCCTTTATACTTGTGTAGGAAGGCGCCGCCGAACTGCTTCCTCAGACCCAAGTCATCGTCGCGGATGCCACACGATTGACTAATCGGCAAAGTTATGAATCATGTTGGAGCCTCACAACCGCAAAGGAGTGTTGTCGGTGGCTTCAATGCTTGAACTGTCTATACTAAACATGGTGTAGAAGGTCCTTTGACGTTGCCCGGGCCACACTTGTGGAGAGTAGGCCGGCGCACTATTCTCAAAGCCGAACCAGACTCAATTGCCGAGGGTGGATCAGTGCGTTTCACAGCCGAAGGAAGACGCTAATGCGGGAGCTTGAGAAGCTCCCCCGACAAATCATAATTGTCCAACACCAATCGAAGTGCTTCGCATTCGAGTAAACGGCATGACAGGATTATTTTCTACGCCAGCTCGATTTCACATCGACTCTCATGACATCACAGTCCCGCAAGCACTCTTCGTACTATGACTTATTTAAATACCCGATTTTCACCCCTGACTAGTTTAGTTGTGTGTTCTCATGTAGGTCAGGCCTTAAAGGTTAAACCACTATCGAAAAAAGAAAACTGCTTCAACCTCTTTCTAGCTAATGAGTAACTTCAAACCCCAGCAAAAGAAATCTGTCATCAAAGTAGAACACTTAACTGTACCAGTCACCTTCATCTGTGTCAACTTCGCCGTGGTCAGAAGCTTCCAGAAGCTCGCGGACTGTCCATGATCGAAAGTTAAACCCGGGAACCGAGTTCGTATTTCTAAATAATGCACCCACAAGTAGGTGCTGAACAGCTTTGCCATAGTTCTCATAGACGTATTCCTCTACTTTGTGTCCAGTAAGCCATTTTCCTGAGAACGTGCCTCCTGTCTGTGGAGCTACCTCGACGCTCCAGTCAGCCTGGTGGAAAACCTCGCGGTTTTTGAAGCCCACTTTCTGAGCACAAGTTACACGCTCGTATCTACGAGTTGGTCAGTGTCTCCTTCATCCCCATTGAACCAGGATATCCTGCTTACCGAAACAGATCATGAACTTTCAAAGCCAAGGGAACGTTGGATCTTCCAGAAAGCTGCAAGCATGAAGCGAGGCATCCTGCATCCTCTATTGCCATGCCGGCACCAGCACCAGACGTAGGCAGAAAAGAATGCGCTGCGTCGCCAATCTGAACTACACGGGCTTTTGGAGAGATGTATGTGCCCTGTGGATCACGCCACTTGAGCCTCCACAAAAGAATCCCGCCGGGAGGTGAGGCGTTTATGAGTTCTTTGTAGAACGGAGCCCAGGACTCAACATGCTTTGACGCGGATAATGCTGACACAGCCTGTTTGAATACGCCATCGCTGCTGCCTTCATCCTGTCAAGACTCATGTTAGTGATCACTTCGAGTGGGGGAGAGGAGGCTGCGGCGTGCTCACTTTGTGCACCATCAGCCACGTCAAAATCTCATCCGTCCGGCCGACAGCCATGTGAGCACCTGGACCAAGGGCGAACATGACACCATTCTGGAAATCACCGAAGCCGTGTCGAATAGTCTGGTTCTCGAGAGCCGGGCCAGCAGGAAACGTGGCAAGGTGGCAGGCGAATCCGCTTGGGAGGGATTCCTGGTACTCCCCAACTACAAGCGCTCGCGCCTTGGAACCCACGCCGTCGGCGGCCACGACAACATCAGCCACCTCCCTGGTTCCATCATCGTACACAACGCCGGATTGATGTTCATCCTCGAAGTAGCTGCTGACCGTCCTGCCCTGCTCGATGGGAACCCCGACTTCAAGTGCGAAATCGAAGAGCGTTTGATGAAGCGCGGGGCGATTGATTGGCATTGCCGGAAATTCTGGATGCGCCAAGGGCGTGTCTTTGATGTGCGTGTGGTCACCTCTCATCATTCGACAAACTGGGTTCATCGCGTGTCTGTGGCAGCGATCCAAGAATCCGGGCCAGTTGGAAAAGACGCCGAGGGCAGGATTTGGGACCGCAATGATGGCGCCTGACTTCTGTTAACTTGAACTTCGGAACCCCCGAATTACCTTCTACTCACCTCCGTCATTGATGTTCACTTGCTTCTCGACTAGGCGGACATTGTGGCCCTTACGATGTGCTTCAATTGCACAGCTCAGTCCGCCAATACCTCCTCCAACAATGAGGATCGACACGCCGCTCATAGGGTATCTCACAAAAGAGTGTATATTGGACGCCATGTGGAGATGAAGAGAATCTGTAAAGGTACTGTAGCGAGGACTATAAGCGCTGGGCGAAGTGCGATTTAAATGCTCTTTGTGCAATTGCCTCGGCCGAGCTACAGTGATATCAAAACATGAAGTCCACTAGCCCGCGCTCACATCAGTTCGGCGTCGCACCCACAATTTGGCAAATGATCAGTTTCACTGTACCGAGACACGGTAGGCAGGGCTTCTACTTGGCAAGGCCAATCAAGTCACGCTAAGCTAGATGGGTCTCCCTCCTGACTTATCAAGACCAAGCTAGCCGCTGCCGAGACTTGCCAAGTTAGGCCCCTAGAGGCTGCTTGGTACTGTAGATGGTGTTATGTCTGCTTTTTCTGTGTACCTCCCATAATAATCTCAGCGTTCCATAAGAACGTCCCTTTGCATGTCTATATTGCTGCGAAGGGCCTGTAACTACGTAGTAATAATATAGATAAGTTAGCAGGCAGGGATCTTTCGATACTACTCATAGCCAGAAGTATCCGGAGGCGCTCCGGCAGCACGGGTCGGAGACCCACACACTGCAATAAACTACCGGCGATCCTCCTCTTTGACCACGTGAAACGAAGGCGGTTGGTGGCCTTAAGCTTCCTGTATCAAGACGAAAGGAGCAGTCTCCACTTTTCAGAAAATACGAAATACAGCACAATGCCCCATCGTCCCGAGCGTTATCTCATAGCTTCCTCCCTACGTCTCTCTACTTTTAACCACCCTACCCTCGGTATGAAGTCATTTGAGCAATGGGAATTGCTCAAACCCGCTCAGAAACAAGACATGAATGAAAAAGTAACATGAATGCAAAAGTAATCAGCTTGTCCGCGTGGGGGCGTGAGAACCGATTTCCCTCTCACTACAAGCATATGCCTACAAGTCGATGAAAGTATTGGAAAGCTTTTGGAATCTTAATAGAGCCATTTCTTCTATCAACAGACAAGGGACTGCATTCAGAGCACATCCATAGAATACTAGCTGGACTAAGCGATATCAGCCCCCGCGGACATCTGCAGAAAAATGACTGAATAGATATGTGCTAATGATTGAAGACAGCGAAAGATGAAGGGCGCAGCAATGTGCACGATCCGCGGCGCCAAGTACTTAGGCAGAGCTTGGGCCACTGGTTGACGAACAGGCTACTCTCCGCTCTTCCTGCTTCTCTGTGTCACCTCCGTCCTCTTTCCGATCCGATTCCGATCCGATGCCGATCCACTCTACTGTCTCCTTGCCGTATACAGACACTATAGCTGCGTAATGGGCGGAGCAATGCGTAAATGACGACCATGTGTTGCCCCGACATACTTAATACGCCTCCCCCGACACTATCCGTACACAGCCGCAAGAGACTGACATATACGACGCTAATCGCACTTGATTGGACGCGCTATCTACTAATACTACGTGGCGGTGTCTGAAATAGGTGCTAAAAACGGTGTGCATGAGTAGTGTGAATCGAAGAAGAACCGTGCACCGCCACCATTCCGCCCATAGCCGGTCCCACCCGCATGATCATGTAGAGCTATGTTCTTCCTATCAACCCCCTCGTACGAGAATACTGAATAAGTACTCGCACGAAATTACTGAATATGGTAAAGCAGTTCGGAAGTAAGAGACCCTTGTCGGACTTGCGGACTTGTGAACTTGCGGACTTGTGGACTTGTAGACATTGTGAAGTCAGTGGTTCTAAATTACTAGGCGTTGATTTTATATGAATCATAACGAGAAGACGTTCTCTACCTTCACCATCGATAACTCAACTACTTCTTACCTGCAAGAATGGCTATGAAGCGCTATATTCCTTTTCTCTTTGCAGCATTTTCCCGCTGCTCTGCCCAGCTTGCAACGGCATCGCCCTTCGCCACCGAAACCGATTACAGCTCTCTGACTACTTTAGGAGCCGCTACTGTCTCCAAAAATATCGCTTCTTACGATGGGAACCAGATAAGCTACTACCTTGGTTACCGCGAAGCCGACTTTGCGAAGCCTTTCTCCAAGTTCTGGAATACCTCTGTCGGGGGTATGTCAGATGAAGCGCAGAAAGGGCTCAGTGCTAGCCCTCACGCGGCTGAATTGAGTAAGTTGAATCAAACTATATTGATCCTTTGACACGTTATGATCTCTTTTGTCTCTGCGGAGCAAGCGACCAATACGGGAGACGTTGGTGGAATGTCGTCACTTGAAGTCATGTTACGTTTGTGACTAATGCACATCGCCAGCGTACTCTCCATACGATGCTGCCGACTATTTTACGAGGCCAGGCTACCTTCAACTTGAAAACGGCTGGTCTTTGCGTTCCGATGGCTCGCTTATGATCGCTATCCGCACCGATATGGGCAATGGTAAGATAGGAGTCCCATACATGTAGCATCCAAACTGACACACACATCCAGTCACTGGCGAAATGTACGATTGGTGGTTCAGCTGGCACCTCGTCGATCCATCGCGATACAAGCTCTGGTTTCCCCTTGCGCACCGCTACGCTTGGCGTTTACCGGAAACTCTCGTGACCAACGCATCCGCACCGACATCCTCACGCTACATCGGCACTCATTCGTTCATCGACGAGTACATCGGGAACAGCGCCGCAAAGCTGACGGTGAATTTCATCGATCCTGCTCTTGAGCTGGGTTTCAACACGAGCTCCTACGCATCCGCCGGCATCGAGACGATTGTCGCCGGGCGCCTCAATTCTGGCAGCCACACGGCTAACGTTACGGGACACTCCTACCTCATGCACCAAATCCGTCGCAAGCCTGATGGTACTGGTGAATATGAATTGCGCTCGCGGTTCTTTATTGAGCAGAATCCAGGAACGCAGATTGCTCACGATATGTTGGCGCATTGCAATACCGAGATGCAGCATCTGGCAAGCTTTCTACCGGCACTGTGGGCGGAATTCAAAGATACGATTTGATTTGAGAAATGGAACATGCCATGTACATAATGGGAAGACATTAACTCAGAAGTTCGGTGAGACTCTGAGCCGGGACCTCAGACCAGGTGATCTCTCTGCAGGTACGACAGATCCTACACGATTTGTAATGGTCATACTTTGCGAGGTTGCCACTGTAGATAGTTTTGATATATTTGTCTATACGAGAGCTACACTGTTATCGTTTTACTCATTTTATTGTCGCTTGTGGTTGATTATAGGCGTAGTTCAAATATCTTCGAGCGAAGGAGAACCTTGCCCCTCCTTACCACAGTCCAATCTTTGGCACGTGATAAAGAAAATTACTAAATTCGCCTCATGAGCGCTGCTACATGTAGATGTATTTAATGTCACGATCTAGAATTTGTTCGAGTATGATAATCGACAAAGGAGAAAGACATGCTGCGCGAGTTGCATTTGCCTCAGTTCGCAGCCACGGGCCTCAGCCTGACCCTCAGGTCAGGCTTCTCCCAGAGAACGAAGCACCTTTGATCCATCCAGTCCATGTGCTCGTCAATCAACTCGATGTCAAAGTTGAACAAAACCTGTGCTAGAATAACGCGGGACTCCATGTATGCGAGGCTGGAATATGTTAGACAGTACTCGAATCACTAAACCGATGTGATACTTACTTCTTACCGAGGCAAGCTCGAGGCCCAAATGAGAAGGGTGAAAAGGCTGCTTTGCGGTCCTTTTCGAACCCCGACTGACTTTCAAGCCAGCGCTCCGGAATGAAAGACTCGGGCTTGGTGAAGTTTCGCTCGCTATGGTATGTGGCCCATTGTGTCACATAAAGCGATGTCTATCGGAGTGTTAGTAAAGCCGGAACAATGAGATGGACATAAAAAGCACTTCGTACCTTCTCCGGAACATAATACCCACTAACGGTCGAACCACCCTCCGGAACTATCCGCGGGAATCCTGTCGGCACGGGTGGATACATGCGCATGCCTTCGTTCAGTACAGCAACAAGGTACGTCAGGCGATTCACACTATCAGATGTGATTTCCTCCTTGCTCTTGAAATGATCTCTGACCTCACGAACAACCTTTTTCATAGCGTCGGGATGTTTCAGCAGCAGATAAGTGGTTCCAGACAGGACGGTCGCGGTTGTCTCGCTTCCGGCAATGAGCAGCAGCAGTGCGTTAGAATCCAGCTCGTCCACGCTGATGTTGCCGGATTCCACCTGATCGCTGACGTAAGACGTGATATCCGGCCGCGCAGTCTCGGTTCCAAGCCGCTTCCGCACGCGGTCCTTTGTGAACTTGAAGAACTCAATCGGGCCTTTCTGAGCGCCGCTCGGATTGAGTGTGTAGACCAGCAAACGGAGGGCATCATAGTACGCAAGAGCTGTCTTGAGTGCGAAGCCTCGCAGGGTGGCGAAAACGCCTTGCACAAGGTCGTGGTACTTGTCGTTCTCAAGACACCCGAACGGCTCGTTGAAGGCCAGGTCGCCAATGATGTCAAACGTCGTGTAGTTGTAGTACTGAACGAGATCAACTATGTTTCCCTGAGTAGCGTGCTCCGTCAGACGCTGTAGCAGAAGGTGGATGTATTTCTGTATCAGCGGTTCCTGCTCCCGTAACGCGCGGTCGGAGAAGGCGTGCGAGTAGGCCCGGCGCTGGCGCGAATGGTCGTCGCGGTTGGACTCGATGATGGAAGTAACGCCGTTAGGCGCCGTGCTGTACCATTTGCGGTCCTTCTGCATCTCGGGCTTCTTGGAGCCGCGGAAGCCGTAGACGTCTTGCCATGCTGTGTCGGCGCTGATGAAGGAGAGTTCTTCAGGGGCAATCCGGATGACTTCGCCGTATTTGTTGTGGAGCTCCGTGATCCTTTTGACAAGAGTCCCCCGAAGGAGATCTATCGCATACGGCAATCGGCTAGCTGCATACAGTTTCGGTCCCGGAAAGTGGCGGAGCGGGTGAAAGTAGATGTTGTAGATGACCGTGGTGGCGAAGTAGATGAACGCCTTTGCTGTGTCAGCACTGATGTCATCTTTCCAAAGTTCGTCTTACCAGTGATGATGCAACTACCACGAGAGATGTCGCGTCCCGCGGGATGAACGAAGTGAAGCTTTCGCGATTGTTTGAGAGTAGCATCTCGGAGAAACACTGTGTGAAGTTCTCTTTCTCAAGTATAAGAAGTTAGACAAGCTTGAGTCTGGATATGAAAGGCAACCGACTGAACACTCGTTATATATCAAATGTAGCACGTAGTAACCGGGACCGGAACGCTGCCTTCCCGCTTCTGCTGTCCTGAACTCCTGAATCAGCTTTTCGGCCGACACAATAACGCTCCCGAGAAGATGAGGGTCTAGATCAATGACATTCAAGGGCTGCTGAGGGACATCTACAATCTAGCACGCTATGAATAAGATATGTGATGAGATGAGAAGCAGCTAAAGAATATAGACACAGCTAGTCACGGATTGAATAAGTTAAAAATATCTGAAAAGCCCAATAAAGCTAAGTAGCCTTGTATCATGACATGAGAGGGTAGGTCTACTGCCATGGAACAGGACATGAAAAGACCGAATTGGACGTGGGCCTTTCCGAGACATGTTTACGTTAGCATTGTCAACGCTTCGTCTATTGAACAGCTCTTGCTAAGATCGTATCCCAAACTGGGAAAGGCCGTAGGTCCGGGTGGGTATGCTGTGGTTGTTTCGTGGAGAACGTTGTGCCGGCGGTCTATAGTCTACCCGATCGGGTTAATAGGGAAGCCATCCAATTCGCTGACCCACCTCCGCAGTAACGCTCCCACAAATAACAAGATGAACTCTAATGATCTCTCCGCGGACAATCCGCGGATGGTCCACGGATCAGCTCGCAGTATCTCGGCATATTGCACTGAAGTCCGCCACCCCGCTCATCCACAATCTGTCAACACAGCCTTAGCACATACGATCGATCGCAGTGCTACTTGCAGGCAGCCCACACCTCGCGTTTCAAGATGTCCGTTTCGGCCGCGGTATCAGCCCCCCGGACAATATCCGGAGCGGCAGAGCATTCCTCACAAAGAATGATCTCTTGCACAAATTGTAAACGGTAAGAAGTGTAAAACGCTCATACCGTGCTGACTGACCGACGTTTCAGGAAGAAACAGAAATGTGGGGAACACACGCCACGCGAATGTATCTTGACTGACCAATGTAGGCGGCAAGGAGCAGCCAGAGTGTACACGATGTCGAATTCGCAACCAAACATGCGTCTATCCAGCTGTCAGGCGGAGGCCAGGCCCTCATAAAGCATCAATCTTGCGCGAGCGTATTGGTACTAAGCCCGCTGATTTTCACATGTGTGTCTGTTGACCGCTCAGAAGGCCGGCTCGAATCCATGCTCCAGGCATACAGTGAAGCTGGTAATTTCGGAAAGGGACCAGACTGCGTTGATGCCAGCGGAGACGAGATACCGCATAATGCAGGGAGCGATCCGCAACCCTCCGCGAGTATTGTCCCTCCACCAATAGGAGTCTCTGATGAGCAAAGCTCTCATACGCCAACCCCGGAATCGTCTCCACCCGAAGGTTCCGCAGGTATTAACGTTGCGTTGAACGGCTCTAGCGTGCGCATTCTGTAAGCAAACATCAATCCTTGAGAGGCTTGGACTTACCGCCACAGGCTTGGGCTGTACTTCTCCACTATTCAACAGACGTTCCCGTTATTTCGCGAAAACGAGTTTCTACGGGATTTCTACAAAGGAGAGGTTCCTTTCCGTCTGATAATCGTGATGATCGGCTTAGCATCTCGATTTTCAGTGCAGTCCAGAGAGGACCAGAGCCTGGCGTTCGCCGTGACCCAGATCGAGCAAGAACTTGAACAGAATGACATGGATCCTCAGCACATCTCGCTTAACGACATCAAACTGGCTTGCTTATGTGTAATTCATCAGTTGGCTTCTGGTCCAGATCGTTCCACGTGGACTATCATCGAGAAGCTTTCCCGTGTCGTCCGAGACTGCAAGCTGGACCAGGTCGACGGGTGTCCGGAAGCCATTTCGCGTTTCCCAGAATCTAGCTTGGAAGAGCTTCGCTACGTGTGGTGGACTGTCGTCAAGATCGATGCGTCATGCAATCTGGTCTCCGGTAATCCGTTCTTGTTGAACGTGGAGACCGCCACAACTTCTTTTATCACCACATCTGTGTCAGAATTCACTGCCGGGATCGATTCGGGCTCAATACCTCTGCATATCCCTCGAGATAATCAGGGCTCATTCTGGAATCTTCTAGAGGATACAAGGAACGCAACCATGGCAGATGGACAACGTCTACAAATTTCCATGCTTTTGCTTCTTAGGGAGGGTGGAGCGCACTTACGTGGCATCACCCAAAGCCCTGTGGATCCAGCACTGGAAGCAAAGATGCTCATGACTCACAACAAATGCATGCGAGTTTGTGCTGTTCTGCCATCGTGGTACATGGACCCTAAGCTCGCAACGGAAATGGATGAGACACTGACCCAGCACCGTAACCGACTTGAAGCTTTGGTACAACTACGAATGTACGTCTCCCTGCACTTTACTGTAGGATCTGAAGGCTAATGGGGTTCCAGATGCTGCATCTACTCAGTCATCCCGCCGATGATCAGTTTCCATTCACGCATGCCTTCGGGTCTGGATTGGAAATCTGCAGTGCTCCGTCTATGGCGCGCGTTCACTCTACACCTTCAAGCGGCTGCAGCTGCTGTTCAGGCTATGCCAACAGCATATTACTGTACCTATGATCCGATGATGAGTAGTTCTATTTGGATCCTGGGCTGTATGACCAGCGTCTGTATCATGCTCCAGGCGCCACCGGGAAGCGAATACGCAGAAAGGCGAGAAGAGCTCGAAACGGCTCTCAATGTGCTGACAAGCTGCCTTTCGGGCTTTTCTGACTTTTGGAGCATCTCGAAGAAAATGCTCGGCAAGTACTCATTTCCCCATCTCTATCCGCATTTACTAATTGTTACAAATAGACTCTCTCGAGTCGTTGCGTGGTTGGAACGGCCTTGGTCTTGAGCTGGGAGAGATTTTGTTCCTTCTCAAACGCTTCCTGGTGCCTTTGCCCGTTCATGACACATCTGCTGAGGATCTCTACGACGTCGATGTTGTGGAAGCTTGCAAAATATCCTTGGAGAAATCCTCGTCGCCGTTGCCTGGCTAGTGAAATGCTCAGCCTGCAAGTGTACCTCAAATTGAGATTCACCCATTCCCGTTCCTTTGCTTAATCTTAGTTGACTATGGCTTGCAATGGTTGATTTCAGTCCATATTATTTCTGTATTAGAGTCTGTTATTGTGCAAATAGAACAACTTCTGATATATAAAATCTTGCTGTTCTCGTTGCCGCTTGAGCTCCGAAATGCTTCCTTACATAACAGATATATCTCAGATTAATGATGATTGCGCGGGGTATATACAAATGCGTGACGCTTCCTCCAGATTGGCCAAGTTTTACGGCTGGTCGCTTAAGGTTAGCACCGCAATCGCGCGCAGATAACTCTAAGCAAGCCGAGAAGTCTCAAAAGCTAATCCTGCATAATGATATTCTATAACTATCCCTTGCTCAACTTATTTCGAACACGAAGTAGGCTGTGTATAGATGCTCGATATGCAAGTCTCGCGTCGCGTTTCAACTCTCTGAGGCGTGTCCGCGGATTTTCCGCGGAGCAGCTGGGGGAGTTCCATGGACCAAGGTCGGAGAGACTATACGGAATTAGCAGCCGCAGGAAAGAGAAGCCGAGCATAGCTCACTACATCCTCCAGCTCATCGGTATAGGTGCCTGTTGTTAAGACTGCTCAAGTCGCACATTCCTACCCACCAGTGAAATACATATAAGCCATGTTACCCCGCTTCTCCAGCCCTTTCCTGTGCACCAAAGCAGCTTCTCCCAGCAGACTTCTATCAAACAGATCCAATTTCCACTCCATTCCCCATCTCGAAATCCGCAAAATGTCCTCCATCCCAACCACCATGCGCGGCATCGTCATCGAGAACCACGGCGGCCCCGAAGTCCTCCAATACAAAACCGAACTCCCTGTCCCGGAGCTCAAACCCGGCCACATCCTCGTCAAAAACGAATACGCCGGCGTCAACTTCATCGACACGTACGCACATCCCTCCCCCTGCTCCTCCCCCTCCCCGCTCCCTCCTCACCACCTCCCAAACTAACACCACCTCCCACACAGCTACTTCCGCACCGGCCTCTACCCGCCCCCTTCCCTCCCGCACGTCCTCGGCCGCGAAGCCGCCGGCAACGTCGTCGCCCTCGGCCCCGACACGCCTTCCACCGACCTCAACCCGGGCGCGCGCGTCGCCTGGCTCGGCAGCGCGTCCTACGCTGAATACAGCGCCGTCCCGGCATCCCACGTCATCCGCATCCCCGCCAGCCTGCCCTCCTCCACCGCCGCGGCGTCGCTCTTCCAAGGCCTGACCGCACTCACCCTCATCCGCGAAGCGCACAAAGTCGCAGCCGGCGACGTGGTGCTCGTGCACGCGGCGGCGGGCGGCGTGGGGCTGTGGCTGGTGCAGCTGCTGGCGAAGGCGATAGGGGCGCGGGTGGTGGCGACGGCGAGCACGGAGGAGAAGTTGGAGGTGGTGAGGGGGGCGGGGGCGGAGTGGTTGGTCAAGGGTTACGCGAAGGAGGATGTGGTGGGGAAGGTGAGGGAGGTGACGGGGGGGAGGGGCGTGGTGGCGGTGTTTGATGGGGTGGGGAGGGCGACGTTTGATGTTAGTTTGGAGTGTGTGCGGCGGAAAGGGAGTTTGGTGTGTTTTGGGAATGCGAGTGGGCCGGTGCCGCCGGTGGAGATTTTGTGAGTTCCTCTCCTGTTTCTACCCTTTGGTTGTGGGGTGTTGGCTGACGAGTTTTAGGCGTCTGATGGAGAAGAACGTTAAGCTGCTCCGGACGAACTTGGCGCAGTACATTGCTACGCGGGAAGAGTTCCAGCATTATGCTGATGAGCTCCTGGGCTTCATCGAGAAGCATAACCTTGATGCTCGGATCCACGAGATCTACCCTCTGTCTGAGGCGAGCAAGGCCCACGAGGATATTGAGTCTAGGAAGACCAGCGGAAAGCTTTTGCTGAAGGTGTAGCAGTAGTGATGAGGAGCCGATAGACTAGCTTCTGGTTTCATATCTAGTAGTACTTGAACACTTTAGATTTGTTTCCCAATGTTTGCCTCACGATGATAAGTAATGTTGAAGACATATTACGGTGATGGTGCAATGGGTGTTCTACAACGTCCCCGGAGCTCGGCGAGACAAAGCCTTTACACATACAGCCCTCAAACCAGCTCCACTACCACCGTATCCTTCAGATCCCCCGAACTAAACCCAACGCTCAGCCTCATCTCCCCCGTCGGTATCTCCCACTCCTGCGCCTCGACATTCCAGAAGCTAACGTCCCTCCTCAAAAGACGAAACTCGACCTTCTCACTCGCGCCTGGCTCCAGCTGCACCTTCTCGAACCCCCTGAGCATCCGCACCGGCGTTCCTTCCGGCACACTGCCAGACGGCATGGATAAGTACAGCTGAACAACGGTAGCGCCAGCGCGCTCACCCGTGTTCTCGACCGTCGTCGACGCAGTCAGGACGGGGTCCCACAGCGCAGGGTTGCCACCGGGCTGGACGGACGACGCTGCCGGCGGGAACGGCGAGACGCGGGTCGTGTTCGCAGCAACGCCAGCGACGTCCAGCGGCGCAGTGATCTCAAACCGGGTGTACGACAACCCAAAGCCAAACTCATAGAGCGGCGTGATATTCTTCGCATCGAAGTGGCGATAATCGATCAGCAACCCCTCCTCAAAGTCCGCCTGCCACGCCGCGGAGTCGTTCGCCTGCGCCGTCCCCGTCAAGTTCACAACCGGGAAAGCGTAGTCATTCGCGCTCCTCGGAATCGTGTGCGGCAGGCGCGCAGACGGATTAACATCGCCAAACAACACATCGACGATCGCATTGCCCGATTCCTGGCCGGGGTAGTACGCGTTCAAAATCGCCGTCACATTCTCGTTCTCCGCCCACGGCATCGTCGTCACGCCGCCCGCATGATTCACAACAACCGTATTCGCACACCTTGCCGCGACATTCGCCACGACGGCATCCCCGTCCCAGTCGTTCGCGAAGCTCGTCCGGTCCGCGCCCTCCTTCGCCCACGCCTTGACGAACACGATGCACACGTCCGGATCCGGGTAGACGGCGCGGAAGTAGTCCGCCGCGAGCAATTCGTTGTCGAGCACGTACTGCACGCGCGCGCCGTAGGTAGCCGCGCGCTGCTTGATGGCGTCGAGCGGCGCCACGACGTACGTGCTGCGCCCCGTCCCGGACCCCCCGCCGACGGTCAGCGTGCCCATCTCGAAGCCGAACGGGGATGCTGCGGGTTCGCTGCCCGGGTAGAACAGGCCGGCCGTGACGTCGGCGGCGTCGTTGCCGAAGACGCCGATGTTTAGGGGCTGCGAGAGCGGGAGGGTGGCGTTCACGTTTTTGAGGAGGACGGTGCCGGCGGCGGCGAGGGAGCGGATCAGCGAAGCGTGGTCGCCGCGGACGTCGCGGGCGGGCGGAGGGGTGCCGGGGAGCTTGACGCCGTAGGTGGTGGCGAGGACGGAGAGGGAGGTGGGGTCGACGGATGGGTAGGCGTCCTGGCCGAGGAAGAAGTAGGGCGTCAGCAGGCGGCGGATCATGTCGTCGAGGCGAGACTCCGGGATGGTGCCGTTTTGGATGGCGGCGGTCAGGTTGGCGCCCCAGTAGCTGGCGGAGAAGGTGAATTCGTCCCACGAGCCTGGCATGTTCACGTCGAGTCCTGCTTCGATGGACCGCACACCGGAATGCACGGCGTAGAAGTCTGAGACGACGTACTGACAGGGGATTAGCCATGTTCTGTGGAATAAATCTAATTCGGCCTTACTCCTTGGAAGCCCAATTCGCCCTTCAGGAGGCCATTCAGCATCTTCGAGTTCTCGCAAGCATACGTTTGGTTGACCCTGTTGTAACTGCACATGACCGAGGCGACTCCGGCCTTGATTGCGTTGGCGAAAGGCCACATGTAAAGCTCATGCATGGTTCGATCGTCGATGTTTGAGGAGACGGCTTCGACCACCGTGCCGTCGGTGAGCACCGTGCGAGTCCTCTGAGTCTCCTGCTCATTGCCAACAAAGTGTTTGGCGCACGCCTGAGCTCCAGCCTCTTGGACTCCGCTTACCGAGGCATTTATGGCAATTCCGCTCAGATAGGGATCCGGTGAAAATCCCTCCCAATTACGCCCTCCGAGCGGATGGCGTCCGAGAGCGCCCGTGGAAGGACTGCAGAGAATCAGCACAAGATAAGCACGACAGGGAAAGACAACGAAAACCTACCCTAGGTGAACATGTGCCCCTTTCCCCTTGAACTCGGTGCCAAGTGCGTAGCCACGTTGCTTCATAAGCTCCTTGTCCCATGTCGCAGCAGTCGTCAAGCCGGCAGGAAATGTGCTCGTGAGGTCACCAAGGCGATCGCCCGCCGGGCCGTCCTGAAGACAGAGACCAGTGAAATTGAGACGCTCGATGGGAGCAATGTTCCCGATGCAGTCGTAGTCGGAAGAGCCAGTGACCATGGCGACCTTTTCTGTGAGGTTCAGCAGTGACACAAACTCGTTTGCTTTTGCAAGAGCATTCTGCCAGCCACCGGACCCTGTCGTGTTTGCTTGAGAGACGAGTCAGTCTCTATCATGTCGGTATGGCATGCAGACGTACGAGCAGGAAATGTGTCGGGCGTGGTGAAGTGGTCTTGCGCTGAAGCACCATGGTTTGTGGACAATAACAGGATAAAGGGGAGAAGAGCGTTGAAGGAAGGCATCTTTCACAGCAGCCTGTGGCTTGAGTGGTAGGAAACGGGGAGTGATTCTGGCATTAAATACTTGCTACCGCCGCAGTCCTCTAGCTGTGCGGATCAGAGGACGAACAGGCCTATGGCGATATCCCTCGCGGATACGATTACGCGCATCAACTATACGCTGCGTGTACTGGCATCAGTCGCTGCGCCCCCGGCCCACTACGGCAACAAGCGGAAGAGAAAGGGGGCAATTTCCGAGAATCGGCATCTTTTAAAGCCATTTACTATTCCCATCAAGCATCAGTGCTAGCGTACTCCGGGAATTGGTATGGCGTATTGGTAGAGCGCTGTAGACACATAGCGGGGTGAAGGATATGCCATTGACGCGGAATTGAAGCTACATAAAAAAACCCGACTCCGTGATCGAACATTCAAAGAATATCCATAAAACATTAAGAGGTGGAACTACAAAACACTTCTCCAAAACATCCACTTATACAGATCACCTCAACCCAGCATATCATACCTCGCAACAACTGCCTCCCGATCAACCCCCAACTCCCGCTTCACCAACCACCCCCCCTCAACATGCCTCCGCACCCTAATCTTCTCTCTCGTAGACTTATGCCTACTCTTATACGCACTCTTATAAATCCCCTGCCCCGTATACGCCAGCACCCCCAACCCCGCCGCCCCCGTCTTCGCCAGCAACCCCACCGACCCCTTCCCCAACCCCTTGACCACCCCCACCGCCCCCTCCTTCCTGCCCCCCCGCACCGGCTGCACGAAGACGTCCGTCAGCCCCTCGGCCAGTCCGACGCCCAGGTTCTTCGCCGCGAAAACCGCGCCGCTCTTCCACCCCGTGATGCGCCCGTAGTCGTGCACGCGCTCGCCGTACAGAGCAGGGGTTTGCCGCATGCCTTCGGCAACGGCGAGCGGCACGTCGAGGAAGACGCCTTTCGTGTAGGTCCCCAGCCAGCGGCCGACGCTCTTGCCCGAGGCGGCGGCGGCGCTGGACGCTGCTGCGCCGCGGCTCTTTTGGTGCTTGGTGGCGGGGGTGTGGTGGGAGTCCGCGGTTGTGGGCGGCGGGGTGATGAGGGGGGGCGTATAAGAGTCGGGACGTGTGTCGCTCATGCTGTTTACTAAGGCGTGGTGGTGGTGTTGGTGGCTGTCCGTGTCGCTGGATCGGGCGACGAGTTGTTGTTGGCCCTGGAGTAGTGGCGCATGTTTCTCCGTTGACTTCGAGTCCTGATCCGTCCCATTGGTAATGGGTCTTGGAGCTTCTTCCGGATGAGAGGGACTGGAGGACGTGGGACGACGAGATTCCGGTCGGCTGCGCCGGTACTCCTGGTAGGGCATGACGAACAGGTCCGCCGTCGCGACGGCCATGTCGGAGCCCCAGCCGAGCGCGGACGACGCACCGCCGGTGATGGGATCCCAGCGGCGGTTCTCGATGACGATGGGCTTGCTCGCGTATCTTTGCTCAACGTCGTCAGCAGGACCCTTTCACACACAGTGAACAACATACATCTTCAACTTCCTCCTATCCAACCCCCCCTCATTAACCAGCACCTCCGCCGCCACCTTCGACAGCTTACACACGCCATCTCTCTTCTTAACCCGCCAACACGCCGGCTTGTCGGGGAAGATATCGCACTTCATCCGTTCCAGCGGCGGCAGGTTAGCATGGAACGAGTCGACCGCCCGCGCCACCCCCGCCTCCGCCCGCATCTGCTCCGCAATGCCGCGCGCCGCCGCGGCCGCCTGCGGCGTGAGACAGTACCGGATGGCCTCGGCGAGGTTGGCGCTGTCGAGCAGCCGGTGCGGGATCGGAGCGGGTCCGGCGCCTGCGGCGGCGACCATCTGGCCCCAGAACGGCTGGCTGGGGAATGGTCAGCACACAACGTTCGGCTCAGTGATGTGGTGTACTTACTCGCCAAAGAACGGCACGACGGTCGTCGGCCGCGCGTTCAGCAGCCCGCACGCCGTCGTGCCGGCGCCGCCGTGGTGCACGACGGCCGCGACGTGCTGGAACAGCCACTCGTGCGGGCAGTCGCCGAGGAATAGTATATTCGGGTTCGGCGGCCCGTCGAGCTTGCTCCACCCCCTCGAGATAATGGCACGGACGCCAGTTGTATGGACCGCTTCGAGGATGGTGTTGCTTACGCGCTGGGGGTCGTCGAGCACGATGCTGCCGAAGCCGATGTATACGGGGGGCGGGCCGGAGCGGAGGAAGGCGTCGAGGTCGGGAGGAGGCTGGTAGGGGGGTGGGGTGCGGAAGAAGAAGCCGCAGACGTCTGGATGGCGTTAGGGGGAGGGGGCGCTTGTAAATTGATGTTTCGCGTAGGTCGGCAGCGTACCTATGTGACGTGCCCAGTCGGCCGGCTTGGGGACGAGGGCCGGCGACCAGCAGTAGGTGAAGGGGATCTTGAGCGTCTCGGCGAGCAGCGGGCCTTCGGTAGCTGGGACGGGGTCGAGGTCGAGGTCGTGGCGCCACTTGTTGATGATGTCGCCTAGACTGAGCGCGCTCTGTTAGACGGGGCATGTTTGTCGTTGGGCGGAGACTTACCCTTGCCACGTTAGCCATTCGACAATGCCGTACGAGAGGAAGTTCTGGGTCGATTTGTCGATGGTCGAGCACTTGATGTTTGCCAACGGGTGTGGAAATGCCTTTGTGCTCGTCCACGGCATCGTGAACATCAAATGCACAGGGATTCCCAAAGCCTCGGCACAGTGGATATGCGCAAAGCTTGGGGGATTCGCAATGATGGCATCTGCGACGAATGGCTCTTGCGTCTTTGTATCCGGCTCAATACAGCTCAGCCAGCACCCTTCCAGCATTTCCTTCACCATGACCCTCTTCTTCTGGATATCTCCGCCACGGAGGCTCTTCATATTAGGTATTAAGCCGGGGTTCTTCACCATGTATGCCATCAGCTCGGTGGGGTCGCCGCCAATCGGATAGAACTCGAGCCCGGACTTCCGAACAAAGTCTTCGAAGACATTGTGTGTAGCAAGACGCACGCGATGGCCGTGCTTTTGTAGCTCATTGCCCAGGGCGACGAAAGGCTGCACGTCGCCGCGGCTGCCAACGACCTGCACGACGATATTCAAGGGTAGCTTCCAAGCACCCGTCAATGTGTGGTAGTCTGGAACGGCATCTGGCAGGTCTTTGGGCGGCTGCAAGATCAATCTCGATAGCGTGCGGGCGGCTTTGGAGTCGAGATCAACGTTAATCCGGCCGTCATCTGGCAGTAAGTCAGTACTGGCGGGTACAATCGAGGCGCTTTGCGGAGCTGGAGTACCTTTGACTTCAGCGGGCACCTCTATACCATGCGCTATCTCTTCGTACGAGGGCGGACTGGACTCTTGGATAGTTTCGGCATGCGACTGAGAGCTGCTGGGTCGTGTGCTGCTGCATGAAGCGGAGGACGTATGGGCGGAAGGCTGAGGGGTTTCGAGTGGCGGGCGATATGGTATGTATCGAACCGGCTCGGGAGAACCAGAACATGAGCTAAAGTCAGAATGTGGTCGGTTCCTAAGCGGGAGAGTCTGAGGGTTGCAGGTTGCTGGCGATCGAGAACTCTCCGTCCGGAGTGGCGGAAAAGCATGATATTCCGGACCCGAACCGGCTGTGGATGCTATGTGCGGCTGAGAAAAGTGGCCATCGGGCGGTATTGAACCCTTTTCCGGGGTATTCATCTTCAGAGCAACTAGGGTAATACCGGATAAGAAAGGTGGACAGCTAAATCAGAAGGAATGAAACTACGCCGCCAACGAGGGAGCTCGCAAGAGCTTCGAGAAGAGAGGGCTTAATGTGTTTCTTCTAGATCAAAGAACAGCACGAGTATTGCACGTCAATGATACTTCCCTGGTAAGAAGCATTAAGTAGGGTTTACAGGCGAATACGAGTACGCGGAATATCAATCACGTGGCGTGTACGGGTACGGTTTTACTAGCTAAGAAGCGGGACGAGAATTGCGGCCTAGCTGACGCAATTACGGATGAAAAGTGGAGTAAGATCAGGGATGGAAACGATTAGGCCACTGCACCAGAACCTCTGGGCATGATTCTTTTTCGCAAGCGCGATGGTCGGGTTCTGTTTAAGCCCCCTTCTCGGACCGCAAGGCAGATAGTGCACGGCCTAAAGACCTAGAGACACATCATCGCAGCTTGGAACTATTGAGCTCAGCCTCAAAAACCTTATTAAGAAGATCTGTACGTGCGCAGCCGGACCCCGTGGAAGGTCCGCGGAAGGTCCGCGGAAAGCCTCAGATATATGCTCAACGTGCCCAGTGCGGACCAGCTTCTAGCGCTGAAACTTGTGACTCGGCTTCACAAAGCATTCAAAACATCCACTGAGTTGCACTCTGAGTTTTTGTAACATTCGAACCATACTGAAACGCCTTTGTTGGCTAGAAGGTGTTTTTTCCATGAGCATCCATCCCTTGTCTGAACACTGACCATCCAGTGTCTTGCTTTCAGCATACGTACCGCTATCCTCGTACGTGCATCAGCATTGAGGTCAAATATCTGCCGTACGTTCCTTTTGTGGCGTTCTGTGACTCCTGAAACACATCAGCGCAATGCTTTCATCCTGGGTCTAAGCCCGCTGCATGAATTCCCTTCCGGTAAATGAAGCTCTATCACAAGCGTATTCGTTGAAGATGCAAGATACGAATACGCCCGGTAGAGGACTTGCACTGCCCTATCGATTGTCGAGCGTATTCGTTTTGAGGATGCAGCAATTATAGAATACGTCTACATGCGAACGGGTACAATAAGCAGCTTTCTGTCTCCATCCATGCGAGCAAGCTACATTTTCGCTCATTCACCAATCTTTGACTTTTCGTTCTGCTGCGCAGACAAGACGTTCCCTACGGCTTAAAACCAGAACCTCACTCGACCACCGCCATGGGAACCTGTCCAAACGGCCGTGATTCCGACTACAAAAATGCCGACTTCGCCTTCTACCGCTACGTGCCGTCAATGGCGGCAGCAGTGATATTCTGCCTCGCCTTCATCCTGACATCGCTCCTCCACACCATCCAGATGTTCAAGACCAGGACCTGGTACCTAACCGCCTTCGTCATCGGCGGCTTCTGTGCGCACCCCTCCATCCCCCATTCACAACACCCCACGCTAACTCGCCACAACAGTCGAGGTCGTCGGCTACGCCGGCCGCGCCATGTCGGCCAAGCAAGACGCCGGCTGCTGGACGCTGATGCCGTACATCATCCAGTCCATCTTCCTGCTCGTCGCGCCCGCCCTCTTCGCCGCGTCCATCTACATGATCCTCGGGCGCATCATCCTCCTCACCGACGGCGAGCAGCATTCCATCATCCGCCGGACGCGCCTGACGAAGCTCTTCGTCGGCGGCGACATCCTGTCCTTTCTGATGCAGTCCGGCGGCGGCGGGCTGATGGCGCAGGGCAATACGAGCGGCGAGAAGCTGATCATCGGCGGATTGTTCGTGCAGCTGTTCTTCTTCACGTTCTTTGTCGTCGTCGCGGGCGTGTTTCATCGGCGCATGGCCATGGTGCCGACGGCGAAGGCGTGCGTGCCCGAGGTGAGGTGGCAGCGGTACCTGTGCACGCTGTATGTTGTCAGTTTGCTTATTCTTGTGCGGTCGGTCTTCCGTGTCGTCGAGTACCTGCAGGGATCGGACGGGTTTTTGCTGCGGACTGAGACCTATCTGTACGTTTTTGACGCGTTGCTCATGTTCCTGGTCATGGTCTGGATGAATTGGTTTCATCCTGGTGAGATTGGGGTTCTGCTTCGTGGTGGCAGGCCGCGTTCTAACGGCTTTGCTCTTATGAAGCTGGGGTGAGTTGCAATTTTTGATGTACTCTCTTATTTATCTTTGAGGAAGGGGCGGGAAGCAATTTTGCAAAAATTGGTTAGCGGAAAGGGCAGTGTTTCTTTTTTATTGTTTTTCTGTTAGCCTGGCAAATCGCGATGGTTCTACTGCTTTTTGAACAAGGGGAAAATGTTGCAATAGGATCAGCCACATGTCCCTTCTCCTCAACGTCTCTACTTAAAGACAGCTTCTGAGGCCCTCTGCTCCTAGCACTATGCTAGAGTGGACTTTATTTCAAAGGTTCACTTTTACATACAGGCCTCGTGAGAGGCAAAAAGCATCGAAATGATTTCCGAACTGACAGTTTATTGGCGTGTATCTGCCATCTTTCCCATCCTTCGTAGTCTAATAAGTGATTTACTTCGCCAACAGGTGCGTGTGCGGAATGTAGGCATGCCAAGAACAAGTAATGGTTATAGGCCCCCACTCACGCGACTCATTACCTAATTATAGTACCGTAACAAGCTTGCCGTGCTGCTAACACCCCTTATTTAATCTTCCGAGCTTCCGCCTCGCAACTCACCTGCTCCACCACCAACGTTCACCAATAACCAAAAACGTCGTAATCATGGCGCAACATTCAAAAACAAGTTCCAGCAAAGGGCGAAAGACACATCGCAAATCGCGGCACGGGTGCGCAAATTGCAAAAGACGCCGTATCAAGGTGGGTGATTTTTTGCACCGCCACAACATGCATCTACCTACCGGAGATACATGGGACGGCGCAGCTCTATTTCAATTCCACCATTCATTCCGCTAACCCCAAATCCCCAGTGCGACGAACAAAAGCCCTCCTGCTCAAACTGCACAACCCGCTCCATCCCCTGCATCTTCATCTCCGAACCCCCACCACTCCATCTCGCCAACCGGCCCCGTCGCCGCCGCAGTCCCTCCAACCCCTCCCCTACCCCCTCCCCCTCCCCCAGCCCCCCAGATGACTTAGGCCTCGACATCCCCACCCTCACCCTCCTCCACCACTGGACCCTCCACACCTACGCCACGCTCTCCCGCGACCCAGACACGCAGTCCTGCTGGCGCACCAACATCCCGCGGATCGGCTTCAGCTACGACTTCGTCCTGCAAGGCCTGCTCGCGCTCTCATCCCTCCACCTCGCCCACCTGCATCCTGACCGCGCTGGGCACCACGCCGCCACCTCGTCCTTCTACTGGGAAAACGCGCTGCGCGGCGCGTCCGCCGCACTCGCCTCCCCGCCTCCGCCTCCGCCGCCTCCACAGGACCACGGCCATGACGGGGGCAGCAACGGCAGCAGCAGCGACGATGCCGACAGGATCTGCGCGCTGTACGCGTTCGCGGTTACGTCGTGTTTCTACACGCTAGCCCGCGGCCCGCAGCGGGTGGGCGACATGCTGGTGTGCGTAGCCGGCGGCGGCGGCGCAGCAGACTGGCTCATCCTCTTCCGCGGCGTGCGGTCGCTGGTCGAGCTGGCGAAAGAACAGGTGCTGGACGGACCGCTAGCGCCGCTGTCAGGGCTCGCGCGGCGGCAGTTGCAGCGGAGTAGCAAGGTGCAGTGGAGCGAACGGCGGGGCGCAGGTGGCGCCGGGGAGGTGCAGGGGGAGGGGGAGGGGGAGGGGGAAGGGCAACAGGAGGAGGAGGGTGCGGGCAGCGCGGCGCTGCGGGAGCTGCGGGCATGCATTGACGCGGATGAGGAGGGCGAGCCGAATGTGCATACGTATCGGGAGATGGTGGATTCGTTGGCGTTTTGTTTCCAGGTTGTTGAGGCGGAGGAGAGGCGGGGAGGCGGGGCGGGTGCGCTGGCGGCGAACTTTCAGGCGTTCTTTTGGTTGTATCGGATTTCGGATGATTTTGTGCTGTGTTTGCAGCAGCGGTTGCCGATGGCGATGGTTATTTATGCGCATTTTGTGGTGTTGATTAAGACGATGGATTGGACGTGGATCATTGGGGGCTGGCCGGGCCATTTGATGGCTCAGATATACGAGTCTTTGGATGAAGGGTGGAGGGGGCGCTTGAGGTGGCCAATGGAGCGCGTGGGTTGGCAGCCGTAGATGCGCTGTTGTATCAGGCCATAGTTAGAGAAGCTGAGATTCATGGACGGCAAGGCAAGGCAGTGGCGTCAAACGGTTCAAATAAGCCCATGATATTCCGAATCTAAACAAGTTTACAAGAAAGGAAAACCACCAGAAACTCAACCCCGCTCAAGCGAACGTATCCACCGCAACCCTCTCATTCCTCAACCCCTCCCACCACTGTTCCGCCTCCTCATCCGTCTTACACACCCCGGCCTCCACAAACACCCTCCTCATCACCCTCCCCACCTCCTGCCCAATCACCCCTCGCCCACAAACATACAACTTTGCGCCCCTCTCCCACAACTCCCGCACCGCCGCTCTCTCCCGCCACACGCGGTCCTGCACATACTTACACGCCTCTGCATCCCTCCCCTCTGCCTCCCGACTATACGCCCTAAAAACCCTCACCACGCCCTCCCGCTCCCACTCATCAAACTCCCCCCTATACAAATCATCCCCCGCCCCCCTACACCCGAAGAACAGCAACGCAGGCGCCAAGCCCTTCCCCTTCTCCTTCCCTGCCGCCATCAGAGCAGCCCGTTCCTGCACAAACCCCCTAAACGGCGCCAACCCCGCGCCCGCCGCAACCATCACAACCGGCGTCACGGCCGGGTCGGCCGGCAACCTAAACGCAGGCAGCGCCCGCCGCACCGAGACGCTGAGCGCATCACCAGGCGAGAGGCCAGCCAGATACGTCGACGCGGCGCCGATGTGGCGGCGGCCGGGCGTCGAGAGGGACGGTTCGTCCAGCACAGCGTACGTCAGCGTCGCTGTCGACGGGCCGGAAGCCAGGGGCGAGGAGGAGATGCTGTACTGCCGCGTGCGCATGGGCGGGTGCAGCGCCAGGAACTGTGCCAGCGGCAGCGCGACGCCGGTCCCGAAGCGTTCGAGGAGGTCGAGCAGCGTCGTCCGCGCGGCGGCGACGTCCTTGTCGAAGGCGGGGCCGGCGAGTTGGGTCAGCTCTGCTGCAACCTCCCCCTTCCCCTCCTCAGACGCGGCGGCGGCGGCAGCGGCCAGCCCGGCCAGCGTCGCCACGGCTTTCCTCGACGCCGGCTGCCCCAGCTCGACGTACCCGCCAAACAAGTCTGCCGCGGACAGCGGCGTGTCGGTCGGCAGGTTCGTCGGGCCCGCGACGGAGAGGGTGAGCACGCTGTCGGGCGTGAGCCCGTAGTAGCGCAGGGCGCGGGCGGTGGTTTCTTTGGGGTTGAGCGGGAGGACGACGACGTAGTCGCCGCAGGTGTAGGTGAGGTTGGGGGGGAGGGCGAGTTCGAGGTGGCGTTTGACGGCGAGGCCCGAGTCGGAGGGGGGAGTGAGGGCGGTGGAGGCGGTTACGCGGGCGGGCGTGACGTCTTGCTTGAGGAAGGCCGGGCGCGGGGCGGAGATGTTGACGTGCATTTGTTCTTGGGTTTTGGGTGAGGTGGTGGTGGAGAATTCGCGCGACAGGGAGGGCCAGAAGACGTCGTCGGTCCAGCTCTCGAACTGTATATACCCCGGCGTGTTAGCTGCGCGGGTGGGGGTGGGCTTTGAGCTGTTCACTTACGTCGGTGAAGGTGTCGGTTGATGCTTGGTCTGTCACGCCGAACTGGGCCAGGCGGCGGGCACCGCGCTCTTCCAGCGTCCGGTCTACGAGTTTCGGGATCCTGTGGAACGTCCGCGCCCAGTCACTGTGGCCTGTAATCCGTCAGACAGCATCCCTGGGGCTCAGCATGTAAGCCACTTACCGCATCCGAATACCGAATACCTCACTCCTTCCAACTCGTTGCCAGTGAGGCCTTGCAACCAGGTGACGAAATGCGCGGCGTTATCTGCCGGCTGGCCTTCGTACGAGGCGAGCACGATGGCAACAGCATGGTCCTTCGGTAGCTTCTCACGCGCAGAATCCAAGTGGTCGACGCCTACTACCTTGAATCCGTGGGCGGCGGCGTCGTTGGCGAGCCGGTGCGCGAGAGCTTCGCAGGTGCCCATGTTCGAGCCGAAGAAGATGGAAAGAGGGACGCCGCTTGCCGAGTCTGAACTGCCGTTTGTTTTTGGACCTTCGAGTCCAGCTTTTGGAGCGTCAACGGGAGCGGAACCGCTGCCTAGATGCCGCTCGAGCTGCGTGGGGCTGAGGCCGTGGCGGATTATAGCACGCATGCGGAAGTCTTTGGGCTTGATGGTGAGTGTCTGCTTTACTTCCAGGTTGTAGCTTGGGTCCGCAGCTACAAAGTTGAAGTTTTGAAGGAGCAACGCGATGACCTATGTGTTTTGTCAGACATGAGTCCTGTTTGAAGTTGCGCATGCACATACCAAAAGAGCTTCTTGCCAGGCAAACGGCCTTCCGATGCACGCCCGCATCCCGTTGCCAAAGGGCTTCCAGCAGTTTGGATACTCGGTCGTGATCCGGTCGAAATTGCCATCCGTCATCCTCTCCGGCCTGAACTCTTCCGCATCGTCACCCCAGACCTTCGGATCGCGATGCAGCTGGTGAAGCAGCACGGCAATGGGCTCGCCTGCGTCAACGCGATATTTACCCTGGAGTATCTGCGGCGAATCCTCCGAGCTGAGAGTGAAAAGCGGCGCCGGTGACTGGAGGCGGAGCGTCTCGCGGAGGAGAGCGGTGATATAGGGGAGCTTGGACAGGTGGCCGACGTTGATGGGCTGCCGGCCGATGACCTCGTCGATTTCCTTCTGCGCCTTCTGGTACGCTTGCGGATCTTTGAGGAGGTAGTAGAACAGGAACGAAAGCGTTCCCGACGTCGTCTCATGGCCAGCGATGAGGAATGTGATCATGTTGGCGATAATGTTGTCGTCGCTCAATCCTTCGCCGGTTTTGGGATCCTTTCCGTTCAACATGGCGTTGAGGAAATCCATTTTGTCTGTTGGATTGGCCCGCCGGGTGTCGATAACCTCTTGACCCGTCCTCTGCAACACCGAAATATCCGCATCGTATTGTGCTTGCGTCTTCCACATCAAGGATTGAATCAGCGCCGGCCTCTGATCGCGTCTGCCGCATTCGGAGAGAAAGCTGCCCATGGCTTCGATAAACGGGTGCATCTCGGGCGAGTAGAACGAATTAAACCGATAGTCCATGGCACAAAGAGCGAGCGTGTCCAGTGTTAGCCGGGTAAAGTCCTCCGCCACCTCGATTGCCGTGTTTGGCCCATATCGTGCCCACTTGAAAACAAGTTGGCTGGCAATATCGTACATCTCGTCAAACATGCCGCGGATCGAGATTGGCCCGAACGCTGATATGAGCACGCGGTGTGCGATACCCCAGTTTCGTTCTTGCGGCCCGTAGGCTGTGAACAAGCCGTCGTGCGTGCCATTGCGTACTTGTTGCAGTGCAGCCGTGACTTTTTTCATGAATCTGCTCTCGTCGCAAACTTCATTCACGAAAGCCTGGCTGCTCACGAAGACTCGAGGTCCGTTTGGCGTCTGCAGTCTAAAAATGGGGCCTGTCGAGGTGAGTATCGAGGGGAAAATCAAAATAGTGTTACGTACCATAAGTCTGTGCCAAACGAACGAAGGATCCGAGTGCGAATTCGGGATCGATTTCAAGTATGTTCCCTATAAGTGGAAGGCCACGAGGCTCGGGAATAGGGAGGAGGTCTTCTTTTGCCATATTTCGTGCCGTTAACCAGTGTAGGTAAGAAAATGGATTATACTGTCCGTTTGAGCTAGCCATCTACTGTCTGTTTATATGACCACGCGCCGGCTGCTCCGGATAAGAAATTGGGTGATACGTAGGCTCGCTTTTGAGACAGTGCCGACAGACGATACTAACCAATGGTAGGCAGGATAGAGCGATGCAAAGTGCTGCAAAGCAAAGAGACTTCCATACGTGTATTCATTATTGCGCGCTTGGCCAAAGAAAAGCCCGTGCTGGAGCCTGTGGATACACGGGCTAAGGCCGGGCTAAGGCCTCGATCTTTACTTTGCGGGGATGCATTTGGCCAGCGGGCTATCTTTGGTCCGCTGGATTGATTTTGTTCCATTGGGCTGTCCTTCGGCCCGTTGGAGTGTCTTTGCGCCGCCGGAGAGTCTTTGCTCCACGGACGTCCACGGATTATCCGCGGAGCATCCCAAGACCTCGGTAGCCTACGAATCTTGCCCTCGTGATCGACAGCATAATTCCCTGCTGCTTCGTATGCAAAAGCTGCTTTATAGCCAATGGGCATTGTCATCTGGTAGGTCCGCATCGTCCGTGTTGCCTTATTCGTGGCACAAATG
This sequence comes from Lasiodiplodia sp. COLG20, assembly GCA_009801085.1. Taxonomy (NCBI): domain Eukaryota; kingdom Fungi; phylum Ascomycota; class Dothideomycetes; order Botryosphaeriales; family Botryosphaeriaceae; genus Lasiodiplodia; species Lasiodiplodia sp. COLG20. Next base: position 3,946,104 of record VNWV01000001.1, on the reverse strand, counting down.
GGGTGCATAACTCTCCATGCAGTTTGGCTTTATAGGTTCTACCTTGCTCGTTTTCATGTCCACCGATATGATCAGGGTATGGGCCACACTCGCTGGAGCCAATGTGTTGGAATACGAGGTCAGGCCTGATACAACCACGGCTTTCGCGGGGATGGCCTCGTGACTGAGAGTACAGGAGATGTTGGATGGCTTGATAACTTGAATGCAGAGTTCCAGACCGAATATTGCAAGAGTCGAGGTGGAGTTTGAATGCTTTGCAATGAGATTATGCTGAGAGAATTATCAGTGTCGTCGATTCCCCAGGGTGTGGCAGCTTTAAGGTCTGAAAACCAGTAACGTGGCTGAAAAGTAATGAAGGCCGACGAGCCCGCACAAACATCTAAAATAACACCCCCAAGACTTATGCAAACCCCGGGTCCCACAACTCCAGATCCGCATATAGCGCCTGCCACGACGCCACATCCAAGTCACCGCCACCGCCACTCCCCAGCTCCCCCTCGCCCCCGCCGTATCCTCCCACACTAACACCGACAGCGGCCGCGTCTGCTACATTCCCACCGCCCCTCGCATCAACGCCTTCCACCCCGCTATACCTCTCCACCACCCCCTCAAACGCATGCAAAAACTTCTTCCCCCGCAACGACCTCCTCGCCGCCCTTTCCAGCGTCCCGCGTACCTCGGCGATAGCCGCCTCGTGCTGCTGCTGCGCCACAGCCCCGCCGCCGCCGCTGCCGCCGGCGTGCTGCGCGTCGTGGACGAGCGTAATCGCCGCGACGAACGTGTGCGACAGGATAGCAGCGCGGGTAGTGCCGGCGCAGACGGCTGCTCCTCCTCCGCCTCCTTCCGAGACGAGCAGCCTGCCGGCATCGAGGATGGCGCGGGCGGAGGCGAGGCAGATGGTACGGGAGACGGCGCCGCTGCGCCAGAGGTAGGGGTGGTGCAGTTTGATGCGGCGGGCGTGCACTTCGGCGTTGATGAGGCTGCGTTGGCAGGACCATGCTAACGCCGATGCGGCGGGAGGGTGGTGAGTAGGGGAGTAATCTAGGCGGAGGAAGACGGGCAGCTGGTCCAGGAAGGACTGCAGCTCGGCGTCGAGGGTTAGGATGGTGTCGTAGTCGGCTGGGCTGCCGCCGTGGAAGAAGGGCGGGAGCCGGTCGGCGATGCTGCGGCAGATCTCGGCGAGGCGGATGTGCTGGAGATGGAAGGTCATGCTGGTGGGGACGGATGAGGGGTCTGTGGTGCTGATGCTGCCGTCGGCGGGGATGGCGTCGTCGTCGACGTTTAAAGGGTAGTCGACGCGCATGTGGCGGGGGTGGATGCTGTAGGTTCCGTCTTGTCGGCCCCAGTCGAAGGCGAGGAGCCTGTGCTGCTGCGTGAGTTGGGAGTTCGGAGGGGAAAGTGATAAGGACGTACCAGTCTCTGGCCGCGAGGTGCCACCATATCCTGCGCTTGATTTCGTTCTCGACGGCAGCGTCCGGAGAGGAAAGCGTTTGGGGTCGTGCAGGGAAGTCGATCTTGTGGAGACCTAGGTTGCGGGCCAGCGCCAGGGCTGAGGTGTGCAGGAAGCTGGCGTGCCGCGAGTCCCCTTCGGCGTACTGGAAGGTCGAGGCGCCGATGATCATGGCTTGGAGATCCTCGAGGGACCGGACCGTCACGCGGCGGGACAGCTCGAGTATGTCGACGGCGGAGATGCCCCAGGTGCGCGCAGCCTCGATGCAGTCATCGGACGAGGCGAATAGATTCTGCTCTTCGGAAGATAGGCGCCAGGAGTAGGCTGTGCTGGCGAAGATGACCAGCAGCAGTGCAATGTGGCCCGGAGCTGGGTACTGTCCGCATGGAAGAGAGGAATACACCCGAGAGAGCAAAGCACGCACCGTCGGACCATGGATGACGCGGTGGTGGTGCTCCACGCTTTTCATGTACGTGTTGAACATGAAAACGGCATGGGCTTCTGAGGGGAGTACAATGGACGACAATACATGGTCGTATGCCGAGACTGCTGGCCGAGCGTCGACGTAGTTCTCGGCGGCGCTCACTGTTAATTCGGACTCCTTCCGGAACACAAGCGAGCGTTCATGCATTCCAACAGGTTCAAACGACATGTACTCCTTGCCATGTCCTTCGCCATTCCGTGGCCCTGGGGAATGAGTACTCGGCCCTGATTGGGTGGTTTGCTGAGGTACCGAAGGAATATTTGGCAGACGCTCGGCTTTCATGGCCGCCATTTCTCGCTCCAGCCGATCAAGGCGAGCGAGGATTGATTCCGTACTGCCAACATCGTGCCTCTCCTCTGTCTGGCGTCCGGGTCTGGGCTGCTGGAGAAAGGTGCATGTGACACCACGGGCGGAACAGTTGGAACATGGATGTGTGCGATCGCACTTTAGCTTTTTCGTCCTGCAGAGTTGGCACGAGGCGGGGCTTTGTCGCTGGGATGGACGCATTGGGAGAGTGAGAGGTGGTTACGGAGGATTTACGTGACATTCCGCCGGTGACCTCGGCATAATACGTTGCCGCTGATCACTGAATCGCGCCCCCAATTCCGGTGGTTTAGGCTTACAGGTGCACGATTCGAGCTTCGAAGCAAGAGTCAGGATGGAAAGACATTCAATCACCGTCTTTTCATGATGAGAAAGTCAACCAAGGCGGCCCAAGCCACGTGACTTTCACGTGTTCTCCGCAATCCCTTTTGGCTTTGGCTCCCCATGTCGTGCAACACGGTGTCAATCGCCACAAGGCTAATAGGCCTCCAACAGCAATATACACCGCTATCCACTAGATTCTATCAGTGCGCAATCAAGTGGTGGATCAGCTTGCCAAATAGTAGACTGCTACTTCGACATCAGTAACTTTAAAAGGTCCAGAGCAAGCAATCTGATCGATCCCGTCTCCACTACTCAACACATCGACGATTGATTTTTCTGCTCTTCATACGCAACATGGTGGAGCTTTCGTTGACGAAGGCGCAGAGCAATGGATGCACGAAGCTCGCTTGATGAGTTGCGCTAAGCCGTTCTCTCCTGACTCGCACTGAAATTTTTCCAATTGCGCAATAAAAATTATGTACTAGCAGTATCGTGACCCAACAAACTGACTTTTTGTCAATGTCAGTGTCAAGCCTGTCGCGTCACTTGTCGACTCAGTGTCACTACGGCCGGAATCAGTCGCAATCCAGCTTCACGCACGCATATTTTCCCACCCGCAGCCCGCCTTCGAGAACCAAATTTGTGTGGTGCTGCTGAGAAATCATACAGTTCGCCACATCAGGTGCTGCGGGCTACGCGGTGTATAGGCTCAAATGGGGAAGGAGGTCCTTTTTTTTACGCACGACGATCGACGAACTATGGTGATACAAACACGACCAATACGACTACCGCCGATGACACCATTTGCAACCTTTGTAGCGTGCTGCGCTGTGCCGCTTCCAAGCATAGTCGCTGTGCTGGGTGATCCATTTAAGATTTCAAGACTTCTCTTGCCCTGGCTTGATCTACTTGGCTCCCGCAACCACATCCTTGCGGCGTTTTTAGTGCGAGCCGCATGATCGACATGGCTCCGACACCGCAACCGCAGACTGCAGACGCAGCAACGGTATGGCAACCAACGTTCTCCCACGGAGTACCCAGACTTACAATTGATTCAGGATTCTAAGAAGTCCGAGGAATCTGGCGAGCCCACCCCTGCGGTATCCGATCTCGAGAAGCCGCCGTTCGTCTTCACAACTCAGACGGGCGAAAACGAAGAGGCAATCGACGAAAATGACCCACGCCTCAAGGATATCCCGCCCTATGTCCGCCGCATCGTCAGCCTGCACGATGACCCGACGCTGCCGACGCTCACTTTCCGCTACTTCGTCCTGACCATCATCTTCGTCGTGCCCGGAGCCTTCCTCAGCATGATGAGCCACTTCCGGACGACCTACGCCCCGTACTCAGTCTTCTTCGTGCAGATCGCGTCCAGCTACGCCGGCGCCTGGATGGCCAAGGTCCTCCCAGCATGGCAAGTGCGCGTGCCGTTCACGAACTGGGGCTTCAACCTCAACCCGGGTCCCTTCAGCGTCAAGGAGCACGTCCTGATCACCATCTCGGCTGCGTCAGGCGCGACGTACAACCTCGGCTACGCCCCCATCTCCATGGCCGAGCTGTACTTCGACACGAAGGTCAACCCCGCCGTGGCCATCTTCTTCATGTGGGGTATTGTGTGGACCGGCTACTCCTTTGCGGCTATTGCTCGGCAATTTCTTATCTACGACCCGCAGTTCCCATGGTTCACAGCGTGAGTTTTGCCTTTGTGTAGTTCTAGCGTCTTCAGAATTGAACTGACGATGATGCGTAGACTCTGCCAGACGGCCCTCTTCGAGACGCAGAAGCAGCAGCGCGAGAACCCCACCGCGCTGTCCCGCAAACAGTCGAAAGTCTTCTTCCTAGTGCTGCTGGCCGTCATCCTCTGGCAGTTCCTGCCCGAGTTCGTGTTCCCCATGCTCGGCTCCCTGGCCTTCCTGTGCTGGGTGGCGCCGAACAACGCCGTTGCCAACTTCGTCGGGGCGGGCTTCGGCGGCATGGGCTTCCTGAACCTGTCGCTGGACTGGAGCAACATCTCGACCAACTACAACCTGTTCCTCACGCCGTGGTGGACGCAGGTCGTCATGTTCGCCGCCTTCGCGTGTAGCTGCTGGATCTTGCTCCCGGCGGCAAAGTTTGGAGGACTGGGCCAGTGGCACCATAATCTGATGTCCAACCGTCTCTTCCTCGGTATGCACTTTTGCCGTTTGGCCTCCGCATCATACAGCTAACCCCCTTTCCAGAAAACGGAACCTCCTACCCCACAACAAGCCTCCTCACGCCCCAAGTCACCTTCAACGAAACCGCCTACCAAGAACTCGGCCCGCCCTTCGTCAGCACGCAAGTCCTCTGGAACATGTTCTTCGACTACGCCGCCTACACCTCCGCCATCGTCTGGATGCTGCTCTTCGGCTGGGACCAGCTGCGCACCACCTTCGCGAAGGTGCGCGAACGCACGACACGCCACGGCGCGCGCATCCAAGAGCAGTACGACGACCAGCTCAGCGTGCTGCAGCGCGCGTACGACGAGGTGCCGTTCTGGTGGTTCCTCGCGCTCTTCGCCGCGTCGTTCGTCTCGCTCGTCACCATCGTCGCCTGCGGCCAGCTCTTCATCCCCGTCTGGACGTACTTCGTCGCCATCGGCACCGGCGCCATCCTCGTCGTGCCGCTGGGCTGGCTGTACGCGCTGTCGAACTTCCAGCTGCCCATCGGGACCGTGAATGAGTTGTTGTACGGATTGATGGTTAATTCCATCTCCGGCTTCAAGAACCCGACCGGCGCGTCCGTCTACGGGAGTATTGCCGGGAATGCGTGGTACCGCGCGCAGTATAACTTGCAGGACATGAAGATCGGGCACTACATGCACATCCCGCCCAAGACGGTGTTCTTCACGCAGGTCTTCGGCTCGTTTTTGGGGATTCCGGTGAATTACGCCGTCGTGCGCTGGGTGCTCGATACGAAGTTCGACTACCTGACCGGCAAGCTGGAGGACCCGTCGCACCAGTGGACGGCGCAGAGCTTGACGTCGAATTTGACCATGGGCGTGCAGTACGTGCTGATCGGCCCCCGCCGCCTGTTCGAGCAGCACATCTACCGCGTGCTGCCCTACGGCTTTCTCGTCGGCGTGCTCGCTCCGTGCGCTATTTACGGCTTGCACCGTGCCTTCCCGCGCCTTAAGTTCAATTTGTGCAATACGACTATTTTCTTCTCGACGATGGCGCATTTCTACGGGAATATTAGCACCGGATATACCAGCAGCTTCCTTGGCGGCTTCGTCGTCATGTTCTGGGCTTACCGCCGGCGGTATGATTTGTGGGCGCGGTGGAACTACATCCTCGCCGCGGCGTTCGATGCGGGGTTCAATTTTAATATGTTGCTGATTTTCTTGTTCTTTGGCGCGGGGAAGATTGTGACGATGCCGTATTGGTGGGGGAATAGGGAGGAGAGTAGTGAGAGGTGCTTTGCGTTAGACTCTTGATCGAGAAGATGAATACGGGGATGGGAAGACTTTAGGAAACAGAATAGTTCAATTTATGAGTCTGAGATACGTACACTCTGTTTTTGTCTTACTAGGGAAATGTATATCAGGAGAGCCAAGAAGAGTACCCGTGTAGATGAAGAAATAGCACAACAGACTAAATCTGAGACGTGAAGGAAATACCGCCGCTATTAGGCCAGATACACCGTCTTGAACTGTGGGTTCGACTTGACCCACCTAGTAAGAAAAATCCAACCAATACTAATCCGACGTGCGATAGGCCCATCCCATTCCGCAAGCATGACATAAACGATGGGAATGAACTGTACTGTCCTCCCCTCTGAGTCGAGATATGATATATCGAGACCATTGGGACCCACTGCCTTGGACAAGTCACTGATCGCTGCCTCCTCATTCCCAGGCGCACCCCAGCTATTATCATACTCCGCGACGTCAGCCCACAAATGCCCTGCTACTGGGTCATCAGCTAGAAATCGACCATGAACCTGCTCAATATCCCCTGGCCATGTGAAATAGCCAATTGAAAGCGCAATGAGCTGGTACATGCAGGACGCTGTGCATTGAAGGGATATCTTCGCCTTTGTCTTGTCAATATATTCCATATGTCCCGCCGGCCTACCATCGTTGTCGATGATGGTCAGATGCCTGAAGACATCTGTTTCTTTCAGAGCAAACAGAGATGTTTGGGCTCGACCTTTCAGAGTACTTCGATCCAAGGGCATTTCGATATATGGTCCTGGGTTTTGTTGTTCTTGAGGAGTACAGAGAAGGATATCTCGTTCGAGATAGTCTACTTCTTGCCACCCCTTCTCGAGATCTGCCCCCAGCTCCTGGAATGTACGCTCAGCGAGACCAGGGAACGGCCAGTTCCTGTCTATGCATCCTTGACTCCAAGCAATCCCATAACAGAGTAACCTCAATGAGCTCCTCTGTCGGCTTGCTTTGTACGCGTTGTACGACCCAATGCAATTCCAGGCGACTCCAAGATCGACAGCCAGGTCAAAGTCTCGAGATATCCATGCATCCTTTTCGCTATAAACGAGCCAACAACCATCGTTTCTTGGTCGAACGTAGGCCACAGAATTGATGTCTCGAACTGGAACAAATCTTGGAGGCGTGCAATCTTCCTCTTGGTAGTTCCAGGCCACAACGGTCCCGACAAACACATTTCGATATACATCCTCATGTTGAATATTTATGTTGTGCTCCGGATCCCCTATTGTGTTCTGGTGAAATGGCACCGTTTCGACTGAAGACCAGGACCATCTTGGAAATAATACATCGTCAGTGTCGGAGATTCGATACCCATTCCGAAGGAAGTTGAGCCACAAAAGTGCCTGATCGAAGTCTCTCCTTGGTAAGCCGTAGAGCCAACTGGCTGGCCCAGGGAGAAGCGCGCTCGATATTCCTGCAATGGCGTTGTAGATGTCTGACTGATAACTCAGAGACCGAGCTGTATACCTCCGCAAATGCCATTGCCACACGTCGAATGACCACTCCCTCTCTGTCAAGAATGAGCCACCACTCTTGACCCTGTTTTGTTGCCTCGTTGCGCACTCTTCTTTAAGATCCGTGTTACATTGAAGAAATACTTGAGCCCAGCTGAAATAAAGTTTGCGCCTTGCAAGAACAGCCTCTTGATATGTCCATCCGCGCGTTGCCCAGTCGGAGTGATCGATGAGTTTTTCAAAATCTGGGAGTTGATTCATACAGACAAAATCGGCTATCTCAACTTGCTTCTGTACCTCGAAGGGCCTGGGCTGTATTCCTGGGATTCCAGTTTCCATATCACCGTCCAGAACAACAATAACCAGAAATGCGGAAGAGAAGATCTTTGCCATAGCTTCGATCTGTTCATGCTTCTGAGAGGAATCGTCCTGAACGATGCAAAGGCGGTCCACCCAGAGATACTTCTCCCCAAGATTTCTGCAGACCCGGAATGCGTCTTCAATTGTGTGAGGTAGCTCTTCGGCTTTCAGCGCGCCATCTCTTTCAAGGCCTTTGGCGTTGCTCTTTACGCAGGTAAGCCTCTTGGAGTTTCGATCGCTTCCCCAAACGTAGCTCAGGGCTACGAATCTGCAGTTTTCATTTTCCCTGACCAATCTTCTCCGTTCTACATCAATGAGCCGGATTTCATCTGGCTGTTTAAAATACTGACTGTGACACTTGTCATGTTCTCTTGTGCATTCCATCAGCCAGTCTTTGACGAGGCTCCACCGGGGTTTTGTTTGAACACAATCAGGAACATCCGCAGGATGGTATAAATGGACTGAATCGAATCCGGGAATGCCCAAGTATCTAATAGTTCTGCTCTTTCTACGTAGGTACATTTCTATCGGGTACTTATTGGGAAGCGTACTTGGGTCCTTTTTTTTGAGCTTGGCTGTGATTTCTGATGTATGACCGATCATGTCACAGAATGCACATCCTCTGGAAAGCTCGTGTATCCCTGGCATGCTAATATCGATGCGATGAATTGATGTCTGCAACGGACAGTTGAAGAAGTGCCGAAATCGCCAATGCTGACAAATTGAGCAAAGATGTCGATCTCTGTCATCGAACGAAATGCAGTCGGAGCACGGGCTGCGTATGAGTTTGGCAACTTCCTCGTCTGATCCATTGGAATCAAAGCTAACCTGACGACAAAGGTTGCACGAATCCACTTGCGGATCAGCTGACCCATGGCTGGTAGACTCGTTTGGTTGCGGGGTATCTGCCTCCTGGCTGGTCCAGACCCATAATAAAGCTCCGTGCAGTCGATGGAAGTGACGGGTCAGCCATGACAAAGCTTTGTGCAGTCGATGGAAGAGACGGGTCAACATTTTTTGATCGTTCCGCTGTGGTATGTACTGCGAAGTGTTTGTTGGAGAAGGGATCTGGAGAGTTCCGTGGTTTGCGAAAGCAACGTTGGCGTGGATGAAGTGCCAGGGTGTCTCAAAGGATGCAAATGATGTATGATAGCAGAAGACAAATTCTCGGTATAGTCTCGCATTAGAAAAGCTGCCGGGTATTTTTTTTTTTCCCCGCATGGAGGATGGAGTAGAGAGTTAGAAATTTTCGGAAAGGCAGAGAAGTGTGTCTCTAATATACATGAGCGGCTGGAATAGCCGAATGTAAGCGCAGAACTACTGCCTGTTAGTGTAACAAACATTTGGCCAATTGCACAGAAGAGGTCCTTGGCTAAGCACCCAACGAACCGGTTTATTCATAGACTCGCAGAAATGGCCAGAGAAAGCAGAGATTGGTCAAAGTTCGCGAATCAGAGAGCAAAGATCGACGGTATTATTGTCAACACTAGCGCGCCATGCAGCCAGATTGACTTACTCATGCTTATGTGATAGGATCTAGAAAGGCAACTGGTGATTTTGCAAATTCTAAACTTAGCCTGGTGTGCTACGATCGGACAGGTTGGCAAGAGCGCGACGTTCGTGTTGCAAAGCATACTATGAACTTATTATTACTCTGAAAAAGCTTAGGTGAGGTGGACTGACACTGGTCGTTGATGATCGGCCGATGGTTCAGTTGACCTGCAGGCTAAGTAGGATTTGGCTGGAAGACGTCCATTAAAGTAATTTTGACTTTGCAGACTATTTGGAATCAGGCTTGGCCAGAAAAGTAGAATTCAGACTGTCTACCGAAATCAAACGAAAAGTAGACGCCACGTATGCACATTGCTTTTTCACCAAACCCGCGCTTGCCATCGAGTTTGGGGCCACAAATGTCTTAATTCGACGTTTCCTAAGTTTCCCGCAAGTATCGAAGTAAACGCAGCGCTTGAGGTAACATTGAACTCATGTTAGATCCAGCAGCATTGCCATAGCGCTGCCAATTCCCACTCCAACGTTAGACCTAGAGCATCGTCTGAGTACTATATGTACGAGCAGGAATAATCTACACAGGCTCTAGACCTTCACCTCACAGATCCGTGGAGGCAGCAGCTGTTTGGGGGCGTATATAGCTGGTAAAACCTGACCCACCCGTGCGCGTTCAGTCCTCTCGCCGCGCAGCTTTCAAGCCTCCGAGCACGGCGTCCGCAAAACAACGCAGCAACTATGAGGTGACAGTGGCGACGACGCGTGGTCGCACAGTCGGTCGGTCGGTCGAGGGCCAGATGGATCGATGGCTCGATGGGCAGACGGCGAGTGCAGTGGGCGATGGAATTGGCGTGCGGCGATGAGCAAGAGAAGGGAAACGGGTCGCGAAGGAGGAGCAGGTGTCGGTCGGCATCGGGCTGGGCATGGATTTTGCCGAAGGATCGCTACCCCTCGCGTTCGGGCGACCAATAGATTGATTGATAAGATTGATAAAAGTGGGCGCAGATCAGATAAAATCTCTGCCGTGGCGCCTGCTTCTCCACCACATGAACCCGTCTTCGCTCCTGCCGAATCTGCGACCAACCAGGGGATGCATACAGCGCCAATGCTGTCCGTATATGTATGCCATCGCCGGGAGCGCTCGCGGTCGAGAGTGCGCCAAGGAATCTCGGGTGGAACGATGGCACACAAGCTTCTGCCGGCAGCGGCGCGTCTGGCCCTGCATTCAGGCCTATATATGTAGCTGTAATGAAAATCTGACCTCCGTTCTTCGCTCTCTGCCCATCATTGCCTCTCAGCTCGAAGGACGCTCTTGTGGTGTTCTTGCAGTCTCCCACCTGGTCTCTGATCAGTCGACTTGCCGATCCCCCGCGCGACAGCCATGGGTCTCTTCTCCAAAAAGACGGCCAATTTGCCGGTGGAGGAGCCCGCTCCGATTCGGCCAGCCGGCGACGACAAGACTTTTGAGCCCCAGCAGGACGCCGCTCTCGAGAAGGACAACATCAGCGACCTGATCGACAAGGATGCTCAGGCTGGTGTTCAGAAGGTCGAGGCCGTCACGGCCGTCTGGAGCAAGACGCACATCGCCATTGCCTATCTCTTGTAAGTTTCCTGCCTGCAGCCAGACAGCACTTCTGTCCACTAACCACCACGCAGCATCTGGCTCTTCTATGTCGTCACCTCGATCCAGGAGGTCGCCCTCGGCGTCTTCACTCCCTTCGTCACCAGTTCATTCCAAATGCACTCCCTGACGGCCGCAACTAGCATCATGGCCAACATCATTGCCGGCCTGTTCAAGCTTCCCCTGGCCAAGGTCCTCGACGCCTGGGGTCGCCCGCAGGGCCTCGGTCTGATGCTTCTGATCTGGATGCTCGGCTTCATCATGATGGCCGCCTGCAACAACGTCACCACCTACGCCGCCGCCTACACCTTCTACTCCGTCGGGTAAGCAAAGCACCACTCGCAGACCTCAGCCCAGCGCAATCACTAACCCACTCCCCAACAGCTCCCAAGGCGTCAGTTACGTCCTCACCATCTACGTCGCCGACACCTCGACCCTGAAGAGCCGAGCCCTCATGCTGTCCTTCGCCACCAGCCCGTACATCTTCACCACCTGGGCCGCCGGCCCCATCACCAGCAGCGTCCTCGCCACGGGCGGCATCGGCTGGCGCTGGGGCATCGGCCTGTGGGCCATCGTCGCCCCCTTCGTGCTGGGCCCGCTCATCTTCCTCTTCCTGTGGAACCAGCACAAAGCCGAGAAGCTCGGCGTCCTCGCGCCGCAGGGCAAGGTCCGCAACATCACCCTGCAAGAGGCGTGGAAATTCATCATCGACATCGACCTCTTCGGCATCATCATCCTGGGCGCAGGCATGGCGCTGTTCCTGCTGCCCTTCTCGCTGTACTCGTACCAGGCCGACGGCTGGCGGTCGCCCATGATCATCGCCATGATCGTCGTCGGCGGCGTGCTGGTCGGCGCGTTTGTGCTGTGGGAGCGGTACCTAGCGCCCGTCACCTTCATCCCGTTCAAGCTGCTGGCGGACCGCACCGTCTTCTTCGGCGGATTGATGTTCGTGTTCGTCTTCGCGAACTCGATGGTGTGGGGGTCGTACTTCACGTCGATGCTGATGGTCGTGTGGAGCACCGGCGTCGCGCAGACGACGTACATCAGCAACATCTACCGCACGCTGTCGTGCTTCTCGTCCATCCTCGTCTCCGCCCTCGTCTACCGCACCGGCCGCTTCAAGCCGTGGGCGCTCTACTTCCTCGTCCCGCTCATGATGCTCGGCGTTGGCCTGATGATCCACTTCCGCCAAGCCGGCCAGAGCATCGGATACATCGTCATGACGCAGATCTTCGTCGCCTTTGCCGGCGGCCCCATCGTCATCTGCGGCGAGATGGCCATGCTGAGTCCTTCCGACCACCAGCACGTTGCCGTCATCATGGCCGTGCTCGATCTGTTTGGAAGCATTGGCTCGGCTATCGGTGGCAGTATCGCGGCGGCCATCTGGACCGGCACCTTCTACAAGAACCTCGTCAAGTACACGCCCGAGGGCACCGACGTCGCGTCCATCTACTCGGACATCACCGTCCAGACGAGCTATGCCATCGGCTCTCCCGAGCGGAACGGCATTAACAGGGCTTATGGCGACTCGCAGCGCATCATGTGCATTACATCTGTCTGCATCCTGTGCGGTGCGCTGGCGAGCGTGGCGCTGTGGAGGAACCTGAATGTCAAGTCGATCAAGCAGGTGCGCGGAAACGTTGTGTAAGCGGGGACATTAGTCCATGGTGGTTCTCTTTTAGGAGACTTGAATTTCGGTAGTTGAGATCTTAGTATACCCGGAGGGAGGATTGGAATATTTGCATGATTGTTGTCTATTAATTCGACTTGCATATCTTACTCCTTCGCCCATGTATACTTGTGACGTTATTCATGCTCACCGATCAGGGTCGCAACAGAGATACATGGCTTGTCTCATATTTGTTTTTCTTCTAAACGCCTCTTTTATGTGGACCTTTCTTCAATGGTGCTCACTTCCGGGCGACTGGAACTCGGTTTCTACACATTAAGGTAAAGGCCGGGAATCCTTTCCGATAGGTACGGTGTATAGATGAGTGGGGGCTGAACGCCAATCTCTACGGTAGGCAGCTGAATGCTATATCGAGCAACATGCCGATCCTAGCGCCCGGAAATTTTACCGATAACGGAAAAAACCGCAAGACACTGAGCAACCACTCCGCGTTTCATCCAACGCAGTACAAAAATAAATACCGTCAGTGCTCTAAGCAACGATAAGCTAGAAAGATATAGGCGTAGATTTGCAGCCGCGTGGTGCTGTGTAACCTGACGGACTGAATGGTATCGGCGTGCATCTGAATCGAGTAACGTCCCCAAATGCACCAACATTGAGGCTCTGATAGATAAAACCAAGCCTACTCTTACGTTTTATGAATCAACCAGTCGTTTGTCCTCTCTTAGTTCCCTCAGTGAGCCACCCTGAAGTCGAAGTTACAACTCAGTCTCTGTTAGCCTCGTACAGAGAAGTGCTGAGGTTGACCATCATGCCGAATGTCCTCATGTATTGCCAACCCCTACTTCTAGCGCTCCCACATCTCCCCTACAGCGTATCGGCAGATCAGTTCACGAACCCATCAAATGACAAGAACGACCTCTCCCAAACCTTTACAATCGGGGAAAACGTCACCATAACATGGACCACTGCGCTGACAAACATTAACCTGCGTGTGACACACTGGGATATGGAAGATGAGATAGTTATCGGGGTCCTTTTAAGTCAGTAACTCATTCAAGTCCACCATGACGATACTAATGATGATTAGCTGAACAACCAAACACTGGAGAGTACCAATGGACTGTCGGAGAAGGCGACAATATCGACACAGCCGAAATAAAGAGGAGTTCGAAGTTCGCGCTTCGGCTGTCCAACGGTATATCCGGGTTAACTTCGTACCCTGTCGGTTTCGTCGACGGCAGGTTAAGCAGTCGTGGATTCTTCATCAAGGCGAATTCGTCGTCTTCATCCTCGACATCGTCATCTACACCAACATCACGGACCACCAATTCTTCCTCCTCGATCGCGTCTCCTACGTCCGATACTGCTACTGCAGCCCGGGCTAGTGTCACTGCAACTACCATGCGCTCAGCTTCGCCAACAGCGGCCATGGCGACGTCATCCTCCGATTTGACCGTCAGTGCAAAGGTTGGCATTGCAGTGGGCGCGGCGGTAGCCGGCATCACAGCAGTTGCAGTGGTGACGTTTTTGCTGCTGCGTCGGCGCAGGCGGTCTTCCGCGGACGCGCCGGCTAACCAGACCGCAAGGGCTCCAGGGGTCGTCGAGATGGGCACCGATACTCATATTGTAGAATTGAACGGGAGGTCAGAGGCATATGAGATGGGAGTAGAGACTCGTCGATGATACGAGGATAGGATACCTAGTGGGTTAGGTTAGTAGAGTACGGCATGTCGCTTTAGATCTATTCACATGGAGAATTTCGATACAGTGTACACTATCTGGAGTCATCTAACACTTGAGCGCCTGTATCTTAGTTATTCGTGAAAATCGTTTATTCAAGTACGTATAAAAGAGTTGTCGACGAAAGAAATATCTCGCACTCATCAGGCTGCAGACCCTTCAACCTGGTATCTATGAACTTTTTTTGCCCATCTACATTATTGGCTCTCCCTGGTAAGAAAATATTCACCCCCTTTATCGTCGTAATTGCGACTATCATTAGCTTAGTGACTGCCTCGTGCAGAACGTGTGTCTCGTTCATGCGCAGCAGCACCGCTTTATTTTTCCTCCTCAACTTGGCTTAGCGGTCTTGCATCTTTAGTCAAGTATAAGCATTCAGCTGCTCATTACTGACATAGTGCGATCCGCCCTGGCACCGCCATCCGTCCCCCTCTTTCACCCACAGATACCCAGCCTCGCAATGCCCAATCTGTCGCAGAAGTGCCTGCGTATCCTTGTGAGACAGCTCGCCCGTCCGCTCCTCCTCGCCCTCATCCTTGTTCCTATCCTCGTCCCCATCCTCCTCCTCACCCTCCACATCTATCACCCTCCCCCTCACCGCGCAGCAGGACACCCAACCGCCCCAGCTCTCGCCCCAACAGCCCGACACAAGCCCTCGGCCCGAGATCCGCAAAGACGAGCTCGTCGTGGAAGTGGGCCGCGAGGGCCGGCGCGGACGCCATCAGGGCGTTGATGCCGGGCGTGTGGCCGGTCAGTATGACGACCAGGCGGTTCGCATGCTGCGGGTTGCTGAGGAAAGCGACGAGTTCGGCGAGGGCTTCGGATGCGAAGGTGCTGGCGTTGTGGAGGTTGTGAGCGTTGTCGATGACGAGGACTTTGCCCAGCGCTTTGGATAGCTGCGCGCGGGTTTTGGGGGCGGTTTGGCCGACGTATTGGCCGATCAGGTCGGCGGGGGAGACGGAGACGACTTGGGGCGTGGCGAGGAGGCCGAGGGCGTGGAAGAGGGTGCCTATGGTGTTGGCGACGGTGGATTTGCCGGTGCCGGGCCCGCCCTTGAAGACGAAGCGGGTGGAGACGAGTTCGCGGGGGTCGCGGTTGCGTTGTATCGCTGCATGCCAGAGGTGTTGGATCTCGTCGAGCTTGGCGATGATGGAGGCGTCGACGAGGCCTGACAGCAGCTTCGTGCAGCTGCTGTCGTTTGCTGTCCTTGCGTGGTCGGGATCGAAGTCCGAGGCCTCGAGCAGCGTGTCGAAGTTGCGCTCGGCCACCGGCTTCTTCGCCTGCCGTGCTTGGTAGTTGGTTTTTGCGGCCGCGAGACAGCGCTCGACTTCTCCGCCGTTCGAGAAGGACGGCCGCATCAGTGTGCGGGCTAGGACGTCGCGCGCCGTGTTAAGTCCATCTTCTGTAGCCCGCACGTCCTGCTCGCGCATCTTAAGGTCCAGCACTTGCATCAGCTGGTCGATGTTAAAGTCCTCGAAGCGGAAGGCGCTCTCGATGGGGAAGCGCCGTGCGAGGCCTGGGTTGCTGTTGCGGAACAGGGCCTGCATCTTGTCTTCGTAGCCGGCGAGGATGATGCAGCGGTCTTCGCCGAGCGTGCCTTGGACCTCAGCGACGAGCGTGTCGATGATGCCGGTTTTGAAGGGTTCCTGGTGGTGTTGCGTCGAGGCGTTGTCGCCGCCGCTGCCGTCGAGCATGTATGCCTCGTCGATAATGAGCACTTTCCCGGCAGTAGCGGCGAGGATGCCGCGGGTGTTGGCTTCTGATGCGCCGACGCAGTCGCCGATGAAGTCGGAGGGGTTCTTGAGGACGACTATTGTGTGTGATGATTAGCTTGCGTTTGGAGAGAAGAAAAGAGTATTGCTTACCATCGCCCTTACTGAGGAGACCGAGGTCTGCCAGGATCTGGCCGTACAACTTCGCCACTGTCGTCTTGCCCGTGCCTGGCGATCCGACAAACACCTGGTTCAAGGACACCTGGAGGGGTTTGAGCTCCGCCATTTCGCGCCGGTAGTTCTGGTCGACCATTTCGATCATGTTGCGAACCGACTGCTTGACCGAGTCCAGCCCAATCATCTCCTGCAGCCGCGTCCACGCCGCGCTCTGGAAACCGGTCGGATCCGGCCCGAGCAGGTCCTCCTTCGTCAGGAAGAAATGATCCGGCCTGCCGCCGCTCCTCTCCTGTGCCTTGACACGCGTTGCCTGACGCCCCGCGATCCGAGAAAGCAGGTTCTCGACCGCGCGCGCGTTGCCGAAGCCATTGCTACACCGACCCTGACCGAGTCGGCGGATGGCGACGCGCATGTAGAGCCCCACCATAGAGCCCTCGACCCTCATCATCTTGTTGTATCGTTTATCAATCTTGTCACGCAGTACGCGCCACAGCTCCTCATCACTAAAGTCCTCGAAGTGCAGCGTGTACGGAACGCGGCTGGGCAGACCGGGGTTATGCTCGAACAGCTTTTCCATGTCCTTCGCATAGCCGACGAAGATGACGACCAGCTTCCCTATGTTGTTCTCCATTTCCGTGAGGATGAGATCGAGCACTTGACGTCCCGCGCTGGACACGTGCGGAGCGACGAGCTGGTAGGCCTCATCGATGAAGAGAACGCCGCCGCTATTTTCCTCTATTATTTCATCCAGGATTCGCTGCGCACCTAAGACTCCCGCGGCAGCCAGTCTGCTCCCAGAAGTCTCCGAGACGAAGTCGAACCGCGAGACGCCAATTGAGAAGAGGAACCTGGCGTACAGGCGGGCGACAGTGGTTTTTCCTATTACATGTAAGTATGAGCCACTATCAGGTGCAGCCAAGTTATCTGGTGGGCGGATCGGGGGAGCACACTAACCTGTTCCAGGGTTACCTTGGAAGATAACGTTGAATCGCTCCTTCTCCATATTCGCTCCTTGCATCCTGTAGACCTTGACCTTGTCCCTGATGCTAAGAACCTGTTGTTTGACCTTTTCCAGACCCACAAGCTCCATCAGCTCGTCGATGGCCGTGTTTTTGGCAGCCTCTACGAGCTTCTGCCGCTCCCATTCCTCCGCGGCGGAGGATGCGGGGCGCTGGAACGGACTTGATCCTGGACCATGAGAGGGGCCTTGCGGTGTTTGTATTTGTATGGACTGCGCGTTTTGGGTTCCCCATTCCAGTCGTTGTGTGTTGGTCGTGATATGCGCGTTCTGTTGTCCGTCCGGGAAAGGCTGCAGCGGCGAGCTTTGCTGAGGTATGATATTCTACCGAATCTGGCGCTGAAAGCTGAATTTTGGCACTTCCATCGATTAATTTACAGTGTCATTGCTATTAAAAATAACTAAAGCATTGCAATGCCTGGGGGTTCTGCCAAGACATACTGTGGTAATGTCGTAGTCGTTCGCTGGTAGCTCTGTAATAACCTTCCTGTTGGAATAGTTAGAATCTTGTTTTCTTAGCAAAGCAAAGACACACTGCCTCACCGTACTATTTCCTCCAACGAAGCAGACATTTTCATCCCAGAACGCCGTCGACAAGACATCGTGATCTGGTAAACCCGGCAGGCCAAGCTGAATTGCGGTATATCTGGTAGCCGCGTCAGCCGCTATATGTTTTCAGCCGAGGAACATGAAACTTACAGGCTCAAGACAGTGTTGGCACGCTCGTGTACATTCAGATAAGCCTGCCATACTCTTGGCTCTGGACGAGGTGACCGGAGTAGCTGGTCGAGGATCAACTGCCGCAGTGGCTCTGGTTGCTGTACAGCCGTCATGTTGCCGCACGTTTGACTGGTTTCGAGTATCTAGAGTCAGTCTATCTGTTGGTGCGTAAGTTCTGGTAGAAAGGTGAGGTGCGGCTGACGGTGGAGAAGGATGGGCTGGTCGTTTGGAACGTCTGGGGCCGAGTATCGAGGGCTTTAAAGTAGGCAATAGGGTCAGGCAGTAGTGGCACACAATGGTCCCATGGTTTCGTATGATATACTAATTTTCGAATTTAAAAATTTTCACCAAGGGTCTTCTCAGGGTCCATGTCGGTACCATATGATGTTAACCCCCCTGACACAACTCGTCAAAAATTCTCTCTGGGCCACGAGAAGCTGGACGTTACAAGAAGTCTTTTGTTCAAAAACTTCGTCTACTTCACTCAGAAAGTGAAAAATACTGCAAACGGAAACTCTGGGACTCTAACGACATCTTGCCGACTTTGACTAGAGTATTGAACTTAAAGTACTACTGTGCAGCAGGGGGTGGCGATGTGGCCTTTCCAATGCTGATTTAATCAGTCAGAAGTTCGAGCTCAGCTTCGGGACCCCCTGCCACCAGATCCGCGTCAACATTACTTGTGCCTCCAACCATAGTAGGAAAACGACTGGGAAATGACATTTTGTCAAGTAGGTGCTTCAGCAGATGGATCCGATAGAATCCAGTCCTGTGGACACTCCCGCCCAGGAATTTGGAACGCGATCATTTGTTTTCAAGCTGGTCGTAGAGCTCAGCAAGTGACGGTGTCAAATTCAACAAGGCGTACGGAAGCATGGCTGGATTAGGAGCGGGGAATCCGCTAGCATTGTTAGCAATCCAAACTTCTCCCAAGGGGGGCAAAGTCCCCTTGAAATGGGCGTGAGCTCTCTGCAGTGCGTCGTGTGAAAAATATTATGAATCAGAGCGCGATATTACAAACAGACGATCTCCAAGACGATCCGGTGGACGAAAAAAGCAGTGATGGCCCAGGTCCGGCTTTACTTCGTGTATTCGAGCACGAAGGCAAGGAAAGAGCGCATTTCAAAGTCAGAAGTGCCTTAGTGTTCACACAGTTCGCCTTCCTCGGCCCAGTGGAGCTTCGTTACCATTATCCTGACCGGCCGTGCACGTTCCGAATCCAGTCATTTGATAAAAGACGCATTGGTGGCATATGGCTTTCAACATCTGCAGCCGATATTGTACGCTAAAAAATCAACTATCTCAAAGATGCGCAGTTCAAGTTCTTAACTGTTGATTGCTTCCACTGTTAAACCACATCAGAGATTATCCCCCTGTGTAGTCCACCTTCACGAGAAGCAGTGGCAGTATCGGCAAAGCTTTGCGAATCTGTTCACAGTCGGCCAGCAATGAGGGTAATGTTGATCAGCTGGTGCAAGAATACTGGAGTGGCTCGCCGCTTAGATATGAGTCAAGTTTTTATGGCAGCGTGGCTTCTCCAAGAGCCAAAACTGCTAAATACAGTCCTTGTGTGATTCTTTGGGTTTGGGGTTCCTGGTTTCACTATCTGCTTCTTGTCACAGGTCCTACCGTAGATGGAAGTACGCTCTTTAGTTTCTTAATGAGAGTAAATTTATCTTCGTCCCACTGCTGTTACCTGCCGTAACGGCCTTGTGCTCAGTCTCGCTGACAGCACCTACGACACCATATTACGAATTGTCCGTCCATTCACAGGCTCGATGGGTATCTCTTTCGCAGGCTTACTCCACTACCGGCTCCCCCAAGTCCCCCTTGTCCACTTATCCGAGCTTATCTATTGGCCGAGAAACTCAACACCATTGATTAATTGGATGCTGACGGGCGTTGATGCTTGGCAAATTACTAAATCAGGAAAGTGCTCAATCGAAGGCAGGTTCGGAGGGAGGTAACAGTGGAAGACGCGACCTTGAAACTACTCTGGCTCCATATTCTGAGCAAAATTCACGATTAGATGTTGGCACACTGCAAAGCTTAGAAACTTCGGCGGAAATTCCTCTTTTCTGCCTGACAATGCACTCGATTAGCCCGATTCCCGTTATCGACGCCAAAGCTCACCGAATTGCGGCCTCAGTACACCGTCATTTGCGCCTCACCGGACGTCGGCCGCCGACGGGGCCCGAAGCGCCGATGTGCACGTCGTAGGAACGTATTAATGTCGACCGTTGTAATATGTCGATCATGCATGTCAGATTTTCGAGGCATCGAATTGGCTAGCGAGAAGATACGAGTTGCCGTTTTAAGGCCGGCCATAAGCAGTAACTCCGCCAAAGTTTCCGCGATCCAAAGTAGGTCCCCGCAAGCGTCACCAAAACGGGATACCTGCCTCCTCGTTCGACGGCATCTGGTAATGCGGTGTCCATCAAACCCACAAATGCGCCTCGTGATGCCTTGTAATGCGTGCGTTTCGTGGTAATTCCCGTATCGACCGGAATCCCACACCGCCAGGATATCATTCAAGATGACACATCCGTTAAAGCGGCATCGCTTTTATCTCCAGGCTGCCTTATTCCATCGCGCGGGGGAACGACCACGCAGGTGGGGAACCGCGCGGAGGATTTTGAGTCACAATAGCCTATATCAGTGGCTCGACTCCGCGAGTTGTGTGTGTGTTGCAGACTGAATCCCTCAATCCTACTACCCCACCACCGCCGCAACACCACAAAAAACCACACCATGGCCTACTCGTTGTACGACACCACCGTCCCGCTCCTGATCCGGGGCCTGAAGAACACGCATGCCTTGCTTCAGAAGGTACGTGTCTGATACTCTGTTGCCTGATCACATATCCGTCGACATTGTTCTGTGTGTGTGTGTTTTTGGAACGACGTTTCATCCC